>OY787668.1:43114684-45514684 GCA_963678985.1 Spisula subtruncata
TCCGACTTAATTTAAGGGAATAGGAGTACGCTCCCTTGTTTTTATAATAGGTGGCAACTCTGTACCGACTAAATTTAAGTCAGCATGAGTGCGTTCCCTTGTTTTTTCAAAGGGAAACAACTCTGTACCGACTAAATTTAAATTAGCATGAGTTTGCTCCGTCTGATTTTCAAAAAGGGAGAGAACTCCCTACCGACTAACTTTAAGTCAGCTTGATATCATTCCCTAGTTTTTTACAAAGGGAAGAAATCTGTACCGATTAAATATAAGTCAACAAGAGTTCGCTCACTTGGTTTTCAGAAGGGAGGCAACTCCGTACTGACTAAATTTCAATCAGCAGGAGTTAGATCCGTTTGAATTTCAAAAGGGAGGGAACTCTGTACCGACTAAATTTAAGTTGGCACGAGTTTGCTACCTTTGATTTTCAAAAGGGAGGCAACTCCGTACCGACTGAATTTAATTCAGCATGAGTTTGCTCCCTTTGATTTTAAAACGGAGGCAACTCCCTACTGACTAAATTTAAGTCAATAGGAGTTCGCTCCCTTGTTTTTATAATAGGTGGCAACTCTGTACCGACTAAATTTAAGTCAGCATGAGTGCGTTCCCTTGTTTCTACAAAGGGAGGCAACTCAGTACCGACTATATTTAAAACAGCATGAGTTAGCTCCGTTTGATTTTCAAAAGGGAGGAAAATCTGTACCGACATAATTTAAGTCAGCATGAGTTTGTTCCCTTTTTTTTAAAAGGGAAGAAATCCGTTCCGACTTAATTTATGTCAACAGGAGTTCGCTCACTTTGTTTCCAGAAGGGAGGCAACTCTGTACCGCCTAAATTTAAATCAGCATGAGTTTGCTCTGTTTGATTTTAAAACGGAGGCAACTCCGTTCCGACTAAATTAAAGTGAATAGGAGTACGCTCCTTTGTTTTAATAATGGGTGGCAACTCTGTACCGTCTAAATTTCAGGTCAGCATGAGTGCGTTCTCTTGTTTTTACAAAGGGAAACAACTCTGCACTGACTAAATTTAAATGAGCATGAGTTTGCTCCGTTTGATTTTCAAAAAGGGAGAGAAATCTCTACCGACTAAATTTAAGTCTGCATGAGTTCGTTCCCTTGTTTTTAACAAAGGGAAGAATTCCGTACCGACTTAGTTTATGTCAACAGGAGTTCGCTCACTTGGTTTTTAGAAGGGAGGCAACTCCGTTCTGACGAAATTTCAATCAGCAGGAGTTAGATCCGTTTGAATTTCAAAAGGGAGGGAACTCTGTACTGACTAAATTTAAGTTGGCACGACTTTGCTACCTTTGATTTTCAAAAGGGAGGTAACTCCGTACCGACTGAATTTAATTCAGCATGAGTTTGCTCCCTTTGATTTTAAAACGGAGGCAACTCCCTACTGACTAAATTTAAGTCAATAGGAGTATGCTCCCTTGTTTTTATAATAGGTGGCAACTCTGTACCGACTAAATTTAAGTCAGCATGAGTGCGTTCCCTTTTTTTACAAAGGGAGGCAACTCAGTACTGACTAAATTTAAAACAGCATGAGTTAGCTCCGTTTGATTTTCAAAAGGGAGGGAAATCTGTACCGCCATAATTTAAGTCAGCATGAGTTTGTTCCCTTGGTTTCCAGAAGGGAGGCAACTCCATACTGACTAAATTTAAATCAGCACAAGTTTGCTCTGTTTGATTTTAAAACAGAGGCAACTCCGTTCTGACTAAATTTAAGTCAATAGGAGTACGCTCCCTTGTTTTTATAATAGGTGGCAACTCTGTACCAACTAAATTTAAGTCAGCATGAGTGCGTTCCCTTGTTTCTACAAAGGGAGGCAACTCAGTACCGACTGAATTTAAAACAGCATGAGTTAGCTCCGTTTGATTTTCAAAAGGGAGGAAAATCTGTACCGACATAATTTAAGTCAGCATGAGTTTGTTCCCTTTTTTTTAAAAGGGAAGAAATCCGTACCGACTTAATTTATGTCAACAGGAGTTCGCTCACTTGGTTTCCAGAAGGGAGGCAACTCTGTACCGCCTAAATTTAAATCAGCACGAGTTTGCTCTGTTTGATTTTAAAACGGAGGCAACTCCGTTCCGACTAAATTAAAGTGAATAGGAGTACGCTCCTTTGTTTTAATAATGGGTGGCAACTCTGTACCGTCTAAATTTCAGGTCAGCATGAGTGCGTTCTCTTGTTTTTACAAAGGGAAACAACTCTGCACCGACTAAATTTAAATGAGCATGAGTTTGCTCCGTTTGATTTTCAAAAAGGGAGAGAAATCTCTACCGACTAAATTTAAGTCAGCATGAGTTCGTTCCCTTGTTTTTAACAAAGGGAAGAATTCCGTACCGACTTAGTTTATGTCAACAGGAGTTCGCTCACTTGGTTTTTAGAAGGGAGGCAACTCCGTTCTGACTAAATTTCAATCAGCAGGAGTTAGATCCGTTTGAATTTCAAAAGGGAGGGAACTCTGTACTGACTAAATTTAAGTTGGCACGACTTTGCTACCTTTGATTTTCAAAAGGGAGGTAACTCCGTACCGACTGAATTTAATTCAGCATGAGTTTGCTCCCTTTGATTTTAAAACGGAGGCAACTCCCTACTGACTAAATTTAAGTCAATAGGAGTATGCTCCCTTGTTTTTATAATAGGTGGCAACTCTGTACCGACTAAATTTAAGTCAGCATGAGTGCGTTCCCTTTTTTTTACAAAGGGAGGCAACTCAGTACTGACTAAATTTAAAACAGCATGAGTTAGCTCCGTTTGATTTTCAAAAGGGAGGGAAATCTGTACCGCCATAATTTAAGTCAGCATGAGTTTGTTCCCTTGTTTTTTCAAAGGGAAACAACTCTGTACCGACTAAATTTAAATCAGCACAAGTTTGCTCTGTTTGATTTTAAAACAGAGGCAACTCCGTTCTGACTAAATTTAAGTCAATAGGAGTACGCTCCCTTGTTTTTATAATAGGTGGCAACTCTGTACCAACTAAATTTAAGTCAGCATGAGTGCGTTCCCTTGTTTCTACAAAGGGAGGCAACTCAGTACCGACTGAATTTAAAACAGCATGAGTTAGCTCCGTTTGATTTTCAAAAGGGAGGAAAATCTGTACCGACATAATTTAAGTCAGCATGAGTTTGTTCCCTTTTTTTTAAAAGGGAAGAAATCCGTACCGACTTAATTTATGTCAACAGGAGTTCGCTCACTTGGTTTCCAGAAGGGAGGCAACTCTGTACCGCCTAAATTTAAATCAGCACGAGTTTGCTCTGTTTGATTTTAAAACGGAGGCAACTCCGTTCCGACTAAATTAAAGTGAATAGGAGTACGCTCCTTTGTTTTAATAATGGGTGGCAACTCTGTACCGTCTAAATTTCAGGTCAGCATGAGTGCGTTCTCTTGTTTTTACAAAGGGAAACAACTCTGCACCGACTAAATTTAAATTAGCATGAGTTTGCTCCGTTTGATTTTCAAAAAGGGAGAGAAATCTGTACCGACTAAATTTAAGTCTGCATGAGTTCGTTCCCTTGTTTTTAACAAAGGGAAGAATTCCGTACCGACTTAGTTTATGTCAACAGGAGTTCGCTCACTTGGTTTTCAGAAGGGAGGCAACTCCGTTCTGACTAAATTTCAATCAGCAGGAGTTAGATCCGTTTGAATTTCAAAAGGGAGGGAACTCTGTACTGACTAAATTTAAGTTGGCACGACTTTGCTACCTTTGATTTTCAAAAGGGAGGTAACTCCGTACCGGCTGAATTTAATTCAGCATGAGTTTGCTCCCTTTGATTTTAAAACGGAGGCAACTCCCTACTGACTAAATTTAAGTCAATAGGAGTATGCTCCCTTGTTTTTATAATAGGTGGCAACTCTGTACCGACTAAATTTAAGTCAGCATGAGTGCGTTCCCTTTTTTTTACAAAGGGAGGCAACTCAGTACTGACTAAATTTAAAACAGCATGAGTTAGCTCCGTTTGATTTTCAAAAGGGAGGGAAATCTGTACCGCCATAATTTAAGTCAGCATGAGTTTGTTCCCTTGGTTTCCAGAAGGGAGGCAACTCCATACTGACTAAATTTAAATCAGCACAAGTTTGCTCTGTTTGATTTTAAAACAGAGGCAACTCCGTTCTGACTAAATTTAAGTCAATAGGAGAACGCTCCCTTGTTTTTATAATGGGTGGCAACTCTGTACTGACTAAATTTAAGTCTGCATGAGTGCGTTCCCCTGTTTTTCCAAAGGGAAGCGACTCAATTCCGACTAAATTTTATGTCAACAGGAGTTCGCTCACTCTTGGTTTTCAGAATTGAGGCAACTCTGTTCCAACTAAATTTTCAAAAGGGAGAGAACTCTGTACCGACTAAATTTAAATTAGCATGAGTTCGTTCCCTTGTTTTTACAAAGGAAAGAAATCCGTACCGACTAAATTTAAGTCAACAGGAGTTCACTCACTTGGTTTCCAGCCACTTTATTTGTTATCTCAGTGCCAGTTTGCAGCAGCCAATTGGATTATCAGTGTCAGATCAAATAAGCAATTGCGGATAGTCAGCCAGCTGCAAATTTAAATTCTACTGTTTGATTAAATTTGATCCTACAGTGAAAATCGAATTGTTAGCTGGCTGCCAGATCGCAGTTGCCAATTTGAGTCCAGTCTTCGAATGTGGCCACTAGCCCGAAGCCCGAGGCTAGTAAAAACTGGGTTGGGCTAGTAATTGTCTCTAGGTGACTAGTCCGAAAGTCTAGTGAAAATTTAAAATAATTTTAATAATTTAATGGTCTGACTAGTAAATTTCTTCTTGGGCTAGTAAGTTCTGCCTTGTTGGTAGCCCGACTGGCTAGTACTTTGAAAAGTTTTTTGTGAAGACTGTAAGTCTATTGTATAACTTGAATTGTCAGCTGGCTGCCTGTTCATAATAGCTTGTTTGATCCCTCAGTTAAAATCAATATTCACTGTAGGATCAAATTGGCAACTGTGAACTGACAGCCAGCTGCCAAATAGATTCTAACTGTTGATACGAATTGGCAACTGCAAACTGGCATCCAGCTGCCAATTCAATTTGATTTTTACTATCGGATCAAATAAGCAATTGCGAATAGACAGCCAGCTGCCAATGTGAATTCTACTGTTTGGTCCTACAGTGAAAATCGAATTGTTTGCTGGCTGCCAGATTGTAGGTGCCAATTTGAGTCTATTGTATAACTTGAATTGATAAAATTGATATTCACTGTAGGATCAAACTGGTAACTGCGAAGCGACAGGCAGCTGCCAAATCGATTCCAACGGTTGATACAAGTCGGCAACTGCGAACCGGCATCAAGCTGCCAAATCGATTTTAACTGTAGGAAAGTATCCGCAACTGCTAACTGGCTGCAGGCTGCCAATATGCATTCAACTATTAAATCAAATCAGCATAACTTTTGTGCAAACTGGCAATTGGCTTCCAATCTGATTTTCACAGTTGGGTCAAATTGGCATCTGTGAACTGGCAGCCAGCGGCCACTACAAATGTTATCTCACTGCCATTTTGCAGCCGCCAATACGATATTCACTATCAGATCAAATAAGAAATTGTGAATAGACAGTCACCTGTCAATTTAAATTCTACTGTTGGATCACATTTGATCCTACAGTGAAAATCAAATTGTTAGCTGGCTGCCAGTTCGCAGTTGCCAATTTGAGTCTATTGTATAACTCGTATTGTCAGCTGGCATAATAGCCTGTTCGATCCCACAGTTAAAATCGATATTCACTTTAGTTTCGATTTTGCAACTGCAAACCGACAACAAGCTGCCCAATCGATTCCAACTGTTGATAGGAACTGGCAACTGTGAACCTGCATCCAGCTGCAAATTCAATTATTACTGTTGGATCATATCAGCAACTGATAACCGCCAGCAGGCTGATAATTTGCCTGTATATTACACCTCATCCTGAGAAACACCTTGTGGATTAAGCATGCGCACATGTGGTCATTCTGTTTGTAGCTTGCATGATACATTTCCTGTACTAGATACACCCAAAAGACTCAACCTTTGTACAACATCTGTGATACAGACATACCATGTTGAAACATCATGCATGCTTCATTCCCTGCTCCATATACACATTGTAAGAGACAACCTGGGAGCATTTACCAAATAGCTTAGCTTTATTGTTATGTTGACTCTTATGACATGCAAGGGAGACAGACAAGAGGTCCTATTCTACTTCCCAGGAACCAGGTGAGAAACTCAGCATCTGCATTCCTCCTCTATAACTACACTACACTACACTACACTACACTTGACTGAATTTCTAATTGGCCACCTAATGGAATATACTATTACGCGATATTTTCAATTGATATTTCTGAAAATTCACGTAATTTTCAAAACATGCACTTATCTATGGATTTCAAGAAACAAATCGCGTATGCATATACAAAATGAGTTACATTGAGAGTGATGAAGCCGTCAGAATAACGAGTACCGGCACCAAAATCCAGACATGTACGTCATACGTCTTTTTGAAAAAATGTGATATCCATAATAACACGGGTTTTAGCTCAAATTACTGCGAGTAACGTGGTTCCTATCAATATAATTGGACATCATCGGATTCTTGATTATTTTTAAGATTTGACCTAGTTACCTAGTTTTTGACCCTGCATAACCCAGTTTTAATCTTGGCCTAGATTTCATAGAGGACAACATTCTGACCAAGTTTCATTTAAATTATATTAAAATAGTGACCTCTGAAGTGAACACAAAGTTTCTCTAAGATTTGACCTAGTAACTTAGTTTCTAACCAAATGTGACCCAGTTTTGAACTTGGCTTAGATTTCATTGAGAACAACATTCTGGCTAAGTTTCATGAACATTGGATGATAACTGTGACCTCTGGAGTGAACACAAGGTTTTTCAATGAGGAGAAGGTGTAACCTACAGACAGAACCTACAATGAGTTTCTTCAGCATGGAATGTTGCACAAAGTATGTGTAAGCAAGGTAGGTCTCATCCCCTGTAAGAGATCTACCTTTAAGACACATCTGGTTTGTTACATCTCATGTGAGAGACCCCATAGTATGTTCATTCTGTATGCTTCACTGCATCCAGTGATAATCTAAACTCTTAACTGTGACCTCTGGATTTATTTTATTTTAATAGTCTTATTTATCCTCGCCACCGGATAATCCATATGGTCGAGGCCCCCAGAAGAGGTTTAGTACTTTTAGTTTTTGGGGGATAGTGCATGATACAGAAGATGCCCCAATTCCAGAAGCCTCCTTGGTTCTTTTACATGCCAGGTGTATAGTACCCATACATGGGACCTCGGTTAAAGTCTCATCCGAAAAACAATTAGTAATTTTAGATGGCCAGCCCGGGATTCGAACCCACAACACCTAGATCAGTAGTGACTACTAGTCTCGCACTCTACTGACTGAGCTAAGCGGGCTGGCGCACCTCTGGAGTGTACACAAGGTTTTTTTCTATGAAATGACCTAGTGACCTAGTTTTTGACTAAACATGACCCAGTTTTTTACTTAACCTAGATTTCATGGAGAGCAACATTCTGACCAAGTTTCATGAAGATTGTATCAAAACAGTGACATCTGGAGATAATGCAAGTTTTTCTATGATTTGACCAAGTGACCTTGTTTTTGACCTCACTTTCCCTAGTTTTGAACTTAGCATGGATTTCATGGAGAACAACATTTTGACCAAAATTCATGAAGATTGGATTAAAACTTTTATCTCTAGAGTGTACACAAACATATTGTTGACAGATAGACGACGGACGAAGAGTGATTACAAAAGTTAAACAAGAGGGCCCAAAGGGCCCTAGCTCGCTCACCTGTTGCACCTGTGGTCTAGGTATCACTACAACTTACATTCTGACCATATTTCATTAAGATTGGATAAAAACGGTGACATCTAGAGTGTACATAAGGTTTTCTAAGATTTGACCTAATGACCTAGTTTTTGACCCCACATGACCCTTTTCCAAATTGGCCTGGATTTCATAGAACAACATTTTGACCAAGTTTCATGAAGATTGGATCAAATTTGTGACATCTAGAGTGTACACAAGGGTTTTCAAAAATTTGACCTAGTGTCCTAGTTTTTTACCCCGCATGACCCAGTTCCCAACTTGCCCTAGATTTCATGAAGGACAACATTCTGACAAAGTTTCATGAAGATTGTATCAAAATGGTGACTTCTACAGAAGTATAGAATGTTTATCTACGATTTGACCTAGTGACCTATTTTTTACCCCAGATGATCCAGTTTCAAACATGGTCTAGTTTTCATGTAGAACAATATTCTGACCAAGTTTTATGAATATTGGATCAAAATAGCAATGACCTCTAGAGTGTACTCAAGGTTTTTCTAAGATTTCACCTAGTGACCTAGCTTTTGACCCCCCATGACCCAGTTTTGAACTTGCCCTAGATTTCATGAAAAAAAAACATTCTGACCAAGTTTCATGAAGATTGTATCGAAGTGGTGACTTCTATAGTGTATAGAATGTTTATCTATGTTTGACATAGTGACCTATTCTTTGACCAAACATGATCCAGTTTCGAACTTAGCCTAGTATTTAGGAAGAACTACATTCTGACCAAGTTTCATGAAGATTGGATCAAAACTGTAAGCTTTAGAGTCTACACAAGGTTTTTTTTAAGATTTGACCTAGTGACCTAGTTTTTGACCCTAGATTTCATGGAGAACAACATACTGACCAAGTTTCATGAAGATTGGATCATTGTTGACATCCAGAGTGCCCACAAAATTTTTCTAAGATTTGACCTAGTGACCTAGTTTTTACCCCACATAACCCAGTTTCGAACTTGACCTAGATTTTATGGAAAACAACATTCTGACCAAGTTTCATGATGATTGATTTAATTGATGACATCTAGAGTGCACACGAGGGTTATCTAAGATTTGACCTAGTGACCTAGTTTTTGACCCCACATGACCCAGTTTCAAACTTGTCCTAGTTTTCATGAAGAACAACATTCTGACCAAGTTTCATGAATTTGAATCAAACAGTGACCTTTAGAGTGTACAAAAGAATTTTCTAAGATTTGACCTAGTGTCCTAGTTTTTGACCCCACATAACCCAGTTTTGAACTTGACCTAGATTTTATGGAGGACAACATTCTGACTAAGTTTCATGAAGATTGAATTAAATTGGTGACATCTAGAGTGCAAACAAGGTTTATCTAAGATTTGACCTAGTGACCTAGTTTTTGGCCCCACATGAACCAGTTTGAACTTGTCTTAGTATTTATGAAGAACTACATTCTGACCAAGTTTCATGAAGATTGGATCAAAACTGTTAGCTCTAGAGCCTACACAAGGTTTTTCTAAGATTTAATCTAGTGACCTAGTTTTTGACCCCGCATGACCCATTTACAAACTTGGCCTAGATTTTATAGAGAACAACATTCTGACCAAGTTTCATGAAGATCGACTTAAATAGGTGATATCCAGAGTGCACACAAGGTTTTTCTAAGATTTGACCGCATGACCTTGTTCTTACCCCACATGACCCCGTTTCGAACTTGGCCTAGATTTTATGGAGAACAACATTCTGACCAAGTTTCATGAAGATTGAATTAAATTGGTGACATCTAGAGTGCACACAAGGTTTATTGAAGATTTGACCTAGTGACCTAGTTTTTGACCCCACATCACCCAGTTACAAACTTGTCCTAGTTTTCATGATGAACAACATTCTGACCAAGTTTCATGAATATTGAATCAAACAGTGACCATTAGAGTGTACAAAAGGTTTTTCTAAGATTTGACCTAGTGTCTTAGTTTTTGACCCCACATAACCCGGTTTTGAATTTGACCTAGATTTTATGGAGAACAACATTCTGACCAAGTTTCAAGAAGATTGAATTAAATTGGTGACATCTAGAGTGTACAAAAGTTTTTCTAAGATTTGACCTAGTGTCCTTGTTTTTGATCCCACATAACCCAGTTTCGAACTTGACCTAGAGTTTATGGAGAACAACATTCTGACCAAGTTTCATGAAGATTGGATCAAATTGTTGACATCTAGAGTGTACACAAGGTTTTTATACTATTTGACCTAGTGACCTAGTTTTTGACCCCACATGACCCAGTTTTGAACTTCGTCTAGAGTTCATAAAGAACAACATTCTGATCAAGTTTCATGAAGATTCGATCAAAACTGTTGCCTCTAGAGTGCTCACAAGCCAATTGTTGACAGATTGGATTGAAACGGTGACCTCTGGAGTGAACACAATGTTTTTCTTGTAGTGACCTAATTTTTAATCCTGCATAATCCAGTTTAAAACTTGGCCTAGATTCTATGTAGAACAGCATTCTGACCAAGTTTCAAGAAGATTTTTAAAACATTTTTTCTAAATTTTGACCTAAAGGCCTAGTTTTTAACCCCATATGACCCAGTTTCAAACCTGCCCATTATTTTGATGGAGAGCAACATTTTGACCAAGTTTCCTGAAGATTGGTTCAAAACGGTGACCACTGGAGTGAACACAAGGTTTTTCTAACATTTGACCTAGTGACCTTGTTTTTGATCCCACATGACCCGGTTTCAATCTTGGCCTAGATTGCATGGAGAACAATGTTCTGGCCGAGTTTCATGAAGATTGTTAAAAAACTGTTGCCTCTTGAGTACACACAAACAAATTATTCACGGACGGACAAAGACGACGGACGGACAAAGAGTGATCACAAAAGCTCACATTGTCACTATGTGACAGGTGAGCTAATGAAACAGTTTAATGTTTATTGTTATAATATATTAGATGATATTATATTTCATAGGGTGGCCAAGTGTACACTACACTACACTACACTACACTACACCACCACCAAAACCACACCAAAACCAACACCACCACCACACCACCACCACCAACACCACCACCACACCGCCACCACCACACCACCACCACACCACCACCACACCACCACCACACCGCCACCAACATCACCACCACCAATATCCCACCACCACAACAACACCACCACCTACCACCACCACACCACCACCACCCCCATCCCATGCCCCCCTTCCCCCCCCTTCCCCTTCCACCCCCCTTCTCTGGCCCATGGCAGCATGTGTGGACCTGGCCTTCAAGTGGAATGTGTTAAGACGCAGAAAATAGTCATCATATAAATTGTTTCAACTGGGCATATGCAAATATCATCACTGAATAGGTCAACAATGGAATAACATGAATTTCTCTTGTTGTGGTTTTCATTCATCATAGTTATGGCCAAGTTCCGTAAAACTTGACATGTATTATGTTTTACTATTGAACATCTCTTGGTACAATTAATTAGTATTTGAATGCCCAACACCACTGTGAGGTGAGGTTTTTTCCAGATTATAATGATCGTGCGAGGTGTTATTTTCTTTAAAACTTTTTACACATTTTCGATCAACTCATTCGTAACATATATCTGATTATTTGAATTGACTGTGTAGGCCAATTGCTTATATAGTTGGAGGAAATATAGTAGAAATCAATGTTCCCGACTTTCGCGGACAACCCTCGCATGTAGGAACACTTTGTTATTACTGATTTTGCTCTATCTTTAGCTATTTTTAACTTATGCTCGACCAAAGTAAAATCATTTGTTGAAAACTATGCACAATTGTTGGAATAAAGAGGTTGCAATTAGGTACTACTACTTTGTTAATTATATTTGTATACTTGTATTTCATGTATTGTACCCTTTTGTATACTTATGAATATAAAATTATGTTGAGGCCCTTATGTGCCTCCGTAGCTCAGTGGTTAGTGCGCTTGTCGTCTAATCTGGCGACCCGGGTTCAAATCCGGGTGGAGGTTTATATATGCCTGCCATGTTTCAGTAGAAATAAAGCAAATAAAGGCTATGCTCGGCATAATTCATGGAGGTTTGCAGTATCGTAAATATATATGTAAGCCTGGTAACATAAACACTACTTATAAATACTTAAGTTAAACTGTATGGACAAAATTAATACTTCTTAATCAATATGTATGTTTAATATGAAATACTGTAAATCACTTTATACTCGCATGAGCTTCATTTCGAGATTTTCAGTTTTCAACTTCATTAGTGATTTGATGAATTCACCATCGAGGGTGCCAAAATATTCCATTCGCGATAAAATTCACTACCACACATAAATAAATTCTAGTATAACTACATCAACTAAGTAACAAATGCGATGTAACATTAATTATTTTCAATTACTCAATATACTACACATTTTATGTTTACATTTTATGCATTGTATTAGTTTATAGTTTTCCAGAGGTATTAGTTAAGGACATTCGTTCCTTTTCAGTTGAGCGGAAGTTTAAAAATCGCAGTCCCTTAGACACATCTCAAGTATCTAACTACCATGATCAAAACGTATGCAAAAGTTTAAAGTTGATGTGGTATTTTTTTCATTTTCATGTCTTAAAATTGAGATAATTCTGAATATTAAATACCAATTTACATTATTATATATATCAAAGAAACTACCGATGAGGCCTTACGAATGATTTATTCCAAATGGTTTTAACATTAAATATCACGAATTGGTTACAACGTTTGTAAAACATAGTACTATGCATTCGATCATTCTAGTTGATATTTAAAATCGCATCCCAAACTATCTAGAAGAAGGCTTTTTGCGTTTATTTCTTAAGGGTATTGACTAGCAAATGCGGGAGAAACAACCGTTAACATATTTGATTATATTATAAACATTTATTAAACACCTATTATCGCGAAAACTGTAGACAACGGATGCAAAACGTATAAAATAAACATTACTGTTTGATTCCCTGCATGAGTAATTTATACTTTTTTAACCAAAACTCTTTCGGTAAAATACATTTTTCAGTTTTTAGGGGTTGTCCCCTAAATCTATGAATATCTTAAAAACAATCTGAGCAAAACTGGTGGGATTTTTCTAAATGATTGACATTAATCTGATCTTCATAAAAATAACAGGTTTTATATACCTTGTACAGAAAAATTCAAAAGGAACGAATGTCCATAATAGGGTGTTGTATGAAACTTGTCACTATAGATTTCATTGTTTTCAAACATAGGTTTTCACAGTTTCAAGTTTATTGAGAAGATAATTGTCTCTTTAGACAAGTACATTAATTTTATTTTTTCCATATAATTATGCCTTATGTTCGGAAATTGCGAAAATTAAACCATCGCAAATAATACCGGATTTACAGTATTAGGTTTAACATTAGACAGAAAAAGAGTGATTTGACAGGGGTTTTGCTGGTTCTGTATTTGAAAATGGTGATTTTACCAGAGAATACTTTTAATGGAGCAGCAAAGTCTTCAAAAGTGGCTTAGTTAATGAGTCGTATTACCCAACCACAAAATGACACATCCCATGATATACACCAAAATGTTCTTGAGGGTATGAGGTTTTTCAGACTGCCGGCATAAATTGCAAACTTCAGGAGTGGGCCACAAAATTCAAGATGGCATCCACAGTATGGTAACCTACGAGATTCATGCCATTTTTTAACAGATTCTGCATTCACTAACAAGGATATTTTTCTTGCTTATTTTACTGTGTATTTTAGAAGGAATCTCACCTTCAACTTCCGGTAGCCAGATTAAAAACGAATAACCATTCTCCATTTTATTCAATATTTTTAGAGAAAGAACATAAACATTCATCGTATCAGTCGAATGTAAATCTATCATGTTTATATTTATATAATATCACGATATAAAAGTTTATACCAAAATTATGTAAAATGAAAATAATGAAGAAAAAAAAATCTTGAGCTGTTTTTAATTGATACTTGACCAAATTATTACACTCGGTTGGAAACTGCATTTGGTCGAGCATCAATTAAAACAGCTAAAGATAGAGCGAACTCGGTACTTGCCGGATATTCTTACATAATTATACGAAATGTACTTTAGGCTATATAACATAACCATATCAAATGCAAGATTGGTTTAATCAAGAAAAAATTCACCGTTAGCAGACAAAATTGCAATAATTTTGAGCGTAAAACCGCATTCATTTCAATCGATTTGATCACGTGATTCTACACACTGAGATAGTCACTGTAACGTTTCTTTCATTTATTGCAGTTTGTATAGTATAATAATCAATTTATAACCAGATGTTTATTTTAGTAACCAGATTGTAATTAATTTAACCAGATTAATTTTTAGGCTAACACCAAATATTAAAACAATGTGTCTGGTTCAAGTTCAAGTTTTCAAGTTCAAGACTGATGAAAAATAGTAACATTTAGATATTGAACAATTTGGATTAAAACCATGGCAATGGTAATTAATATACAATAATAATTGACAAATAGAATAACAGTACTATTAACATGAATATTCCTGTATAAACTAAAATTTAAGTTAAATCTTTCACTTAAGCTAAGCTGAGTTAAGAACGTTGGAATATTAATTCTACTAAGAATATCTTTGCAAGGTTTATCAAATCTGATTGTTGTGAATAACAATACCGTTACAAACAATAGTTGAGTGCAAGGGGGGTTTTCCCTTAATTTACATGAAGGTACAAACAAATTTGGCCTAGTAATACTGCAGTGCGTTCATTAACGAAAACGCTCACCAACGTTCGCGAACAATACGTGAGTTCACGTTAATCAACGATAAATTCGCCACGAACATGTTAGCCAATCGCGAACGACCTTTACACATTGCTCGCCAAGCGAACAAAGATGGCGGAAAGATAAATATTTGATTTAATTTATTATAATTTTAGCGATTTAAACATTAATTGTAGATTGTATGTGTTTTGCATTTGTGATACAGTGTGGATACCAAAGCTGAATAAATAAATAGAACACGAAAGAAGTATTAATGAGTCCCTAATTTTCTATCTACGACTGAAAATCTAATAGAACAAGTAAGGCCATTAAATCGTCTATCTCCGCCATCTTGAAATTGTTTGCGGCGAACGATTATAATCGTTCAATAAGTAGTTTGCGTGACAAATTAATTCTCGCAGCGGACGTTTTCGTTAATGAACGTAAGGCTGGTTTTGTGTTCATAAGCACAATCAACCAACCACAACTCTATTGTCAAGATATGAATATTCAATAGGCTCTAGTATTATAATGGTACCTACAGATTAGCAGGGATCCTGAGTAGGTCTATTTTAGTAAAGCTTGGCTAATTTGATACGAGCCTGACCTTTTGATTAGCATAATTTTACAGTCTATATATATTGCCTACGTTTACACACAGATTGTATGTTTTCATAATCGGGGAGTATCACGAAGACGCTCTAGATGTAATACAAACATAAATCTGAAATACCGATATTGCACGATTAACTCGTGGAAATTGATATATTCAAATCAAGAACCTTATAATATATTCTTGCATAAAGGAAAGATTCAGGTTAAAATAGCCAAGCTATATTAAAATAGCCAAGCTATAATATGTATTGACTTACATTGTAATTACCCATATATATACATGCAAATATTTAATTAGAAGTTAAAAGAAAGTTTGTGATTATAATATGCATATACTCATGTGTATTCTGACGGAACCATAATCTACATGTTGCTCTTTTAAATGTGTTGACTATAATATAACTATACACATGAACTTGTAGAATGGGCACAATTTTCTCGACTAGAATCCATGTTTTTCTCATGATTTAGGACAATTTATTACATGATATTAAAGCACCGTCTATATGATATTTACCGTGACAAAACAAGGAGTTGCGGCTTAAATCATGGTCTAACGAAAATAGTTTCACAAACGATTTTTAGACTGATCCTGTAGTTATCGTTTTCGGCTTTATGAAAGCCTACTATCACATTTAAAAAGGTCCTTGGATTTGAGCTCATTGTAACATTGCTTATTATCAATTCTACCAGTAAGTTTAAAAGTCATTTTCAATAACTTTCAGCAAACTGTTCTACAGTGTGTCAAGAGTTTGCAATTAATTCTGCACTAAAATTCAAGCAAAAAAATGTTATTTTTTATAAAAAACCTACCAAACCTAAAAGATACTACAAGGTTTTTGTGGTTTTAATTTTCAAATAGAAAACACTGCTATAAAAACCATCTATGATTGATAAAATACAAGACAGAAACACCATGTGACTTTTTGGCCAAGTCTGCATGACTTTAAATCAATAAAAGTTTGAAAACCACCATAAGTGTCTTATTCTTTGAATAATTTTCATGAGATATGTTTGATGCTCAAGATGAGAAAGAGCACTATCTAGTATTGTGCAACAAAGTCTTTGTTTTAATTATTTAATAGGGCAGAATTTAATGCCATAATACTTGTTCTCTACTGGGTGTAATTGAAAAAATAAGATATAGTGTGGCAAAGAGAGAGTACTATAAATTCATTGTCTATTAAGGAAGCATCCTACACAGATTCATACTGTGTTGGACTATACTCAGAAATAAGGTATTGTGTAAGCGCTGCGAGCTAAACTACAAATTGTTTAACTGCAACCTGCGCATACTCACTCTCTACTTCATAACTTGATATTATCCACAAAATAATTAATGTTTTGTATGAGTAGAATGAGCTAGAAAAATAAACGTTTATTCTGGCAGCAGGTCACACTAACATATTCTCACTTTGGTGTTATTCACAATATAAGGTAGAAAGCGAGCAGAAGCTAAAAACTGCTTTGTTCATTTGGTTCGCATCCTAGCATGCCACACAAATTTGTTCTCTACTTGATGTTATTAGCTAAATTAGGAATAGGGCAAGCTAGAAAAATGCATTTTTGGACAGGGTTTCCCTGTTCAGAGCAAGCGTGCAAAATTTATCTGTCAAGATTGTGATGCTAAAAATAGATTTGAGCGATCATTCGCTTGGATGACTTCATGCTTTATCGCCTTGCAGTACTAGTAGCGCATTTACCGAAGGAAGCGATTTGTATTATGTTACATAAGCAAGCGATCCGGTCAGTAAATAAAGATTACATCATGAGAGCGATCTGCTTATAAATACAACGGGTAGGATAGTTGGAATGCATTAACCGACTGCAGGAACGTACATCTAGAGTTCCCGCTGACTAGCTATCTATCTGCTACTTGTATTCAGCATCACAGGTAACTGTATCAATGATAACGAAGAAATTTTTCGTAAAATTTATATTTTCTTTCATTATCTTTCAAAATTTTGTTTCTGTTTTTGTCTTCATCAATGATACAGTTACATGTGTTCAACACATCAACTCAATACAGTATACGTGTTTGTAGTGTGTTCAACATGGCAACTCAATACAGTATACGTGTTTGTAGTGTGTTCAACACATCAACTCAATACAGTATACGTGTTTGTAGTGTGTTCAACACATCAACTCAATACAGTATATGTGTTTGTAGTGTGTTCAACACATCAACTCAATACAGTATACGTGTTTGTAGTGTGTTCAACACATCAACTCAATACAGTATACGTGTTTGTAGTGTGTTCAACATGGCAACTCAATACAGTATATGTGTTTGTAGTGTGTTCAACACATCAACTCAATACAGTATACGTGTTTGTAGTGTGTTCAACACATCAACTCAATACAGTATACGTGTTTGTAGTGTGTTCAACACATCAACTCAATACAGTATACGTGTTTGTAGTGTGTTCAACACATCAACTCAATACAGTATACGTGTTTGTAGTGTGTTCAACACATCAACTCAATACAGTATATGTGTTTGTAGTGTGTTCAACACATCAACTCAATACAGTATACGTGTTTGTAGTGTGTTCAACACATCAACTCGATACAGTATACGTGTTTGTAGTGTGTTCAACATGGCAACTCGATACAGTATATGTGTTTGTAGTGTGTTCAACACATCAACTCGATACAGTATACGTGTTTGTAGTGTGTTCAACACATCAACTCGATACAGTATACGTGTTTGTAGTGTGTTCAACATGGCAACTCGATACAGTATATGTGTTTATAGTGTGTTCAACACATCAACTCGATACAGTATACGTGTTTGTAGTGTGTTCAACACATCAACTCAATACAGTATACGTGTTTGTAGTGTGTTCAACATGGCAACTCGATACAGTATATGTGTTTATAGTGTGTTCAACATGGCAACTCAATACAGTATACGTGTTTGTAGTGTGTTCAACACATCAACTCGATACAGTATATGTGTTTGTAGTGTGTTCAACACATCAACTCAATACAGTATATGTGTTTGAAGTGTGTCTAACATGGCAACTCAATACAGTATATGTGTTTGTAGTGTGTTCAACACATCAACTCAATACAGTATACGTGTTTGTAGTGTGTTCAACACATCAACTCAATACAGTATATGTGTTTGTAGTGTGTTCAACACATCAACTCAATACAGTATACGTGTTTGTAGTGTGTTCAACACATCAACTCGATACAGTATATGTGTTTGTAGTGTGTTCAACATGGCAACTCAATACAGTATATGTGTTTGTAGTGTGTTCAACACATCAACTCAATACAGTATACGTGTTTGTAGTGTGTTCAACACATCAACTCGATACAGTATATGTGTTTGTAGTGTGTTCAACATGGCAACTCAATACAGTATATGTGTTTGTAGTGTGTTCAACACATCAACTCAATACAGTATACGTGTTTGTAGTGTGTTCAACATGGCAACTCAATACAGTATATGTGTTTGTAGTGTGTTCAACACATCAACTCGATACAGTATACGTGTTTGTAGTGTGTTCAACACATCAACTCGATACAGTATATGTGTTTGTAGTGTGTTCAACATGGCAACTCAATACAGTATACGTGTTTGTAGTGTGTTCAACATGGCAACTCAATACAGTATACGTGTTTGTAGTGTGTTCAACACATCAACTCGATACAGTATACGTGTTTGTAGTGTGTTCAACATGGCAACTCAATACAGTATACGTGTTTGTAGTGTGTTCAACATGGCAACTCAATACAGTATACGTGTTTGTAGTGTGTTCAACACATCAACTCGATACAGTATACGTGTTTGTAGTGTGTTCAACATGGCAACTCAATACAGTATATGTGTTTGTAGTGTGTTCAACATGGCAACTCAATACAGTATACGTGTTTGTAGATTTATAGAAAGATACAGTAAGATCATATACCCTGAAAAGGTAGGGATTAAAAATACTTTTCAAATACTGCAACCAATGCCTTATCAGACTCTTGGGGGCGTGTCACAGGATTTGGAAATATAATCGTCTGACCACAGGAACAAACCCTGTTCTTCCAGCGCTATAGGCGCTTTGGTTTATTTAGATAGCATACCACACAAACTCATTCTCTACTCAATAATATTCACTTTTCAAATTAATAAGCGAGGCATATGCAAGGCTAAGCGCCAGGTGCACACAAATATCAAATGATTTAAATTGAATATTGATCATTTTGTTTGAGTAGTGTTGCAAATATCGTATCCATCAATCTGAGAGTGACACTTTTTATTTGGATGCAAAACAATCCATGCTCTTATTACTTGATACAGTGGGGGGCATACCATAATAATACTACAAGTTTATATTCATATATGAGCAACCATTATTTCCTGACAAATATTATAATATGAACATTGGCAGCCTAATTAAAAGTAAAGAGTTACCGAGCGCCTTTATTCAGTTATCTCAAGTTCAATTAGTGGGAAGCACAATGTAGCAGTTGCCTTCCATTTTCGTGAGTAAAATTGTATCAGTAAAGATGTATAAAACGACATGCTAGCTTTACTGTTGATTCAATAAATAATACTAAGGAGAGAACTTTCCCATTGGACAGAATAGCGGGGATTATAGTTAAATCAATTACACCCACTTAAACATAGATAAGCAAAGTTTACCTGAAGGACCAACCAATGTTTATAACTATTATCATTTAACTTTAAACAGGCTGTCAATAGAATCAGTACACTGTGGTATTTTTAAGTGATAAAACAAGTTTAAAGAGTTTCATCAAGTTCATTTGGCAGCAGCATAAATTACATTCCTTCTTACATTGAATTAAATGAACTTGATGAAACTCTTTAAACTTGTTTTATCACTGAAAAATACCACAAAAGAGAAAATGAAAAAACATCATATTATTTAATGAATAAGAGGAAAGTACTTGTAGTACACCCTTCTATAAAGAAGAAAACACACACCAGCTAACAATGATAGAGCGAAAGAAATTGGCTGTCATCTGCTCACAACGATAGAGCGAAAGGATTGGCTTATGTCACCCGCTCACAACTTCGTTATAGCGAAAGAATTGGCTTATGTTGTCAGAGGAAAAGAATTGGCTTATGCCGCCTGCTCACAACGATAGAGCGACAAAATTTGCTGTCACCTGGTCACAACAATAGAGGGAAAGAATTGGTTTATGTCACCTGCTCACAACGATAGAGCAAAAGAATTGGCTTATGTCACCTGCTCACAACGATAGAGCGAAAGAATTGGCTTATGTCACCTGCTCACAACGATAGAGCGAAAGAATTGGCTGTCATCTGCTCACAACGATAGAGCGAAAACAATTGGCTTATGTCACCTGCTCACAACGATAGAGCAAAAAAATTGGCTTATGTCACCTATTTACAACGATAGAGCAAAAGAATTGGCTTACGTCACCTGCTCACAACGATAGAGCGAAAGAATTGGCTTATGTCACCTGCTCACAACGATAGAGCGAAAGAATTGGCTGTCACCTGCTCACAACGATAGAGCGAAAGAATTGGCTGTCATCTGCTCACAACGTTAGAGCGAAAAAATTGGCTGTCATCAGCTCACAACGATAGAGCGAAAGAATTGGTTTATGTCACCTGCTCACAACGATAGAGCGAAAGAATTGGCTGTCACCTGCTCACAACGATAGAGCGAAAGAATTGGCTGTCATCTGCTCACAACGATAGAGCGAAAAAATTGGCTGTCATCAGCTCACAACGATAGAGCGAAAGAATTGGCTGTCACCTGCTCACAACGATAGAGCGAAAGAATTGGCTGTCATCTGCTCACAACGATAGAGCGAAAAAATTGGATGTCACCTGCTCACAACGATAGAGCGAAAGAATTGGCTGTCACCTGCTCACAACGATAGAGCGAAAGAATTGGCTGTCACCTGCTCACAACGATTGAGCAACAGAATTGGCTGTCATCTGCTCACAATGATAGAGCGAAAACAATTGGCTTATGTCACCTGCTCACAACGATAGAGCAAAAAAATTGGCTTATGTCACCTATTTACAACGATAGAGCAAAAGAATTGGCTTACGTCACCAGCTCACAACGATAGAGCGAAAGAATTGGCTTATGTCACCTGCTCACAACGATAGAGCGAAAGAATTGGCTGTCACCTGCTCACAACGATAGAGCAAAAGAATTGGCTGTCATCTGCTCACAACGATAGAGCGAAAAAATTGGCTGTCATCTGCTCACAACGATAGAGCGAAAGAATTGGCTTATGTCACCTGCTCACTAGGGCTGTAACGGTATACCGCGGTTCACAAAAGACCGTGATACTTGGCTCACGACGGTTCACGATACGACAGTGCGAAATTTCGGTACGGTTCGGTACGGAATTTATTGATAACCTCATTTTACAACGGAACAATTCGAGAATTCCGATTATTCGTACATTATGTATAACGCGTTTTGATTGGCTTAGATTTATCCATTAACGAATCGTAGCGCTCATTATTGCTAATAGTTCGGCTGAGACGTCAAAATGGCTGCCCCTATTGAATTAAAAACTCTGCCAGCAAAATATCGCTCCAAAGTCTGGGATTACTTCGGATTCAGAGGTGAATACCAGAAGCAAGAAAAGTCGACATGTAAGATTTGTTACGCAGATGTCAGTTACAAGGCGATGCAACGATAGAGCGAAAGAATTGGCTGTCACCTGCTCACAACGATAGAGCGAAAGAATTGGCTGTCACCTGCTCACAACGATAGAGCGAAAGAATTGGCTGTCATCTGCTCACAACGATAGAGCGAAAAAATTGGTAATTGTTATTGGCAAATGTTGCCTGCTCACAATGATGGAGCAAAAGGATTGGGAAATGTCACCTGCTCACAACAATAGAGTGAATTAATTGGAAATGTTGCCTGCTCACAATGGTAGCAAAAGAATCGGCCTGAATGGGAGCGGGCCAATTTGTTGTACGAATGTACTGGATGTAGCAATGTTTCATCTAGAAAAGCTGCTGCAAACGCGCAAACAACAAAATAAAAAGAAATATACGGTCAACATTTATTTAAATTTGAAGTGATAATGATCAAACCGAAGCCACTTGAATTTTCGTAAGTAACCTTCTACAAGCCCCAAATGTCAACCTTACTTTAATGTAGAAGTGTCTTAATAAAAGTGTCACCTCAATTTAAACGTCCAGCCAATTCAACTTATTATCGGTATGAGAGTTGAGACATCTATATTTTCTTAACACATTTACCTGACCCCTAAACTATAATGCCAGTCACTAGATGTAGGAATTAAGGCATGAATCATAGATTGTACCTAATTAATGTGTTAAGCTAGTGTCTCAACATAGGCCATATCAGAAAGAACCCCAGCCGGGCCCTGCCAGAGTTCAAACCTTCATCCTACTACTCTAAAGGTAGATACATAGAGCCACAAAGCTGAGGGACATGGTATATTTTAAAATTATTTAAAATTTAATTTTCATGTCTTAGTTTGGTATGCTTTTGTGTGCATTGCTGTTGTCAGCTGCATGCTATTGTCACATTCCAGTTTTATATGAATCATATTTTGAAATTTTGAAATTAGTTCCAGAAGTTTCATATGATTAACAAATTCCAATACATGTACATCTAACACACATAAATAGTTCAACAGAGTATGCATATGCACTCTATATTACATCAGTATTGTCTTGAGACCTTGTGCAGTATTTAGCATGAGGTTATAAAGACCTAAACGCCTCCTATTACTGTATTGCAATGCCATACAGAATCAAAGTACTGAAAGCACTGAATTTGTTTGGGTTTGAAATATTGAAAATGTCAATAAACTGCAGTTCTCAACTATATGGTCGTTAATTTGATACTATAAGTAACATAGATATGTGACCATGGAAACATCACACCATGTAGAAATGGAAATATTCATGCTTTAGTGCCTTGGCCAGTACATTTTGTATTAAATTTGTGTAATCAACACAAAAGAATGGAAAGGTAAATGGCAAAAAGGATTTTGAAGCAATTAAACAGATACAATGTATGTACAATGTAAGCACATTCCATGGTTATTCAAACCAAGTGTCTTTCATATATTATGACTTCTTCCATATTTGTGTTATTAATCTTATTTAATTGAAGAATAAGGATATCCAGTCTTATCACCTGTGTACGTACCATTAGTCGAATATGGTGAGATATGATTCAAAATTATTAGGAAATCAGCTAATAATTAGCAATACTGGTCAGTTAACTGTCTCGCCACAGAAAACTATTTGTTTTGTATGCACATAATCAGACATTTTAAAGTGTACAATCCAGTTAGGATAAAAATCCAGTGACGCAGTGGAACAATTCATGAGTATGGTGTAAAAATAAGTATAAAGGATTATACTAACAGTTCAATACCAAACTAAACTCTACCTGTTCAAGCAATAGTTTTAATCTTTTGGGTACACATAAAAGATGACGTCACTGTCATTTTATCCTAACTGGACTATACCTTTATTTTTTTCAATAATATATTTAAAGCAAAAAAGGGTAACAATGTATATAAACACGCTGGTCTGGTTACCTAACATTAAAAAAGCTTCAACCCACACTTAAACCACAGTGGTGTACATACTGGTCTTTTAATGCACACATGCTGGCCTGGTGTTGGGCATGGACAAGCAATTTCAGAAACTCGTGTGAAGCACTTAAACCACAGTGGTGTACATACTTAAATGCACACATGCTGGCCTGATGCTTGGTTAGACCAATAGTTTCAGAGTTTCAGATTTTCAGGAACTATAAATGTGAATTACTTAAATCACAGTGGTGTATTTGATGTAACTATATATAATATTATTAATTTTATTTAATTGACAATAAGGATATCCAATCTTATCACCTGTGTACATACCATTAGTTTAATATAGTGAGATATGATTCAAAATTATTAGCAAATCAGCAAAAAAGGGTAGCAATGGATATAAACACGCTGGTCTGGTTACCTAACATTAAAAAAGCTTCAACCCACACTTAAACCACAGTGGTGTACATACTGGTCTTTTAATGCACACATGCTGGCCTGGTGTTGGGCATGGACAAGCAATTTCAGAAACTCGTGTGAAGCACTTAAACCACAGTGGTGTACATACTTAAATGCACACATGCTGGCCTGATGCTTGGTTAGATCAATAGTTTCTGAGTTTCAGATTTTCAGAAACAGGCCTAAATACTGGCCTAGTGCATTGGACAAACTGTAACCTATCTGAACATCATTGTTCTTAATATTGAACTTAGGAATAATACAAAGAGTATAATAATTTAATTTCAACTTTTTAAAGACAAGACACTTTACCAACAAGCATTGCTGATTAGCAAATTATTTTTTGTAAAAGCCTTTATCATGCTAATAAATTTCAAACAGATCTGATGGTCGGTAACAAGCAATATGATTGGATATCCCTGTCCTCCAAGTAAATAAAATCAATAATACCAATATGGAAGAAGAAATATTACACAAAAGATGATGCATTTTAGCAAATATTAAATTCTCAAACAACACTTATATAATTACCATGAAAATCCTTTGTTATCAGTCCTTTCCAGTCTCGCTCTCATTCTTTATTAAAACTATTGATTACATTTGGACATGTTACTCAGCTGTTCTTATCAGGTGTCCACGCAAGGTGACCTGACCTGGCACAAGGTTTATGGAGACGATCATTGTCACCTGACACAAGGTGACCTAGATTGTATGGAGACGATCATTGTGACCTGATACAAGGTGACCTAGATTGTATGGAGACGATCATTGTGACCTGACACAAGGTGACCTAGATTGTATGGAGACGATCATTGTCACCTGACACAAGGTGACCTAGATTGTATGGAGACGATCATTGTGACCTGATACAAGGTGACCTAGATTGTATGGAGACGATCATTGTCACCTGATACAAGGTGACCTAGATTGTATGGAGACGATCATTGTGACCTGATACAAGGTGACCTAGATTGTATGGAGGCGATCATTGTGACCTGACACAAGGTGACCTAGATTGTATCGAGACGATCATTGTGACCTGATACAAGGTGACCTAGATTGTATGGAGACGATCATTGTGACCTGATACAAGGTGACCTAGATTGTATGGAGGCGATCATTGTGACCTGATACAAGGTGACCTAGATTGTATCGAGACGATCATTGTCACCTGACACAAGGTACATAGATAAATACTGAAGTGCAAAATAACCCAAACCTTTGCAGTTGAGCAACATTGCTTACTTTGAATTTCATACATAATTAGCCATAAAGAGGGGTAATAATGAATCATTAAATCAAAGTTAACCAAGCAGCTTGCATGTAACGAAGCTATAAAATATATTATGACAATTACTCTTTATTACAGTGCAATTTGAGGAGGGATAAAATTAGCAGGTGTGACTCAAAAGACATAAGAATAAGTTAAAAGCACCAATTATTATAAGGTTATTGCTGAAGAGAGGGTCACTTTGGAGAAGTTATTGCTGAAGAGAGGGCAACTCTGCAGAGGTTATTGCTGAAGAGAGGGTCACTCTGGAGAGGTTATTGCTGAAGAGAGAGTCACTCTGGAGAGGTACTTGTTGAAGACAGGTCACCATGCAAAGGTTATTGCTAAAGAGAGGGTCACTCTATAGAGGTTATTGCTGCAGAGTAGGTCACTCTAAAGAGGGTATGACAAAGTTTGTTTCAGTAAAAGTAATGTTCAACAAAAATGAAAAATTATGTTCTTTGCACAATTTCTCTGCAATTTGTTGCAATTGATTTCAAAGAATTCTCATTAGCATTTAAACATCATTTGCACTCAATAGGCAGATCAGATGTTAGGGAGTTAGTGTCCTTTGATATTTTCACTTAAGATTGTGACTGTACTATTGATTAATAATTAAATATTGCCACTAGACTATGCAGATATGAATATTATAATAATATTTAAGACATCTAAAGTAACCATTCTGTGTCAAGCAGTGACTGGTGGTATTCATCTCAATCAGTGACATTTCTGTACCAAAAATATTGTGAAAAATTAGCTGTCTCCACTGGGAATCGAACCCAGGTCCCTGGATTGGCTGATCCAGTATGGTACCACTACACTATAGAGACAACATTATTCTACACAACTCATTGGACTTATGACATCAAAGAACATCAAACAACACGAAAGATCACATGAACACCCCCCAAACACAGCTTGTCACAGAGTGGTAGTAATAGATGTCTAAATTATTGATATTCATATATTCATAGTCAAGTGGCAATATCAAATTATAAAATAATATCACTGTAACAATCCTAGTTGAACATATCAAAGAACAATAACTCTCTAAAACTGTTCTGACTATAGAATGCAAATGATATACAAATACTAATGAGATTTCTTTGAAATCTGACCAAACATATCAGAGAATTAGCACAGAAAATATCTGTTAATGTAGAATAAGAGCTGTAACTCCTATAATATAAATCTAAATGGATTCTGAACACTATGCAGAGGTAATTGTTGAAGAGAAGATCACTCTGCAAAGGTAATTGTTGAGGAGAAGATCACTCTGCAGAGGTAATTGCTGAAGAGAGGGTCCTACTGCAGAGGTAATTACTGAAGAAAGGGTCACTTAGGAGAGGTTATTGCTGAAGAGAGAGTCATTCTGGAGAGGTTATTGCTGAAGAGAATCACCCTGGAGAGGTAATTGTTGAAGAGAGGGTCATACTGCAGAGGTAAGTGCTGAAGAAAGGGTCGCTCTGGAGAGGTAATTGCTGAAGAGAGTCACTCTGGAGAGGTTATTGCTGAAGAGAGAGTCACTCTGGAGAGGTAATTGTTGAAAAGAAGATCACTCTGGAGAGATAATTTCTGAAAAGAGGATCACTTTGGAGAGGTAATTGTTGAAGAAAGGTCACCCTGTTAAGGTTATTGCTGAAGAGAGGGTCACTCTAAAGAGGTAATTGCTGATGAGAGGGTCATGTTTTCTCAGCTGTTCTTACTGAGTGTCCACGCAAGGTGACCTGACCTGACACAAGGTGACCTAGATTGTATGAAGATGCTCATTGTGACCTGACACAAGGTGACCTAGATTGTATGAAGATGCTCATTGTGACCTGACACAAGGTGACCTAGATTGTATGAAGATGCTCATTGTGACCTGACACAAGGTGACCTAGATTGTATGGAGGCATCATTGTGACCTGACATAAGATGACCTAGATTGTATGGACGCATCATTGTGACCTGACACAAGGTTACCTAGATTGTATAGAGGCATCATTGTGACCTTACATAAGATGACCTAGATTGTATTGAGACAAACATTGTGACTAGCTGTAATCACTGCACGACGTCTAAGTATGTTAATAAAGACGTTCATTTTCAAACTTTATTCCTTCCATGACATCAAAACTTTCAAGAAGCAATTAATTCTCAAAAGATGTAAAATGATAGTCATATACAATATAAGCGAATTAGATCAGACATAGACAATGTCATTCAAAGAAAACTGCAAAGCACACAAAAGCTATGTATATTTTTTAGCGTTTTATTTTATGCCAAAAACAAAAGGCAGACATAAATTATAATAGAATTACTGTTCTAAGTTAAAACACTATTTAAAGTGGATGTTTTAGTTAATTGGGATGATTTAATTTCCCTTTTGAATTTATTAGATTCAATTATTGTGAATTATGATAAAGAACTTGAAAGAATATGTGTAAAGGACACGTAGAAGTATTTGTTGTCTCTTAAGAATAAACCTGTTTGAGGTTTTAAATGATATGAAGTTTACACTAGTATCATGTATGTGTTATAATTATCTGTATAGTATTTTAAATACTATTTGTTTTGATTTATAAAAATAAAATAATAAAATAATGGAACAAAATGCATTTACAGGTGATAAATAAAGTACTTTTACAAGATATGGTGACACACAGATGCCATTTTACAATGCAAGAAAGATTAAGTACTCCAACAAGACACCAGGGATCTGGACCAGAGTGATTATCTCCCTTTCCCAACGCAATCTAGTTGCTCTGTGGGTCTATAATGGTATAAAACAATAAAAAACCTAGTGTTAAATAGCACTCATTATAATATTAAATCAACGAAAATCAAGATTTACAAATGTAGACCCTATTTATGCAAGGTTTGTTTAAAATGTAACTCATATAGAGTATTTTTAAGCAATAAGTGTTTATATTTGAGAAAAAAAAAGTTAAAAAGGTTAAGTTACCAATTTTCTAGGGCTGTTTTCAGCTGTTAAGCCGCTGAAGCACCCTTTGACATTTTAACTCCCCTGGTCATTGGGCTACATATGGAAACCTACACTCGCGTCTCCCTGTGGAGACTATTTCTCTCCTGTGGTGTGGCAGCCAACATCAATCTGCGGCGCCTAGGAATAGACACTGCCCTCACAGGTACCATTTTACATCATGGTGAAGTTGAGCTATGGGTCTTGCTCAGAGATTTTAACCAGTGGTCCAGAGGGGGATCGAACCCGGGACCTCTCGATCCCGAAGCGCGCACCCTACCTCTAGGCCACCGCTCCCCAAGAATAAAAAATATATGGTTTCAATGGCTGTTGGTATTGATTTTTGTACAAAAATGATTATAGTAATAGTAACTTGGTCGTTTTGACCTGGTCCAGGATCTCGGAATTAATCTAAATACATAAATTACCGATTTTATTAATCAGACGCTATAAATAATGTGTTTCAATAATAGTGTGTTTTATTATTAAATAATTATGGGTAAAAGAAGTGCTTTCAATAGAGACTAATGAAGCATTTTTGTGTGAAAGGTCTATAAAAGACTATAATTTGTGGTCTATAGACTATTTTATAAAAAATATGTTCTATCTGTTACATAGTTACTAACGGATAGTAATTATTATTATCATTATTATTATTATCATTATTATTATTATTATCATCATTATCATTATTATCATTATTATCATTATTATTATTATTAAAGATAGGACCAAGTGGAAAGAGATCAGTGCAAGCTTTTGTCCCACTGGGGACGAAGAGGAATAAGTATAAGGAACAGCACAATTCTAGGTGGGACAAAAATAATGTGTGGTGAGACAAATAGTATAGCATCATTGTGTGTGAGAGAAAACACTTAATGATTAGTTCACAACACCATTCTAGGTTTAAAAGACAATCTGACATCTTTAGGAAGTCATGTCCACTAACTTGGCCAAAGAAAAGATTATTATGGTTTCTTGTATACATGCAGGGAACATGGCACCAATTAATACGGGAGAAAAGTATATATTATTATATCTAATTTAACATAAGGATTGATAAGGCAAGTGAAACACTTTCACATGGCACATATTCATTACATGGATGAAATGAGACCAGACTATTAAGAGAAAGACATATCCATGTTCTTATATGACCCACAGTCCAATTAAAGGCAATGAAAAAGACAAAATGACAAGTCCACAGGAAGCACCTCCAATTTTAAGATAGACAAGGACTGGCCAACATGTTCATGGGAATAATGCATTTATTATGTGTATTTTTAATTACTTTTATATATTAAGACTATATTAAGGCAACTTGCTGCCCTATTTAAAAAGCAATTAAGGAAGAAAGACAACAGGATGCCTTCATAGAAAGATATTGACCTTACTAGGCATGGGATAATATCTTAATTATAAATGATTTTAATTGCTTTGAAAATTAAGGATGTCTTCACAGACAAATTGCAGCTTTATCATGAAAGTGTAAAGAAGAAAGACAACAGGATGTCTTCATAGAAAGATTTTGATCTTCATACAAGTTGAAAATAAATATTATTTTATAATTTCTTGTTGTTGTGGTTATTATCATTATTATTGTTATTATTATTGTTATTGTTATTATTTGTGGGGAGCAGTGCACTTTGTGCTCAGGTGAGTTAAAAATGTGACCGTCATTTCAGTTGATGACTGGCGGACATAGTATTGACCACATTTAGGTACTTTTTCAAGAGAAAAGAAGAAAACGCGCCTGTCATTTTAGTTAATGATTGGCTGACATAGTATTGGCCACAATTAGTTACTTTTTAGAGGAATAGAAGAAAACGTGTCACATCATTTTAGTTAATGACTGGCGGATATAGATTTGGCAACATTTAGATGTAATTTAGAGAGAAAGAAGAAAACGTGTCTGTCATTTTAGTTAATGACTGGCGGACGTAGGATTGGCCAGTTATACATTATAATTATTTAAAAGAAATAGAAGAAAACGCGGCCGTAATTTTAGTCAATGACTAGGGGATAAAGTATTGGCCAGTTTAGGTACTTTTACATAGGAATAGAAGAAAACACCCCTGTCATTTTAGTTAATCACTGGCGGACACAGTATTGGCCACATTTAGTTACTTTTTAGAGGAATAGAAGACAAGAGTGCCCATCTAGTGATTCTACATATATGTGTGTTCCAGTTTAGATCATGACTGATGTCGACACCAAGGTATTTAGCACCCTCAGTGAGGAGAGTATTTGACCATGCAGCATGTATTGAAATTGAATTGGCTTTCTAGTTTGTGTAATATGAAGAATTTGACATTTTTTCGGGTTGAATTCCAAGTCCCATAGTTTTTCCCATATTTCAAGCTTATTCAGGTTATAGGGTAGTAACTGTAAGGTAGATAGCTGTGTCATCAGCAAACTGAGAAGTAACAGTGTCGGACAGGTCATTTATATATAGAAGAAAGAGAAGGGGTCCAAGAACAGACCCCGCAGGCTGTGGCACCCATTGGTCGGACATGTAACCATTGACCACTACGAACTGAGATATCCTAATTAAGAAGGAATGGATCCATGCCACTATTTGATTGGAAATACCATGTTCCTGGAGCTTTGAAAGTAACTTAGTGTGATTTACTTTGTCAAAGGTTTTACTGAAATCAAGGAGGACAAGATCAGTCTGTTTACCTGTGGACAAATTCTTAAATAGCTCATCAACAAGCTGAGTAAATTGAGTCTCACAAGATCGTTTTCCCAGAAGCCATGCTGTAGTTCATAGAGTATGTTGTGTTCTGTGAAATGTGTGGACAGGTCGGAAGTAATTATGTATTTGAGGACATAAAGGGGCAACATTTGCCTTTGTCCAATCTGATGGGAATTGACCATGATTAAGTGATAATGGATCTTTAAAAATAAGTGATACTTCATCAAGGATCTCTTAGTGCAGCTCTTTTATAACAATTGGTTTGATCATATCTGGACCAGTAGCTTTATCCACTTAAAATTTTGGAGCAATTTCAAACAAGAGGGCCATGATGGCCCAATATCGCTCACCTGATTATAAACACTGCACAATTTTCACCCAAAGGAATAATTTGAACATCTTGGTAGAAAACCACAAGATGATGCTACATACCAATTATCAAAACTCTAGGCAGTCTAGTTTTAGGCAAGAAGATATTAATATGTTTTCCCTATACAAGTCTATGTAAAACGGTGACCCCCCCCCCCCCCGAGTGGGGCCAATTTTGACCCCAGGGGCATAATTTGAAAAATTTTGGTAGAGGACCACTAGATGATGCTACATACCAAATATCAAAGCTCTATGCAGTGCAGTTTTAGACAAGAAGATTTTTATATGTTTTCCCTATATAAGTCTATGTAAGACGGTGACCCCCAGGGCTGGGCCAATTTTGACCCCAGGGGCATAATTTGCACAATCTTGGTAGGGGACCACTAGATGATGCTACATACCAAATATCAAAGCTCTTAGGCATTGTAGTTTAAGACAAGAAGATTTTTATATGTTTTCCCTATATAAGTCTAAGTAAAATGGTGACCCCCAGGGTGGGGGCCAATTTTGACCCGAGGGGAATAATTTGAACAATCTTTGAAGAGGACCTCTAGCTGAGTCTACTACCAAATATGAAAGCCCTGGGCCAGGCAATTTCGGAGAAGAAGATTTTTTAAAGTTTTCTCTATATAACTCTATGTAAAACTAAGGGCCCCCGGGGCGGGGCCAATTTTGACCCCAGGGGCATAATTTGAACAATCTTTGTAGAGGACCTCTAGCTGAGTCCACATACCAAATATGAAAGCCCTGGGCCAAGCGGTTTCGGAGAAGAAGATTTTTAAAGGTTTCCCCTATATAACTCTATGTAAAACTAAGGGCCCCCCGGGGCGGGGCCAATTTTGACCCCAGGGACATAATTTGAACAATCTTTGTAAAGGACCTCTAGTTGAGTCTACATACCAAATATGAAAGCCCTGGGCCATGCAATTTCGGAGAAGAAGATTTTTTAAGGTTTTCTCTATATAACTCTTTGTAAAACTAAGGTCCCCCGGGGCGGGGCCAATTTTGATCCCAGGGGCATAATTTGAACAATCTTTGAAGAGGACCTCTAGCTGAGTCTACATACCAAATATGAAAGCCCTGGGCCAAGCGGTTTCGGAGGAGAAGATTTTTAAAGGTTTCCCCTATATAACTCTATGTAAAACTAAGGGCCCCCGGGGCGGGGCCAATTTTGACCCCAGGGACATAATTTGAACAATCTTTGTAGAGGACCTCTAGCTGAGTCTACATACCAAATATGAAAGCCCTGGGCCAAGCGGTTTCGGAGAAGAAGATTTTTTAAGGTTTCCCCTATATAACTCTATGTAAAACTAAGGGCCCCCGGGGCGGGGCCAATTTTGACCCCAGGGACATAATTTTAACAATCTTAGTAGAGGACCCCAAGGTGATGCTACATACCAAATATGAAAGCACTAGGCCTTACGGTTTCAGAGAAGAAGATTTTTGAAGTTTCCTTTTTGAAAATCTATTTTTAGCCTGTGTGACCTAGTTATGCGACGGACTGGAATTTTTTTAACAACTTTGGTAGAGGTCCACCCAAGGAACATTCCTGTTAAGTTTTATCAAATTTGGCCAAGCGGTTTAGGAGGAGAAGTCGTTTGAAGAAATTGTTGACGGACGCACGACGCACGACGCACGACGGACGACGGACGACGGACATCTCGGTATGACAAAACCTCACCATGACCACATTGTGGTCAGGTGAGCTAAAAACACCTATAGGGATAATGACAATATATGGCATTGCTGGGTATTCAGTGTTCCCAATGACCACATAACTGGGATAGGGATAGTGGAGACTATTATTACTTGTATAACAGTAAGTTAAAAGTTAAATGAGAGTGGCTGTAAACATATGCTTGTCCGTCAGATAAGATAAGTTTATCAAGGTTTACTGGGTGTAACTAAATTACCAGTAGTCCCCACTATTCTTTTAAATGGGATAGTTCCCTCATTAGTATTACTTATTGAATCTTACTTATTGAATCGACAGTATTAATATTATTATTATAATTATTAAAAGAAGAAACCTTTTATCATGACAATATTGCTGATACTTTCTATTAATAAGGTGTAAACTTATATTTTTATTTCATTTGTCAGGAAAATGCCTTGAGGTTATTCATAGCTATAATTATAGTTTAATTTAAAGAACACTACACAGTATATGGCCTACATAGCCTCTAGAAAAGTTTCATTGATGTACCTCAAAAGGTTAATCAGATACTCAGATATTAAAAACTTGGAGAAGCACTTCAGTGAGGTTCAAGCTACCTAGTGTGCATGCCCGAAAATTAAAAATGGTACTAAGATAAGATAAAACATAATCAAAGTGTCAATATCGCTGAAATAACTGGGCTCCTGTGGTTAGACAAATATATTTCCACTCACAAAGCCTTTGGTATCACTGCCCTATTTATTGCAGTCTTTGAAATTAATTTCAATCCCTACTGTACTTCAAACATCACGAACCACAAAATATGAAATTTATTCATTTTATTTTCTCAAAAATTGCGAAAATTGCGTAATACCCAAATTATTGCTTTAAAATGCATTTTCTTCAGTAAATTCACTATAAACTAAATAATTGTTAATTCACTAATATGGTGTCCGGGACAGTAAATACTAGTTTGTCTGGTCATTTATCCAGAAAGTTACAGTTCTGTTAGAGAAAAATAGCATTTTTGTGTAGGTACATGTTTTTCTTGGTAGGAAAGTTAAAATTCACGAATCATATCAAATGATGTCACGATATTTTCTCTCATGACCCAAACTCCTATTTCCATTATTGACTTACAGATACAGTATTTCGGCAAAAGACGCGGGTAGTTTGATACGTTGAACGTGAGAAAAAAATTTATTGGAAAAATATGGTTACGTTGTTTGCCCGTGAGGCGGACGTTATGCAATTCATTACCATTACACTAGTAACTTGACCACTAGAGTGGATGTAATATTCATCATTGACATGATGGCAACCTTGCATATGTAACATAATATAATAACCACTATCTCTAAACATTTATCAAAGTGGCTTTAAATAATCAGATATTACAGTTTTCTCGGTAATGCAATACTAGTTCTGCAAGGCAATAAAGCCCTAAGTCATCCCCTAGGATGACCACTTTTGTCTATTTTTAACATCAAGGTCCTGATTGCTTTTCAGATTGGCCAAGATTTCCTAAGTTTGAAAACCTATCTAGCTATCCTGAGACAAAAAACAAAACAATCGAAAAAAGAAAGGCCACAGGTTTTTTATTTATTGGTTTACGAAAATCCCTACCCGATTTTTGCCAAATTGGAAAAAAAGTTTCCTTACCAACCTGATTTTCTTTAGAAACTACCGCGACATGACGGTGAACAAGTATGAAAGCAATATTTCAATGGATTTTGAAGATATAAGAGGTTACAAACTTGTTGTTTTTTAGTTCCCAAGATGCTTAAAATATCCGTTCTCGGACACTAAACGAAGAACGATTTGGTATAGCCTGGCCAAACCAAATCGTTTCTTTGTTTAGCATCCATACTTATCTAGCTATCCCGAGACAAAAAACAAAACCATCGAAAAAACAAGTTGTAACGACTTCTATCCTCATCATTATAATTATTGCTATTAAACATATATAATTTTTAAGCATTTTCAATCATAATAACCTAATGAAATAACTGAAAACTTGTTTGTGTAAAAACTACTGATGTTAAGGCCACACCTTTTTTATTTATTGGTTTACAAAAATCCCTACAAGAGTTTTGCCAAATTAGAAAAAAAGTTTCCTTACCAACCTGATTTTCTTTAGAAAAGAATAAAAAAAAGAAAACTTTCATGACATGAAAGTGAAAAAGTATGAAAGCAATATTTCAATGGATTTTGAAGATATAAGAGGTTACAAACTTGTTGTTTTTTAGTTCCCAAGATGCTAAAAATATCGTCCTCGGACACTAAACGAAGAAACGATTTGATATGGCCTGGCCAAACCAAATCCTTTCTTCATTTAGCATCCATACTTGGTTCGATAACATATCTAGCTATCCCAAGACAAAAAACAAAACCATCGAAAAACAAGTTGTAACGACTTCTATCTTCATCATTATAATTATTGCTAACAAATATAACTTTAATTTCAGCATTTTCACTAATAATAACCTAATGAAATAACTGAAAACTTGTTTGTGTGAAAACTACTGATGTTAAGGCCACATCTTTTTTATTTATTGGTTAACGAAAATCCCTACCCGATTTATGCCAAATAGGAAAAAAAGTTTCCTTACCAATAGGGCTGCTGCGAGTATCCGAGTACTCGGATATTCACGAATCTGACTAGAAAATCGGGTACGAATATTCGTCACTGCAGAAATCGTTGGATCGCGATCTTTGTCTAAACTTTTGAAATGAGTGTTTTTTTCGCTATATAATCCAGGCAAATGCGCTGCAAAGCTAATTTAAAAAGTATTTTACCTACATTTTACGATGGCTAAATGTTCAAACCGAAAGTAAAACAGCTGGTATGTTGTTGAGCTATCAACCGTTAAATTCGTATACAATTTTCATCGAAATTATTTCAATTCAATTATGTTATCAATTTATTATTGTCTTTGTCAAAATTGGAAATAAAAATTAAATATTCGAGCGACGACGAAAATCTTAGAAATCAAATTTAATTTCAACAGTCTAAATTCGAATTTACTGTCTGCTACAGTCTGTAGCTCTGCAGATGACGTCAGTTTTTCGTCTGCACTAACAAAAAAAATGTCCGAACGCTATAGAAATCCACCGGCAAAATACACATCAAAAGTGTGGCAATTATACTTCGGGATCTCCATAAAAGACGAGAAAAAAGCAATCTGCAAAACATGCAATATGGAAATGGCGGAACTACAAATCTTTCTAATCACATGAAAAGACACCATGGAATCGACCCTATGTCGAAAGGAAAAGGTAGAGCAGTTCTCCTCGTTTCCGTGATATTTACCAGTCTCAAATGGCACCAATTTCTTCTGATCGACAGAGAAGCACAGTCAGCATTAATACTTACCACAATTTGAGAAAATTGACGTTTATTCTTTTAAAGCACCATACACTCCCCCCACCTTCAATTTTTAAAGAACCCCAATCTGAAAAAAAATTCCTTCAGCCCAATCCCTTTAATTTATTTTAGGCCGAGTGTGAAACAAACAAATATAATTTATAGATCTATCTTAAAATTGATGATATTTAAACTAACCAAGTTGTCATGCTACGTACGATTGTTTAATAATGGTGAAATGGGAAGTGGCCAGTAAGACTAATGCATAAATCTTTCTTTTATTTTTAGAAGCTGTCAGGTCACAGACAGTGCCACTCGAATCCAAACCAAGCCCTGCCTGTACCTCAACATCTGCCAGCAATCCATGGCTTATGGCACAAAAAATGAAGTTGGCCCAGACAAAGACACAGGGAATTACTATCGGCATTGCAAGATACCTTGTCGATGATATGCGGCCGTTTAGCACAGTAGAGAGTGCATCATTTAGAAGTATGATACACCAGTGTGAGCCCCGCTACGTGTTTCCATGCAGAGGAACATTTAGTGAAACTATAATTCCACGCATGTATGACAGTGTGTCAGCTCGTGTTAAAGGTGAGTTACTAAATGCGGAGACTACTGCCTGGACCACAGACTCCTGGACAAGTCGGGCCACCGAGTCGTATGTTACAATAACATCACATTTTATCAACTCGGAGATGGAGCTTTGTTCTCGGGTACTTCAGACGAGGCAACTACCCGAGTCTCATACTGGGGAGCATGTTGGAAATGTACTGCGTCAAGCACAACTAGAGTGGGCCTGTGATGTTAGGGCACTTACCACGGACAATGCGGCCAATATGAAGATAGCGGCACAAACAGCTGGAATACCTATTCATATCGGTTGCTTTGCACACACGTTGAACCTTGCATCTGGAAGAGCACTTGACGTCAAAGAAGTCCACAATATCTTAGCTAAGATGAGGTCCGTTGTTTCGTTTATGCATCGTAGCACCACTGCTGCAGCTTTATTGAACCAGAAACAGAAGATGCTACAACTTCCAGAAAACAAGCTCATCATTGATGTCCGCACTAGATGGAATTCCAGTTACCTCATGGTCGAGAGATTTCTACAGCAACAAGTAGCAGTTCTGGCCACGCTCACTGATGACAATATCAAGAAGCAGCATGAGGCCAAATCACTGCAGGCAAGGAGCCTTCTTGGGCAAGATGACGTTCGACACTGTGAGGAGTTCTTGGCATTGATGGAACCAATGTATCAAGCTACCCTTGCCCTCTCAGCTGACCAGTGTCCTACAGTTGGGCTTATGTTTCCGTTGCTGCAGAAACTGAAGATTCTATACTCACCTGCTGAGACTGACAATGCATTCCAGACTAAAATCAAGAGCGCCATTCTCAAAAACCTCGAGAAGAAATACCTGAGCGAGGCACTTGTAGATTACCTGGAAGAGGCAACTGTCCTTGATCCTCGAGTTAAAGATAAAGCTCCTCAGGCTGCCTGGGACAGACTTCGAGGCAAACTAGTAACTTTACCAGATACCACTGTACAAGTTAAGCCAGACCCAGACACACCTCAGCAGTTGACTGTCGAGAATGAGCCCGACTTACCAGCACTACCAGAGCTACCACATGTGAAACAAGACCCTTCACCCCCAGCCAAGCGAAAAAAGTCTGCTCTCAGTTTCCTGATTGATGACGAGGAAATAGAAATTTCCAAAGTTGAGCCTCCTTTGTCTAAGCAGGAATTGGTGGAAAAAGAAATCAGCCTTTACAAATCGGAAAATAAAACTACAGTCTAAGGCTAGTCCCTTGGCGTACTGGAGGACAAATGCGTTAAGATTCCCGTTTATGTCGAGGCTTGTGAAGATATATCTTTGTACACAAGCAAGTTCTGTTGCTTCTGAACGAGTCTTTTCCACTGCAGGGGACATTGTTACCGCAACCAGGTCCTGCCTTGATCCTAAACATGTTGATCACTTGATCTTTCTGAAGAAAAACTTCGATGTAGGCAAGGACTTGGCTTCTATTCTTCATAACATGTAAAATATTTGCCTACATGAAACATTAAGATCACCAGTTTGGTGTTACTTCTGGAAGTTTGGTTCTAGACCCTATCTAGTTGACTTTTTGAACCTTTGTACAGACAAACTTTGGTGTGGCCCACGACTTGGCCTCTGTTCTTCATAAAACCATTTGATTATGTTCATTATTCGTATACACTGTTAGGCTGTTAGTCATTAAAATGAACATTTTTATTACAAGTTTGATGCTGCTTGTTATAGCTGAACATAGGAAGTTATAAATAAAACTTTAGTTTTTGTTTTTTTATATGTTTTATTCTGATTCTTTATTCTTTTAATTAAACTGTGAATCGTGAATCGATCTGTGAATCGTAACACATGAATCGTGGATCGGATCGGATCGCCACTTACCCAACGATCCACAGCCCTACTTACCAACCTGATTTTCTTTAGAAAAGAATAAAAACAAGAGGGCCATCATGGCCCTATATCGCTCACCTGATTATAAATAAAGCCCTGCACAGTTTTCACCCAAGGAAATAATTTTAACAATCTTGGTAGAAAACCACTAGATGATGCTACATCCCAATATAAAAGCTCTAGGCATTGTAGTTTTAGACAAGAAGATTTTTGTATGTTTTTCCCTATATAAGTAAGTCTATGTAAAACAGTGACCCCCAGGGCGGGGCCAATTTTGACGGTTTTGTGATGGTTTGGGTAAAAACATGATTACCTCTGTTTTGTCAGCATTTAGTTTCAGCAAATTATCTTGTATGGGGTTTGCAAGAAAATAAACCATAACATACCCATCACATATGTAGTCTATGAGGTTTTAAAAAACATAAAAATATAAAACATGCTAAGTTAAGAGTATATTTATGTCCAAGATGTTTAATCAGTGCCACAAATTCCATTTTTAACCTGTTTACAAATCTGTTAATTAGAGAGGGGCGCTAATACGAGAAAATACGGTATGCGGTATATTCGCAAACAAAAAAAATTGATTTCTCTAACAAGTTTACTATGCTGGTTAGATTAAATAAAGAACAAACTCTTAATTTGTTAATTTACTTAAAAACTGAAGTATAAAGAATGATATCAATGTTTTCACCAGTATGTACAGGCGGTAAAAGACGGGAAAGTTAACTATGCTGCAAGAAGTAGTTCGCTAGTTTAGTTCACACAATATTTATCTCATAACATGATAAACATTCATTTTTATACAAATCCAAGATGGAGTATACAGCAAAGCTTATTTATAAACTTGTTCCTTAAAATTCATTAATCGACATACAATATCGCTATGTCAAACTCTCAGGTAGTGTTCATTCCTTTAATAAGGGAATATAGTTAGGATAATACATGTGTATGATCTCAAGCTTCATGTTCTTAGCTGGATTAACAGGGGTGCCAAGGGAGCCAAATCTAAAATTAGGAAAATTATAGATGGTCAACCATTTCTGCCAAATAAAGTGCCCCTTAAACCACATTGTTTCCAGACTTGACTCATGTTTATCAGGACATTCCTTAAAAACAGACTAAATTGACCATAACTTTGCCATTTCTCAAGATATTTTTATTAAATAACTTGTATTTTGGTCAGGCTGTTTCGGGGTATGCAAATCAGGAATTCCAAATTAATCAGGAAGATTGACACTCCTGTGTGATATTATATAACTAACCTAGAGTCATCAACATCATACAAATATATATTTGACATTATGTATACATGCTCTTCAGTTAACCCATGCCTTTCTGTTTTTTTGTATTATTTTGTAAATTCCGTAAAAAACATATATGTTTTCATGCAATAAATAATTTGTAATTTGTGTTGTTGACCCAAACTCCATGTTTCTTCTAGCATCAATATGGCTTGCTATAAAGCTTTCTATGCAACTAAAATATACTAAATGGTTATACGGTATAGCTCGTTTGCGATAACAAACATTGTGTGTTTTTTAAAAATATTTCTCTGTAATTACTACACCTACAGGTAGGAAATTTTGCACAAATAAATGAAATATATATACCTAATACACACTGAAATTTCAGCAACATCAGAAGTGAGTTCTATGAAACATATTTGTAGTTTTATCAAGTTAGAAGATTTGGTACTTGCAATAGATAATTTTACGTCACCTGATGCGCCTAATGTAGCATGCCAATCGTAACTACTCGGGCATTTTGGTAACTGAGAATTATGCCTCATACATAAGTGTACATTATTTTTCCAATTATAATTCGGCATCTGTCAAAAAGTGTATACTTATTAATGGTTGGCGCCGTATATATTTTGCCATTATGTATTTTCAAAAAGTATATTTTAGGGGGATCTTAAATAAACCTGTGATATAGATTTTATAATGTATAAGCCTTTTTAGAAGAAATTTTCATCCAATAGCATAGGTATTTGTATTACTATAAAAGTAAAAAGTTACAGTACAAGAATATTTAAACAATGTACAGTCAACTCTCGTTATCGCAAACTCACTTATCTCCAATTTTCCATTACATCAAAGTCCCGATTTTTCTCCTTTGTCTTTATGAAAACTCAAGTTCTATCTCGAACTTTTGTCTCGAAGTTTTTTGTTATCTCGAATTATTTTTTAGGTCCTAATTACATAATTCTCACCTTTCCGACTATCTTCGAACTTTGTTAACACCTCGCAAGAATGAAACCTTCAATTTATTTACTTGTAATTTTCGCACATTCCATTGTTAAACAATCATTTGTTTACAACAATTACCGCTAACATGTCACTAAGATTCGAATTGTGTTCCAAACATCAATAAACATGTCATATGGAACAAGTGAACAATCTAGGATGCTGGCATTTGAAGTTTTGCTTCGTTTCCTTGATCGTACACATAATTTAACATGCAATAGATAATACTTAATGATGAATACTTATCATCCTATTTTAATTGAAACAACACAAATAACACAAGAAAAATAATCAGGCATAATATTCTAAAACATGTAAACAAATATTAAATCTACCGCTTTTCACGATTAAGACGTTCTCACAACATAACAATATGCGGTAATAAATAACAGAAAATAATGCGACTTTGATGTCCAGAATTCTATCTGAAATTTTCATTATCTCAAAGTTATTTCCACAGTCCCGCAAAATTTGAGATAACGAGAGTTGACTGTAATTTCACACATAACACAGCCCAAAATAGCACAGTTGCTTGGTTTTGACCATTATTGCTTATTTTCAACCACGGTTAACCATAGTCTGATCATGGTCAGCCATGCTAAAATTTCCAAATTCTCAGTCCAACCATGGTCAAACCTGGTTTGGCGATGATCCGCCATGGTTATCCATGGTTTAACCATGGTCAGCCATGGTCCGTTTCGCGGGAGAAGCCCCCCAAAAACCTGAACATAGACTGAAACTCCTCCAGTGAGTGTATGGATTACATGGGACGTGTCCACAGGTGTTACCGTTGTAGGAGATGCAGAGTGCATTGCGTGTCATAGGTATGCCTGTAACACAGGTGTAGCTCACATTGGTTGAATCTACAGGGTGTATCTCTTACAGGAAATGTAGGATGCAAAATGCAGCCACAAGATATGCCTCTGGATGAGGTGCAGCATACAGGGTGTACCTCAAGGTAGCTCTCATCCCCTGAAAGAGATCTACCATTGAGACACATACCTACAGTGTGTGTGTATCTAACAACTGAGAGTGTATATTATATAGGACGGACATGTGTCAGTAAGGTAGCTCTCATCCCCTGAAAGAGATCTACCATTAAGACACATCCTATATTTCTTACATCCCATGTTAGAGACACTAACTGTAGGTACTTATAGTATGCTGCATCTCATTCAGAGATACATGTGTCTCCGGATTAGGTGTAACATACAGGGTGTACCTCAAGGTAGCTCTCATCCCCTGAAAGAGATCTACCATTGAGACACATACCTACAGTTTGTGTGTATCTAACATGGGATGTATCATTTAGGACATGTGTCATCTAGGTAGCTCTCATCCCCTGAAAGAGATCTACCATTTAGACACATCCTATATGATACAACTCATGTTAGATACACACACTGTATGCTACACCTAATCCAGAGACATATCTTGTGGCTGCAATTTGCATCCTACATTTCCTGTAAGAGATACACCCTGTAGATTCCACCAGTGAGCTACACCTGTGCTACAGACCTACCTATGACATGCAATGCACTCTACATCTCCTGCAACCGACACACCTGTTTTCACATCACATGGTCTCCACACACCAACTAGAAGAGTAACAGTCACTGTTCAGGTTCTGGGGGGCTTCCCCTGCGAAACGGACCATAACTGACCATAGTTAAACCATGGATAACCATAGTTAAACATCGCCAAACCAGGTTTGACCATGGTGAACTGAAAATTTGGTAATTAAAGCATGGCTGACCATGATAAGACCATGGTTGACCATGGTTGAAAATAAGCCATAATTGTCAAAACCAAGCAACCATGGTAAAAAATATGAGCCATTCTCCAGGAAAACCGGGCTTCATGACAAAAATGCACAATATACTGAGTACATCTAGAAACGCAACAATGAGGTTACTGTCAACACTTTTTCAAACTTTGTATGATTGGCAACCAAACTGTATTCACTTGATGATTACTTATTCCATGAACAATGCAACTGTAACATTGTTTTCATATATAGTGCTATTGATGCGTTTGTATGTATAGTGCGGCTAAAAAGTAATAGCGGAACACAAATCGGTAAAATCTCAATTTTTTTAAGAATATTGATTAATCATAGATTGATTGCATTTTCATGACGTCCAACAAGTTGATTAGAACTGTATCGACCAGTTGTGAACCTTGCCTACAGATGGTACATGTGAAGTTACTGGTCCTGTCAGAGAGTTGTTTCACGTGGATGACCTGGACATGGGTGGTTGTTAACGGTGCCAAAGTGCTAGTAGAGTGTCTCCAGATGAAACATTGTTGGTTCATGACAATTTAGTCAAATTGGAACCTCCCATTTCATGTCTCCGTCATAAGCATCCGAATAACTTGATTTGGCCCATGTTCGGACTATTCTGATATTATTTTTATTCTGAAGTGTAGAACTTTTCTTTTGTGATTTTCTTTCCATTGACAAACGACAAAAAGGATTTGAAGCAATTCACACCAAAACTAATCATGCGTAAATGGTGTACGTGGAATTCATACGTTTTGTGATTTTCTTGATGCACGGGAGTTAGGTACCCCGATCAATAAAATTTGGACAATAGCCAAGTTTCTATGTGATTATGCAATATTATTACACATAATTAAAAAATGTATGAACAATGGAAGTAAAAAATAATCAAGGATGAAAACGTTGCGTTTCTAGATGTACTGAGCATATAACGTTAGAAAGATGAGACTTATGAACAGTTTCTGAAAAAAAAAATTATAACAAGCTTTGCAAAGTAATAGACTTTTTAAACCAACCACAAATGCCTTATTTTACAGTGACATCACAAATGCATTAGAATGTTTTTGATGTAACGTTAACTGGTATTTCACAAATACAGTATCTGATACATTATTGATGTAAAGTTTTCAAAATTGTGTCACATTTTATAATAATATTCTTATAAAAATCAAGCCTTTCAAAAGTGTGAGTTTTTTGCTTACAGAGAAACAGTGTTGTGAACCACCAACCCCTTGTTTTTCTCAATATGGGTGCATTTTACGAACTGTTCACCATAATAACAACGAAAGTTATTTTAACATAATCTATGAGAAAAATTAAACCTAAGAGATGATACTATACTAACCAATCACTTAAAATCATAGAACAGTACTTTTTCTCATTTTAGACCTGTTTCTAAATCTGATTGTATAGTTTCTGTGCAATGTCATTAAGCCTGGTGGTTTTCCTGGAGAACGGCTCATAATGTAGAGAAACATCCTGTTGCTGCAGCTTGCATGATTTCTAGCAAGCCATATTGATGCTAGAAGAAACGAGTTGGCGTTAAACAAGAATATGGCCCTTTAATAAGTCTAAGTTAAAAAGTAGAAGAGTTTCATTATGTATACATGTTTTGGAGGAAATATTGAGAGTGTTTGATGTGACCATGTCATTCACTGGCATTTAGTATGTACATAGTGCTGTGTTATCATAGCCTGATAGAGTTAAATAGTATACAAGTTAAATAGTTCCTGCACCCAATTGTTTTACAGACCAGTCTTGTGAGAGACATTTTTTTTATAATTTTAGAAACTAGAACTTTTTAAAGTGTTAATAAGGCTTGATAAAAAGGTATGAGGAAATCGGACAGGGGAGGCAGCACACTTTACCAGCTAAGCAAAGACTCACATCAGTAACATCACAACACATGTACAATGAGCAATGCCTTCACGTAAGTCAAAGAAACAATTAAAAAGTCCAAGTCCCCGCCGAAAAATGCGGAATTTTACAAACCTCTCTGATTTAGTGGGCTTATGTGTGTTTGGGTATATTTATTTAGTATAATTTACCTAAAATTGGTGTTATTTTCATTTTTAGTAATTCAAATGCGTAATATAGTTTATTTAGGACAAATAGTTTATTAAATACAAGTATTTGTGTAAAAAACATTCATACTTGTGTACATTTTGGTATGGGTGCACGCAGAGCGTAAGAATGTAAATAAAGCGATTCTCACAACGTGCAAATAGTATGGCAACGCTGGTTCGAAATGATACTGGGCCGAGTCTTGCTGAAAAGCTTGCTAGTTTACGTTTATTTAGTCATCACTGGTAATTAAAATGCGTAATATAGTTAATCAACCCCATATTGTTAGTTAAATATAAGTATTTGGGTAAAAACGTTACTATTTGGGTAAGATTTGGGTATATTTGGGTGTTTCGTGCTGCCACGTCGGCCTGACTGACCTAGTTAACGTAATGACCTAGGGGAGGTAATCCAGACTACAGGTGCACGTCAAAACACATATCGAAGCACTTTTTTTTCTTATTTTTAATTTCTTAAAGGGGTAAAAGAAATAATTATGGTTATTAACGTACATTACTTTATTTTAAAATATACAAATAGAAATAAATAGAAAAATAAAAAAAATAATGGTGTTAGTCTGGTTCACGACATTCTTAAAAAATGCTTATTTTTTCGTAATTTTTTTTTTGAAATGGTAAACCATCCAGAACAGGTCACGTGCCCCTCCTTAGTCTGGTTCACGACATTCTTAAACAAGACTGTGTTCAATAAACACTTATGCCCCCGTGGAAGCCATGTCCATAAAAAGCTAATCAATCAGGGGCCATTATTCAGTTAAAATGTTTGATAGTATTACATGGCTTTGAACTATAAGGGGCTTATGATGGTAAACGAATATGCCACAATTGAAAGCAGTGCCTTGGTCAACTTCATGTGTGATCTGGTGATACAGGTGTTATGGTTCTTTATCACTGCACTTCTCCAAGTTGACATCTATTCATATACCAAGTTTCAAGTCAATATTTTAAATACTTTTGAAGATACGCTCCGGACAAACAATTATCATAAAAATATTGAAGGGGAGATAATTCAAAATTTAAGACAGACAGAGTTATGGTTCTTGGCCCCTGCACTCCTACAAGCTACCATCTATTTACATATCAAGTTTTAAGGCAATATCTTAAACACTTTTGAAGATACACTCTGGTCAAAATATGATTCTGAAATTTATAAAGGGGAGGTAATTCAAAATTTAAGACAGACAGAGTTATGGTTCTTGGTCATTGCACTTTTCCAAGTTGCCATCTATATATATTCCAAGTTTCAAGTCAATATGTTAAATAGTTTTGAAGATATACTAAGAGCAAAATTTGACTATAAAAACACTAAAGGGGAGATAATTCAAAATTTAAAACAGACAGAGTTATGGTTCTTTGTCAATGCACTTCTCCAAGTTGCCATCTATTTATATTTCAAGTTTTGAGTCAATATGTTTTATATAGTTTTGAAGATATACTAAGAGCAAAATTTGACTATAAAAAACACTAAAGGGGAGATAATTCAAAATTTAAAACAGACAGAGTTATGGTTCTTTGTCAATGCACTTCTCCAAGTTGCCATCTATTTATATTTCAAGTTTTAAGTCAATATGTTAAATAGTTTTGAAGATACGCTCCAGACAAAATTTTATTGTAAAAATACTTAAGGGGAGATAAGGCTAAGTCTAAAATTAGGTCAAGGTGAAGGTCAAAATGGAGTAAGGTGATACAGGCGTGTGGAGAGTGGTTATATACAACATCCATGCAAGTATGAAAGCTTTGTAGTAAGCCATATTAATGCTAGAAGAAACGGTCAATTTGGGTTAACCAAGAATTTGGCATTTGAATAAGTCTAAGTCCAAAATTAGGTCAAGGTGAAGGTCAAAATGGAGTCAGGTGATACAGGCGCGTCGAGAGTGGTCATATACAACATCCATGCAAGTTTGAAAATTTTGTAGCAAGCCATATTATCGCTAGAAGAAACGGTCAATTTGGGTTAACCAGGCCGGACGGACGAACGGACGGACGGACGGACGGACAGGTGAATTACTATATGCCTCCCGATCTATCGATACGGGGGCATAAAAATGCTTATTTTTTTGGATTTTTTTTTTGAAATGGTAAACCATCCAGAACAGGTCATGTGCCCCTACATGGAAATTTTTCTTCTTGCATACTGATATAACCTGCGGCTCAAGGCCGCAGGTTAACAATGTGGTATTCTAACATTGTTTGGATGTTTGAACCAACACTTGTCAAATTAAGTAAAAGCATTTGTAAACGCGCCACCTCATAGTCAACCAGAACACGCCGCAAACCACTTCATAATAACTTCATAAATTTTTTTAAGTAATATTGTGGTTTGCATGCTTGAATTAAGGCAGCTCGCATGTTAAGGGACTTGATTAAGGCGGTTTGCGCGCTTAGCGCAAAATATTGAATTTTCTTAAATCGCACGCTTTAATTTGGGTTTGGCCAGAATCTCAGGCTTTCGCATAATTTTATTATGGCAGCCCTGCGTCCTATTATCTTTGTCTGCCATTTTCCTCGCTGACTGTATATAAATCATGCCGAAACCCATTTTAGGATATACAATGTACATAATAATATTCTTCTCAACAATCAATCCACTTAAAACTGTACTTTTTGAGGTTAAAACCAAATTGATGGCCTTTTCAAGGCTTGTATGAGCCCTGTTAAAGTTTTAACTAAATTTATTCAGTAGTATGTCAGTGTAATAAATATTGATAAGCCATGTACCAATGTAAACAAACATTTTCTGCAAATGTGGATAGTGACGGACACTTGTTAAGGAATTATTTTTAAGTTTGCTGGATTGGTTTGGTGTTTAAGCGCCATATGCTATTACAGTCCTTTCAAAGTCAAATGAGAACGGTTGTAAGTATACTATCGTCTAGCAGATAAACTATGTTTATTTAGGTTTGACTTGGTATACCTGTGTTAACGGTATTCACCTGTATTTTTTTGATGGGATAATCCAATCATTAGTATTACTTAATGAATCGAATATAATGCATTTTATTTCATGTAGACGTGAACTATCTCAATATCAAATTGAACTGTTTTAATCAGTGTTAAGCATAAGTTCTAATCAAAATCATGGTTTACAAGAGGGCCATGATGGCCCAATATCGCGCACAGTTTTAACAGTGTAGTTTTAGGCAAGAAGATTTTAATATGTAAAACGGTGACCCCGGGTTGGACCAATTTTGACCCCAATGGCATTATTTGAAAAATCTTGGTAGAGGACCACTAGATGATGCTACATACCAAATATCAAAGCTCTATGCAGTGTAGTTTTAGATAAGAAGATTTTTATGTTTTCCCCAAATAAGTCTATGTAAAACAGTGACCCCCAGGGCGGGGCCAATTTTGACCCAGGGGCATTATTTGAGCAAACTTGGTAGGGGACCACTAGATGATGCTACATACCAAATATCAATGCTCTAGATATTGTAGTTTTTGACAAGAAGACTTTTTTATGTTTTCCCTATATAAGTCTATGTAAAATGGTGACCCCAGGGCGGGGCCAATTTTGACCCGAGGGGAATAATTTGAACAATATTTGTAGAGGACCTCTAGCTGATGCTACATACCAAATATGAAAGCTCTAGGCCTTACGGTTTCAGAGAAGAAGATTTTTGAAGTTTCCTTTTTGAAAATCTATTTTTAGCCTGTGTGACCTAGTTATGCGACGGACTGGAAAAATCTTAACAATTTTGGTAGAGGTCCACCCGAGGAACATTCCTGTAAAAGTTTTATCAAATTTGGCCAGGCGGTTTAGGAGGAGAAGTCTTTTGAAGAAAATGTTGACGGACGGACGACAGACATCTCGGTATGACAAAACCTGATGAAATAACTGAACATTTGTTTGCGTGAAAACTACCTCGACATGACAGTGTATAAGAATGAAAGCAATATTTCAATGGATTTTGAAGATATAAGAGGTTACAGACTTGTTGTTTTTTAGTTCCCAAGATGCTAAAAATATCCGTCCTCGGACACTAAACGAAGAAACGATTTGGTTTGGCCAAGCCAAACCAAATCGTTTTTTCTTTTAGTATCCATACTTAGTTCGAAAACATATCTAGCTATCCCGAGACAAAAAACAAAACCATCGAAAAAACAAGTTGTAACCACTTCTATCTTCATCATTATAATTATTGCTAACAAATATGAGTTTTAAGCATTTTCAATCATAATAACCTAATGAAATAACTGAAAACTTGTTTGTGTGAAAACTACTGATGTTAAGGCCACAACTTATTTATTTATTGGTTTACGAAAAGCCCTACCTGATTTTTGCCAAAATGGAAAAAAAAGTTTCGTTACCAACCTGATTTTCTTTAGAAAAGAATAAATAAAAATAGATGAAATAACTGACCATTTGATTGCGTGAAAACTTCCATGACATGCAAGTGAACAAGTATGAAAGCAATATTTAAATGGATTTTGAAGACATGAGAGGATACGAACTTGGTGTTTTTTAGTTCCCAAGATGCTAAAAATATCCGTCCTTGGACACTAAATGAAGAAACAATTTGGTATGGCCTGGCCAAACCAAATCGTTTTTTTCGTTTAGTATCCATACTTAGTTCGAAAACATATCTAGCTATCCCAAGACAAAAAACAAAACCATCGAAAAAACAAGTTGTAACCACTTCTATCTTCATCATTATAATTATTGCTAACATATATGAGTTTTAAGCATTTTCAATCATAATAAACAAAGAAATAACTGACAACTTGTTTGTGTAAAAACTACTGATGTTATTAACTAGAAATGTGTCCATGGGACACTGGTGCTCCTATTGGAATATAACGCAAAGATTACAAAGACCTGTAACTGACATCAAAAATGACCCAACAAAAAATACATCCATTACAGTCAACTATGCATTAAGGTTACGTTAATCTGCGAAAGTTTGAAGAAAATCTGCCCAACCATTTGTGAGGAGTTCAACATACAAAATTGCCATTACTTATAGCAAATAGCACCAATGCTATATGTCCCAAGGGGGGGGGGGTCACAAAAACTTGCAGAAACACTTTTATATGGGGAAAATGTTAATCTATTTTTAATTACACTTAATTTAATATGAATCCTGAGTGGTCCCACTTTCATTCATATGCAGCACCTATACACTTGTAAGCAATATTCAATGCAGCAAGTTTCATCACAATATCTTATTGTAAATGAGCAGAAACTGATTTTCTATTTTTAACAAGACAGTGTTTACCAAATAGGCATCACCTTCAGTCCCATGTCAGTGAGCAACTTAACACAAACTCTCCCATTCTGTGTACAAAGTTTGATTTAAGTAACTAAAAAGTTTTTATTAGCTTAACTTGAGGAGAATTTATATCCATTATAGTAATTGTGAGTTTGACCACATCTGAGCCCTACTTTCTATCTGAGGTGACATATTTATACACTCATCTTACTGTACACCATTTATTTTCATTAATTTTTTATCAGACCCTCTCAGATTATACAGTTGCAAGTTGGTCTAGACTTAACAGAGACACACATTGAGGTTTCATTAATATCAGGCCTAAAAAAGATGAAACTAAATAATAATTTGTTTTATTAAGCCTGATGACCTCCTTTCAAATGTTAACTAGTTTTTACAGAGACACAAATTGTGACAAGGTTTCATTAAGATTAAATTATTAGACCATGGTCGCTTTCAGCCGATCAACGCCTTGTATTTGCGAGGTAAATATCTTATAGACAGCGTCTATTAAAATCAAGAACCTTGTTTACTAAAATCGAGAAGCTCGCCCATTCAAATCGAGAAAACAGTGCCTTAATAAACAAGTTGTGTATACACTCAGTACATTTAAAAGCGCTACACAGTTTATAAGTTATTCACTACATTAAACTTTTGTCACCAGAATATTAAAAATACACAAATACAAAGATTTTTCAGTTTGTTACAGCTTAATGAAGACAGCCTTTTAGAGTTTGGTTCGTGTTCTACAAGCAACAAAATGAAAGCATCTAGGAACAATTGCATTCAAATTCATATTATGTTAAGTTATTTTTTTCATTTAAGTGTGTTATTTTGGATCATCAAGTATACTTCTGATACTAGTAATTCAGTAAAATTTAATGAAATCCGACAAACCACAGCAGTTCCTATTTGATGCAATTACTGTAGAACCATCAAGAATTTTGGAAAGATAAAGATTTCAATAAATGCCATTAATAAAAGTTCTCTGACAAATATGTGGACCGATGCTAGAGCGTGGATTGATACAATAAAGGACCAATATATATATATATATATTTGATTTGGAATCCTCACAATCTGGTAACTGCAAGACCTCCAATCGTGCTATGTCTAGTCAACAACCATGGATGTTCAGCAGCATAATACCAAACTTTAAGTGTGTACTTAAATAGTTTAGTTAAATCATAGACATAAATAGTATATATATATGTGGTTAAATTGGGGGAAAAAATTACAACTTAAATAATTCACTCCTGACACCTCATTCCTGATGGGATCCATTGTCGCGTGGTTTGGAGAGACATTTTATGCTATTTAATGCCAGGCTTCTGACAAAGATAATGTTAATCAATTTTAGTTTTGAATGATACCTGGAGCAGATCACTGAATGATAGTTACAGTCTTTCCGCACTGAATCTTTGTCTAACACAAAATACTTTTGATTAGCTCCACATCGTGAACATATCAAACTCTCATACACAGATAAAAAATCTAAGCGTTTGTAGTACCCTTAACTTGTTGCACTTTTAATTGTTAATTGTGCTTAGTATGATAGATCACATGGTCTAAGTCAGATAGAAACCTTGTGGCGTCACCTACATAATATAGACACTCGCTGAGCTCGTATAGACGACGCCATTCGTTTTTCAAATATGACCAAATTTTAATAGATACAAAAATTTTGACAAAGTTTCTTCACTTGACTTCTAGTATGTTAACAAGGTTTTTCTTCAACTTAACCGGGTGACACAAAGTTTGGGTATACATGTAGCAAATGTAACAATAAGGTAATATTTTAATTATAATTAGCTTATGATCTTGCACTGAAAATAAAGACAGTAAAATAACGTCAGTTCTGGTTAACCATGGGACTTGTCTGTACTGACGTTATTTCACTGTAGTTTATTATCAGTACAAGAACATAAGCTGGCAACAATGAAAACATAACCGATTTTCTTGTACTGAAAAAAAGACAGTGAAATAACGTCAGTTCTGGTTAACCATGGGACTTGTCTATACTGACATTATTTCACTGTATTTCATTATCAGTACAAGAACATGAGCTGGAAATAATGAAAACATAATCTAAATTTCTTGCACTGAAAATAAAGACAGTGAAATAACGTCAGCTCTGGTTAACCATCGGACTTGTCTAAACAGACGTTATGTCACTGTACTTTATTATCAGTACAAGAACAAAAGCTGGCAATAATAAAATCATACTGAAAATAAAGACAGCAAAATAACGTCAATTCTGGTTAACCATCAGACATGTCTATACTGACGTTATTTCATTGTATTTTATTATTAGTACATTAAACATTTGCTAGGTATGTACCCCACTTTGTGTTGGAGGAGTTAAAAGTTGACAGGATGGTTGAATGACTGTACTGCTAAAAACAACCCATAAAATTTCACAACTAAATGATCTGACAAAAAGATCCAAATATGTTAATTTTGTACAGATACAACAGCTTACTAATGAAAAACATTGTAATATGATAGAAATGCTGTAATGCAAGGACAGCAAGTGTCTATATCTATAGGCGACTCTACAAGTTTTCTATCTGACTTAGACGTGATCAGTTAGCCTGGGACAGACAAATTTAGATTAAGTGCGAAATAGCCGCATTAAACTAATTGAAGAAATTCTAAGAAATGGTGTTTTGAGTTCACATTCATTTATCCAAAATAAGTAAGTATAAGTTTATGAATAGACATGACATTTGATGACTACGAAGGTGGAAAAGAGCAGAGCAAATGTGAGTGTGAGTGAAAATACAGTTTCAAATGTATGCTTGTAGCTTTTTACTTTCTAACCTCAGATCTCCAATCATTGGGTCATTGAACATGGTAAGGTTCAATTGAATCACTTGTAATTGCCCAAAATTGTAAATTAAAGCTCAAATTTAAATTCTTAATGATAAAGTATTGACCAATTAACACTAACAATTGTAACTGTATTAAATCATTAGTAAGAAGCAAACTTAAACAAAACATAGTCCAGTTGTATTCGCTGAAGAGGCAGCATTTTGCTGAAGAAAAAGTCATGGGATACAAGAAATCCGGGTGTGTCATACCCTAGCTCTTAACGAAGAGATTCCTTGGTTCTTTAACGTGCCCGATGTAAAGCACCGATACACGAGATACACTTGAGTTTCCTACCAGTTCATCTCAAGTTGTGTAGGAAACACATTTTAACTTTCTTGCGATAAGTTACACAGAGTCCCCCATACATATTTATACAATTAACAGTGACTTTCAACTTTGGTATCTACCGTATTTCCTCGTATTAGCATCCCCCCCCTCTTATTAACACCCCCCCCCCATTGATTTTTGAAAAAAGATCTCACCTTCAATAATTGGTCCTACAGTAATCCAATAAAGTATCCACACAAATCCAGAATAACAGTCAGTCATGATAATCCATTCAAATGAACAATTACTGCCGAGTATGTACAGCGTAGCCTACATGTTTATTAGCCATTTTTGCAAGTCTCAATTCAGTATGATGGGCAAAAAACAAAGTCCAGTATTTTTAAGAAGGGGAAGTAATTCGTACTGGTTAAGGTAACGGTAAGTGCCGTACTGTACGGTACCATTCCGTGGGGGGCATTTATACGAGGTCCGACTGTGTACGGAATTATTTTTTCATAAAATGCATCGCCCCCGTGGCGATAATACGAGGTAGTACGGTCTTATCCAAAAGATTGTTTAAAACGATATACTTGTCAATTAGCAGTATTGAAATAGAAATAAATTAATCAATACTTGTTGCATGTTTAATGAAGTTATGTTTCTACATGCATATTGTACATAGATAATGTAATTATTTTGTACTCATCACATTCAAGTAATGTTACATTTAGGGATCCCTTTTAATATTTACCTTACTTCCCGAATAGGGGTTTTAATATTTTGATACTCGATCCCGCAAATCTAAGATTTTGGGACACTCGAACGCGAATTCATCAATTTGCGAAATAAGTTCAAAACTGAAAATCGTGAATATAAAGTAATTTACAGTATTCTCTGCAGAGCCTATCTTGTTCTCTATTTGATACTATAAATCCAAATATTAATTGTACTAGCCATCAAACTAGAGCAGAATCAGTATTTATGTGAGCAGCATGACACACAAAAAAAATGAGATCAAAACAAATCTAATCATTCTATGACCCCAAAATTAGACACATGTAAATACACAAAAAGCAGGGTTCCCAAAAATATTCTTAGACAAAATTCCCTGACTTTCCCCTGACCAGATAGCAGTTTTCCCTGACTTTTTCTATTGATCGGGCCTTTTAATTAGAGCAAAATAGAAACAGTGAAAATATGTTTGCTTTACATGGAACCAAAAAGTTTCAGATAGCTGTTTTAAGACCGTTGATTCATATGAAATAATCATAAATGAGAATTATCCGGAATGCATATAGCAAGCAAGGATTTTTTCAGTTATAGTTAATTTACTTCATAGGAAATGACACTTATCAACATCTTTAATGAAGAATTCCCTGACTTTTGCTCAATTTCTAAATTTCCCTGACTAATTTAAAAATTCTCTGACTTTTCCCTGACCTTGAAAAAAAACATGTTTTACCTGACATTTCTCTGATTGTGGGAACCCAGAAAAGTAATAACTAAGTTGAGCTCACTGCAGGAGGGCTTGATAAAAATGATGGAAAGTTGAACCTGCATGTATGATTGCTAGATACGCATGAATGGCTGATACCTGTTTTCACCCCCTAAATTATCCCATTGAAGTGGCACCTCACAAAAATCAGGGTAATGTTAGGCTGTTGATATTTTTGCATGTCAACAAGCTTGCGATTTCATGATTCCAGGCATTTCGCGAACATTAAAGTTTGCGCAAAAGTTATATGAATCACGCAATTCTTTGACTAAAAACTGCTAATCTTGTCACATATAATTAAATGTTTTCTTCAAACTTAGCAGAACATACTATAGTGTAATTTCTAGTTCGCCCAGGATAACGTGATATTTACAAATATTAACTGGATTGGTCTACAGTGGCAGAATTGGTTACTTGAAGTTGAATAAACACATATGGTCAATTGTATACTATAGCTTGACCACATTAAACTGAGACTCTTTGCATAATTTGTTAAAATACGGAAAATCCGAAGTTATTAAAACATACACTTATAATTATAGCTGGCCTTATACTGAGATAACGGTATATTATAGTATATAAACATAAGAATCGAATACAGCCGAGTATAGGCTGACTGGCTTACAGACTTTGATGAGTCTCAGTTTTTAATCTGGTCAAGCTATATTAAATATAATACTGATAAAGTGTTCTCACTTGATATTTCCACCTATATGACTTATGCTAAATTTTCCCGCCTTTTTTGTTACCTGGGCAAACTGTACCCACAAACTGTCAAAGGTAGTTTATATGCATTATTATAATCATTGTTTAAATGACACATGTAAACGGTTAAAATTCATCTCATACAATTTGCAGTGTTATTTGGACTATTCCATTTCAATGTTCAATGTATTTGAATATAATTTACAGTAATATAACATTTACACTATATGATGGAGTTAAAATTAGTACTCCTATTTTATGACTAATTACCATACTGTATCTAATGTTAAAAGTTTTTTTCTACTATCGTTTGCTGTAGGTGTAAATATTGATGACGGGTAGGTTGTATATTATGCTTGCAGAAATGTTCACGTAAATATGCCACAAACCAAACTTAACCATGTATACAGTAAAATCAATGACAAGAGATGTTCAATAGCAATTCAAAATAACTGTTCAGATAACCTGAACTCTGCCTGGAAAATCACAACAAGAGAATGTTATTTTGTTGTTAATACCTATCGAGTGATGGTACACTCAACAAGAGGGCCAACGGGCCCTAGGTTGCTCACCTGTTGTAGAACAAGGCACCTATGAAATAATTTGCAACTTCTAAGAATTAAGAAAATTCAGCCTGAAACTATTGCTTGTACATGCAGCACCTATATTTTTACATTAGATAACACATAATGTCAGATAAGGCCACATCTGTTAGCCAACACAAGGTTTTCTATAATTAGACACAGTGACTTACTTTTTGATTCCGAATGATCCAATATCAAACTTGACCAAGATCTTGTTGACATAGATATTGTGACCAAGTTTCATAAATACAAACCTAAAATTGTGATGTCAAGTAACTGCACAAGGTTTTCTACAATTTGACATAGTTTTTTACCCGGGGGGGGGGGGGGGCACATTATCTAACATGGCCTAGATTTTGTTTAGATAATCATAGTTACCATTTTTGAAAATTGTGTGTTCTAGTAGCTAAACATACAAATCGTTGACAGACAAAGACGGACAGACAACGGACGAAAAGTGACCACATTAAAAGCTCACATTGTCACTTTGTGAGAAGTGAGCAAACATAAGTTATAAGTACACACCTCGGTTTCATTCAATAAGTTTTCGAAACCTACGAAGGTGTGAACTTATAACTGTTGCTGAGTGTATTTGCATATGCACAGTTAAAAAAATTCACATGATTACTCGATATGCATCTTAACAAATCCCAACTTGAAGACCTAGTCCACACAGGCTGCCAATGGGCAGCTCACAGGCTGCCAATGGGCAGCTGATTATTTTGTTAGCAAATTACCAAAAGTTTTGTATGTTATTCATGACATGCAAGCATTTACCAAATTGTTAGTGAAACTTGAAACAACACATGAAACCACCATGCACAATCCTACTGATTGGAAACAGTAAGATAATAAGTTACTTTTCTTTTTCATGCTGCTGTAGGTATCTGTCCATGTAAGGATGTGACATACTGGTTTAGTGGTTCATCCAGACATCCATCAGCTCATCTGTAAAGCAAGACAACAATTAATTTCTTGAAACCCAAACAGTGGAGGGTATACATTAAAGGGACTGAACCCTATTTCAATGATAAAAACACATTTTTGAAGACGTTTTAATCACAAAACATAAATTATTCTTACAATTTACATAACAATCAAAGGCCCTATTGATGAAAACTACCAAACATGTTTTACCGTCCGTTAATAAGGTAACGGCTTTTATTGGCATTTAAACACCACCCTATGCTACACGATGTTGAATACATATTTTAATGTGTTAGTCACACAATAGATTTTTTGGTTTTAAATTTAATAAACCTACTTTATGCAATTATTTTTCTTGTAGATGAATAAGTCTAGATTCGTATATAAATGAGCTGGTCTCCAGGAAAACCGGGCTTAATGACATTGCATTGAGATTGTGCAATAAGACTTTGAAAAATGGGTAAATTGAGAAAAAAATTGTGTCCTTTGATTTCAAATTTAAGTAGTTAGATAGTATAGTACTCTCCATTAGCTTAAAGTTTTCTTTAAAATTGTGTTAAAATAACTTCTGTCATTGCTATGGTCATTGTTTTCTAAAAAGTGCTCAAATCAAGAAAAACAAGTGTTAAGTATTCTAAGTCCAAAAAGGGGCTAAATTTTGCAAAAACTCAATTAACAGTTATGGGACCTGTCCCTATCAGCTTAGATATTCAAAGTGAACAAGTATGTGAAGTTTAAAGCCATTCTGTCATGGGGTTACACAGGTTACAGCTTACATGCAAAATCTTAACATTAATATGCTAAGTCCGAAAAGGGACATAATTCTGGAAAAAAATTAATCACAGTTATGCGAGCTGTCCCTATGATCTTAGATATTCACATTGAACAAGTGTGTGAAGTTTCAAACAATTCCCTTCAGTGGTTAGAGAGATACCAGCTTACACACAAAGTCTTAACATTAATATTCTTAATATTCTAAAAGGGGCTTATATAATAAAATTATGTCATACTTACATATTACAGGTTTAGTGGTTCATTTCAGCATTTGAGATTCAATCTTGCAAACATCCACCAGCTCATCTGTAAAGCAAGGCAACAATTAATTTCTTGAACCCAAACAGTGGAGGGGTAACATTAACCTCTGTATCACCATGGACATTACTTACAGAGATACCATCTACATCTATATTATATGTTGTACTGTCAGACTTGTCCACTATACAATGGTGAAAGTTACATACAAAATGTACAAAATCTTAACGTTAATATTCTAACTGTAATATTTATTTATTAATTGTATTCAATTAATATTCTAAGTAAAAAAGGGGCTTAAGCTAACTCTGCAAAAAACAAATCACAGTAAATATGAGCTAAGATATTCACAGTGAATCAGTGTGTGAAGTTTCAAACCATTCCGTTCAGTGGTAATACTCAAGCTAAAAATCCCCACCCATCCCCGAGGATATGGGCATGGATACAACTGTGGGGTATAATGCACCCGAACTGTAAGTGTTAGGTAAATAGTGAGGCAGCTTTGAAAGGATTCTCAACCTATCACACAGACATGCTCTCTACTTGATACTGTCTGATTTCCTCATATCTTTTCTATTTCAAAATTGAAACTTGGGGGGGGGGGTAATTACCCAATGGACTTAAACCTTATCTGTAGCTCTGCTTGACTACATCACCAACTGACCAAGTATATTTAAAATAGAAGGCAGCTATGGCGTTCCATACAGAGGCATAAAAAATATAACATAATGTTCTCGGTGATGTAAAAGGATGGAACATGAAGCAGCATGCATGATGATAACAACAAAATAATTGACAAGACATCTCAAAATTCTTGTGTATGATGTAGCATTATGCCCGAGGGTACAGCCTTCGACAAATAAACAGACACTAAGTTTTATAAATGAATACACACTGGTCAAAATATGTGTACAAATCGCTGGCTTAGAACCAGAAGGTAGTAACTACCAAATCGATATATTGCGAAAACAAGAGAAAACTGTCTGTAACTTACTCTTTTACCAAAGACCTGTAATTTAGGTCTTTGTCTTTACCTATGGGAAAACACGTTTTTAAAACTTCATTTTGGTCAACATGATAATTTCAGATTTTCATGAAAATAGGCTCAAAAGAAGCGCCTTGTGAAGCAGATTTCAAATATGCATGAGTCTTATAAGGTCGTAAGTAGGAGTTACGACCTTCTGGTTCTAAGCCATCGAAATGTTCACAAACCTTCAGACATTATATGTCAAGATCCATCAATATTACCTTAAGACATGCACATGTAATATTCTATCTGGGTGGTTAATGCATAATACAGGAAATGTACTTCATTAATAATGTCTGGGTTGTTAATGATATGCAAGGCTATCTGGTCAAAAGGGTTACTAGACTTACTGGACAGGACTCAGGAGAGTGGACAGTTGTGCTTTGAGAGCCATAGTCATGTGGACTCATTGAGTCAGGACTCTATGGTCTGAATAAGACCATAAGACTCAAGTGTATGTCCAGTTAAATTACAATTAAATAACAATTATAATATATGGAATATGTTGAACTATTAGACTACTATACGATCAACGACAGTGTTCTATTTTATTATGATCTATGTATGTAACAAATTCAATGACTAGAAAATAGAAACACGTAGATTTTACACACCATTTCATTTGCAAGTCGTTCCTTTCAAAGTTCTATAGTACCGATGTAGTATGTTCATCATCGTCCATAAACCCAGGAAATAATTCATTTCATAACAGCCGTATATATCATGCACATTTTAAATTCCTTCAACACGCCAGGAAAATGTCAACACATTTAAAATACCTGTGACGTCACGTACGCACAGGTTAACACACAAACAACGCCCCGTGATTACACCCGAAAATTTATATCAAGTAATGGACACACACTGGTTAATCCAGACAATACTTATATTAGTGAATACATGTCTACGGATTACCACAACGAGAACTTATAACAGTAAATTATACAAACACGAGTTTATCCATAGTTCGGATAAATAGACTGGTCACATTACATTCACACAATTAAATCACGGGCACGCGGTCAGGGTCATAGACTGACTATATATGGAAAACCGAGCGTGCACGATTTTTAAGTTACCAATTGTGCAACAGTACCGAGAATAACTCAATGAATGCCAATAATAAACAGAAAACATTGACCATTACAAAGCAGAAGTTTGTTTTATCTATTTAAACATGTTTTTACCAAATTGGCCAGTAAGTACCATATAACGTCTCAGCTGCGAAAAGGAATTGACACAGTACTTAACCCAGAAGCCAAAGCGATGATACTGAACAACCGGTTCAGTAGTGTGTTCACTGATTAAGACACTTATCAAGCTCCAAGCACGGACACTTATCCATCTCCATCCACGGAGTCCTTCAATATCGACGAGAATGGCATTCGGAAGCTGTTGGGCAAACTGAACCACATATGGCACAGGAACAAAGCAACATTCTCACCAGATTGCTGCAGGAGTAAGCACCATCAGCTGTCACACTTGTATTCCAAGCATCTCTGCAACAATGTGCGGTATCCAACGACTGGAAGACGGCTTTTTTCTCACATGTATTAAAAAGGGCGACCGTATAATTATACCTGCCAACTACACGCCCAATCTCGCTGATATCAGTAGGCTGCAAACTCCGTCATCCGCTGCCAAGTGCTCAAACACTTCTCCATCAGTACCGTCACCTCCGGAGTTCCACAGGACTCAGTCCCGGGTCCACTGCTCTTTCTCCTGTATATAAATGACATGTCGGGAAAAGTTCAGTCAACCAACAGGCTCTTTGCAGACGACAGCCTTCTTTATAGAAGGTTCAGTAGCCAACAAGACTCGACCATTCTGCAAGACGACATTCAGAAACTCTAACAGCGGGAAGAAGACTGGCAGCCTACAGTTCAAGCTGACAGAATGTGAAACCAAATTAATCACACGGAAGCGAAACACCGATAGTGACCAACTACTCCATACATGGTCATACACTGGACTGTCACCAGTGGAAATATCTGGGAGCTACTATCCTGTGGAGACACCATTTAGATGCTACCACCGAGAAAGCGATACATATTTACCACTCACCTTACTAGACCATCGGAAACATCGTTCAGGGACGATCAGTGTACGCGCATGATAAATGCAGAATTGCTGGGGGGGGGGGGGATTTCTACGAAGCCGTACGTGCATTCTGGAGTAGTTTTGGACCATATTATATATCGTAATATATGGCATGATAAACTTTGACTCTATACCATGTTCTATATTGTTAAAACAGATTATTTCGTTTTATACTTGTAGGCCTAGTTTAGGATTATGCTTTGGTGCATCGTTTTCATGTATAAGAAACCGTGATTATTGCTTGGTATTAAATAGGACACTAATGGACACTTCTTGCTTAAAGTCATTAAAGATTAATTTGTAGCGTTAAAATGCAAATAAAATATACGTTCTAAGACACCAGTCAGATGCATCCATGGCACCCCCAACCCCGGGATTTTTGCTTTTGGGTGGTCAAAACCCACACTCCATGGTTCTGCCGGGGACAGCTGATGGTAAATTCTCCGGGATTTCACCGGGACCTGACAATTTAATATTGTCCCCAGGGTATTGGAAAAAAAAACCCAGAAAAAATCCCAACACTTCCCCGGCCATGCTGGGAAAGCTGGAAGGTATAAACATGACTGTTTCCCCGGCTATCCCCTATGGATCCCCGAGGGCGGGGGTCGTGGGTGCAACTGACTGGTGCATAAAAAAGCACCTCAGCGATATTTACATCAACAAAACTCTTAGATACGAACAATTTTGCGACAAATGTGGACATTAAGTTCATAGGTACATTTGTATATCTGCATTGAGTAGCCAGAGTCGTCCGTACCTTGTAGTGCCATCTCGACATACGTCCGACCCGGGTATTTCAATTGACCCAAGATCTCGCACGACGGTTGCACTGAATACATGGACATATATTGTGTTGATCCTAGATTTTCCGTGTTGCCTTGTCACCAATGCATCGATGGTCGCAAAAGTTAACTGCATTGAAATCATTCATATTATCTTACTTGCCTACATGTATCCATGGAATGGATAGACACATATATAACGTCGGCTGCTATTTGCAATGGATGCAATCGTATTTACATCGAAAAGTGTTGCGAGTTTGCAAAAAATTTGAAAGACAGGGGTGTTGTGTTTAGTGACAGCAAGAAGGCAGATCTTGTACAACTGTGCGAGCATGCAGCATTAAATACATGTGTCTAGTCACGTTTTACGACTAACACAGTAGCCCGTGAAGTCCGTGCAATTAGACAGACAGAGGTCCCAGTGAATATCCATGTAAACCAAATACACTTGTCAATCGCATCTAACCAACACATAGTACACTTCAGTTCATTAAAGCTGTCGCTAGATAGTATATTAGCTCAGTGACGGAATTATTTTATATTTTTGCATTTTATTTTTTTAATCGTTTGCGGACCAAACACTGATACTGCCACCTGTGGTCATAACACGGTCCTTATAGCAACATATATTAGGTACAAAAGTTATTTACATCTTCAGATTTCTGCCTCCTGTACGTACCCTTATACACTGGGCAAAAGTTCCAACTAGGCGTTTTATAAACCTCAATAAGTTTTCCATTTTCAAAGGTATTGTTCTGAAATCTTCCAGACTATATTATAGTAATAATACAATGTGTAGGCCTATCGACAATGTCCACATTCAAGAAAAAGTGTTTGTCAATTTCCTATAATCATGCAATAGAGGAAGCACGTGCAAATCGTGTTTCCACGTGCTGAACACCAACCATAGTCCGTAACTGATTTTTATTTGTTTGGGTCGTCAGATAATAATAATAAATTAATGGATTCGTATTAATTATCAACCACATTAGTCCATTGAATGTACGTGTTGAAAAAACTGAACGTAGATGTAAGATTTCCGTAATATTATTATAAAAAGTTATGGGTAGCACTGTGCTTGGGTTAAAGTAATATTTATTATTTTACAGACGGTGGTGTTGATGACTGGTGCCAATGACGTGGGATACAAGCCTCCACGACAGATTGTTGAAGATATATTAGTTGTATGTGATGCCATCCACGGTAGATCTCCGAGGTAAATTATCACCAATTAAACACACGGTCCTTTTGATTAATTGTCCGACTGACTCATATCGATGATACTTGACCAAGGGACGTGCAAGTGTAATTGTATACATGTATTAGGTAAATTGATACATGTATTATATAAAATATGCTATCCAAACTCATATACTGTCACTCAACGCACGTGGTACTGGATACGTAGGTGTACCGTCATATTACGTTGACTACCGGCATATTAGGTTGACATCAACGAAAAACGCGCGAGTAGGACGAATCATTGTAATGTTCCTAAAAACTAATTAGATATGAATACATATAGTATAAACTACTGATTTAAAGCAAGTTCATACTCAATAGCGTGTATTTTTACACTATAAATTTCAGCACTTGACGGCATAATTATGATAAAACATGCTTAATGTTTGGTTTTTTATTTTTCAGTGCTCATATTCTGGTCTCTGAAGTGTTGCCCCGTGCTCAGAACCACTTCCAAGGCAACCAATGGCGAAGGCATGAGCTGGAAAGCTGGAAAGCTGGAACGCTGACGTCAAATATATCAACACGTTATTGAAGCGTGAAGTAGCTGCTGTTCCTTGGCTAGATGTCATTGAACAAGTTGAGTTCTTTGGTAAATATGATTTTACTTACATGTCAACAAATAATTATTTCGCTCGACACTATGCGAACATTTTACCAGAAAGTAATCACTGACTGATACATATAAGTTGTTCATTTTTTTAGAAAAGGAGAATATCCCTTCACATTTTACCAGAAAGTAATCACTGACTGATACATATAAGTTGTTCATTTTTTAGAAAAGAAGAATATCCCTTCACATTTTACTTTCCGAAGTTTTTCCTTTTAGTCGCCCGGCTGTATATATATTTACTTACCGACATTTGAGCCGCACGTCCGCTTTTACGCTCTGTAATAACTCTTCACTGGTTGTATTTTGAGACAGTCAATTAGAATGCTGGTCTGATAGCGGCTCTTAACTGTAACATGTATTTTTCTTGTCATATATACGTGGTAACACATAACAATTGCCTTAAATAAGGTCACTGTCATTTTGAGACAGTCAATTAGAATGCTGGTCAGATAGCGGCTCTTAACTGTAACGTGTATTTTTCTTGTCAAATATACGTGGTAACACATAACAATTGCCTTAAATAAGGTCACTGTCATTTTGAGACAGTCAATTAGAATGCTGGTCTGATAGCGGCTCTTAACTGTAACATGTATTTTTCTTGTCATTTACAGGTGCACCGAAGAGCCTTATGGCGAGGGATGGTCTGCATCTGAACTATCGTGGAAACGAAGTTTTGGCGAATACTATCGAAAAGGCTGTACGAACTGTGAACAAGCTACTTACACGGAAAACAGTTCTTCAACGACCACATGTTTCGTCACACCATGAGATTGGACCATTTAGGTATAGTGACATTGTAAAGGTTAACACCACTCAACAGAAAACACTCACACCAAAGAAAGTAACTACACAACAGAAAACACTCACACAGAAGAAAGCAACTACACAACAGAAAGCACTCACACCAAAGAAAGCAACTACACAACAGAAAACACTCACACCAAAGAAAGCAACTACACAACAGAAAGCACTCACACCAAAGAAAGCAACTACACAACAGAAAGCACTCACACCAAAGAAAGCAACTACACAACAGAAAACACTCACACCAAAGAAAGCAACTACACAACAGAAAACACTCACACCAAAGAAAGCAACTACACAACCTATATCTTTAATAGAGACTTCTGCAAAGTTTGTATTAAGTTGTGACAATAAGCAAGTGGGCGGTGGCCCAGAACCAGTAGTGTTAGATTTTTGTGAAAATGCATTGTCTGTGCCGAAAGTTTGTGAAATATTTAATTCCTGTCTAGAAGGTGTCGAAGAAAAGATTTGTAATAGTATACCCATGAATCCTGTCGATGGTGAAATCTATATACTTGATACTGTTTCATTACCCAATGCAAACGACTTTAGAATAGATAAATACCTTTGGCATAATGACGGAAGAAAAAAATACCCACGACATACGAAAGAACCATTAATTTATAAAACAATTTGCAAAATTCGTATGGAGGACAAAAAGCATTCAATAGTAATAGTAAATATCCAAACAATTTATTCAATCGAACATGTCCATCAGTTTTTGATAAGATAAGAGCCAGTTCCAAAGAAATAACAAAACCAGCAACCGATGTAGAAAGAGAATTAAGGTCTTACGCAGAGATTACTGATGAAATAGGTGTTAAAACTTCCAAAAATCTTCAACAAATAAAAAGCCATTTTTATAAGGCCGGAAAGACAGTAAATTAAGTCATGATTCTTTATATAATCTTTTAGAAATCTCCCATGAAATAGACCATTTTAACAAGCAGTTAGATATTTTCCCTTCTCTTGTTTGTATTTCGGCATATGATGACATACTAAAAGAATTCAATGAACTATTGACGTATGGCAACAAGCATGAAATAAAAATGTACTACGATACAACATATGAACTTAGTGGACTTTTTGTTAGTGTTTTATCTTTTCAGCATTTAATATTTGAGGGTAATAAAATAATACCAGTGGCATTTATGTTACATGACAAACGCGACGCCAAATTTCATTAACGTTTTTTCAGAGTATTGGGGGAACATGCACCAAATTTACACAAAACAAATTGTCCTTTTATATCTGACCGTGAAGCTGGAATTAAAAAAGCTATAACTTCCGTATTTCCCAACATTCCTGTTTTGCATTGCTGGACGCATATAAAAAATGATGTTAAACATTGGGTGCGAAAGCATAATGGTACGCAGGACGACGTTACTGCGTACGCTTTTCATTTACGAGAAATCATGCATTTAGTGATTCAGAGTCCGACTGCATTGAAAAAATCGAATTACTAGAAATTAATTGGTCCGAGGCCTTTAGGGATTATTTTCATAAATATATTAAAAGCAGTATTCTAGAAAATTCAGGAAAATGGATATTACAAAAATTTAACGTATACGACTATTACAGCGGTAATACGAACAACCCAGCAGAATCAGTAAATCACATGATAAAATCAGTTCAAAAACATAAAGAACTTCCTGTTGACGTGTTATGCTTGCATCTTTATTTTTTACAAAAGTCCATATTTACTGATATTCAGTGCAGTCGGGCAGGAATCGGAAATTTTAAACCGAAAGCCGACTTTCATTTCGCGAAATTAGAACGCGACGAAATACAGTTACCGAAATTTCGCGGAACGCCGAGTGATATCATGGAACAAGTAAAAGAAAAACTTAAATCAAAAGAAAACACACTTTTAGAACTTAATGTTGATGAAATACGCGCAAATATAATTCCTGAAACAACTTTAAATCCCCCCATTAAAAAATCCAACGATGATTTTGACTTAACATTCGACATAAACGCAGTTCTCGATGATAAAAACGCGACAACCATTGACGATAAAAGTATGTCTGAGAAAAAAGGAAAAGAAAAACATTTAACACAGCAAATGTTAGTTGATTATGTGATTAAAAATGACTTAATTAAATTTGTACCGTCTATGAAGTCTTTTGTTGTTGAAGGAATTACAGGAAATAAACGCGTCGTTACCTTAAAACCAACCGAAAATTGTAGTTGTCCGTCTACTGGTCAGTCTTACCATCTATTAGCTGTAAAAGAATCCCTTAATATACACACGTCCGCTAAACCCTCGAAACATTTTTTAACTATACTCAGTAAAAATGCAAAACCCCGAGTCGCGAAAAAAACTGGTCAAAAGTAGCCCCGAAAAAACTGATTTTGAAATTATTCCTGCCCCTGATTCTTTGTCTGTACAAAAATGTTTCACGCCGTCCGTAAATGTTCATAAAACTCCGACAACTGATGCGCAAAATACTCCTATGCATGATTTACTTACATCCATTCTTAAAAATACAGGTACAAAAGAAAACGCGGGTCCGTCAAATCTGCGGCAAAGAAAAAAATTAAATTTGACGAAGTAATTCATGTAAATCAAGCCAGTCCTTCAACCCTAGCGCAAGATATTTTAAACGATTAACACGATAACAGTTTCAATGAATTAAACATTGACTTAGATATTTGGAATACACATTACAATCTTACTACGTCGGATAAAAATGATATTAGTGATGACAATTCTTGGCTTAACGACAAAATTATTACATTATTCGCTCCCAATTTCGATGACCAAAAGAACAAGTGGACGCTCAATACGAAATTCAAGGAACAAAAAGCACCAAGTTGCAAAATACATTATAATGGAAAAAAATCACTGGGTTGCGACTTATCAAAAAAAGGAAAATGGACCCGTATTTTTATTGGACAGCTTAAGATCATCTAAATCGTTAAATACTAATTTAACTATTCAAATATCCCAAATTTACAAGTGTGCTTCCCCCAATATACATGTATTAATTCCCGAAGTTCAGCGACAAAATAATTCTTCGAACTGCGGTGTATTTGCTATAGCTTTTCTGACCGAACTCATTTTAAATAATTTCAATGTTGATCTAACGAATATTCGTTTTATTACAGAAAATATGCGATCTCACATCATTAGTTGTTTTCATAATGACGATTTTATATTGTTCCCCAAAGTTTCAAAAATGCCGAAAATGCCAACAAACAACCCAAAGTCGCACAAAATTAAACTATAGTGTAAATGCAGAATGTCAGATTCTATTGATGACATGATTCAATGTGGGAAAAAAACATGCACTATTAAATGGTTTCATTTTAGTTGTGTTGCTAATTATCAGCAGTGTAAACACTGGGTATGTGACGATTGTGTATTGTAGTACGTTTTAATTTCATGAATTTGCCATCAATAATCTATACCACGTCGTTTAATATATGGATTATTATATTTTAAAACTTAGTACAGCTGTTGTACTATGATACAAAATAGTGCTGTACTCATTCTTTTTGTGTCGCTTTTGTACATTTCACCGCCAACAGGATTTATGGGAAACTTGGGACATCTAAAATAATCATTTTTTTCTGAATATTAATGTAAGTAATTGTTTCATTCATACATGTGTATAATGTTTCATTTATGTATGTTATAAATGTATTATCATTTTGCAACACTTATTATTGCAATATTTTAATTGAATATTGAACAATGACTCATGGAGAAAAACACGTATATGCTTTAGTAACACATCTCAGATAATGAAGAATAACGTTATATATATATCATGGATTATATTGCATTAGTCAAAGTGTGATAGAAATTGGTATCACTTAAAATTACTATACATGTAATTAATTGGGAAATCATAACATTTCCATTCTTATGTATATGTAGTTAAAAGTCATGTATGTGATTTGCGAGAAATTAATACCACTATAGTCAGGGTGGACCAGAAATGAGATACCAAGTATATAATCTATACAGTTTCTATAACCCTTACACACATACAGCTTGTACATTGAAAAGGGTATTTAATAAAGATAAAGCTATTTTAAATTATGATACTTTTGTTTCAATTATATTATACAAGCCAAGTTCAATTTGTATAACATGATATGTGTACGTGACAATGTAAGTGTTGCTGGCGAATTTAGAGTTTCATATGTTTTAGACTGATGTTTTAGGATGAACATTGCCATGAAATGCTATTATCATTGTTATTTATTTGAATATTTATTGTTGTTTTCTAATGTTAAGTTAATTGGTGTAAATAAAAGATATCAAGCGTCCTGCGTTTTGTCTATCCTTGATCAATTCTTTTCTTCCTTTATATCATTAATATAAACAATGCTTCGTTTATATTATTTATATAAACGATGAAATGTTAAATGTTCGCAATACTACATATGACTGAAACACAAAATTAACATTTTAAACACAGTTAACACAAGTGAATAATACATAAATACACGTATGCAGTATGTGTGAAACTATCACCAATGGTGTGACAAAAAAAAATCACGGCCACGAAATTTCACATTTTTCTAAACATTGTCATTTCATTAATATTGGTGTCATTTTAAATCTATTTACATATTCAAAAACTAGAGAGAGTCTAGAATCTAGAATTGAATTCAAAATAAAAAAATAAAGGGGGGGGGGCGTGGAATTCGAACAAATTCGAACACATTGAAAATAGAAAATCACGGCCGAAATATTGTGCAATATTCAATTAGTAATAATTACATTATTAATGAACGGATTTTCAATATGTTTACATATTCTAAAACTAGAGAGCTTCAACTTTATTATGCTACCAACTTTATAAAAATGTGTTAATAAATAAAAAAATAAAAGCGGGGGGGGGGGGGGGCGTGGATTTCGAACATAAAATTATGTAGAGTTTTTTTCTGAAAATTACTCCGATTTTAAACTAAAATAAATAATGTTTGTATTTAAATAATATTTATTATTTTTATATATTTAGAAACAAGAGAGTTTCATCTTTAATTTGATACTAAAATATTAAAAATCCATCCATTAATAAAAAATTAAACCCTAGGGTCCGTCACATCACTCCCGAATTCTCTCATCAGGTGTCAATGGGCCGGGAAATACACACTCTCAGACGGAGCTTGCGGATTCATCACGGAAAGACCCGAGTAGTTACGATCGAGCCGACCGGTGACTTGCAATAACGTGAAACAAAAAGAGGACGTGTTGTGGATTTATATCAACATTTAGTGTCATACCACCTGTCATAGTCGTGACATTGAAAGGTAACAGCATGCTTTTCTGGCAGTCAGTTTTTCTCTTCGACCTTTTGGCTTCCAAGTGTTTGGCAATGTATCACCAATTCGGATAGTTAAATTCGGATACATATATTTGATAATTTCTCTGTCCGGTTTTGTCTTGTCTTCAAATATCAATGTTAACCCTTGTTGTGATACGCCCTATGTATCAGGCTATGTATTTATCATCTTTCGTTGGTATTCCGTTTATTGTCGATCAGAATTATGAAAATGTCACACAATAAAACAGGTCAAATTTATCAGTGGTAATTTATTGGGTTCCCAAATTATTATAGAATATAGGTGCTGAATTACATGAGGTGAGATGCCTTTGTCGAGAATTTATTGTCCTCAAATTTTCAATTTTGGCAACACATAAAACAGTTGTAAGCAACCAATGACTGAATGTTCACAATCTGAAATATCAAGTTAACTTTAAAAAATTAGTTACTGCATCCATGGAGTGCATGCATTGTCTGAATTCGACTTTCTGTTTTGTTTTCCTCACAATCTTGAGTGATGTTTGTATTGTATCAGGGTTCCTGAAAAATTTTGGTTCCAATTTTGCTCTTTCAATAAGGCCCGATCGCTAAAAAGGACGGGGAAAACTGCTGTCTGGTCAAGGAAAAATCTGGGAAAAGTCAGGGAATTTTGTCTTACAATGTTTGTGGGAACCATGTTGTATGACAAGATACAAGATACAAGATACAAGAAGATTTATTTTACGTCGGATATATATAAACATAAAACATTAGCTAATAGCTATTTTCCGACAAACAGAGGTAAATAATATAACATATGGAAAAACAGCTACAAAATTAGAATTACATGTATAAGATTATCACATATAACAAATTCCATCTTTAATAAATAATAATAATAAATAAAACATTTCAAGCATGCAGGATTAAGGAATAGCATAAGAACATATTTCATGCATATATAAGAATTTAGTATAGCACATAAAACAATAAATAGTAGATCACAGGCAATCATGATATACATAGTAAATCTCATGCACGATAAAGAATAACATAGTTATTACATAGCAAAGAGTAAGCATAAAAGGAGCAGCAAGCCAAATTATAAAAGTTAGTTCAAGCAATAAAAATTGATACACAAGCAAACAATATATAGCACATTCAAGCAATAAAACTGAACACAAGCATAATTAAAACACAATTCAAGCATATAACTGAACACAACGCAAAATTATAAAACACATATCAAGCATTAAAATCTGATCACAGGCAAAATTATAAAAAAGAACACAGTTCAAGCAATAAAAAATCTGAACACAAATCAAAATTATACGGCATAGTTAAAGCAATAAAACTGAACACATATTAAGCAGTAAAAAAGCTATGTACACATGGCACATTTGCATTTGGGGCCTGTCCAGGTGCGCAACAGTCTGACAAATTCTTTGTAGTTATCTACAGTCCTTATATCATTTGGCAGACTGTTCCACACCCTGACCGCCTCAAATCTAAATGATTTTTTGCCATACCTTACAGTCTTCACTCTTGGTACTTCTAATGTATTTACATGTCTGAAATTGTAAGAGGAGTCTTTTTTAGTGATAAGTGGGTTCAAGTATTCTGGTGATATATCATGTATGATTTTAAAGGTTTCGATAGCTATGTTTCTTATTCTGTTTAGGTGGAGAGTTGTCATATTTACTTTGTTTAGGAGGGTTTTATAAGAAGCAGTGTAGTCATTAAAGACAATTTTTAGGGCCCTGTATTGTATTTTTTCAATTTTTTCCGTATTCGGCTGTTTCACGGTATTTTACGCAGCATTGCTTGCACTATGTTATATGCTCAAAAACAATACTTCTTGAATTGTTATGTTGGTACTAATGTACTAAAAACAGTGTAAGGTCAATGTCCAACTTTTACTGTTAAAATAAGTTTGCTCCTTCAACTTGTAAGTTTGTAATTATGCCATTTATGCCCCATATAATGGCAATTTTAGGCGTTATGCTGTAACATTCTAAAAATGGGAAAGTTTGGAGATCAAAATCTTACAAAGTAATAATCACATACCCCTTAAAAAGACCCGAAATTAATACTGTATTATCTCTTCTGCATTTTGCTTTTTATTTTCTATAAATCGAACAAAAAATAATGAAAAACTGTTAAATACAGCAAACTACTCTTACGTTATACTTTTTTGCAACTGAGCATCCTACCTGCATATAACTAGGTGTGGAATATTGCTTCTATACCATTTTTTGTCATTTTATTCATAAATACTTCAAAAAATAAATATTTAGGATGAGAAAAGAACCAAAAAGTTATCATAACGAATCAAATTTGAAAAAAGTCATTTTCTATGTGAGGTGTTTTTTGAGACACTTTTTTTGTAGTGTCCGCAACGCCATAGTATTTCAGAAACTACTATAGCTATTCCTGTACAATTCTGTGTGTGAATAGATCTCATGTCCACAAAGACATAAACCAAAGGTTATAGCTTTGCTGTGCCAACTTTTTGCAGGTCAACAAAAAACCTCACTTGTAGTGTCCGCAACGCCTGTAGTGTCCGCAACGCAGACCATTAAAATAGCATTTTTCAGTCTTGTATTGTTGTCTTTTGGGTCAAAAAGCTATTTACAATCAAAATTCAGATTATTTAGGTATTTTTCATGTTGAAGAAATGTAAGTTTACTGCTTTCTAGAAAATAACAGTAGTGTAACAACCAACAGAATATAGACATATTTTACAAAAATATATTTGTATTTTCTTTTAATAAATTAGGTTTCAATTAATTTTGACAGTTTCTAGGGACTATTTGAACCTAATTGACAATTTGCATGCCCTTCAATAAAGTATTTTATTGTCTATCAATGATAATATATTTCTGCTGTTTCAATAAAATACATGTAGTGTCCGCAACATTTTGGAAATAACAAAACATTTCTATTACTTACTTTTCCGTAAATCTAAGCTAATATATTGCATTCACTGTTGTTTAAATTTGTTAGGAAAAGTTTCCGTACAAAAAAATAGGCATGAGTATCAATTATATTTAATTTGATTTAATATCACATATCTTCAAAAAGTATGAATTATGTACACATAGATATAAAGTAGACACTTTGTCGTACATAACCTTGCATTAATTGTTTTTCTAGAACTATTTATAATCTATCAAATTTAGGTAGTAAATAAGTTATTTCTAATGTGGCTATCAAAATATAAATTTCATTTAGTCCATTTCTTTTGTCATTTGCAAGTTATGATTGGTGAGAATACAATATTGAAAAGACTCCAGATACTAACTTACTAACAAACTCTTATCCATTTTGAAATATTCAAGGCCAAATTGGCGTGTTATTGGAGCCAATGAAAGTGTTCAAGATATTATTTATTTACTTTAGAATAATTTATCCTGTTTTTCACGAAGTTGAATGAGGATCACAGTAAAAATTATTAAGGAAGAGCTGGAAATGCAATTCTTGTCAGTTTTACATTATCCAGTAGGTTACATGCAAGACAAGTCTGATTTTGCTGGGTATTAATATTGTCCGATACAATATGCTCATTGATATCGCCATCAAGTTGGTGAGAATAGCTGTAAATACATGTATGTTCAAGTCGAGAAATGCTTATTAAAAGTTTTATTGATTCTAGGGACAAAATCATTTTAAAGTGAAAGCAACTTGGACTGAATTTGCTGGTATTCAAACTTGTCCTTGATATTGAGCTATTTAATTTTCATCAATTTTGCTATTGATTAGAAGAAAAAGGTTCAAGTACGAGATTGGACAGCCAAAATCTTTATGGCACCTGAATCACCCATACACCTTGAGTGCTCCCATGAAACAATTCTGCAGACTTTCGAGACAGACATGTAAAATGTATCAATATCACAAACTAAATTTCATATCAGATCTATGTCATTTAATTATTGGTTTGTACATTTACATATAGATGGCAGCTCCATTTATTTTCTTGCATATCATATAAATATGCTGTAGAAGACATACACTTCATTCTATTGTCTTGCATACTATGTACAAAAATTATTAACCAGGTACAAAACATTACAAACAGTTGCTGTAATAAATAAGTTCACAAAATCATCTTTGACTGTTTTTAAAATTGTAGTGTCCGCATCATTGTAGTAACCTAACAATTATTTAATCTTAAAATTAAAATCAATTTTATACAGTGACTTTGCTTATCTGAAGTTTTATTAATTTCAATACTATAACATGTTGATATTTTGGTAAGACATCTTTTAAGTGCACAGTTTGTATTTGTAGTTTATACATACAATTTTGTAATTCAGGTCAAGGTGCAACTAATTTGAAACTTCTTTCCTGTATGTGATAAAACGTAAAATAATGGATAATTACTATTCCTCTTCAGTATTTATATGTCTGAACACATCTTCATCAACTTAAATTGATCTTTTTAAAAATAACTGATACATATATAGAGACAATTATGCTTATCTAAAATGTATGATCTTCAGTTTTAAAATATGTAGTGTCTGCAACGTTTTCATCTAATTCCTTGGATTGAAGAATTCCTGGTTATTTTTCGAAAAGGAATGAAATAAATTGTAGTTCTGTTTTTTTATATAGCAGATTTGTCAAAATAAGCTGACATTATTGATATAAGTCCAGTACTATTTACAAAAACAATTAAGGTTTTAAGTTTATTCAATTTTATAACATGATATGAAACGGCCGAAAATTCAATAATTTATCAATTTTAAGTGTTATACTTACAATTTCTGGTGACTAATCCGTACTCACTTTGGCTAAAGTGAAAACAAATGTTAAAAGCTTAACTTTGTCTATAATTATAAAAAAAATCTTATATAACACTTTTTACATATATGTGCTCAAAACACATGAGAGCTTGGTATGTTGTATGCGATTTTGGGAAAACTAAATGAGATTACACAAAGATTTTTCAGATTTTGCACAGAATAAATTGCTATTAAAACTAGCATCAATTTTTGTTGTGTTCTGTGTTCCTTGTTATGCTGCTGACAATTAATAGTCTAAAAATATCTGTCTTACTCACTCTTAGCCTAAGACTTAGGCACGTAGAGGGGAGGGGGGTCATGGGATCTTGTCCGGTGTGATATATTTATCAGTCTAATAAAGTTGTAGGATAAGGAAGTAAGTTACGACCTTCTCATTCTAAGCCAGTGACTTGTAGGTGTGTTTCTAATACTTTCAGGTAACAGTTATGGACTGGACTAGAAATATAAGTGACACAGTGGTGTTCAGCCTGACTTTGATGTTTGTACTGTATTGCTGCCTTCCTTGTTATGCTGCTGACAATGGTAAGGCTTGATCAATATCTGTGTTAGACACATAGTGGGGGTCACAGGAGCTTTTTCCCGTATGGGATCATTCTTAGAAGGGTCGCAAGTCGCATGGTAACAATGTAGTTGTCAGAATGTTATAAACCTGTTATTGACCGGTGAATAGACTGGTGTCTATATAACATAAAGAGATATATATTTGCTGAATGCCCTGTTTTGGGGATACAGGCAGTACATCCAACTTGTCTATTGCATGGGTGGCTAGTTACTGTTGCTGCTACTGCATGACTACTGTAAGGTTTGTGAAACGTAAAGCGTGATTTATCTTAACATTGGGAAATTCAAGCGTTGTTTTGCTTTTGAATTGTGAATGTGGAAGCGTGATATTGACTTAAATTAACTTTGTGAAACTAATATTTCCCTTGGTTTTCTAAAGAAAATCAATAAGGGCTTGTAATATTTTATAATTGAATGTTTACGCTACTCAATTTCAAAATTTGGGGCCTGAGCAAGCAGTTTCTATTGTGAAAGTGGCATTGCTAAGGTTTGTGAAGCTGACAGTTTTGAATTATGAAGTAGCCTCTTTCAATTTGTGAAGTAGCCTTTTTTCGGCCTCTGTTTTAAAGTGAAAAAAAAGCCCTTTATAATGACAAGGTAGTACAGCTGCCACGTTTTACTGTAGATAATAGGAAATGGTATCAGTGTTTGCACTTATCATTACAGACAACTGTTGAAAACCTTGGTACGAGCTTTCAAAACATTGCAGAAAACATGGCCGCTGTACTACCTTCTCTTTATATACTTGACAATTTTGTACTTCACAATTTATGAAAAAATGAGAACTTTATGTTCTGAAACCATGTGCCTATGCTTTAAATGGGGATGACAGTACCGTTTATATACAGAGCTTTATCGATTAATTCAGCCTGATAAAGTACTTTTATTCTTATTGACAGAAAACAATTGAAGTAATTCTTCTACCATTGTATAAAACAAGGTATTATACCGAACAAGTATTAACATAATTAACTAATCACTTCATTCAGTTGAAATAACTAATGCTAAATGTAAGTATGCATATTTCAGAGATAATGAAGGTAGATATTCAAATGTGTCAATGTGGAACTCAAACCTAAGGTATACAGATATAATGACTCTGTCACCCAGGTGTAATAATTTCCTTGACCCACTGTGTCTCAATAGTCAGGTATTCAACCCCTGGATCCACTGTGCCTCAATATAGAGTCAGGTATTCAACCCCTTGACCCACTGTTCCTCAATAGTCAGGTATTCAACCCTTTAACCAACTGTGCCTCAATAGTCAGGTATTCAATCCCTTGACCCACTGTCCCTCAACAGTCAGGTATTCAACCCTTTAACCAACTGTCCCTCAATAGTCAAGTATTCAACCCCTTGACCCACTGTGACTCAATAGTCAGGTATTCAACCCTTTAACCAACTGTACCTCAATAGTCAGGTATTCAACCCCTTGATCCACTGTACCCTAATAGTCAATGTCAGGTATTCAACACCTTGACCCACTGTACCTCAAAAGTCAGGTATTCAACCCCTTGAGCCACTGTACCTCAAAATTCAGGTATTCAACCCCTTGACCCTCTGTCCCTCAATAGTCAGGTATTCAAACCCTTGATCCACTGTACCTCCATAGTCAGGTATTCAACCCCTTGACCCTCTGTGCCTCAATATAGAGTCAGGTATTCAAACTCTTGACACACTGTACCTCAGTAGTCAGGTATTCAACCCTTTAACCAACTGTACCTCAATAGTCAAGAAGTCAACCCCTTGACCCACTGTCCCTCAATAGTCAAGTATTCAACCCCTTGACACACTGTCCCTCAATAGTCAAGTATTCAACCCCTTGACCCACTGTGTAGCAATAGTCAGGTATTCAACCCCTTGACCCACTGTGCCTCAATTGTAATTTGTTTAACATGTTCACCCACTGTGCCCCTTTACAGCTTAAAAGTTATAGAACTGGACAAATCTGTGCATAATATAAAGGATCTTTCATGAGTGCTCATTACATACTAGTTTTATTAAACGAGTGGACAAAACTATATGACACAAGGTTTTGTCGAGTGTCATATTGTTTTTGTCAATGAGTTTAATAAAACTCGTATGTAAGTAGCACAAATGTAAGATTCTATTTATTACATAACGCTCGTTAACGTTCAAAACGCTGATGTACACCACAGAGGTTTCATTCAAAATTTAACGTTACAATGCGCGGGACGTCATGCCGACGTTTGTATTATACTGACGTCACGGGTTGATTTAAGGCATGGATTGGCTTACGTTACGTCACCCTGAACCAATCAACGTCAAGCTAATTTAAATGTTTAATGGACAGGCTGTGAGTGCATTACGATATTTCCGGCACGGCTTTAATGCACTCCCAGACCGCAGGTTATGTGATAAAACATGTTATTGCGTATTATACATGCATATGTTAACTTATAATGATTATGGTATGGATCCTTTTTCTGGTAAACCATAGATTGATGTAGTTATCATTTGTAACAATCACTTATCAAGTTATGAGGTCATAGGAATTTTTGTCATGGAATGAATAGTTGAGGAAAAGGAAAGGAGGAAGTTAAATTTTGTTATTATGCATTACGCAGTTACCATACTTTTTATCTGTCTGTAGAGTGTGACGATTAAATGTTTTTGTTGTGCCTGCTTGGGGTGATCAAGACTTAGTTGCCACTTTTGGTGTATATGTGCATGCGGAAATGTGTCTGTGCTTTCATGTGTCAGTCCGATTTAGTCTAGACCATAACCTTGTCATGCTTTGACCAATCTTGCTTATATTTGGTATGAATGTTCACTTCCATGAGTAGCCTCAGAGGATGACTGTCATACCCAACCCTAAGGTTTCTATCTCAAATGTCAAGGTCACAGTTGGAGGTCAAAGGTTAAATAAAAGCTTGTCCAGACCATGACTTTTTCATGCATTGACCAATCTTTCACTTATTTGGCATGAAGTATCACCTGTATGAGGTGAAGTGTCGTACCCAACCCACAGGGTCCTATCTTCAAGGTCATGCTCAAGGTCATGGTCAAAGGTCAATTAAAAATTTACAGACAATACCTTTGCATGCATCGACCAATCTTTCTTATATTTGGCATGAATGTTCACCTCCATGGGGCAGAGTGTCATGCCAACCCCCAGGTGCCTAACTCAAGGGTCAAGCTTATAGTTGGAGGTCCAAGGTCAAATTAAAGTTTGTCCGGGCCAAAACTTTAAAATCAACCTAAAATAAATGTAGTAGATAAATACATATAGTATAAGGTGGTTATAGATAACAGCACATATTGTCAGAATGGGTGAAAAAGTACTTTGGTCGCTTAAATGCTCCTGTGCACTTAAATTTCTAATACAATGATTTATGACTTAACTTCCTACTCTATGAAATAAGTGACTACTTCCTGTATGAACAGTACTGTTTTTTAAGAAATAATCATAGTGATGAAATGTACAAGCATGGTAATGTCAATGACAGTGAAGTAGTTATAAGTAACGGTGATTTCCCAACCATTTCATCAAAAACAAGTCATATCACGTAGGATAGATTAAGGGGAGTCTATTGAAAATATATGGCATGAATATTTTTTTGAAAATAAAACATAATTATTAGTATAGTATACTAAAGGGTTTAAGTTACCCCTTGTTACTAAGTTGCCCCCGATAGAAGAGATACTTTAATACAGTCTGTTCAAAGTTAATTGTGAACAGTTATAAATATACGCTCGCTGTAATGTAAACTTTGTTAATCTTGGTTTAACTTGGTGAACTGAATACGCTATAGTTCCCGCTATGCTATTCTTTTGAATAGAATAGTTCCCTTATTAGTATTACTTATCATGTTTTGCAACATTGCATTACCTTTTGTAATAACCTTTAGTGATTTACAGTTTACTACTTAAGTTCTCTAGTCACAATAAAACTGCATGGTGTTTGAAGTACTTCGTCGGTAGGTTATAAATAACAAATGGATTTTTCCACTTGTTTTGCGCAGCATTCATGTGGCGGCATATATTATAAGGGATTCTATTATACTATTTATAGAACATGTCCTGTTGTTTTAGGGAGTTTTTCTAAGAAACCACATCATTTCAAACACCCAGTGTTAGTGTATGCATGTACCAGTTTACCAGTTTACATGTATATAATATATAATATGTTTACTTTCGATTCAATAAGGAATACTAATAAGGGAACTATCAAAGGAATAGTGGGGTTTATCGTTAACTCAGTAACTACCAGTTGAACCTAAATCAACATAGTTTACCTGACGGACGAGATTAAACTTACAACAGTTATCATTTAACTTTGAATGGACTTTAGTTGCTATGATGTCAGTGGAATTGTTACTGGAGTTTATAATTGTTTATCTGTTGATCTCACAGGTGCCTGTGAATGCATCCAATGGTAATATATATGTATAATTTACCTCTGATTTAGTTCATCACTTTGTTATATGTTACCATGGTTACTTTGACATTTGTTTTGATTTCATTTTTTGTTATAAAAGTGACATACCATAAGTGTACATTTTATTCTGATAGGTTGTAATGAATTCCATTAGTCAATGTCCTTGCAGATATTTGTTCGCTTTATAATCCTGTTACTAAGAAAATGTTAAATATATAAAATATTTTTAATCTTTAAAAGTTAGCAAACTAGTGCAACTTTATAGATTATTTGAAGCAATATTTAAAGATGTCAAAGAAGAGATTGAAATCAAACCTTAATGGTATGTCACTATAGCTACTGTAAACCAATTTACTCTTGCAAACACTAAATTTCGCATTTTGCCTATCATCAGCATATTTGCGACTACAAATTTTCGTGGATTCATGTCTCCCGAAATTTCAATATTAATGTTTAGAACACTTTTGCGCTACTTAAAATTTCCTTACTTAAAATTTCTTTCACTTGCGAAGTTTGCCAAATTAAATTGCACAAAATAATTTCTTGGTTTACAGTATATCTCATTTATGTTGCAAAACTTCATCAACTGGGAAAGAATCAAACCTTGGTTTCCACCTATTGTTTATCTTTGTTTATTACACTGTTATTACAGCTAACATGTTCATTATAATAAGCCTACTTAAATTGTGTCCATACTTACTGTAAAATCATTTCATTTTGATGGGACCAAAATTCGTGGTTTCAGTAAAAAAGACCAGTTTGATAGGACGTTAATTCGTGCATTTGCATTTTAGAAAGTAAATACATTGGTCAAAATTATTGTTCGATAGGATTTGATTTCGTGGTTGAAAGTGATCCAGGAAATCCACGAAATTTCCCCCATAAAAATTAATGATTTTACAGTATTAGACAAGGCTTCTACTGAGGCATAAGCGTTCACTGAACACAGTCATGTTATCTTCTACTGTGCATGTTGGAACTTCTAGAGTTATGGCCCCTGAAATTGCTTATTTTGGTATTATATGCATGATAAGAGGTTTTATAAGGATTCAGTTTTAACGTAGAGTTAAATAGAATCAATTTATGTCTGTGGTTTTAAGCATACATGTACACCCCTCATATCATGGTAACAGTAAAACCTTGGTTCCTTTCTTGAAAAGGCCCATGCACATTTTCAACTTTATGTTCCAGAGTTACTGCCCCTGAAAAGGCAAGAGTATGACTATATTTTAGATCTCTAGGCCACATTTCTGCTCCATTCTTCCAGGAACTCATTCCCCATACAGGGCATTTTTGTGAACACCGCTTGTTAAATAAATTCTGACTTAAGATTAAATCAGGTACATACATATGAGCCGTTCTCCAGGAAAACCGGGTTTATTGACAAAATTGTGAAAATGTTGATAACTATATGGTTAGACAGAAGAGACTCTTCTGAACAGATTCTGAAAATTTGAACAAATTATTCCATAAACTTACAAAGTTAAAGACTTTTTAAACCAACCACTACCGCCTACTTTATGAGTGACGTCGCGAACGTCATAATCTACGTTTTTGACGTAACATTACGTGGCATTTCAATGATCCAGTATCTGATACATTTTTTACGTAAACTTTTAAAATTGTGGCAAATTTTATAATCCTATTCTTATTTTAATAAAACATGTTCAGTTTGTGAGTATTTACTTCCAGAGGAAAATAGCAAGTGTTTTTATCCACTCTATAACCCTTGAATTTCTTGATATGAGTTCTTTTTATAAATCGATCACCATAGCAACAACAGACTTTATTTTAACACAATTTTAAAGAAAACTTGAAGCTAATGGATAGTACTGTTATATTCAATTACTTAAATATGAAAACAAAATACACAATTTTTTTCTCATTTTAGACATTTTTCTAAGTCTTATTGCAAAATTACAATGCAATGTGGAGAACGGCTCATATATATATAACGCAAAGAAAATTTCGAATTAACAGCACTGATTGTAAAATGCTTGAATCAAAGTCTACCCTGCTATTGTATAAGACTTCATACTTTCAATATCAATTATTCGATTTAAAAAAAATTAAAGCTTGTAATGAAGCAGATGTGTAGATGTGAAGATCTAATCTTACGTTATACCATCCAATACAATAATGTAAATACTAAAGTTACATCGATGAGTATAGTCATACCAAATAATACTGACACTCCTTGCATAATTCGTAAAAGTCCGGAGATAACTGTATACAGTAAATTAGCATACAAATCGAATACAACCGATCACAGCCGGATAAACTTTACAGAGTTTAATGAGTGTCAGTTTAATCTGGTCAAGCTATCAGCATGTGGTGAAACAAGCTGTTTAGACTTTAGTTTGGTCAACGTGACAAGTTCTAATTTCATGAAAATATGCTCACAAGAAGAGTCTCGTGATGATCATTTTAAATATGTATCTGTCTTATAAGGTCGTAATTAGTACTTACTACCTTCCCATTCTAAGCCAGCGATATAGTGATTCACCTTTCCTTCCATCTGTTCCTTCGTTCATTACAAAACTTCAAGTTGATTGACTTATATAGCTATTCCTTAAGGACAAGGCTACCACCGGGGAACAAGTGTTTACTGAATGCAGTCATGTTTGTCTATATTTCAGGACATCAGCTACAGATCCAGCCTGTGTCTCCGGTCCGTTTTCAGGGCCAGTTTGTGGATGTAAACGTGCTGACCTGGGATACATTCCTTCAGGAATACACAGGCCTGGATATAGAATGTACAATTGAGCTTCACAATGAGCTTTCTCAACTGTACCAACATAGCATTGGGGAACACTTTACGGCGAAGTTCATCCTCAGATACAAGAATCTGGATAAGAGTGGTGTGATTAATTCTTCTGTCAGTGTTTATGAAGAAGACAGAACGCTGCTGATACAAAAAGTTGTGTCAACAAACCTGGTTGTTGTACAAGGTAAGTTACTTATATGTTTAATTGTCAAAGAGTGTTTGAGCGGCTTAACAGCTGGAAAGAACCCTAGAAAACTGGTAACTTAACACAAATACTAATGATTTTACAGAATTACATACCTGTAGTGTGATACAATATTGTAAAATTATTAATTTTGGTGGGGGTTTAGAATTTCATGGACTTTCAATGGTTCACCTTAAACAACGAAATTAAATCTCATCAAAAAATAATTTTTACCCTAGTATTTATTACCCTGAAATGCGTAAAGTCCAATAGAAATGGTATTTTTTAATATCAAAACCACGAAATTTTGTCCCATCGAAAGTAAATGATTTTACAGTAATTTGTACATTTTTCAGAACCATCTTATATAACTGTTGTTGCCATGAATGATGAAGGGAAGTTGAATTGTTTGGATCCAGGTACATCCGGCAATAATCTTGTGTTTGAATGGTTTAAAAATAACACAACAGTTGGCAATGGAATTACACTCCCATTGAAACCAGGTAATGTTGAATTGCAAGCCTTGATCAGATCTGTCTGAAGCGAGTCTTTTCCAAGAAAAAAGTCTAGCTTATGCTGCAATTTTCGTGACAGGATCTTTTGTGTATGCATGGGCATAAATTATGCATGTTCATTGGTTAAGTTTATTGTCAGAGTCATTTGTTCATATACTACACTTGAAACTTAACATAGTTCTTCACAATCACAAGGGATTGACAACGCTGATGACCCTGTTACCTATATTTAATGAGTTATCTGCCTTTGTCTTTGCCTTAGAATTTTCACTCATCTTTTGAGTAAGGGTGCTATCAAGAACTAAAAAGTTGAATGTCCAGACTTTGAAGGGGTTGCTCCTGTTATGGACAAGGCTTCCACCTGGCATTAGCGTTTACTGAATGCAGTCATGTTCAAGCTTTTTAAATGCAGAAGCGAGACCTATACATACACTAAATATTTGTTGTCATGCTTGATGTCGGTTGGACAGTTGACGGATCCACTAACTCTCGGATGTACAAGTCTATGTTATATTTTGGTAACATTGGGGACTGGATATTGTAGAGGACTAGAGGTAGTCTTCATTTTGTTGAGAGAAAACTACATAACTTTTTAAATTATTGACCTTTTCCCTTTTTGAGACATATTTTAACAGCTCCTGTGTAATTAAGCATTGGCAGTAATGTTATTCAAAGCACATTTAAGATAAATTCCTGTACTTTTTTAGATGAAGATCATTCTGCAGCTAACTATACATGTATGACGGCAACAATGGAAGCTGTTCAATATTATGGTAGTGTGGTAGCTGCATTCAATGGAGGGTCAGGCACATCGGTCAGGAGATATGTATCAGGTAAATAACTTATAATAGTTTCATGTTAAATACTTCATAAGTCAACACTTTTTGGAGATAAAAAGTACAAGCATTAAATTTCTCTAATCACTTCAGAAAAAATATTTCTGAAATTCTTCTCATTTTGGGGTAGACTTGTTCATGTTTTATAGGGGAAAATCTGCTAGCATTTAATTTGTAGTATGCGAGATTTTAGAATGGATTCTGCATTGGCTAACATTGATTTTTTTCTGGTACTTCCGGTTTTGCACTGTTTATTTTTCAGACCTGATTCTCACCTTCAACTTCTGGTAGCCACTATTTGATACTGAAAAACAGATAACCATTCTTTAAGTCCATCCATAGTTTCGTATTTGCTGTATCTAGCAAGTGACAACTAAAATGTCCGCCATTTTTTACCTCGCTTTGATTATCAGTGTTCTACTGAGGCATAATGCCTGATCCTGAAAAAGAGTCGCAAGTCTGTTTAAGGTACCATAAGCACGAATCTCTACACCTAAACAAAGCTTCAAACATTGTTTTATTGTTAAAATACAGATTATGAAACTTCAAATGATATACTTTCCATCAAAAAACTTTAATTTTGTGCAGAGAAAATATTTTTCTGATGCAGTTAATTCGGATTTCCGGATTATTCCGGAATTGTAGGATCCCTGGATTTCTTTATTGTTGTTTTATATTGTAGTGGTGTCTACTGATAGAGACTGTTCTAGCAGTGATCAGTGTAACATCACTGCTCATCTAGAGAGTAATGAACCACTGGACATGGTTATTACAGATACCGATGGTAAAGTCTTGGTGCAAGGTTACCCAACGATTAGTGTCAGTGTTAATAGCAGTGTTGTGGTACAACTCAACATCTCTGATGGCTCTGTGGTATTATTCAGCATGAACATTAAAGAAGGTAAACATTGTTTGCTCCATCAAAATATTCAGAACTTTCCCTAGAAATATTTTCAAATCCTCTACGATAAGAACTCACCTAATTCGGGGTTTGGTTTAAACAATATTTATTTCATAACAATTGACATACATTTGTTTATACAAATCAATGATTGAGTAGAAAGCTAAGCTTATTTAGAAACTTGTTCTAATGTGTTTTGGTTGTGGTTAAAAATAATTATCAACAATCAAAAGTTTTATAATAATTACACTGATGCATATTTTTAAACAAAAGACTTGAAGCACAACTATCAAGATAAATTGGGGCCAGCCATTGTCACTTTACATTGAACTAAAGAACAAATATGGTTTCTAACCTGTAAATGATTGAGACTCATGCGTGCCATATTTTCCTGAAGCCTACGCAGGAGATTGGTGATGGAAATGCATGTGATTTCAACGAAATGCAGGAGATTGTTCTTGCTCAAACTTTAATCTTAAATAAATTAAGTTGATATGCAGTTTTCACTTATTTTACTTGAAGGACATTACCATGAGTGCTTCATAAAGCTATTTAAAGCATTATTTGATACCATTTTCATCATGCAAACCAAAAATTTCAAGGTTCAGTTATTCCAAGAAATGCAGAAGATTTTATCAATTTGCCAAAAATCAGTCTCAAATGAAGTATACTTCTGCATGTAGCAGCAGATCAAGCATGAATGCTGACTATTAAATGATAATAATCTGGATCTGGTATAGAGAAATATACTGTAAAATCATTAATTTTCGTGGGGGATTAAATTTCGTGGATTTCGTGGTTCACCTCAACCACGAACTTTAATTCCAACGAACATTAATTTTGACCCTTGTTTTATTACCTGAAAAGGCTGAAATGCAAAATCCACGAATTCAAGTCCCAACGAAATTGTCTTTTTCACCAAAACCATGAAATTTCGTCCCAACGAAATTAAATGATTTTACAGTAGGTGAAGTTTAAACTGATGTGAAAGTAGGGCCATGATCGCCCATTTATTGTCTCTGCAGGTATAGCTTGGCCACATTGACACGAGCCTGACCTATTGATTAGCATAACTTAACAGTTGATATATTGTCTACGCTTATAACATCGACTGTATGTTTTCATAATCGGGGAGTATCACAAAGACACTCGAGATGTAATACAAACATAAATATGAAATACCGATAGTGCTTTGCTTGCGGAAATTGATATATTCAAAGCAAGAACCTTGTAATATATTCTTGCATAATGGTCAGGCTCAGGTCAAATTAGCCAAGCTATACCAAATACCAATATGCTTATTTTATATAATATATGGTTGAATTACTTCTTGGTAATGAATGTTTGAGAGAGGGGCATTCATGTTTACCAACTTTCTGCATTGATGTATGGAATTAAATCAGCTTGTTAGTACATTTGTAATACGAAAAGTTCTAATTGTTTGTAGTATGTGAAAATGCTTTTATGATTGGCTTATATAGTAGATTCAGTTTGATTAAACTTATTGAAACTTCCGGTTGTTTTATTTTTAGAAAGAAGTTCACCAGTGGAACATGAGGGTGTAAGCGTAATATCTGCCATTGTTATTGGTTGCCTTTTAGTTGTAGCAGCTTTTGTCGCATTAGGTATTTGGTGTAAACGAAGGAGAGATAAAAAAGATAACAGGGGTAAGTGATTGAGTTATTCTCTCTAGTAATGTTGTGCCCAAACCTGCCAAGTACTCCTATTAAAGTGGGGTAACTCCTTTTTATAACGCCAGGGTGGGTGTGTGTGCGGGTGTGTGGCGGGGTCCAGTAATTTGACTCAAACAGTTTTCATCCGATCGTCTTCAAACTTGCTGAAAATGCTTATGGGTGTAATATCTAGGCCAAGTTTGATTATAGGCCAAATCGGTGCAGGCCTTGTGTTATGCTCCTTCTTTTACTAAAAAAATGTGAAATTGGCCTTGTCCGTACTCTTACTCAAACAGCTTTCGTCTGAGCGTCTTCAAACTTATTGACAATGCTTATTGGCATAATATATAGGCCAATTTCGATTATAAGCCAAATTGGGACAGGCCTACCTTGGTTATGGTCCTCCATTTACCAAAAAAATGTGAAATTGGCCTCGTCTGTACTCTAACTCAAACAGTTTTTGTCCGATCGTCTTCAAACTTGGTGACAATGCTTATGAGATTGTTAAGATTAGTTTAAAAATGATTGTTTAAAAATGTTTTGACATTATATGGGCTTCAACTTCATAATCAAAATTTTTTGGTCACTAGTACAACAAAGAGGGGCGTATTTTGTGACATTTTGGCACTCTTGTTTCGTTGTTGATTTCTGGTTGTTCAAGTTCCCCTAACTTTAAACGAAGGTGCATTTGATTTATTTTGAGCTCATCTGATTTTTGAAAATTAGATGAGTTATTGTCATCACTTGATCGTCTTCGGCGTTGCATGGTTAAGTTTTGTGTTTAGGTGAACTTTTCTCATAAACCATCAAAGCTATTGCTTTGAAACTAGTAATACTTGTTCACCATCAATACGTGAGCCTGTAAAGCAAGACCCATAACTCTGATCTGCATTTTGTAAGAATGATTACCCCTTTTTGGACTTACAAAATAAAATGCCTTGGTTAATTTAGTGTTTTTGTCCACTTTTCTCCTGAACTATCAGAGTTGTTGCTTTGAAACTTTCAACATTTGTTCACCATCAAAACCTGACCATGTCAAGTAAGACTCTTAACTCTGAGCTGCATTTTGCCTGAATTATTGCCCCTTTTTGGACTTAATAAATTCCTTGGTTTAGTTTTGTGTTTAGGTTCACTTTTCTCATACACTTTGTGGGCTATTGAACATGTTCACCATCAACACCTTACCATGTCAAGCAAAAACCATAACTCTGATCTGCATTTTGCAAGAGTTATTGCCCCTTTTTGGACAATTTCTTGGTTAAATTTTGCGTTGAGGTCCACTTTTCTCATTTACTATGTGGGCTATTGCTTTGAAACTTGCAAAACTTGTTCACCATCAATACCTGTCCATGTCAAGCAAGACCCATTTCTCTGATCTACATTTGGCAAGAGTTACTGCCCTATTTGGATTAGTGAATTCCTTAGTTAAGTTTTGTGTTTAGGTCCAGATTTCTAATACATAATGGGGGTACTGGTTTACTCAGTAAAGCAGGACACATAACTCTCTCCTACTTCATGCTAAGGTGGTACGGTGGTCGAGCAGATAGCCTGCTTGACTGCTGATCGAGAGGTCCCGGGTTCGATCCTCGGCCAGGGCACTTGATCATTTCAGAAACGCTTTTCTGTGTTTCCCACCCAACTAGAGATGAACTGGTTAGCAACCCAGAGGTAGTCTCGCGTGTATCGGTGCTATGCACCGGGCACGTTAAAGAACCCAGGTGTCTCTTTGGAAAGAGCTAGGGCATCGAGCCCGGATACCTTGTATCACACCACTGTCTCTTCCACTAGCTGTCCCTTCAGCAAAACACAGGACCCCATTGGAAATAAGTGCTTGCACTTTCATGGGTTATCCTTGACCGAAAGGTTTAAATAATTACACATACACATACACAAGGTTGTCTGCCTTTTGACAGTGACAGATATGAGATGAGCGTCTGCACCATCAAGGCAGTGCTCTTGTTATGATCTTTAGTACCATATTTATAACTAGAATTAATACATTCCTTGTTTATGCATCTAAATCCCCTTTAAATGACATTTAAGTGTATCTTGTGACATGTTTTGCTTTATTACTCCTACTTTGGATTTAACTAGCTTCGCAGGTATGGTTGTTGCCTCTCAAGCGCCTCTCCTTTCCCTGTCATTCTTATTTCATCCTGTGCAATAACTATCCACTCTCGAAAGCATGTACTGACGCAGCAAATTAACCTCACCTGACCAGTCTTGAGTGACATTGTCAACTGTCATCTGTTTTCATAACGTTTAACATGGATTACTAAAAAAATCAAGATATTGTCATGAATAACACTGAGTAAAACACAAAACAAAGTTATTTTGATTTTACCATATTCGTTAGCAGTGACCACCCATAAAACATCATGTTTTAATTATGTATTATGATTTCAGAAGTGTACACATTGGCTCCAACTGGAGAAACTCAACCAGAAGCTCAACCACAAACGTCATCAAATGGTCACACAAATGTTCATGAGCCGTAAAGAAAATCATTCAGACTCTCAGTTTAGATCTGTCTCATCTTGTAAGCATACCATGCTTAGTGCTTCCTGTGCAGTTTGAATTGAAGTAGACATGTACTCTTAAATTCTTGATGTAATTTATACTGTGTGGAATTTGTTTTGAACCAATTTTCATAGGCACTTGGTTTCTAATTATCTGTGGGTGCTCAATATATAGAAAATGTAGCACAGCGACCATGTTTATTGATAAGGGAATGGTAGGAAAGTGATTCATTCTGGCCTTATTGAAGTATACAAAGTCACAATTTGCCATTATGTGATATAATCGAATGTATCGTACAGATACATTGACCTGATCCTGACCTTTATACATGAATACATTACAGAACTATTGCATCGTTGAATACCGTAAAATCACTAATTTTCGTCGGGGATTGAATTTCGTGGATTTCGTGGTTCACCTCAACCACAAACTTTTATCTCAACGAGCATTAATTTTGATCCTTGTTTTATTAACAAAAATGTAAAATCCACAAATTCAAGTCCCAATGAAATTGTCGTTTTTACCAAAACCACGAAATTTTCGTCCAACTAAATTAAATGATTTTACAGTATATCAATTTCTACAAGAAAATTGTGGGATATTGGTCCTTAAGATTTGTGTTTGTTTTCACATTGAGCACCTTTGTGACACTCCCTGTTTATGAAGACATACAAACTGGCTAATAAATAGAGATGAGATATAAACTGTTCAATCATGATAATAGAAGGTTGAGGATCAGGTTCAATGCTCTGTAATGAACTTTTACCTAGTACGTTCATGTACCTCATTATTTAAAACTATACTGTTTTGAAAAAGTTTTTTATCATTTGTATGTTATTTATTTCTGTATGTTAGAAATGTGGTCCAATATAGTATATGAGTTGAGTATATTGAGGATCTATCATGAGTTGTCAATTGATGTAATTTTTTTTAAAAATTGATATCAATAAAACGAGTCTTTAAATCTTTATTAAGAAAACCTCTGATGAGCTTAATAAAAAAAGTGCTTGAAGGAGTTTAATATAGATATATCAATTGACAACGAGTGATAGATTCTTTGTATCAAATGACTCTTCTAACACAATTCTTATCTTTTTAGTAGAGATATGCACACTTAAAAACCGAGGGATTGTCTCAGATGAATTTGGATATAATATAAAGCAGACAAATTTAATCATGTGTATTGATGGTAAATCAATCCATTGTTCTAGTAGTAGTCATAAATACCTTTTAGAAAAACCCTAGAACAATTACTGTTAAAAGAAATAGAACCTCACATCCGTCTAGGTGTGCACATTTACATTGAAAGAACGTGAATGTTTTGATTGAATGTTATTCTACACATGTGTAGTATAAGAATATACATAATTGTTATACTAACCGTGGATACAAGGAAAGTCAAGTGATATTATAATATAATTAATATTGTGAAATATGTCGCTATCATTGGCTATGCTTAATATAGATAAAAAAAAAGTTAAAAAAGTTAAGGTACCAATTTTCTAGGGCTCTTTTCAGCTGTTAGGCCGCTCAAGCACCCTTTGACATTTAAACTTCCCCTGTTCATTGGGCTACCTATGGAAACCTACACTCGTGTCTCCCTGGGGAGACTATTTCTCTCCTGTGGTGTGGCAGCCAACATTGATCTGCGGCGCCCAGGAATAGATACTGCCCTTGCAGGTACCATTTTACACCATGGTGGAGTGGAGCATGTGGGTCTTACTCAGAGAAATTAACCAGTGGTCCAGAGGGGAATTGAACCCGGGACCTCTCGATCCCGAAGCGTGCGCCCTACCTCTAGGCCACCGCTCCCCAGAATGTCTGTTCAAAAGCAGTTCAGAAAATCAAAACTGCTAGGTTATGAAATATTGATACATGTAAACTGATGCTAAGTTTTAATGCAAGCCCGATTATATGTTAATGCCATCATTGTTAAACACCTTTCCAATATTTTCAACATTCCACAAATGTATACTTTCTCATTGTATATAATATTGAAGGCTTTGCTGGGAACCAGAGTTGCGGGACTGTTCACATACAGGGCAAATACTCTCCCTACTGATTTAACTGGCTGCTTGCACACACTGACTTCACCGACATTATAAACAGGTTTAGTCTTAGGACACATTGAAAATGCCTTTTAGTGTACAGGGTGTCCAAAAAGAACGTATACAGTTTCAGTGTCTTTTTTATCAAATCTGTATGCTCTGCTATTGCAAAGAAACTTTGCACATGGTTAGACAAAAGATGTAAGTTTTTCTGGTACCAGTTTGACGTTACCAACAAAATAAGGTAATTTTTAGAGAATTGACATTTTTTTAAAAATCCAAGTTACAATTTTCAAAATGGTACCAGAAAAAAGTTACATTTTTTGTCGAAAAATAAACAAGTTTTCTTTGCGATAGCGGAACGAAGAGATTCGATAACACTACACTGAAACTGAATACTTTCTTTTTGGACACCCTGTAGTAGTTGTAATATAGTGTAATTTCTAGTGTAATTTGTGGTTGTTTTTTTTCTCTACAGTTCTTGTAACAGTAGAAGCTTAATCATCATTCCTTCCCTTTTTATTTTTTTGCTCAGCCATTAAAACCTTTCCGAACTTATCAATATTTAATATCGTTGATCATCAACTGTGCCTACATAACGTATGTATTGTCCCTCCAGATTAATCTGAGACTCCTTGCATTATCCGTTAAAGTCTGGAAAATTCCGAAGTTAAAAAACATATACTTACAATTATATATGGCCTTATATGGAGATAATGTTACAAAGTAAATTATATTTAATAAACATATGAATCGAATATCCCCGAATATAGCCAGACACGCCTACAGACTTGAGTGAGTGTCAGTTTAATCTGGTCAATCTATAGGCAATGTGTGTTTTTTGTTGTGATATAGTGGTATGGTTTGAGTATCGTATACTTTGTTGATTATGTTTCAATGTGATACTTGTATAAATGCTTTAATTCTATCTCTCTCTCGGTGCAATTCCTTGTAAATCAAATAATTCTGTGATATGATTTATTAAAGTTAGGGATTTAAGTTTAGTTGTAACATTTTAATTATCCATCATATATTTGCTACAAACTTATCTGGGTATTAGTTGAGCTGTGTTTTAATTTGTTATCAATGATTTTTAAATTTTATTTTTTTCATGATTTTTAGAATTATTTTTTTTAAAGTGATAGTATTAAATATTTCTGTGATAATATTAGAAAATTTAGTGAATTGGACAATTTCGGACAGTTCTTATGGACAGATATAAATCATTATTCATTTTGCAAACATTTGCAATTTTTGTTAGGTCTTACAGATTATTCAATTTGGCTTTTGTGAATTAGATTGTATGTATGTGGTTGTATTATGGGAACATTGGATACTGACCTTGACCAATATGTCAATATTGACTGTAAAAAATCATTGGAATTTTTGTGAGCCGCCCCAAAATTATAAGTGGGGGCATATAGTTTAATTCCAATTACTTAAAACATTATCTTCTTAACTTCTTGAGTTTATGCCGCAATGCATAATTAGGTAACAAACTTCAATAGATGTAATGCTATGTGATAGGCACAGCCAATTTATGGATTTAAATTAAATTTTATAGTTCTGTAGTACCGTGGGGGGGGGGGTACCAAGATAATGTGATAATAATGATTAAAGGTTTAAGTTATGTTTTTTTTTTTTTTTTTTTAGTTTTTAATATTAAATTGCAATTTATAGTTTGTTGTATTTATATTGCATATTTTATGAACGTGTGGAAGATAAAATCTTAGCATAAACTTAAAACAGCTTTCTGCCTTATTCACAGTTGTTGTATGAGTTCACAAACATATGAGCCGTTCTCCAGGAAAACCGGGCTTTATTACATTGTATTGTAATTATGCAATAAGATTTAGAAAAATGTCTAAAATGAGAAAAAAACTTTTGTCCTTTTATTTCATATTTAAGTAATTGGACAGTATAGCACTATCCATTAGCTTTCAGTTTTCTTGAAAATTGTGTAAAAATAATTTCTGTCGTTGCTATGGTGATCGTTTTCTAAAAAGTACTCATATCAAGGAAAACAATGGTTAAGTGGCTAAAAACACTTGCAATTGTTCTCTGTAAGCAAACACTCACAAATTGGACACGTTTTATTAAAATAAGAATATGATTCTATGATGTGCCACAATTTAAAAAATTTATCAGATATTGGATCTTTGAAATGCCAGTTGACGTTACGTCAAAAACATACAGAATGACGTTTGCGATGTCACTCAACAAGTAGGCAGTAGTGGTTGGTTTAAAAGTCTATAACTTTGTAAGTGTATGAAATAATTTGTTCAAATTTTCAGAATCTGTTCACAAGAGTTTCTTCTTTCTAACCATATATTCATCAATATTTTCACAATTTTGTCACTAAGCCCGGTTTTCCTGGATAACAACTCAAATATTTTTGCAAACAAATTAAATTTGCAAATAAAGCACAAACCGAATCTATTATGATTTTTTTAATTTTAAATTAATTTACCTTTCCTTACTTATCTTGTGTGTTAGTATAAAAATTATCAGTGTTGTGTTTTAAATAAAGTCATTTTGGTGTGATCTAATCTAAATTTAGTGGATATAAACTATGTTATTTTTGAGAGTTTAATTGTGATCTACAAATGACCATTACACAAAAACTGTCCACAACTAATCAAAATAATATTATTGTATACATGGTAATTGTCTGTATGAAATACAACATTCTCTTTTATTAATTTTTAATATCAGCATTATATAACATATTCAATGTCAAGTCATATCATCCTTTGTTTTGCTTATATTGTGCATGTGTAATGTTTTGTGGAAAACTTGAAAACTACAAATGTGTTTTCTAACTAATTTACTATGCTTATTAAATTGAGAAATGCAAACATTTTGTAAAAAAAGTGTGTGCTTGAAATTTGTTCTTCGGTGCAGGATCATTTAGGCATTTAAAACTTTGTATGTTTACATCCAAAACCTATTGGTAATTTCAGGAAAGCTTTACATAATTTTAGGAAAGCATTAGCTCATTTCAGGAAAACATTAGATCTCTGCAAACCGATCTCCACTTCATATTCTCCACACAGAGTTATTATGCCCCCCTGAGTATCTTAGATACAGGGTACTGTATGCCCTCGAAAAAACGCCCCGGGTGCCATGCATTTTGCAAAAGAGGGGCTTTTATTTGGAGTGCCAATGTTTAAAAAAAAAACAATTATAATAAATGCCTATTTCATTGATGAAGCAACAACAAAACATTGATAACTATCATATAAAATATAATTAAGTATATGATTTTTCAAAAAACAGAAACAATTTGTTCCAAAATGAGGAGGGGGGGCTTCTATTAGAGGGGGGGGGGGGGGGGGGGCTATTATTCGTGGGAATATGGTATGTCTCTTTACACATGTCAGTCAGTATGTTGTTTGATATAGTTTTGACTCAAGCACTCAATAATTATCTGGTCTGATTTCCTCAAACTTTACAAGAAGGTTGATCTTAATCAGTAGATGGCCTGTATTGTTTTTGTGGTCAATGGGGATCAAAGGTCAAAGTTGTGGTTAACATATATGACCATTTGACTGCCATGGGGCATATATGTTTTACAAACATCTTATATATTTCTTCCATCATTAACAGTCTAACTGTAATTTATAGCTCTTTGATAACTTTTTTATATCATTTTAACATGTCACCATTGGACGATTTTAGCGGTGGGGCCTAGACATTATAATGAGGATATATATGAAGCTCATGTTATGCTTTAATTGTATAACCTTGGTCATTCTGTCTCTTCACAAACAATCAACTAGACTGTCTCCTGTATATCACTGGCTTAGAGTGAGAAGGTCGTAAGTACAAAATCGATATTTTGAGAAAACATGAAAAAGACTGTTTGAAAATTACTCTTTACTTTTTATGGTAAAACAAGCTGTTATAACTCCAGTTGTTTTGGTCAACATTACAAGTTGGATTTTCATGATAATAGGGTCATAAGAAGCACCTTGTGATGCTGATTTTAAATATGTATTGGCCTAATAAGGTAGTTTCTTCTCATTCTTAGACAAGTTATATGCATCCTTAATATATTCATTATTATATAGAAGCCTGTTTTAATTGTTTGTCATTCTGTTGGTATATGTAACTACTGGTAAGTATAATGTTGTTTATAAATGTAACCAAGATATATATGTGTGTTTGTGCCATTGTTATGTAACCAAGATATATATGTGTTTGTGCCATTGTTGTGATTTGTTTCATATTTATTGGCCCGACTGTTTAGTGATATAATCAGCATGTCAGTGGTCATGTGATACTTAGTATCTCTTTTTAAAATCATTCATACATGTTTATATACTGTATGCATACTTGTCATAAAATTTGCTTGTAAACTCACTGTGTATAAACCAGTCGATTTCCGGCAATTGCAATAATGAGTACACATTGAATTATATAGTGTAGCAATTATGAGTACAGTGATCAGATTTCACATGTGCTTTCAATGGCAATAACGGATACAAGTTGAATTTTATAGTAATCAGAAAATGAGTACAGTGATTTGGTTTATACACTGTGATTCTTGTACCTGGTATTCTTATGCAAGCTCGGAAAACTTATGAAAGTTTGTGTTATAGAATGTATGAATGAAGAGAGTTGAATCAAGATGATGTGATATAGTTTGGCGATTTTGACCTGATCCTGACCTTTATGCATGAATATATTGAATATATTACAGGTTCTCGCTTTGAATATATCCATTTCCGCATGCAAATCGTGCAATCTTGGTTTTTCAAATTTGTGTTTGTATTACATCTCGAGCGTCTTCGTGATACTCCCCGATTATGAAAACATACAACTGAGGTTATAAACACAGACAATGTCTCATTTTGTTAGATTATACTAATCAAAAGGTCAGGTTTCGTGTCAAATTCGTCAAGCTATACTATAGATGTACTGATGCTGTGTATTTATATAACATTGCAAATACATATGCTATTGGTATCTGATTTGATAGAAATCCTTTTCTTTTGTATGCTTCAATAAAAGGTTTAATTTATGTGTGTGTTTTCATTGTTATTTCAACTTATTTGATTCAGCTGAACTGATCTTCAAAACTAAATAAAGGCCCTCTGCGTAAAAATGAAATATTTGGAAAATTTAGTCCTAGCCAGGGACTCAGGGCACCTAAATAAAACAAGTGGTTGTTCATGGTCTGCCTGGCTGGAATGCAAACTGTGCAGTGTAATCTTCAGTCTGTTCAACTTTGATTTCAAGAAGGAATTGGATTCAACCAGATTATTTTTCATAGGCCACAAACTGAAACGATTGCAGTCATAAGTAGTCATAGCCAATGACCTTCAGCTTTGAGGAAACAGTTAGATTGAGAAAGTTTTTGCGATGGATTCCGGTGTGCTGCCTTAGCTCTTTCTGTACTATCAGGGTTCTTCAAAGTAAAGCACCTTTACTACTACCTCTAGGTTTCTTACAAGTTTGTCCAGTTGGTTGGGAATGACTGAAGATATTGTTTTTCAGAAGTTTCCAGTGCCCCCAGCCGAGATTTGAACTAGGGTCCTCTAGATTGGTATTTGAGATAGCTAACCACTCAGCCTCTATTTCACTCATCAGCCTTGTTAATATACTGTAGCAATCTGGCCAAAGAATAAGTTGAATGCAGCAGTCAGTTGCATCCATGGCCCCCAGGGATGGGGCAGGATTTTTGCTTCCGCGACATGGGGGCAGTGGATGCAACTGACTGGTGTAAAAACACAAGATTTTGCATAGGAATTTTCGTCCAATCTCTCAAACAAGACAAATATGTGAACTAGGCAACAAGACAGAAATGTGTGAGTTATCAAACAATGGTGATAAAGGAATCTGCTGCAACTTGTTGGTAAAGAACGACTACTCTTCCTAGACTTGTACGGTCCAATGACGGAATTTATCCATTACCAATTACAAAGAAAACGAAACCTCTAATTTCTCGTGTTTTTATGCCCCGGTCGGTATAAGTGTTGTTTTAAGAACCTATGCGCATTTAATCATAATCCGAAGTATTCAATGGTTAAAATCATTCTTATGTAGTTGCTCCGCATGCCAGCAAATTTGACACCTGCATACTAGTACAGTTATCGGACAAGGTAAGAATTCGGACATTACGTTTGGTATCGCACGTTCGCACCGTGCCGAAATTTGCACGAGTCTTTTTGCATTCTTTAATTATTGAAATTAAAATAAAAGTATAATTTTTTATGGTAGTATGTTCATTTACTGTATAATGAATATATTTGAAAATGAAAAAAAAAAAAAATATATTTAAAAAAAATTAGGGTTCCAGAACTAAATTGTTCCGTATAAAAATATTTTTAGCATTATCTTTAAATATATGAGTACTGGCCGGGACACTTTAAATACAGACATCCTTTAAATCTGAACAGTCTCAAAAATGCTTTATTGCGGCCAATGATTTTAATCATCCGTTGTCAATGATGATTCAGACAATTGGTTTTTGACTGTACTATGAAGACGAAAGTTACAATTTAACAGTTAAACTTAAATATTTAACAGGAAAAGCCGCTTCTATTTTCTTCTGCAAAAGCTCCGAGCCTCATTGGTACTGACAGAACTATATTCCGCCGGTGATAACTCTATAGCCTTTGCTTACAATACAAAATTAAAATAAAATGCATTTTCGATGATCATTTTTGTACATATGCACTCTTGTAAGAAATTACTTTAAATACATTTAATTCTTTCAATCTTTACTAAAAACAATCGACCTATCGACCTGATTGTGTTGTTTTAGACATATATTTTATGTTAGTAAAGAAAGCTAGAGTTATCGCCCGCAATCTATACAAAATACATCATACATAAATAACATAACGCCATAAGGTGATGCCCGGATTGTGGGTACAAACTTGAGTTCCAGACATCTTCCTGCTAAAGTTTTAATGAGATAATTGTGATAAAACAACTGTGTGCTAGTGCTAGTCCTCCTTGACTTAATTGTGTGCCAAATGCGAGAACACATGCAATCAGGCCTCAGGGCTTTTTTCCTTCTAATAATCGGTTCTATAGCAGGGGCCATTTACAGGCCCCTTCCCCTCAGGAAAATTCTTTTAAATCATGCAGTTTCCCCCTAAAATTCAAGGTTTTTCTTCCCTTTTGCAAAAAATATATGTTATTTTTTCCCAAATTTTAAGAAAAGGCCCTTCCCCTACCGATGAAATAAAGCCCTGGCAGTTTATAAAAAAAATGTATACGAGGGTTGTCCACGGAAGTCGCGAACTTTGGTTCCTACTATATGTCTTCAAACTATATTAGCAATTGACATACATAGTCTTATAAAGCAATATGTTAACACTCACATTGAAAAGTTTGAAGGTGATATCTCAAATGACAGAACGAGTATGTAATTTTATCGTAACTGCTATGAATCAGGTCGGCGCACACTCTACGACGTCGATGACGTTATGTTTGACTCTGTGAATTCGTCTTTAGATTTCCGGAAAGCCTCTACACGCTTTAGCATTTCTTCGGAAGATGAAACTTGTTGGACTCATCGTGCAGATCTATGCATGTACTCACGTCTACATGTTTCTGATAATATATTGTGTGCAATTGTTTGACATATACCGACCTTAGTCACTACATCCGTAACTGCCTGACGCCTGTCGTTGACAAAGACGTTTAACTCGCTTAATTAGTGCTGACCTGCCCTTTTCGGATTTCCGGTATTCACATTTCGTTAAATCTCTCTTAAAACGTTTGTGCAATGTATGAACGATAGTCCTGGTCACGCAACTTTGAAAATTTGCATTGACTATGTCTTTTTTTTTGTTTGTGCGGGATGCTAAACCGCGGTCAAGACAGTATTTTATAATAACTCTCTGCGCCGTACATTTCCGCGACGTCGCCATTTTCGAAAAACGCAAAAACTTCGATACTTCGAGTATTAATTCACGGCGTTGTTGTTATTGACGTCATCGACGTATAAACTCACACAATTACGCGGAAAACATTGACGTTGAAGCCTATATAATTTTTAAAGCAAATAATACAAATTGCTTTAAATGAGACTGTCTTGAATACACACCATTTCATTTATATTCAAAATAATTGAGTGTGCGCCGACCCTACACAACAGGCATCAGTTAATCAGGTTTTGCAGCAAAAATGCACCAGGAAATAAATTCTAAGAACTAGATATATATTATAAATGAATTGACCGAAAATGTGTTAAAAGATTTAAGGAAAATAACGAGTAGCGTGTAAATGGGAGACAATGTTCGCGACTTTCGCGGACAACCCCCGTACACTGAGATATATATAATAATATAGAAGATGTCAGTTCTTCTGTTTCTTCTACGCACAACTCTATATTTCCCATTATATTTAAGTGACTTAAAAAACCTTTTACTTCAACATTTCTCATAGATTTTAAACCGTGTTTCCAGAGCACCATCAGGTCCTTCCCCAGTTTCAGACACTATGATACCCCCCATGCCTGAAGCCAGAATTGGCTTTCCCCCAGGGCCTTAAATCTTAGCATTGTGTCTTTAAATCACTTTTAAAGAAAAAGCGTACAAAATTATTGTCAGCACAGAGCAATTCTAGGCATCTGTTGGTATATATTAAACCAGGTTTTATATCAAATCAACATAGAATCAAGCTGAACTTTATCACAAGTGGATGAAAAGACTTAGTGTGGGGGGAAATAACTAGAAAATCATGAAAGACATGGAAGGACCAAGAATTCCAACAAAAGATTGTTTTATCAAATATCAGGCATTATGTTACCAGTTATCTTTGCCAGTATCACTAAACAATGAGAATGTTACTTCATGAAAGAGACATTAATTCATGCGATACACAGTCATTGAAATTAGCAGTCGATTGAAGGCCATCATGCAAGTAAATTTTGGCTGATTTTTTTTGTTTGGGCAAGAACTTTTTCCATAGAAGTACAGTAGAAAACCTTCAACTTCAACGTTATACTCTTCAACGCCACAAGGGCATGTACTGAAGAGGGTTAAAAACTGTTCAATAAGACCACCATCAGTTCTTTTTAAAAGTGGTGACTGGTCTCAATACTGGGGTGGTCTCATTAGGGGGAAAGATGTAGTTAAATTATGAAGGATTTCTCGCCCAAATGGCAGGTAATATTCAAAAGCTAATTTCAATGACTAAGTACATAATTATATCCACTAGGTGCAGATATGGCAAAGATCACCCCTCGAATGGAAAAAAGACAAAAATGGTTAGAAGAAAGGAAAAATTTATCTAGAGTTACTAGAGGTAAGATACATGTACCATTATAGTGAAGGTTACAATTCAATGGACTCAGATTCTATCCATAATGTTAAAGATGATCCATTTTTTCCAATAAAGTTATTTATGTAAATTATAAATTTATGTATTGTCATCTGAACATTTTTTATTTGGAAATGTTTATACAAGGATGAAGTTGTGATAACTCTTGTCTGAATAGTGTGTAAAACTATTGTTTACCCCTATTCCTGTCCTGCTATTTAAAACTTGCTGCAACCAGTGCTTTTTCTTGCATTTTTGGAAGTACCAGGTACCAGTCAAATTGGAAATTTTTTCGCGTAAAATTATGAATTGGTAGTTTTTGTTGGTAAAATCCTGAAATTAGGATTTTTAATAAACTGCTTAATAGACCTTTAAATGTCTATATAATTTTTTTTACATAATGCATGATATATTGTTGAAAAAGGAACAAAATAAAGGCAAGTTCTTCATGTTTTTCTAATAATTGTAGTAGATTCAATGTTAATTTTCTCTGTTTTGGGGAATTATTTACTTGTAAATGGGAAAGATGGTCATTATTCCTGCTTGGGAAAGTACCTTTTATGGGTACTTTACAAAGAAGGGGAAAAAACGCTGGCAACCCTACATATTTTATGTCCATGTATAAAAGTTGATAATTTTACTTATTTTACACTATCATAGATTGTAGTTGTGAATTTTAAAGACTTTCGACTACAGTCACCACACTACATTAATGTTTTGGAGCATGACATTTTGTTAAATGAAACAAACAATGTTGTGTATGGTTGTATCTTCTTGATGGGACACCGTAGACAAGCTTGCTGTCTGTTCCTGGTAGCTCTGGACACCGTAGACAAGCTTGCTGTCTGTTCCTGGTAGCTCTGGACACCGTAGACAAGCTTGCTGTCTGTTCCTGGTAGCTCTGGACACCGTAGACAAGCTTGCTGTCTGTTCCTGGTAGCTCTGGACACCGTAGACAAGCTTGCTGTCTGTTCCTGGTAGCTCTGGACACCGTAGACAAGCTTGCTGTCTGTTCCTGGTTGCTCTGGACACCCTAGACAAGCTTGCTGTCTGTTCCTGGTAGCTCTGGACACCCTAGACAAGCTTGCTGTCTGTTCCTGGTAGCTCTGGACACCGTAGACAAGCTTGCTGTCTGTTCCTGGTAGCTCTGGACACCGTAGACAAGCTTGCTGTCTGTTCCTGGTAGCTCTGGACACCGTAGACAAGCTTGCTGTCTGTTCCTGGTAGCTCTGGACACCGTAGACAAGCTTGCTGTCTGTTCCTGGTTGCTCTGGACACCGTAGACAAGCTTGCTGTCTGTTCCTGGTTGCTCTGGACACCGTAGACAAGCTTGCTGTCTGTTCCTGGTTGCTCTGGACACCCTAGACAAGCTTGCTGTCTGTTCCTGGTTGCTCTGGACACCCTAGACAAGCTTGCTGTCTGTTCCTGGTTGCTCTGGACACCCTAGACAAGCTTGCTGTCTGTTCCTGGTTGCTCTGGACACCCTAGACAAGCTTGCTGTCTGTTCCTGGTTGCTCTGGACACCCTAGACAAGCTTGCTGTCTGTTCCTGGTTGCTCTGGACACCCTAGACAAGCTTGCTGTCTGTTCCTGGTAGCTCTGGACACCCTAGACAAGCTTGCTGTCTGTTCCTGGTAGCTCTGGACACCCTAGACAAGCTTGCTGTCTGTTCCTGGTTGCTCTGGACACCCTAGACAAGCTTGCTGTCTGTTCCTGGTTGCTCTGGACACCCTAGACAAGCTTGCTGTCTGTTCCTGGTAGCTCTGGACACCCTAGACAAGCTTGCTGTCTGTTCCTGGTTGCTCTGGACACCCTAGACAAGCTTGCTGTCTGTTCCTGGTTGCTCTGGACACCCTAGACAAGCTTGCTGTCCGTTCCTGGTAGCTCTGGACACCCTAGACAAGCTTGCTGTCCGTTCCTGGTAGCTCTGGACACCCTAGACAAGCTTGCTGTCCGTTCCTGGTAGCTCTGGACACCGTAGACAAGCTTGCTGTCCGTTCCTGGTAGCTCTGGACACCGTAGACAAGCTTGCTGTCCGTTCCTGGTAGCTCTGGACACCGTAGACAAGCTTGCTGTCTGTTCCTGGTAGCTCTGGACACCGTAGACAAGCTTGCTGTCTGTTCCTGGTAGCTCTGGACACCCTAGACAAGCTTGCTGTCTGTTCCTGGTAGCTCTGGACACCCTAGACAAGCTTGCTGTCTGTTCCTGGTAGCTCTGGACACCCTAGACAAGCTTGCTGTCTGTTCCTGGTAGCTCTGGACACCCTAGACAAGCTTGCTGTCTGTTCCTGGTAGCTCTGGACACCCTAGACAAGCTTGCTGTCTGTTCCTGGTAGCTCTGGACACCCTAGACAAGCTTGCTGTCTGTTCCTGGTAGCTCTGGACACCGTAGACAAGCTTGCTGTCTGTTCCTGGTAGCTCTGGACACCGTAGACAAGCTTGCTGTCTGTTCCTGGTAGCTCTGGACACCGTAGACAAGCTTGCTGTCTGTTCCTGGTAGCTCTGGACACCGTAGACAAGCTTGCTGTCTGTTCCTGGTAGCTCTGGACACCGTAGACAAGCTTGCTGTCTGTTCCTGGTAGCTCTGGACACCGTAGACAAGCTTGCTGTCTGTTCCTGGTAGCTCTGGACACCGTAGACAAGCTTGCTGTCTGTTCCTGGTAGCTCTGGACACCGTAGACAAGCTTGCTGTCTGTTCCTGGTAGCTCTGGACACCGTAGACAAGCTTGCTGTCTGTTCCTGGTAGCTCTGGACACCGTAGACAAGCTTGCTGTCTGTTCCTGGTAGCTCTGGACACCGTAGACAAGCTTGCTGTCTGTTCCTGGTAGCTCTGGACACCGTAGACAAGCTTGCTGTCTGTTCCTGGTAGCTCTGGACACCGTAGACAAGCTTGCTGTCTGTTCCTGGTAGCTCTGGACACCGTAGACAAGCTTGCTGTCTGTTCCTGGTAGCTCTGGACACCGTAGACAAGCTTGCTGTCTGTTCCTGGTAGCTCTGGACACCGTAGACAAGCTTGCTGTCTGTTCCTGGTAGCTCTGGACACCCTAGACAAGCTTGCTGTCTGTTCCTGGTAGCTCTGGACACCCTAGACAAGCTTGCTGTCTGTTCCTGGTAGCTCTGGACACCCTAGACAAGCTTGCTGTCTGTTCCTGGTAGCTCTGGACACCCTAGACAAGCTTGCTGTCTGTTCCTGGTAGCTCTGGACACCGTAGACAAGCTTGCTGTCTGTTCCTGGTAGCTCTGGACACCCTAGACAAGCTTGCTGTCTGTTCCTGGTTGCTCCATTTCAGAGTGTTAACTATGTGTGTTAGATTGGATTGACTAGTAGTCGGGACACATGGGGTCATATAACAGTATTGACAAATTTCTAGTTTAATTTTGTTTTTTATTGTAGCACGAACTGCTCAGGAAAGTGCCTCATCATCATCAAAAAGTGTTCCAATTTCATCATCATCATCAACGACATCCTCAAATGAATCAAAATCAAAACATTCACCCTCTCAAGGAAACAAAACAAAATATGGAAGACAACCGCCTGTCCTCAGTAAGCAGACTGATATAAAAAGTAGTTCCAACTCTAAGCCACCTGCTAAAAAGCCAAAACTTGTGCGGAACGGTGACATTCCTGTGGAAGAATTTTCAAATGGTGCAAAAGATAAAGCAGCGGCTGCCAAAAAAGGGAAAATTTACCATGTTGATGCCGTTGATAAACTTGAAAGTAGTCCCAGTATTCATGTGCCAAAGAAGTTAGTTCTATTTGTTGGGAATTTACCTGAAGATATCACTAAAGAACAAGTGATGAATCACTTCAGAAGAACAGGTATAGACTGATTATATTTTCAAATATTAAAATGTGAACTTTCGTGTATTGCATGTTTCCGATGTGTCAGTCAGAACATGGTCGGGATTTCATACAAACCGGTATTCTGACCAAGTTTCATCAAGCTTTGATTTCATATTGATCTCTTTATTTTTACAAATGCCTACTAATTGCCACTAATACTATTATTGGGCATTTCTGTTGTTATGAAGTACCCACTAATTCACAAAAAGTACCTAACATGTATTAGTAAGTTAGTTACTGCAGAATCCAATAAGCAAATGAATTTAAGCGTACAAGTGTGTCACAGTGTGTGGAATCAGAATCCTGGTGAAAATAAAAGTTGCCTAGTTCCACTGAGCTAGTATCCCCAGGCTAGTCTGTCTTACATACCCTATGTTTATAACGACAACTCCTCAATCTACTCTTTTCTCATGAAATTATTTCCCTTTGCACCCTCAAACATAGCTGCAGATAATCAAGCCCAGAATAAAATCTAGCTAAAATTGAAAAAAAAGCTATTGGATTGATAAATATTATTTGGTCAGGTAGCCAGACCCCCCCCCCCCCATGTCAACTATAAGTCTATGATAAATGAATGTTTATTTGAATGTAATTGTTTATTATTGTCTAGGTGGTTTGAAGTCGGTGAAAATCCCCAAATATCGTGGTACAGAGACGGGTAAAGGCTTTGCTTATGTGGAGTTCAACAACACTATAAGTCATAGGGTAAGAATGAAAACATGGTTATTAGCTCATCTGATTTTTGAAAAAATAGATGAGTTATTGTCATCACTTGATCGTCGTCTGCGTCGGCGTTGCATGGTTAAGTTTTGTGTTTAGGTAAACTTTTTTCATAAACTATCAAAGCTATTGCTTTGAAACTTTCAACACTTGTTAACTATCAATACCTGAGCCTGTGAAGCAAGACCCATAACTCTGATCTGTATTTTGTAAGAATTATTGCCCCTTTTTGGACTTAGAAAATAAAATGCCTTGGTTAAGTTTTGTGTTTGGTCCACTTTTCACCTAAACTATCAGAGTTATTGCTTTGAAACTTTCAACACTTGTTCACCATCAATTCCTGACCATGTCAAGCAAGACCCATAACTCTGATCTGCATTTTATGTGAGTAATTGCCCCTTTTTGGTTAAGTTTTGTGTTTAGGTCCACTTTTCGCATACACTATGTGGGCTATTGCTTTGAAACTTGCAATACTTGCTCACAATCAATACCTGACCATGTTAAGCAGGAGCCATAACTCTGATATGCATTTTGCTTGAGTTATTGCCCCTTTTTGGAAAATTTCTTGGTTAAGTTTTGTATTTAGGTAACGTAGGGCACATAACATTGTCCTACTTCATGCTAAGGTTGTCTGTCTTTTGATAGTGACAGATATCAGATGAGCATCTGCACCCGCAAGGCGGTGCTCTTGTTATAATATTCTTACAATTCGCTGGCTTAGAATAATAAGGTCGTATTACTAAGAACAAAATAAATATTTTGAGAAAACAAGAAAAAACTGTTGTACAATTACTCTTTACTTCTTGTAAAACAAGATGGTTCAACTTACGTTTGGTCAACATAAGTTATGATTTTCATAAAAATAGGCTCAAAAGTATCGCCTTGTGATTCTGATTTTAAACATGTGTGAGTCTTATGAGGTTGTAAGAAATAGTTACAACCTTTTCATTCTAAGTCAGCAAAGTATACCCCAGGTTTTATGCAACTTTTAAGGTTGCATGGGGGAGTGTATCAGATTCCATCTGCTTTCACTAGAAAATTTGTGGTGATGTAAAAATAGTTCAAACTTTTTGTTCCAGACGTAAACTAAGAGTGCTATTTTGAAAAGCTAAAAATAAACTGCATCAATATGAAACTTCATAAAACTATTTGAATGCAGAAGAATATTATTTCAGGGGTTGCAAAGTTCAGTCTGATCGCGATTATTCGAACTTGATTCGGAGACAAAAAAACTTCGACTTCAATAAAATAGTGAAATTAAAAATCACATACATTGACAAAAACAAGTAAAATGAGAATGGCGTTAAATTAATTTAATGCCATTTTTGTCCGTTGTTGTAATAACATGTTGTAAAATTTACTTTGACGTAACATGACTAAGTGTCCTATATTAAGTTGATATTATGATTTATAATTGATATAATACTGTCGATTCAATAAGTAATATCAATTTAATGAGGGAACTATCCCATTCGAAAGAATAGCGATGAATACCTTTAACTCAGGTATACCCATTTAAACATATATAAACAAAGTTTACCTACTGGACAATAGTATATTTACAACGCTTCTCATTTATCCTTGAAAGATCATTCTCATGAATCAGTGTATAGTCAAGTCCCTAGACTATACTCTGATACAAGACCCCTTATATCATTCGCAAATCTAAAAATAGCTCTATTTCGTCACTAGTGTATTCCCGCTATTGTCCAATCAGAACACGCGTTACGACAGCCGCGGGAATATTTCTATAAACAAACACAATTGTGAACATGGTTTATGTAATTAGCGAACGGTGATTGAAATTAAATGCTGAGTTGTTTGTTAAAACATATTGAATCAAATTCGGCGTATAAAAAGTATGAAGAATAAGAGAATAACCTGATATCGGTTCTTTAGTGGAAATGTAGATCTACCGGTGATTCGAAAAATATTTATCGGAAATAAAATTTTAAAAAAACGGCGAGTCGAGTGGAGTGCTGACGTTAAAGGTAAATTCTGTTTTTGTATGACAAACTACCGCTAGATTCAATCCAAATAAACAAGTTATGTTGTGCAATGATAGTAAAATCTTCTTTTGATCATCAATGCAAAAATATCACAATATTTTTATTCATACGTCGATTTAATAGTCGGAAATAAAATTCAAACACTGTCGGTTTATATTCTGTATGTAACGTCGATTTTGATTGGACGATTGACGAGGGATCTTTGGAAAACACCCGTGACGGAATTTATTCAATTGCCTTATTTGGAAATGAACGAAATGGATTTGATTGGTGGAGACGTTCGTTCACCACGCTGGGATTGGTTAGTTTTATACCAGAGTGTATTACGGAGGCAAAACACGCTGGTTAAACGAGAATGTGAAAGACCTGTAGGGGCTGGTATCCATTTCCATGTTACTCTTCATGTAACTATATTGTACATGTTTTGTATATCGTTTTTCTACGCTTTATTTCTAGCTTGCATTACGCCTCAACAATACGACACTAGCAGATAGGAAGATCATTGTAGAATTCACTTCAGAAGGTAAAATGACGGAAAAACAACTCAACGAAAAACTGAAACAGAAAACTGATGGAGAAGCTACACTAAAAATGCCATTTGATACGTAGAGAAGGTTTATAACATTGGATTGGATGAATCAATACGTGCCAGATATATATTAATCAGTGAATAACAAATTTGATACTGAAGCTTAGTGAGCTAAGGTTGTTTTTCATAAGTTAATTGCTAGATAATCAACAACTTTATTAAAATGAGAGAGGTAAAGGGTTTTCTAAATTTAGTCAAAGTTAATATTTATTTATGTTTTATTGCATGATTATTACACTGTTTGAATAGGTTTGACATACCGGTACTTTCCTCTAGTTTAAATTAATGAAAATATTTTTTGAAAACATTTTTTAAATCAGCTCTGTCCTTAGATGCTGACAAACTAGAGACAGAAGGATAGATAATGATTTCCTTGTATATACGAGGTAAGCTGAGGTGTCTGCAGTAACCTGTATCAAATAAGATTTTACTTGACCTTAAGTATGATTGTGATTGATAGAAATATGAGGGATGATCAATATATAAAAAGAAAATGCCTATAACTTTGTTAGTACATGTTGTTTTCTGAAAATATTTTATGTGGTGTCAAATACATAATTATGTTACAAGGCATTGTACAAAGTACTGTTCTCAATAATGACACAATAAATATTTTAGAACATTTTTGCATTTTTTGGTAGTTATAATCATTTTCTCGTTTTATATTGATCATCCCTTGTATGTAATGAAATGTTAGAATTTGGCTGAGGAAAATATTCATTTAATCTCATGTTAAATGTCTGCGTACAGGTATGTGCTATAATAATGGTGATTATGTGATTTTCTTGATTTTGATGACAACAGTGCTAGTGATGAAGGGATAACTCTAGCATTTATGTCTTGATCAGCATATTATTATTTATTGTATTTATGAATTACTTTTTGTGTTTTTTTTTGTTTGTGATTATTTATGTATCAAATATTTATTTTTTGTACTGTAGGGAAGTGTGCATGTATTCTGGTGCTATGGTTTGGAACATGTGTTTCAGTTTTTCCATTTAAATTCATTTTTCACCATGAAATAAAGCTTTACTGATATGTCATGTTTAACAAACTTTGCTAAGTCATTTTTGTTCACTTTGAGGTCTGCTTGGGCCTGACTGAAGTATTTCATAACACAAATTTATATGATTAGAAATATTTTTATCACATAACCTGCGGTCTGGGAGTGCATTAAAGCTGTGCCGGAAATATCGTAATGCACTCCCAACCCATTCATTAAACATTTAAATTAGCTTGATGTTGATTGGGTGGTTGGTTCAGGATGACGTAACGTCAGCCAATATGTGCCTTGAATCGACCCGTGACATCAGTATAATGCAAACGTAGGCATGACGTTGCGCACATTGTAACGCTAAATTTTGAATGAAACCTATGTAGCGTACATCAACGTTTTGAACGTTACCGAGCGTCCTCTAAGGTTATGTGATAAATAGAATCCTACATTCGTGCTAATTACATACAAGTTTTATTAAACTCTTCGACGAAAACAATATGCCACTCGGCAAAGCCTCGTGTCATATTGTTTTGTCCACTCGTTTAATAAAACTCGTATGTAATGAGCACTCATGCAAGATCCTCTATATAATGATGATTATTCAACAGAGTTGTTTTCCAACAATTTTGAGACACATCTATCGCTAAATCTGTTATGGCTGTGAAACATGACCAGAATGCTTATCGTTATGTAACGATATGCACCTAGCAATTTGATTCTATTACAGACCCTTGTTGCCATAATTATGGTGTTTCATTATTTCTTGTTTATATCTTTAAGTCGGTGCATATCATAATTTATATGTCTACATTTAATGTTTTGGACCAAATGTGTAAGGAGTTGATCTGCCTGCTTGTGAAGTGTGAGTAGTTTCAATGCACCCTTTATTTTGTTTTAGTACCTTACATGTTTATGCTTATACCATAAAATGGACTAGCTTTTTGGATAGTAAAAAGGACCTGTCCCACCAATAACTAGATTAGAATTAGTTGTAAACAACGTTTCACTGTTAATGCAGTATTTTTTAGAGCTTCTTTTACATACATGTAGTTTACAGATGTTCCAAATGGGCCTTGATAATTTTGACGATGAACAAAAACATATTGTTCAAAAGTTTCATTGAAGATGTTTTTTCTGCTGTTTTGTTTTTGTTTTGCTTTGTTATCAATTTAGTTGTTTACATGCATTTGTTTGAATAGTCTTCATGAAACTTTGTATGAGAAGTTTGTGAGGGTTAGTTAGCAAGCTCACAGTAACTGACCTGTTCCTGATTTTTCAACATTGTAAAATGAAAAAATTATAACATTTTTATGCCCCAGTATCACTGATGTAGGAGGCATATAGTGATTGTCTTGTTCATTCGTCCATCCGCTTCAAAGCTATGTAACACTATCCAACATTTCAACAGAATTATGACCCCTGAATGACTAAGCTATTCGTTATGGGCAAGGCTACCACTAGGGCATAAGCGTTTAATGAACACAGTCTTGTTTCAGAATGACATTTGACATATACATTGTACTTAATGATATATTGTATACAGAATATAATATTAAAACAACAATATATGTTATATATGGTTATAAATCATGCATGTCTGATACATTGTGAGAAGGTACTCGTGGCATATTGCATGCCTGCCATGTAGGTAATGTTGGGTTATTTATTTGAAGAGAGTATAAATTCATATATGATATGGAAGCTTATATTAAGCTAAAACACTATTTTGTGCTTAGATGTTGTTAGTAAAATCTGAAAATAAAGAAAAAGAAACTTACTATAATGGAGTGTTGTGTATTGAGTATCGATTAAATCCATCGTATTCAGCTTGACATCCAATCTCATTACAATCTGAGCATCACATTTGTACCATTCCTTTATGCTGTTAGTTAGATCTGACTTATCTATGTAAGAGGTCGAGTTCAAATGACCTCTTGAGTGCATGTTATTATGGCAATTCACATGTATGTGTACTAATGTCAGTCTAGTATATACCATCTACAGTCTAGTATATACCATCTATCTCACTGTAAACTAGGTAATACAGCAGAGAGATTCTCTGCACTTTCAGATTTGTGAAAGTAGCAATTTGATTGGATGAAGTTAAGTTCACATCGACATGACCCCATACAGAGTGTCACCAGATCCTGTATCAATGTAAAGTAGTGAATCGTAATATAAGGGTCTGATTTAAATGAGATTGCTCGACATCCGAGCACAGTCGCCTTCGACCTACTGGCCACAAAATCCATAGGGTCATCTTCTGTTGCTGGCCAACCTCCATGTGAAGTTTGAAGATCCTAGGGGCAAAGTGTTCTTCGAGTTAATGAATGGAAACAATTCATGTTACCAATTTTCTAGAGCTCTTTTCAGCTGTTAAGCCGCTGAAGCACCCTTTGATATTTTAACTTTCTCTGGTCATTGGGCTTACTATGGAAACCTACATTCGGGTCTCCCTGGTGAGACTTTTTCTCTCCTGTGGGTGTGGCAGCCAACATTGATCTGCGGCGCCCAGGAATAACACTGCCCTTACAAAATGTTTCACTCTCATCAACTTTAGATTACCAGCCAGCCATTCTACCTACTGACCACTATGTATCTATATGATATAACTATGGAATAGACACTGCCCTCACAGGTACCAATTTACACCTTTGTGGAGTGGAGCATGTAGGTCATGCTCAGAGAAATTAACCAGTGATCCAGATAGGGGTGGAACCTGGAACCTCTCGGTCCCGAAGTGCGCACCCTACCTCTAGGTCACCACTCCACCCAATTTGCTCAACAGACCTCGTGACATGTGCAAAACAATACCCAGGGGACTTACACACTGGAATGCAAAGTATCTTGGTTGTGTGGATGAGCTACCGGTGTTCAAAATGTGTTTTGTTGGGCAAAGCCTCGTGTCATTTTAATTTTGTCCATTTGATTAATAAAACTTGTATGTAATGAGCACTCGCGCAGGATCGTCTACGTATGATACACAAGAAAACATTGAGAACAGTTAATCTCTGCTTTAATAATAGTAAATGAAATATAAGTAACAGTACAGTTTCCATGAAGATATACCTTGGAGAATTTGACAAGACGCTTGACCTTATATTGGCATAAATTAACTGTTGATATATTGCCTACATTTATAATCCCAGTTGTATGTAAATAAGCGGAAAGTATCACAAAGACGCTTGAGGTGTAATACAACACACAAATTTAAAGGACTGATATTGTAATCATTTGCTGGTGGAAATTGATATACTCAACACAAGTCTTGTAATATATCCATGCATACAGGTCAGGATCATGTCAAATTCTCCAAAGTATACAAACGTTTATTCTATGTACACATATTGGAATTATTGTTTAAATGTATGAAGAGTATCCACACTAGGTGTCACTGATGTACATGTATGTTTAAAGCATTGCATTACTGTATATCATGGGCTCAGTGCAAAACTATAGTAACTACATCAATTTAAAGAGGCTTGTACCAGTTTTGAACAAAGCCCTCAATATACATTGTATAAATCACAAAAGTCCAGTTCACTATGTCACCACTTGATATTAAATCTCAAGAGATGATATTTTTTGTTTAAAATTATTTAATTATCAACAGAACAGTGTATATCGAGGGCTCAGTGCAAAACTATGGTAAATTGATGTAGTTATGGTAAGTTACCACAGTTTTGCACCGAGCCCTCGATATCTATAGACTAATTAAGCCTGTCATGGTGGAATACTTTGTGTGAATCATTTTATCAACTTATAAAATTCAAATTCAAATTATAATATGTACAACAGTTATCTTGGAATGTTTGCATACAGTTTGTTAACAATAACACAAAGTTTACTAAACCGTCTCGGGAACAAATAGTTACAACTGTCGCCAGTTGGCAGACTATTATACCCTCGTCATCAAAGAGCCATAATTCTGGCGAAAATCATCTAGGAGCAAATTCTTTGCTACATGTACATCTACTTGTTATGGTTGTTCATGTGTGAAAGTTTGAAATCCTGCCAAATGTGTAGGTAGAGTTGCGTCTACAGACTGACGGACACGCTGAATCCAGCATACCCTCCTTGTTGCGTGGGGGGGGGGGACAAATGCAAATCAACCAGTAAATAGTAATTATGTGAAAAAAGTTCTAACACCCAAAGCAGTAAATCAACAATGAAAGAAATATTTTTTCAATATTGGTATTAGGTATACAGTATGGAAAAAAAACAAATTTTTAAAAACTTCTTTCAGATCTTGTATTTCAGATCTAAAAGATTTCACCTAATATACAGTACATAGTTCTAGAAATTCATATTAATTTTTGCATTTTCATACTATGTAATAAGTGCCAAAAGCACAAACCTTTGCTTATTTCCAAAAATAATGTCATATGTATTTACAAAGTGTACAATATTGAGTATGACACAGTTCAAGAGTTCCTTTCCCAGGCTAACCCCAACACAGTCCCAGAGTCTACACTCGCACAACAAAATCCCAGAATGCATTTCCAGGCTCACACTAACTGTTACAGCCCTATAAGCTGAACGACCCAGCCTATCGGTTTCTACATAACATTCCAACCATCTGAACAACACAGAATCCTGGTGTAACAACACCGTCTCATAGTGTACCAGTAACAACATAGCCACACAAACACTGCCTGACAGTCTCATAGTGTACCAGTAACAACATAGCCACACAAACACTGCCTGACAGTCTCATAGTGTACCAGTAACAACATAGCCACACAAACACTGCCTGACAGTCTCATAGTGTACCAGTAACAACATAGCCACACAAACACTGCCCGACAGTCTCATAGTGTACCAGTAACAACATAGCCACACAAACACTGCCCGACAGTCTCATAGTGTACCAGTAACAACATGGCCACACAAACACTGCCTGACAGTCTCATAGTGTACCAGTAACAACATAGCCACACAAACACTGCCTGACAGTCTCATAGTGTACCAGTAACAACATGGCCACACAAACACTGCCTGACAGTCTCATAGTGTACCAGTAACAACATAGCCACACAAACACTGCCTGACAGTCTCATAGTGTACCAGTAACAACATGGCCACACAAACACTGCCTGACAGTCTCATAGTGTACCAGTAACAACATAGCCACACAAACACTGCCCGACAGTCTCATAGTGTACCAGTAACAACATAGCCACACAAACATTGCCCGACAGTCTCATAGTGTACCAGTAACAACATAGCCACACAAACATTGCCCGACAGTCTCATAGTGTACCAGTAACAACATAGCCACACAAACATTGCCCCAACAGTCTCATAGTGTACCAGTAACAACATAGCCACACAAACATTGCCCAACAGTCTCATAGTGTACCAGTAACAACATAGCCACACAAACACTGCCCGACAGTCTCATAGTGTACCAGTAACAACATAGCCACACAAACATTGCCCCAACAGTCTCAATAAGTGATATGTTTATAGATAGTTAAACATTATGCCGTAACATTGTAATTCAATGAATAAAAAGGGTACATACATGAATATTTTGGTACGTAACAATAAAGCACAAGGAACATTTTGGTTAACAAAGCAACAACATTATCAAAAGAATAAACATAAAAGCAAAAGTCACTCTTTCCATGACCCTTATAACCCAACCATGGTATTGTAAGGTAAACAAGTAATAAGGAAGAGCAGGCAATACATAATTCCCATATCTGGTTTTCAGGTTGTCAATGTTTTGTTGCCATGGCAACTCCAATTTTTGTCCGAATCAAGCTTATTTAAAATCACAAAGAAAGCACTAAACACTTAAGGAAGCCTACAGCTAGACAATGATCCTGACAATATTTATCTAACATTTCCATATAATAGTACAGTAGAAGGACGGATAGAAATTGTAGAAAGATAAAGACTATAGTTTATAAACAGAAAAATCGCCATAGACAAGGCTACTCTAACCCCAATCTCCCAAAGCATCTCAATTTGAGCTCAAACTAATTTCCAATCTTGCCGTGTGCCTTTACTTTCATCTCAATGAAAGGTTGGTCTCAAAATTGGACTCACAACACAGAAACATTATTATAAGATTGTTACAGTAATATTTCAAGAACTTTTAAAATGTTATCTTATATTGAGACTTAAACTTTAGACTTATCTTATATTCAGACTTAAATTTTATACTTATCTTATAATTATTCAGACTTTAATACTTTTCTTATATTCAGACTTTAGACATTAGACGTATCTCATATTCAGACTTAAACTTTAAACTTATCTTATATTTAGACTTGAGACTTTACTATGTTTTTCTTATATTCAGACTTTAGACATTAGACGTATCTCATATTCAGAATTAAACATTAGATTTATCTTACAATCGGACTTAAACTTTAGTTATATTTAGACTTAAACTTGAGTAAAATCTCAATTTGAGTTGAGATTTGTATGAGAGATGCTTTGGGAGATTGGGTTCAGATCTTACCAGTATGTAATATACACCATGGAATGTACAAGTCTAGGTATAATGTATATATAGGACAATCAGAAATATATACATACTTGGCCTAAAAAAGGCTACCCCCTATACTAACAGCATGGTCCCAGATTATCACACTAGGTATTGATCACAAATTAATTTCTTGTAGCATGTATTGAGATAATGTTCACAAGCTAACTCAATATTTGTACAATAATATGCATGGACATATCTATACACAAATTAACTAGTCTCTTAATAGGGTCCGGTCTCCCTAAAATGGATGTTCACAGGGTGAAGGTGTAGATACAATGCAACATTATCATCAGATCCTAACAAACCGGTATATACCAGTATATATGACATCAGATCCTAACAAACCGGTATATACCAGTCTATGTGACATCAGATCCTAACAAAACAGTATATACCAGAATATGTGACATCAGATCCTAACAAAACAGTATATACCAGTATATGTGACATCAGATCCTAACAAAACAGTATATACCAGAATATGTGACATCAGCTCCTAACAGAACAGTATATAACAGTATATGTGACATCAGATCCTAACTTTATTATTATCAGCTGTATATGATGTACATAGATACAAATAAATGCACCTGTCTTATCAATATTTGTAAATCATGATTCAATGACAAATAGAGTGCCAAGGTTACTGCAGTATTTACGAACATTTAAATTGGTTTTAACAATTAACAAAACAGATTAATATATAAGAAAGCACACAAAAATGAATTTTATACAAAAAAATCACTGCTTGTCGTGCCGTGTGCCTAGGTCCCATCAAACATTTTGCCTCAACGATATATTCCAGATTTAATAAATGGGCATCAGAAGGCATCGGGAAAAGACTGTTCGTGGTCTGGGGGAAGATTAAGGAGTCATTTGAAAATTTCTTAAATCCCTGTTCCCAATGCCTCCCAAAGCTAACTTATTTAAATCGGTAGAACATTGCCGAGGCACCTATACTTTACAGATGAATCTACCTTATAATTTTTTTTTGCCGAGAATAGCCTTCATTTGCTTCATTTCTACTGAAACATGGCAGGCATATATATTTACCTTCACCTGGATTTGAACCCGGGTTGCTAGATTAGACGGCAAGCGCACTAACCACTGAGCTACGGAGACACAACATTGCTTCAGTCTCAAATTAGAACAAAATCCTCAATACATAACAGTAACTACAGTGACAACTCAATGATAGGAATATTTGGTTAGCTATCAAACGACATATACTACAGCATAAATATGTATCAAAATATGACTGAATGTTAACAATATGTTAGGAGAATGACACGAAACAATGACTAAATGGCACAATTCAATTAATCAAACTCAACACTTGGTGGAATAAATTGACATAATCATATTAATTGTTAGATTTTATACATAACTATGAGGGAGTGCCCATTACAGCATGACAAATTTTATATCATCATCCAATGGGCATTTATTCAATTGCTGTGAAACTTTTCAAATGTGATACTCTAAAGAGATGACATAAAATTAAGAAAACAATTTGATTTTTGCTTCATCATGTTTTAAGACATTGAATTCGCCTTGTTATTTTGAGACGACCCTCAGATAAGCTTAATTGGTATTTTAGCAATTAATTTATAATGGAATATTATTAATTAGTAGGGCTGTAAAGGTACGCTCACCTCACGATATGATACATACCGTCAATACCCTTCGGTATATTTCGGTATAATACAATATTCTCTAACAGCAGCTTAAATACTATAATTTTAAGTGACAATGAATTTGTTGATTCTATAACAGCCTTTAGTATGTGGCTATCAACTATTTTAAATGAATTTCGACAATATGAGGCATATCTTAATACAATTAAAAGGAGTGATGCATGGTAATTATACATAATCAGAGGGCTTTCAGACATTTTCGTTCTCTGAATATTATTTTACTCATAAAAAAGCTTATACCGAACCGTACCGAAATTTGCAACTCTTGTACTGTGAACCGTGTGGGACTGAAGTCCCCTGTCTTTCGTGTACCGCGGTATACCATTACAGCCCTATTAATTAGTGACTATTTACTATACAAACTGGTTATCATATACAATATATTGTTCGAAGCACAGAAATATGTCAGAAAGTTTTGAAGATACGCAACAGAATATGGATAACAATTAAAAAACATCAAATACACCAAACAATTCAAACCGTTCTACGTTCAAGGTAGAATCACATGATGGAACGTTATAGTTACGTGTTGTAATATTTCGTTACTGGTACGCAATGTTAAGAAATCATTACGAACCTTCCATCACATAATTCTACCTTCAACGCAAGGCAGTTAAACATGATATTTTGAATCATACAAAAGTATTGTACTGTAAATAATGGTGTTATAATTATGCTGGTGAACATCTAACAGAAAGTAGAACACAACATTCAAGCACAATATTCTGGAATGTAAGGCAAATAATTCCTAGAATTAAGTAACTTTACATGATAACATAATGATAAATCAATGCCAAGGACTTTTAAGGAATGCAAAGAAACTTACAAGGAAAGATAATGGAACATGGCTGGCACAATAATATCTTAACTTTACATGTAATATATGGAAATGTACTCACTTCAATCAAATACGTAGAAACTCTTAGAAGCCTGGGGTCTTATTCACCAACATTGTAAGACTGAAACTCAGACTTGACAACACTTATAATCACTGCCATTTCTTTACAATTAGATTTAACCATGTGAAATTTGATGTGACTACGTGTTGCTACCCTCTGAACATGAGTTTATTTTAAAATACAATAGATATTTACAATCCGTGGGGAATAGAACAATTTCACATATTCAATACATGTACATGTATACCCATTTATGTCAAAATCCGTACAGCTGTAACAACATGAGAGTGAATAGAACATTTGACAATTTAAAGTCTAGGTCTGAGTTTTAGACTACAATGTTTGTGAATAAGGCCCATGACTACCACCATGCAGGGGGCACATATCTATGACATCACATATTTTCAGATCCTGTAAGTGTGGAGGTCCCAAGATGCAGGGCACATATCTATGACATCACATATTTTCAGATCCTGTAAGTGTGGAGGTCCCAAGACAAAAATTGTAGAAACACACAAACAATGGTGAGTAAACAATCAACAAACAATCACACAGTGAAGCAAAGAAAGCACACATAATCTCAATGTTAAGCAAAAAACAACATTATAAAATACACAAACAATAAAAACACAAAAAGGTTCCAAAAAAGTCAAACTGAGCAATAGTTATTTTAAAGATAAACAGTCTTGAACAATAAAATAGAGAGCACTTGTGCCACATAGTGATATATACAACATTACAGGTATCATCATGACCAGTATTCACAAAGCATCTTAAGGAAAAACTTAAATATTTTGACGTAAGTTTAAAACAATCGAACTGCACATATTTTGCAACAAACTAAGAATAACCCTCATTTTCATGGTAGTTATTGTGGCATGTAACATGACACATCAAAACAAAGCAAAAAATTGATCAACTTGATTTTTCAGTTTAGCAGAAACATTTAAGAAAGTTTTCAGATTTTGAAAAAAATCTAAGTTTTCCCTTAAGATGCCCCTGGTCATTAAATTCATGTTCATAGATAGCTTAGATGCTTGAAACTTCAGTGCTGTCTATGAACAATCAATACACAACAAACCAATTAACTCCATCCAAATTGTTGCCAAGGATATTTGATAACATTTATTTCAAACCACTGAATTTTTCAGGGACTTGGAACATATAATTATTGCAATTTGCATGTCTGCACAATGTGTGTGTACAAAAATAATGTAACATGTGAATAACACGTAATTATGCTATTTTCTCATAGATTCCGTCCTCAAAGCAAGAAAGTAATGGCATTTCATCATAGTATTAAAACAATGAACATATTTACAATGTTTTCATTAATTCACATACTCAACATTGGTGTACATATATAAGTTTTACAAAATCTAAAGCAATATTTGTTTATGTAGGACAATGAAACATGGGTTCACACACTGAACATAATCTGGTGTCAGTTACCTAAGCAAAGCATTACCGAGCGCCTTCATTCAGTAACCTCCCATTCAATTAAATGTAGAAGGCATAGACTAACTCTTGTGGAAAGCGCTTTGTAGCGCTTCGCTTAGGCAATGCACACCTGGGTGCTTCCTAATTAATTCAAACCTTGAGTACAGTGTGGCTCACATAATCTGGCACATAAACGCATTAACTCTGAATGGTGAAATTTCAAGAAGAAGCCATGCTTGATTATTTAGTCTTAATATTGTTGTTTTGAGACAGTTTTTTTTGTTTGCTCAAAATAGCATGTTTGCACTTACGACCTCCTTATACTAAGCCAGGGATATAGACATAATATTATACATGTCATTTAAACTATTTTTCTTTCAAGGCTTGAACTAATGATAAAGCTTGTATACATGAGTGGAATGATGCTTTCAATGTCGAGTACGATACATGATATTGGATATAAATGTCATATGGAATGCTTAAACAGTGTAACAGTCTAATAAAGATTTCTCTATGTAACAACATCAAGTTTGCAGACATATCACAAAAATAAACCAATATATTAACATTCACATATCAATGACAATATCACACTATGTAGAATGAGATTTCATTCAACATTTTATAGAAATCACATGGAAATCCCATCTCTTTTTTGTAGTTTGTGTTACTAGGTAACAAAGAATTATTGCAATAACGTTGCTAGGCAACTGAATCTAAGCAATGACCAATGGTTCATCATCTGAGAATCCTCGTATCATAGGAGAGTCCTCATCTTCACCTGCAGTGAAAGTTAATGCATGAATTAATAATTAAAAATATAAAAAGTTTTCAACTGTTCAGTTGCTCAACTACCCTTCGACATTTTGTCTTCCCCTCGTCATTGGGCTGCCAAATGAAACCGACATTCGAGTCTCTCCTGTGGGTGTGGCTGCCAACATCAATATGCGACGCCTAGGAACAGATACTGCCCTTACAAAATAGTTCACTCTCATTAACTTGAGATTACCAGCCAGCCATTCTACCTACTGACCACTCTGTTTCTATACGATATGACTATGGCCGTGCCATACCAAAGACAAAACAAAAATGGTGTACACAATTCCTTTGCTAGACACCAGCACAAATAAGAAAGGGGATTTTTCTGTCACACCTCAGTGGCGAAGAATAACATTCGGAATGAGATGTCAATCAACAGTGATAAATATACGTTTGAAAAACTCCTCAATCCACCTAAATTAAACATGTATAAACTTAACCACATGCAACGTTTAGAATTGACATTATGCCAGTTGTCAATCAATTCCCTTTAGATAAATGTTAACCGTCAATACTAAATAATAACTGCATGATTATCTTGAAAACCCTCGTCAAGCAACCTTCAACAAACAATCAGACGGCGCTATCTCTGATCATGCATTATGTCAATAATATATAAATTATGCAAATAAAATAATATGAGCAAATAGTAAACTTAAGTACCTATCAAAAACATAGCATACAACATAGTACATACCAAGTTCATCAGCCGCAGAGAAAGTGGTTGTTCCCGTACTGGAGTCATAATGACTGCTTGCGAAGGCACTGAATGATCTCTGTAGACGTCTATGTCGTACAATAAAACATCCTATAATCACAACAAGGACTATAACAACCACAGACACGGATACAGCTATGGCTATCAGATTGGTTTTGTTGAGTTCAATGAATGGCGAATCTGGTGTCGGTACTGAAACAGCTGAAATTATATGTTAATATTTTTATTTTTATGTGACAGTCATCATGAAATGAGTAAAATCTCAATTTGAGTTGAAATTTCTATTTGAGATGCTTTGAAATCATATCAACTAACCCTATGACAGGTCTCTAGCAATTCTTTACACAGTTTTTAAAGTTCAAAACGTTTTTACAACATTTCTAATAATTGATATTTTTAACTAAGTGAATATCTTCATTACTGTGTGACACATGATTTCAAAGTATAATATTGCATTAACAAAATTGCAGCAAAAATAAGTTGAACACTTTACATTTGGATAAATGCCCCTGTAAAACTTTTTTGAAAGATTTATCAAGTGACCATTTTTTTAAATTATCTATCTAATACTTTTTTTAAGATTGCAAAACTAAGCAAAAACAATTTTCAAATCATATAAAAATTGACTTTTTTAAATTAGCCAACTTTTTCTGATTTTTCAAATATGGTCTGATACTAATTCTTTCTCTTTGTAGTTGTTGTCATCACTGAAATGTGTACGACATCACTGAAATGTGTACGACATCACTGAAAGTGTACGACATCACTGAAATGTGTATGACATCACTTAAATGTGTATGACATCACTAAAATGTGTATGACATCACTTAAATGTGTATGACATCACTTAAATGTGTATGAAAAAATAAATGATTTACCTTCGACTGCGATTTCAAAGACCACACTGTCATTTCCAAAGTAACCATCAATTTTATTAAGGCGTACTTTGAAACAATGAATAAATCCAGTGGTCAGGTTGGCATAATCCAGTGTTGTTGTTTTAGTATAATTGAAGTGTTTGTATTCCTTGATACTGGAACATTTGTTGGGTTCTGACACTTTACGACTACACAATACCACATCATATCCCTGAATGGATGAAAACAAACAATTATCAAGTTTCATGAACAGCAAGAATAATTAATTAAGTGTAAAACACTGTTTACAGAATTCATCACTTCTAGACAGCATAAATAATATTATTCATTTGTATAGTCTCAAAATGGTTGATTATTTACGCTGTCCTCGAAGAGTTGAAGGAAAACAACAATTCATGGGTAATTAATTTGAGCCACTTAATGGAAACTTAAGTGCTCCCCCTGTCCAATTTTTCATTGTTTTTTGTGTGAAATTATTGGTTCATTGTTTACTTTTATTCTCAGTCAGCCACCAGAAAGCATTTAATAAAGTTCAATACCTCAATTCACACATAGTACTGTTCACTCAAAGAACACTACACAATCCTGCATTGTGTGTTGTAGCAGAATCACTATAGTTACTCAATACTTCCACCTGTCGGTCTTTTACAGGAGCTAGTAACGACTTCATTTATAGTAGATAACATATTTGGTAATATACCAATTTTCAATATGGTCTACAAAAGATAATGGACAACAGCTATGACCGACAGGTTGAAATATTGAGTAATCATAGTGATTCTGCTATTAACATTACTGAAATCCCCTTGTAGGGATAATTTATTACGAAATCCTGCATTACCTGGAATTTTTCTTTGGGTACTTTTTCTGCGGGTGGATTCCAGACGAGGGTACCTGTATCACCGTTCATGGTGGTTGGTTTTACATGGATGTTGAATGGTTCCGAGTAAGGTGCTGTAACAAGATACAGTGATATAATAGACAAAGACTTGGTGTATAGCTTGAAGACTTTAAAACTACTCTCGACCTTATAGTAGCACAATCTAACCGCTGACATTATATTGTCTATATTTATAATCCGTGTTAACTGTTTTTATAAGCGGAAAGTATCACGAAGACGGGTAAAAGGATAAGAAAACCTCATCCTTGGGTACAGAATTTCAACCAGTAACTCCTTAGTCTGTTAGACCACATTATCAGTTGATGGTTTACCACAAGTCACATGATCAGGTGACCTGGCCCCGATCTCCCGAAGCATCTCAAGCAGAAATCTCATCTCAAATTGAGATTTTGCCCAAATCAGAGTCTGAATTTCTAATAAATCTGAAGTCAGAAGTCATTAAAAATGACAAGAATAAACAAATGATAGCATTTGCTGTTTTTAATGCTAATTTTTAGTCAATCCTCCCTTGGAAATTAAAATGACACATGGCAATATTTGTAATGAGATTTATCTCAAAAATTGAGATGTTTCGGGAGATCGGGGCCTGATAAAGCAAAGTTTATATGGCTTGCGGCTACTACTTGGAGTCCAAGGTTCAAGACCACTAAATACACTTAAACTTGAGGTAAAATACATAAAGCAGACATTTATTATTAATAAGGACTTAAATAAACAACAAATTAAATCACAGACATTAACTTCAAGTACGGCAAAATCAAGATTTTATTTATATAGCCTTTATTTGCCAGTCAGCTTTCTGCTGAAATATGGCAGGCATACATATGTGTGCTTGCCTGGATTTGAACCCAGGTCGCCATATTAGATGGCAATCATACTAACCACTGAGTGACAGAAATGTATGTTTGAATTTAGACTTACATATTGTGACCGTGAGTGGATCAGACTTTCTGGAACCTTTGTTGGTATTTCTAACAGTAAAGTTGTATGAGGCACCACGGACCAGTTTCTGGTAGAACAAACTAAGATGTGAATTAGTAGTGTTTGTATAGGGTTGTGTTTGTAGTTCCTTCCCAGTATCTACCTCCGTTCTGAATACAATATAACCCTGAAATACAATGTCAACACACCATTTACATGCTACATTAACCGTTAATATTCCTAACCCTTAAAGTCAAGGGTCCACTGAAAATTCCTAATCAGCAATACGGAATTAAAATTCAATACATGCATTAAAATTTCCCAATGTAGTCACAATGTCAATAAACGTCATGGGATATTATTTTAAACCTGACATGTGACCCAAGCTTGGGACCAAGTCCTCATCTTTCATTGAAACACCACCAATGATTATGGTGTACAAGCCCGGACAAACTTTTTAACACCCATCCAGTACAAATCAATATATTATGTGGAAACCATAAACAAATCGGACCCCCAAATTACTCAACACTGAAACAAGCGAGTGATTTCAATCCACACTTTCACCAATGAACATGTCCATTTTACCAAGACATGCTAAGGCCATACCAACTCTTCTTTTCATTTAGCGTCCACTCAAAGTTTGAAAACCTATTTAGCTATCCTGAGACAAAACAAAGCCCTTGAAAAAACAAGTCATAATGTCTTCCACCCTCATCATTATATGGCTATCAAATATAGTTTTCAAGCATTGCCAATCATGATAACTTGCTGAAATTACTTAAAACCGGTTTGTTTGAAACCTACTCAAGTATACGGGTTGGGGATCATGACGGTGAACAAGTTTAGAAAGTAAAATTGAGCAATATTTCCAGTGTCTATTCTAGAAATGAGAAATTAGGGGGGATTTTCCCCCGTCCTCTTGAAAAAAAGGGGGGATTTTCAAAAACAAGGGGGAATCAAAACCAAATACTATTTTACAACAAAGATGTTTAATTGTCTTACAATTGGCATGTATGATGTAATAACCAGTTGCTTTAGATCAGACTACAATATTAGCATAGACTATATAGTACAAATGCAGGCATCTGTCGGGTTGGAATCAGGCTGTTTATCAATATTTGATAGGTTTGTAGCAGCGTCTGTACGAATGCGACGCAATGGAGCGATTAAATGGGTCAACGAACGAATCTAATTCCAATAATAGTATTCTCCCTTGGTATTTGGACGAAAATTTTTTATTTGAGTAATACACGAGTTACATCCCTTGAAAATTTTGTGTTTACGACGCAAATGGTGATTGAAATTAACTTGTCAATTTTGATCAAATTTTTGGATTTTAATGTGGGATCTTCGCAAAATATGCGTGAATCCCGCGTCCTAGAATAGACACTGTATCTCAATAAATTTTGAAGATATAAGAGTTTTATTAAAAAATCTTTCCCAAAGTGCCCAAACCTATCCGTCCTCAGATACTAAATGAAGGTACGATTTGGTATGACCTAACAGCACTATACAGTAGACTTACAGTAGCTAATGGATCCCGACAAGAAGATTCCCAATGTAACTTGCCAGCCGTGTTGTTCACTTTCTCAAACACTAAATCCTCTGGTGCTGCCTGCTCATCTATAAAATAACATGACACCATTGAAATATTAATACGGAAATTTTTATGTGACCATTATAATAAGACAAGTTCAAAAGTCCTTCGTGTTTTTTTTATAAACTGCTATAATTTCAAGTTGATTTAGAAATTTTAATACAATAGAAATCTGGACATGAATCAGAGCAGAGCATGTAAAAATGATTTATAATAATCACAATGTCTTAATAAATTTATTTTACAGAAAAACTAAATGTTTTAGCAAGGGATTAAAAAATTTCTCTTAAACATAAAGTGTTGAAAATTTATGCTCTTGAAACAACCCCAGTACAGTACAGTTCAGATTTTTTTCTGAAATTTAAAAATCACAAACACTAAATGTCGGGAACTATTTTAGGATAACAAATTCACAAAATTTGCAAATATTTATGAGCTTGCAAATGTGTAGGATATTTCATTCATTCTAATTTGCTCAATAATATTTCATAAAATTTAGTATACCTGGACTTGTGTTGATAGTTTTGAAGTGTGATGGCCTACAATGTCCAGAACCAGTCACAGCTACAGAGAATAAGTACATTTCACACGCTCGTAGATTTGATACTTCCGTGTAGTTTGTCGTAGCAAGCTTCCGGTGCGCTTTCGTCCACATTAAATGTGAATACATGTTGGCAGGAATAAAATCATAGAACACTGTGAAATTCTGAAATGTGAAATAGATAATGATATATTATAGACAGGACATTGTTCCCAATGAAACAAATTTGTTTTTACTTGTTACAAGTTTTGAAGCCACATGCTCAAACTAACTTTTTTCTCTCAAAAATTTCAAAGGGGAGGGGGGGGTCAAACAAAATCTATCCATAGAAATTTGGCATGTCTTATTATACATGAAAACATTACATCTAATAATATTATAATAACATAACAACTTTGAAAATGCCAGGTAGGATGGTCACCAGTCCGTTCCCCTTTTTCACAACAAATCAGAATATAAAATGTGGCATATCGCAGATATGAAGAGAACTATTAAATATTACTAGTATTTTGTACACATACCTCTTTTGCTGTTGCCCCATCTGGAAGATCCCAGGAAACCTTTGCAGTGGTCGGACCAATCAGATCAACTTTAACTTCATTGGGCGGCTCAAGCTTGGTACCTAACAAACACATGAAAACATTATCACAGAGGCCAAGTTCAGATCTTATATGGGGATAAAGTCAGCTGGTGTATTGCATTGTTTTGCTTGAAAGTCATTGTTTCGAAAATTTCACAGTCTCACTTACACACATTTTAATGCCTGTATAACATGTGTGATGAAGTTATCAATAGAAATCATTATTCTTGCATATACATGGGTAGTTATGGCCACAGATTACATTGCGTAATTATTATTTTGATGCTGCAACACAAAAGGTGTTGACAAAAAATTAACAGAAACCTAGAAAGTAATGTATTTCTTTACATTATTGGAAAAAATGTTATGACAAAGTCTTGGAGAAGTTTTCATGTAAAAGGCCATGGCTGTGTGGTGCATCTTTGAAGCAAAATCAATCTAAAATAATAATTACAGTAAAATCATTTAATACCATTGGGACGAAATTTTGTGGTTTTGGTAAAAAAGACAATTTCGTTGGGACTTGAATTCGTGGATTTTGCATTCCGTGTAATAAAACAGGGGTCAAAATTAATGTTCGCTGGGATTAAAGTTTGTGGTTGAGGTGAACCACGAAATCCACGAAATTTAACCCCCCCACGAAAATTAATGATTTTACAGTATCTTGATTGCTACAAGTAGATAAACTCACCATTGGTTTGTGCTGTAGTACTCAATGGAACACCACATCCTAACTTCTCATTACAAGCCGTTACTGAGAACATATATACTGTTCCTGAACACAGATTGTCCACTAAAACATGAGAAATAATCATAAGATATTGGTCATACTATACATTAAGTGGAATTAGAAAATGTGTATTTAATTGTGGGCTCAGTGTAAAACTATGTTAACTACATCAATTTATAGAGGCATGCACTATAGTTTTGCTTCGAGTCACTTTCAAGAACCCTAGATAAGAAGCTCCGACAATAAGAGGACTGCTTACTTTATCGCTATGATCTCTAGGTCAAATACAGACTAATATTCCTACATGATTATGAGTATGATTACTGTTGCTCAAATACTTCTGGGGTTAGGTGCGAAACAAGCCAAATTTCATCATTGCAAGGGACATAACTTGAATAAAACTGATTCAAAATACCAAGGTACATAGTCACACATAATTGCTAACATCCCTATGAAATTTGCTGAAAGTAGTTCAAAACTTCTCACTTTATGTGGAATACAAAATTTGGGACAGACTTACAGACCTGAGGTAAATCTATATGCCCCTCAAACCTTTGATGTGGCATAGAAATGAAAACAATAGCAGATAACAATATTATGACAAGGCTGCCTTTAATAAATGCTTATGTCCCAGTGGTAGCCTTGTCCATAATAACTAGCTAAGTCAATCAATTTGAAAGTTTCGCAACGGACAAACTAACGAACAGAGGGACAGGTACATCACTATATGCCTCCACACCAGTAGATGCGGGGTATAATACTGACAAGGTTTACATACCCAGTAGATAAGTGGTAGATTTGTTTGTATAGACCACGGTGAGATTATCAAACAGATCATGGTATTGTACTCTAAACTTGTCTATCTTCTCTCTGTCTACATTAGGGGCCGACCATGAGATATTGAGTGAGTTATTCCCAACAGGAACAATCAGGAGATCACCAACATAGGATGAGATCCCGTCCACACCAAATGTTACATCGGCTACAGCTGATTTCTGTCCTTCACCCACGCTTGTAATGGCTGATACCTGCAAATATATGATTCAATTTTTATTTTATTTTATGAAAATGCATTTTACTAATATAAATTATTTCCTTTTATTGATTGAGATAAATTTTTCATGATGCAAACTTATAAAAGGACAGATCATGTTATCACTGAAGTCTAGCACACCAAGTGCCTCCCTCCACACAGTGGCCTGCCACACAGATCCTATTGAATAAGATTATTAACAAGGTATAGGTCACAGTAACCTTGACCATTGACCTTCTGACCCTTAAGTCATAAGAGGTCATCTACTGCAGCTGGTCAAACTTCATGTAAAGTTACACAATCCTAGGGCAAATAGTATTCTGTAACAAGATGCCAAAATGTCACAAAATACGCCCGTCTTGGTTGTGCTAGTGAAAAAAATATTGATTATGAAATAAAACTTAAAAGGCCAGAGTACAGACAAGGCCAATTTCACATTTATTTTGGTAAAAGAAGGACCATAACCCAAGAAGGCCTGCACCTATTTGGCCTATAATCGAACTTGGCCTAGATATTACACCCATAAGCATCGTCAGCAAGTTTGAAGATGATCGGATGAAAACTGTTTGAGCTAGAGTACAGACAAGGCCAATTTCACATTTTTTGGTAAAAGAAGGACCATAACCCAAGAAGGCCTGCACTGATTTGGCCTATAATCGAACTTGGCCTAGATATTACACCCATAAGCATTGTCAGCAAGTTTGAAGATGATCGGATGAAAACTGTTTGAGCTAGAGTACAGACAAGGCCAATTTCACATTTTTTTGGTAAAAGAAGGACCATAACCCAAGAAGGCCTGCACCGATTTGGCCTATAATCAAACTTGGCCTAGATATTACACCCATAAGCATTGTCAGCAAGTTTGAAGACAATCGGATGAAAACTAAATGAGCTAGAGTGCAGACAAGGCCAATTTCACATTTTTTTGGTAAAAGAAGGACCATAACCCAAGAAGGCCTGCACTGATTTGGCCTATAATCGAACTTGGCCTAGATATTACACCCATTAGCATTGTCAGCAAGTTTGAAGACGATCCGATGAAAACTGTTTGAGCTAGAGTACAGACAAGGCCAATTTCACATTTTTTTGGTAAAAGAAGGACCATAACCCAAGAAGGCCTGCACCGATTTGGCCTATAATCGAACTTGGCCTAGATATTACACCCATAAGCATTGTCAGCAAGTTTGAAGACGATCGGACAAAAACTGTTTGAGTTAGAGTACAGACAAATATTGGACGCCGCCGCCCGCCCGCACGCCAAGGGTGTTCACATAATACGTCCCGTTTTTCAACGGGCGTAAGGCCTGCACCGATTTGGCCTATAATCAAACTTGGCCTAGATATTACACCCATTAGCATTGTCAGCAAGTTTGAAGACGATCCGATGAAAACTGTTTGAGCTAGAGTACAGACAAGGCCAATTTCACACATATTTTTGGTAAAAGAAGGACCATAACCCAAGAAGGCCTGCACCGATTTGGCCTATAATCGAACTTGGCCTAGATATTACACCCATAAGCATTGTCAGCAAGTTTGAAGACGATCGGACAAAAACTGTTTGAGTTAGAGTACAGACAAATATTGGATGCCGCCGCCTGCCCGCACGCCCCCGGGCAAGGGTGTTCACATAATACGTCCAGTTTTTCAACCGGCGTATAAAAATTGAATGGAGACCATTTGGTCTATCGACTGACTTACACACAGACCGACATGTGCAAAGCAATATACCCTCTCATCAAAGATTAAAGTAAATGGTTAAAGCCACTTACCTGTACAAAGTACTTGTGTCCTTTTTTGAATGGTGTACTATGAATGCCTTCAAACGATGCCTTCCAATCCTTATCCCCGTCCACAGGTATACAATCATCGTTAGCAGCCGACGTGTTACCTATACATACCTACAATAACAGAAACACATACGATCACTGTATGACATACACCCAACATGGTACAGTCAGGTTTCCATATAACGACATCCAATGTACTGACACAATCATTCACTATAATCATAGAACTGGCACCATGTTTTGGGGACACTTTTTAATCAAAACAGATTACAGATATATTCGTCACAACACCAAATTTCTTGGAAATAAACAATGTCATTATATCAACTTAATAAAACTAGAGAAATAGTTGTATGTTTGGACCAACAACTACCTCAAACTTGAACCAAAAAGACTTAATAAACCTACCTCAAAGTTCAAAATTTTGCCTTTATGTATAGTAGGACTCTGCCATGTTACATCTATCTGTTTGGATTTCGAATCACTGGATAAATGAACAGATTCTGGTGCATCTGGGACTGAAACACACAGCAACAATAGTTTAATATACACTCTCTTTTTGTCAGGAAATAGCTATTGTTGAAGGAAATAAGCAATTTTTGTCGGAAAATATGTATTAGCTAATGTTATATGTTTGTATCAAAATTTGCATACAAAGGGTCATTAAAAGTGGGTGGGTAAACTATAAGCCTGTTATAGATCACATATTCGAATTATAAACAGATTAAGTACAGCAGCGGATGTGCTCCCTTGCACTAATTTGTTTATAATCCTAATATATGATCTATAACCTATACTTATAATGCAATACAACCTACCATCATCCAAGGTAGTCACTCTCCTAACTTCATATTTCTGCAGAGACCAGCTAACATTAGCCGTTCTTCTCACACTAGTCGATGTACTAACATTAGCATACACTGTAAAATAGTAGCCTGTAGCAGGTAGAAGTTTGGTCATATTGAATGTTGTCCTGGATACAGCTGTGTGGTTATGATATACATCATGATACTGATGATAGTACCTGTAATATAACACAACTACTAGAAATGTGTCCATTGACACAGGTCCATTGGGGTATATAGTACAAGTAAAAAAGGACTATAACTCTGGTAAAAATTGCCACATCAAGGTTGGTAATCTGTGAAAGTTTGAAGAAATTCCACCCAACGGTTTGTGAGGAGTTCAACACACAAGATTTGTGTTATGTACGGACGGATAAACGGACAGACCAATGGACAGCACCAATGCTATATGCCCCCACTTATAAATAAGTGGCACAGTAGACCCTTTGCTATATACCTGAGTAAAACTTTAATTTGAGAAATTAACAAATGAATCATGTCTTTTTAAAGACAATAACGCCTAAATTATACTATAGGTTTTATTTGCCTTGGTGCTTTTTTGCCCCTGGCTACGGTCAGAACAATACTCTAACAACAATGATTTTCACTAGGGCTTAACCTTTTATGTATTCGCAAATTCAATCAATTGGAAAATATTCAAGGTCAAATTTGCAAAATTATAAATTTCTAATTTTTGTTTTGTAAAATTAACTTGAACATTGAACAAGAGGGCCCAAAGGGCCCTAGGTCGCTCACCTGTTGCACATTGGTCTAGGTATTAATACAACTTACATTCTGACCATATTTCATAAAGATTGGATCAAAATGGCGACCTATGGAGTGTACAAAATGTTTTTCTACGATTTGACCTAGTTACCTTGTTTTTGACCCCACATGACCTAGTTTTGAACTTGGCCTAGATTTCATGGAGAACAAAATTCTGACCAAGTTTCATGATGATTGGATCAAAACTGTTGCCTCTAGAGTGTACACAAGCCAATTGTTGACGGACGACGACGTACGGACGGACAACGGACGAAGAGTGATCATAAAAGCTCAAAACACTGCAAAAATGACAAAAATAACATCACTTACAAGACTGATACAATGTAGGTAACATTGTTGCCAGGTACACCCGTCCATGCGAGGTAAGCATTCTCTCTTCCTGGTTTCACATTGATCTGAACATTCCGTGGTCTGCTATCTACAATCATAACATACAGTCATGTTAATGACGATACCATTCACAAATCTCACAGGTACAACAAGTGGGGATGTCATTGCTCTCAAAAAAACCTCATAAATAAAAGTTATTTCTACCTGCATACTATTGTACAATCATAATCAGGAAAATAATTGCTTCAAGGGCAAAAAGTCTGAAATAGCCTACCCCACCCGTCCTCCTTCCATAACAAGAGACGTTTGTTAAACATGTATGAACCAACGGCAGTCAGATAGCTGCAAATGGTTAAAGTCACAGTTAGGTCTCAGTGACCTTGACCTTTGACCTACTGATCTCAAAATCAATAGGGGTCATCAGCTGATACTGGCCAACCTCCATGTAAAGTTTGAAGATCCTAGGATACAGCGTTGGTGAGTTATTGAATGGAAACCATCTGGTCTACTGACAGACATGTGCAAATTAATGAATAATTTATCCCCTCTCCAAAGATGGGGGGTATAAACATCATTTTGAGTAGGTCAGACTAAACCTAGAAACTGTTGTTGCAATGTTTTTGTGACAAATAGAAGGAGATCAGCATAAAGGGATAATGAAGCCTGATTCAGGTAAAACAATGATGAACAACTTACCGAAACATTGCTTGAGGTTTTCATCACTAGAGTGTGCACACTGACTCTTCCCGTCACATACAAACATGTATGGCAAACATTTGTCCTGGTATTTACACGCCATGTGATGGTTATCTGGACATGTCACATTACTCGGAGTCAAGTCTGAAACAATTCAAGTTAGAATAATTGCATGAACAAAGCAGCCTCTTTATAGTTATTACCGGTATGCCGAGCATAGCCTTTATCTGCCAGTTAGCTTTCTGCTGAAATAGGGCAGGCATATATATATGCCTCCAACCGGATTTGAACCCGGGTCGCCGGATAAGATGGCAAGCGCACTAACCTCTGAGCTATGGAGGCACATAATGAACCTCTATCCAACAACGTGATAATTCCATGGAATGGTATACTATTACCTGCCACAACCAGGTTTCCACGTCAGATTGACCAGTTACAAACCCAGCAAACCAACCAATGAACTATGACCCACTTCCACAACTTACTTCATATGATTATCAACATTTTTAACAACTTTCACACATATTCTTAGCAAAATTACATACCATATAGGCGTATATACAGTGCCCACCAAAAGTCTGGAGACAACCATAAAATTTACCTATATCGTAGAAATCAGGCAAAATACCTGAAGAATACATTGTGTTAGATTGTTGTCTGCTCTTATTGCCTCCCTTTAATGATAATGGTGCTGTTTCAATGATATTTTTACAAAATTTTTAATATTTTTATTAAATTGTTTGTGTTGATAATGAATTACAAGAAGTTTTCCATAAAACACATCAACACAAATCTTCTGATTTGTCTCCAAACTTGTGGTGGGCACTGTAGATACGTGCCATACAAAAAAACTAGGATTATATTTTCAAACAAGTGCTATTATCATTCTTTTTATTGGAGACTGCACATATTCACATGATTGTCCAACTCAAAATAACAGTTCAGTAAAATCTGACTAACAACAGCTAAACTGTGGATGAACATATTTCTTGTTTACACTGAATAAGGTCAATGTCTAAACAATAACATACATGATATTCTATATGCATATAACAAGCCATATCTTAGCTTCTAAAATAAGTCTTAACTTGACACAACATTTCTTAGAGACACATTGACTATTTTACAGATATTTCACCAGGCCTGTTTGCACTGGGATAACACAAATCCTCATTTTACGCCTCAACAACCAAAGGTTGAAGGGGGGGGGGGACATGTAGATGTTCCTGCCTGTCTGGTGGTCTTGAAATGTTGTGTCAAATTACACATATTTACATACATTTATCATGCAATTCCATGTTTTTAGAACCCTCAACACATACCAAGTAAAGTAATGAAAACCTCCTTCGTTGTAAGCCATTAACATGCATTATAGCATAAAAACGGTGATTTTGCCAATACATTTACGGAACAAGACACATGTGTAAATAAACATAAAGGTTCACACGTTTACACAAGTTTTTTTCACATATAACATCTAACAGGCTTGGGCACCAACTGTCCCTCAGGACTCTGCAGATGTTATAGCACGAAAAAGCTTGCATAAACCCTACATGTATGTATGCATACACTCAGAGAGATTGTACTAACCAATCAGTCAGCTTTCCTTTAAGCAGCCAACCAACATTGTATTTAGTGAAATTAATTATATACATGTTCAACTTCTTTTTTGCAAGTACAAAAATCAACAAGAGATGTTTGTAAAACATCTATACCCCTCACCGTGGAAACAACATCCATGTTAAGTTTGTGGACCGTAGGCCAAAGTGTTCTTGAACGAAATTGTTCGGGCAGCCGTTTGGTCTACCGACTGACCTAACATCCAACCGACATACATAGCAATATACCCCCACATCAACCATGGGGGGGGGGCATTATTAAAAAACTAGAATAAGAATGTTTCTTAATTTCAAAGAAGAAAAGCATCAGTCAGAATCAACTGATTATGCACGTCACAGAATCGAAAATTGCATATGGATTGAAAGACTTGGGTCATCCAGCATTTTTAGGTGGGGACTTGGACTTTAAATTGTTTCTTTGGCTTATGAGTGGGCATTGCTCAGTGTGGTTGTGTTTATGATTTCTGTGGTTGGCTGGTTAGGTTGAGTGCTGCCTTCCCTGTCCAATTTCCTCATACCCTTTTTTGTCAATAAAACCATCCTCTCTGTGTATACCCAACCATTCCTAATAAAATCACCGTCATGCAGTCTGAGAGGAAATATCTACTGTAAAATATTCTCCCTTAAATACCACAATATTCTATCGCCTACATTGAATTCCATGCAAATTTTAAAGAAATAAGTTAATACGCAAAAAAACTTTTTTTGCAAGAAAAGACACCAGTTACAGTCTTTTACTCTATCAAAGAAAGAATTCTGACAAAAGCAAATTAAAACGTTATCAAAGTGATTAATATATAACTTCAAAACGTAATGAAAGCCTTCTTGCAATATTTTGTAGCCGATGCTATAGTGCGCCCAGGATAATGTAATATTTGCAAACATTCACAAGAGTTGCCTACTGTTGAAAAATTGGTTTCTTGAGTAAACACATAAGGTCAATTTTATGCTAAATGAACTCTTAATAAATTGTGGGTTATACCAAACTTTCCAGCAAATCTCATAATCCTGGGTGCAATAAATCATCCCTAACATGTAACTCAAAACAAGCAAACAGAGAAATTAACTTCAATAATCAGCTTCAGAATTATAACATAATGAAATTCAATGCAAAGAAAAAACATCAGTTTAAAAAAATTCCAACAGCATCTATTTCCATCAATGGAGAATTCTATGTTTCTCATTGAGGCCAACACAAGAAAAACCCACAACATAATATAGTAGTTAAATAAAAACCTGGTACTTTTCCTGAAAGAAAAATAATGAACCAAGTTGACAGACATAATCATTATCCAAATAACAGTATAAATCATATCCATATTATCATGAAACTTATGATTTATAAAGTTATAATTCATACCTGCAATTGCATATTGCAATTTAAAGCACATATAACATCTGATCACTGTATGACTTATTGACATACTATATAATTCAATGTGTATGCCTTGTTGCAATAACCCGAAATCGACTCATTTATACACTAAGGTGACATGTCTGCTTAATTTTGCCCCAAGGATGCAACAAACTAAGACATACTAATGATAGCATTGGCAAATTGTCTGACCCTTTCAATAGGGTGATACTATAATACACAAACAATACTTTTAAAAGAGAACTAAGTCTTGCTCTTTGTCATGGTGTTTATATACAGTAAGGAGACAATCTAGGGCATAACTGCCAAGTACTCTTATTAAAGTGGAGTTGCCCTTTTTTGTTGTTGTTAATTTCTGGTTTCCAAGATCACCTAACTTTGAAAAAGGTACCTTTGATTCTGTCCCATATTTATAACTATTAGAATTGATACATTCCTTGTTTATGCATCTAAATCCATTTTAAATCATATTTTAGTGCATCTTGTAACATTATCTCTCCTATTTTGGATTTAACAAGCTTGGAGATTTAACTAGCTTGGAAGGTATGATCTAGGGTATAATTTTGCTTAATCTTAATCAAACAAGTTTATGTAATATTGTATCAACTCACCTGAATTGTTTTTACAATTAAACTCATCACTGCCATCAGGGCAATCAACCGCTTCATTACAAACAAATTTACGTGGAATACATCCCTGTGACTGACGACATTTGAAGAATTTAGACTGGTCACATGTACTACCTTCAATCAAGAAAATAGACTGGTTTATGTAAAGTATCGAAAGTATCCAACTCAACAAACTGAAATTAACTACTAGATGCCTGTTAAGAAGAATTCAAGCGTGAATAATTTCACAGCATTAGTCAAAACAAATTAACTGTAAACCAATTTACTTTCTCAAATGTTTTTTTTTTTTTTGACTCTTTAGTGTAACTTACGATCGACAAAGAATTGTGTGTAAATTGAGCTCCCCGGCCCCAATCTCCCAAAGCATCTCAATCTAATCTCATATATTTATTGTTCATGTGTTTTTATGTTTATTTCCATTGGAGACGGGGCTCAATTTGGCATCACCATACAGAAACACTATTCTGAGTTCATTACAGCAACTTTCATGATCTCTGTAGCTTCTGATTTATGCCAAATTCTGGCTCTAATTCGACAAAATCTCAATTTGAACTGGGATTTCTACTTGAGATCTTCGGGAGACGGAACCTGGCCCCAATCTTCCGAAGCATCTCAAATAGAAATCTCATCTCAAATTGAAATTTTGCCTTAATCAGAGTCTGAGTTTAAGATAAATCTTAAGTTAAAGCTCTTAACATTTTACTGTCATATACTAAGAACTGTTACAGTGATTTCTGTTTTGCGATGCGTATTTTGAGTAAAGTGTCCAACGGAAATTATCTAAATGATACATGTCAATGCTTGATATGCGATTTTAGCTCAGACTGAGATGTTTATGGAGAACGGGTACAGAAGCGTTGAAACATTGACTTACTACCGCCACAGTTGACTTCATCTTCCCCAGCCTCACAATCCCGGTGGTTATCACAGACAGACGAGAGAGGTATACATCTACGTGAACTGTTGAAACACATAAACTCTCCCATTCCACATGTAGGCATTACAGTTGTCATACCTACAAATATATACATGATACATGAACTCATGATTGAAAGCAACAGGAGGGCTCACTCTGGTTTGCTTACCGGTCTTATATTGGGATTTTGGAATTTTCATGAATGTTGGCTACATACCTAAATATCCAATGTTTTGCTATTTGACGGACCGATACTATGTAGTCAATAGGCAGTTTGAAGAAAGGTACTACAAATTGCATGCAAGTTTAAAATAATAAATCATAACAAAATCATGCAGATTTGGTCACACAATATCAATTTCTTGCCCATAAAACTGTTTGAGCTAATAAGTTTTTTTACACGAAATGTGTCCCATGAAGGGCAACAATCCTCCAACTTAAAATTCCTGACAATATGCATATCTAGGACTGGTGCCAAGTATTCATGAAAAGTTTGATTGAAATCGAACAAATGTTTAGGAAAACAAGACTGCATTCAGTAAACACATATGCCACGGTGGAGGCCTTGTCCATAATAACTTGCTAAATCTATCAACTTGAAAGTTTTGTAATGGACAAACAAATGAATGGACAAACAAACCAATGAACTGATAAACGAACAGAATGAGACCGGTGAATATGGTGCATTACAAACTCTAATAAACTTTGTGAACAACATCAGATACTATCCAGACAGTCATGGATGGCACAAAACCATTGTACTAGAAAATTAGTGTCCAAACACTTCACTGGATGTGGCACCATGCATGTTCCCATATAGTTTATACTGACAAAGTTTTGTATTTTATTGGCCAATTAATCGTTTCAATTACATTCAGTGGACAACTTCAGCCAGAAAATCTAGTTCTAACCTGCCACAATATCAAGTTCTACCCTTCCACAAAATTTCATGATATTACTGAACTTACCACAATCAAACTCATCTGAGCCATCGCCACAATCTCGGTGTCCGTCACATCTCTGCCATAATGGTTTACAATCTCCGTCTCTACATCTCCACTGATTTGTTCTACATGTTCTACCTGTATATGTACATACATCATGTTTCAATATGTCGGGATTTTCATTAAGCGAAAACAAAAAGCCATACTGTAAAATCACTTAATTTCAACGAGACGAAATTTTGTGGTTTTGGTAAAAAAGACCATGATTTCAATTGGACGTTAATTTGTGGATTTAGCATTTCAGGTAAAAAATACAAGGGTCAAAATTATTGTAAGATTGGATTTCATTTCGTGGGTAAAGGTGAACCAAAAAATTCAAGAAATTTAATCCCCCATGAAAATAAATGACTACAGTATGTATCACATTTGTGAATAACAACATAGAACGTCATGATTTCTGTGATGGAGTTACATGCATGACTTCATCCAACAGCATCTCATCTAATAGGAAGCTTCACATACTCAAAATGTCTGCAAGTATGGTTTGTTATGAATCCTTCCAGGACCCTATTATCGAGGTTAGACCCTAGTTCTAAATAACGAGATTAGTCCTAATAAAGGGTTCTACACTTACTTTGCATACATAAGGGGTTTTACTGAGGTATAAGGCCTAATCCTGAAAATGAGTAGCAAGTCTATTTCGGGGGTCCTAAGCACAAATCCCTACACCTTAAAATACATTATACCTAGCAAAATGAGGTTATTTTACAATGTGCAGAAAATAGCATTCTTCCTAATGCAACAAATTTCTGATTTCTGAATTATTCCAGAATTGCGGCTGAATTAAAAGTGATTAAAGTGTCTAGAGCTATATCGGAAGTTATTTTTTTAAAAAGTTTCAAAAACGGAAAAACAATTATGCTTTCGTATCCATTAGATCATTTTTCGCTACATTTTTCACAGAAATTCTCTCTGTGATTTATTTGACATGCCAACTGTCCATTTTCATAGGAAAGTGTTCTAGAACACCCCATAAAACTATATAAGAATCGTCTATTTTTTGACTATTGAATCAATTTAAGTTGTCTAGTATCATACTAAAAACGATGCAAGTAATTATTTTGACATTGAATGACTGTTAGAATATAGCTCTATACACTTTAACATGAGATTATTCTAAAGACCAGTAGAGTTACATACTATGGGTACAGTATCTTTCGTCGCTATTATCACCACAATCATCCAAGCCGTCACATCTATACGTAGGTTGTATGCAGATACCATTATTACATCGGAAACCACAGCTTGTAGTCCCGTTAGGCATACTCGTAGTGTAGCCTGGCGTTGTAGAAGCTAAAAATATAAACACAAGTTATTCTTCTTTCTTCCAGGTAACTTGCAAGGCCCAATCTGGGGCAATATTGCACATTTTAAGAAACAGAGGCGAGATACAAGGAATCCGGGTGCAATACCCCAGCTCGTTTCGAATAGATTCCTTGGTTCTTTTACATGCCCGGTGTAAAGCACTGATACACGCGAGACTACCTCTGGTATGCCTACCAGTACATCTCTAGTTGGGTGGGGAACACTATAAATAGCTTTTCTGAAATGACCAAGTGCCCCGTGATCACAATGCCACCATAATTTTCTATTACAGTAAACCTAGAAACTTTCGCGGCTACAAATTTTCGCGTTTTGCCGATTGTCGGCATATTCGCGGCTACAAACTTTCGCGGTTTATAGACTACCGCGAACTCCACGAACACTAAGTCGCATAGTGACAAAATTATTGATATTATAACCTGTCACATACATTGATTGGTTCGTAGATAATTGCTTCTTAATTATACTTCTCACCTTCGTTAAACCCTCTCAAACTCTTTTTGATGTTGATAGTTACCTATTGTATTATTTACACAAATTGAAATCTACGCTGGTAAAGTTTACGCTGGTAAAGTTTTCACAGTTTTATTGACACTGTCAGTCATTTTGTATTATGACATACCCGGTAATAAACAGCGCTATTTACACGCATGTTCATATATTGAGTGTACTGTAAAACACGTTTTCAAGAACGTTTTCATTATTGTACCGTGATCATCAAAGGTTTTATTCAGAAAAAGTACATACACTTAACATTCCATATTTTGACAAAATAGCACTAATAATACGGTCTTATAAACGTCGTACCAAAATGATGAATTTCCTTCAAGAAACTTTCGCGTTTTTCTTGTCCTGGACATGTTCGCGGCTATTTACTTTCGCGGATATTTACTAACCGCGAACACCGCGAGCTTAAATTGCGCATAATAATTTCTAGGTTTACAGTTCTCAATCCAAAATATTATCAGGCAGTTTCTCAGTCAATCTTAAACAAACTAACATACTGTATGTATGAACGGTTTTCTGTAAAATAAATGTATGCTTTCCACAAAAGGCCATAATTACAGTAAACTTCAAAATAGCTAGAACTGTAGATTTATATTAAATTGTCACAGTGAATCGGTTTTTAGCAAAATCTCAATTTGAATAGAGATATCTACTTGAAATACTTCGGGAGATCGGGGCCTGGGTTTTATTCAACTGTTTACCCCTAAATTGTCTATATACCTTCATTATGACCAACATGATAATATGACCCTTATCTATTATGGGTGTACAATGGTAAAATAAAATATAAAATTGATCTCAGTTACCCTTTTGTTTCAACCCCTAATGGCACCTCAAGATTGAATTGGACAAAGGGACCCTTTTTTATTCAGTCATTGTAATTATTTAAACCTTGCGGTCAAGGAGAACTCTCATAAAAGTGCAAGCACATAATTTCAAATGTGGTCCTGGGTTTTAGCTGAAGGGACAGTCCCAGAGGATAAGGTAGGCCTGCCCGTTTAATCCCCAGAGATAAACTTGGCGGAAGATAAAACTGATCATTACACCAGCATTTTAGGGGTGTCAACAGAGCCAAATGTAAAATAAGGAAAATTATAGGCAGTCAAACATTTTTGACAAACAAGAGGCCTTCAACCACATTGTCTCCATATTTGAACAAGTTTTCTTAAGTGATTACTTTAAAAAAACACCAGATTAAATTGACCATAACTTTGCCATTTGCCAAGATATATTCATCAAATTACTTTTATTTTGGCTTTTCATATCATAATCCAGAATTCAGGATTAATCCAGAAAATTGAAACAACATAACTTACAGGTGTTACAATTTGATTCATCGAAACCATTAGAACAGTCTTTATCTCCATCACATATCCAGGAATTATAGACACATTCTGTAACGTTGGTGCCGCAAGCTTTCTTCCATGGTGGGCACGCTTCCGTCGAGCAGTTTCTTTCATCGAATCCATCCGAGCAATGACTCATACCATCACAAACGTAACCACTCAATATACAGTGGGGATTTCCAGTAGGGCAGACAAAGTTATCTTCCTCGCATACTGTAGCTGTAAATATATAGAGAATACTGTAAACTCATTCAATTTTGATGGATCGAAATTTTGTGGTATTGGTAAAAAAGATAATTTCGATAGGACATTTATTCGTGGATATTGCATTTCAGGAAATAAATACGAGGGCCAAAATCAGTGTTCCATGGGATTTGATTTCGTGGTTAAAGGGGAACCACAAAATTTAATCCCCCATGAAAAAAAACAGTATTTGTTCATTTTGGTGTTAAATCAAATCTAATTTCACAGAGTGATAAAAGAAGTTGAATATTTCATGCCAGTCATGAAAATTTCATTTTTCTTCACCGTATCTGCATGATACCAGTTTAGACAATATTCTCACTACAATTAATTATTACGAAAGTCTTTTTTATTATAATTTACAGTATTTTAGCCCACTTTTTGAACACACAACACAATTTTCAACAAACTATATAATATTCGTGCATAGGAATGAGTCCTCTATGGCAATGAAATTAAATTATCTAAAACTGTTTTGTGCTGACAGACAGACGGACATGTTCAAAGCAATATACCCTCTCATCAAAGATTCGGAGCATAATAATGGTCGGAGAGTAAGATTAAATAGAGAATATTTGTATTTTTCCGTGTATGATCGGCTGATAATTCACCGAGTGAGCAGCTGATGTAATATTTTCAGCTGCTCACAAGGTGAATTATGAAACGATCATACACGGAAAAATTCTAATATTCTATTTATTTCATGCTTCAAATAGCTTAAATGATGGAAATACTCCACTATATACCTCAAATGTTTTACGTGACGTCGTTTTCCCGCCATGCACGCGTCGAGTTACAATCAAATAATTCTTCAGCAATGGCTTAAATTTCGTCCATTTGTTTTACATTTATGGACATATAATGTTTACCTTTGTCTCATAATTTCGTGCCTTCTCATGAAAACCGTGCTTAGTTGAATTCATCTCTTGTATTTGGTCTACATAGTCATTTTGATCAATTTATCCAAATAAATCATCCAACAAATATCCCTAATCAATTGAGGCCATTATTTTGGACGACACGCCATAGCTGTCACCTTGGCGACCAGGAACGATACACCTAGTAATTATTCCAACTGTTATTTTTCAACTGTTGTTAATTTTTTTTGCATCCCGTTTTCATAAGCCATTATTTTTATTACCTAAGGCTTTAATACTCAAACTGAATACGCATTTTGATAAGCACTACTCCAAAGTTATCAAATCAAACTACAAATTTGAAATTTCAACACTTTGGCCCCAAATACAGACCCGTTTTTACGGAGGCACGGATTTCATGGGAAACAGTCATCAGGTTTCAGAGCATCGACCTAGACATTAAAAGTTACGATTTTACGAGTTTTCTTGATCATTTTTAAATTTTCTTTTTATTATAAGTTAAGTTAACATTTTTTCTTCCAAAAATGGTGCAAACAATTTTAAAACTTGTATGGGCTAGTGCGCATGCGTCGCTGAAACTGTTAAGGAGCACGGAGATACGAGACAACAGCATTCTGTTATTTGTTAAAGATTAAGAGAACAAATGAAAATGCTTATTATTTTATTTTTGGCGGCGGGGAATTTTGTTTAAAAAAAGTAGTCTGTTTCCGTGAAATTATGAACTGTGCAATTATGGACTGTGAAATTATCGGGGAATAATCCACCGTTATTCCGCCGTAAACTACCGATAAGCATGAAACAAGAAGAGAATAATTCTGACCATTAGAAGTACAGTTGACTTCGTCACTGGCATCTGGACAATCATCATCAAAGTCACACCTCCAACTCTTGTTGATACATCGACCACTACCACACGTAAACTTATCAGCCCCGCACGTTCCATATTCTGTAAATATACAACCAGTGGATATATACAGTTCAATATAACACAGGTAAAAAATGAAAGAAGATTCCAAAAGCAAAAAACTTAAGAAATTGAGCAAAAAATATCCAAGTTACACAGAATTTAGAAAAAAAACTGAAAAATAGAGCAGCCATATTGTGTTCCGTAATAATTAACAAATTGTGATAATTACTATAAAGTGTTGAAATGAAGATAAATGAAATATAAATTTTGTTTTTCGAGGGCTCAGTGCAAATCTATGGTAACTACATCAATTTATAGAGGCACATAAAACAATTTTGCACTAAGCACTCAAATTTTGTTTTATACATGCTAAAAACAGTACTAATCCAGATACTGGTTACTAGTACATACCGCAATTCCGTTCATCAGAACCGTCCGTGCAATCATCATCCCAATCACATTGCCAAGTCTTTGGTATACAGTTACCATTATCACACGAGAAACTTGTAGATGCACACGTTCTGAAAGCTGATATATAACAACACATTATCACACAAGAAACTTGTAGATGCACACGTTCTGAAAGCTGATATATAACAACACATTATCACACGAGACACTTGTAGATGTGCACGTTCTGAAAGCTGATATATAACAACACATTATCACACGAGAAACTTGTAGATGCGCACGTTCTGAAAGCTGATATATAACAACACATTATCACACGAGACACTTGTAGATGCACACGTTCTGAAAGCTGATATATAACAACACATTATCACACGAGACACTTGTAGATGCACACGTTCTGAAAGCTGATATATAACAACACAATATCACACGAGACACTTGTAGATGCACACGTTCTGAAAGCTGATATATAACAACACATTATCACACGAGACACTTGTAGATGCACACGTTCTGAAAGGTGATATATAACAACACATTATCACACGAGAAACTTGTAGATGCACACGTTCTGAAAGCTGATATATAACAACACATTATCACACGAGAAACTTGTAGATGCACACGTTCTGAAAGCTGATATATAACAACACATTATCACACGAGACACTTGTAGATGCACACTTTCTGAAAGCTGATATATAACAACACATTATCACACTAGACACTTGTAGATGCACACGTTCTGAAAGCTGATATATAACAACACATTATCACACGAGACACTTGTAGATGCACACGTTCTGAAAGCTGATATATAACAACACATTATCACACGAGACACTTGTAGATGCACACGTTCTGAAAGCTGATATATAACAACACATTATCACACGAGACACTTGTAGATGCACACGTTCTGAAAGCTGATATATAACAACACATTATCACACAAGAAACTTGTAGATGCACACGTTCTGAAAGCTGATATATAACAACACAATATCACACAAGAAACTTGTAGATGCGCACGTTCTGAAAGCTGATATATAACAACACATTATCACACGAGACACTTGTAGGTGCACACGTTCTGAAAGCTAATATAAACCATAATTAAATATCAAGTAATTAGCAAATTGCAAGCAATACAGAAGTCCCCTGCCAAATAAAAAAATTTGTTCCCTATCCACATACCATGTTTCAGCAACCTAGCTTGAAAAAAGTAAATGCAGGATCCAGATGTTCTTGACAGACAGATGGCAAACCTATAGTCCCCTCCGGTTGAAACTTAGAAGGGGCCTAATAAGTCAGCAATCCTGTGTATCTATCCTTTACTCCATTGATACCAACCTAACTATTTACATACAGTATTATCTCAGTGATTCATTTTGGCTTTTTTGTGCTGCACATCCCTAGCAAAATTAATATTATATCACACAAAATATGCTTACTCCCCCCCTCCCACTTAAGTTTATATAGTAAAACAGAACCAAAGCGTGTTTAAAGTGTATAGAGCTATATCGGCAGATATTTTTTTAAAAAGTTTCAAAAACTGAAAAACAATTATGCTTTCATATCCATTAGATCATTTTTCGCTTCAGTTTTAACAGAAACTCTCTCTGGGATTTTTTCGACATACAAACTGTCCATTTTCATACGAAAGTGTTCTAGAACACCCTATGAAATGATAAGATTCGTCTATTTTTCAACGATTGAATCAAAGTACACAGAACCCATCCAACGTTTTAATTTGCAGTTAAGGTAGTCTAGTATCATACTAAAGACGATGCAAGTAATTATTTTGACATTCAATGACTGTTAGAATATAGCTCTATAAACTTTAAGTATAAACAATGCCTTGTGTTCACAGATTTTCAACTGGCTAAAAATAAAAAGACTTTACAAGTTTATAGCTTTTGTGATGGTGAATAACTATGTCAAGTTTCAAGTGGATACCATTGATAGTCTTTGAGGAAAAGACTCTGATAATAAACTTAACCAACACACACGCTGAAGATCACGTCACGACAATATCTTCGAAATGTCAAGCTAAAACATGGCTTTTATCTTTTATAGCAGGGGCCGTTTACAGGCCCCTTCCCCTAAGGAAAATTCTTTTGAATCATGCAGTTTTCCCCTAAAATCCAATTAACATAAAGTATTTTCTTCCCTATGGCAAAAAATATCTGTTATTTTTCCCAAATTTTAAGAAAAGGCCCCTTCCCCCATCGTTGAAAAAAGCCCCTGTAAAAATGACGATAAAGAAATACGTACGACAATCATATTCATCACTGTTATCCCCACAATCATTGTCTCGATCACACGTCCATTGTCGGGATATACATTTACCATTCTGACACGCAAACTGGAACTCTGCACACGTTGAGTTAACTAGCTTACACGAAGCAGTTCCATTGTGACTCAACCCACCAGCTGGACAGCATTGTTCATCTTCACTCCCACCGCTAATGATAGCCGACAATGTGGCATTCTCACCACACCGACATGTACGATTCTTTCCATCAGGTAGACCAGTAGTTGAAGGTTTCAACAGACACAACTGTGTACAACCACCGTTATGTTTACAAGCCTGATTACCACCTGTAAAATGTAAACAACTACATAAACACTGAATACTGTAAAATCATTCAATTCCGATGAGACCTCTGATGTTATTTACAATTATATTGATGCTGGTTTTGATATGTTTAAATTGCTGTTTATATGTGTCTATGTTTACCTAGGCCATATTTTTTCTATGTAAATGGCTAAAGGTGTATTTATATGCCGATTTGCTATGAATAAATGGTAAATGGTAAAAAGGCCATTTTAATGGGACGTTAATTTGTGGATTTTGCGTTTCATACAATAAATACATTGAAGGGTCAAAATTATTGTTTGCTGGAATTTAATATAGGGAAATACTGTAACTTTAAAACCATCTGTTAGACATAACTGTTCCAAGTTCATCTGTAAAAATATGTTCACCACCTTTGACGCACAAATTTTTTCCTATATTAAACATGACCCCTGTTTTTTTGTATTATTTGATTTTTAAAATATATGTCTTTCCAATGATATATGTGTGCCATCCGGCAATAGACATGAATATACCAGAAGTGCTATATTGGGCTGACAATTGGCACTTCACATTGAGTTAAAGAAAACATTTATTTAGAGGTATATGACCTAAAATACTCATCACTGCTACATACCTTGTTGGGAGCTCTCATCAAATATATTCAATGCCTTAACATCTGTCCCCTTATCCTTTGATGTAATGCTCCCAGCTGAACAGTCTGTCTTGCTACATGAGTATATATTATTTGACGGCCAGTCAGACCAAAACATCTCATCCTGTAAGGAATAGGACACAATATAAGTTAAGTAACCTATTTTCTAGGGCTCTTTTCAGCCGCTCAAGCACCCTTTAACATTACTTCCCCTGGTCATTGGGCTACCTATGAAAACCTTCGTTTGTGTGTCCCTGGGAGAATATTTCTCTCCTGTGGGTGTGGCAGCCAACATCGATCTGCAGCGCCCAGGAATAGACACTGTCCTCACAGGCACCAATTTACACCTTGGTGGAGTGGATCATTCATTGGAGTGGGTAATTCTTGATCAGAGAAATTAACGGGTGGTCCAGATGAAGGTTGAACACAGAACCTCTCGATCCCCAAGCATGCGCCCTACCTCTTGACCACAGCTTCCAACAATATTCCTGTTGAGACCAGGCCCAGTGATTATGAACATTTCTCATTCTCATACTCAAACTCCATACCCCATGCTCAAACTTCAAAAACAGCTTTTTTTCTTGAAAGTTTGCATCAATACCAACACCAACTTGTAGCAAATGATATAACTAAGAAAATACTGGAATTTTTATAAACAGGCCTATCCAAATATAAGTTTCGGGAAATGATTATGCTGCTGTTTAATATACTAGGTACAGTAGGATGTGTTCAGTAAACACTTATGTCCCAGTAGAAGCCTTGTCCATAAATAATGACTTAGTCAATCAGGGGACATTATTCTTCTGAAATGTTGGAGAGTATTACAGCCTACAGGGTATTGATAATATAATGTGTTTATGACGGTAAATAAGTATGCCAAGTTTGACAGCAATGCCTGGATGCACTTCAAAATATTTGAGTTTCAACATTTTGTAACGGACGAATGCACAAAAACTAGCTAATTCAATCAGGGGCCATACTTGTGTTGGTTGTTGGATAGTGTAACATGGCTCTGACAATGTGATGTGTTTGTGATGGTAAACAAGTATGCCAAGTTTGAAAGCAATGCCTTGATGAATATAAAAAATATTTGAGTTTCAACATATTGTAATGGACAGATGGATGGGTACATCACTATATGCCTCCACATCAGTATATGCTGGGGCATATAAATAAGATTTTTTCTGGGGTAATAAAAAACGCACAATTTTTTAAAAAGTAGACTTATATCATCAAAATTTTGGCTTCAAGTTTTCAAGATAGTTTTATAAAGAAAATGTGTTTTACCTTGTATATACCGATAGATCTTATAGACTGGGCTTGTGATCCACCAGCAAGGATGGTCCTCACATCTGTACCATCTAGGTTAGATGATTTTATACCAAATCCTGTATAGTAGATCCTCTCAGTAACATAGTCTATAACTACACCACTAGTCCAGCCTAACATTCGATCCGTGACTATTGTCTGTACGCTAGAGTGTGTACCATCCATCCATGCTCTCTTAATATATATCTGATCTAACCAATACATCCATCTACAAATATATCAGGCAAAGTTCTAATACTTCAGTTATGCAACTGTCAGATACTGTAAAATCATTTACTTTCAATGGGACAAACTGATAATTAGCATACCTGCCAGGTACTCCTATTAAAGTGGAGTTACTTCTATTTTTGTTGTTAAGTTCTGGTTTTCCAAGTTCACCTAACAAAGTTACATTTGATTGATTTTCTGATTTTCTGTCCCATGTTTATAACCACTAGTAATACATTCCTTATTTATACATCTAAATCCCTTTTCAATCACATTTAAGAGCATCTTGTGACATGCTTTGCTTTATTACTTCTATTTTGGATGTAAAAAGCTTGGCAAGTATGGTATAAGCCTCTTCAATCAGTAGATGCAAGAGCAGAAAAACAAGACAAAGCGTCTGTAGATTAACAGTGTATCAACATGCATTCGTCCCTAGAACTGTTGTCCCTTGGAACAGCCTACCAACCAGGATCACCATCGTGGTTAGCTTGAGCAGCTTCAAACAGGCAGTTCAGCCAACCATAAAGATATGAAAATAAAATAAGTAACGTACAGTGTATAAACATGCTAAGACATTTTTAAAATCTCACAGTTTCACAAATCAAAATATTCTAACATTGCACCTGAGGTAGAAATTGCACCCCTTTTCCCTCATCATTATGTCTGCAAAGCAGATTTTGACGAGTGTTGAAGTACAAGGAGAAGTGTGCACTCACCCGTGCTCTGGATCAATAGCTAGAGCGTTAGGTTCTGTGATGTAGGTAGCATTAATCAACTGTCTACGGTACATTCCATTCCTCTTTGATACTTCTATCGTTTGAAGCTCTCTATCTAACCAGTAAATATTTCCACCTTGCCAATCATATGAGAGACCTACAACCTCACCGATCTGTTCAAAGTGTAGAACTTCCACTGTGCTGTTACCATCTTCACATAATCTCTGCAATTTATATATAATGAAATAATAATTAAAGTAGAATATGTGGATCACACGCAAAAAACGGGTCAGGTTTCAAAAATAAAAAAATTATTAATCCCATGATTCAACTATACAACAGTCTTCATCAGGGATAAGAGATAATAAAATAGTGAAAGCTGTATACCATAATATCATAAATCTAAAGTAAATTTCACTAAATTACCATATGCACCCGACTAAACGCCCCCATGGCCATGCATTTTGCAAAAGGGGAGCTTCTATTTGGGGGTCTCAGCTTAAAAATGTCTATAATTATTGATGAATCACAAATTAACCATCATATTAAACTAAAACATCAATAATTACATCGCTGGCTTAGAATGAGAAGATCATAACTACAAAATCAATATTTTGGGAAAAGAAGAAAATCTGTCTAACAATCTCTCTTTCCTTTTGGAAAAACAAGCTTTTTCAACTTCAGTTTTGTCAACATAACAAGTTCCGATTTACATGAAAATGGGCTCATAAGAAGCTTTATGATGTAGATTTCAAATATGCATTAGTCTTATAAGCTCGTAAGTGGCACTTACGACCTTCTCATTCTAAGCAAGCGATACGATGTTTTAAAAAATTCTTTAAGGGGAGCGTTTATTCAGGTGAATACAGTAAAGTGGGTGGAACAGTGGCTAAGTGGTTGGAACTTTCAACTACCAGATTGGAGGTCCCAGGTTTAAATCTGGGTCAGGGTTCTGAAAGTTTTATAAACACTTTTTGGTGTTTCCCATCTGAGGGATGAACTGATTTGAAACCCAGTGGAAGTTAAGGATATATCAGTACAATACATTGGGAATGTTAAAGAACCAAGGAGACTATCTTGGAAGAGCAAGAGCAGCGTGTCTGGATTCATTGTATCACAAAAACTTTCTGTCTCTTCCATCATAAATAATACATCACAAAAATAAGTGTCTGTAATGGGCAACAACCCACTTAAATTTAATCTGAGAATGATGCAGAGCAAACTAGGCTTGACTCTAATAAAAGTTTCCTAGATATCAAACCAATGGTTACCAAGAAATAGTGCAGACAAAATTATTTTTATCGACAGACTGAACACTCTGAGGTTAGGATTTTAACATTTTAAACGGCTGGAAAACATGGTCAACAAATTCAGATACAGTAAAACTTTGTAAAGACGAGCATCTTTATTACGAGCACCAGGCTTACTTTGAGCAAAGTCGCGGCAAACTAGCTAAATAAATGTATACTTATATCACACCACTATGTCGAGCTCTCGATTTATTTTGATCTTTTTCCTTGTCCCAATTAGTCCTCAAGATAACAAGGCATTACTGTAATTGTAAAATTGACATTACCTGAATCTTACGTAGTCGATTATCTGCCCAATATAAACATCCATTCTCGGAGTATTCATAATCTAAGACAGAGACATTTTTAGCAACATCTTCATTAACGAGAACTGTTTCATCTCCAGCAGGTAGTGGACTACGGTAAATTGTATCTCTAGATGCCCATAACATAAACTCCTCAATTTCTGTAAAATAAATATTAAAACTTTGATCCTAAAACCTGAATTCAGGGCTGAAAAGTACCACACCTACTCCTTAAATATATGACAATGTCACATTTCACATTGTGTGACAACTGAACATGGGTTTTCCTTGACCCTTAATTTGACCAATTACATAAGAGTGATAAGGGTTTCTGACACAACAATGGGCCGTAACTCAGGCAATATTCATCCAACATAAATACCAGACAATATACACAACTGGGCTTGGTACCAACAATTTATACACATAGGTTAAACCTTTTTTATGTATGGTTTTGCAGAGTTGTACAATGTTAATATAAGTGTTAACTATTGTTATAAACTTACCACTGACTCTACAGGCATACATGATGGGTGTGTATCTATGTTCCTCTCCTCCGCTACATGAATCACCGGCAATCTTAGCATAGCCTCTTGTATACGGATAGAATGTCCCAGGAGGACATGGGCGTGGCACCTCGTGAACATGGAAATCCACATCACTGTCTGGATCACAATGTATACTGAAAAACTCCTTCCTTGGCTTGAAACCATAATCACTGAAAAATGTACACGGAAAATGAAATTATACAATGTACAATACTGTAAAATCATTTAATTTCTAAGGGACAAATTTTTGTGGTTTCTGGGGAAATTTCTAAAAAAAATATTTCGTGGGAGATGTAATTTCAAAGATATCATGCCACTAAATTGGGATTTAATCCACAAAATTAAATACCCCTCAAATATTAATGATTTAACAGTATATTAAATAAAATCCAGCATCAACCTATTCCCTATTCAACGTAGATATTAAAATCCATGCATAAACTTAAAATAAGTTTGACAAACCTTACGGGCGTTTTTAAAAAAAAGTGCAAATTGTTGTCCCAGACTTTTATTGACTCATAAAAGAGTGTTTATAGCTCTCAACTGAATCGGACAGTTGTCATGACTGTACAAGTTTGAACATATTTCTATATGCACATATCTATATAAACTACTTATACTCTTAAATTTTTTGCAAATATGAATCCAACTCCCTGAATTTTTTCAGGACTGCAGAGCCCACCAGTAAAATATGTAGGCTGATAACACCTGAAGTATGTACTGTAACTTACCATTCAAAATCTTCTCTACTACAGGAACAGTTTCTGACAGTCAGTTTTCTTGTATAGTCCTTTCCATTGTAACAATTAGTGCGTGGAATACGCCTCTCTATAATCATCTTACGTCCCAGAAGACAGCCTGAAAATAAACACGGTGTCTAATGCCTTGGTCCCACGATGCATTTTTTACATTGGCGATGTACTCATTGATTTAAATACACAAGCTTCGAGAGTCATTGGGCACAGGGATATCCATTTTTTTACTAAACAATTGAAAAATGATAGATATAAAGATGAAAATGTTCTGAATTCAAATAACCAAGGGGTCAAAGGGGCTGTGTTTTCCACCTTTTAATGACCAAGTTGCCTTTCAATACAGGCAAAGATACCAATCAATGTATTGCTTTATTCCTGATGAGAAAACATATTCCTGGTCTCCGAAAACATTGGTGCTTCTCTGTTCTGCCATTAGTGTTATACTGACATGTTATGATGTAAATGCGGAAAGACCTTTGTATACTTATTTTTGGTGGGCACTGTATAAGCCGTGTACACTTACCATGGAATGGTGTGTTGTCTGGAAGTGACCATTCCTTGTAATCTGTTTCACTGCAAGCGTAACCTAGCAACACAATATAATATGGTTGGACAATAAAATACAATATAAAGTATTAACAATGTTTATTTCTCTTATATTCGATTAATATGAAGATGACTAGCATAGTTTGCTGGCTTATAATGAGAAGGTCATTAGTGCAAAATCGATATTTTGAGAATAAAACATGTCAACATGACAAGTTCCGATGTTCTTGAAAATAGGGTCATAAGAAGCGCCTTATGATGCAGATTGCAAATATGTATCAGTCTCATAAGGTTGTAAGTAGTAGTTACAACATTCCCATTCTAAGCCAGCGAGTTGTAGGTCAAGTGTCTAGTGCCTCGTTTGTTGTCTTTTTTGTGGAATTTATTTGATGATAATCTTTTTTGTGTTTGTTTGACCGAGACAGTCATAGAGAGAGAGAGAGAGAGAGTGGCAGTTGAGTTTATCCCTACCTAATTGTGAAATGACCTCCGGCTTTGAGGGAAAAGACAGAACGTTTGTATGACACAAGAAATCAGGACACACTGACTAGCTCTTTCTGAATAAACTCCTGAATACTTTAACTTTCCTGATACAAACAATATTACCTTTGGGTTTCCAACCAGTTCATCTCTATTTGTTAGAAAACACAGGAATGATGGTTTTCTGAAATTTCCAGTTCCCCAGCCAAGATTTGAAACCAGGGACATCAGGATCGAAAGGCAAATGAGCTAACCATTTAGTCACTGTTAATTATGTAAGAATGAACATCATTATCCTAGAAACAAATGTATTCTCCTTACCGAAGACAGATCTGGTGTCAAGGGAGATAACTTTCCACGAGTGATGATCCACAGCCGAACCAAACAGAAAGAACACGGTAGTTTTCTCCCCTGGTTCCGTAAGAAGTCCATGGATTCTGATTGGTCTAGTTGTGAAGTTATATGTCTTCCATGTTTCACCCTCGTCAGTTGAATACCTATACATTCAAAACATAAACCATTAAACATACTAATTAGTTAAATGTTACATACAATTCACAACTTGATCTATCTAAAAGGTTGATTGTGAAATCAAAATTAACAATTAATTAGGAATTGCAAGCAATACAGAAGTTCCCTACTGTTTTTCAGGTTTTCAATGTTTCTGTTGCCATGGCAACCACAACTTTTGTCCAAATCAAGAATAAATTAGACATGCATAGTCTTATTGGTTATTATTGGTCCCTATCTACATACCAAGTTTCATTGATCTAGCTTGAAAACTGTTTGAGTGATGGCAAACCTATAATCCCCTCCGGTTGAAAACCGGTAGGAGCCTTATTACATTTATAATACAGTAAAACTTTGTTAAGACAAGCATCGATATTACGAGCACCCAGCTTGTTTCGAGCAAATTTCAAAGTCCCACCAAATTTGCTGATTATATATTGTATACTTATATCACACCGCTATGTCGAGGTCCCGATATATTTCAATCATTTGGCTTGTCCCGATAAGTCCTCGAGATAACGAGGTTTTACTGTATATTCATTTAGTATGTTTGGTCAAGACAACTACTTCAGATTCATGAAATGAATATAAACCTCCATGTTCTACAAATTTAACTTATCACTCTTGACACCTCATTTCTGATGGTATCCATCAAGCAAGCTGTGAGATGAGAAGAAATAATTGCACAATTTTGTACATGTTGCTTTGAAGGTTTTGTGACTGGAAACATTATTTCTGACCCCGGGGACAAACACTGTTCTTTCAGCACTATCAGCCCTTTGATTAATGCTAAGCACCAAGAAAGGAAAAAAGAAAACAAAGATGTCTGAGTGCATTGACCCTTATTCAAACTCTATAACCCAACACTGTATCAGCTGTTTAAGGGTTACATACTACTCAGACTGTTACTATAAGGGTTATTCAATGAACCATTTGTTACACAATGTATGATTATAATATACACAAACAGGGCTCATCACTAACACCAGTCTGCTGCCAAGAATGACCAGTGAAAGTCTTGGAAGGTCCAGTAACTATTTTGTTTACCAATTTAATATTTCTTTTCTCATAGACAAACATAGTTATTATTTTTTTTTAATGGTCTTATTAATCCTCGCCACTGGATAATTCATATGGGCGAGGCCCCCAGAAGAGTTTTAGTACTTTTAGTTTTTGGGGGATAGATACAGAAGATGCCCCAATTCCAGAAGCATCCCTGGTTCTTTTACATGCCAGTGTATAGCACCATACATGGGACCTAGGTTTAAAGTCTCATCCGAAAGACTATTAGTAATTTTAGTTGGCCAGTCCGGGTTCAAACCCACAACCCCGAGATCAGTAGTGACTACTAGTCTCGTGCTCTACCGACTGAGCTAAGCGGGCTGACAAACATAGTTAGTGTCTACCGCTGACAAATGTACATACAGATATAACTTACACAATCTGATTGGTTGGTGTAATTGCTCGGACAGCCAGTATCACACCTCCATGATCAGCCAGAGCAAAGAAATGTATACCTTGTAAAACCTGAAATACAAGAAATATTCATTGACATACTGTAAAGTCAAAATCCTCCATGACATATTAAATTCTGTTCGATTTCTTGAACAAACAAATGTTAACCTGAATCCAAGCAAACTACAACAGAAAAATGTAACAATTAGGGAGTCTCTTGTTGATAAAAGTGTATAGAGCTATATCGGAAGATATTTTTTCAAAAAGTTAAAAAAAAAAACGATAAACAATCATGCTTTCGTATCAGTTTTAACAGAAACTCTCTCTGTGATTTATTTGACATGCGATATGACAATTCAATTCAAAGTTTATTGCGCAAAACAGGCCACCGGCCTATACACAAGAAATAAATAACATATACATATGACAATTAACAATGAGTGAAAATGTGGAAATAATACATGCAAACATTGATGACAATGCATTGTTATAATCATGCTAAATATAAATTGAAAGGTATTCCTTTCTTTCATGGTAAGCAAAATATATATACATGGATACATTACGCACGATGTAAACATTTTGTGCTGACATGAGACTATAATACATATTGATAGTGGAATTACTCTCCTGTAAATGTGGTAGATACTTATGGCGGATATGGCTATATAGTGGACAGGCTAACATAAAGTGTAGTTCGTCTCCAGTGCATCCTTCGCAGTACGGACAGACACGATACTCTGGTATTATTCCAAAGTGTCTACCCTTTTCTACCATCAGATCATGAGCAGAGCTTCTAAAATTAGCTATACATCTTCTGAATTTGCTTATATCAACACATTTTACATAGCTTGCAACATCATAAGTACTCTTATAATTGATATAATGAAACAATTTGCTTGAGCCTAAGCATCTAGTATGCCAAATCTGGACATGTTGGTCTTTGAGCCGTTGTGTATATTCTAGTAGAAATAATTGGTGATTAAAATTGTCTTGTGTTTCCCACACGTAACCGAAACCATTTTGGTATAGATTTAATCTAATATCGGATACCCAATTGCTATAGCCTAGTCTATCATAGTGAACAAGCATTTCGTAACATAGTTTTACATATCTATTGCCAGGCATTTTCAACAGCCGAATCCAGTATTTCATGCATCTTTTCGCAGCATATATGTATATAGGGAACCTTCCAAGATCACCTAGTATGGCATCATTACAAGACATTGTATTGACATTCATAAAACGTTTACAAGCGTAAACATGTACATTCTCAATACAGACAACATTTTTCAAGGCCCATAATTCTGACCCATATAGCATAAATGGAGCAATTTTAGAATCAAAAAGCTTGAAAAAGGTATGGTATGGTAAACAAGAGAATTGATGGAGGGAATTGAACATACACATTAAAGCTTTTTTAGCTTTAACTGACATCGCATTTGCCATTTGATACATAGAAAGTCTGTTTGTAAATAACATGCCTACGTAAGTAAAGCTATTTAACACCTCTATTTTATTGTTATTATATGTCCATTTCTCAGTTGCAGAAAGTTTACCACCTCGTTTAAAAACCACTATCTTCGTCTTTTTAACATTCACACGAAGCTTACTTTTATCACAAAAATCATGCAAAACATTTAATTGTCTTTGAAGGCCAACAACAGTGTCAGCGAGCATAGCAATATCATCTGCAAACATTAGCATGAACACTTCAATCAAACTTGGCATTAGCTGTATACCTCTAGTATTGCAATCACATAAAACTGTATATAGTTCATCAATAAACATGGCAAACAAGATCGGGCTTAAACTGCATCCTTGTCGTAGACCTATAGGACATTCAAAAGTATCTGTGTAACCCTGACCTCATACAGAATATTACGATCAACAGAATCGAAGGCTTTCTCAAAATCTACGAATGCAACATAAATTGACTTTCCTTTCATACTCAAGTATTTGTTTATGATTGAATACAGAATAAAGCTGTTATCTATAGTGGAATATCCCTGCCGGAACCCACCTTGACATTCACAAATTTTGTTATACGCTTGAGTATAAAAAGTAAGTCTTTTGTTATTATGGAGATGTACATCTTGCTCAGTATGTCCACGAGGGCTATCCCTCTATAATTGTCTGTATTATTAACACTACCTTTCTTATGAATGGGAACTAGAATAACTTTAGCCCATTGTTCAGGAAACTCGCCCCTCATGAATAGTCTATCAAACAGTTTGACTATGTATGGCAATAGCACATGGATACCATACACTAAATGTTGTGGAAGGAGGTTTCCACCAGTTGACTTATTGATATTAACATTTTTAATGCTTTCTATAACATCGTTCTCTGTAATCGAAGAGTTAAATAATATATCCTGTGCCTCATCTAGATTCTCTTCTGTGATATCATCTTGTATAGTCTGTTCATTATTATTATCACGATCTGAGTTAAATAAACTGCTAAAATGCGTGTACCAATCGTCGAGCGCGATTTCTGGGTTGATCCGCGGTGTATATGTTAGTCTCTTTATTTCCCGCCAAAACAGCCTTGGAGTATTAGCAGACGCATCCAAGGTGTTCAATGTGTTTCTATTGTACTGGGAACGTTTATTTTTACATAACGTTTTGTAGCGTTGTTTTTTGGTGATGTATTCGCGTAAATCCTGTTCCGAACAGTCCATTTTCATACGAAAGTGTTCCAGAACACCCTATGGAACTATAAGAATCGACTATTTTTTGACGTTTGAATCAAAGTACACGGAACCCATCCAAAGTTTTAATTTTCAATTTAGGTAGTCTAGTATCATACATTCATACTTAAAACGATGCAAGTAATTATTTTGACATTGAATGACTGTTAGAATATAGCCATATACACTTTAAAATAAATTCACAAGTATAAATCACCTTGAAACATTAATCCATAAAATTATATTCCCATGAAATATATGATCTTACAGTATAGAATCACTTTGACTCTTAACTCGAGGATTTCAACTCTTGGGTGTCTACAACAGTGCCAGGTTTGACTGTTGAAAATCAAAGCTCAAGAGTCACCTAACCTTTGCTTTGTTTTTTAATACGAATATTCTTAATATTTAATGACTATTAAAAAATGAAATGTTATCAAGAAACATATTGACTCTTAACATTTTGGGGCTAGTGAATACATCTAGAAGCTAGTATCATAAAACAAGAGCACTGCCTACGATCGAGTGCTGGACGCTCAACTTTCTCGTTCTTGTTAGTAACAATGGCAAATAACTCCATAAATATAGGTCACATGGTAATGAGCCTTGTCAAAATGGACTCCTCTTGTGATGGTGAATCTTGTGATGGTGAATGACTGTGACAAGTTTCAAATGGATGTATGGGCGTTTTTCAAAAAAAGTGCAAATTGTTGTCCCAGACATTTATTGACTCATAAAATAGTGTATATAGCTCTCAACTGAATCCAACAGTTGTCATGTACAAGATTGAACATATTTCTATCTACCAAACCCTGCAAATGTCTATATAAACTGCTTATATCGTTCAAATTTTTGCGATTAAGAATCTAACTCCCTGAAAATGGGCTGTCCTAAGCAGTTCAGAGTGATGTTGTTCCTTCAAAATCTCTTTTATTATATGAATTTATCATGCTAATTTAAGCTAAATATAAAGATTTTGTACTTCGCAGTAGATGATAGTCAATTTTTCTGATTGGTCTGGAATAAAACCAGTGTTTTTTTACGTGAACAAGTGTGTCCCTCACTTTTGTTCCATCCTGTTACCTTACTAGTAAAACAGGAATACATCAAAGTATTTATTCCTAGGTATAATCCAGTTATAATTACTTGATAGAAGTCTCCTTAACAAAGAGAATGGGGAAAGGGAATATTATGTTTTATTAAGAAAAATAGTGTTTTTTATAAAAATCATACAATCATATTTGATGGTAAAGCTTAATTGTCCATCCTGTTACCATGCTCCATTGCTTATAAATTCAACATAATGACATTAAAACTCAGACATACATTTAAAAAACATTGGGAAATCTTATTTTCACCTTAATTATGACTCTTTAGAGGGATAATTATTATTCATAGGAAGATTTACAATAAAATTTTCCATCCTGTTACCATGCTTTTTTGTTCCATCCTGTTACTTCAATTTTGGTAACAGGATGGACAAATAATGGATATATTGATAATAAATTCCGAATTGCTTAATACCTTACAGATTTTTAAATGTCATTTTAAAAAAGAATATCTTACATAACAAAAAATATTTTTTAATGTACTTTGCTCCCGATACTTAAGGTCAGGCAGAGCTTCTTGAAATAGAAATTACGGCCATACTTAAGGTAACCATCCATCTTAATTGTATGTCATAATGTATAATTACTTCTTTTGTCAAATTGAATGATTACAGAGTATCAGTGAATATCTCTTATAATGAAATCCTCCTTGAATGACTTTTTTGTGGATGTTATATTTGACTGACAGGGCTGACAAATGAAGGTGCTTTCCATCCTTTTACCACATTTTCCATCCTGTTACCAAATTTGTCCATCCTGTTACCGTTTTTCCGTCCTGTTACCATCACATTTCTAAAGTTTTCAACTTTGTGTATTATTTCATATGGAACTCCTTAATTAAATGTTCACCAAGTTGGCATATGCAACAGTATTTCACTGAAAATTTTGTTTTAATATTAAATTGCTTACATTAAACAGTTAAATAGTGTAATTATTACATACATGCGCAATGAGTGAAGGTGTATTCTCATGTAAAATGATGTTTTTGTATTAAATAACTTAATTATATCTGCATATATACAACAAATATAATACATTTGATGATTTGCAACAATCAAATCATATTTATTTTTATTATATTAAAATTAATGTAGAAATATGGGTGTGGTAACAGGATGGAAAAATGATGTTTTTTGAAAAATTCAAGCAATTATATTTACATTTTTAGCGAAGCAGGAGGTCTCCCCTTACTTGGAATGTGTTTGTTTATAATAACTCTTTCTTATCATGTTAAAGAAAATTTGATTTAGCATAATTTTTTTTGATAATAAATTTGTTTCAAAATTTGCACTTTTTTTGAAAAACGCCCATACCTTAGATAGTCTTTGAGAAAATGACTCTGACAATGAACTAAACCAACGCACATGCATCCACAGACGATCCCCTTATATATACTAAATATTAAAAAAAAATTTCTTTGAAAAGTTGAGCTAAAAATTAAGGGGAAGTATAAGTATTATTTAACAGTGACACAGTACCTGGTGCCATGTGAAGCCTGCATCAGATGACAGAAATACGCCAGCTGATTCATCGATATGTATACGCTTTCCAAAGTTTCCCGTAGCAACAATAATACCCGGAGCTGATTCCTTGGATAAAATAGGTGCGGCACGATTTGATGCTGCCACATGGTTAAATGTCTGTGTTAAATGTAGGGAGCAGTTGTTACCCTGAAATGTAGTCAAGAGATAAATGTGCATCATATGTGAGTGTATAACCACATTCAATGGTTACACATAGTGACTGTTCTTGATAATAGTGACAAATTTCACATGGGTGCAAGTTAGATATTCCGAAATATCTGAAATTCTAAAAAAAATGTAAATTTTTACAGAGAAAACAAAAGAAAACAGACTTTTTGGTACACTCAAAAATCTGAAATCAGATATATACCTGAAAACTTCCACCCACGATTTCATAGCGACAGTTGATCGTTTAAAAATACTACATGTGACAACACTATGATATTCACTATCTTATTAGCTTGGCGAATTTGACCTGACCCTGACCTTTATGCATGAATATAATACAAGGTTTTTGCTTTGAATATATAAATTTCCGCAAGCAAATTGTGTAAAATCAGTATTTCAAATTGTGTTTGGATAGCATCTAGAGTGTCTTCGTGACACTCCTCGATTATGAAAACTTACAATCCGGGTAAAAAATATAGGCAATATTCTGGCTGTTACATTATGCAAATTAAGTCAGGATTTTGTCAAATTCGCCAAGCTACACAACCTCTCCAGCCTGACACCCCTCATAACATTATCATCATCCTAATCATCTACTTTCACTTACAGTATACTAGCAAGCATTTCAAATGGGGGGGGGGTAAAAACAACACTCAACATTCATTCAAAACACTTATTATAATTTGAACTTAAAAATATAAACAGAGACATCAAAAAGTAGATTTGCTAAAACAATTACTGGTTGTACTTGTGAGCATTAATAGTTAGTGCTTTCATTTTAGTGACTCAGATAATTAATTACACAAGTGATGAAAATTAGAGCCACTTGGCCGGCTAATATATTCTTCAAAAAGTCTAGCTAAAAACAAAGTTAGGCAGTAACTATACAGAATGTAGGTTTCTGAGTTAAGTGAAAGGTAGATGGGAACAACAGTTAGGTGAAATTCACAACAAAATGTATTGATATAATAATTTCATATTCATATTATGGCTTATCACAGCATACCACACCAAGTGAAAAAAAATAACTTAATTGGCAAACTAATTAATAACAAGAGATGTTTATAAAACATGTATGCCCCCATGGCAGCAAAATAGTAAAAAAAGGTCACAGTGACCTTGATGTTTGACCTACTGACCTCAAAACCAATAGGGTAATCTACTGTTGCTAACCAACCTCTGTGTCAAGTTTAAATATCATAGGGCAAGGTGTTCTTGAGTTATTGAAGGGAAACCATTTGGTCTACCGACAGACAAACAGACTGGCAGACATGTGCAAAGCAATATGCCTCCTCATCAAAGATGGGGGGGCATAATTATGGGCATGGATAAAACATGATGATTCCCATATAAACACACTTATCAGACAATCTGGATTACAAAACCCCAACAAAAGACTAGCAAAGTGATTGTCTTATAAGTGGATATACACGGTAACATGCACACTGAGATAAAACATAAAGAAAAGGGTTCTAACTTATACTGGGACTGTGAACCATTTACTTCATAGACTCTTTAGTATAAGTTTAAATCTACACCAATTTATTTAAGGTCATTTGTGAAAGTTTTTCCAACTTATATCAATCACTCTCGATACCTCATTCCTGATGTTACCCATAGCTACAAGGATATGAGAAATGAGAAGCCAGTTTCCCTTATGTGCTGAGTGTCTAGAAAGGGAATTTCTGGTACAGTTTTTATTTCGTCTTTGGTATGACACGGCCTGGGATCAAACCTTGGACTTCAGAGAAGTTTTGCTGCTGAACATTTTTGCCAAACAAGAGGCCTTCAATGACATTATTTCCATGATAACTGTAAAATCCTTTAATTTCAACAGGACAAAAAATTTTGGCTTTTGTGACAATGACCATTTCTTGAGATGTTCTTGAGATGTTTTCATAAAATAAATATTTTGGTCAGAAATCATTGCTCTTTCAAGTGTGTATAAGGTCGAAAGTTGGGACTATGAAGTAAATAGTTAATATAAAACAAAACCAAAACAACATGCAACTAAGATTACCTCATTCACTGTATATGCATCCTTTTGCTGTGAGAGCAGATATAAACATTCAGAGAGAAATACATTAGATTTACAGAAGTCAACATACAGAATCGGTGAAAAAATATGACTTAAACTTTACTTTAGTTTATACTATTTTATTTTAGGTTGATTTTCCTATCTTATATAAAATACTCTCGACACCTCATTCCTGATGTTATCTATAGCCACTAGGGTATGAGAGAAGTTTTTCAAGATGAAGAAGTGTATCATTGACAGTCTTGAAGAAAGATGTTTATTGAAAACTCTGTTGACCACATACAAATCTAATAATTATACCTGTCAAAACAGAATAATAATTGCATCTTTTACTCATCAGCAGTGAAATACAGAAGGTATTATTATGAGATAAAGAGGTTCAATTAACTAACAATAAAACATAAAATACAAATTAGAACTTTGTCCTAAGTATAAATATTGCTGAAGATTTTGTGTATCGGAAAGACATGGTAGGTTTCAGAACATTATGAAGTTAAGCCGAACCATCACAATTTGTCTTTGAGAACCCTTTAGCAGGACTGAAATATTCATTAACGTCCCCCATATATCCATCAGAGGCTCGTAGGGAAGATTGGGCAAATGCCTAACTACGTTGCCTCTATAAATAAGGTCTTTATTATTATTATTATTATATTTTGGCTACAGTCTCGCCTGCATCATGAAAACAAATATCGAATATACTGAGAATTTATTATGTTTAATACATATTATATAAGGAAGAACTTACCACACTGCAGTTGGTTTGTTTATTAGCGAAATCTCTCTCCGGAGCTACGATACGTTGCCATTCTCCACCTTTATCAAATGATATCAAAGATCTCTGATGATCTGTACCTAGTGTATGGTTGATCAACTGTGTAGCTATATATACACCACGTATACCCTGTACCTTGTGTAAGTCAGCAAATGCTTCATCTGTGTAGAACCTGTCAATAAATCATAAATAAATACATTACAGTCTGTTCAAAATTAAATATTAATGGTTATAAACATTGTCTCATCCTTCAGGTAAACTATGTTTATCTAGGTTTAACTGGGTGTTACTGATTTCACTGTAAATTAATCCTAGCTAGTCTTTCAAACAGGAAGGTACCTTCTTAGCATTATTTATTGAATGGACAGTAGTTATTGTATATTGTAATTTACATAAAATCTAGCAAGAAGCAAGTGCTTCCATATTCCAACATTTTTAACGTTACTTTGATCATATTTTGAATATTGTGGGGATTTAATATCTTTGTCTCATTCATCAAATGAACCACATTAAATCAACTGCAAGAATCCCAAACAGTCAGAGTTTATCGACCAATCTGGCAAGGGAAAGCCAAGTTACTTTGGCACACATAAGACTATTTCAGTTCAAAGCAAACACAAGACACAGGCCTGCCAGGTTTTCTGTGCACTTACTGCAACTACCTTTTATCAAAATAGTAACAGTGACCTTAACCTCGACCCCACAGACCAAAATACAATCCCATAGGTCTCTAGGTCTCCATACAAGCTTCATAAAGATATGTCAATCCAAACACAAGTTATTGAACGGAAACCCCCCCTGTTTGACATTGCCGCCCGCCAGGCCACCATCCTGCCTGCCAACCACATCCCAATCAAATAACCAGGATTTTTTTGTTGAAAAAACTTGTTAAAAATATCCACTGTGAATAACATTTATGTAGGTAAAATACTTACCTGAGCCAGGAATCACTAAATGAACCATTAGGACTGAAGTAGAGTATATCTTCCAAGGACAGGCTAAACTTGGTACTGTTAGCCTCGGATATATACAGATGTGTTCTAGATCCATTATGTCCGATACACATAAATATCTGATCCTCTGAGGCATCTGCCACATAGTAATCCTGTAATGTATGAGATGCATTTGATTCAACTAATTCTAATACTGTAAAATCATTTTGTTGCAATGGGACAAAATTTCTTGGTTTTTGGTGAAAAAGACCATAGACTATAGAAATTATTATTATTATGGGGAAAATGAAGTTGAAATTTCCAATCGAAACACAAAACTATGCATCCTGTTCAAATAAAAAGAATTCCTTTCAACAAGAGGCCCTGGGATGCATACCTACCGAAAGTCCCTTTGAAGCCTCTTTTGTATTGACACTGTACAATTATGCCGAGCATAGCCTTTATTTACTTTATTTCTACAGAAATATGGCAGGCATACATATATATGTGTCTCTTAGCGGGTTTGAACCATCGGGTCGTCAGATTAGACGGCAAGCGCACTAACCACTGATCTACAGAGGCACACTGTTGACCTAGCTTATCATCCAAGATGACCCAATATACAAACTGAGGCTAGATTTCATCAAGACAAATATTCTAACAAACTTTTACAAAGACCTCGGGAAATTGACAGATATATGTTACAGAATTAAAATGCTCAGCAAGTAAGTGTTACATCAGTCAAATTGGCCCTGATAACCCTACAGATAAATCACTGGCTTAGAATGAGAAGGTCATAACTACTACTTACGACCCTATAAGACTGATACATATTTGCAATCTGCATCATAAGGTGCTTCTTATGAGTTTATTTTCATGAAAATCAGAACTTGTCATGTTGACCAAACTGAAGTTGAAACAGCTTGTTTCACCATAAGTAAAGAGTTAATTTTCTTGTTGATTTTGTACTTACAACCTTCTCATTCCAAGCCATCAAAATATAGACTTAACTTTGTTGTACAATAAAGATATCTTACCAGATTAGACAGTGCATGTGGAAATTCAGCATTTCTAAATCTTCCTCTATAGTGTGATATAAAGATCTGATTTGTAACTCCGGTACGGCCCAACAAACTCTGTAAAACACACAAATTAAACATGTATTATAATGGTCAATAACAAGAGATCTGATATGTAACTTTCCGTATCGGTCAACGATCTCTAAAATATTGAATAAAATAGGTATGACAAGATGTTTGTTTCAACCTAACAATCATCTTTTTCTAGTCATGTTCAACCAATAGTTTGAGGATCCCAAGGCATAATTTTTTTCCAACTATTAACTTTGAATACATATGGATATACATAGGTGGCTTATCTTAGCCAAGTTAGTGCTAACTTTCAATTCAATTGTTTTCAAATGATTTGTCCACATAAATTAGCCAAATATGTATGACGGAAGGACATTTCATTCTAAGTAAAGTTTTACAAATTTGACCTTAACCTGACCTTTAAGCGTGAATATATTACAAGGTTTGTGCTTTGAATATATCAATTTCCGCAAGCGAATTGTGCAATATCGGTATTTCAAATTTGTGTTTGCATTACATCTCTAGCGTCTTTGTGATACAGCCCGATTATGAAAACATACAATCGGTGTAATATCGTAGGTAATATATTGACTTTTGCTAATCGAAATAGAATGCCTTAAAATCAGTACTTTATTATTGCAGGTAAAAGTGAGAAACATACCACTTTTCTAGCAGCAAACATGTAAGGTCCTTGGATCTCGAAGTCATGTACGTTAGACAATAAGGTGTCTAAACCTTGAAAATAGTCGCAGCTTCGTACCACACTTCCACTATCATATGTTGACATTCTGTGTACATAGATACACGAAGAATTGAGCCCATATGAGTCATCTTCCCTGCAGAAACAAGAAAGCCGTTGACTACCAAATGTAATATTTTATAAACATAGTGAACAAAGAAAGGCTATTGTTGAGAAGATAGGGCCCTGTCTTATTATCAACATGACTGTGTTTCCTAATTTTACTTATATATATCACTAACTAATAAAATACTTGCTGCAGTTTCATGAATACAAAAGAGATGGGGAAAACATCTCCTAATTTAGAGTTTGCTCAAACTTGGTGCAAGTATAGTATCATGAACAAAGCAACATAAGCATAGCATGGTCACTGAGTTTGCTGAGTTATTTGTCTTGAATTTGCAAGTTTGAAAATCTTTTTTTAAGAGCAGATAACTTTGAAAACAAGTAAGAAGGAATTGCAAGCATAAAGAAGTCCCGGTGTATGAAAAAATTAGATGTGCATACTCTCCTTCTTAGTCCCTATATATATATATATCCACCTACCAAGTTTCATAAACCTAGCTTGAAATCTGTTTCAGTTACGGCAGGATCCAGATTTACTGACAGACTGAGGGTAAACCTATAGTCCCCTACAGTTGAAAAACCAGGTAGGGGACTAACAAGCATGGCAATCTACTGACCTACTTGGTTCATAAATTCAATACCAAATCAACATGCATTCAATATGATATATATATTTACCAATAGAATGTCCGGACTCCAAACATGAGTAAATCCCAACTTTGACCAAAATCTCTGGATAAATATAACTGAAATAAGAAGGATAACAGTTTTAAATATACATTGCGGAGAACATTTGCCCAAATTATCACATGAACAAACAAACTTATCATATATATTTTTTTATAAACATTTAAATTCCAGGCCTGTAAATATAAGCAATTATTCCCAAGCCTGAAAAGTCTGGTTTCAAAGCCAGAAATTTCACTTTTCACTAGTATAGACAAAGAAAGTAATTTCAGGATTCAAAAACCTGAAATCAGACTCAAGTCTGAAAATACTCAGATCTGATACAACATTATATGCATTAAAGACCAGAACAAAATGCATTTACACCATTCATTAAATACTAAAAAATATTTAATTTTTAAAAGTCCTCTCAAATTGTGCAGATATTTGTCAAATGCTATATACGTGGGGTATATAATTCATATACAAGAAAACATGGAAGGGGAAACGTGTTGGTAATTGGGAAATCTATTGAATCATGGGGATTTTCTTTTGTGTTCAAGCAAAACGAGGGCTACTGATTTTTAATAGCAGAGAATACTGACTGTGTTGTACAGCTACCAAAGAGTTCTCTAAGACAGGATGGACATATACGTGTGTCTTTATGCATTACTTTCATGTAAGATTGAATGACAAAAAGGGTTCCAGTAGAAGCTGTTCACAGGGTAAAGAGTGAGAGGGGAGGGAGTTGGAAGAAATGTGTAGAAGTATAGTGGGGTTTTCTCTTAGCTTTTTGCATAGATACAATACACAATGTATATGGTAATATCTCACAATGTGACCCCTGAAATAAAGTTATTCAGTTCCTTTGAAATAAAGTTATTTAGTTCCTTTGAAATAAAGTTATTCAGTTCCTTTGAAATAAAGTTATTCAGTTCCTTTGAAATAAAGTTATTCAGTTCCTTTGAAATAAAGTTATTCAGTTCCTTTGAAATAAAGTTATTCAGTTCCTTTGAAATAAAGTCATTCAGTTCCTTTGAAATAAAGTTATTCAGTTCCTTATAAAACAACATCAACGTTATTATATTATTACAGACAGATGAAAATAATTTCAAAGTCAATTTGTGTCTTAGCCGAGAATGTTTAAAGGTGTATATTCAGTTCACACTAATAAGAAGGCTAATAAGACATTTAAAACATCAGCATTTTTGAAGCTGAAATAATACATTAACTTGATAGGTTTATGCCAATTTTCCATGATGAAACGAAATCTTGAAATACAGTACATATGAACTGAACTGATCATAAATAACACAAGAAATGAAATTGCAAAACATTTTAAAAGTACAATTTCCTACATAATGCTGCTTAAATTTGATTTATATAGGTATTTGTTATTATATAACTGACAAACAATAATAGACGGATATGCATGACTGAGCTACATATTCAAACAGCGTCTTTTTACAAACACATTAATTTTCAAACATAGCAAGCTGATTTCGTATAAATGTTAGTATAATAGTGGTACAAGGCACTCAGTCAGGTGATTTCGTTATTTATAAAGTATCCCATTTCAATAGTAATGTCAAGGCTAAATTATGTGGTTAAATAACAAAGTTACCGGTACATGTACTGTAAAATCATTTAATTTCAATGGGACAAAATTTTGCGGTTTTTGAGGAAAAATGCCATTTCATGGGGACATAGTTTCAAGGATACATTATCCACTAAGTCAGATACAATAGAATCATAAATATCCATGAGCTGTTAGATTTTGTGGTTTAGGGCATTCATGAAATTATATCCCACATGAAATTTAATGATTTTACAGTATTTGGTTATGTCACTAACTATCACCTAATACAATCGTATAATGGGTTTATATAAAGTCAGACAAAACAGAACTTTTGTTTACATAATGTCAACATTAAGATGAATATTGATTTGATTTTAAATGTGCATACACTTAGGGTAGCATTATTATTGTGAACCTGTATGCATGAACCTAACCAACCCGGATGTTTCACATATCAGCAGGATCGCATTTCTATCTATGCATAAATACTGTAAAATCATTAATTTTGTGGGGGATTAAATTTTGTGGATTTTGTGGATCACCTTTAACCACAAATTAAATCCCATCAAACACTTATTTTGGCCTTTGTATTTATCACCTGAAATGCAATATCCACGAATTAACGTCCCAGCGAAATGGTCCTTTATAACCAAAACCACAAAATTTTGTCCCATTGAAATTAAGTGATTTTACAGTAAACAGTTAAACCAACCAATGCTTAAATAACCAAATAAACTCAAGGTTTAAATTTTAAACTTTTGAAGCAAAAAAAATACATAAATATTTTGGTAGACAAGGAAGTTACGTTCTAATATAACCACAATTTATTTCGATCAGACTATAATAACATGCAAGAGAAATCACAGGCAATTGACTGGCATACTCCTATTTCTTTGACAAAGTTCAGTTTTTCATACATTTTTACATTGAGTTTCATGCTCAAAATGTTTCAAACTTTTCATGCACTTTTTGATGTTTTCAAGTAGGACATTTCAGGAATTAATTATTGTTATAATTACATGACTGTCCAGGACAAAATGTTCATAATTATTCCAGACAAAACCAATCTCTCATGATATTTCCAGATCTGTTTTAACCCACAGATAACAGTATCATTGATAAGACTAAAACGAAAGAAAAAATAATAATATTTTTCTATATCAAAAAGGAAAACATAAATTTTGCGAAATGATTTTTTTTTCATAATCAATGATACAGTTACCTGTGTATGAAGTTTTATGAACCCACAGGTAACTGTTTCATTGATACTTAAAGATTTAAACCAAAAAGTGTAAAAAATTTACAACGTTTTTTAATTATGAATGATACAGTTACCGGAGTATGAGGCCTGTGTGTTACATACTTACATTAGAGCTACCAGAGGGCTGATAATCCATACCCAGTATGTGAGTGAAGTTGGTTTTATGGAACTTGAGCTTGGCTGGTTTGAAGGGCACTTGCTGCCGACTGACCGTAGCACCGAAATCACGTGTAGTGAATGTGTAATTGTTCTTTTCATCTGTGAAAACATACTGAAATAGAAAAGTATAGTAAAGTACTGATTCCAAGTCTACTTTCAGACCCATCTCATTTAAATCAGATACAAACATTTGCTCCATTCTTATATGAAGATCTGACAACACTCTGTAAGAAGTCACTTTCAAATGACCTTTATAGTGCATAATAACCTCACAAACTTTCACAATTGTCGCCACACTTTCAGCTTTGTGATGGAAGAGATTTGATTGGATGATATTAAATTCACATCTTAATGACCCCATACAGAGTATCCTCAGATCCTATATCAGCGTAAAGTAGTGCAGCGTAATAAGGGTCTACCTTTTAATGAGATTGCTTTCAGACAGTTTGGCTGTTGGTGGGCTGCTTCGTAGAACATGCTATATAGCAAGTATACACAAGTAAGAGACTGTAGAAGTAATGCAAGGTTGAAGACAGGAAGCAGATTATTACCTGCTCCACTGAACAGCCAGGTCAAAAAAGTATAATGTGTCCATTTAGACAACAACCCCCAACCCCCCCATCGATAATTCTGTGGCAAGTCAGCTGTAACATTCAGCTGGAGCAACAGCAGATTGGTCTGATTTACTTTCAGGTACCCTTTCATACCACTCGGTAAAGTGGAGTATTGTGGGTAATTCTTACTCAATTGTAACTTAAAAGTTGAGGCCTAGCTGACCACCAAAACAACATAATGATAGCCATATCTAATAATAATCAGGATTTTTAACTTTGTTGATAACCAGCTTATACACAATTTTGACTTGAGAACAAAAATTAAGAGAGTAAGTATGTGGAACCACACAACTAAACAATGAAGGTGTTTATCCTTAAAATTGCCTCCGTTTCTGCTTAACACTTAAGCCTTCATCAAGGTATACAATGCATACAAATTTTGATTTATTTGACACTGTTCTATATCATATGAATGAGACCATAGCTTTGTATCCATTCTTAATTACATTGGAAACATTCCCTCAGAGAAAAATCATTAGTAAACACTCGAGACAGAGCTGCTTTTTACACCATACCTATTAAATGAATAGACGAATGTTAGATAAAATATCACAATCACTTTTTACTATATTGCTTTTTGCCATTATGAAATAAATGCCTCAAGTGATATCAATAATGAGATATTGTGTGTAAAACAGGAGAAACAGATTGGGAAATAAAATACCACTACTGTATTTATTATAGCTTGGAGAATTTGACACGATCCTGACCTTTATGCATGAATATATTACACGGACAATGCTTTGAATATATCAATATTTACGCAAGCAAATCGCGCAATATCTTATTTTGCAAAATTGAGTAATGGGGATTTTGTCGGTATTGAAAAATTGAGCAATGGGGATTTTGCCCGTGTTGAAAAATTGAGCAATGGGGATTTTGCCTGTTTTGAAAAATTGAGCAATGGGGATTTTACCTGTATTGAAAAATTGAGCAATGGGGATTTTACCTGTATTGAAAAATTGAGTGATGGGGATTTTGCCCGTATTGAAAAATTGAGCAAAAGGGAATTCGGCCAGTATTGAAAAATTGAGTGATGGGGATTTTGCCGGTATTGAAAAATTGAGCAATGGGGATTTTACCGGTATTGAAAAATTGAGTGATGGGGATTTTGCCCGTATTGAAAAATTGAGCAAAAGGGGATTTTGCCCATATTGAAAAATTGAGTGATTGGGATTTTGCCTGTATTGAAAAATTGAGCAATGGGGATTTTGCCCGTATTGAAAAATTGAGCAATGGGGATTTTGCCCGTATTGAAAAATTGAGCAATGGGGATTTTACCCGTAATGAAAAATTGAGCAATGGGGATTTTGCCCGTATTGAAAAATTGAGCAATGGGGATTTTATCTTCCTCTATGTATTTATCTGCTTTGAATCTGGTGAAATGACTTAACACATGGTACATGTATTACTAAATGTAAATTGTCTGAAAATTACAACAGCTTGTACTTTGTAAAATGTGAAGCTACGTAATTATCTGTCCTTTATTATCACAAAAGCCCTTAGCAGGGCCTTTCTACAGGGTAAATACAAGAAAGACTTTGGTTGTAATTCAAAGTTTTAAAGACATTTTTTACCTGAATCAAAGTAATTCTTCGTAAAAATGAATAGCATTATTAATTTCATCAAAACTGTGGAAATCTGCTGATCAGCCGAAGATACTCATCCCTGTCTAATACTGGACTTGATAAAACAGAAATATGATGGTGTAAGAGGCATAACTTACATGACTATTGAGTATGGGACTGTTGAAGTAACTAGATATAACAGCAGGTTGTCCATTAGGTAATGTCAGTTTGTCATCAATGCTGGTGAATGTTTCCCCGTAGTTATGGGATACGTAGACATGTGATGATGAGACAGACAGTGGTGTGGTATCAATCTCTACTCCTGTAATAAACAAACAGTAACATTGATATAGTATACCGTAAAATCATTTAATTTCGATGGGACAAACTTTTGGGGTTTTGGTAAAAAATACCATTTCAATGGGATGTATTAAAATTGGTGGATTTTGTATTTCATGTAATAAAATACAAGGGTCAAATTATTGTTCGATGGGATTTACATTTAAGTGCATCATATAGTTATTTCATCAATTCAACAAGACCACATTCACTAAGCGCTTATGTTCCCGTGTAAGCCTTGTCCATAAAGAAGTTTTATTAACATTACATGAAACAGTCCATAAGGATTAACAATGAAAAAGGTATTTTCATAAGTCTAAGTCCAAAATTATGCCAATGTGAAGGTCAAAATGATGTCAGGCGATATAGGTGTATGCACAGGCATTTGATTTCAACTGCGCATACATTCATTATTTTTCCTAGTCACGGAGAGTCCTGTTACGTACCTTAAAGAGAAATAATGTGAGAAACTTGTCATCCTTATCCGAAACAGAAATATATATAGTTGGTATAATTTCGCGTAGCCAAGTCCCAAACATCACATGAAGAAGTATAGTTATAGTATATTACAAGAACATACCTTTGGTTAAAGCGAGGATTACATTACTGTCCTTCCCGGCCCAATGAACGATCATCTGTGCATGGCTGTCATTAAACGCAAACTGTAAATGAACAAATAAATACAGTTAGACAATACATAATTGAGGATCCACCATATTTAATTAAAGCATCAGGAAATTTCTGATACATGTTGAAGGGGTGATGTAGAAAGACAGCCCAAGTTGGCATTGAACGTAGACAGGGGTATGGTGTCGTAGTTAAGCAAGCTTAACACTACATACAGGAAATACTGCAATGAGGTTCCTTAGTATGTTTGCAATGCATTTTGCAGGACATACACAAAGGGTTTGTTCTTTTTTTTAACACCCTTTCACATGCAAATTTAATATTTGACCGAAAATCCAAAGACGTTAACAGCAGTTAGTTTTCAATGAGTGTTACTATTTTGAATCATTGGTATCCTATGGTCATATAATGTTGGTCAGTTACCTCAACCAGGTTTCCTGGCACGAGTCAGTCAGGTAAACTATGTTTATGTTGGTTTAACTAGCTGTAACTGACTTAACTTACAAATAGGATAGTTCCCTCATTTAATATAACTTATTGAATCAACAGTACTGTAAAATCATTTAATTTCGACGAGACAAAATTTTGTGGTTTTGGTAAAAATAGACCATTTCGATGGGACCTTAATTTGTGGATTGTAAATTTCAGGTAATAATTACAAGGGACAAAATTATTGTTTGATGGGATTTGATTTCGATGTTAAAGGCAAACCATTAAATCCATGAGATTTAATCCCCCACGAAAATTAATGATTTTTACAGTATCAGCAACACCATGCACATGAACAGATTCCTATATCATTGTGTATTGTGATATTCTTATCACATTCATATCGCTGGCTTAGAACAAGAAGGTCGTAACTACCAAATCCATATTATGAGAAAACAAGAGAAAACTGTCTGTAATTTACTCTTTACCTCGGGGAAAACACGTTTTTAAAACTTCATTTTGGTCAACATGACAATTTCAGATTTTCATGACAATATGCTCATAAGAAGCGCCTTGTGAAGCAGATTTCAAATATGTATAAGTCTTATAAGGTCGTAAGAGGTAGTTACGACCTTCTGGTTCTAAGCCATCGATATGTTTGCCTCGTTCATATTATGTATACGCTTCATTGCTTGTATTCATCATTTACCAATTTGAATATAAACTATAAATAGCTGCAATATTATATTGTTGTCACCTTATAGTACCTGCTACAGTTCAGTAATATCTAGGACATGTTTAGTAGTGTACTTTTAAATTTTGACTTGACTACCAAGGGTATAAGCTTTTCAAGATAAACATCATATTTGTGCATGCATCTACACACACCATTGCACATGTTACTAAATTGATACAGACATCAGACATTCAAGGTTTCTCAGAAATAAACAAGTCAGTATATAAAGGTAGATACAAGTTTCCTTGTTGCACCAAAGGGACGAAGAGTCATCCAGAAACGAGATCTTGAATTCAATGTAAAGGTAGGTAGATGTAGCTTTACACCTCGGGCACAATATGCTCTTATGTTTCAGAACTGTTCAAGAAATGCTCTAGAGCATTATGAAGGTAGCTTTGCCTGGTTTAGCATAGAGGTGATCTTATAATTTAGGAGGTTGTCCAAATCATTGAGATAGTCTTACAACTGAGATGGTCTTCTATGTGAGGAAGTTTTTATTATAGAAGTTGTCTAACAAGTTAGTTGGTCGCATCATCGAGGCTCCCTTATTATTGAGGTTGTTTTAAAAGTGAGGTGGTCTGAAAATAGTGATCAGGGGCGTAGCTAGGACCTTAGCAATGTGTAGGCCCGTAATAAAGATGGAAGAAGTAGGGGGGGGTCGGGGGCATGCTCCCCCAGATTTTCTTTATTCCTTGAAAGGTACTGGTGCGTTTTGACGTATATTTAGTAGATCAAATTTCAAGTTAAACTTAAAAAAAAATTTTCTCGAAATGATGTGTAGGCCCGGGCCTAATGGCCTAGCAGCAGCTACGCTACTGGTGATGGTCTTATAGCTAAAGTGTTTTTTTATTTTTGGGGTGGTCTTGTCATTGAGGTGGACATTCCATGCGAGAGGTTTTCCTGTAAAGAATTCAAATTGAACATGACAAAATACCTACCTATGTGCACCGATTTATTAATCTATGGTAGGTTACTATGACATTTCTGTAAATTAAACTACTAAAAACCATCCAAATAGATTTTATGAGATTTTATAGTATTTTGTAACATATATGTACATGACATCATCCAATTTCTACATAACATATAACTTTTAAAGTAATATGACACGGAATGGTACATCAGGTTTTGAAATAAACAGAGCTAGGTACAAGTAAGAACATAAAACACGACATGTATATAATAATCACATGAAAGGTTTGAGTCATGCTCGGCTGATACATGATTGTACAGTCTGTTCAAAGTTGAATGAGAACGGTTGTAAACATAAGCTTGTCTGTCAGTTAAACTATGTATATTCAGGCTCAACGGAGTGTAACTTAATTAACGGTAGTCCCTGCTTTTCTTTTGAAAGGGATAGGTCCTCGTTAGTATTACTTATTGAATCGAAGGTACTAAGTTTTCCTTTATACTGTATATCAGGCATTATTTGCAACGTTTTTGTTACAAAGTATATTTCCAGAATTTAACTCTCACAAATTCTTAACTTCATGAATATATGCTTTAAAGTGTATAGAGCTATATCGGAAGATATTTTTCAAAAACCGAAAAACAATTATGCTTTCATATCCATTAGATCATTTTTCACCTCAGTTTTAACAGAAACTCTCTCTGTGATTTAATGGACATGCAAACTGTCTGTTTTCATACGAAACACCATATGAAACTATAAGAATCGTCTATTTTTCAATGATTGAATCAAAGTACACGGAACCCATCCAAAGTAATTAAGGTAGTCTAGTATTGTACTAAAAACGATGCAAGTAATTATTTTGACATTGAATGACTGCTAGAATATAGCTCTATACACTTTAAATGCATCGCTGAAACCCTTGTCCGCAAATTCATAAATTCACGAAATAAGTAATTGAAATTTACAAAATAGAGATTTCAGGAATATTAAGTTATTTATAGTAAAACATTACCAACTTCCAGTATACATATCAAATTTACATATTAAATGCATAAATGCAACAAAAAAAATCAATTCATCAAATTTCATACTTGTTGAGCAGTGAGGCTTAACACATTAAATAATTAATATCATTTCAAAATGCAAATTAAGTTTACACATTTTACCAGGAATTGTAAACAAGAAGCAATAACCACATCCTGATCCCATGCTCGTAAATTTATAATAATGATATCTTCAGTCCTACTAAAATATAGCTGGAAGTGTGTAGATCAGTGCTAGAAAATGAAAATGCCGAACTATGTACAGTAGACCTACACAAAGAAATCTCATCCAAATGAGGGTGTAATTATTGTTGAACACTCCATCATTTTGATGCATTGCTATGGACACAAGACAATTTAAAATATGTAACTTTTTTTTGATCATTGGATGCTTATTATCATAAAGTTACATAGCAATGCAAAACAAGACTGTGATCAGTAAATAACAACAAGAAGGCCCTAGGTTGCTCACCTGTTGCACAATGGTCTAGGTATCAGTACAACCTACATTCTGACCATATTTCATGAATATTGGATCAAAGTAGTGACCCCTGGAGTGAACACAATGTTTTTCTAAGCATTTGACCTAGTGACCTAGTTTTTGACCCCACATGAGCCAGTTTTAAACTTGGCCTAGATTTAATCGAGAACAACATTCTGACCAAGTTTCATGAAGATTGGATCAAAATAGTGACCTCTGGAGTGAACATTAGTTTTTTCTAAGATTTGACCTAGTGACCAAGTTGTTGACACCACATGACCCAGTTTTGAACTTGGCCTAGATTTCATAGAGAACAACATTCTGACCAAGTTTTATGAAGATCGGATCAAAACGGTGACCTCTAGAGTGTACACAAGGTTTTTTCTAAGATTTGACCTAGTGACCTAGTTTTTGACCCCACATGACCCAGTTTCAAACTTGGACTAGATTTCATAGAGAACAACATTCTGATCAAGTTTCATGATGATTGGATCAAAACCACTACCTCTGGAGTGAACACAAGGTTTTTGTAAAATTTGGCCTAGTGACCTAGTTTTTGACCCCACATGACCCAGTTTTGAACTTGACCTAGATTCCATAGAGAACAACATTCTGACCAAGTTCCATGAAGATACAATCAAAATTGTGACCTCTGGTGTGAACACTAGGTTTTTCTAAGATTTGAACTAGTGACCTAGTTTTTTACCCGGCATGACCCAGTTTCGAACTTGGCCTAGATTTCATAGAGAACAACATTCTGACTAAGTTTCATGAAGATTGGATGAAATTGGTGACCTCTAGAGTGTACACAAGGTTTTTATAAGATTTGACCTAGTGACATAGCTTTTGACCCCGCATGACCCAGTTCCAAACTCGTCCTAGATTTCAGGGAGAACAACATTCTGACCAAGTTTCATGAAGATTGGAACAAATTGGTGACATCTAGAGTGTACACAAGATTTGATCTAGTGACCTAGTTTTTGACCCCACATGACCCAGTTTCGAACTTGGCCTAGATTTTATAGAGAACAACATTCTGATCAAGTTTCATGAAGATTGGATCAAAACTGTTGCCTCTAGAGTGTACACAAGCCAATTGTTGACGGACAGCGCAAGTAGGACGCCCCCACGATAGCTACCTTAGGTGGTCATTCCATTGTTTAAGATCAAAGGAACGACCACTTAAAGGACAAAAGAATTAAGTGGTCACGGAATGAATTGAATAGATTTCTATTGTGTTAGGCCACACCTCCGACCACCTAAGGTAGCTTTCGTGTGTGCGGACGACGGACGAAGAGTGATCACAAAAGCTCACCTTGTCACTATGTGACAGGTGAGCTAAAAAGCTAAGTTATTCAGAATCAGGGGCAATAATTCTGTTGAAATGTTTGAGTGTTACATAGCTTTGATAATGTAATGTGTTTATGATGGTAAACAAGTAAACTGTATGCCATGTTTGAAAGCAATGCATAGATTGACTTCAAAATATTTGAGTATCAACATTTTGTAACGGACGAACAACCAGACAGACAATCACTATATACCTCCTCGGTGCATAAAAATAAGGGAAAATGTTTTATATGAAGATTCTTTAACAGTCTGATAGTATACCTCATCATTATAATTGTACAAGACTACACCAGGTAGACTAGGTCACAGTTATACTGAACCTGTATATAATATTTATACATTTCTTCTTAACATGTTAAGTATGAAACATGATACTTTTTAATACAAAGCAAATACTAATCTGAATTTAAGCAAATAGTGATTTTGTAATATTGTCACCAACATTATGCTTACATTGTTACTGAGACATTTAATCTAAAACATGTACCGGGTATCTCAATTTACATTATGGATAAAGTACATAAGTCTACTCCATTACGGCCCTACTAAAATTATAATTCTCACATAGACTCACAAATATATGGATTTTTATATCATTCATAAAATCAGTTCTTGCATTATTCTGTTACACGATAGAACCAAGTTCCGAAATAATTTGCAAAAAAATAACTAGGACAGTCACATAGTGACAAATAACAGACTTTCAAGCACTAATTAACCTAAAATAAGGGCTACTGTAAAATCATTAATTTTCGTGGGGGATTTAATTTCGTGGATTTCGTGGTTGGCCTGAACCACGAAATCAAGTCCCAACGAACAATTATACCTTCCAACAGGTAAATCAATGTTTCACTCGGCCGCCATTTTGTTTTTTGTTTGGTCATTTCTGAAACAATTACGAAATATGCGATCTGGCAAATTATTATAATTTGATTTCTAAACTGTTATTTGAACATGTGTTTTATTGTTTCCATGAGTTATGCTAACTAATCAGGTGTGGAAACATGTTTCGGACATTAGAGACAACTTCCTTTCCAATTAACAAACAAATAACGATGCGGTCTATCTATCGTATTTTATTTGGCGTATTGTATGTTAACTAAAAATGCGATGACATCCGCTATCACAAACAAACAATTAACTGACTTTTTGTTCTATCTTTTCGGACCAAACAATACGTGCAACCAAGCGATTTATCGCATATACTGTAAAGGGCTGTAACGGTACGCTCACCTCACGATATGATACGTACCGTCAATTTTTCTAACGGTTCGGTATATTTCGGTATGATACAATATTCTCTAACAACAGCTTAAATACTACAACTTTTAAGTGACAATGAATTTGTTGATTCTATAACAGCAATTATTATGTGGCTATCAACTATTTTAAATGATTTTCGACAATATGAGGCATATCTTAATACAATTAAAACGAATGATGCGTGATAAGTATACATAATCAGAGGGCTTTGAGACATTTTCGTTCTCTGAATATTATTTTGCTCATAAAAAAGCTTATACCGAACCGTACCGAAATTTGCAACTCTTGTATCGTGAACCGTGTGGGACTGAAGTCTGCGGTCTTTCGTGTACCGCGGTATACCGTTACAGCCCTAATACTGTACCAGTATTTGGGCGAACTTTAACAGTGGTCTTGTCTTTTTAATCTGTATCACATGACACGTAGTAGACCCTTGGAATTAAATAATAAAGCGCTTAGACAAGTCCGATAATACAATCATGTTTTGTTGACACTTGCGCATGTTACGTAATATTTAATTGGGTAATAAAATGTAAATTAGGTGATATATCAACTGGAATGACATCCTGTATATCTATATTGCATCTTTATAAGTGACGTGGTAATTTTATGACAGATTATTTTCGCTGTTTTTTTTCTATGAATTGCGCGAAAAAAAAATTTAATATTTTTTTCTGAAATGCAAAATCCACGAATTTACGTCCCAACGAAATGGTCTTTTTTGCCAAAACCACGAAATTTCGTCCCAACGAAATTAAATGATTTTACAGTATTTAATATGTGCAATTTTTTAGCAATATTACCCTCTCATTATACAGATAAAAACTAGATTCTTGAGTTGTGCATATGCAAACAAATTGTTTTTGACGTAAACTTTCGGGATGATAGGCAAAGATTAATTTTGACCAGGAAAAGTTAAAAATATCAATGCAAATTTAAGTTTGCCATTCAATTCTAAAATATTATATTATCATCCTTAGTTAAAATGTCTAACTGTTACAGTTGTCCTGATTATGGCAACATTTCACATCAAAAGCATTTAAAACAATTAATTTTTCACAAATGCGCGAATAACATCATAATTCGTATTGACGCATATAATTGACCAAGTATACATAATAGCCTTGTTAATTGACTCCAATCATTTGGTCAATTAGGCCGAACTTAAATTATTCTTTGTTTCCCCATCTCGACACTAGCAGATTTAGAATCCATGGGTAGGTAGGTAGGGTAAATTTTTTTTTTGAAATTGCTTAGAACTGTATGATAGTAAATGGTTTAGACATACACATACTGAAATTTAGAATGAACTCAAAGGTGAAAACCAACTAAAATATAATGGTACATGTAAGAAAGAAGCCTGCAAACAAACAAAAATAAAATTGTCACTTGAAAAAATATTATTTCAATATGGGCAATGAAATATTTTGGGTAGGGCCCTTTTTAATCGGGTAGGTAGGGGATGGGGAAACAAACAATATTTTATGTCTTAGCTTCAAATACGATAAAGAGTGTACGAAACAACCAATGCTTTTCAACAGTATACAAAACAAAGGACCCAAAGTGTACGAAACAACCAAATTTAAAGTGTATGAAACGACTGTAAACCGGTAGTGCGAAGCCACTACACCTGTAAGTTTGTACACCTAAAATTTCTAATGTTGCATCTGCACTAAGCAATTAAATTGGAGCCATCTTTATATTTATCAAAATTTATTATCAACAACTTTATTTATCTAACTTAAACACAAATTGAATGTCAAACTGCTAAAAATGGCGAAATCGACCCCTACGCTACATGCAGTCTTCGACGTAACTTTTTTTGGCACCTTGTCCTGGGGGACAATCCACCTAAAATTCAACCTTGTCCCCCTAAGCTTCACATTGTCCGACATAATAGTAGTGACTTTTATTGACCAAATGTGTTAGAACACAATTAAAGCATAGTAAAGTGGTATGAACAACCTTTCATCAAGTTGATTGAAACATTAAAAACAAAACAGGGCCTTTTTTCCAAAAATTGGGAAGAGGCCTTAGCCTGTCAGTTTGGGAAATTCAAGCGCGATTTTTGGCTAAATTGGGAAAAGGAAGTCTAACTTAAGATACATCAAAAAGGAAACTGCAGTCCACATACATGTTAAATCATCAAGGGCTTTCATGTTTTATTATAAAGTTTAGAAGTCCTCACTTTTCATGAACACCAATAGCCCCATTATAGACCACAACTGCCACCTTTAGTTTCTCTTATTTATCATTCTTTAAGTTCTTTTTTTCCAAACATAATATACCTTTCCATCGTATGAGGCTATGATCTGTCAATTAATTTTACGATTTTTGTCCTTGATATTTCAATTCCGAATATATTTTCGGCCCGGATACGAACGGTACGGTCCCGTACCGGACTTTAGCCATTCTGCATAACAATATGGCGGCCATGTCGTCTTGTCGCTTTCCATACTCGTAGATAACAAATGCCATATTGCTTCCGCGATGTCGCACTCGTAATTAATTAAAAACAATAATTGAGAGCCGTTCAATTAATTGATTAGTAATGCCAATCAAATGATACATATTTTTTCTACATTTTATGAACAATGGATAGACGCCATACCGTTCCGTACGAAAATTCAATAAAAATCTACGTGCGCACCGGTTGAGAGAAGAAATTTCGTACGCACCGTCTCGGGGACGCGAAATTATTTAATTAAATGATCAAAAACCCATTTTAATGCTACTATTTGGAGTTTTGGGTAAATTTTGGTGTTATTGACGGTTTATAAGGATTAGATTTTCTTTCTTTCCTAAATTTTCGACCTTGTCCGGGCGGACATTGTTCATTTAGAATAAGGTTGTCCGACGGGAAAATGACTTGTCCCGGACATCGGGCAACCCATTTACGTCGAAGACTGTACATGCAGTCTGCAGTCTTGAAAAAACGTTTGCGACCTGCAAGTTTGTGAACATAAATCGATGACGTCATCAAGAGTGCATTCGAAATATTTTGCAAATAAAAAGTTGCATAAAATAAAGTTTGATCTATTGTCAGTACTAAAGGCAAGCAGCTTTTCCGATCGTAAATATTTCGCATCTAATGAAAATAATAAGAAAATTAAAGGTATTTAGTTTTCGCTAACAGTAAAATCTGTACTCGGACAAAACCCTCCACAAAATGTAACAAACCCTGTTGTCATCAGGCCATTTTTGTAATATTTTTGTTGCATTATTCAGCTGGCTGAATGTCTCCTCAATAATTTAAAGTGAATCAGGACTCGAAAATGTGAGTTTTAGCAGAGTAATCAACGTTTTACTGAAATGCACGAACTTGTAGACCTGTGTGCACGAAACTTATAGGAATAGAGGCTACACCTGTTGTCAGTATTCATTCCAGTCAAGGGCTACATTTATATACATAAAAACGCATTTTAACTATTTTATACACACCATGTCGCTCTTTGGTAAGTGTTCATCCTTTGGTGAACCACCCGTCCCTCCTGGGTCAGTGACAGCCCTTTTTGCACGAGTTTTATGTAACCCATTCACTGCTTCCTGCAGAAAACTGGGGACATTTTTCAGCTCTTCAGTAGCTCGTTTGAAGAGCCTCCCAGTGTTTTCACTCTCTCGCAAATGTTCCGCGATATGAATGGTTTTAGTGTAATCTTTTAAACCGAATGACAATGTTCGTGGAGTTGAAATTGCGCAGAAAAACAATACAATCCAGATTTTCGCCATTTTCTTTGTAAACAGGAAGTGATATAAGCGGTTGTAGTGCACGACACGGCTGATGGTACGTTTGTTTTGGTTGGTTAAGACGAGTGGTCATGTGACATGTGTGGCTAACTTCAAAAGCTTAAAAGAAGTAGGCAACATTAAAGTGTGGTCTATGCCAGGTGGACTTGGACCTTGCTTTTTGGTATTTACTCTCTTTTCCTCATGATATGTATCCTGGATATTCATGCTATTTTGTCATTATGTTATAACCATACACAAAGAGGTCGCATTGTATTATTGATCATCAAAGATATTCGACAAAATCGATGATCTAAGAATCCTTTCTTGGACACCTTTTCCATACAGTAGTATATAAAACAAGGTTTTAACAAAGCTCCAAAATAAGATAAAATACTCACCAATTGAACCTTTTATGTAGTTGATTTTACCAATACATGTTTGTCTCAATCTTGTCTATCTGCAATACGCAATTTTTATCTCAGTTCAACTACCTTATTTCTAAAGAAAAAAAATCACATTAATGCCAAATATTTCTATCACTTCCGATGGAGTTCAGAAGCTTCTCTCCAACTTGAAACCTGAAAAGACAGCGGATCCTGACAATATTAAACCTCTTGTTCTGAAAACCCTTAGTCAGTAGATTGCACCAATCATAACCCTGATTTTTCAGAAATCCTTGGATACAGGTATTCTTCCTTAAATCTGGACGTCTGTAAATGAGGCCCCACGTTTCAAAAAGAGAGTCAAGGAAGACCAGGTGGAGCGAATTAAAGTCACATATCCTTAACATGTATTTTGTGTAAAGTACTAGAACATATTGTAGCTTCCAACCTTACTGTCCACTTTTATAGAAATAACATCCTTTATGATTTACATCATGGTTTTAGGGCATTTCGATCCTGTGAGACAGAGCTTCTGGGGTATTCAGAGACAAGCTTCAACCGAAATTATTCATAATTATGCTTGTAAGCGCTATATGTGCGTAAACCAAAAAACAATCAATGTTGCGGTACTTGGTGATTGTGGTAGATTTCCTCTGTTTGTAAATGCAACTAAAATTAACTACTGGCTCAAAATTCTTAAAATGGACGAGAACCGTTACGTAAAAAAATGTTATTTGATGTTGAAATACTTAGACGATCATGGTAAAAATAATTGGTTTCTGGTACAAGAAAAATATTATGCAGCAATGGTTTCGGATTTGTCTGGTTTGACCAAGGTGTTAACCATGAAAACGTATTTTTAAAGCATTTCATTTTACGACTTAAAGATCAATACATCCAAGAGTGGACAGGACTGGTTTCAGACAGCTCAAAACTTTTCTTGTATAGTCAATATAAAAGTGAGCTAAACCATGAGCCATATTTACATTTTGTAAAGATTAAGAAATTTAGACATTCACTGTCAAAATTAAGAACTTCATCTCATGATCTTGAAATAGAGAAAGGCAGATATAATAATATTCCTAGAGAAAATAGAATATGTAAATTATGCAATATAGCGATAGAAACAGAGTACCATTTCATTTTAGTATGCCCGAAATTATAATGTGTAAGAGAAAGATATATACATAAAAAATATGTTTTAAACACAAACGTTCACAAGTTCAGAATTCTTATGAACTCAACCTCTGAGCATGTATTAATAAATTTAGATATGTATACATAGTATGCTTTTCAGAAACGACAATCACTGCTCCAAGATTTACAACAAAATAATACATGACACTATGAAGACATGTATATTCTAATAATTATTGTTAATATCAATGTAGGTCTACCATTAGACTCATTTCCATAAAAAATATAATACTATATACATGTTTATAATCGCATTCCATTAAGTTTGCCTTGTATTTCGTTTTGACAAGGTAAACTGTACAATGGAATCATTTTTCATTATAAAATTTGAATTAATTAACGATAATTTGAATTTTCATTTTAGCGTACAGATTTTGGTAGACAAAACTCTTATATGTAGAGCAAACGTATATACAGGGTGTCTCAAAATACTCGCCGCTTGTTGAAGAGTCATAACTTTGCCAAATGTGTTAGTAAACTGATAATCATAGACTCAAATGAAAGCTGAATTATATCATGTGTCAATACTCAAACAGTTGATGACGTCATATACGTTATACTAACGTCATAAGCAACGGACGATCTGAAATGTCCGGAAAGGCAGACAACATAGTTTGTACGGTAACATGGGTAACGTTTATATCATATGTGGGCATAGTAATAGTCAGTCGTATCCTACTACACACACACTGGCTGAGAAACTGATCAGGGGTCATTAGAAAATGATATCCGAAAATCGGACGTATTTAAGGGACGAACACATTTTATAAACAATTAGGAAGGAAACATTTATATTCACACATTTCTAGGCATATCATATTCGTAATGGCATCCTGGAATTGTATTGGTGCCATTGTAACCCTGAGCATGGACCTTAGTAACATGTAGCTAAACATAGTATTGTTTTGTGCTTCACAGGGAGTTGACTCTGCTTGTTTATCAACGAAGTTACGCGGCTATTAGACTAGATATTGTTTGCATGGTTTTAAAAATGATTTCGGGTCAGTAAGTCAAATAAGGGCAATATTATCTATGTAACCCACATTTTACTAGAATTAATGCTTGACTCTGTCTATCCTATATAACACTCTAACCACACGTATTTTATACTGGTACACATTCATTATGTAACGTTTATATAAATAATTATGCACTCAACGATTAACCTACAACCCTTTGATATGATACATATTTAGCTCTGAAAATTGTACAATTATCATCCTTTAAGTGCAACCAGTAAATATTTTAAGTGAAACAAAATGTGTGACATTCCACATACTAGTAGTGAAATAATCACTGTGAGCTATATGATATTCGTGTAAAACAGGCCCCGATCTCCCAAAACGACTCAATCTGAGCAAGATCTTATCTCACATATTCGCATACGTCTTTATGTTTATTTTAATTTAACAATTTTATTTGACTGGAAATTGGCATCACTATACAGCAATTACATTCTGGGTTTATAACAGCATCATTTCAAATGCTGGAACTTCAGATTTATCTATAATTCTGACCCTGATTTTAGCAAAATTTCAATTTGAGCTGAGATTTTTACTTGAGATGCTTCGGAAATCGGGTTTAATATAAACATGTCTGAATAAACAGTAATGTCAGGATTGGCCTGCAAACAATTCACAAAAACAACAATTACTCGAAACAACAACAATGGTTTTGAACAGCAGCAAACCGGAATGCATGTACACGTATGTTGTATTATTTAATACAAAACGACTCCGAAGTGTTGCAATGATTTCTCTCCATTTGGAAAGGAGCAGGGACGATAAGGTGCGTTTATGGCCCAAATAAATTGAAAGCTATGTTATGAAAGTTTTCTTTACAGAAAACAATAACCCAATATCTTAACTGTCTGTTTATCATGTTTACACAGAATTATATGAGCTGGATGACGTCATAATGGGTCTCATTTGACCCCTAAAATGGCCAAAATATGCATTTTTTGTCAAAAATGGTCATAAAATGACAAATTGCAATACGAGCGCAGGCGTGTACCAAGACCAAATTTTGTACAATTGTTGAAAATCATATTATTTATGAATACACAAAATATAAAGTTGGTACACGCCTGTGCTGATATCTAATTTTTAAAAATTGAATTTTTGGAATCGGTATACTAGTACTCAATGGGGGTAACGTATTGAGACGGAAGTGGATACACCGACTATTTAAATGGCCATTTTACGTCGATTCGGTAAGTAAATCTTGACTTTTCATTGTTTAGTAAGGCGTTTGAAATAAAAACAAACTGACCAAAGTACCCGGCCAGGTTTCTAGTTTGCGACCCATGGTTGTTTTTCCTCCAAGCACCTGTAATTAAGCAGAACACTCGCGCAAAGTGCGGTTTTGGTTACAGATACCTTGATTGTCTTTGACTAACAATATTTCCCTTTCCCGGTCAATATACTTAGTACATTATATCCATGTTTCCTAGATAGAGATTCACATAAAACTTTATTATGGAGAATACAATTATTGTTCAATGTATAAACTTTTAAACTTTAATTACACATTTTATATCAACGTAAATATGGCAAATTATCAGAACATAGTTTATAGTATAAAATACAAATTCATTGTTACATACATGTGTATAATGTCTTAATAATGATTGGATACAAACATAAGGAATATATATCATATTAAGATAAATATTGAGTGATAGTTAGAAACATTATTACGAAGCGTCGGTGGTGTAAAGGTTAGCATGGTTGCCTTCCAAGCAGTCGATCCGGGTTCGATTCCCGGCCGACGCACATATATTTTATCAAGATACAGAATAGTGCTTTTACTTTTTTTCTGAATTATGTTTCCACAAACTTCCAGTCTTTCACCAAACTGTTAACATGACAAAACATGGTTAATGATGCTTTTGTCGTAACCCGCACGAAAACTGACAATTCTAAGCGGCAATATAGATAACGAGAGTACTTCGTCTTTTTACAGACAGACTGTGCGGGGGAAGCTAAAAGGTAAAACCCCGCGGCCGTAGCTAAGGGCTTAGTGCGTTACATTTGTCACAAGTATTCCTTTCCCGGGTTCGATTCCCGGTCGCGATAGGTAATGCATTTCTATGAAAAGTCAAGTGTAACAATGTCGATTTTCTTCTACATGTTAGTAAGTTTTTTTGTGTGGATGGGTAAGATTTTTAGTGCGTACTGTTTAGGATAAAGTCCAGGAAAACAAATCGGTCACTGACAGTATCCATCTAAAAGAAAATATTAAACAGAAATAACCATACGAAAGGGCATCAACTCGTACGGGATTAAAACGCAGTTTGCTATAGATGTATTTGACCAATACGCACCGCACATTCCCTACAGTGATTGTCAACTATCCTTGGTATTTGAAGCGTGGCGTGACACATGAATGTCAAAGTACTATAAAACACTTTCTCCATCCTACATCATTCATTCCTATAAAATGAGATGTTTATCTTATGTCAGTATTTAAATAAAACGAGTCTTTTTACAAAAATTCATTATTAATGAGAAGCCTTATCAGGTTTAAGCAACATAACATCTTCGTTAAGTAAAATTGGTCTAGTGTTGTGACGTTTTGAAATATCGTGAGTTTTCACTGAAAGTAACATTCGTGTCGCGCGCTATTTCGTGACACAAGCGGCAAAGTGAGTGTTGTTAAATTGAAGGTAGAAAAATAAATTGTGACAAATTGGAGTTTAATCTTTGATTTGACGAGATCTTCGAAAAACAAACATGGCAAGAAAAGTACCGTAAGTATTTATATCTTTTTTTCTATATCACTTAAAATGGATTTGAATAATCATATTTATTCTAACATGTATTTTTTGAAACAAAACATGCTTGCTTATTGACCAGGCCACAACCAATGACACCATATGTTCGGCTGTTATAATAAAAATGATGTGAAGGTTCTATGTACAATATGTTCAAGTAAAGCCCTTATGCTTCTTCTTCCTTATAAAGGACAGGAATCAATCAACTAGATTGTTTTAAGGCCCTTATTTGGCTACTTGGTCTCAATAACAATTATGTAGAAGTGCATACATGTATATTAATAGTAAACTAAATGTATGTAAGCATGAAACGTTGAATAATTAATCATGTTGTTTCCCGGTCGGATTGTGTGTACAACACAACATCAATAAAACATTAAACCACAATTACGATCGAGGATTGAAAACTTGTTCATATTAATGTTTTCTGAATATGGTCATGCTCTGTATTCAAATATGGTTCTATTTAGTAAAATACGAAGTTAACAAAAATATCACGTCAACCTTAAAACACGATTTCACCTTCAAAACAAAGACCACCTCTCCTCTAATTAGACAGGCAATTTCCAATGGTCACTAGGTGGCCTTTTGAGGTTATACCGTATGAAAAGTACATGTATGAATGACTTAACATTACGAAAGTTCAAATTTCTTCCCACGTTATTCTGAGTCATTATAAATTCGCGTCAGACGATTTTAAAAATTCAAATCAAAATATTGATTGGATCAGTTTAATCCCGTCTGACTCAACACTCGAACGCAACATAAAACACGGCATACTTAATCCACATTCATTACTGTATTTGGTAATATCATCTGAAAGATTTAGTTCAAACAGTGGATAAATATTCACCAGTTTACTTTCAGTCAGTGCAAATTGTACCGTATTAGGGGCATACACCTCACTGATTTACGTACGAACTTTATCTCTTAATGTATACATAAACTGGTTAATTCAATTACCTTTTACATTAATTTGCCACATACCGCAAGCGATACACCTAGCATACAACTTAATTTATTCAATGAATTGACATACGTATTTAAGGATGATATACGCTTGTAAGGCTAGGAAAATGAACTTGATGATATGATGTGCATTACATTACAATCTGCGATCAGCATCTGCACTACAATGCAGTATGCCTCGTTTAGTTATGAAAAACGACAACACGTCAAGTTTAAAGTTTGGGCGCATTGGGGCCCAATGATGGCAAGATACCGAATGTAACCTATGGGAACATTGGGGCAAATGATGGCAACTCATTGACTGTTAACCTCGAGCGCATTTGGGATTCATGTATAGGGCCTAAATCCAATTGGAGATAATTCTCAAATACAAGTTTTGTTCTCACTGTTAAGATGAATTGGTAGCAAATGTCTAATTGCATCCGTATATAGACGTTGTTTTTGGAGATGTAAAAATGTTTTCAAATTACGAATAATGTGACATGAAAGCTGACCTCGTTTAGATCGCCCGAATTAAGAAAACAATGGGGTTTATCCTAAATGTCACGAATAATGTAAATGAATCTTATACAATTGCAAACAACTATTTCAACAAAATATGTGATATGGGGAGTTGTTTTGGATTCCATTCAGGCCGGTTGGTGTATACTTTTCTAGTGCAGCTAAGTAACAAATCGACGGTGCCGAACCAAAACCCCGTAACTCAATTTTGGCGCGAAAACTTTGTTTGCAGCATCCGCATCTACTTGACGTCCCACGCATTTCTGTCTTGTCGCCATCTAAGAAACGCAATTGGCTATTTAAATGGCGACAAGACAGAAATGCGCGGGACGTCTAGCAGATGCGGGTGCTACAAAAAAAGTTTTTGCGCCAAAATTGAGTTACGGGGTTTTGGTTCGGCACCGTCGCTATTTAAAATGCTTCACTTGGGTTTGGGTTAGTGCAAATGTGCATAGTGTTAATGACAAGGGTCTATGGGTTTACTTAGGACAATGGGGTAAGGGTAAATGTTGTTGGGAATGCTAAGGGACATAATACTCATACTATAGTTACAAGAGTTTGTAGTAACCTAAGGGCATTGGCTAAAGACCCTAAAGTAAATATTTAGGGACTAGGGTACAGTAATAAGGGCTATGTTAAGGGTGTGTGTTTGAAGCTAGGTTTTTCATTGTGCATATGGCAATGTCCCCACTTGGGGTTGCTTACACGATACATAGTGTAGTCAAAGTAAAACTTTTATTCACTTTTAAATATGACAATATGAGCTGACAATATGTAAGAGAATGATATGTGATTTCGGTGTTCAAATTTGATTATATGAACGGTATGTTTGGATTAATAATTAAATTTTATATAAAGAAACAATTATTACAACTATTATTGAAATATTTGATTGATTATCGAATAAATACAAAATCATACACCTATTGTTTGCGTATCGATCGAATATTTGTAGTTTAATGAAATAATAATCAAACACGATACGTATGCACATTTTTATTGTTCTAAAACAAACAATACGTTGTCTGCGGTCAGATACCTTTTGTATTTGTCAGTTTTACTCCACTTTAACATCACTATTGTTATTGACCCTAATGTTTGTGATAATTATAGATATATATCACTATTTGATTTAGATAACGCTAATGACATGTAAACATGTTACTTCGTATATATGAAAATATTGTTGTATACATTAGTCATATTTTGGAATGCGATAAAAACAAAAACACAACATGTTCTTTGGTTACAAATTAAAAACAATGACCATGACACCGACCCTTTGAAACTTCGAAGACTTAGGACCCTGGCACCGACCCATGAAAACTGTAAAGCCTAAGAACCCTGGCACTGACCAATGGAAACTGTAAAGCCTAAAAACCCTGGCACCGACCCATGGAAACTGTAAAGCCTAAGAACCCTGGCACCGACCCATGGAAACTGTAAAGCCTAAGAACCCTGGAACTGACCCATGGAAACCTTGAAGCATTATAAGGATCACGACAAGGTCCCATTAAAATAGTGAAACTGTTTAAATGCAACACACTCAAGGGGCCGAGCATCTGACGCACGACACATACTCACTATATCTATATGTTAACTGATGAACGTACATGTATGTTTTATATCTGTTGGTTGAAAGCCACGTAATTGTAACTATGGTATTGATTCTGATTGCACCATGCTGACTCGTATCTTTTACTTAAAAACATTATGTCTAATTAATTGATCAATATTTAAAGTGTTCGCGCTACAGGAAACCCACCTGACGTAGCAACAACACCGTACACAACAACACCACCGTGCACTTTACTATATACGATATAATTAAACATGTAGTAGGCAGCCGACCAAGAGATATAATTGGTGCAATGTAACCGTTGAAATCAGGTGTTTTTTAATACAATGCATTGTGATAATGTAATAATGACAATGACAATAGTTATCAAATAAACTATTTTAACTGTCATTGTGATAATTTATATATTGAAGCCAATTCTAGCTGCTCGATAGAGGTGATTTGGCCTTTACCATACGTTTGACTTATTTGGACACATTGTGAAGGGGTTGGGACGCGGGTCAGCACAGGGCAAGTCGGACTGAGTGAAAGATAAGTGACAATGTAGGTGCAAAGAAATAGTAGGGGTCATGGTTAGTCATTTTGCTTTGTGGTGCTTTTAGAGATTACATAATGCTGCATGGAAGCCCTACATTTATAGGCCCAAATTCTAGAATCGCCATGTTTTACAAGTGTGTTCATATCTAAGTTTTACACAGTATAATTACTAGCATAGCAATTTTGTATCATAATTTGTTCAATATGAATGTTATTTGTGGCGTGTACATTACTTTACTCCTATTAATCCGTGTTTATGAAACAAAAAATGTGTGGTAACAGATGTCATATTCTCATACATGTGTATTTTGTTGTACCGATGGTGGTATATATCCATCATCGCCAATATTTGCTTCTGAATAGTTTTATATAGTAGCTAAATACGTCAGGCGAATGAATTATATGACATTTTACAGTTGTACACGAACTGCACAACTCATTCTGAATTCAGAATCGTCAATGAGTGGTGCGATTGTTTGACGCTACTGACAATGGACCAAGAGGTCCCTGTATCGACTCCTGGGTCACAGGATTTCTAAACCGCTTTTCAGTGTTTCTCAGTCATAGAAATAGAGAAAACACTTTTCGAAAAACGTCATTAGTCCATCTTAAAAAACAAGTATTACGTAAACAATGTTTGTTAACTCAAATGTTGTTCGTGAATAACTAAAATGATACGTCATGGTTAGATGTGTAAACGTAGAACACCTCCTACATTCCAATCTGAACTATTGTGGGCTCTATAGCAATACACGGTGATTTGTTATTTTATTCTAATTCTTAACATACCTTAAGGTAGTATAAACAACATGACCAAAAATGGTGTTATTTTGCAAATATATTTTCCTTCACACAAACAGTTTAAGTTGTAACTTAACCCGTCTCTACAAAATACTCGCCAGGTGTCCGTTGCCTAAGCAAAGCGCTACTGAGCGTTTTCATTCAATTACCTTCCCGTTCAATTAAATATAGAAAGCATGTACACGTACATGTACTACATCCAGTGGAAAGCGCTACGTATCGCTCTGCTTAGACAACGGTCGCCAGGCTAAACGATGGATGATAAATAATCTGTTATAAACTGATCATTAGTGGAGCCGCCTCATTTGTTACCTTGTGAAAAGTGTAACCGACAACCACCATCAATCAGGTACTCAGCCTGTACGTGTGAAAGGTAGTTTATTAACGACACTAGCCTGGACAGTTTTAAAGAGAAACTATCATGTTTGCCGATGGTCAGTCTGTCATATTCTATCACGTGACACTGTGTTAAATGGCGACTCAGGTGGTCTATTGGTTAGGGCTTGTACCGCCTCAGTGACGGACTGTGTCATGTTCGAATCCATGTCATGACATAGGCTCCAAAAGTGGTTGATTTGTTACATGTGATGAGGCCACATTGTTCCATGCTGATTCGTTTGAAGTGTGTAATTGACATTATTTGCGGGACTAGTTGACCCATTGTCAGTGTAATGTCTACAGATTGTCACAGTATGACTTTAGTTTATTATTGCTGGTGACATACTCAATTTCAAAGTTTTAAACCATTACGAATCCCAAAACAACACAGCTGTATCTAATGTGAAACTCTTTATTAGCTAATGATAACGTATAGTTGATTACAAATATTGTTGTGTTTTATATATATTCCAACTACTTACTGCTGTTGTTGTTTGTAAATATACGTAAATATTGTCATTTGAACTAACTATAGGCTGTCACAATACCTGAATGTGTATCGTATCTACATGTCAATATCCTCGGGGTACGACGTTATCAGATCTATGCATATACTTATATATACAAATGTATATGATTAGATATGTACATATACATAACTCAATATTCAATACAAATGTAGTTTATAATGTTTTCGTGAACCTGGAGTCGACAGTACCCAATCCCCGGGGTTACAGACATGTATTGCAGGATACATATGTTCGAGACATATGCCTACAATTTATACGCAAAGTAGATACTACTAGTATCACGTGCAGACACCAGACATAATCAGTATAGTCGCCTTCATTAATGATTCGTCTAAGCATAATGCAATATATCAGACCATTCCCGTTGGATAGATAGGCCTATAATGTTCAACGTGTACACTAGTGGCACTCATCACATCCAAGCCTGGTTCCAATCGCTATAAGAAAGGTGATGTTGTTCATGTTATCACGTTGGCTTAATGATGTATTATTCTGTTTCATTCTTATTTCATCACGTTTATTTTATGTTGTATATATGTGTTTGTTTATCATGAGAAACTGTACAGTTTAAATGAATAAACTATCTATCTATCTATTATTCACTGTACTAATGTCTCCAACTGTCTAGTGGTCAAGACATCCACCTCGAGCAACCCGCGACTGGCATTCTTTATATTACTGGTCTTACTTGACGATTAGAAAACTGGTGGGTTCAGCGTCACAATGACGTGACTGGGTAGTTCCAAAATGAATGAAATACTGCCTGCCCCCTCCCTTTTTATAAGCAACAACCCGAATGCAAACCAGTAAGGTAATACTTTACCACCATGGCATGTCTAACGTTAACGTATGCATATCACATACATGTGTTCGCTGCTTAATAATTATGTTGCTTTCATTTTCTATAATGCTTCCCCAAATACCCAGTGGTTCGCATACACTTGACACGTAATTGCTTCAATATTTAATGCAGGTTGGTCCTATCTACATAACCATTGCATAATGTTGCCTTCACATGTTTAGGAAAAAACACAAAGCATGCATTATCATAAACACTTTATTGTACATAAAGGATATTTACATGAAATTTACTCTCATTTATCTTAATTTAGATAGTGTATAATTCATATAATGCCTAGGTCATACTGAGCACTTTCGCCTTGGTGTGTAACCGTTCTCCCAATTTATTAATGGAATTCGAAAGGCAACGGGAAAAGTGTCCTATGTGGTGGTATGTCTTGTAGGGGAAGCATGGGTGTCATTAGAAAATTTGTAAAATCACTGTTCCCGGTGGCTCCTGAAGTCAATTTATTTAAATCGGGAGTATATTGCCGAGGGAAAAATGTTCAGTGTGACCTAGGCTTATGTTAATGGTGGTGACAGGCTACATGCACACAGACAACTAGTCCACTATTACAACAACCTTATGTCGTGACTGTGTCGTCTGCTCATACACCGTACTTCATTTAATCAACAACTATTTCAAATATTTAATCGAGTCTATGTCCAGTCGAGCGTAATATGTTTTTTTCTTGTGGGGAAATTTATAAAATTGTTATTGAATTGAATAACTTGCTTTGTTGAACTGAACTCATATCTACACCAAGTTTGATTAATGTTCAAAATTACAAACTACATCACTATAATAGTAATGTTGATCATCAAAGAATAAAGTAAACTCTTTATTGAACAAGTTATTAGTTAGTATTACTGGGAGTTCTAAATCACATGGACTGGTGGATTGAGCACATGGTTGTCGCTCGAGTGACCCGGGTTAGACACTGTGTGTTAGGTTATCCGACATTGGCAGCTTTCAATAATTTATTTTGTCCTAAAAATGTGGAGAAGTTGTGAGCTGTTTACGAAAGGAAGAAAATGATAAAACTCTTTTGTCTCAGGTAGCTTTGAATGACTCGCCAAAATTAAGATCCGTATAGTAAGACAGAGTTTGTGGTGCTGAAGAAATGTTTTAGTGCGAGTTTTGGTTCAATTTCTATATTAGTCGAATGATAGAAAATGAGTTTCTGGCTTTCTCCAGTCTTGTCTTGATGTCATGTTCTAACTATGTAACCTGTTTTGAGCTTTATGATAGAGGAAGTTCCTCCTTGATTTAAGTTATGATATCTCATCATATTTCATCATATAACTGAAATAATATATTGCATGGACATTTTCAAGTACCAGTGATATAACATGTCATTGCACACATCTCTGTATTATATCAGAATACACTAGATGGTGGGTGTAACGTGGCTGACATCTAATATTTGTGGTGTACATTTCCACAATTCGACCAAAACTCACAATTGATAGATTTATTGAAGCGCTTGACTTCTATATTTGGCAAAACCATGTGATGCAATTTGGTAAACGTTACTGGGCGGGGGAAATAAGGGACACAAGTTAACCTAACCACCTTTTCTGAACTCATGATTAAGATAAGATATTGAACACTTACTGTGTATAACCAAATATTTAAAATATTCTCTTTTCTTGTTATTGTATAGTCTTGCATTGGAATAACAAATATTTCTGTCATTTTTTTATATAAATTGCCTTGGTTTGTTCACAGTAAACAGTCCTCGAAATGTAACAATTTAATGAGTGCGTCAAGGAAATTAACCCTTACTACCAATAAATTTAAATTGCATTTTGACGATTATGTCTTCGTCAATATTTATTCACCTAGAGCTCTTAAACCTGCCATAATCTTGTTTTATGGTATAATATAATACTTCTATTTTCAACTTATTTCTGAATGCACCGGAAATGTCAACTATTGTCGTATTTCTTGTTTCTAGTTTCATTACGGAATGTATTATTTATTTCCGACTTCATGCTCAGATAATGTGTGTTCTAATTGTTTCCAATCGGTCGAAAAAATCGGATCAAAGGCTAGAAAACACAATGTTTTGGCAACTTGGTGGAATTAATTTTACTTATTTTGATTGATGAAGGCATGCCATGCTACTAGGCATTATGTCACTTTTCTTGACACGCTTGCCTAAAGAACATTTAAAGAAAAAGTGTTTAAACTGTGTTAAACATTGAAGTCAACTGCATCATAGACATTTTGTTTCAACTCGTAAATTAATGATTTGTCCAAGTCAATAAAACCAAATACCTAAATATGAACTGTGTTAAATGTATTGGATTGGACACAAACAACCAAATTTGATGCAGCGAATGACTGGTTGCTGGGAGGCTGCTGAAGAGGTCCTGTTCGATTTTACTCTGATTATGGCTTACACATGAAGGAAAGAGAAACTCGTACCTCGGTGAAACAAACCCGTAATTCAGCCCTTTCGTCATCTACATGTACAGTTGTTTCACATTCGACTAAATCAATTATAATCTCTGTACACGTACGTGTGCTTTTGTAGGAAATTAATTGTAGGTAAAAATGCATGGTCATATTTCTTGTCATCGTGACATTAGAATTATTTCTCTGCTTTTCCTTATCTGCTAAATGTGTCCATTTAACACTAGGTGGTCGTCTGGTGATGGTGAAACCTTCTGAAATATCTCATGAATTTTAATGACTAGGGAACGATTCAGGTAGCCATTGGTATGCTAAGTGTTATAAATGCTTTTAATTTCGTCTTAATCGTATTGTAACGTTGTCAGTCACAAGCTGTGCGTACGGTATAAAATTGATGTCATTTTCTGATACCGTACAGTATTATCGTCTCCGTCTTTAGTTAAACTATGTCACGTGATTAAAACATATTTATCTAAGTTTTATTTCAAAATTTGACGACGCGCATTCATTCTAACAGCAGTGCGCTTAGTTTCGAAGTGAGTAGGTGTATTTTGGCGGGATTCTTGTTTTTAAGGGACATGTTAGCGTTATTTTTCTAGATGATTACTGTGCAGCGATGAGCAGATTGCGATATTTTAAAATAATGGAATGACTTTAAAATAGGGGTGTTACAATGTTGCAAAAAAGTCTAATATATCTAATATTATATATCATTAATACATGCTTTTGTCGTAATATTATAATATGTTGCCAGGTCATTATGAATAAATGGCTCACCCCTGATTACTTAAGACGCCCCAATGAGCATCATTACAATGGCTAGAAAGTGACGCCATCATTACTTGATTCCAAGTTTAAACCAAATAAAAAATTTCTAAGCGAGATTAGATAGAAAAAAACCACTTATTATAATATATTTTTATGTATGGTTATTTAAGTAAAATAATGTCTTTTGCATTACCAGTGATTACTGAAACAATAGGAAACTTAGTGTATATACATTTTACTTGCCAAATGAAAAATACACATACATAATCATCTTCTGAACGATCTTTGGATACTAAATGCATGCATTGAAGGTTAAGTTCAAAGTCAAATATGTAATTATCGACATGCACGGCTCGGAGAATGGTTCATGGTAATCCTCTAAATAAAAATAAAATTCTAATAGAAATGCTAATGAATATTTATTACAAAATTATTTCGCATTTTGTCATACAGTAGTGTATGTATGCAATATTTCGATGTCGCAGCCGGTGTGTTCCACAATATTGTATTTAGGCGTTTAGTCACTCGATCAAACTTCTATTAAAGAGGCATTTGATGGTAGAAAGATACGAAATGCACCCGGCATCTATTTGCTACGAGAAGGATAATTTCATGAATAGGTTACACTGTAACCGTCGTCAATAAAATATGACACCACAATATGTCAAAGTTAATTAAATTCTAGCGAGAATATGAGCTTTATGTAGTCCGCCATTTTACACCACGTGTAGTTACAATTACAATTGACGTGTCTCTTTAATCATTGACAATTACGAGGTTTACCTAACAGTTATGGGAATATTGTATCATGGATCAAGCAAAATGCAATCAAGTGACCAAATAAACAAGATTGTGGTAGCCTAGATCAAGTGGTCGATGACCAAATTCTAGCTAACAATGTTATAGTAACCTTAACGATTTAAACTATCCACCATACATGTAATTTCCTCTCTTGAAATCTGATTTGTTGACATTAAATGGATGGTCGTGATGTCATTTTTTAAGAAGTATGACCTGGACTTTTAATGATATGAAATAACAACCGAGATACATGCACTTATACACAATGTACGTTGGCAATTAAAACAATGTTTGGTTGCAAATGCTAGTACGTGTATTCAGATTAGCTAAAATGTGTATTATACCGGATGTCGGGTACGAAACGGACTGACTGTGGCAGTATAGTTTCAAACAACACTTATCAGTCAAAACAATAAATGCAATAACTAGTGGGTGCTTCGATAGAAATTAAATTGCATTCATGTGCTGTTTTATGTCAGAGCCAGTCATCTAAATGTAACGGTATTCTTATCCGACTGGTTGTCATATCCGAAATGCTGTCAAATCGAAACTCTAATATGACCCAAATGCTATTGTAAAAGGTCGGTCAAGTCTGTTTTCTCCGGTAAATAGATTTATCGCAATGCATAATAACCGAGGTAAACAGATTACTCTAAAAAATTATGTCCAATCCGAGAAGTAGTAAAATATTGTATTCTTTAATTTCAGTGATGACGTACAAAAGGTGTTTGACAGATACACTGAGGGTATTGCACGTAGATTGAAGAGAGATAGAGCTATAGAAATGTTCAAGAAAGAATTTGAGCTAGATGATGAGAGGAGCGAGATGATGTTTGATATGTTTGATAAGGATGGGAATAAAATTCTCAGTATGTGGGAATTCTACCTGTTTTTCCAGTCGCTTGGTTACGAGTAAGTATACACTATACAGTACGGCATTCTGTATTTTCTACTAATTTCAAAACAGTTTTGACCATTCATATGATCAGACAAGTACCTTAATCTAATTCCTAATTATTTAAAACTTGGAAATAGCGCTGCACGGATAATTGCAGAGGGTTTCCGACGGCAACATCGGTCGAACTTGGTGTGGATTTGGGTTATTCGGTACATGGACCAGATATTGACTTACTGTCGGTCTTGAAAGAAGTAATGCCATTCGGTTACTTTTTACACTTCCCTTTATTAAATTTTGGCTGACCATTGTTTATGGCAGCTATGTTTTGGGAAATAAAAAAACCTAAGACAATTAAATTAATGTATGCATGTACATTGCAAGGCTATAAAAACACTGAATGGTCCCTGCAGAATATGTGGCTACGTATTGTGTGCGAACCAAAAAACTCCTCCAAACAATGGAAGTTAACTGACAATGAGGCCGACATTTGTGGGGCTTATAATGTATTCTGTATACGCTGCATGAACTGAAAGTGACACCCCATCAGTCACGTGACACCTCCATCATTCACGTGACAATACAAACAAACAATGCCGAGAAAACATCGTAAAACTGGACGCTGGACCAGTGGCAGTTCTCCAATCTTCCCGCCATGTCAAACGATATTTTATAGCGATGTAACACGCGGAGGTCGAAATGGGCCATTTAAACGTAACATAATACGTGTCAATGATTTCATGACCCTATAAAATACTTGTAAAAGAATCCAAAAGCAAATAAATGTACCGTGACAATGCACTGAAGATGTAACTATTTATCTTGTATTCACAAGGTGATAGGACTATGACGATATTAAATGTTTATATGAGGTACATTCACACGAAGGCCCACACTTCGAATATTTAGCTCTTATCTTAAGTATTACGCAAGTTATATGACAAATTATGTACAAAAAACTAAAGTAAGACCTATATTATCAAAGCCCACGCAATATAACTTCTTCAAAATTAGAACAATTTTAATTCCGTTTTACCTCCATAATAAGGGGACGGAGGAAGAACACAAATGGGAGGGGGTGGTAAACAAGAATTCAAAATATTTAAGAAAATGAAAAGACTCCAGCAGACAGAGTTGTACAATGTATGTACTACAAATGTACCACTCTTCTAGAATACAAACGACTCGTTAAAACACTGGCCATTCTAATACAAAGTGTGCTTGAAAGAAAATTGCACTATTTCACTATAAATGTTCCTCTACCACATTAATGCTACGATCACAATGCTCGTACGACGTCCGTACGGATTTACAAACTCGTACGAGTCTGAAAGATTTTAATCCTAACGGTATTTGTTGGTTTTAAGCTTCTGGTCACAGCTCGTGCGGACCTCGTACGAGTTGTACAGAATGTATAGTTTTCACCAGATCACCCGAGTCCTTTTAGGAGTTGTGAACATCCGTACGATGCTCGTACGAGTCTCGATATCCGAACGGGCTCCGGACGGACGTCGTGCGAGTTCAGAAAAATCAACTCGTACGGAGCTCGTACGGAGCTCGTAGGGCAAATGTGACTAGGGTATTAAACCACAGGTAACAGTATCATTGAAAAAGAAATTGAATTTTTTTAGAGAACTTAAATTTCGCAAATTTCGAGAAAACAAATTTTCCTTTTTTTAATTTCTTTTTTAATGATACTGTATCCTGTGATTGGTACCAACCATAAAATAACTGTTTTCAAAAAGTCGTTATTTGAGTAAAATGAACTTGCTAGAAATGACAGGACATGCATTAGACAATAATGACAACCTCCATAGCAAAATGCAAGAGCTTTGGAACGTATTACAAAAGAAATAGATATGCCTGTAACATATGAAAACGGCCCTTAATCAAAACTAAAAAAATAAAAAAAATTATATTTTCTATTTATAGAGCAAAGGAATACCTGGACAAGTATAACACACTGACGGAGAACGAAAGTTGCGCAATGGACATTGATGGATTGTGGGAATTCTTAAAAGATTTAAAAACAATGAAAGGTCGTAATTTCTCTGACGAAGAACTAGAAACCATGATTAAAGGTGTTGCTGGTGAACAAGATAGATCCATTGACAAAAAGAAGTTTATTGAAGTGATCAGTCGGATTAAATTAACAAGGCATTGAACACGTGATATTTTGGCGCCAATTAAAGGTTGTGATGAAAACGTAGTTTTAATTTCTAGATCGGAGGAGAGTAACGTTATATTGGTCTACCGTCACGACGAAGTTTTCGAGGTCAAACCGACCATTTTACTAATTTATGTTGTATGGTATAAGAAATGAATGGATGTTATAGATATGTGTACAACAAATGGATCTCTATATTGATTCTGTTTGCTACTGCCATGGTTTGTACATGATTTGGCACATACTCTGAGCATGAACGCGAGTTCTACAGATTATTAGTAGATATGTAGTATCCTTAATCCCAGGTAACTGTACCATTGGAGTACTAGTATGTTATCTATCCAGGATTCAACACGATACAAACATGAAGTATTTGACATATGTGTATATACGTTTTTTTATTGAGATATTTTATCGTAAGTGTCCTTTACCTCTTTTGTGAAACAATTGAACGTGCAATTCTCGGCAAACAGAACTCTATTTGAGCATTATTTGTTTCTTGGAACTACATCCATTTCTCTTAAACTGAAATGTGTATACAATTACGAAGATTGGCCGTATATATGTTCATGTTTTTGTTAATTTGTTTAATAGCTGTCAATTAAAATACCTGGTCACGTACATTTTATATTATAGCATGTTGTGTTCAATTCTAATTATTAACACGCCTGTCATTTAGGCAAGCTTTAACGGTCGCTCTTCATCCAACGTCGGTCTTGCCGTTCACAATTGATGTGTAGAAATAATCACAATGACCATCTCTATTACATCTAGCAGATATTAGTTCCCACTGACTCCATTCAAAAGGTGTACATTATTTCTGTAAGCGGACACTTTTGTGAGACATTTACCCAGACGATGATTGGTCAATTTATGCTTCAGACTATTTCAGATTTGCACAATTGCATAATTACATAAACTGTATACGCTTCGGACAATTTCTTGTTTGTCCTTATAAAACGTTACTATAACGCTTGTAAGAGGACACTTGATCAAAAGCTAGTACCGTATCTATTACAAAAACTAGGTCAACAAGTCCTCTTATTTGTTAAGAGACTTTATAGAGTGAATGTACTTTTGTCAATAAATGTTTTTAGTCTTTTGTTTTCTTTGAATTCCTTGGATGCTGATTATCATTTTCCCAAATAAATCTCAGTATCAAAGGGGAGAGGGTCACTATCATTATTTTAGAGGACCAGGCAAAAGATGGCCAATATGACCCTACGTGTAGATCTCTCAATGAGTCATCATCACAAATTGGGTCATTATATTGTGCAACTTATTCTGACATGCATGTACATATACGAAAAACATGGAGGTTTTAAGACAGGTAAATTATAAAGAAAAATATAAACTTGAAAAAAAAATCGTTTTCAAATTGTTTTTATCAATGATACAGTTGCCTGTGACTACATATATAAAATTTCCAATCTCATTTAAATGAGACACATATTACGCTTCACTACATTACGCTGATATAGGATCTGATTACCCTCCATATGGGCGTCATGTCGATGTGAACTTTACATCATCGAATCAAATGGCTACTTTCACAAATCTGAAAGTGCAGAGAATCTCTCTGCTGAACTACCTACTTCAAAGCAAGAGTGATGGTTTATACATAAAGTTTAAACTAGAATTACTTAAGCACATATACAGGTGAATAGCTAAAATAAAACTCACGCTAGAGAGGTCATTTGAACCTGACCTCTTATGTAGTGATGTCAGATCTAACTAACAGCATAAAGGAATGGAGCAAATATTTGGATCTGAATTTAATGAGATTGACAAATTTCATCATTCAAGATATTTAAGCTAGTGTTTTGTTTTATTTGGCCTAGTGACCTAGTTTATTACCACAGGAGACAGCAGTGAACTTGCCCTCAGAGGTTTATTATAGTGATGACCATTGCTGCCAGACTTCAAGACTTCATAAAGATTGTAGTAAAACTGTAAGCTTCATTAAGAAAGCAATACTTTTCTTTTTTTTGGTCAGGTGGTCAAGTTTTTTTACTCCAGTTTCAAACTTAATATAAGATAATATGATATATGAATGGAGCAAGAGTGGCCTTTACAGTGTCAGTATGTCAATTATTTTTTATTTGACCTCATAATTTTTATGATCCCAGGCCAAAGCCTTATTTCTCGATCATGGGCCATGTAATGGCATCGTATCTTGACCTCGAGTCATGTACTCGCTTCTAGATGCTTGGCCATGTTTGAGGCAATGACTGGATTCATTTTTTGACAACATAATAGTGAAGCAACCAGTGGCAGTCAGAAACAACAACAAGCTTTAGATGGGTACATGCATGGTGTATATTATAATCATAATACACTAATACAATTACATGTCTTTAACAATTAACAATGTGTGTTAATTAGATAACAAGGTTCTTGTACAGAATAAATATGTCACTGAAATCATCAACAGATAGGGATGGTAGTAGAACTACAGATGTAAGAAGACCATCATAAATCAATTGCTATATTATCATCCTTTATAAAGGTCACAAACCACCAAATAGAGTTGTTCTTTAACTCAATGTAAAGTGACCTATGTCAGCCAAAAAAAATGTCAACTTTTGTCCATGGGGCCCTCTCAAAATCTTTTAATCAATAGAAATAGCATCCAGCTTGAAGAAAATGAAAAAAAAGTAGGGGGTCATGTATCATATAAGAAAAATTTGGTTCGTCAAACGCGGTGAACAGATTTTCTCACATGTACGGATTTACTCACTGTCCGTTAGCCCCAACCTTACTTTCACTTTCATATTTAAGCCAGAATACAAAATATTTCTGAATAAAACCATTTCACTACATCACATACATGCATACAAAGCATTTAACATCAATTTCATGATTCTGATTTGTCAAGACAAACCCCCATTTCCAGTCGCTTTAAAGTTTTTTAACGGACTATTTGACTGTATCTGAATTTGGTCCGCGTAGGCATTTAGTGGTTATTTACCTTAAGGCAACCCTTTTTGGGTTGTTTAAGTGTTTTTTGCACTTTTTTCAATGCTACTATATATATGCAGCATAAAACAATCAATTCTAGACAAATTGGGCATGAATTCCAGAAAATATTGCAAACCCGCATATGCGCCTTTAAGGAGAAATTTGGTCAGCACCTGTCAAATGGTATGAATAGTGACATGAAATGGGGTTGTATTTGTGCTAAAATGGTATTCTGAACCCCAATTTTGCTTTAGATGCCTAATAATATGCCTATTATTCATTTTCAATCACAATTATCCTTGTCTGGTACTAAAATAAGGGCAACATTCACATAAAAATGTCAATTTAAGAAAAAATAAATCTGAACTTTTCTGGATTTTTCATGATAAAAATCTGAATTTTCACTTTTTTAGACATTTTATACAGATAAAAATGATCAAAACCCCATCTTGAGTGCATTTCCTATCATTTAAATGCAAAAAATTGAAAACATGATTTTAAAGGAATTTTGCATGTCTTTAGGTCACAAACCACCAAATAGAGTTGTTCTTTAACTCAATGTAAAGTGACCTAGGTCAGCCAAAAAAATGTCAACTTTTTGTCCATGGGGCCCTCTCAAAATCTTTAAATCAATAGAAATAGCATCCAGCTTGAAGAAAATGAGAAAAAAGTAGGGGGTCATGTATCATATAAGAAAAATTTGGTTCGTCAAACGCGGTGAACAGATTTTCTCACATGTACGGATTTACTCACTGTCCGTTAGCCCCAACCTTACTTTCACTTTCATATTTAAGCCAGAATACAAAATTTTTCTGAATAAAACCATTTCACTACATCACATACATGCATACAAAGCATTTAACATCAATTTCATGATTCTGATGCTGATTTGTCAAGACATACCCCCATTTCCAGTCGCTTTAAAGTTTTTTAACGGACTATTTGACTGTATCTGAATTTGGTCCGCGTAGGCATTTAGTGGTTATTTACCTAAATGGTGAATAAACGTGCCTAGTTTTAATAGTTCTTGGACCTGTTTGTCTAGTTTTGATAATTCCTGGACCAATTTGTCTAGTTTGCTTTATAGTTTTTGGACAAATTTGTCTAGTTTTGATAGTTCTTGGCCCCATTTGACTATTTTTGATAGTTCTTGGACCCATTTGACTATTTTTGATAGTTCTTGGACAAATTTGCCTAGTTTCGTAGTTCTGGAATAAACTTGCCTTGTTTTGATACTCATAGAGTGACTTGCCTACTTTTGATAGTTGGACATCAGGACAGCATTTTTGCAAGTGATAACAGCAACTTGTTTTTTCCCTAAATATTCAACAAACTTAAATGAGACCAGGATGATAATAAATCAAAGTATTTATTCTGGCCCAACAATGTAGCCTAGATCTGACTGGACATTTTTTCGCCTCAGTGATGAATTCCCGATTTAAATTATAAATTTTCGGGAGGCCTTGAGACCATGGATTCACAATATTTGCTAATGACTTTCCCAAAGCTTCCCTAGACCACAAGGACACTTTTTCCGAAATCCTTCCAATGCTCATTTTACTAAACTGGGAGTACATCGCCGGGGCAAAATTGCTCAGTGGGACCGAGGCTTAACATACATAGATTGCAATACAAAACATGCTTTGAAAACATCAGACAAAATTTTAAATCACTCAATGACATTTTCAAAGCATTTCCTACATGATGTAAAACATTCAGTATAAATGACTTAAAGGTCAACAAGAATTGATGTTAACTTATATTATAACATACAGAGGACTGGATCATAATGAAAATTGGTTTGCTTATAATTTCATCCACAGAAAATACCGATGTTATCATTTAAAAACCACTTTGACAAAAATCTGGTAAAACGTTACAACAATGACTGACAGAATTGTGAGTCAAACAAATTGTTTATATTGTTTTCAGTCATAGTAAACGAAATACAGTTTAGTGCACTAGTTTACCTGGAATTAATTATCAAGCGGTACTAATTAATTCATCCACAAGCAACTAACAACTTCTTCACAAGTGGAGGACATGTCAGAATAGAAATTACAATTACAGTGAAAACTGACCAAATACTGTTAAATCATTAATTTTGTGGGGGATTAAATTTCATGGATTTAGTGGTTCACCTCAACACAAAACTATTTAATTCCATTCCACTTATTCTGACCCTTGTATTTATTACCTGAAATGCAAAATTCACTAATTTACATCCCATCAAAATGGTCTTTATATCAAAACCACGAAATTTAGTCCCATCTAAATTAATTGATTTTACAGTATATTTAAAATGTACCATACAGAAATGTAAGACTAGGTAAATGAACACAACGGATGCATAACAGTACATCCAGTGAGGTATATGATCAACTATGTATGTAGATTTAACCATAACAACCGTACAGTGTGCAGATATTAACATGATCCCCATACCTTCTATTACATCTCCTGTAAGATAATTAATCTTCAAGGGGGAATAAATTTTGTGGTTGAGATCTGCCACAAAATTAAATCCCTACAAATATTAATAATTTGTATAGTTTATGACTTAGTGGATAAGATATCCTTGAAATTGCGTCCCCACAAAATGGTGTTTTTCACCAAAATAATGTCCACTTGAAATTAAAGGCTTTTACAGTATCTTCCTTTAATGTGGAATCCCTTAGTGACCCCTTAGTGAGTATGTAGACATAGAGCATAATTTGACTGCTGATTTATTACTATTCACTCTGGTTGGATATTTCTTAAGTTGAAAATATTATGAATATGCTTAACATTTAATACAAAGACAGCTGTAAATAATAAAATAATGGTAAAATATTCAGGCATCAGGATCGTGTTAATATCTTCACACAATACTATATAAATATAGTAAATCATTCAAATCAGGGAGAAAATACCATGTGACTTTTTGGCTAAGTATGCAAGTAAAAATACATCAACAAAAACATAAAAACAACCAAAAGTATCTTATTCTTTGACTGATTTTCACAAGATATGATCAACATTTTATTATATTTGATCATATTTTACTTGCAGACTTAGCCAAAAAATCACACGGTATGTCCACCCTGCAAATATCAATTTATTGGATTTGACCTGAAAATATCATTGATAGTATATATTAAATCACATCAGTCATGACGTCATCTATTGAAAGAAAGGCCACTATTGTCCATGCCTATATGTTTGTTTGTAAGAAAGTCTGTGATTGGATGGCTATTTATAGCACCGTAAACATCACCCACACCTAGCGTATCTGGATATCTAAAAGTACAAAACAAGAAATAAGTTATCAGTTAAGACAGGTATCATATGTTCATAATACATATTAATTATTTGCACCTATAGTGGGATTGAAACCCATACCACATAAAACAGCATGGTGTCATTGCCTCACAATGCCAAGTACAAATGCGTCTATCACAACAACCCCCAAACAAGACTGTGTTCAGTAAATGATTATGCCCCAGTGGAAGCCTAGTCCATAAAAAATAGTTTAGTCATTCAGGTGCCATATTTTTATTGAAATGTTAGATAGTGTTACATGGCTTTGATAATGTTAAATTGTGTTTATGATGGTAAACAAGTTTACCAAGTTTGAAAGCTAAACATGTATTGATGGACTTCAAAAATACTTGAGTTTCAACATTTTGTATCAGACAGAAAAACTAACGGACAGGTTCATCACTATATGCCGGGCATAAAAAAATTGAGCAAACAACCAGTATGACTATGAATGCAACTTCATCACATAAACAATTAATATCTAATCAGGAAACACCTACAGGAAAATGTTCCACATTGTTGGTACGCCAGATGTAGCCTCACATGTATAGGTGCTATACACTGGGCACGAGAACCAAGGCTTCTACACCGGAAAGACCTGGGGTAACAAACCCAAGTTCCTTGTATCAAAGTCCACTTCTGTTTCTACCCTCAAAGTCGGAGGTCATTGGCAAATTATGCGGGGGAAGGGATATTCAAAGGAGCATGCACTTACAACTTTCAAAGTCAAATGTCAAGAAACTACCATATAATCCAGCTAGGGTAATCTGACAGTGACGTCATAGTTAAAAGATTAAAACCATTGCTTAAACAGGTAGATTTTAGTTTGGTATTGAACTGTTGGTATAGATTTTATAGTTGTTTTTACACCGTACTAGTGGATTGTTCAACTGTGTCACTGGATTTTTATCCTAACTAGACTGTACCATCAGACATAGTTATTTATATTTGCTTTAAGAGTTTAGAGTAGTAGTATGTGTATAAATTATCTTACCTTCCCATGTTCACTTTTAGAGCAAATGTTTCTCGTAAAATATCACCCATAAACTGTTCCATTATCTATAAAACAAAACAGTACATATAACATTAAAAAGAGTTGTTTGTAAAACATGTACAACCTATAACAGGTAATTGTTGCCAGAAATATGCAGAAATCATCAAGGTAACAGTGATTTTGACTTTGAAACTAAGTTAAGTTACCAAATTTCGAGGGCTGTTTTCAGCTGTTCAGCCGCTCAACCACCCTTTGACATTTTAACTTCCCCTGGGCATTGGGCTAACTATGGAAACATGTATTAGTGTCTCCTTGGGGAGACTATTTCTCTCCTTGGTGTGTGGCAGCCAACATCGATCTCATGCGCCCAGGAATGGACACTGCCCTCACAGGTACCAATTTACACCTTGGTGGAGTGGAGCATGTGGATTATTCTTGCTCAGAGAAAAAAAACCAGCGGTCCAGGCGAGGTTAGAACCCAGAACCCCTCAATGCCTAAGCTGTGCCCTACCTATAGGGTCTTCTTTGACCATCCAGCATAGAGAATAAAGGTAAAATCTTTGTTTTTAGTTATTGATACATTATTGATTTTATTGGGACATCATTCTCCTAAATATACAGTACTAGAACATAGTACCATCTCTAAACAATCTGCTGTACACATGTTACATACCCTGTATAACATTCCCTGTGAAACACTGCCATAATATCCTGCATCTACTTCAGTATTTGATAAGTTCACACCAACCTGAAAATAGAAATCTCAGTTTTAAATCCCAGTGATATTACAGGTGATAACAAGTGATCCAACATGTGTGATAACAAATGTGTGACGTCACGAGCTTTTCAGCGAGAAAACATTATGTTGGCAGCTTAAATTCGTTATTACTGACATAGTTTTGACTTGGTAACTATGATTATGTGATAAAAAGAATCCGTCAGTAATTGTCTTTGAGATAAACATTTCTTAAACTTGTCATAAAAGCAAATTATTATGCTAGCCAAAGGCTCTCTAAATAACTTTGTCTTTTCTAGACTCGTTTTAGAAATGTTGATCTCTAAAGACAACTCATGACTGATTATAATATTTCAGTCATATACAGGGTGTCCCGAAAAAAGGGGGACCTAGGATATACACTTGTAACTTTTTTCTCAATTATAGATATCACAATATTAAAATTTCAAAACAACAAGGGAAGAACACTGTTCAAAATACTAGCATCACTGTCGTGATTATTTAGTTCAATACCCAGAGTTACCTCCCATGTTTACAATCACATGGTTCAGTAGAATACCATTAACTGAAGCAGGGATTTCAGAATTCAATGAGAGATCGTTCCATGCTGACCTCAAACATCTTCTAATGTGCTCCAAATCATTGTTTACGGTTTGTGATATATTAGTTCATTATGTATAGCAAACAGGTTAACTATTGGGATCAAGTTTGTGTAATTTAAGGTCTTACAGCCTGTGATATGAGGTTAGCTGTCACTACTATTTCGCAAACACATTCTGATTTTGCTGCTGATCTACTGCAAGAAGAGTTTTCTGCTTGCATATGATGCTATTTTATAATTTCTGACATACACGATTACTCCAAGATATATTTATGCACTGTTTGTTTGGATAAAACTTTACTTTTAGCTCATTTCTATAGTCTAATCTTTTTTTTGGTAATAGTCCTTGACAATATTTATGTTTTTTATCATTGAATGATTGTTGATGCTATTTTGGAAGGTTTCCACTTTCCCTTTGGTCAGTAAACTCGCCACGTTTTGCTCTGTTTTGCTATTACTTGTTATATTTGTTTTATTTTTCCAAGATTTTGATCACCCCTTTGGCTTTAAATGTTGTTTTCTAACAATAAATGCTCTGACACAAATGCCCTTTTCTTATAATGCCCCTTTTCAGGTGATTAAACAAAAATAACGTGAAATGTTGCCATAGTGAAAATGATGACGTCACTTCCTGTTTTGAAGCACCATATTTAAACAAGTACCCTTTTTAGAAGTGGGGATCCCTGACATACACTTTCACAAAATATCAGCTTAATTCATCAAACTATGAATGAGTAATAAGGGTTTAAGGTAGGTCCCCGTTTTTTTTGGGACACCCTGTAGAGTCTTCTCAGGTCCAGTATCCTGAAATCGGGCGAAACCAGAAGTTACCTGAAAGTAGCTACGCTGAGCACCAAGCAAGAAAGTACCAACCTCTTACAACTTGAGTTTGTTGCAGCATAGAATTGAACTAAAGACACATCATACTCTCTTTAGATGCTTTTGTATCAAGGTGGTATTGACAAACAAGCAAGAAACAGTCATCAAAGTTTAAACAGCTGTTTGAAACAATCAAATATTTTTGTCATGAATATTATAATGGTTTCTTTTATTCTCAATTATTTAACATGTGTTCCCCAATTATTAGTTACAATAGATAATTTGAATATTAATGAACTTTGAACATTGATAAAGACTGAAATAAACATATGGTCAAAATGTTATTTATATGGTAATTTTAAACTCGAGGACTGATAAGTATATGCATGGGTATTGACATCACAGTTGTGCATAATTAACGCAGTTCAGTCATTCTACATTAACATGTAGTACCTTATGAACATTTTTCATGAAAATCAGAAAAGGTCATGTTGGCGGAACTGTCTCAAAAAACTTTTTATCTTCCAAGGGGATATTACTTTCCCCACAAATCTCATTCTATAACAAGTCGCTGGCTTAGAATAAAAAGGTTATGAGTACAACTTATGACCTTATAAGACTAGTAAATATTTGAAATCTGCATCACAATGTGCTTCTTGTGAGCCTATTTTCATGAGAATAGGAACTTGTCGTGTTGACCTAACTGAAGTTCAAAAAGTTGATTTTTCCATAAGTATAGAAGTAGTTTTCAGACAGGTTTTTTTGTTTTCTCAAAAATGATTTTGTACTAACGACCTTCTCATTCTAAGCCAGCAAATGTCTGTGATAATTACTATCGCCTTCGATCTAGATTTCCCACACCCCTAAACTAGAACTGCATACTGGTAGCTAAAAAAACTTGCTGTTACCTCTTGTGCAATTTTTTCAACAAAAAGTGTACCATCAGTAGGAGGTAATAATTCTATACCAGCAGGGATCAGTACTTCCTCTAGTTGACGCTTCTGTTTGGGACATCTTGGTACTAGGTAAACATATATAGAACAATTACAAGATAGCATACAATCTGTGTTACTGCATCATGAGTATATGGTTAATAATAGTACTAGTTAATAAATAATTAGTGGAATGAAATATGAACCCAGTGGTTAGGGTCATTGATTGGTGAGTCAGTGTCAACAACTTCTCTACAGATGGTGCTCAGAAAGTTGAACAAACGTTAAATATAAACTTGGAGTACAGTATAAGTGGTTAAGTTAGTTAAGGGGAATTGTTGCCCAATCTCAAGATTTTCTCAACTATGGCCATCTACAGAAGCCTTATTCACCAACATTGTAAGAATGAAACTCAGATTTAGACTTAAAATTGACAACATTTAAACAATATGCACAATTAAGAAATGAAAAACCCATACCAGAAGACAAGATATCTATTTCCTCATCACTACTGTCAGACGCTGTTATCATATCTTGTAATGATGTCATTTCTTGTAATATCTTGTTACTATCGGTTACAGATGCAAATTTCCTGAGATGTTTGTCGGCTGGTAAGGATGTTTCAGCCTGTAGATCTATGGCTGTAGGGTGTAACGGTTTCTCTGGAAACAAAAAACAAATACTGTAAAATAATTCATATACAGGTAATAAATACAAGTGTTCAATGGGTTTTGATTCTGTGGATAAAGGTGAACAACGAAATTTAACCCCAACAAAAACTAATGATTTTACAGTAATCATTGTTCGAATTAGAAAACTCTACTGTTAAAACTTACCTAGATAATGTGGGCTGTATGCATGTAATCTACACCAGGTGAGAATCTGTTTAACCGACCACAATGATTCGTCGTGAAACTTCATACTGTCATCAAGGTAGGAGAGTATAAACTTCCGTACACTAGATGCACGCTGCCACTGTAATATAACAATATATGTCACTTAACATGAGAGTATAAACTTTCGTACACTAGAAGCACGCTGCCACTGTAATATAACAATACATGTCACTTAACACGAGAGCATAAACTTCCGTACACTAGATGCACGCTGCCACTGTAATATAACAATATATGTCACTTAACATGAGAGTATAAACTTCCGTACACTAGATGCACGCTGCCACTGTAATATAACAATACATGTCACTTAACACGAGAGCATAAACTTCCGTACACTAGATGCACGCTGCCACTGTAATATAACAATATATGTCACTTAACATGAGAGTATAAACTTCCGTACACTAGATGCACGCTGCCACTGTAATATAACAATACATGTCACTTAACATGAGAGTATAAACTTCCGTACACTAGATGCATGCTGCCACTGTAATATAACATTACAGCACTTAACATGATAGTATACACAAGAACTTAGCTGATTGTGAAAAAGTTATTAGGGGTCCTACCATTCTAAATAATCCAGGAGCCTGTTGCATAACAAAAGTGCTATCAAGTGCTTTTTTGAAGCACCTTACTACGTAAACTGTCGGCTTCTTTTTTGGTTTTTGAGTAATGAAAGAAATTAATATGTTATAGTCTGAAACACAACAAGGATCACCAAAGATATAACTAGAAATTTGTCCATAGGACAAAGGTGCCCTAATGATAGCACATATCATTGAAATGAGAATAAAAAGAGAAGATTTTTATTCATTATAGGGAACATAGTAAAAGTAACAACAGGCAATAACTCAGGTAAAATTGACATCCTTTACAGTCATTTATACATTGTGAAAGTTAGAAGAAATTCCATTCCGTTTTACACATTGTGAAAGCTTTAAAATGATACATGCTGTCAGCAGGTAGAGAGGTTAATATTGAACCTAACATTTGTTGACTATCGTACCTCTGAAGCTCTTCTCTTTCCAACATTCCAGGACAACCATTCATCAGATGATTTAGCACAGTAAGGATGTAGATGCCGAGCTGAAGTAAATTATACCAAGCTTAAACAACACATTATCATAAATGTCTTTGGAATAATGAAGCCCATGACTAAGCCCAGACCTTCTATATCACTTCCTTATACAATACAAAATATACATGCCTTAACGAGGCAGCAATCAACGATTCAAATCCCACAGTTAGACAATTGACTTTTGTAGCATATCCTACCAGATATTCATGTAGAAGAGGGGCAATGATGACGCACGGCCGACGAAAGGGCGATCACAATAGCTCACCTTGAGCTCAGTTGAGCTAAAAAGGAATTAAAATACTTCACACAACTGAAAGATATGAGTTTACATGTACTACAATCCTAGTACATTTATAGACTAACACAAATAAATATCTACCATACAATACTAACCAGCATTAGGTGATATAACAGGATGTCTCCTAACCACAGCACGTAGTAACGATAACATGTCACAATAATCTGATAGTCTGAAACACAAGTCTAGAATGTTAATTAAGTATAAGGAGAATGGTACTTGAACCAAAAAATTATGTCTCCAATAACTGACCATAACATGGACATAACGAGGGGTGCCTGCTATACTGTAGTAAGTCCTTCTTTATCTATATGCAGTTACTACAGTCTTGCGGACACCCATCGATAATCATCCATACTTAATTTATAACAATATGCCAAACTCATATTTTATGTATTTGAATAGAAGTTTTATTGAAATCTAACTAAATAACTAAGAGTTACAAAAGCACATTAACTCATTTTTGTGGCCATTAGATCTTGCGGAGGTGGGTAAAAGGAAATTTTGTGGAATTGTAATTTCGACCCATTTAACAAAGGGAAAGTATGTTGACGTTTGTGTGCTCAAGTTCAGCCACAAAAATCATCGAAAGTTTATCCCCACAAAAAAAGATTTAATAATGTATACAATAGAAATCAAACAGTACCGGTAATATTACCTTATTGATGCTATGATTTCTTTTTCTTTCACTTCCACAGTAGATTTGCCCAATCGTTTCTTCTTCGGATCTAACATGATCTTTTTCTCGGGATACACGGAACAATGTTTGGAATACGACTCACCGGCCTCGTCCTTGCCGACCACGATGATCTGCTTCTCTTTCCGATCACTGGCCGTGATTATAACTGGCGTCTCCTTAACACTTGATGTCACTGTTACAGGCAATGTTGAAGAGTTTGACCTTGACATTAGTAAACTTGACATTGACCTTTGACCCTGAGTAGTTGCACAAGCACCATTTTTGGTGTTTCTGTCATTTTGAAGGAGAATCAACATAGTTTTATCACAGGATTTAATATCACTTCCATCTTTTTGAGAATTTGTAAGACTAGTCGTACAAGTTGATATATTGGAATTATGTAGTTTAGAATTACATGTAGTTGTTTGATGAGCTTTCATCGCCATGGAAACATTTGTCTGTGATGATACGGGGACTATGACTATATGATTGGCTGGAACGTTATGTAACTTGGATGACGAGGCAGGCTCTGCTATATGGTTGGTATCACCATTAAGTAACAATTTCCTGGTCTCCGGTTTATCGACTACTTCCTTACCACTCGGTGAAAGAGCAGCTCCAGACTGATTCACCATAAGAACATTGCCATTTGATGAGGGAACTTGTAAATTCATGAGTGATGTGTTAAGTAATGATTTCCCTTTACCAGGTAGAACTGTCAACTTGTTACTTGTGGACGTCGGGAACAGTATCACAGGTTGTTGCTTTGACTGCGATACTGGTGATATAGTGTTTACTAGTCCACCATTCACTGTATGTTTATTTTGTTCACTGACATGAGATTGCTTTCCTGTAACTGTTTGATGCTTTAACTGTCCTTGAACTTGCATTAGTCCTTGAGACGTAACCTTTAACTGACCTCTAACGACAGGTGGACTCCCTGCACATACTGCCGTCTGCTTGCCTGTTTTTAAATTCACAACATTAACATTTTGAGTAGGTGAAAACGTCTTGCTGGAATTTCCCGCCATTTTTATTGACGAGGAAACTGACGTGAGACAAACACCTTTCCCTGTTGATGTGTTCACTATCTTTTTACCCAAGTTGTTGTCAGGCTTGATAAATAAGATTGGTCCGCCCTCTACACTGCTTGCCACTGTACCATCTGATTTTGTTGATTTGAATGCTGTTCCAACATTTGGCAGAACCTGGCCTGGTGAGATCTGACCAGCTAACCTCACCGCTGTTTTATTGTTTGTCAAAGTAGAACTAAGTACCACAGACTGGGAGACTGGTGCAGTAATCCGAATCTGTCCAGGGCTTGCATCTTTAGAAAATGGTGTAACACTAGAACCAATCTGCTGCGGTATAAGGTATGTCTTCCCTTGATTATCCGTGCATTTCAGAAATATCAGATTGGATTTTGGTGACTGGTTCAATGTTTTATCAGTTTTTCCACTTTGTGAAGGATTTATAGGCTGCAAACCAGTCAATGTGGCAGGCTGGTTCCCGGAGACATTAGTGAGAAAAACCGGTTGTGGAACTATAAAATTTGTGTTTTTTGAATTCTGACCCTTTACTGGGCTCACTTGAATGACATTGTTTTGTATATTATTCACACATGGTCTGTTGTTGGTCATATTAGAGGCACTGATTGAACCAAATCCCTTTAGTACAACATTTCTTGTAGGTGATGGTGACTGCGGTCGAAATACGGGACTTATAGCTTGCAACTGGACTATGTTATTTTTGGGTGGGGTAACGGGACAAAGTTTTTGTACATTAGAATTTTGCTGCAATGCGGTCGCCATGGGAATGAATGTTAAGGGCTGTGATGATATCATACTGGGGCTGACTACAGTCTGGACAGGGCTATGTGCAACAGTCACATGACACGTTACAGGGGTCAGTATATGAGACAGTAATAGGGATCCACTCTCTGTATACGTTAAACTGTTTAAACTTGATGACTGGGCGGAGCTACACTTCAAACCAGTCTGAGAATTATCCGAACTAGCTCTCCCGTAATCATGATCATCGGCTGGTTCTGTTTTTATTTTTACAGCTGTCATACTACTGTGTTCTATCAATGTATCTGCACTAGACGCGTCCAGCTCCTGTTTAATGGCGGTCGTACATGGTACTTTCTGATGTTTTAACTTGGGATAGTTCTTCTCAATCTCTATATCAACTACCTACAATAGTTAACACATTATAGTTTATAACGGAAATATTCTGTGTGCCTCCGAAGCATAGTGGTATACTGGTTAGTGTGCTGGGCGTCTAATCTGGCCACCTGGGTTCAAATCCAGGTGAAGGCACTCATATATATGCTTGCCATATTTCAGCAGAAAGCTGACTGACAATTAAAGGCTATGCTCTCAACATTAGTTTATTTGTTTTTGTTAAGTTGTATATCTCAGAGAATTTGACACAATCCTAACCTTTATGCATGAATATATTACAAGGCTCATGCAATATAGGACCTTTAGCTTTGTGTTGGTATTACACCTTGAGCATCTTCCTGATACTTCCAGCATATGATATGAAACAAGAGGGCCCTAGGTCGCTTACCTGTAGTACTATGCACCAATGGTAAAGTTCTATGCATTGTAGTTTTAGACATTTTATACGTTTTCCCTATATAAGTCTATGTTTTTTACCCCAGAGCCATAATTTGAACAATCTTGGTAGAGGACCACTAGATGATGCTACACGCCACATATCAAAGCCCAGGGCCTTATGGTTTCAGACAAGAAGATTTTTTAAGTATGCACTTAAAAACCCCCCTTTTAGGCCCTCATGACAAAAAACCAGTAGCCCGGAACCATTTGAACAACTTTGGTAGAGGACCACCCAAGGAACATTTATGCAAAGTTTTAGCAAATTTGGCAATGTGGTTTAGGAGAAGAAGTTATTTGAAGAAGTTGTTGACGGACAAAGAGTGATCACAATATATCAGCTATTAAATTATGCTAATTTAAGGTCAGGAGTCATGTCAAATTCTCCATGCTATACATACATGAAATTGACTACACCACTTAGCATACATTTTCATAACTTTAAAACACCTGACCAGGCAAACCAGTAGTTTGGTTCAAGTAAATAAGTGATATTTTTTATTTAACTTTTGGGAAAATGATACTTATTTGACTGCCACGGGTCCATTCACCTGGCAGCCAATTATTGGCGACTATGGATTGTTCTGATTCACAATCGGTAGTCACTGACTCAGGGTTCTCTGTAGGATTTTAAAGTTGGAGTCCCAGGACTCCTTTTTGCAAAAAAGTAGGAGTCCTGAGGACTCTATCCGAGTCGCGTAGCGACGAGTGGGGGAGGGTGAGGGAGGGGGTGACCCCCTCCTGCAAGGGGGGTTTGGGGGATCTCCCCCAAGAAAATTTTGATTTCTAAAGCCTTTAATCCTGCATTCTGGTGAATTATGGAGCTATTTTCCCAGTTGTTTGTTACCAATAAATATTTATTTTTTATACAAATATGTGACATTTTTAAGCAGCTTAATTATTTTGTGGTTGATCCTTAACCTATTACTGAATGGTAGAATCAGCATTCCTACTCAGAAAAAGAGCTAAATTACAATTTACATACTCATAACATTCTTGCTACGTATTAATAATTGATAAAAAATAGATAGAAAATTGAAAGGACAAAAAAAAATCGATCTCATCCGAAAATATGTACGCGTCCGAAATTTGTAACTTTCATGTCGTACTTTATCCTATTCACGGTTAATTGCAGCCAAAAGCTCGTAAAATGATTGATTATGTTTGAATATAATAAATTGTGTTAAAACTCGAATCATACCAGATCGTTCAATGCTTTAAACATCTCGTCAATTGACATGAGTTGAATCATGAAAGTTCGCGAGTGAACTAAATCAGCTAAGTTGGTAAATCCAGAAAAAGTCAGCTGCATCAGTCATATTTTCAAATTTATAAAAAAACGCACGTATATCGAATACAATTTACGGCATTTAGTTCACATGTCGCACGATCGAAGTTCACCGAATCGCTAGACTGCTACTTTGAAGTTACCCGCGTCGGTTCCATCAAACGACCTTGATGTAGAAATTGTCGCCGCACGTGCGTTTGATAATTGAAACTGACGACATTTACTGAGTACAGTTGAAACATTCGTCTTCCGTAATTAGGTCAAAATGACCTCGAGTCGGAAATATTGCTTGTGTTGGAATTGTGATATTTTTATCAAGGAATTATCAGCGCGGAATATGAATTTGATAGGTATGTTCTTTAAACTCTGCATTTGTAGAATTCGAAATTATTGTTTAATCGTAAATAATAAGTTTGGATTAACGAAAAAAATTAAAATCGTCGTATAAATCTGTCTGCAATCAAATAAACGACACGGTCAGTAATTTAGTGGAGATATCAATTATCACCAATCAATTAAAGCGTACGTGTTTACGTACAACAGTTTGTGATTTACACATATGCATCGATCTAATAGTTTATTTTTCGCAGGACGCGTCAATGATTATCTAAGGACTCGCGAACGCTGATTGGTTCACGATGCATATCTTGGGTATTTAACCCCGCCTCTCGCCTGTCAATTACTCGATACAAGGGACGCTGCAATTGTTTATTGTATAATCCATGTGTTTACGACGAATTTATGACCCAAGGTCAAACGCGTGCGTCGGAAAAAGCTTGCGTCCCAAAAACGCGTTGATCGCCGATTTTATGCGTCTGATTTCAAAAGTATGCGTCCAAATACGCGTAATTACGCGTTGCCGAGAACCCTGCGACTTCCACCTTACAGCGACAATAAGTTGATCGTCGGTGACTGTTGTCGGATCACTAGTATTCGTATTCTTAATTGTTCTCAATGATGGACCCAAAATATGTAATATAAAAATCATCAATCAAACATACAAATGACGTATCATATAACTTACAGTTTCGCATCCTAAAGTCTGCAGACCAGTGTATGTTCGATCAAGCTGAAAAAAGTAAAAAAGACGTTTTTCAACTGAGAAGAATAAATTCCAAACAATCCATATTAATCAATACTAATTATTGACATGTGTTATCTAAACTATTCACTAGCATTCAAATGTTTCGTCAATAAAGTAAAGCACATGAGAAGTTCATGAAACAACTATTTCATGGCAGCCAAGCATTTTAGTAACAGCGACCTTTACCCCACCAGCCCTACTTTCAATAAAAAGCAAGGTTTTCATATAAGCTACCTACACAGCAAGTTTCATCATGGTATCTCATTCCAAACTCAAGTTACCAATCAGTAACCAAATTATTATTATTATTATTATTAAATTGTGAATAATCGCCCTCTGTTGAAATCGCCAATCTAATAACCAACTTTTTTCGGTGAAAAATTCGGTTAAAAATTCAGTTAAAAATTCGGTTAAAAAGATGATAATGAATCAGGCAAAGAATACAACACTCAAAAGAAAGAGAATAGCCGCAAAGTTACATACCTTTAGGTTATGTATAACATCCACTTTTTTATTTCTGTTGTCTTTAAAATGTAATTGTACTCTAACAGGAAACTCTCCCCAACCACGTCTTGTCAGATGGAACGGTGCTTGACTGTAAATATATACAACAATTTCCTTAGTATGAAAAAAGATATGAGGAAGTTGAACAGGGAAGACAGCACTCAACTTAATCAGCTGAGCACAGAAAACAGTAACAACACAACTACAAGGAACAATGCCTACACACAACCCATAGAAATGATTTAAAGTCTAAGTTCCCGTCGCAAAAATGCATGGTGACCCAATTGACTGAATGAAACGCAGTTATGACCCGACCTAGGTCCCAAAGTCCCCGTTGCAGGACGACATAGATCTTAACAGTGAAACAATTTAACAACACCAAATGCAGGGGTTCTACTGAGGCATAATGCCCAGTACTGAAAATGAGTGCCATGTCTGTTTTGGATACTATTGGCACTTATCCCTACACCTTAACTAGCATACAAGCATTGTTTGAATTCTTTTGATAAAATATTTTTCATTTTGTGCACAAACATCTTTATCCCCTAAAATTTTCAGCATTAGTATTCAAATATTGTAAATCCTAATTCAGCAGTTTGTAATTGCAAACATACAAAAGTAAACTATTACATCACAAATTGTGAGCATAGGGCTTACTTAATCATGAGTCAGCAGAGATTTCCCAAGCCCATTTTAGTGTCTTGGCCCCGGGCGCTTCAATTCCAAAATCAAGTTTGTAATATACATGTATTGATTAAGTATATTAATCAGACATTACAGATGGTATTTCATTTATTTTGTTGTGTCTGTGAAGTGGCCCCTAAAACCTTCCAATTTGCACCATTTCAGTCCCAATTTGATTTTTTTTCCGAAACACCTGGAGGACACACTTCCTATACCCACCGCCTGCCCTGTCATGCTTAAAACATTTCTGGGGAAATTCCCTGAGGAGTCACCAAAAGATCTATTCTTTAAACAAATACAATACAAACCTAACTTCTACCAGATCATTGGGTCTGTAACTTGGATGTAGAAAGAACCAAACTTTCTTGACGAAATCATCAATTCTAGGACTATCTTTAGGACCTCTAACATACACCATCCATTTATGTGTAGCTTGATCATTCTCATCTCTCTGATCAGCTGGTATACTCCTGTAATATATCATTCATCATCTACATTACAAACCACAGCTGGACTCGTTGCATAGCCAAAGCGCCATCAAGCACTTTTTGGCTGCGCTTTACTACGTCTATGCAACAACATTCTACCATGTTCACCGATAGCTTACCGTTTCTTAAAGTTATAGGGAACGCCTCTTTAAGGATGATAAGTGCTAACAAACGTTAAGACATCAGCATCCCGATAGACATCCTGCACCCAATCCAAACAGACAGATGTAGAACCACATACAGGTACATGTATTACTAGTGTATAAGGAATGTGTGCTATATACTTACTTTGAGACGTTACCAACAATTACACGTTTCTTCAACCTGAACCTTCCGGCTCTTGTATCTGACTGCTCCGTTCCATGTTTGGTCTCCATACTGTCAGATTCTGGTGTCATACTCTGTGAAACATATCATAATTATATACCAGGATTGATTTATAATATTAGAGATGTTTGTAAAACATGTTGTCCCTTTGGGACAAGGTTGTATCACACTATAAACTACATAGAGAGATACAAACCTTGTCGCACCAAAGGGACGATGTATACCCCCCCTGGCAGCCATATTGTCGAAAATGGTAAAGGTCACAGTGAGCTTGACCTTTTACCTACTGATCTCAAAATCAATAGGGTTCCTCTACCGTTGCTGACAAACCTCCAAGTAAAGTTTGAACATCCTAGGGCAAAGCATTGTTGAGTAATGAACAGAAACCATTCTAGCCTACATACAGACAGACCGACTTATGCAAAGCAATATACCCCCTCATCAAAGATGGTAGGCAAATTAAACATGGACTCAATGAATTCAGGGCAACTACAGAAGCATAATGCCCAATCCTAAAAATAAGATCTGTCTGGCAACTCATTTTAGAATTACACCAAAACTCGGGCATATTGAATTTTAATCTAGCAAATCAGGTTTTCCAGAATTGTAGGATCCAGAGTTCTTCCTTACTGTATTGTACAAATTGTATTGTATTGTATTACTAATGTAGGAACAACATCAGTCTAGTGAAAACATCAAATATTGCACTCATATGTCAGTTAATTGAGCCAAAATAACATTGCGACACAATATTTTAAGTGATGTCTCTCAAACTATGTTACCTAGTTTCCAAAATCCAAGTATCATTTTCTTTAGCAATTTTTGTCAAGTATGTTGGTCTGTTTTTGGAGACAGCAAACATTTTGTTATGTCAGAGAAGCATTTGAGAATCCATCATGAGCTTCTACATGTGTTTATATAACATTATTTAGCGTTCATGGCGTCAATGTGACGTCATCAAAACTTGACATTTACAGTATGCTCGCAATCAAAATAATTGCTAATAATGATGTAAATAAAACATACACTGATATGTTATGCTCAAGACAATGCTTTTTAAATGGTATAGAGGCTAAATTTCTAACGTCTTGTTAGCTCAATATCTTCAGGAATATGTAAATCCTGAAACTAAAATATCCCGCTCTAAGTCGCACATGCACTCATGCAGGATAGAGTTTACTTCCATTTTCAACAGGCCTATCTATCGTTAGCTATGTCTGAAAAAGTCAGAGAATATGATACCTTTGATATCAATTTACAAGCACTTACACTAACCTTTGATGAGACCATTGCGCCAATATGTTCTATACCAGTATGTTTGCCATCACCAGTTTCATCTATGACCTCTTGTTTGATATCAATCTGCGAGTCCAGTAACGGTGTTCCAGGTGGAGCTTTACCTATAAACTTCCTTACTGCTGGATGGATCATAGGGGCAACATCAGAATGCATCTGTAAAGTAGATTATTTACGTGGCAATTAGAATATGAAATTTGTGTAGAAAAATCACTCTCTATACTGTAAAAGTATTAATTTTTGTGGGGGATTAAATTTTGTGAATTTCGTGGTTCCCCTTTCATCACAAAATCAAATCCCATCGAATACTGATTTTGGTGCAAGTATTTATTACCTGAAATGCAAAAAGTTAACATCCCATTGAAATGGTCTTTTTTACCAAAACCGCAAAATTTCGTCCTTTCGAAATTTATTGATTTTACAGTATTCAATATTTCAGGAGCTATGTAACACTCTGAATAATTCTTCATCTTTTTGTACAGTTAATATCACAAAATTTGTGTTTCTTCATTTCTTTGTAGCTTCTTTATGCAATATTGTTATTGATGAAAGAAATTCCAAAAGATGCAAACATCTACAACCCACGGTACTAACAATATCTAGATTCAGTCTATGCTGATATAGGTCAAAAGTTAGCTCCCCTGCTTTGGCGATGATAAGTTTTGTTTCTTAATGCCATTTTTGATTATTATTTCCAGGTAAATTACTGTATTTTAGGAAACTGTCTGTTTTGGAAGATTGCACAAAATATGAATTGAAGAAAATTATTTATTTCGATTTTTTTTTAGAAAATACTGCTTCAAAAATAATATAGAATGCATAAACAAGTATATCCATATTGATTGTTAATCATGAAGATTTGTTAAGACAACGATACAGGGTCTGGGTGACTAGAATTACCTTAGAAGATTTCTGTTGAGTGGATTTTCCATAAAAGTTTGCAATGATACAAGCTCTCAGTCGGTCCATCACATTACGGGCCAAATCAAGTCGCTGAAACATCAAGGGTACATGTCATGACAACCTCAATTAACCAAATCAATCTATACATCCTTAGGTTAAAAATCACAATTAAACAAATAATGATAGGTCAAACACCACTAAAAGTTAAATAATAAGTAAAAACAAGGGACGATAACTCCATAAATACAGGTTACAAGGTCATCAGCCTGGTCAGTATGGACTTCTCTTGTGATGTTGAATAACTATCTTGAGTTTCAAGTGGATACTTTTGATAGTCTAAGAGAAAATGACTCTCACAATGAACTTAACCAACACAGATGCACATGCAGATGCTGATGTACATGATTCCATCACAACATTAGCTCCACTTATTTTCTTCGGAAAGTCAAACTAAAATTGTAACTGAATATTGATACTGATTAATGGTACTTTCCAATTGCTAATGGGTCCTATTACTTTGGAAACATATACATTCTTAGAACCTATGAAAGACGCTGGAAAACCCTTAGGAGAAAATACAAAGAATTTCTTGCAATCAAAATTCTGAGTTCTATTCTCATATTTTAGTTCTAAATGTACATGTATAGAGAGATATATAGTTGAATCAAACCTCGCTGATATTGAGTAGTTCTGATTCCTTGTTGCTCACTTCCCTTACAAACTCTTTCTCAATAATTGAAGAAATCTTCTTCTTTGTGGCTGCCTTTGCTAAATAGTAAAATATGGAAGAATAAGAAATTATTCATATTCAATCAACTTTAAAATTATATAAAACCAAAATAAGGTTTGCGGGGATGATAACACAAATACAACAATTCAAGCCTTAAGCCTTGGTGAATTTCTTTTAAAGGCGTAGTCTGACAATAATTATAAAATGATATTTCTATTTTATGCAATGATATAAGGTGGACAGGTACAATAATACACTAGTTTAACAATTTCTAGTCTTAGTCAACTTCTTTCTACAGGTGTTCTACTGAGGCATAAAGTCCAATCCTGAAAACGAGGCACAAGTCTGTTCCAAGTGCAATTAATATCATGTAACTTCAAAACACCATAACATTGTCCATTGTTGTATTTTTTCATCAAATAACTTTATTATGACAGTCTATGCAGAAGATAATTCTTCCTAATGCAGTAAATCATGATTTCCGGATTATTCAATAACTGTAGGAATTTTTTAGGACCCTGTTACAAGGGCGTCGTCTCACATTATATGATGATATTACAGTCTGATCGCGATTTTTCGAATCACAATTTTTCAAAGTTTACAATGCAAGTGATTTTTAAATTCATAATTTTTCAAAGTCGTGATTTTTTCTATTCAACTTTGAATAACCGCGATCAGGCCCCGATCTTCTAAAGCATCTCAAGCAGAAATCTCATCTCAAATTGAGAATTTGCCCAAATCAGAGTCTGAATTTCTAATGAATATGAAGTAAGAACTCATTAAAAATTACTGGAATAAACAAAGAATAGCTTTTACTGTTTTGATGCTAAATTTGAGTCCATACTCCCTTGGAAATTATCCAAACGACACATAGCAATATTTGAGATGAGATTTATCTCAAAATTGAAATGTTTCGGGAGATTGTGTCCAGATTGTATATATGAAGTTGGATACATACCGCCCTCTTCAATGACTCGTCTCCTCTTGCTCTGTGCTTCAGATACATCCTCATAGTCTGGATCTATCTCTATAAACGATCGCTTTGAAGCCATCTCAATACACGGTCTATCTGCAATATAAATTATAGTCATTCTCAGTAAAATCATAATGGTCAGGCCTTACACTTAAGCAAATCTACTACCTGAGGCCCTCACCTATTCGGAACAGGGATGTGGAAAATAGTAAAATTTCTAAAATATTTCGTTTGCCATAATGGGCAAGTTGGACTGAATAATCATCTCGCCACAGACACTCAATCTAGTTGCCCAGGTAAACACAAAAAGCAACAAAATTTCAGTTTCAATAATTTATCTGTACTGTTTACCTGATATCAAATATAATTTTCAATCAGAATTAAGGGATTCCCTTTCGTGTTTAGGTAAAATAGGACATTTATATTATTTTCTCATGATAATTTTGCACTTGCCCAATGGATGGGCCAGTTGGATAAAAAAATCTACTTGTCCACAGGCCAAAATCAGATACAGAAACTGCACACCCTTCGGAACTTAATTGAGCCTGTTGTTCAATAGGAATATGGGGAAGGATTTACAAATCAATGCTGATGGATTGTCGAAGGGTTATCGATGTAAAAAGACGATGTTGAACTACTATCTCAACAAATTGGCAAACTGACGGAATCACTTCCATTGTTAATTTGTCATTCCGGATAAACGAATGACTTAGCATCCATTCCACGATCAACTGGTGCCTTCGGTAACTACTCGGTATGTGTTCTTAACATGATCTGCATAGTTTCCATGTGTAGAACTTATCCCTTTGACATTTTTCGAGCAGCTTTCGTCATCGATTCAGCTTTCCTTCGGTAACTGTTCAGGATGGTTAAATGATTAGAAAGCCTTGCAGAAGGCGTCCCTAAAAAAAGATGCAGAGTGAAATCCGATGAGTTCCAAAACACCCCAAACTGTTGCCGATGGTTTCCCGATTACACTTAAGCACTACAGACTAAGACCTTCGGCAGCCGAAGATTTTTCGGTCCTGAAGGCTCCCAGAAGCATTGAGAAATGATGAGGAAGGGTTCCAGAACATACCACATCAGGTGAATTTCAGCTTCGGGAACCGTTCAGGTCCTATTGGACGGCAGATCTTACATAACTTGTTTTCCTGGAGTGAAAATGTATCATAGCCAGTACTGACTTACCATTCCAGCACTGTCACCATTGCTTCTCCACATGTGGAGAAACATGAGTAAAATTGTTCATTCAGTTGAACTAATTAAGACTGCCCTCTCAGTGCATAATGCACTTCAATTACGATGTATGTTACGAAACTGGACTTCTTTCGACCCCAAATGTGTCTTAAAACAGGCAGACCAATGTTGATACATGGAAGCAAAAAAACAGAAGAAAAACAATACCCCACCCACCTAAAAATAAGCAATAAACGAAACTTGAGAAGGTTTTTCTACACTCACTTTATAACAGAAACATCAATTGCATGTATTGTCACCAATCAATCAAATACAGAACAGTAACATATCGAAGGAGGGGAGTTTAAAAGCAATAACTAGAATCACTGCAGTGAGTTATGGACGCCGCCATTTTGATTTTTCATAGGTCAAAGGTTATAGGGTCAGACTTTACCGTCAAGGAGTGGGTGAGATCAAATAGCGAAAAGGACTCTTTTTCACATACATATACAAAGACCTTTTTGTATGCAAGAAGGAATTATAGTTTTTACATACTACTCATTGAAGTTTTAACATTATTAAATTAACATTATTTTAATTCAGTTTTTCTCACTCAAAAGTCCTTTACGCTATTTAGGCCCACAGACTAGAAAAGTCCTTTTCGGTATTTAAAATTTTCTGACAAACTCTTTCCACTGTTCAAGCCTCTATAAACCAAATGCTGTCAAATTATCACATATCAAAATAATTATATTTTTTAAGGCTTAAAGCTGTATTTTGTCTAATGCCGAAATAAAATTATTGTATTGTTAAAGAGGTCCAAAAATTGTACCTCTTTGGTATTGTATGGTATGGTATGGCATTGTATTGTATTGTATTGTATTGTATTGTATTGTATTGTATTGTACGACATGGCAGCTTCTGAAACACGGATTTACGAGATGCGTATTCATGGAATTATATGGCAACATGATCTACCTCCATGCAGGGATTCTATATATAGAATATCCTGCTCCATGATATATTATTATTTGATATAATTTTACTCTTTAATAAAAGTATTTATTAATGCTACAGTTAAATGGGTGTGTCTTTTAGCGTTGTTTGTTTGTTAAGCTTGATTGGTTGTTACTATGGGTGCTGTTTCCAGGTAGATTTGTATTGGATATTTCGCGGATTTTACGACCTTTTTATCATTATTTTCATGTCTGATTATATTATATAGGATAAAAATACAGTGACGCAGTGGAACAATCCACTAGTACGGTGTAAAAAACAAGTACAAAAGCTTATACCAACAGTTCAATACCAAACTAAACTCTACCTCTTTAAGCAATGGTTTTAATCTTTTGGGTATACATTGACGATGACGTCACTGTCAGAATACCCTAGCTGGACTACAGATCAATAATAATATTTTTTTGATGAACATGTGATCTATAACCGGCTTCTATAGTTACCCGCCCACTTTTAGTGACCCTTTGTATGCAAACAATAGCATGCCAATTTATGGAATAACGAGAACTAGTGAAATTGCACACAGTTGCTGATACATAGAATGACTGAAAAATTAGGAGGGTAGGCGGGTCTAGTTTTTCCATATTTGGAATTAGAAAAATTGTCCTAATAAACATATTTACTGAATAGTTATTATGCCCATGGCAAAAATAAATGAATAAGTGGTCCCAAAATTTGAAAATCCCAGGCTTTTGATTGGACAAAGAAGTAGGGTAAACAATAAGTCTTAATAAACACTAAATGTTATGAAAAATCATAAAAAAAACTCGTTCTAATTAACCAACCACATCGAAAAACACGTCAAATATGCAAACATAATTAATATTACTTCAAAGCTATATAATTATTTAGATTCACCGAAAAAAATCACCCTCCATACCCCGTGTTTAAACAAGCACGAATGGGTACGCGTGTTGGAGATAAAATCCTCAATAATGTCGTTCATTAGTGATATTAAGATACGAGTACGAAGTTATATAGATATGCAACATTTTTTGACATGCCCAAATTAAATAATGCGGAGTGATTCAGCTTTCCCCTTGTTGTTTGCTATCTTCTTAAAAAAAATTATGGACGTTTTTTTTTTATATTTTTTAATCTCTCGACCGTCAAAAACTATTAAAATTTGCTTCTCTCCATGTGGTAGCCCCGATCTACAAAAGCATCTCAAGTAGAAATCTCAACTTGATTTGAATCTTTGCTCTAATATGAGTCTTACTTAGAGATAAGTCCGGAATTGATTATCACTACAATAAATTGACGTCGTCACGACGTAACTGATTATACATGGGCGTAGGAGCGTCTTCAACATTGGGGGGGGGGGGGGGCAAACATTTGGCAACTTGGGGTAAAAAATTTAAACGTCCAAAACACTTCTACATCTATATACTTACTGTGAGTTCAGGGTTCTGTGGTCATTTGAGTAAGTAATTACGTCTTAACTGGAAGTTAATCCGTTCAAGTATACACGGGTCCGGGGGCGTAGCCCTCCGGAAATTTTTCTAAACTATGGATAAATCTAGTGTATTCTAGGCGTTCTGATATACCTTGTTTTGCATTCAAAAGGGACCTTAATGCAGGGAATTTAAGTTCTTACAAAAACACAATTAAGTGTTTGCATCAAATTTAAATTTTAAAGGTGAAAACGTTTGTTTCAAAGGCTTTATATATAATTGGCAACTTCCCAAAGTCATATAGGAGGGTTGGGGGACATTAAGAGTACAATTTATGGCACAAGTGTATTTTTGCAAACAATGGGTGAATAGGTATTTGAATATAAGGAAGTTATTATGCGAGCGAAGCGAGCAAAAAAAAATTTGATACGTTTTAACCAAGAACTGAAGGCAAATTACCTATAACGAGATATATTAGGTCGTAAATTATAATTTTTCGTCTGAATTATTGGGGGACCAAAAGGGGGGCCTGGCCCCCCTGGTCTCCCCCCTGCTCCTACGCCCATGTTATAGTCGTCACCAAGATTTGCAGAACATCTAGAGTATGTGTAACAGTGTCAGCTATCCGGAAATAGTTTAACTACGGTCATTTTTGTTACCGATGTTCACACGTTCGCGTGACGTTGACGCTCGGAATCGATCAGACTCTAACAACGTCACGTCAGAAATTGGTTCAGCCTAAATTACACATGACAAGCATCACACGTATACATTATACACGTACAATTGATTGGCTGTCACATGAATCGGTCGTACAACGTAATGAAGCAAATGGTGGATAGACTTGATGACGAAAACGTCGATAAGCTAACGTACGTTACTAACCTGTATTTTCTGGAGCGGTCATTATCAAATAAATGGACCAACCTATCAAAAGAATATGTTTACACCTGATTCAAAGACTCGTATTGGCAGAAATCGAATCATGATGGGTATCACGTGTGATTCTGGTATTTTCTATGTTGCTACGTACCTACCTTGTTAGCACGTGCTTATTAAAATCATTTTTGGTATACGTGTTTGCGACATTTGATATTAAACGTCAAAATAACTAATAATGATTTATTCTCTTTATTCTTTCAAAATGAGTCTAGGATATTATGAAATTATACTCAGTGGTGAAGAGTACAGTCTGTACATCATTATGTCATACTCCGACAATTTGCCTTCGTCACGCATTAGCGATAGTTATACCAAGCGTAAAGTGGTGTATAAGATCATTAATATTGCACCAGCGTATATCGTTGGGGTTGATTTAGAATAAGGTAAGTTCAGTATCAGTTATTTATTGATTTCTTCTTCCTCACCACTCCTTCTTCTTTTTCTTCTTCTCTTCTTTTTCTACTTCTTCATTTTCTACTTCTTCGATTCCCCCTTTTCTTCTTCTACTTATTCTCCTTCTCATGATATACATATTTGTATGTGTGGCATAATTATATAGCAATGGTGCTGTCGATTCGCCCGTCTGCATGTACGAGACGCATTGTGTGTTCAAGGTGTTAAACGTTTCATAAACTGTTAAAAAGGAATTTCTTCAAAATTTCAAAAATGAACAACCCCACTGTATAGATGACCGGAAAGGGTTGAATTTTTGCTGCGTCAATATTTAGCTGAGTTATGATCCTTTGTTACTTTTATATACCCCAATGGGGGCACCCATTCCCATGGACATATTTCTAGTTTGACATTCGAACTTCTTGATATATGTACACCGAACCATTTCAATAATATCAACTAAAACAAGAAATGTAGAACTGTAATATAAACCTGCAATAGTTGCAAATTGATATCTTGTAAATGACCGAGGACAAATCTGTTGCTGTCTGCTGTACACCATGAAACAGTTCAGGAAAGTAGGTGAGCAGAATATATATCGAACGTACTATAATATCCGACGGTTTGCTTACATTCGAGAATTTAAGTGCGCAATTGCGAGCAACGTATGCAATCAAACCATTATTATATGCTTTATGCACCAGTTAGTTGCATACATGGCGCCCACCGGGGATGGACCGGGATTGTTACTGTTAGGTTGTCAAAGCTACCGTCCTTCAATGGCCCTGCGGTGGACAGCTAATGGTACAATTTCAGGTATTTCCCTTGGCCCTGACAACAAAATATTGTCCCCGGAGTATTAGTTCCGAGAAAAAAATCTGGAAGCTGGAAGGTAAAACCCGGTTATCCACCACCAATTCTCGGGAATGGGGGCGTGGATGCAACAGACTGGTGCATTATAGATGTGGTGGGGAAGTTTGACAAAATAATACATGTTTATATAGTGATTAGATAGCATGTTTTGGTCGTTTTTCACCGTTTGTTGCTTTACTGAATCGCCACTTTAGTTATTTGAACAATTTATTTGCTGATTTCATTCCTTGAACTCGGTTTTGGTACAAGCCCGATAAATTGTTGTTTGTTTTCAGGTAAAAAATGGTCCATCGTGTATATCGTTCTAAATTCTTAATGTATAATATGTAATATGTAGTACTGCATGTGCATGTTAAGGCTCAACTATTTCTTTAATTACTGACACTGAACTGTGGCTGTTAGGACCACAGGCAACAGTGACATTGAAAAAGAAATTTAAAAAAATGAAATTGAAAAAATTGGAACCTAAATTTCGAGGAAAACAACTTTTCAGATTGTTTTTCAATTTAATTATTTTATCAACCTGTGGTTATGACTAATGTTCGATTCGAACATGAAGATGTTGAAACATTTTTGTGATTTTACCATATTGCGTATTTAATAATGTGTTTTAAAATAACTAACGCAACGGTCCAATAGTTGTTATGCACTATGACTATCTGTGTATGTCTGATTGAATAGTCCCAGGTCGTGACAAACTATTACTATTTATAAATAGAAAGCAACCAAGATTTGCAATAAAGACAAATGGAGAGAAAGTGCACATTGATATGGGTAACCGAGATACTCAATGAACCAGCAAGCTAGCTATCAATATATCAGGCAATTTGCAAATTTCAAAATATTCAGTATCATTTATCACAGGTCACCGTATCTGAACTTCAAAGGTTGTTAATGAGCTATAGAGCTACACCCAACAACTCAATTCTAATATCTCCATTTGAGGCCCTCGCTGGTGTTAAAATGAGTATAGACTTACCCGATGCCCCATAGCTGGAAAAGTTGCCCCAATCTACTCGCATGGCAAACAACGATTCAGTGAGTAAACTAAAGATGAAAGATTACGCAGATATCAACATTTTAAATAACTGTTGTCTGGCTGGTTATTTCTCAAATATTTTATAGTTTTGAAAATTCTAAGATTTCTAGTGCAATGTTTCAAACTAATGTTTCTCATTTTAATAGATACTACTTGTATATACCCTTCGGAACTATGTACACCATTTTGCATAATTCTTCTTGTGGTCGTAAGTACGAAAGTAGAGATCTCTGTAGTGTTGCACTCAACCTGATACAACGTTAATACATTTCTAGTGCCATATTTTAGTTTTTTGCTAGTTCCTCCAAGAAATAATTATGATAATGCGACAAAGCGATAGTTTCACTTGAAATTTGTCATAGAACGCGTGAAATTGTAGTATATTCGAACACCGGCTTGACGCATTACAACCTGTCTTAGCAAGGAGTTCTATTAACGACACAAAGTTCCTCTAATACAAAACATACAACAAACTATATGTACGAACATATATTGAACATGGGTAATCCAAATAACAGTTTCGCCTTCTGAGAAGGTGTATCTTGATGACCATTGCTTTTAAAAGCAAAACGCTAGGTAAGGCCAGGTAATCAATGCCTGAACGGTAGGTAACGCCAGATAATCCATGCCTTCCGGTAGATAATGCCAGGTAATACATGCCTTCATTGAACGGTGGGTACCGCCAGGTAATACATGCCTTCATTGAACGGTAGGTAACGCCAGGTAATCCATGCCTTCCATATTTCATTGAACGGTGGGTAACGCCAGGTAATACATGCCTTCTATATTTCATTGAACGGTGGGTAACTCCAGGTAATACATGCCTTCTATATTTCATTGAATGGTAGGTAACGCCAAGTAATCCATGTCTTCTATATTTCATTGAACGGTGGGTAACTCCAGGTAATCCTTGCCTTCTATATTTCATTGAACGCTAGGTTACGCCAGGTAAAAAATGCCTTCTGTATTTCATTGAACGCTAGGTAACGCCAGGTAATCCTTGCCTTCTATATTTCATTGAACGCTAGGTAACGCCAGGTAAAAAATGCCTTCTGTATTTTATTGAACGCTAGGTAACGCCAGGTAATGCATGCCTTCTATATTTCATTGAACGCTAGGTAACGCCAGGTAATCCGTGCCTTCTATATTTCATTGAACGGTTGGTGACGCCAGGTAATCCATGTCTTCTATATTTCATTGAACGGTAGGTAAGGCCATGTAATCCGTGACTTCTATATTTCATTGAACGATAGGTAAGGCCAGGTAATCCATGTCTTCTATATTTCATTGAACGGTAGGTAAGGCCAGGTAATCCATGCCTGAACGGTAGGTAACGCCAGATAATCCATGCCTTCCGGTAGATAATGCCAGGTAATACATGCCTTCATTGAACGGTGGGTACCGCCAGGTAATACATGCCTTCATTGAACGGTAGGTAACGCCAGGTAATCCATGCCTTCCATATTTCATTGAACGGTGGGTAACGCCAGGTAATACATGCCTTCTATATTTCATTGAACGGTGGGTAACTCCAGGTAATACATGCCTTCTATATTTCATTGAATGGTAGGTAACACCAAGTAATCCTTGCCTTCTATATTTTATTGAACGCTAGGTAACGCCAGGTAAAAAATGCCTTCTGTATTTCATTGAACGCTAGGTAACGCCAGGTAATGCATGCCTTCTATATTTCATTGAACGCTAGGTAAGGCCATGTAATCCGTGACTTCTATATTTCATTGAACGGTAGGTAAGGCCAGGTAATCCATGTCTTCTATATTTCATTGAACGGTAGGTAAGGCCAGGTAATCCATGCCTGAACGGTAGGTAACGCCAGATAATCCATGCCTTCCGGTAGATAATGCCAGGTAATACATGCCTTCATTGAACGGTGGGTACCGCCAGGTAATACATGCCTTCATTGAACGGTAGGTAACGCCAGGTAATCCATGCCTTCCATATTTCATTGAACGGTGGGTAACGCCAGGTAATACATGCCTTCTATATTTCATTGAACGGTGGGTAACTCCAGGTAATACATGCCTTCTATATTTCATTGAATGGTAGGTAACGCCAAGTAATCCTTGCCTTCTATATTTCATTGAACGCTAGGTTACGCCAGGTAAAAAATGCCTTCTGTATTTCATTGAACGCTAGGTAACGCCAGGTAATGCATGCCTTCTATATTTCATTGAACGCTAGGTAACGCCAGGTAATCCGTGCCTTCTATATTTCATTGAACGGTTGGTGACGCCAGGTAATCCATGTCTTCTATATTTCATTGAACGGTAGGTAAGGCCATGTAATCCGTGACTTCTATATTTTATTAAACGGTAGGTAAGGCCAGGTAATCCATGTCTTCTATATTTCATTGAACGGTAGGTAATGCCAGGTAATCCATGCCTGAACGGTGGGTAACGCCAGGTAATCCATGCCTTCTATATTTCATTGAACGGTAGGTAAGGCCAGGTAATCCATGCCTTCTATATTTCATTGAAGGGTAGGTAACGCCAGGTAATCCGTGTCTTCTATATTTCATTGAACGCTAGGTAACGCTAGGTAATCCATGCCTTCTATATTTCATTGAACGCTAGGCAACGCCAGGTAATCCATGCCTTCTATATTTCATTGAACGTTAGGTAACGCCAGGTAATCCATGCCTTCTATATTTCATTGAACGGTAGGTAACGCCAGGTAATCCATGCCATCTATAGTTCATTGAACGGTGGGTAACGCCAGGTAATCCATGCCTTCTATATTTCATTGAACGGTAGGTAACGCCAGGTAATACACGCCTTCTATATTTCATTGAACGGTAGGTAACGTCAGGTAATCCATGTCTTCTATATTTAATTGAACGGTAGGTATAACGCCAGGTAATCCATGCGTTCTATATTTCATTGAACGGTAGGTAACGCCAAGTAATACACGCCTTCTATATTTCATTGAACGGTAGGTAACGCCAGGTAATCCATGCCTTCTATACATAGCCTACGTACAAAATAATTATGCTTTGTTTCTTTACAGATATAGTGTGCTCCGATAACTTCAAAAACTTGATGACAGAACGTAAGTTAACCTAACTCTTTGTGTATGTTTAGAATTGTTTTAATTGACAACTATGGTACAAAGATCTAAACAGAGTATTGGGCCATCACTGCGCGTTTAGCAGTATACGTACTTAATATATATAGTGAATTGATTAAGGTCAGAATACATGTTCTTTTATAACAAACAGCTACGTATTTTGACCTTTTTTACAAGGAACCCACATACATGACTTAGTGTATTGAACCGACGGCAATCAACAGAACACATGAATGTTTATAATTAATTACATGTATACATAACAATCAATACATATTTCCAGTTACGTTAATAATTTTAAAATAATTCAAAATTCCCATCAATATGGCACCAAAGCGACACACTTCGCAAATTACATACACATGTTGACTCGTTCATCATGCATGTTTAAATAATCTAATTGCTTTTTTTTTATTCTCCAGCTGGTTGTACGTTTGAGGTGGAGAGAATACCAGAGATGCGAACATTCATTCCCTCCATGCCTTCAATTGATGTTGGAACCTGTCCATTTGGACCATGTAGCACCAGGCCGTACTGTACTGATGGGTATATCTGTAGCCAAACGGAAACAAGAGTCGCGGACTTCGAACCTCTCGGATCAGTTGAGTATGAATATGTCACAAAATGTGGTTGTTGTAAGGATGAAGGGATTAAGATTATGGTATACGTTTTTGACAGTGATACTCGCGAACCTGTAGCAGACGTGAACATTAAAATCAACACCATTTCCAAAGGATTCTCAGACGCCCATGGTTTCCTCGAATCTTGGATAGAAACGTCCGCACAGATCGTAATAGCTGCAATACCTGACTATGAATCTCATCATGACGCTCTGCGAGTCGTTGATGTTGCACCGAACTCACGCGGACCAGTGGAAGTAAAACTCTATGTGGTCAAAATGGCTGAATTTGTAGAAATACAATTACCGTTACTTCCAGAGAATCCTTTTACTTTCGACCTTTCTCCATCTTCTGGGTCAGCGTCCATTGTAATTAGAGCAGAAGCTTCATTTCAATACGTGAACAAACCTGGTCAGCCTACTGGTCCTGTTTATGCAAGCATCACCTTCTTAGATTCAAACAAAGTAGATGAGGAACTGTTGCCCGGAAGATTCCTTGACGACGCAGGACGACCTTTGATTTCTCAGGGTGTAATTTCGCTATATTTTAAGGATGTAAACGACGAAGAGTTGAAAGTCGACAGCTTCGTTCTTTGGGTTGATTCCGGTATGGTACCATGGACACTTAATCCGGTCACAGGTCTTTGGACACTGGCTAACACTTTGAACGTCAGACGAAAACGGCAGGTACCACAGACAGACTTCCTGTTGGATATTGGTAATCATGTATGGATAAACATCGACCAATTATATACTGCTCCACTTTGTTTTTTCAAAGCTAGGATCTTTAACGAGATTAGTCGCGATGAAATCACCAGTAGCCTTACTGCCACATTCAAGCCAGAAATACTTGCGTATACAAACGACGATAAACGACTCAGAATGACGCTCCCTTCTACCAACTCTCCGGGTGACACATGCTTTGAGTATCGATGTCCCGATGCATCTTTTCCCTCGTATCCAATGGTAGGTTATATGAACATGTCGTCAACAGAAACTGTGTATATTGCTGGTGTAAACGTTCAATATAAGGCATACCTGCAACCACTTAATCTCCTTGATTACTCGTCAGATATCCGGGCTGAACATAGCAACATCCAGTATGAAATTTCACAAGAAAACAGTCGGGACATCTTTGTTAATTTCTTTTCCAATGCAAATGGACCGTTTTATACAAACCGGGGTGATTGTGAAAGTTCTACCGAGACACAACCTGCGTTCCATTTCTATAAAGCTCCTGTACCAAACCAACAATCCGCACCTACTGGTATAAGCACATGCTTTGCACGCATAGTTTTCAAAGATTTAGGAACGTTTTATGGCTATATATCTACACTGGTAAATCTGCCAAGCGTAACTGGCGTAAGTACCTGGACGAATTATATCTACATAAACACCGCTCAGCTTCAAAACCCTACAGACGGGAACGATTTTGTCTCGGCTTGTTTGGAGTACCGGTGTAGTGCGCTCAACGAACAAACGACTGTCTACCTAGATATTGCTGTACCAGAAATCACGCTATCGAATGACGAAGTAAACCCTGGGTTCAAGTGTACAGGATCGTGTGGTGGAACATTTTGCAACAACCAGGATAATCCAGACATCAACAACAACAACAACAACGTTGTATTTAACGCCTCTTTTGTAGCTCCTGAAAACATAGATCAGCGGTCAGGATTCTTTGGTTCGCTTCCCGAATGTGTAGAAGCAACATCTCCCGATCAGTTTGCGTACACATTTCAATGTTCTACACCAGAGGACGATACATCGCTACAATAAATCAAAGTCCATGGCCCGAAATTACAACCAATACTTACACTCTGCACTCAGAACTCAGCTTACAAATACACCAAATTTCAACTGGAAACAAGCAAATGATAATATTTATCACCTATTCAAAATAACTCGAACTTCTCATTCTCAAAGAAATGTCGCTTTGACCCTCAATAGAAGAAATTTCAATATTTGAGTGCTGAGTGCAAGTATTGGTTGTAATTTCGGGCCCAGGGGTCGTATTCACAAAGCATCTTATGTTAAAACTTAAATATTTTTACAAAAGTTAAAATAATGAGCTGAGCATATTTCCCTAGGAAACAAAGAAAATCCCACGCACTTTATGTGATTACTGTAGCTCTTTACATAATGCTTCTAAAGTATGATGACACTTAAGGAAAATGTGAGATTTTTAGAAATTCTAAGTTTTCACTTAAGAATCTTTGTGAATACCACCCCGGGGTACTGTTTTATCAAAGCACTTAGGAAATCGGAAACTTACGTTCACATTTTACAAGTGCAATTCTTTATAATTCCGTTAAAACTGCAAACTGCGGACAAATATTGTTAATCTTGGTAATCTTGATTTTCCTGTTTAAAAGCTTGTGACATTTAAGGACAAATATTTTTTGTAGGTGTTCATTTATAACTTAGCAGTCAGTATTGCAGTTTACCACACTTCATATATATATTGAAGAATATTTTCAAATCATAATTATGACACATCATGGGGGCCTTAATATCAAATATCATTCTTTACTTTGCATAGTCATTTTTTGTTCACTGTTCATTGTTGAGGATCTTATGGAAGATTGATTAAGTTTATTGTCAAATAAGTTTCCTCGTTCAATAAAGTCTTTATTATTATTATGTAAAAGTATTATCAAGAATTTAAATTTAAGCTTAAGTTAAAGATACATGTATACCTAAATGGTTTGATAAAACAGGACCCTGGGGGTGGTATTCAATATTGATCTTACTTGACTTGAGTATGAAGACAACCAATCAGATCACACCATGTTAAACTTTTGGTCAGTAACAGGAGATATGATTGGTTATCCTTATTCATCAATTAAATAGGATCAATATTGAATACCACCCATGAGTACCATATCCGGTGTGCCTGTAGAATATATGTGAGTTTATCTATCGCATGCACATACCTTGAACCAGATTGGCACATGTATGTCAGAACATCTCGGTTGTTGTTAAATATCATTTTGCTTTGTTCATTTTTATTTTTGTCATTATATTATCATTTTGTGTTCATGTTTTGTAACTTTATTGTTCAGTTGTTTGTGTTAAAGTTACCTTCTCTGTCCGATTCCTTATTACATGTATACTTTTGGTAATACTATTGCTCAAGTACGCTTGACTCTAAGCAAATAAAATGTATTTTTAATCAGATATCAAATGTATTCCCTTGGAGTTTTCATCTTCATTCTTTCGCAAGGGTAACCAAACAATCTTAGAGATGTGCCAACATAATTAACGTTATATCTACTTTAGTTAATTTCTCTCTATATCGCTATTAATCCCATCTGTACTGGTTTTAATGTCAATAAGTATGATTGTACATATCATTTGAGACGCTTTTTCAACGCTTTGTGTGATTACTTTCAAGTTATAAATTGTCGCAATATTTATTGAAATGATAGTTCTGTTCTGTTCAACATTTGATCGATGGCAATGATTTATTTTCATGTGCTTGATGATTTCTAAGTTATTACTACACTATACATATTTGACATAGTCTTTGTAACAAATTACGCAATTACCCAAATAACTGTCAATAATTAGTCAAAATCTCCACTTAATGTTTGAAAATTCTAATATATCATATTGAAGCTAATGTACTAATCGAATTAAAAGAATTTCTTCGATGCTTCGCAAATACCACTCTTTTTGTTTTGTAAATAAGGTAACGTTATATTTTGTATACATGTATAGTGTATATTATATACTGTACATGTAGTTATTTCAACAAAAAAACAAGCTAACCTGTATACATTGCTTTTATTTAATTAAATATACAAAAGAAAATATCCTTCCCTCGTGTGTCAGTTTTATACTATTGGTGTTGGTGTGAAGACTACATATTGACATGCTCCTGACCCTTGGTTGATCTGCCCTTGAACTACCCGTGTGTACTGATTGTTTTGAGTACGAGGGCTTTACCAGTGTTCATATCTCTGGTCGAGCGCGCATCAACCCTGTCCGCTCCGATGCTGAAGTGCGAACCACGAGATCACCCGACCGGCTGTTGATGTTTTGTAATGGTCTAGCTATTGTCTAGCTATTACAATGTATGATTATATTAAGTAACACCTCTGTAGATATACAAGTAGCATTATGTGCGCGGAGCGTTTGGGAAAACACAAATACCCCGACAGTGACCAAAACCAAGGGTAATACATGTAGATAGGTATTGAACAGTTGGGCAACTAATGTAATTTATGTTGGAGAAATAAACGCTTATCAGAGAACAAAGTAAAATTAAAGATATTGCATGTCATTTCATACACGTGTCATGAACACACGTGTATAGTATCTTAATTAATATCATAATTACATAACGTGATGCCTAACTAGGATACTACAATTATAACATGATATGGGATATTGTATTCACCCGGCAGTGCGGGGCATCGACCAAATGAAACCTCGGTACTATTCCCCCTGCTATTACCCGCACCTCTCCGGGGTTGGGGCAGGGTTTCAATTGACAGGTGCCTCCCAGAGCATCAACCTCTGTACAACAACTTACTTTTTGTTTCCTCTATAGATTGCTAAATGTGTTTTAAATAAAAACAACACAGCGACCGTGGCCGAGTGGTTAGGGCGTCCGCCTAGGAAGCGGGAGTTCGAGGGTTCGAATCTCGGCGGTAGCCGGTGAGGAACTGATGAGACATTACGAGAAGGGATTCTGGAAGATGTGTAATCATAAGCATGAATGATACGTAAGCCTCTCATAAGTCACAATTGTCTGTAGGGGTGACACTATAATAAACAAACTTTATATTTTACCTAAACGCAATTGATAAACACGTAGCATATGACATTTTTTCTATTAAATCACTATCAGCGCTTCTGGCCATTTAAGTGTGTAAATAATTAATTGATAAAATCAACGAACAATTAATGAATCAAATATCAACAAAAACAAACAAATTGATTCGTCAATAAAAGTATATTGACGAATGCCACATTTTTATAAATTTTGATAGTAATGGATTGAAATTATGATCCCAAAACTGTTACTCAGTATATTTATACATACACTTGTCTTTTAAATGGTTTTTAAGTGCTTTTAGGTACATGTACGAGTATAAAATATGTACGCCTGGTTCGAAAAAACAATCAAAATAAACCATGTGTTTGAAGAATGCACCAATTATAGCACATCGTTGTATATTGAAGAAATCCGGAACTGATATTTGATTGGAAAGATTTTCTACCTCTGATTTTAACTAGACCTGGCTGCAGATGATTATTTTCAAGGAAGATAACATTTCATAAATTACACTGTACAAAAGTTTTGTGTACTAGTAAAAATGTATTAAAATTATGTAAAGTATCATTTTGAGTTTCTGTAAAGTCACTTTTATCGTGAATATGGTATATATATAATTTCGTGGATATGGTTGAAATGTAATTTTGTGGAGTCGTAATTTCGTGGGTGACAAGTGACGGTAGGAACATTCCTTAATTGCAGGAATAAGATTTCATGATCGCGATCAACCACGAAATCAACAAAAATGTATCCCAAACAAAAAACTGTTTTACAGTATCAATGCAAAAAAGTAAAATGAGCGAAGTACTTTTAAAGCTTACAATAATTTTGTATAGACCTACTTGACAGTGATGCGTTTAGATTTGGAAGGGGTGACTCAAAACTGTTTACTACCGGTAATATAAGTTCTAGTACAAATGTACATGCAATATTGAACATCAATTACTCCAATATGGTCACTTGGTTAAGTTTTGTGTGAACTACCAGTATACCTCTCTGTTCTGCTATTAACACCTTTTGATGGACAAAAGGGATAACATATGTTGACCAGCTGCTTAAAATTACTTCTAAAATAGTGAAATATATGGGTATATCAAAGGTTATCATTGATAACGGGGAAATTAAAAAAGAAAAAAAGTTTTGTTTTGTTAAATATATTTTACTGTCGGAGTATATCAATTTTACCATAAAATATATGTTTTCCGTTTTAGTCTTTATCTATAATATGGTTATCTGTGGGTAAAGTACTATTATTTATAAAAGTCACCATTCTGAACAAAAAATCAATAAATTGTAAGTCCTGAATGAGGTAGAGGTAATACTCTTTTTTATGTGACTTGGTTTTTGTCTTTTATTTATTTATGATGATGTTTTTTTCTGTCTTTTTTATATATATATAATGGATACCAATTTAATAACAAGAGGGCTGTTCGACATGTTCGAAATTCCTAAGCGCCATAGATCGATGTTGGCTGCCACCCACTACACCAAGAGATGTTATTAAATTATTGTGTATGGACAGATGCATTGCAATGATCTATATTGTACCTCTGTATTAAACAATACATATACTCGTATATGGCTGAATTATTTTGTAGGTTATAGTTTCACCCCTACGTAAATGACTAGTCAAAATGGCCTAAACGACATCAATCCTTTAGGGACACATTTACTTCTCGACGTACGTATATCCTTTAATACCAGGCAACGGACATTAAGGTGCATGGTAGCTAATAAATGTACCAAGCTGGTACCTCGCCATCCGGTCAAATCAGAACAAACTCCACTCGAGCTCTGTAGGAATTGGAACCTTCGACATTCCGCTACAAACGCGGATGCCTAAACCACTAGACCAATACAAGAGACACTACTTAAAGACACATTTGAAGCTAATTGTGTAATATACTATCATGCCTATACAGGAATTCAATAGAATATTTACAGTTCTGACCAAAGAAATCTGAGAAGTCAAACTGACCGTCACCATACGTAACTAACACGTTCGGGGTATGTAGTTTATTACACATGTACACAGATTTCACAACCAATTACATGTACCTCAATTACCCTTAGGCTATTAGCTACACTAACCGTACATATATACATTATAAATTAGATTATTATCAATAACTTATTATCTTCGATCAATATCTACAGTTATGGAACGGGACATTCTCAAGAAACAAACGCTCCCGTACTGTATAGACATTCACAGACGCGTCTTGGTTTATAAACGTCGCACTTTGCTTAACTTGGTTTTAAGGTTCCATATTGTGGCATACATCCTATCTATCTGTATCTTACACAGTGAATTGTTGAGGTTTCTTGCATTTTTTGGAATTATAACAACATAATACAGGTAAGCATTTGTTCCAAACTTGTTGTCATAACATCGTTATTGTAATAATCATATAACCACACCCTACAGTCGTTCTGTTTGTCACATCTTAACCATTTAGAACTTAATCTTAAATATTGTAAAATTAACTGTATATTACACTGGCTTAGAATGAGAAGATCGTAAGCTTACGACCTTATAAGACTGATACATAGTTGAAATCTGCTTCACAAATCGCTTCTTATGAGCCTTTTTTCATGAAAATCGGAACTTGCCATGTTTACCAAACATTGTGGTTTTTTTTCATTAGTAAAGAGTAGTTTTCTGATATAGTTTTTTTTCTTGTTTTCTCAAAATATAGGTTTTGTACGTGCCACCTTCTCATACTAAGCAAGCGAATCGCTCAGTGATAATAATTCTGTTGATACGTTTTGTCACAGTAAATAGCAATTTATAGTATCATAAGTTCAGATTTTGATGTTTTTAAACGATATCTCCCACCAATTTTGAAATATATTTTACGCGACGTTAGGTGACGTCATTGTGACTTCGCCGACGGTGGGTTTGTCCCTGGTTAAAACATACATGACTTCAGCGCAATGTTGAAAGCGGTATTGAACTGACCTTTTTCTTAGGATCAAAAACACGAATGTTGACCACTGCTAAGTTTCCTAACACAAAAGTTCTAAACAGTTTTTTTACTCGGTGTGATTTGAACCCAAAGCATAACGCCCAAAGATAAGGTCCTCACGAACGAAGCTTGGTTGTTTAATATAAACACGATTAGATACATTTATGTTTTCAGATGAGAATCCCGTGGAAACTCATTCGAATAAACGGCATCTGGTAAGCTCATACCTCATTTAGTTATCCCTTATTATTACCTCCCTTTATGGCTAATTATGCACAACATTCACAGCATGTCATTCATTGTGGTGTGAGTATACAGGCTAGCATGAAACATTCATTTTTGGATATGTGTATGGCTTGTTCTATGTCAGACTCTTGCATGTGTGGCTAGGCGCTGCCGCCATGACAGTGTTGCTTAGATTTGTGCCCTATGCTTATTATATTATTTTCTGTAAAAATGATAAGTACTAACATATTCGTTTAAAGGTTGGTTGTGAAATACTTAGTATATAAGGCGAAAAATTATTATAAGTAATGTCAGGCCAATGATCGTAGATGTCATGGATGAACGTGTCCACGAAACCAAACCCTTCTGAATTATTCGACCTACTATACGATTTTACCTGAAAAACGACCCAACGAAAATTAACGGGATTCACAATCAAATAAATTCATGACAATTTTGTAATTAAGTTCTCAATATCTCATGATTTTACTATAGTAAGAATTGAAAACCAGTTGGCCTTTAGGTCGCAGACTGGGGTTAAATCTTGCTTGTGCCCTAAGGCTTATAGTTTTTTATGTACGTTTATATCGCTGGCTTAGAACATTATAAGACTCGTAAATATAACCTTTATTAGAAATCTACATCAAAAGATGCTGCTTATGAGCCAATTTTCGTATAATGTTGACCAAACTTAAGTCCAAAAATTGTTTTTTATCGATAAGTAAAGAGTAGTTTTCAGACAGATTTTTCTAAAAATATCTATTTTGTACTTACAACCTTCCCATTCTATGCCAGCGATATGTATGCATGAATGTGTTGTCATATAATCCTTACAATCTCACCAAATGCATGATTATATTTGTTGTAAAGTGTTGTTTGTTGTTGTTGTTCACATTAGACCATCAGAAAGGCAATATGTTGTTGGAAACAAATTGTTCTACGGTATTTAAGCAGTTCGCCCACTCATTATCAACCACTGAAACCAAAGAGCAAATAAAACCATTAAAAACGATGTCAATTCATCATATGCGATCACTTCAAGCATAACTGAACAGTTGGCTTTTATGCATACAGTAGGTCAGCGGCATTTTGGATTGTGCATATATCAACACCATGGGCTCTCGGTGCGATTTTAGGGCCCTCGGCAAAAATATACTTCACAATAGTGTTTAGAGTATGATTTTGCCGGACCCTATAATCGCACCGAGCGCCTTGGCAAAAATACTATTAGAGTATCATTTTACCAGACCCTAAAAGAACCTGTGATAGCTACCAGCTAGAATAAATGTCTACCGTCAGCAACAACAACACCAAACGTAACTCCTATATTTGATGGGCCTGTGTGTATGATATATTTTCAGGCTGTGTTTGTCCATGGTTGCGATCATCACATTCTGCATAAACGTGCTCAATACCAACTCCAACTCCCCAAATGCCATATCAGCGAAACTAAATGTTCTTAGACAAATTCAACCTAATGTTATCATAGATCGAGGTGACAAAGAAGCTCCTCATCCATTTGAACCAGGTTCAGTAATCACAAACGATAGCAAAACTAATGGCGAATTGATACAAAAAACGCCAATCCAACATATTGCCTTTCTAAAGGTCCACAAAGCAGCAAGCAGCACTGCGCAGAATTTATTTCTCCGATACGGTTGGAATCGAAACCTGACATTTGTGTTGTCGCCCGCCCACAATCAGTTCGGTTACCCGAATATTATCAGTTTACGCGAGTCACTGACGAATTCCAACATTCTGCCACCACCTCCAAATAAACATTATGACATTCTATGTAACCACGTGTTCTACACCAAGGAAGCTTTCGATAAGTTTATGCCAAAGGATACAGCCTATGTTGGCATAATACGAGAACCATTTGAACTCTACAAGTCCATTCTGAATTATTTCAGACCAAGGTATATATTCAAGAAAATTACGGGCGATAACCCGGCTTCTGAATTTCTACGAGATCCAGAAAAGTTTGAACCAAAGGGCCGAATATCTAACTCTTGGACAAGAAGCCGCATGGCCGTAGAGTTTGGATTTCCTGAGAGTCTTTTTTCTAAATATAACCAAACGCTTGTTGATCAGTATCTAGACAAATTAGACGGTGAGTTTAAAATTGTGCTAATAGCTGAAAACATGGAAGAATCTGTGGTACTAATGAGACGTTTACTAGGATGGAAAACAAAAGATATTTTATATCTGAATTTAAACGTAGCTCATAAGAAAGACGATACAAAACTTGCTAAGGCGTTCGACCGTGATTTCTACAAGCGGTACGCTACATTAGACTATGCCTTGTATAACTTCTTCTACAAAAGATTGAAACGACAAATTCGCGAGCAAGGTGACACGTTTGACGAAGAGTTACTGGAATTTAAAGAACTCCACAAGATTACTCAGGAATTCTGTACGCAGACTTCAATGACACGGCCACTAGAGGTGAAGGCGACAAAATGGAGTGAAGGCTTCAATGTCACCAAGGAGGACTGTTTTGACATGCGTCGTGGAGAAATTGGATTTGTAACAAGTATTCGAGTTAGACAATATGGTAGCAAGGACGTGTGAACAATCGCAGCCAATTCATTCAATTGTGTGATGAAATCATTATTTAAAATACACACTCTACATGATATTATCAATTAGACTTGTAAGTGCAGGGAAAAACGTACATGTACATGTATCGAAAATGCGTCCAAGCGCCTTCATTCAGTTACATTCCGTTTAATTAAATATAGAATGCATTGATTATCTCCCGTGGAAAGCGCTACGTATCGCCTTGATTAGGCAACGGGCACCAGGTCTTGTCAAATGTTGTACATGTATACGGGCTGTTCTTGTTAAGTTTGAAAAGGATTTAAGTCACTTGTTCTCAGTACACGTCGTTAAACACACAGGTAATCATATCATTGATAAAAAATATAGAAAAATATAAATTTAAAAATGTCTTTTATTTTCGATTAACTCTTTATCAAGTATACAGTTACCTGTGGTTTTACATAGTTTTGACAACACATTTTCTTCATGCATGTTGTGTTATCGTATTTAAAATAAAAGTGTAAATATACATCATATATCAAAGGTGTTGCACTCCCTTTCCTTCACTCTCCAGCAGTCACCTCACTACGACCATAACACCCATACTCCTATCTATACAAGCATTCGTAATCTCCAACTTCACGAAAACCATCCCAATCTTACATTAACTTTGTTAAATGAATATTTAGTGTACTAACTTTGTATTAAAATGATAACTCCAAACATGCGTGTGTTTTCGAATCATGTACGATTTAAATTTTGATAGGGTTCAGGAAAGCAATAGCCATGTCCATCATGACGTCAACTGAAAAATGACGATTTTTAGAACGTGTTGCTCAAATTAATATTGGACTACTATCTATACACTACTAATCTGCTGTTTAATTTCGAAAAATACATGTGTTGCATTGGTATGTTAATGTATCGTATTTCCCCATGCAAATGATATGTCCCATCGACAGAGACATAAGTGGCAAGAATAAATAAAGAATAAATGACTTTTATTCCTTTTCTATTTCTTGCACTGTGTAACACATTTTGTTATCACAGAGGTTTGAATGCACACCTTTTAGTGAGATTTGGCGTACCAGCATTTATACATCAAACTTTAAAGCAATCTTAATTCATTGACATAATTTATGTCACATAATGCTTCTGAAAACTACATCGGTCCAATCCCATTCAATAGCAAAATATTCACGAGGAACATTTGTTTAAGCTGTGAGTATATTTCTAGTTTACTTCAACCAATGATTGTATTTTATAAGCTACTTGCGAAATGCTTGTTCTAGATCTTTTTTAAAAATGTAGACAGGTGTTATTTTGAGAATTGACCTGATCTTACAACAACAAAGAAAAACATTACAACACCAGAAACACTTATGAATAAATGCTTTTTACGTTCTTAAAACTATAGGACATATTCTAAATGGGCAAAAAATAGAACCCTCACATGTAATTAAGACCGTACGTTCTATATTTTTTATTGATTCAACCTAAAAATTAAGACCGACTTTATAAATACATGTATACCCAATGTGTCTCAGGGGTTGTGTTATAACGTATAACGAGGTTAACTTTGACTTGACTTTTTATATTCTATATAGGGTACCAAGCTAAGATGAGAGCTTTTCGACGATTGATTAGGACTATTTTCCTGATATTAACACCGGCAACAGCCCTCTTTCTCACCTCACAACTGGTTAGGTCTACATCGCAACTGATTACTGTTAAAGTGCTCAACGTAAGTATATTCATTTATTAAATATCAATTGCTTATAATGTCTTCTTCTTTTTTGTATACTAAGGATATACATATATGGCTGACTAAGAATGAGAAGGTCAACCTTATAAGAATGGTGCATATTTATATTCTGCACCACAATGCGCTTCTTATGGGCCAATTTTCATAAAAATCGGAACTTGTCATGTCATGTTGACCAAACTGAGGTTGAAACAGCTTGTTTTACCATAAGTAAAGAGTAAATACCAGACAATGTTTCCTTATTGTACTTACGACCTTCTCATTCTAAGCCAGCGGCGATAGGGAGTTATCATTGTATACCATAGTTACTTAGGTACGACATTGTCTTGACGTTCTTTGCAGACACTAACATGTCTTGGGATCGTTCAAACATTGAATAAAAAGTCTGGCACATGCATGGTCTTCCTCGTCGAAACAGACTGGGCATTTATTCCACATGTCGAGAAGTCATCCGTTGCCTGCGAACACCTGTTAGTGCTGGTTGATATTGCAAAGAATCACAGGGAAATTATCCACTAAACGAGAGGTGTCCAACTTATATTCGAACAAACATGAACGCCGGTTTTTTCCATGTTGAACACCTTTCGTGCATAGTACAACATTGTTGGCCTGAGTAGGACAAATCGGACGAAAACAATCGAATGCATTTAGGAAGGGATTTGAATACATGTACTAGATCTGTATAATTTTAGTGTCTCTTTTTGTTCAGATTGATATCCATCGAGAGATCAGACACACAGAAAGCCATGCGAAGATTCCGGAACGGCACACGGAAACAAACGAGAATATTGCCGAACGACTCACGGAAATTCACGAGAAGATTCCGGAGGGGCACACGGAAACAAACGAGGAGACTCCAGAAGAATCAGGAAGTGAAAATCCGCCATTTACTCGACTTTTAAACGACAAAGCATATTTATACTCAGCCGTGTTTATACTCCGGCACCACAACGGTAGCCAACAAAATAGCAGTTTTCCTTCCAATTTCAAAGCGGAAATTGTTATTAATGGATGGGAAAGAAAAGGACAGGTTGACGCTAAAAGTGCATGTTGTATACTGCTGAAAGCACAGAAGACGATTCAGCGTGTCGTTAAGACACAGAAACTGCATTGGGTAATGCTTCAGAGCAAACTCCATGCAACTCAATTCCGATGTCCCACTAATGAGCCAAAATCTAACATCATAGGTCTCTCAATTACATACAGTCCTGGATGTTCTAAAAATACAACTGAATATGTGACAATAAGCGATATGGAGGTAGCTAACTCAGGCAATAACGTTGAAGCTCGCAATATAGCCACTGAAGGCAATGCAACAATTGGAAACAGTAACACTCCTAGTATTGGAGTATGTGCTAAACTCGCGTACGGGAACTTAGATGCTAAAAGACTTGTGGAATGGTTTGAAGTACATCGTATGTTTGGTGTGGATACAGTAATAGCTTACAGTTATAAACTTAACAAGATGGCCAGAAAGGTGTTCGATTATTATGAAACGCTTGGAATGTCTAAACTGTTCGAATATGACATTCCACAAAAAGGTAATCGTATACTTTCGTATTTACAATGAGTTTTGGTTAAACAACATACCATTATTTGGGATGCCCTCTACCCAGGCACATCTATTGACAAGTTCAATTAATTAATGTGATGTTGTCAAATGGGTTGTTGGTCTTGGTATTGCATGGTGCAAGGAAGATAGCATTCAATAGAGTCAGCCGAGCACAAAACAGTTTTTTTAAAAACCAGAAAGAACACAAACCTTAGTGTATGTCAAAAACACATTTAACCCCACAGTGACATGAATAACGGAATGAAGTTAAACAACTTCACAACTGCAAACATTATTTTAAACACCAGCTTGACATGGTTGAAACGATCATACTTATGAGCATTTCATATACTAAACACGTTTGTCGCCGGTGAGATAGTCACTGCATTCAACAATCGAGAAGGCTCGCACATGTCCATTTGACTCCGGTGAATATATTTATGCAAAACGCCGATGGTCAGACTGTGCATATGGACTGTATTGTTTTTTGGTATCTACAGCCTCTCAGTTGAAATATTGTATACTTCTAGATGAAATCAAACGTGATGTAGGTACGAAGAATGTACAATCGTGGAATGATGAGCAGGTAGCATTATATGACTGTCAGGAAAGATTACAAGCACATGATTATGTCGCTGTCATGGATACGGATGAGTTCATGGTACCAGTAACGAATAATTTCAACAACGTTTGGAGAAAATTCTTAGTAAGATTTTATTTTTAGACTCTATATTTTTCATGATTTTTTTTACAAAATAAATCGATTTTCTCCTTGATTAGGATATATTCCTTGGTGACATTGTCGCTGTAAATAACTGAAAATAGAACAGAGTGCAATCTCTGGTTCTGCTATCATTATTTTCCATGAAATAAATGAACGTCCATTGCCTTAGGGTCATACCAGCCCGAAGAAGATAAGGTAGGTAAATGAACGTATCATTGGGATAAATTGTACTGAGCGTCTCTATTTCAACCCATATCGACATATCGCTGATTTAGAAAATAGATACTTTGAGAAAACGAGAAAAAAACTGTCTAAAAATTACTCTTTACAAAAGGAAAAACAAGCCTTTTCAACTTCAGATTGGTCAACATGACAAGTTCCAATTTTCTTGAAAATAGGCCCCCACTCTAAGCCAGCGATATACTGATGAATCTGTTCGAGGCATCAAAAAGTATTCGATGCAAAAACATTCGATGCATTTACATTCTACCGCACATCAATATAACTATCATCATTCAATACATGTATGACAGATATGTTAAAAAATGCTGTTGCTTTTTTTCAGAAAGAACAATTCAGACCCCCGACATTGAGCAGTATAACATTCAAAGTTCAAATTCATGTAACCTCTTGGGAGAGGAATATGCATCCACTGTACATAGGCCAGTACATAAACAGTACCAAGGCTATGTTTGATCGAGTAAAGGAAGTATACATGCCATCTAGAGTAACACCTGGAACCGTATCCACACATTTCCTTAAGCCTCTACCTCAGTTCAAAAGGTAAGCACAACAAAGTTAAATTAACCGTATTAATTAATGTGACCCCAAAGCTCCGTGGTTAGTGCGCTTGCGTCTAATCTGGAGACCTGTGTTCAAATCCGGTTGGTGGTACATATACATGTTGATGCCTGCAATATTTCAGTAGAAAAATATAATGAAAATAATTACGATTGTAAGCGGTTTGGAAAAACAATAACCATACTGGTACAATGTACAAGTATATGATGATCTTTTTCTCTATAAATGCATTAATAAGACGGGTTATTGATAAAGTTCGGAATTTTCGAAGATATATGTCGACTCGATTGCAAAACATGATGTTGTGGAGTTTGATTTGCCAGTCCTAAAACACATAATTGCGCGGAAAATGCACATTATAGATTATAGTAATAATTATATCCAAGAAATTATTACTGTTAGTATTTCTCGCCTATCTGGAGAAGTTAGTAGCTAATGTGAAAATACGTATTTTGTTATGACTGGTCAATAAAACGTTTTACCAACATTCAATACACATATTTATTAATGACAAAAACGGTTGTCTTTTATTTTCAGGAAATATGTTCCTCCTAAGCTTGCTACCATACATCACTATCGATCATGTCGCAAAGAATGGTTAAAGCCGATAGATAGTGGCACAAATACTAATAAGCATGTGAACGGAACGAAACAGGAGAAGAAAAGAAATATTGTTAAATGCTCCGCATTAGAGCAAAATCCATCTAAACTTATGCTAAGACTTGCAAATGCTGTCAAAAAGCAAGTATTGGTGGCAAACAAAAACATTGGGCTCTGATATTCTTTAAAAACGTACTTGAGAATTCCGGAGAGTCAATATATTAATTTAAATAGAATGATCTAGTCAGTGCCAAGAAATACCGCGCTTGATTTCCGTTCTATATACATCATGGTTCATATCGTAATCATCACAGTATGGTTACCAGTGTTCGTCAAAGAGAGAGTGAAAATTCAAACATTAAATTCAATTGTTCCATTATTGCAAAAAGGACAAAAAATACATTATAAACGAAGTGTTTACTAGTACATGTACTATAATATTATTTATTGTAATGTGCTGAAGAAGAACAGTGTTCATGGTTTTTAATATGTTAATAAAGAATACTGTTTATTTATTTTGTTGTGTTAATAAATAACCATGTTTATTTATTTGAATGTGTTAATAAAGAACAATGTGTATTGGTTTTAATGTGTTAATAAAGAACAATGTTAATTTATTTTAATATGATAATAAAGAACAGTGTTTATTAATTTTAATGTGTTCACAAATAACAATGTTTATTTATTTTAATGTGTTAACAAAGAACAATGTGTATTGGTTTTAATGTGTTAATAAAGAACAATGTTTATTTATTTTGATATGATAATAAAGAAAAATGTTTATTTATTTTAATGTGTCAACAAAGAACAATGTTTATTTATTTTAATGTCTTAATAAAGAAGAATGTTTATTTATTTTAATGTGTTAATAAAGAAGAATGTTTATTCATTAGAATGTGTTAACAAAGAAAAATGATTATTTATTTTAATGCGTTAACAGAGAAAAATGTTTATTTATTTTAATGTGTTAACAAAGAACAATGTTTGTTTATTTTAATGTATTAATAAAGAAGAATGTTTATTTATTTTAATGTGTAAACAAAGAACAATGTTTATTTATTTTAATGTATTAATAAAGAAGAATGTTTATTTATTTTAATGTGTTAATAAAGAACAATGTTTATTTATTTAAATGTGTTAACAAAGAACAATGTTTATTTATCTTAATGTGTTAACAAAGAAAAATGTTTATTTATTTTAATGTGTAAACAAAGAACAATGTTTATTTATTTTAATGTTTTAACAAAGAACAATGTTTATGCATTTAATGTGTTAATAAAGAACACTGTTTATTTATTTTAATGTGTTAACAAAGAACAATGTTTATTTATTTTAATGTGTTAACAAAGAAAGAAAAATGTTTATTTATTTTAATGTGTAAACAAAGAACAATGTTTATTTATTTTAATGTGTTCATAAAGAACAATTGTTTATTTATATTAATGTGTTAATAAAGAACAATGTTTATTGATTTTAATGTGTTAACAAAGAACAATGTTTATTTATTTAAATGTGTTAATAAAGAACAAAGTGTATTTATTTTAATGTGTTAATAAATAACATGTATTGAATAAATTATGTTGTTCGTCTCTTTATTGCATATTTGAAATTTTACGGAATACAACAAAATGAGACATCAAAAAATAAAAACACCGACCGTTTCTCAGCGTATTTGTATTATATACTTTTCGGTAATGCCTTAAATATTGGAATTTGTCACCATCAAATCGTATTTATTGTAGTTAGTCCAAATCTAAGAGCTTGGAACCGAACGAATGACAGAACAGAACAGAAAGTTTATTTCAGACAAAGCATACATAGCTTATAGCCTTACATAATATATACATAATATAAATAATGCATGCAAAAGAAAAGAAAGAAAAAAACAGAAAAAAACGAAAGATAAAAAAGACATATATAACACGTTCCTGAAGACAGAAAATAGTAAATAGTAAGTGAGAATGTTTTGTTATTGTCAATGAGTTATTACGGAATCGAAAAGGAGTATACATACTGCAAACGTTTAATGTTGTAACATATTATTATATTAATTTCTTATTATGAAAGCCTTAGTACAAAATATTGCGAGTTTTACTAAAACAGACTTATTATTAGTTTGGAGCAATTCAATGAACTTAAAAACGCTTGGTCTTTGATAATAATACTTTGGAATATATGATATTCTTAAATTTCTATAAAAAGGACATATAAGAACAAAATGAAACTCATCTTCCACATCGTTTAAATTACAATTATTGCACTTTCTATCTTGCCTGTTAATTCTATTATGTCGTCCTATCTCAATGTTTAATTTATGTGAAGAGAGTCTAAGTTTCGATAAAATTTCTCTATATTTAATATTGTCAAGAAGATATAAATATGATGATCGTTCAAAATTAGTTTTAACTTCTCTAAATATATCAAGCGATGAACTATTCCTCATACCTTCTCTCCATTGTGATATATAAGTATCTCTAAGTCTTATCCTAAGAACTGGTATGAACAAGTTAATATTAGCAGATTGTGGAAATTCCCAGATATCACCAAAACCAGAATTTTGCAATAATGACGAAGCAATCCAGTACATTGAACGGTGGCTCCTGTTCGGTGTTAATACGATGTGACAAGTCGAAAATTTCGATTCGTTTATTCAACACACGACTGCAACTAATTATGCCATTTTTTCTTGGTTTATCGCTTCGTAAGTAAGTCTGTTGGCTTGAAGTTTTTGTTCCCTATAGGAAACATGATAAAATATAAGTGGTGATTTGCTCGCAGATAATAAATAAAAGATCGCTATTGATAAGAAGGCCTTCAGTACACTACTGATCCCTTTCTCACCACCAAGAGGGACACAACCTTTCTATAAAATCACAGACATGACAAAGCTAATTATAAGTTCTACATTTAAAAACGTCATTCTTTTGTATGATATCCGTACCAGGAGTAATCAGATGGTATGCCGAATGCACCAGTGTTATATAATATTGCTGCTATAGCGATTAAAGTACAACGATGCGAGTCTGCGTGGAAGTGGGACCTACCACAGTAACTGTATCATTTCTCTCGATAGACCAATATGAATTAAATTATTTTATTCTTTAGAAATAATACAGTTACCTATGGGGCCTACGTGAAGTTTTACAAAAATACGTAGACTTTTTGTTCTTATTAAAAAAACAATTCCTCCTAAACTATCGGCATCAATAATAGCACCAGCTTTAACAACTGTTTTTAATTGTAGTATTAAATCAAATAAATTCCCATTAGCCTTCAAATCAGCATAAGTTATCCCATGTGATACACATGATAAAACCAACTATAGACTAATATCTATTTTACCAGTCATCTCATTAATACTTGAAAGACATGTAAGTTTTTTTAAACTTTTTCTACAAGAAAATAAACTTCTTTACAACAGACAGTCATGATTTCGTAAAGACCACTCCTGTCAAACTGCTTTGATAAAAATTATTGATGACTGGATATCAGCTGTAGACAATAATGAAATAGTTGGAACACTGCTCATTGACTTAAGTTTTGAATCTAATATTCACATTCCCTTTCATGGTAATTCAATTGAAGCTACTTCATCAGCAAAGTTATTAGACCTGGATTTTGGCACTGGGCCAACCAAATTTGGTCATAGTTTTCTCAGCATGTGGTTACTGATTTTTAAGATATCTGACCATATTGTACCCTATTACATAATATTATGCAACATTGCACAGCATGTTAATTAGTTTACAAGAGGCCCTAGTATTAGATAAGAGACAACAAGAGTTCCCTTTATGACAGGAAGTTATAAAATATCGGTAGGCCTGTAGTAAAATTAAATTGATATATAAGTTTTTTGTAATATTTTATTGTGAAAAAAAAACCCTGAACCATTAAGATTGACATAATTTTGTTTGTGTTGCTTGAAAACGACTGTCGTGTGATTAGACACAAATGCATGCAAATTAATGCACAATTATAAAAGTGTTTAAAAAATCTGAACATACGATATATAACTTATATACCGGTAGCTGTATGCCTCATGATTAACATTTCTTAATAATAAGATATAAAAATGTTATTTTTGATGTTGGTTTTGTTTTGATGTTTTGAATTTTTTTTAAATTTATTAACTAGATTTATGAGTATTATGTTATCTTATATTTATAAAAAGGTATATTCACAGACATACAATCAGAATTGATATTGGGAAAATAAATCCCGTTTAATATTAAATTACAGAGTTTGTGATTGCATATTTGAGTTTTAAGTGCATAAAAATACTTAAACCAGGTTTGTTTTGTACAAATATGTCTGAGTAGTGTACCCCTTTGCTGTGTACGTGTCTGGAAACCACCTTTTACATTTTGGACATACCCCACCCACCAAGCCATGTTACGAAGGAAACTACTGAGCTTTACCATGACACTTGGAATTATATTCTGTGCATTACTCGTAATCAGCATTCTCCAGTCAAGAATTACCCCACCACACGACCATCTACCAACTTTCCTCACTGGAATCTCCACTAATACACTGAAGCATAGACACTGGCTATTCGGCGAACCCCACCACCCACGGAAAGGAACAGCCCTATTAGTTAGTATCCTCCTACTCTGTGGCGACATCGAATCCAACCCAGGACCAGCAGGAAATGCACAAGTATACCCATGCGGTCTGTGCGAGAAACCAGTCACATGGGAACATAAGGATGGACTCTGTTGTGATGGCTGTGATATATGGCACCATCGATCCTGCCTTGAATTATGCTCTGCTGATTATGACCTACTTGCAAAGCACTCCCATGTACAGTGGCTATGTTGTAAATGTGACAGTATAAACATTACAAGTTTTACATTTAGAAGTTTTGAATTAAGTACTTCGAATATTTTTCACCCGCTATCGTGCATTGATTCTACCTTAGACTCCTTCACATCTAGCTCAGCGTTCAGCCCCCTGCATGCCAGCAGCCCAGCTGAAAGACACAGCAGATCACGCCAACAAAGGCTCTCTTCATCGACCCAGCCCCCGACCAACACCTCTTCATTGTTCTGCGTATCAGAAAAACAGAATCTTCGGATCATGAACGTCAACTGTCGGAGCATTGGCGGTGGAAAAAGTGCAGAATTCCAAGCAGCCCTCCACTACATAAAGCCTGATATTGTTTGCGGCACAGAATCTTGGCTAAAGGGCATCAAGCCAGGTAAATCACCAACCCCCGACGCAATTCAGTCATGCGAAGTATTCCCAAGCCACTACAGGGCCTACAGAAATGATAGGGGAACACTCGGAGGGGGAGTCTTCGTCCTAGTACACGAGGACCTGATAGCTGAGGAGCAACCTGAACTGGTCACGGAATGCGAAGTGGAATGGGTCCAAGTGAAACTGAAGGGTATGAAGAACCTACTAGTCTCCTCATTCTACATGCCCCACCGAAACATGGCTGATGTGAATAATCTACGGAAGTCGATCAATCTTGCGATGAAAGACAAAGAACGCCTCACCATTATAGCCGGCGATTTCAACTGCCCCGACATAGATTGGCAGAACCTCTCAGTGCGACGAGATGCTCAAGACAAGGATGTCCAACAGGCTCTACTTGACCTATCCATTGACTTCAACCTTACCCAAGTGCACGACAAGCCAACCAGAGAAAACAACATCCTGGACCTTATATTCACCACAAATCCATCCCTCATCAAATCTACTTCAAATGCGCCTGGGATCTCCGATCATGACATTGTAGTTGCTGACTCTGTCACCAAGCCATACTATGCCAAACAGAAACCTAGAAAATGTTATACGTTCTCCAAGGCCAACTGGGAATCATTAAAGAAAGACATATCAACCATCTCAACTGAAATTCTACACCTATACCGAAACAACATCGATGTACACCAACTCTGGGACACATTCAAAGAAAAACTCAACACAGCAATTCAAGAAAATATCCCATCTAAAATGAAGACCTCTAGAAACGCAACACCATGGATCACCAAAGATGTAAAGAAACAGCTGAAGCGGAAAGCTAGAATCTTCAAAAAGGCGAAGAAAACCAACATATGGACTAGCTACAGAAAATGCCAGAAGGAAACCAAACGCCTCATCCGCAAAGCTGAATGGGACCACATCAACAAAGTCATCAATGAAGGCCTGGAGAGCAACAACACAAAACCCTTCTACAATTACATAAAGTCTAAGAAGGAAGACAATATTGGTATCGCCCCTCTGCGAAAACAAGGCCACTTAGTCAGCGACTGTAAAGGCAAGGCGGAGATCTTAGTCGACCAGTTTGAGTCAGTATTCACGAAGGACGACAACAACCAACCGACCCCCCCACTCTCCAACCACGTTGACGAGGGCATACCCCCACTACATATCGGGGAAGCAGGGGTACTGAAACTGCTAAAGAACATCAACATTAGGAAGGCAACAGGTCCAGACGAGATCCCGAATCGAGTCCTCCAGGCATGTGCAGCAGAAGCCACACCAGCTATCACTGCCATCTTCCAAAAGTCAGTCGACACCGGCGAGTTACCTAAGGACTGGAGAAGCGCCAACATTGCACCGGTCTTCAAAAAAGGAGATCGCCATACTCCAGAGAATTACCGCCCGGTATCTCTCACCTGTGTCCTGTCCAAACTCCTGGAACATATCATCTGCCACCATATGCTAGATCACCTAGATAAACACAAGGTGCTTACGCACCTTAATCATGGTTTCCGATCAGGCTACTCCTGCGAAACACAACTAGTCGTCACTGCTCACGACCTTCTAGGCTACTACGACAAGAACAAACAGGTCGACACAATGATACTGGACTTCAGTAAGGCATTCGACACCGTCCCACACCAACGACTACTCCTAAAGCTTGAGAACTATGGTATCCGGGGCCCCCTACTAGACTGGATTGCCAACTTCCTCCAACAGCGTGAAATGTGCGTGGTGGTGGAAGGTGAGAAGTCCCGACATGTTCCAGTAGGATCCGGTGTACCACAAGGCACGGTGTTAGGGCCTCTACTGTTTCTCTGCCACATCAACGACCTGCCCGAGAGGGTTAAATCCCACATACGTCTGTTCGCTGATGACTGTCTATTATACAGAACTATCAACTCGATTAAGGACCACGAGCTGCTTCAACAAGATCTCACGAATCTCCAACAATGGGCGAAAGACTGGGGCATGAAGTTCAACGCCAAGAAATGCTATCTACTCAGCACCAAACAGAAGTCCAGCTATTTTTACACCATCGACGGCGAAATCCTAAAACAAGTTCAAGAAAACCCCTACCTTGGAATTACATTCTCTGATGACCTGAAATGGACCACTCACATATCGAAAATCACCAAACGAGCAAACTCTACCCTCGGATTCATGAGAAGAAACCTCAAACACTGTCCTTCAAACTGCCGGAAGAACGCCTACCTAGGCCTGATCCGCTCCAAACTGGAATACGGATGTGTTATATGGGACCCCTATCAGCAAGGCGAGATTGACAAGCTTGAACGCATACAGCGATCATCGGCACGCTTCATCAAAAAGGACTATAGATCCCGTCAAGATGGATGTGTGACCGCTATGCTGAAGGACCTGGAACTGGCACCACTTCAGGAGAGACGACGCCACTTGCGGCTGACGTTCCTGTACAAGGTGGTGGAAGGACACGTACCAGCTATCAATATCGAACACTACTTAAAACCACTTAGACCTAAACGAACAATTTAGAGAGCTAAAAAGTACGAAGACTATATACACAAAAACATAGTTGCAAATCAAGTGAACAATAATTCCAAGTGTTTTCAATTAATCCAGACAACAAGTGAAAACTATAAAAACTCCTTCTTCCCAAGAACAGTAATTGATTGGAACAAACTCAGTGAAAATACTGTGAATCAAGAGACGATCAATAGTTTCAAAAGTGAACTCAAACTAACATTATCAGTGTAAATTTCCGCGCACACCTCCCGTTGTATGAAAGCCAGTATTGGTGACTTCAACGTATTAAATCAGATTCAGATTCAGATTCAGATTCAGATTCAGATGTGTACCTCTTTAGTATAGTTGCTTAGTTTTATTTGTATCTGGTTTGTGTGTGTATTTATTTAAATAACTCTTAGGGAATATTAATAACTAAAATAGTAAATATTTTGACAAATAGTTTTTACACACTTAAACCTGATGGAAACAAAAATCAAAGAAATATTACTAATTATACAAATTAAACAAACACACAATGCAACACATATTTTTAAGGGTACATACATAGACATTAATAATATGGATTAGTCACTGTACCACGTGACCCAGTTGAAATCAGTACAACTCGACTTTAAGTCTCGCGGGTTCACGTTTTTCGCGATATTTGCCGAGATCACAGAGTTTTAGTGGCGAGATTCATCGATCCGCCATCTTTGTTATATGTTTTGTTTTGCAAGAAATTTGCAGAAATAAATCTGCCAATCCAATCAACATTTCAAAATCAATCGAGAAAATGTTACTATGTAGATAAAGAATAAACATACCTTGATTAGTGTGTATGTATATTTCATTGATTATATTGGCTATATGTCCAGTAATGGAGTTTGAATACACAACGGTTTCGCGGGAAAACAATTAATGTCTATGGTTCAAACTATGACAAATTCCTATCATGAGATTGAAAAATATTAAAATCTTAATTGGTGTTGTAACTTGAAACATCTTTCGTAAAATATTATAAAATTAGTCCTGATGATTCTTTTAAAAGATATTTCGTAGACTAAATTGAAACGACGTAGCCGCCGCCATTCCCCCCGTGTCTCTCGTTTCTTGCTCCAAATCACACGAAATTGTAACTCTGTTGCATGACACACGCATTTTGTATCTTGTTAATATTTTTTAATTTTGAAAATCGATAAATTATTAATGATAAGGCAAGTTTTTTCGAGGCAGCCATAAAATTATGTTACCGATCATCGCCATATTCATCGACTTACAGTGTACCAAAAATACGATGATTAACGGAAAAGGCCGAGTGCGCGCATTGCATTATGTGCGTTTGGTCGTTCGGCAGATAAAAATCTATTTATAGAGTTGCCTATCCGTTCTAATATATATCTGTGGTACATATTACAGTAGCACATTATTGATTATCAGTAGCTATATGGGCCTCTGATCCCTTACACTGACCAGTTACAGTGTTTAATGACCCCAGATAATCACTGATAGTGATCTCATGCTGGCACAATGCTGGCATCATGCTGATCCCTCTATAAAGATCTGGACCAGAAGCAAAGAAGGAAAAATGTAGGGCTTTAACGATAGCCTATCATGGACAGATCATATCAATATTTATTGATAACGAAATGCAAAACCTATTTACCTACAGTCTTGAGGACAAACTTATAAAATTTCAGAAAAGAGCTGCTAGAGTTATTCTTAAAAGCGATTATTCTACTCCTTCAACTGTTCTATTGGCAAAACTTAAATGACATTGCATGCGCGTGTTATTTATCAAAAGGCTATTCAAATGCACAAGACTCTCATAGGTGATGTACCTGATTATCTTCAAAATGCATTTACATTTACTGCTGATATTCATTCACGACTGTTACGTTCTTCTTCTGCATATCAATTGTACAGTCCAAAAAAGTATGAGAAAATCAAACAGGGAAGGCAGAACTCAACCCAACCAGCCGAGCACAGAAATAATAATAAACATAACACAACTACCCTGAGCAATGTCCACACACAATAAAAAATCCCCGTCGAAAAAAACGCAGAATGACCCGATTATAGAATAGCGGTTATTGCATACGACAATCAAGTTCTCCAAGGCCCTGCTGCACGGCGACACAACAGCACAAACCCATGGCAAAACGGCGACCAATTGAGGCACAACAACACCGTGCGTGACCTAGTTTAAAACACTCAAGACAGTGAATTAGCGTTATGCGACCTAAAGTAGCACAACTACGACTAGACCTAGTTTAAAATAATGGGCAAGGTATGAATGGGGTTGGAAACAACACCACATATCTCCAGCAACCACACCGAGCAATGTCCACACATACGCCGAAGAAACAATTAAATGTCCAAGTCCCCGCCAAAAATTGCAGGATGACCCAGTTTCACAACGAAATTATATAATTGCTGTTATTGCATGAGACCGAATGAAACGCAGCCGATACTCGACCAAGTTCACCAAGGCCCCGCTGCACGGCGACCCAACCGCATTAACCCGTGCTAAAACGGCGACCAAATGAAGCACAACCACCCCCTGGTCCAGTTTTAAACACACACGTCAGGACAATGACCTAACGTAATACGACTTAAAGAGGCCCAACTACGACTTGACCTAGTTTACAATAATGGACAAGGTAGGAACAGGGGGGGGGGGGGGGGTAGCATTACATATTTCTAGATGCATATTGCTCAAGAATATACCAACGAAGTTACCCCAGCGACCAAACAACGCATAACCGCATTGTGACCTAACTTTAAACGTTGCTCTCCCAGCAGAAGAGCAGAAGGGGCAAACCGAAACAATAAAAGAGGGGAATACCTTAGCACAACAGTATATCTAGCTACATGTAGTATGAAAATATATATGCCAAAAATGTTCATCATAGTGACCAACCAGCACATTGACCTAATTAAAAAGTATCTCATCCAGCATCTCCGCAAGATACAACTGATGATAAAAAGGAGGGGGAAAATATATAAGCCAAAAACGTTTTTCATAGTGACCAAACAGCACAGTGACCTAATTAAAAAGTATCTCATCCAGCATCTCCGCAAGATCAACTGATGATAAAAAGGGTGGGTGGTGGACATTAAAAGGAGGGTACAGGAAATTAACTTCCATGGACAAGTGGAAACAAAATACACCGACACTGCACAGTGCAGTAAAAAGGAGGCATGGACACTACTCAACAGATACAACTATGAAAGAGTACAACTTGAATACAACTGGTATAAAATTTACACAAACCCGAAATCCCATCCCGAGCGTTCGCCGCATCAGTCAGTCAAACTACACGGGACAAAAACCAAATGACAAGACTAGAACAAAGGACAACACACAATATGCATGTACTATTGAAAGATACGAAGCAGCCTTATGCTGGACAGAGAAATTGCAACAGAACATGTACAATAACGATGCAGTAACAGAAAGGAGGGCCCTAACCCAAAAATTGGAGTTCTATATTTTAACTATAAAGTGGACAAGACACACATAAAGCAACGTTGTCAATGAGGCTTCCGCCTTGGAACGGACAGCGACAATTATCACTGGGGGTTTAAACTAGTTTATGGTGCACCAAACCTCACACTTACCTCAACGACAACCTCATAGAACAGGAAAATGTAAATAAAAGTTTACCGCCATGTAATGCTCTCTAACAAAAAGGCCAAACTGACAGGTAATTAAAGAATGAAACATGGAACATTATATTAATAACCCAGTTTAGTAGCACAGAAAGTACTCAATGACCTATCCGAAGTCAGAGCAACACGAGAGCAAAACATATACGGGCACGACAGGATAATGTAACAGACAAGCATCACCACAATCTATATTCATATTATGCGGTCATCACACAGTGAAATAGGGAGCATAATGGCGAACTGTAAATGGTTCCACCACCAAACATGCAGTCCGTTGCAAAATGATAGGGTTGTAACCTCTACCAATAAAACGTTTAACGGTCTTTATAAACACATCATGAAAGTGGTCATGGCCCAGAATCTTACGTAATTTATAATGCACATCAACATAAAATTCAGACTGAGACAGGCCTGGTCACAGAAGAGTCTTTAAATTATTGTCGTTTTTAGAAATAATGTCACTTAACTATTACGCCTATAAAATTTTGCAAATGTTTTACGAAGCCAAAGTTTATGGAAGCGAAAGCCTTGCTGCAGTAATTTATTTATGACAAATATAAAGATTTCTAGTATTAAAATCTTCCACCAGGGAACTAGCTCTAGCAAAGAGAATTAATTGAGAAGCATATACACCGTATGCAAGTCGTCGTGGAACATGTGGGTAATTTACAGTATCGAAATTGAAATCATCTCTTTTGTCGTAAAGCTTACCGATAATTTGACCGGATGAAATTTTTAGGTCAAGATCCCAGAACAATGCATGTGTTACAGTGGAATTGGCTTTATTCAATGTTACTTCGTCGGGGTAAATATCTTTAATTTTATTAGAAAAGTAAGCATTATCAATATTCAAAATGTCATCAAGTAAAGGTAACGGGAAGTATTATTAAACGCCTTAATTGTATCTGCTTCGTTTACTAGAGACAGTTTTAACATCCGTTAATATCGGTATAAAAACAGATCTGCGACAAGTGGTGCACAATTAGTTCCCATGGGAATATGTTATAACAGAGTACAACCATAGGTGGCAGTATCAGTGTTTGGAAAAAAAATGAAAAAAATCCGTCACTGAGCTAATATACACTATCAAGGTATAAAGCGTAGTATCTGCAAAGATTGTGGAACATTGACTCTTACAATAGGCTTGGTTCCCAACAATAATTACGATACTGTGAGCGCAGCGGGTAACCAGCGCATAAATAAAATGACCTTGAGCGAAGTTAAATAACGAAAGTAACACTGTTTTGCTGTTTCGCAGTTATAAGATATAATTGAACGAGATTTTCGGTAAGAATGAATATCTTATAGTTTATTTGAATGATTTGTATAGCGATTTTTCTTCAGCGCCCGTATTTTATGCCGAAATGTTCCACAATCTTTGGCATATAGACATATAGTACGCTTTACACCATGATAGTATATTAGCTCAGGGATTTCTTTTTATATATTTTTATATTTTTATTTTTTAATCGTTTGCGGACCAAACACTGATCTGTACAACTTCAATGTAATTGTAAATATAAAATTATAAATATGCATATACTCTTATCACAGTTCACTATAGATGGTATTGTCCAACCTGGCATAAATATTATCCAACAGAAAGACAAGTGCCTCACAAACCTCGCCACAGGTCCACATACGTAGGACTTAAAATCTCCTAAATAGGCTTTTATATTTTTTATTGAATATTATAATTTGGCACCAGGACGCTTCCGTATGATACGGGCCATATGATACCGAGACTAAAACTTTGATCCGTCGCACCGTAAGCCACTGTGTGACGATGTGTGTATTTGGAAAATAAGTATATACGTGGTCATTGATGGGTATAATTATATTAATAAGAGGATGTATAAATTTACTTCTTTTTATATCTATCAAAACAAAGACCTAATGTAATTTAGGTCTTTGATCAAAATTGCAGTTGGCAGTTTTTTTATTGTTTTCATTATTTTTGGACCATTTTAGTGGTTGAAAACAAGTGATAACTGTGAAAACTTACAAGATACTCTTGAACACAAATCAAAAACGAAGTTTTGTGTTATTATTCTATCCATCGATTAACACTTTCAGTGCTTTGATCCTCTTCAAAGACCTAAATTACAAATAATAAGTTTCCATGTCTGTAAGTATTTATCTAATTGGAAATAGTAACATGTTTATTAAGAAATCATTGCAAACGCTATGTTAACTTAGTAGTGTCCTTTGTAGTAAAATAAATCAGCTTCGAATTGCTTTATTTTGCATAACATTTCCCGCATTCGACTTAACCAAAATAGCGGAAGTGAAATGTTTATTATGCGCGAGCCAAGTGCTCGATTCAGTGCGCATGCGCAATCTGTGAGCCATTTTGGAAAGTAAGGATTTACAATCGCAGAGAATTTGTCAACAATTGCTGTTATTTCTTTAGCATGACTTCGTATGTCTAAACATGATACAAAATTTGAAAGACCATGAATCAAAGGAGTCCTATTCAACCCTATCTTAACAATTCATTGGCCGTGCGCCAGGAAATTCAACGATTCGAAAGTGTGCATCCGAGTATTTATGCCATTTATGACTTGATTGATGCCATTCCCGACCCCCTTATACAGCAACAGATTAGGGAGCATGTCGTCTGTATTGAAGGTAAGCATGTAGTTAGGTCACACACTTATTAGTTCATCGCATATAAGTTGCTGAGCCCGTATAACATCGTCAACAACGATGAATGTATTGGATATATGCCGAGTGGGTGGGGTAACTTGAGGGGCTAGTGTTGTTTTTGTCTTCAGTCGACTCATTTGCTGTGATATGTGTACTTTATATGGTGAAGGTACATTTAATATTAAGGTATCAAAGCTGGTCGTGTGTCTTGCATCTCAATGGCAATCAGAATTGTGTCGCAAAGTGGCAGTGGTAAACTATCTTTTAATTTTAAAGACCACCTCCTCACAGCATTTAGCAACCCCAGATGATAAGCATGTACTGTTAAGAATTATGTAAAATTCATTACATGGTGTAGTAAATATTAGTTTTACAAGATCATGTTTCTTACAACTATAAACATGTATACATATTTTAAAACAGAACTAAATTACCTTTCTTATGGTAGTAATGTTTTTTTTGTAAGAAAATCGATAGTTTAAATATTTTGAGTTAAAAACGATTTTCGACAATATTTTCGTCTATCTGGTAAAATCACAGTTTCGGCCCGGCGCTATTGGCATACATGTTACATCACACTACAAGCGGAGGCTTTAATGTTATTCAATATAATTAAAACTTCACAACCAATCAGAAGAAGGATTGAGCTTTGCCCCGAAACCTTCATTTTTGAAATCCGAATATAAATAAAAAAGTTCTGGGGTTCCAAAGTTAACGTCATTTTTTTTCAAAATGTAAATAATAAATTCTAACAATTAGAATATAACCCCATAGAATAGTCTTTCTCCTTCAACATGATGTTTAAATCATCAAAATCGGACTACTAATAGTGACCGCATTAATTTTTTGGTCCAGTAAGTGCGACCGAAATCTAAAAAAAATCGCCGCCATTTTTCACTCGTTTTTACTGCAAATCAGATTTTTTCAATTTACCGATAAAAAGATCGTCAATAGACATTTTTTGGCTTAAATCAGTTGAATTTCTTGTTTAAAATGGATAAAACTCACAAAAAATATGTTGCAAGTCGTAATTTAATGAAATTTAGGGAAATAAACATCAGCGGGCACCTGTCATTTTTTGCCGACGAAGGAGAATTGTCTGGTTGAAAATCGTCTTTTAAAAGCAATTGATCAAGTCTTGAATGATTAATCTTACTTAATTATATCAATTAACACCAATATTAAGTTTCACTATGATTTATTTATGATAATATGGCATATATTGCTAAAAATAAAATCACCACCCCCCACCCACCATAGTTAGGCTAGGGAGGAGTGTTGAATTTTTTTTTTTTGCTATATTGCATCAACTTTATGAGAGCCTCAATCATATTAATGCTCCTTTCATTACATTTATATTAGCAATGATTAAGATTCTCATTTGGTGGCAAATTTCACTGTACTTTATTAATAAGTTTCAGGTGGATGCTGCGACTGACTCACAGCAGGCTGGGCTAGCTAGCATAGTAGGCAGAGCTATAAGCTAGTAATACCGGGGGTCATGGGTTCCACTTACAAGTTTACTTAAATGGTAGTTGCTGTGAATGGTCCGAAAATGATGTCTCGCGGCTCTGTTAGGGTGTCAATAGTGGCTTGGCATAAGGTCCCATCCAATAAATAAAAGGGGAACAAATATAGTGACTGACTCCCAGCCCAGCAACCCGCTAGTTAAGTTGGCTGAGCTTCAGTAGTACGGAAAAGTAACACCGCAGTCTTGGTTTCACCTCAATGTCAGGTGAATTTTTACTCCTTGTTGTACTCAAATATGGAGGTAACACTTCACAATTTAATAGATCTATTAGATTTCTAGTAGTCTACACCTCATTGAATTGAAAACAATTATCAAGGGAAAAGTGAAATGCCTATCTGAGACATTTATATACAATGTAGCTTTATGGTTGTATGCCTAACCATCTGTTCATGTTATAACTATTTCTGCATAGTCAATCATTCAATGTCAAGTTAGCATTGATATAATTATTAGTAAACTATATTTCATTATTATAGTGCAATTCTTATTAATATTTCCTGTAAGTGTATTAGTATGCTAATTCTTGGTAAAGTTGTATAGTCTTGTCTGGTACTACCAGTACCTGTATAATTCTGATCAATGATAAATGTGTTGAAACTTTACATATGTTTCATCTGTAGCTTTTTACTGAATGGTATTACATCTAATCTGATTGCAAAATTGAAATCAGCATACCAAAATACATTATTAAGCCAAGTTTCATCAAGTTTTCTGAAGAATTAAAAAAGTTACAGCAATTTGTTTAAAAATTGTGAAATTTTCGGTTCCGTGGAAACGCGATTACAAGTCTGTCTTTTAGAAGGCAAAAATTCCTAAAATTGACCGTTTTTTCATGGTTTCAAATTGACATAACTTTTGATCCAGATGACATACCTAAATAATTCAAACAGTCCTGCAGAGCTTTTAATGAGTTCTTTAATGTGAACTAACAATTATTTATTTTTGTGGACATGCAAAAATTGACTGGGGTTGCTACAGCATTACCCGACCCGATTAAGTCATTTACCAAGACCCTTAGGCTCTAGCTTATTACATAAAATTAATGACATAATGTTAATCTAACAAAATATATGTATTAATAATTTGTATGGCCTTGTTAAATGTTTATAGGACCCTTAATAGTGCAGTCTTTAAAATAAGCACTGATCGCCCTGGAAGTAAAATAAATTTTGGCCACCAAAGTTTTCATTTCTATTTGTCAGCAAGGTGACAAAAATGGCAACAAGACAGTTCTTACTGCAGAAGTTTCACACTTACATATAATTTACTTACTTACACTTGTATTTATGTAGAGGGGACATGAAGATGGGGTAGGATTAGTATACATGTTAATGAAGAGGTGTGAATTACTCAATTGCTGTCATTCTAACTGTTGTATAATCAACCTGTAGTGTATACAACATTGATCATTGACAGTAATTCACACCTCATCATTAACATGTATACTAGTCTTATCCCTTCTGTCTGTCGCCTCTTATATACATACTCCTGTGATAGGCTGTGAGAACTGTCTAGACCGCACCAGAATTTAAGACAGAACTTTTTAATTCTACAGTCAAGATTGAATTTGAATAAGACTGGCAAATTTTTTTTTTCAAAAAAATCCATTTAAAATCTTATTTAAAAATAAAACATGTAATGAATCCCTGATTGTCTCTTAGCCAGTACAGGGCCTTTTTTCCAAAAAATTGGGAAGAGGCCTTAGCCTGTCAGTTTGGGAAATTTAAGCGCGATTTTCGGCCAAATTGGGAAAAGTAAGGCTGACTCAAGATACATCAAAAAGGAAACTGCAGTCCTCATACATGTTAAATCGTCCAGGGCTTTCATGTTTTATTATAAAGTTTAGAAGTTCTAACTTTTCATGAACAACAAAAGCCCCATTATAGCCCACAACTGTCACCTTTAGTTTCTCTTATTTATCATTCTTTCTTTAATGTTCTTTTTTTTTAAATAATATACCTTTCCATTGTATGAGGCTATGAGCTGTCAATTAATCTTACAATTTTTGTACTTGATATTTCAATTCCGAACATATTTTCGGCCCGGATACGAACGGTACGGTCCCGTAGCGGACTTTAGCCATTCTGCATAACAATATGGCGTCCGTGTCGTAGAGTCGCTTTCCACGCTCGTAGATGACAAATGCAATATTGCTTCCGCGATTTCGCACTCGTAATTAATTAAAAAAATAAATTGACGACCGCTCGTTTAATTGATTAGTAATGCCGTTCGAATGATACATATTTTTTCTTCATTTTAACTGAACAATGGATAAACGCCATACCGTTCTGAACGAACCGTTCCGTACGAAAATTCAATACATTGGGAATTAAGCATTGGTTTTTTGGGAAATTCTTTTACGAAATTGGGAAAAAAAGAAGCTTTTTGCGATTGGGAAGTCACCGAAGATCGGCCTCTGTTTTAGAAGGAAAAAAGGCCCTGCAGTATGTACTAGAACTGTCAATAATTAATCTTGCCAATGAATAGGGATTAAACAAACAAATAAATCAGGTTTAAACCACGTTGACCCTAGGAGTAGGGTTCTGCTTCACTACAATCTAAAATAATTATAGCAAAATAGGTCCAAAGTGGGACAAATCGTGGGACAGTCATAGTTAATGAGGTCAGGATCTTTGTGAACATGGAAGGGATGGTAGAATCACATAAATCGGGAAGCTTTATCTGGACTTAACATCGCTTATTTTGAACATGCTCAAAATCATTGCTAAAAGGAAACGTTATTACTATTATAATATAGTGTATGAAAGATCACCTAATTGAACTGGATAATTGGTCAATCTGTATCAATAGTTATCACTTTTTATGTGAAAGATGAATATAGCTATGGATTATTAACCCGATTTTTTTATTGATAAGTTAACTTGTGTTTGGAAGGAGATACGAGGGGCGTTCAATATATAATGTCCATCGGCCCGTAACGTTATAACCAGTCACGGGAATCCCGTGCGGTCTTCACTATTATACGCTTCAATACACCACGCACTCACCGATATCACATTTAGTTCGATCCTATGTCCAGAAGGTGCGTTTAAGCTTCGTCCAAACGACTTAGTAATATACACTGTGTTAAAAATGGTAGGAAAAAAAGCTCAAAATAGTGTCCAAATACGGAACTATATTAAGATTCGCAATGAGCTTGGATTAAAAGCACGGACCATTCATAACGAAATATGTAGTGTTTATGGTGTTAATGAAGTGTCGTATAGGACTGTGGATATGTGGATTAGTAAATTTAAAAGTGGACAGCAGCATGTTAAAGATAGTGCAAGATCAGGCAGAAAAATGACTGTAGTGACCCCTAAAATCATTGAAAAAATAAAGGAATTGTTGATACAAGATGCCAGATATACTACTAGGGATATAGCTCATAAGGCTGGGGTCTCAACAGGAACAGCTTTTACTATTCTGAAAAAGATTCTTAAAGTAAGGCGAATTGCAGCACGTTGGATACCCCATCTCCTTGCAGACAAGCAAAAGCATGAACGTGTAAAAATGGCCCGTAAACTTTTGAAAATGTATCCAGAATATAACTTGCGTACTTTTGCTGATATAGTGACAGGTGATGAAACATGGGTGCATTTTTTCGAGCCGCATCGGAAGTCTAGTAACAAAATATGGGCTACTAAACACGCACGTAGACCCTCAATTGCCAAAAGAACAATGAGTGTTAAGAAAGTTATGTATGCTATTTTCTTCAATAACCAGGGACCAGTAGTTCAAATACCTGTACCCAGAGGACGGGCGGTAACGGGGACTTTTTATAAGCAGAAGATACAAAAATCAGTGAAAAAATATTATTCTAAACGCCGTCCAGCGACCGGAATGAAGGGTCTGCGACTTTTACACGACAACGCACCATTCCATAAGTCGCAGATAGTAACCGAGTTCCTCAGCAAGGAAAAAGTGAAAGTGCTTCCCCATCCTGCCTATTCACCGGATTTGGCCCCCCTGTGACTTCTTCCTCTTTCCTCGGCTAAAAAACGTATGTCTGGACGTCTTTACTCATCTAGGAAGGCATTGGGTTCTGTGATTTTCCAGTGTCTCCGAGGGATCCCTAAAGAGGACTATATTGGAGCTTTCCGGAAGTGGATTATGAGACTTTAGTTGTGTATTTCTAGTCGTGGTGAATACTTTGAAGGGATGAAATAAAATAATTGTTGGTATTGTGTTTTATTTGTTTGTTTTTCACTGATGGACATTATATATTGAACGCCCCTCGTATCATGATGAAACTTGTTGTATAGTACTATTAGTAGGTAGCGGCTTACACTAAGCTTATATGAAAAAACTTGCTTGGGATTAAAAGTGGGACCGGTTGGGTCAAGGTCACCGTTATTAAAAATAGAAGTCATCTTCAAATTATGCTTGGTTGCTGAAAATCAGGTTTTCATGGAATTCCCATGTCTTGTATTGTTTTAAGCCCAGTCAACAGCAGCTATAATTTGCCAAAAAGATATATTTTGTATTTAATAGAGCAACAAATTGCGTACATGCTTACTGAGCTATTATAACAGTGACAAGTGAATTAATTTAGGAACACTTTCTGTGAAACAGTAGGTTGAATATTTTCAGACAAGAATATAAATACACATAGATTTATTATGTTTATGCTATTATTTTGCTATGAATAATTTATTAAAATGTCTTTTAAATACTTAGAATTCAGATATATTCTTGACTAGTTCTAAATTTGTGTACAACTTTATAGCTTCATTTTTAGCTCACCTGAGCACGAAGTGCTCAAGGTGAGCTATTGTGATCGCCCAATGTCCGTCGTCCGTCGTACGTCGTCAACATTTTGACTTGTAAGCACTGTAGAGGTCACAGTTTTCATTAAATCTTAATGAAACTTGATCACAGTGTTTGTCTCTATAAAATCTAGGCCAAGTTCGAAACTGGGTCATGTGGGGTCAAAAACTAGGTCACTAGGTCAAATCTTAGAAAAATCTTGTGTACACTCCAGATGTCACAAATTTGTTCCAATCTTCACGAAACTAGATCAGAATGTTGTTCTCTGTAAAATCTAAGCCAAGTTCGAAACTGGGTCATATGGGATCAAAAACTAGGTCACTAGGTCAAATCTTAGAAAAATCTTGTGTACACTCCAGATGTCACCAATTTGTTCCAATCTTCATGAAACTTGGTCAGAATGTTGTTCTCTATGAAATCTAGGCCAAGTTCGAAACTGGGTCATACGGGGTCAAAAACTAGGTCACTAGGTCAAATCTTATAAAAACCTTGTATACACCCTAGAGGTCACTGTTTTGATCCACTCTTCCTGAAACTTGGTCAGAGTTAGTGTTCCAAAATCAGACCAACATCACTATCGATTATCGAATCGAATTTTCATTTCACTATCGATTGTACAATCGATTGTGCTATCGAAAACTCGAATGAACATTGACTTCATAGTTTTTCCAGTTGAAAGAGAGAATTAATTTGCCTCATGTTCCTAAGACTATGAGCAATGAACCAAAGTAATTGACTGCAGTGGTAACCTGGGTGTGACCCCAGTCACAGGACCCTTATAAACAGTTAAACTCAATATTGATTGATCATTTTCTAAAACATAGAGTAGAACTCTACTTGACGGTGGCCTAATGTGTGGATGTTAAAAGGTTGAAACTATTTATGGTAATAAACTGTTCTTTTCAAATTAAACAATGATATTGTGATCATTGCTTTTAGCTTCAGCTTGTGTTATGAATGTAGATTATGTATAAATGAGTCATGTAAATAATTAGTACATGAATGTAACCTTCTTGTAATATTTCATCAAATAAAGAAAAGTTATTATTAAAGCATTTTCATATATAGATTCAGAAGACCAGAAAACAACAAATAAATACATGTATATTGTGTAAATAAACAAGTCTGGGTGGGTTAAGATGAACAGTATTGCTATACTTTCGATTTCCAAAATAAGGTCGCGAAAATATATGACAATCGGAAATGGCCCAATTCCGGTTGCCAATAACGTCTAAAATATCAAATTATGTTATTTTAGATACTTGCATGAACTTATGATTCAATTGTCGCTGCTCATTATTGCTCTAAAGCAGAAATACGAATCTAAATATACGGTAATTGGATTTATTTTTCCTCGCTTCAGAAACTCACTAAATCGATGTGCGGTAAATCGTTCTAGCAGCTGTAGACTCCGCCTCCCAATAGAAATATATAGAGCTTGGAGGCGGGGTTTATTTAAAGGATTGTGGATATACTCCTTGTAAAAATTGTGATTTAGCGATTCAATAAGATTGTCGCGCGTGCGTCAAAACATAAACAAGCAATGGCGGTGTGGTCTATGAGGCATACGCAAGCGCAACGCATATTGATTCCATTAAAATGATCCATACAAGTAAATGAGTGATATGTTTATCTAAAATTAGGGGAAATGGTTCTTATTTTCAATTGCCACAGACACCTGGCAGTCAATTACTGGCGACTATCGATTGTTCCAATTCACTATTGATAGTCGGCGACTTCGACCTTACAGTGACGATAGTTCGATTGTCGGCGACTATCGTCGGATCACTAGTCAGAGTGTTGTTCTTCATGAAATCTAGACTAAGTTTGAAACTGGGTCATGTGGGGTCAAAAACTAGGTCACTAGGTCAAATCTTAGAAAAACCTTATGTACACTCTAGATGTCATCAATTTTATCAAATCTTCATGAAACTTGGTCAGAATGTTGTTCTCCATGAAATTTAGGCCAAGTTTGAAACTGGGTCATGTGGGGTCAAAAACAAGGTCACTAGGTCAAATCTTAGAAAACCCTTGTGTACACTCTAGATGTCATCAATTTTATCCAATCTTCATGAAACTTGGTCAGAATGTTGTTCATTGTGAAATCTAGGCCAAGTAAAAAACTGGGTTATGTGGGGTCTAAAACTAGCTCACTAGGTCAAATCTTAGAAAAACCTTGTGTACACTCTAGATGTCATCAATTTGTTCCAATCTTCATGAAACTTGGTCAGAATGTTGTTCATTGTGAAATCTAGGCCAAGTTTGAAACTGGGTCATACGGGGTCAAAAACTAGGCCACTAGGTCAAATCTTAGAAAAACCTTGTGTTCACTCCAGAGGTCGTGGTTTTGATCCAATCATCATGAAACTGGATCTGAATGTTGTTCTCTATGAAATCTCTAGGCCAAGTTTGAAACTGTGTCATGTGGGGTCAAAAACTAGGTCATTAGGTCAAATCTTAGAAAATTATTGTGTTCACTCCAGGGGTCACCGTTTTGATCCAATCTTCATGAAATATATATGGTCAGAATGTAGGTTGTACTGATACCTAGACCAATGTGCAACAGGTGAGCGCCCTGGGGCCTTTCAGGCCCTCTTGTTCAAATTTATTAAATAAAAAATTTAGGTGCAATCTATAACTTCTTCAAAGTCCATCGACATGTTTATTGCTTTAAGTTTAAAACAATATTTTTTGCATACTTGTTCACTATCATGACCCCCAACCCTTACACTGGAGTAGGTATCAATATCAATTATTTTGCCAATTTATCTGCCCTTTTGGTGTAGTTTTTGCTTTATTAAAGTGGGTGAAATCATCATTGAAATGGGAGTTGACTGGTTAGTTCTCTTGATTACCAATCAGTAGCAATCTAGAGGTCCCTGGTTTAAAAGGGCACTTACTATTAACAGGGCTTGACACTATTTTGGTCACTTGTCCTCCAGAAAAGAAACGTAAAATTTGTAAATAAAATAGTTACTGGTCCTTCAAGACTTTCACAGGTCCTTCTTGATTTTCACTGGCCTCGGACCTCTGTGTCAAGCCCTGCACTAGTTATTACTAATTTCAGAAGCACTTTTTGGAAATAGCTAGTGTGGTGTGCCCAGATTCCTTGTATCACTTAAATTTTCTGCCTCTTCCCTCTAAGCCAATGGTCAATTGAGCAGGGATCAAACAAATGGCAACACACTACGACTGTCACTGTGAAATGCAAAACATCAACCTGTTTTAAGCAACCTGTGAGGGTACTCACTGTATGAGCCAATGTGACTACTTAAAGCAGGTGTTTAGTCCTAGATTTAATATAAACTTGGAATTGAATGAAATTGACCACTTTAATATTAATGACCCAGGGATGTTTAATTATCACATAGATAAAATGATATTCCATGTGATTACAAATGACGGAACACTGTTCTTGAATACGTGTGATAACAAATCATGACGTCAGTTTTTCGGAGTGAAAACGTAACGTCGCCGGCTTTAATTTGTGCTAATACTCGGTGACTATGCTAATATGATCAAAAGAATCTGTTGTTTGTTGTCTTAGAGATCAACATTTCTTAAACTTGTCATGAAAACAAATTATTAAGCTCGCCAATGACTCGCTTAATAACTTGTGTTATCTATACTTGTTTCACAGTTTGGTCTCCAAAGACAACTCATGACAGCTTTCTGGTGATGTGTTTAATACAGGTTTTACAGTTTTAATTTATTTAATAAATATATGAATAAAATATCTGGCACATTCCATCAAAATAACTTTATTGCTTTCATCATTCTGGTTAGTCAAGTTACTAATTGATCAAGTTACTAATTTAAGTTGAATAAAAGCTGTTAGCAGATTATGTACCTCCCACTTACTGGCTATAACACCTGGGCACACCCTAATTATCAAACACATTACGTTTTATATTACAGTTAAATGATATGTGTTCAATGTCGCCCCTTAAAAAGAAACCCACATTTGTTCTGATATAATGGCTTATTCTGGCTATTTAATCTTAAGTTGAAATACCTCAGTTTCTAACTGCGCATTATTCCTGTTTAAATTGTTAATTCTTTTCATTAAATTTTAATGCATAACTTTTAAATAGAATGTAAAATGTTGCCTGAAGCAATACAGTACAACCTCTGTAGAGAAGCCCTCTGTAGAGCAACAACCTCTATAACAACATCTTCAAAATTTCCCTGAGCTCTTATTTACTTTAAATTTAAAATCTGTAGAGTAAAAAATGTGAATGATGTGAGTGATTATATGCAATGTACTTTCATAAATTATTTGAAATGACATATTTTACAAAAAATATGATTGTTAAAAGACTTACAGATTTCTTGTAAAATGGACGTTTCGGATCTTATTCCTTGCATTAATGACTAATGCATTAATTAAAGTATCTACTCTGCTCATTAAATGAATGATTTTCATAAAAGAGGTCATGAATTTCATATTTTTAAATTGTTCATTTGAAATGAGGCATGCATATTGCAGAGGTGTCAATTTCTGGATTAATGGAATTCCGGATTTGTATATCCAGAAAGAGCCTTGCACTGACCAAAATAAAAGTTATTGAAGAAAATATCTTGAAAGATGGCAAAGTTATGGTCAATTTAGTCTGTTTTGAAGGAATTTATTGATACAAAAACGAGTTAAATATGGAAACAATGTGGTTGAAGGCCTTTTATTTGGCAAAAATGGTCGACCACATATGATTTTCCTGAAATTATATTTGGCTCTGTTGACACCCCTGATGTTGCTAGATGTATTGTTGTTCTGTTTCTGAAAAGGTATACCTTTTCAACCCCCTCATGATAGGCCTCATCATCACTTAGGAACCACATATTTTTACCCTGATGCAACCGTTGCGCTTTTACTGAAACTGATGAATATACAGTATAATACAGTTTACACATGCATAGAACTGTGTTCACATTATGCTGCATGTAAGTCTCAAACTCTCAATGCAATGCTTCCTTAATGAATAATGCAGGTTGATATAAAATGTTCATTGAAAGTCTAAATCTCAGCTGTTATCTTAATTAATACTGTCTGTATCAAACTAGGTATAAAAACTGATCCCTGGGAATAAACTATGTATAAAAACTGATCCCTGGGAACTTAGGGAATTCCATCATCTCAGGGAATGATCCGAATCCATGTATCACTGCGAGAAATGTTCCTTGTTTGTATATGAATGCTAAAAGTGCATGTGTTTTCTTGATACAAAATTTAATTATATTTTGGTCACCAATCAATATTCGGGACTCTGTCAAGATGAACACACTAAACATGCATATTAAAAAATGTTATTAAATGCTAAATTCTAGGGAAAAACATCAACTGGAAATAATATTTGAATTGTTCATATCCAGTACACAATCGAGGGCTTTTTTTGTTCAGTATGGGAAGGGGCCTTAGCCTCTAAATTTTGGGGAAAATGTCAGTGTATTTTCTGTTTTGGGAAACAAACAAGAAGGTATAACTTGGGATTTTTAGGAAAACTGCATGATTTTAAAGAAATTTACAATTGGGATGGGGCATTTTATTGTCCCTTGTCATATAAGGAGAAAAACCCCTGAATCCCCACAATCACCCTGGAGATCTAACAGGTAGTGAAGATACCCACTGTATTTATGCAATATGAAATTTATTATTTGGAACCATTGGCACATATAATATTTTATCATACAATTTGTCTAAGGATGTGGCACCAGCCTATCAGAAAGACCTATCTTCCTATCATGTACATAATATTCTATAGCATTAAAGCTGTCAATATAAAAATGTAAAAGGGGAGAGTTAATATTTTATACTAAAAATAATGGCAAAAAATGCCTTGATGTTTACTAACAACTGTGGGTCGTAGATCAGTAAGCTCATGAAAATGGCAAATTGATATCTGTTTGAACAATGTGTTATATATACTAGACCGACACAGAGGGAAATATGCATGCTATTATGATATTGAATACTGGGTATAGAATATAATTTTGAAGCAAGTTTTCATGTACAGTTTTCTCCCTGGAGAATTCTGTGTTGAATTTCGGTCTTGATGAAAATTAATAACTTTCCCATTCCGCAGAGTATTGTAGGTTTTGTATGACAAGGGAAGCAACTCTAGTTGGTAGATGACTATATTTCTGGCATTGGTCTCCCTTTGATGAAAATAGAAGCATTTTTACAAACTAGATATTACAGCTTAGACTTTCAATAGCCAGCATCTTTTCGGCAATATCCAGCCAGTGTTACTTTCTGGGAAACTGAATGAGAGATGGCAGCCACACTATGTTGGGAAGAGATACAAATATTATCAGTGTTTTCCTTCAGTGACTTTCACTTACTACTACAGCTATCCTTCTATTCTACCAAGATTTTTACCTAATTCAGCAAATGATGGCTTGAATTTTGTGCTGCGTCTATTGAATTGGTTTCATAATGAACACTGTTGCATGTATTGATTTCGTCTGGTTTGTTACAGTTTCTAAACTGGTAGTGAATATTGTCGTCTGCTGTTGAGTGAATCTTGTCTAAGAACGTATAGTTACATTAGAGGGCTGGCTGATTCTGTAAGATATCTAGTTATTTGTCTGATTCAGTAATTGACCTGATGATACCATCCTATTCATATCGCTAAATGGATTGTCCTGACTTAATTTTATGTAGAAAAACTTATAATTCCATTCTGTTTTGTGTAGAAATGTTAGTCCCAGCTGTGCTTATTCCACAATTTTGGTATTTTCTGTTATTTTGTGGCGGTGGATTCAACAGGGCAGTTTTGTCAAACCATTAAGTGCAGTCACTCAAAGTGTTGTATTTCCCCTCCTGGCATCATACTAAACAATTTTCTAGTCAAATGAAGTATGTTGTTTAATGAAATAAGATTGTAAAACTACTTTTCAATAGAAAATTTCTTGAGCAATGGAAGACTTAACAAATATGTCTTAATTTGATCATTTGAATTTGATAATTTGAATTTTAGTTTGTCACACAGGTAAAAAGGACTTAATTGAAATAATTGCCAAAGGATAGTTCCCTATGTTGAATGAAATCATACTCCCTTATGCTATCAAATTCGGTTGCTGGTCTGTTGGATGATGTTGGTCTTTGTGGGACTTGTGAGGTTGTGCACTTTAGGTTTGGATATGCATTTTTGAAAGTTGCTTAAGCGTGGTTTTTATGGAATTTTAAAGTTTCTTATAAGCTTGCACCAGTCTATCAGGTAGCTTTCAGAATGGATGTATTCAAAATTTTGTCTTCGTTGTTTCTTGTTAATCATTGCTTGGAAGTATAGCATCACAACTCGAAAGTCAATAAGCTATAATTTATAATAAACTTATAGCCTGTTTACGTGTAGTTCAACTTGTTTTTCGGCACATTATATTCAGTTCAAGTTTCATTGAGTTATTGCCCTTGTATCTCTGTGAAGTCCACAAATTTAGAGATTTATAACTCTTGTTTACTTATTATAAACACTATATTGCACAGTTTGTGTGATATCTCAATGTTCTATGGCATCGTATCAGGAATTCTTTGAGAAATGAATTGATTTTATATTCTGGTTGCAAAAAAAATCATAGGCTATTACATTGATGTGTGTGAGGAATTTATTTTATTAACGAGGTCTTTGAAAGACAGTCTGACAATTTCTGATTGCTTGCTACTTCTAGGATATGTTTGGCTAACTCACATGTGTCAAGATTGAGTCTCATATTTTATTCTCAGTAGTTGCTTATTTATTGCAACTTGTGATATGTATTGATGTTTATTTGATTTGCGTGTGAAGTAGTCTTTGGGTTGCTTGACAAATTGTTGTTTTTCTGACTCGGTTACAGTCCAACTTGCAGAATAAGCAACCACTCAACAGAGTACTTCGGAGTTGTTACTTTTAACAGATGCCTATTATACTTTGTTCAATTAGCCTATTATACTTTGTTCAATTAGTCTTGAGTTGTTATGGGAAGATCTTATTTCATTTGTGTTTTAAACATTTTCCTTTCACCAGAATACGTGTTATTATGTTTAATGCAACAAACATAAAAATGTTCTAATGGTAATAAACTGAATTATGAATTAAATAATGTCTTAATTTAAGCATTTGTGTCAGTGGCTGGTATTTCCTTGTCCTAGCTAGACAACACTAAATGTTCAAACAAGAATAAATTGGATGTCAATCCCTGATTCTGTGTGAATGTTGTGCAAATGACTGCGTGTAGGTTTAGCCATGAAATCTAAATTGATGGCCTCAGTAAAGAACCAGAAGAAAAAATGTTGGGTAAAAAGATTTAGATCCCCACATGCACCTTGTGCTTATTGCCAGTTCTTGGGGTACAATCAAACTAACTATTGTGGATACAGCAAACATATATAACTGGGTTACATTCGTGAAATGAGTCTCGTTGCTACCTGAGGCATCAGTTAGCTGCATCCATGGCCCCCATCCCAGGGGATTTGCGGAAATATATACTTGTGGGTTAACAAACCCCGACATCATGTGATAGTAAAACCTGCAGTATTTCTCCAGCCCCTGACAACTAAATATTGTCCTGGGGTAAGGGTTTGGAGACAAAATCTCCCATATTTCCCCGGCAGTAAGGGGGAAGCTGGAAGGTAAAAACATTGCCATTTACCTGGCTATCTACTGCCTATCCCCGGAAGTGGGGGGGGGGGGCGGTGGTTGCAACTGCTTGTGCATATTCATAGTAGAAATGATTTTCTATACTCTAACCTATACTCGGAGTATTGTGTTACGTTTCTACGTATATTATCGATATAGTCAGGGTTACTATATAAAACTTAGTTTCAATTGTCACCTTGGTGTATGTCCTTATATAGGAACGGTCTGAGATTTGTAAATAGCATCATACTGGTTAGATATCAAGTTATGTGATGCTTCAAGCAGTATTATTGGAACCTGTACTTCACTATTACAGGCTATGTATGGATTTTTGTTCTAAATTCATTTCATGTTTTATACACTGTAGTTAGTGTAGAAATGGTTTGATTGTGTGTTTTTCTCAAAGCATTTATCTCATCAATTATTCAACTGGATAGGGAGCTTATAATTGCGATGTAATATTTGGTTATTTATACTGTGACTACTGTCATGTGAGAGATATTGGGAACCATGATAAGTAAGCTGTGTGGGATGTATATGGACATAATCTTACAGTCAGGTATGAACACATTGTGTAATATGTCAACATACTTTGTGTAATTTGTTCACATACTTTGTGTAATATGGTCACAGACTTTGTGTAATATGGTCACAGACTTTGTGTAATATGTCTCAGACACTTTGTGTAATATGTTCACACACTTTGTGTAATATGCTCACAGACTTTGTGTAATATGTTCATATACTTTGTGTAATATGTTCACATACTTTATGTTATAATTATGTTCACATACTTTATGTAATATGCTCACAGACTTTGTGTATAATTATATTCACAGACTTTGTGTAATAAGTCCACATACTTTGTGCAATATGTTCACAGACTTTGTGTAATATGGTCACATACTTTGTGTAATATGTTCACATACTTTGTGTAATATGTTCACATACTTTGTGTAATATGTTTATACAGCAGGGGTTCTGCACAAAGAATTAATAAAGTTATGGTCATATGCTAGTCCCATAATCTTGGCAACAGAAACAGACTTGCAACTGGTGATCAGGATTGGGCCTTATCTGTAGATCCCCTGATATAGTCACATATTCTCTGTTATGTTTTACATAGTTAGTTACTAAAACTGTCACATAATTGTTGACTGGTTGATCTTTTCACAGTTTGTCTATTTTATTCGAGTACTCAGAGCTCCAGATAAGGTGCGTGAAAGCGTGATTACGCATTGAAATTAACGAAAAACGCATTAAAAATTATTTCTGTGCGTCGTAAAACGCATTGAAAAAGACGATCACGCATTTCTGATCGATTCCGATGCGTCGAAGGGAAGTAACTCTTCCGTAATCCGGTCAGTTGTCTTGGTTTTATCCACACCAATACGGTGTACAGGTAGAAAAATCCACTGACAAATGTCACTTCAAAAACAAAAGTTTTTATCGGTAAATATGCAGGATTGTAGCTCTCATATGCGTTAATTTTAAACCAGATGTGGTAACACATGAGAGTATGTACGACCTTGTATATTATTTATCATGGGAGATGCTATAATAAAAGCTTGAATTGAAACTTTCCAACACAAAATTGAAAATAGTTGAAAATACATGCGTGACAGAAGCACATTGACAACACGCGAAAAATGCGAGTTTCACGGTTAGTAAAAGTCGATGTTACAGATAAATCTATTAACCATGTAATTCAATTCACAAAACAAACTTTAAAAATAATTTTGAATGCAGATCATTCAATATAATTAAATGCTTCACAGTTCATTTTCACATTGTGTCATGAAAAATAGATGCATTTTATTTCCACTTAGTCAATATATTGACAGCATTATAAGCATTTGGAAAAAGGAATTTTTTATTGCTTACTTATATTGAATGTGACTATCAATCTATGTGTTTAAATCGGAAGTCATTGATATTTTGTCTCCGGAGTGTTTCACTCATTAGTTTTGAAAATAGGGAGTGAACAACTCATTGCACCTAAAAATTATCTGGAGCACTGAGTACTTATCCTGCACAATATGTGTGTCTATACTCTAAATTAGTATTGATTGTACGTTGTTCCTTGATCATATGTCCTGTATAATGTATTGTAACTTCAGGGTGTATAATGTGTAGACTCAGGGTGTATCATGTGTAGACTCAGGGTGTATAATGTGTAGGCTCAGGGTGTATAATGTGTAGGCTCAGGGTGTATAATGTGTAGGCTCAGGGTGTATAATGTGTAGGCTCAGGGTGTATAATGTGTAGGCTCAGGGTGTATAATGTGTAGGCTCAGAGTGTATAATGTGTAGACTCAGGGTGTATAATGTGTAGGCTCAGGGTGTATGATGTGTAGGCTCAGGGTGTATCATGTGTAGGCTCAGGTTGTATAATGTGTAGGCTCAGGGTGTATAATGTGTAGGCTCAGGTTGTATAATGTGTAGACTCAGGGTGTATGATGTGTAGGCTCAGGGTGTATAATGTGTAGGCTCAGGGTGTATAATGTGTAGGCTCAGAGTGTATAATGTGTAGACTCAGGGTGTATAATGTGTAGGCTCAGGGTGTATAATGTGTAGGCTCAGGGTGTATAATGTGTAGGCTCAGGGTGTATAATGTGTAGGCTCAGGGTGTATAATGTGTAGACTCAGGGTGTATAATGTGTAGGCTCAGGGTGTATAATGTGTAGGCTCAGGGTGTATAATGTGTAGACTCAGGGTGTATAATGTGTAGGCTCAGGGTGTATAATGTGTAGGCTCAGGGTGTATGATGTGTAGGCTCAGGGTGTATAATGTGTAGACTCAGGGTGTATAATGTGTAGGCTCAGGGGCACTGTTTTATCAAAGGACTTACGAACATTTTAAACTTACGCTCAAATTTAAATTCCTTATAATGTGTTTACATCTGCAATTGAAGGAAATATAATTGTTTAAAATCATTAACTGAATTAATTAACTTATGATATAACCTATCGCTTTTCCTGAATTTGAAGCATTTACATAATTATAAAGGATTCAAATTTGAACGTAAGTTTACGATTACCCGTAAATGCTTTGATAAAACAGTGCCAGGGTGTATAATGTGTAGACTCAGGTTGTATAATGTGTAGACTCAGGCTGTATAATGTGTAGGCTCAGGGTGTATCGTGTGTAGGCTCAGAGTGTATAATGTGTAGACTCAGGGTGTATAATGTGTAGGCTCAGGGTGTATCCTGTGTAGGCTCAGAGTGTATAATGTGTAGACTCAGGGTGTATAATGTGTAGGCTCAGGGTGTATCATGTGTAGGCTCAGGGTGTATAATGTGTAGGCTCAGGGTGTATAATGTGTAGACTCAGGGTGTATGATGTGTAGACTCAGGGTGTATCGTGTGTAGGCTCAGGGTGTATCATGTGTAGGCTCAGAGTGTATAATGTGTAAGTTTAGGGTGTATCATGTGTAGGCTCAGGGTGTATAATGTGTAGGCTCAGGGTGTATAATGTGTAGGCTCAGGGTGTATAATGTGTCAGCTCAGGGTGTATGATGTGTAGGCTCAGGGTGTATAATGTGTCAGCTCAGGGTGTATGATGTGTAGGCTCAGGGTGTATAATGTGTAGGCTCAGGGTGTATAATGTGTAGGCTCAGGGTGTATAATGTGTAGACTCAGGGTGTATAATGTGTAGGCTCAGGGTGTATAATGTGTAGACTCAGGGTGTATAATGTGTAGGCTCAGGGTGTATAATGTGTAGGCTCAGGGTGTATAATGTGTAGGCTCAGGGTGTATAATGTGTAGACTCAGGGTGTATAATGTGTAGGCTCAGGGTGTATAATGTGTAGGCTCAGGGTGTATAATGTGTCAGCTCAGGGTGTATGATGTGTAGGCTCAGGGTGTATAATGTGTAGGCTCATGTTGTATAATGTGTAGCCTCAGGGTGTATAATGTGTCAGCTCAGGGTGTATAATGTGTAGGCTCAGGGTGTATAATGTGTAGGCTCAGGGTGTATAATGTGTAGACTCAGGGTGTATAATGTGTAGGCTCAGGGTGTATAATGTGTAGGCTCAGGGTGTATAATGTGTAGGCTCAGGGTGTATAATGTGTAGGCTCAGGGTGTATAATGTGTAGGCTCAGGGTGTATAATGTGTAGGCTCAGGGTGTATAATGTGTAGACTCAGGGTGTATAATGTGTAGGCTCAGGGTGTATAATTTGAGACTCAGGGTGTATAATGTGTAGGCTCAGGGTGTATAATGTGTAGGCTCAGGGTGTATAATGTGTAGCCTCAGGGTGTATAGTGTGTCAGCTCAGGGTGTATAATGTGTAGCCTCAGGGTGTATAGTGTGTCAGCTCAGGGTGTATAATGTGTTAGCTCAGGGTGTACAATGTGTCAGCTCAGGGTGTATAATGTGTAGGCTGCTCTACCACTTAAGTTTACTGCTATATTGTTAACCTGGCCCCTCTAGTCTGGTGGTAAAAACAACTACCTCGGGACTACCTGGTTGCTGGATTGACTCTTGGCTGCCACTTGCTACACTTATGCAGTATGTCGTACCCCTGTTGAAAATCTAAGTACATAGAAGGAACATTATCGGTAGTTGATTATTCTGTTTTTTTTCAGGCGTTAAAATGTTTACAGTTTGTGAAACCTTAACAAATATCTAGCTTTTAGAACACTTAAAAACGCATCCATCACATAAGCTTATTTGTTTGTTCCGATTTGCATAGAATGGTAATTGTATTGCTTTTGTGTCAAGAGTGATAAATATCATGACATTAACCATTGATTTAGCAAATATTGTATAAAAGGGAAGCAACTCTTGGTTGCATTTGTTTGCTATTTCACTGGAGTTTGTATGAATTAACTCCCTTTGCACATCTTAAAACTTGGAAGACATGTCTTGAAAAAGCTGCTGTCATGTCTGATACTATAATCACACAATGTTTAGTTTAATTTTAACATTGTGATGAAGAAACATTTTTATTTGTTGGTTGGTCTCTTTTGAAAGAAAAATCACAAAATAGTACAGAATTCCATAAAATGTTCATTTACCCAATAAATTTCATGAAATACCCAATTAGAATTTGTCATAACCAAACAAAAGTGGAATAGACTACAACCTTACTGGGCCTGATTCAGATGTGAGTTAAAGAGTTTTTGAGCCGAGTTGTCAATGCTTCGTTAAACTTCATGTCAAAGCTCTGTTAAACTTCACGACCGCTAAGATATTTAACCTGTCATTAAGTTTAACTGAGCTTTGAGGAACCAGCTCCTGGTGTACATTATAAGTTCTAAACCATCGGTGTCATTATCAATTTATCATCATTCTGTTTCTGGGTCGTTTGAACTAAAAATAGATTTTAAAGATTATAACTTAAAATTGACCTTTTTGCAGTGAATTGAGTAACATATCGACGGTGCCGAACCAAAACACCGTAACTCAATTTTGGCGAAAAAACTTTTTTGCAGCATCCTCATCTGCTAGACGTCCCGCGCATTTCTGTCTTGTTGCCATTTAAATGGCCAATCGCGTTACTTAGATGGCGACAAGACAGAAATGCGCGGGACGTCTAGCAGATGCAGATGCTGTAAAAAAAGTTTTTGCGCCAAAATTTAGTTACGGGGTTTTGGTTTGGCACCGTCGATATTTTGAAAAGATAAATGCTTTCATCTTTTAGATGGCACTCAGGTATGTCATTTAGAGGTGCTATACACTTTAGATTTCCAAATTATGCTCCAGGGGTCAAACACATGCTCCATCCCTGTGGTCACTTATTTTTCATCTCCTGGGAAAACTTTTAATAACAATAAATAATGTCCATTGTCTTCAGTTATAACTATTAATACATGATGAAGTATGCTATGAAATCAATATTTGTTGTCAATAATTGATATAATAATTAGTAAGTATCACTTATTAATCAACCTTGGGGAAGGTAATTACCAAAATGAGTCATTGGACATTGTCATGCAAGGTAACAATTATACTGCTGCTTTTACTGTTGTCTTTAGGGATTTGATATGTAAATATTTAACAAGTAGGTACAGGAGTCGTTTGTGATGTGCTGTTTGTTGTACCCACATCAATAGATGTGCTAATGACAATAGATTATGTGCCCCGCTAGCAACATCATGGAATTCAAATTTTCCTCTGATCTTACTTTTGGTGACTGACTTGAAGTTTGTACAGTCAATGGTTTATTTCAGGCCTGGTAATTTTTAGGCTTGTGTCTGATTTCAGGTTTTTGAATCCTGAAATTTCCTCTTTTCTTTATATTGAAAAGTGGAATTTCAGGCTTTGAAATCCGGATTTTCGGGCTATAGAATCTTTGCTCGTTACCAGGCCTGGTGATAAATTGTGTATCGAGCTGTAAGAAGTTCTTGTATCTGTTAAAAACTTTATACTGAATATGATTTATACATGTATTGAGAGATATCTAATGAAAAAAATAAATTATCTCTCAGAGTTGTAACGGAGCCGAGCGTTCTTGACTACCTGCACAGAGTTTGATCCTTTGTTCGAATCTCGGTCTGGGCTCTGGGTTTAGAACTGCAGTGTAAAACACAAATAAAGAATAATTTTTGAGCCATAATATAACTATAGTGACCTAAAGAGATGGGAGTAATATATATGCAAATAGGACCTTATTTTCTAGGGGCCAGAGTTATCACAAGTGCTCCTGTTTTACCAAAGTTTGTTTACGGCAAACCAGTAAATGAAAGCACAGAAGTCGGTCTAAAAGTTCTATTTTCATTTTTATGGCTTTATTAGCTTTTCTCAGGTGCCCAATTTATGAATGGGAAACAATATAGTTGTATAATATCCTGTTATCTGTGTATTTGTAAAACTTCTCCATGCTCTGATGTGTTTGAGGTGTCTATACAGCACTGCTATTGTCTCAGTATGTGATAGATGATGTCTGTAGAATAATGATGAGTTAGGTATTATAGAATATGTGGAACAAATCAAGATATTTTACAGGGTGTTCAAAAAGTTTGCTCAGAAATTAAAAATTTATGTACATGTATATAGAGTATGATCATTCATTTTAGCTAAGCACATGCAGTGACAATAGTTTCAACCTTATATGCCTCCGTAGCTCAGTGGTTAGTATGCTTGCCATCTAATCTGGCAACCTGGGTTCAAATCCGCCTGCAGGCATATAAAATTATATATGTCTGTCATATTTCAGTAGAAATAAAGCAAATAAAGGCTATGCTCGGCAATTAAAAATGATAACTAAAAACAAACATTATAAGGTTTACTTTGGAATTGAGCTAAATTGCCGTGACTTCTTCTTCTCCCTTCGTCCCCTGAGTAAAGGGACAGCAGGTACAAACCTAGATATACATGAATATTGCACACCTTCTGAAGGCCTTTTTTTTTTTTTTTTTTTTCTTCTGAAGGCCTAAAAGATCTGTTGCTGAGTTGTTGATAACCTTGTTTTCTATGGTACTTTATCTTTCCCCAGATTGTGTGTAATCTAAGTTACAACTTGTAATTTAGACATGATGATTGAAATAAAGTTCCCTACTTACTACAAAGTTTATCTGACCCAGGACGAAACAGCAATATGGCACAGCAAGTACTATATCCCTGTTGATGTGTGTACAGGTGAAACATAGCAAACATTTAGAAGATTTGATGTATTTGCAAGAATTGTACGGACTCATCCAATTGCAATCTGATGGACTATAATCTTTATTTGAACTATCTGTTGTAAAGTTTATAGGGTCAGACTAAATAGATCCATAGGTTAATTATGATCATCTTAGTCTAGATACCTTTATAATGTTGTCGTTGTTGTTTGCGGTCAACTGAGACAGACTCTTAATTATGCCCCCCCCCCCATTCTTTGAGGGGGTACGATATTGCTTTGCTCATGTCTGTCAATCGGTTGGTAGACCAAATGGTTTTTGTCCCATAACATTTAGGTTCTTCAAACTTTACATAGAGGTTGTTCAACAACAGAAGACGGTCTCTATTTAATTTGATGGTGTTAGGTCAAAGATCAAGGTCAAAGTGACCTTTACCATTTTTCGTCTATTGGGCTGCAATGGGGGCATAAATGCTTTAAACACCCGACTGATGAGAAATGGAATAAAAACAAAGAAGAAATGAAATTATACATTGAAAGTCTCTCCCACACCTGTTTATGAAAAAAGTCAATAAAATCTAACCTAGCAATCAATTTATAGTATGTCCTTTATGGAAATCTTTTAAAAGTGACAATGTATGGGCGTTTTTCAAAAAAAGTGCAAATTTTGAAACAAATTTATTATCAAAAAAAATTATGCTAAATCAAATTTTCTTTAACATGATAAGAAAGAGTTATTATAAACAAACACATTCCAAGTAAGGGGAGACCTCCTGCTTCGCTAAAAATGTAAATATAATTGCTTGAATTTTTCAAAAAACATCATTTGTCCATCCTGTTACCACACCAATATTTCTACATTAATTTTAATATAATAACAAGAGCTGTCACTAGACAGCGCGCTCGACTATTCGCAGCCATTTGTCAGAAAAAATATAAGTTCAAAACAGGCCATTTAAAATTTGTACTATATTGAAACGTGAGTTACGCTAGGTACAACTGAAATAAAAAAATAATAGAGTTATTGCCCTTGACTGATACCATTGACTGATGATGGTAAACAAGTGTTGTAAGTTTCAATGCAGTATCATGGATAGTAGCTGAGATATGGTCTGAATGAAACTTGCATGCAAAACTTTAACCAAGAAAATTCTATGTTAAAAAGGGGCATAACTCAAATAATAATCATAATAGAGCTATTACCCATGACCGGTACCATTGCCTTATGATGGTTAGTAAGTGTTGTTAGTTTCAATGCCATAGCACAGATACTATTTGAGATATGGCCTTATTAGTAACTTGCATGCAAAACTTTAACCAAATTTTCTAAGTAAAAAAGGGCCATAATTTGCATTAAATTCATGCAAGAGTTATCTAACATGGTTGATTACATGACAGGGAAAGCCAGTGCAAAGTTTCAATCCAATATATGCACTGGTTATTGAAATATAACCAAGGTTAAAGTTTTGCATGTAAAACTTTAACCATATGCAACGCCGACGCCGACGCCGACGAACAAGTGACTAATAGCTCTCATATTCTTCGAATAGTCGAGCTAAAAATAAATATGATTTGATTGTTGCAAATCATCAAATGTGATATATTTGTTGTATATATGCAGAAATAATTAAGTTATTTAATACAAAAACATCATTTTACATGAGAATACACCTTCACTCATTGCGCATGTATGTAATAATTACACTATTTAACTGTTTAATGTAAGCAATTTAATATTTAAACAAAATTTTCAGTGAAATACTGTTGCATATGCCTACTTGGTGAACATTTAATTAAGGAGTTCCATATAAAATAATACACAAAGTTGAAAACTTTAGAAATCTGATGGTAACAGGACGGAAAAACGGTAACAGGATGGACAAATTTGGTAACAGGATGGAAAATGTGGTAAAAGGATGGAAAGCACCTTCATTTGTCAGCCCTGTAAGGCAAATATAACATCCACAAAAAAGTCATTCAAGGAGGATTTCATTATTAGAGATATTCACTGATACTCTGTAATCATTCAATTTGACAAAAGAAGTAATTATACATTATGACATACAATTAAGATGGATTGTTACCTTAAGTATGGCCGTAATTTCTATTTCAAGAAGCTCTGCCTCCTTAAGTATCGGGAGCAAAGTACATTAAAAAATATTTTTTGTTATGTAAGATATTCTTTTTTAAAATGACATTTAAAAATCTGTAAGGTATTAAGCAATTCGGAATTTATGATCAATATATCCATTATTTGTCCATCCTGTTACCAAAATTGAAGTAACAGGATGGAACAAAAAAGCATGGTAACAGGATGGAAAATTTTATTGTAAATCTTCCTATGAATAATAATTATCCCTCTAAAGAGTCAAAATGAAGGTGAAAATAAGATTTCCCAATGTTTTTTAAATGTATGTCTGAGTTTTAATGTCATTATGTTGAATTTATAAGCAATGGAGCATGGTAACAGGATGGACAATTAAGCTTTACCATCAAATATGATTGTATGATTTTTATAAAAAACACTATTTTTTTTAATAAAACATAATATTCCCTTTCCCCATTCTCTTTGTTAAGGAGACTTCTATCAAGTAATTATAACTGGATTATACCTAGGAATAAATACTTTGACGTATTCCTGTTTTACCAGTAAGGTAACAGGATGGAACAAAAGTGAGGGACACACTTGTTCACGTAAAAAAACGCTGGTTTTATTCCAGACCAATCAGAAAAATTGACTATCCTCTACTGCAAAGTACAAAATCTTTATATTTAGCTTAAATTAGCATGATAAATTCATATAATAAAAGAGATTTTGAAGGAACAACATCAGTCTGAACTGCTTGGGACAGCCCATTTTCAGGGAGTTAGATTCTTAATCGCAAAATTTTGAAGGATATAAGCAGTTTAAATAGACATTTGCAGGGTTTGGTAGATAGAAATATGTTCAACCTTGTACATGACAACTGTTGGATTCAGTTGAGAGCTATATACACTATTTTATGAGTCAATAAATGTCTGGGACAACAATTTGCACTTTTTTTGAAAAACGCCCGTATATATTTTGCATGCCTCTAGCTCTAAGCTCCCCATTTAATGTGCAAATTGTCCACTACCGGTATGTCATTCCGCTCTATGTCTGTGCTAGACTGCTTAGTCTGAGCTGCACAGTGCACACTTGATGTGTGTGCATACATTCTCCTTGTCTGGTGCCTGCTTCCTCCACTTACTGTGCATTTAAACAACCTGTTGATTACTTCTTGGTAAGATTGTTTCCGATATCCCGGAATATGTTGCCCTGTTTGTGTATTGATCACGGAACAAAGTTGATGAACGTGAAGAAAAAATCTGTCAGAACTGCAGGCATGATTGTTTTTGAAAGGAATCAGCCGCTGTTAAGTTGCTAACCTGTATAGAATTAAGTTTTGATTTGAACATGAGAGTTCAAGCTGGTTAAACTGAAGTATTGGTAGTGATTAATTAATGTCGGCTTTTATGAAAATATTGAATTGGAATATGATTTATAGATTTTTTTAATGAAATTGTTCCGGGAGACAAAGTAGACTGTGGAGTGGGCTTGTCCCGATCGTTGGAAATAAATCCTTTTGAATAGTAAGCTTGTGAGGAAGCAGGATATATATGGGGAATATTATGGCTGTTGAGGAATGTGACATAAGTTTACCCTGGAGTATACTTGGTGTTGGTGTTAGTGAGATTGTTGGTGTTATAAATACTGTGGACTGTTATTGAATATATTGTTGTTGAAAATACCATGAAAGTGAATGCAAATGAGTTGTTGTGTAAACTGTTGCGATTCACAATGGTGTTAGCCTGTTAGGTTGATGTGAAATATAAATAGATATATAATTCAATTAGAATGTATTTTTAGCGAAAATTTAGTTGAATTTTTCCAGGTATAAAACTGTAAAATTTGTAAGCGTGGAGATGTGTTGTAATTTTGATTCACTGGATAAATTCAATAGTGATAGGAATTTGTGAAAAAAGTTTTATACTGTGATGTTGGCCAATAATTTGAGAGGTTTTAAACGATCTTGGTCCCCTGCTGGGCTTGATATGGATAATACTCAAGTATAATATACGGGTATGTCTCCCGGTTGGTGAATCATTCAGAATCATTGTGTAATGTGTTATATGGAAAATATGAAATAAATTAAATTATGGTGGTGCTGAATATGAGGGAACTAGTTTATGATGTCGGTGCAATTTGAGAATTTGATATATTAATGCTTCTACAGAAGCCAGGAACTTGTAGTGTTAAAAAAGTATGAAGACAGACAGTTGAAAGATAAGAATGTTGCATAACCTTATCAGAGAGTGACTTTTTGTGATAATTGAAAATAAGTTATCAGTGATAATTGAAAATTAGTTATTAAATAAAGATACAGGAAGATTATTAGTATGAAAGTTAATTGTGAAACTGGAGTATCAGAAAAAGACGGTTCCGGGCTGCATTGTGGCTTATATATATTAAAATATTTTGTGAAAGATAGGTGCACGGTGTATCAATTCGCTTGATTGAAATGTTGGATTTATAGCATGTTTTAGCGTATTTAATGCATAAAGGTTGTAGTTGATTTTATGCTAACTGATACTACTGATGTGTTCACCCTGACACAAGCTATGTTGAGTACATTAAAACGACTATCGCTACCTTATAGAAGAACTAAAAGTGATAGCTCATTCTTTGGTGGAAAGCGACGCTCACGTAAGTCTAGCTAAATCCTTGTCAGCGTTTTGTCCGCTTCTTTGTGATGTGCCCATAAGGTACTTTCCAATCAGGAATAATGGCCATTTTCCCCTCGTTATTAGTAAACAATTCCCCAAAACAGAGAAAAATAACATTGAAGCTACTACAATTTATTATTAGAAAAAAATTGTTTATCAAACAATCCCAATTTCATGATTTTACCCATGAAAATTCCCAATTAAGTGATTTTACGCGCAACAATTCCTTATTTGACTGGTACCTGGTACTTTCCTAAATAGCTATAAAAACACTGCTTGTACATCTAATCTGTTCACCAGTATAATATTAATGCTTGTCTGTAAATACTAGATCTTCTTCCTCCGATCCCCCAGGTCCTGTGTTACTCAATCATTGAACAGATTAAATTGACCTCTGGTCAGAGTCCGATAAATCAACGACCATGAGGGTTGGTGAATAGAACAGTAATGGCTGTCTGGATGTTAAAGTTGGCTGTTATGTCAATTTGATGCACTTTATAAAATGAACAATATCCATGCAAATATTTGTTACTACATACAAAAAAAAATCACAATTTAACACAGAATTCCTGGTGTATTTGAAATTTATGGCAGCCATCTTGGACGCCATCTTGGATCTCCGGGTCCATACCACGCTTTGACAATTTATGCCGACAGTTCCACATACTACAGACATAGACAAACATAGACAAACATTTTGGTATATAACATTGCTTGTTCTACCGGAGCTGTCACCAACTCCTTTAAGATAAGTCACTTTCGGGCCAATTGTCACCCCACTATTAATGGTAGGTGTTGTAACAAGTTGCTAATTGGGATTTACAGATATTTGGCTACTAATCAAGACAGGTGGTTGCTGGATTAAAATGACCACCAACGATCAGTGAGTGAGGTTTGACCATAATATGCACTCCAGCAGTGACGGCTCAGTGCAAAACTGTGGTAACTACGTCAATTTATTGAGGCACAATTACCATAGTTTTGCACTAAGCACTCGGCTGCTATATTTAAGGCTTTTGTGAATATATATCTTTAGCTTGCTATATTGTGTTTCCTTTCTACAGAGAGGATCATTATAACGAAATAAACAAATGATTTAGTTTGAACGGTGGCCAGTTAGACCAGTTAGACATACGTCGGGCAATTAGAATGTTAAATGTTCCAGAACCGTATCTAGCTGTCTGTTGTACTTGTGTTTAGGTCTTTTCAAAGGGAACAGTATATACAATTAGTACAAGTATGTGTACAATATCTGACCTGAGATTCTACCTCTCCCCCCTGCTGCTGCTGCTACTGGTCATTCCGGAGCAGTTGTTATACATATCACTTTGATTGAAAGTAAGCGTGACCGACCAACAGATGCCTGCATTTAAATCTGCTCAATTATTAGCCCTTTACCACATGGTGATACATTTTAACACAGATGCCTGCATTAAATTCTTAGAATGGACTTTGAATAAAAAATTCTCAACTTTGAGGTAGACTGTAAACAGTCTGACTTTAATACTACTAATCTCAAGGTTGTCTTAATTGAGAGACTCTACATACCCGTAACTGTATTATAATACAGTACATCCTCTCTAGACCAACAGCCTTTGGAAACCATTAAGTTTGATTGTTAAACAGAAGTGGTTGCTCTGGAGATTTAAAATTAATTGTAAATGGTGACTTTTAGAACAAATTTATTACATTGCTAAAGAAAGGCTGTGGTTCTATACAGGGTTGCTCTAGAAAGGGTTGATTGTGCATGTTATAACAGTTACTTGATAATTCTTTATGTAATTGTGCATCATAAGTATTAGCACTATTTACTTTGTAAATATATAATTGTCTGAGAGTTGAAATTCAATTATTTTATATGCATACTTAATAATCAAAGCAAAGCTTGGTAGCGTAGTAATGGGTTAGTAGTAATTGCTGTATGAATAATTGATACGCAATGCTATTGTAGACTTTTGTAGTGAGTAAGTTGGCCTACAGTGCTTCAGTTTATAATTACTCTGACAAATTAACATGGTAATTGACCTCTATTAGCATTTAACGTTTGACACAATTTACATATCTATAGTTATAAATAACTTCGGCTTGCTATAAATTTTCTATAATATAAAACAAGCATTTGACAACAATGTTGATTTTATTCCACGTGTAATGGATAAGATTCTGGTTCCTCGTGGAAGGGTTAGGATACAGTCGAGGAAAACGGGTTAGGCGAATCTGACACCGTTTATACCAGTAACTGAAAAATAGTTGAGATACACTGTTAAACCAAAGTTTACAATAAACTTGTATTACACACTATAGATCTTCAATGACTTCTTGGTTATGACCCCTTTAGAGATAAAATACAAAGCTATTACTAGTCATGCCTCGAAGCTTTTTGTAGATGATCTATACCGGCATATGAATAATAAATAATACATTCTGCATGTAAGAAACATGTTATTTATATTCAAGATTACATCAAGGTTGGGATCAGGTTGCGATAAGGTTGATACTTTCAAAAATTCAAATAATAATAATATATTGGCCGGCTGGCAGTAAATGAAACCAAATGTTTATAGATAAATTGTTCCAAATGTATTCTACTACTGATAGTTGTTCCTGTATCATCTGGCAACTGACATATGGTTGAGTAACAATTCACTTTGACATTTTGATTTCTGTGCTGATATATGAGATATCTGGTAGATGCTCCGAGATACAAGTCTATGGGTGGGGGTCCCAGATTATCTCACGTGCTTGTTAGTGCCACTGATTGGGACTGTAAAAACTATAGATACTACATGGTTTAGATTTCATTGGTTTGTTAGAAAGGTTCACATAACAGATGTATTGAGCTCAACATTACCACTTTTAGGTTATCATAGTGTCAGTATTGTAGCTTGCTTGACTTTGACATCTGAATGTGTTGTTATAGAGAAGCTGTTGCTCTACAGAGGGTTACTCTGGAGAGGCTGTAATTCTTATCTGATGGTTTGTTAGAAAGGTTCACTTAACAGATGTATTGAGATCAACATTATCATAGTGTCAGTATCATAGTTTGATTGACTTTGACACCTGAATGTGTTGTTATAGAGAGGCTGTTGTTCTACAGAGGGCTGCTTTGGAGAGGTTTTAATACTTATGGCCTCACATGTGTTTGAAGTGTTTGTTTTGAGTTGTTGTTTATGTGGTTACAAAACTGCTGATTCAAATATTGATGATCCACATTGATTGTGTGTATTGATGTATTGACTCCCCTGTGCAGATCGATGCAGTATTTAACCACGCTTAGCAACAGTGCCAAACTAAATTTTGCCATACCATAGACCTGGTGCCTTAATCACAAACCGTTAACTTGTCTAAAAATCAAACTTAGACTTTACTTTATAGACTTTACTTTGTCATTTGTTCTATTGGCTCTTATGTTGTCATACATGTAGCAATTTTGATATAAATGGGTATTCATGTTAATCAGATCAAATTGCAAAGAAATGGCAGGAATAATAAAATTAAATGTTGTCTGAATGAAGTCTGAATTTCAGTCTTACAATGTTAGTGAATGAGGCCCCAAGACGTTTCAGTATTTGTTTACTGTGTGAATGCCTTGAGTTGTAATTTAGCAATTTACTTGTACTTCTGAATGCTGCATGCTTGATGAGTCAATAAAACATGTTTTCCCATGATGCCTTGGAATTTACAAAATGATGAGGTTTTAGCATCAGTGTAATTATGTTTCTGTTTGGAGATGATTATCTGGAGGCCATGTTACTTTTTGTACAAGTAGGTCAAGTTACTATTTGTAGAAGTAGGTCAAATTTGCTAGAAAAAAGATATGAGGACTTCATACAGGGAAGGCAGCAGCTATTGTCGATTCAAAGATGTCTGTCAAAACCGCCATAATATTCCATTTCTGAATAGCTAGTTGCAGCAAGTATAACCACTGCGCTATAGGACCATTAGCTTTCTAATCATTTAAGTGTATTATTGATGGTAGAATTTAATCCCGATAAAGCTTTAATAGTCGACCGGGGTGAATGTTTGTTTACGTGGTTGTGACAGAGATCTTTGAATCAACTATACAGCACTTAACAAAACAACAACACGACATAACACAACAACGCAGAGCAATGTTTACACAAAACCAAATGGAATAATTAATAAGCCCAAGTCCCTGTGTTGTAAAATAGCAGGATGACCAAGTTCCACAATATTTGATAAGCCCAAGTCCCAGTGTTGTAAAATAGCAGTATGACCTTGTTTCAGTTTGAAGGGTGTGAATGGGACTTTGGCAAATTGGTCTATTCTTCTTTTGGATTGAATAATTAATTCAGTTCTTGCCAGTTCAAATCTTCCTAATATGACCTACCGTTTTCCTGACCACTCAAGCTGTAAAAAGTACCAATTTTAAAAGAATCCAATCTACTGCTAAACATGACACTGGTCGTTCAGTGGTCTGTGCATTGCCTTCGTTTTATGGATGGATTATGGAAGTGTAACAGTCCCAGTAATATGTAACACATACTGTCATCCCATTAATATATGTACTAGTACTGCTAGTAATAATACACTATGTCTATTACATTGCAATTTATACAAATTTACAGATGAATTTTTTACATTTTTTCCTGCATTTTTATCTGAACATCATTTCCTTAAGCATGTTGATAATCTGCTATAATGAGTAATTGAGTTAGAATAAAGTGTATAAAATGTACGTTGATTATCTATGTAATGTTACAAGTCGTGAGTTGAATCTCTCAGTGAATGAAGACAAATATCAGCATGATGTTTTTTCACTCCCAACACCTGATAGGTCTACATACAGCTGTGTTAACTGTTTCATGCTGACTCCGGTCTGATTCTATAGATTGCTAGGTTTTAATGAAATATTTCCTGTAGTACAGGGTATGTTTAATCTTATGACCAGTTTCGTGTCAAGTTTCATATTATGCCCAGTACTGTAATTTAAGGTTGGTGTCAAGTTTCCTGTAATTTCCAGTTTGGTGTCAATTGTCCTACAGTGCCCAGTTTGGTGTCAATTGTCCTACAATGTCCAGTTTGGTGTCAGTTGTCCTGTAATGTGCAGTTTGGTGTCAATTGTCCTGTAATGTCCAGTCTTGTATCAATTGTCCTACAATACCCAGTTTGGTGTCAATTGTCCTACAATGCCCACTTTGGTGTCAACTGTCCTACAATTCCCAGTTTGATGTCAATTGTCCTGTAATGTCCAGTTTGGTGTAAATTGTCCTGTAATGTCCAGTTTAGTGTCAATTGTCCTGTAATGTCCAGTTTAGTGTCAATTGTCCTGTAATGTCCAGCTTGGTGTCAATTGTCCTGTAATGTCCAGCTTGGTGTCAATTGTCCTGTAAAGTCCAGTTTAGTGTCAATTGTCCTGTTATGTCCAGTTTAGTGTCAATTGTCCTGTAATGTCCAGTTTGGTGTCAATTGTCCTGTAATGTCCAGTTTGGTGTCAATCGTCCTGTAATGGCCAGCTTGGTATCAATTGTCCTGTAATGTCCAGCTTGGTATCAATTGTCCTGTAATGTCCAGCTTGGTGTCAATTGTCCTGTAATGTCCAGCTTGATGTCAAGTATGAAAGTGTGGATTATAATGTCTTCTTTTGTATTATTTCAGATTCTTTTGTAAACAGTCAAGAATGGACGTTAAGTCGATCAGTGCCAGATTTAAAACTTGTAAGTATTGATTTCAAATGATTTGTTGAAAACTGGAAATGTAGAAGCTGTAATATTTAACAACCACTATGTCTGATAGTTATACAATTATACACCTTCATTGGGGCAGTGATAGACTGCAGAACTACCCATGTCAGATCAATACATGCTCACTGCGCCACAAGCTCTCAGGCAGGTTTCACCAAGAATATCCTCCATATACGGTAAAATCAGTAATTTTCGTGGGGGATTAAATTTCGTGGATTTCTCTGTTCACCAGTCCTTCAACCACAAAATCAAATCTCATTGAACAATATTTTTTACCCTTGCATTTATTACATAAAATGCGAAATCCACGAATTAACTTCCCATTTAAATGGTCTCTTTTACCCAAACCACGAATTTTTTTCCCATCGAAATTAAATAATTTCACAGTATCCTCCATATACTGCTGAGTAGTCTGTCAGTTATTTCCTGGTCTGTCAAGTACTCAATAAAATACAATGATTTGACAGTTTGCCAATGAAGGAGAAATTTGTCCGCTCATCATTATGCTCTTGTAGGATTTGTCAGTCATCAATACTGGTGTGGGATATACCAGGCATCAATACTGGTTGTAAATTGATCTGTGGTTCTGTTTGTCAGCTAGTCTGTAGCAGAAAACTTGTTGGATGAAAAACTTCTAAACCAACCAAAACTTCATACACACAATTATCAAGTCAAGAAATGAGTGGCACAGTTTTCATACGCATTCATCCAGGCATTATAATACAGAGTTATTGCCCTTTGACTTGGATTATTTGTTTGACATACAAACAGCTATTCGTCACTTTGATGAACAAGGTTGTATCTCTCTATATAGTTTAGAATAAAATACAACTTTGTTGCACAAAAGGGCCTTATTGATACAGGGGTACTATCATATGGTTTTGTGTTCGGTTTGTTCTGATGTTGAACCTGATGTAAAATAATTTAATTTCGAGGTTTTGGTAAAAAAGACCATTTCAATGGGACCTTAATTTGTGGATTATGCATCTTAGGTAATAAATCCAAGGGTCAAAATTATTGTTCAATGAGATTAAATTTCTTGGTAGAAGATGAACCACGAAATCCATGAAATTTAACCCCCTGCAAAAATTAATGATTTTACAGTATTAGAAGAACATGAATGGTTCCTATCCTAACGTATTCCAGTGTAGTTTGGCTATTATATAATATTCTGCTCTATATTCCTAGATGTCTCTATATGATGTCTGATTGTTTATTGAACTTAAAGCAGTGCTCAGTAATAATGATGAAAAAATCTATTTTATGAGCAGATGAATCAATATCTGCATTCTTGCTGATGAATAAATAATCTTTCTACTGCTAATCTTTCTTGGCCTTTGCTTGATTAATAGGATTGTCTGCCCACGTGTCTCGTTCGTATTCTCTAATATATAAAAAATATGAGGTTAGTAGTAAACAAGATTGAAAACTATTGGCAGAATTTTTATAAATTTTAGCAACCCCAGTCAATTTTTGCATGTCCACAAAAATAAATAATTGTTAGTTCACATTAAAGAACTCATTAAAAGCTCTGCAGGACTGTTTGAATTATTTAGGTATGTCATCTGGATCAAAAGTTATGTCAATTTGAAACCATGAAAAAACGGTCAATTTTAGGAATTTTTGCCTTCTAAAAGACAGACTTGTAATCGCGTTTCCACGGAACCGAAAATTTCACAATTTTTAAACAAATTGCTGTAACTTTTTTAATTCTTCAGAAAACTTGATGAAACTTGGCTTAATAATGTATTTTGGTATGCTGATTTCAATTTTGCAATCAGATTAGATGTAATACCATTCAGTAAAAAGCTACAGATGAAACATAGGTAAAGTTTCAACACATTTATCATTGATCAGAATTATACAGGTACTGGTAGTACCAGACAAGACTATACAACTTTACCAAGAATTAGCATACTAATACACTTACAGGAAATATTAATAAGAATTGCACTATAATAATGAAATATAGTTTACTAATAATTATATCAATGCTAACTTGACATTGACTATGCAGAAATAGTTATAACATGAACAAGATTTCAGCGTATCAGCAGATGGTTAGGCATACAACCATAAAGCTATATAAATGTCTCAGATAGGCATTTCACTTTTCCCTTGATAATTGTTTTCAATTCAATGAGGTGTAGACTACTAGAAATCTAATAGATCTATTAAATTGTGAAGTGTTACCTCCATATTTGAGTACAACAAGGAGTAAAAATTCACCTGACATTGAGGCGAAACCAAGACTGCGGTGTTACTTTTCCGTACTACTGAAGCTCAGCCAACTTAACTAGCGGGTTGCCGGGCTGGGAGTCAGTCACTATATTTGTTCCCCTTTTATTTATTGGATGGGACCTTATGCCAAGCCACTATTGACACCCTAACAGAGCCGCGAGACATCATTCTCGGACCATTCACAGCAACTACCATTTAAAAAAACTTGTAAGTGAAACCCATGACCCCCGGTATTACTAGCTTATAGCTCTGCCTACTATGCTAGCTAGCCCAGCCTGCTGTGAGTCAGTCGCAGCATCCACCTGAAACTTATTAATAAAGTACAGTGAAATTTGCCACCAAATGAGAATCTTAATCATTGCTAATATAAATGTAATGAAAGGAGCATTAATATGATTGAGGCTCTCATAAAGTTGATGCAATATTGCAAAAAAAAAAAATTCAACACTCCTCCCTAGCCTAACTATGGTGGGTGGGGGGTGGTGATTTTATTTTTAGCAATATATGCCATATTATCATAAATAAATCATAGTGAAACTTAATATTGGTGTTAATTGATATAATTAAGTACGATTAATCATTCAAGACTTGATCAATTGCTTTTAAAAGACGATTTTCAACCAGACAATTCTCCTTCGTCGGCAAAAAATGACAGGTGCCCGCTGATGTTTATTTCCCTAAATTTCATTAAATTACGACTTGCAACATATTTTTTGTGAGTTTTATCCATTTTAAACAAGAAATTCAACTGATTTAAGCCAAAAAATGTCTATTGACGATCTTTTTATCGGTAAATTGAAAAAATCTGATTTGCAGTAAAAACGAGTGAAAAATGGCGGCGATTTTTTTTAGATTTCGGTCGCACTTACTGGACCAAAAAATTAATGCGGTCACTATTAGTAGTCCGATTTTGATGATTTAAACATCATGTTGAAGGAGAAAGACTATTCTATGGGGTTATATTCTAATTGTTAGAATTTATTATTTACATTTTGAAAAAAAATGACGTTAACTTTGGAACCCCAGAACTTTTTTATTTATATTCGGATTTCAAAAATGAAGGTTTCGGGGCAAAGCTCAATCCTTCTTCTGATTGGTTGTGAAGTTTTAATTATATTGAATAACATTAAAGCCTCCGCTTGTAGTGTGATGTAACATGTATGCCAATAGCGCCGGGCCGAAACTGTGATTTTACCAGATAGACGAAAATATTGTCGAAAATCGTTTTTAACTCAAAATATTTAAACTATCGATTTTCTTACAAAAAAAACATTACTACCATAAGAAAGGTAATTTAGTTCTGTTTTAAAATATGTATACATGTTTATAGTTGTAAGAAACATGATCTTGTAAAACTAATATTTACTACACCATGTAATGAATTTTACATAATTCTTAACAGCACATGCTTATCATCTGGGGTTGCTATAAATTTGAAATATGCACTTTCACTGCACTCGCAAATTAATTGCTAATAGTAAAAATAGAAGAAGATGCCAGTATTTTGTTCTCAAGACATATTAGTCATGCACTGCTTTGTCGTGCCTTGTCTGTTGTCAATGTGCATATATTTATCAGCAGCCACTTACATCTATAGGTTTGACTATTTTATCTATTTACATAAATGATAAGGTTCGGTACAGAGTATGAAGTCGGCACTGGTTTCACTGTATTTACATATACAGTAAAACTTTGTTTTGACGAGCATCGATATTACGAGCACCTGGCTTATTTCAAAGCAAATTACAATGTTCCGGCGGATTTGCTAAATATATGTTGTAAACTTATATCACACGAGCTCCTGATTTATTTCGACCAAGTGGCTTGTCCCGATTAGTCCTCGAGATAGTGAGGTTTTACTGTTTTGTATTCTGTTTATTACAGGGTATCCTAGGTTCGGTACAGAGTGGGAAATCGGCACTGGTACATAGATACTTGACTGGTTCCTATATGCAGGAAGAATCTCCTGAAGGTTGGTACCCCTAGCACATCATATATCACATCATTTACTGTATCACAACATTAAAGATATCCTACAATCGGAAATCTTTGCTACACTAGAAATAATCATTCTCATGAATCAGAGTATAGTCAAGTCTCTAGACTATACTCTGATACACAACGCTATATATCGTGTCAAAATCTAAAAATAGCTCGCATGTCGTCACTAGTGTATTCCCGCTATCGTCCAATCAGAAATCGCGTTACAACAGCCGCAGGAATATTTCTATAAACAAACACAATTGTGAATATGGATTATTTAATTAGCAAACGGTGAATGAAATTAAATGCTGAGATGTTTGTTGAAACCTATTGAATCGAATTCGGCGTATAAAAAGTATGAAGAATGAGAGAATAACCTGATATCGGTTATCAAATGGAAAATGTAGATCTACCGGCGATTCGAAAAATATTTATCGGAAATAAAATTTAAAAAACGGCGAGTCGAATGGAGTGCTAACGTTAAAAGTAAGTTCTGTTTTTGCATGACGAACCACCGCTAATTTCAATACAAATAACCAGTTATGTTGTGCAATGATAGTAAAATCTTCTTCTGATCATCGATGCAAAAATATCACAATATCTTTTTTCATACGTCGATTTAATAGTCGGAAATAAAATTCAAACACTGTCTGCATGTAACGTCGATTTTGATTGGACGAATGACGAGGGATGTTTGGAAAACACCTGTGACGGAATTTGATCAATTGCCTTATAAGGAAATGAACGAAATGGATTTGATTGGTGGAGATTTTCGTTCACCACGCTGGGATTCGTTAGTATTATACCAGAGTATGTAATTGAAAATAATACGCTGGTTGAACGAGAATGGAAATAATGAAATGAAGATAAAGTGAAACATGTCACAAGATGCACTTAAATATTATTTAAAAGGGATTTAGATGCAAAAAAACAAGGAATAAATTAATTCTAGTGGTTATAAATATGGGACAGAAGATCATAAAATGAACCATGTGTACTTTAGTGCAAGATGGGTGAACTTGGAAATCAGAAATTTTTCAACGAAAATAGGAGTAACTCCACTTTAATAGGAGTACTTGGCAGGTGTGCTATAAGCCAATAATCAATGATTGATGACTAGAATGATTTATGCCTTATAATTCATACTTATGACATTAATCAAATATTTTATACATGGAATATATTCTCTTTGTTTTCAGGTGGTCGATTTAAGAAAGAAGTGATAATAGATGGACAGAGTTATCTTCTCTTGATACGAGATGAAGGTGGTGCCCCTGAAATGCAAGTAAGTCAACTATCTGCAGAAATATTATATTTCTTGTTGTTACTCTCCAAAAGACTTGGTTTAGTTTATTGCCATTTTCTCAAAGACTATCAAAGGTATTCACTTGAAACTTATGATAGTTATTCACCATCACAAGAGGAGTACATACTGATAAGGCTGATAATCAAGTTATCTGCCCTTGTTACTATCAAAACGAGAAAGCTGAGTGTCCAGTACTCGTAGGCAGTGCTCATGTTTGTGAAACTCCCATTGGGAGACATGCATTTTTTGTCAAAAACCTACCTAGTTCAGAATACTCAGCTTTTCTACAGAGACACATTAGATAATTTATTTTGGTTATTTAAGTAACTTGTCTTAACATTATAATTTCCTTGCTCAAGATGTCTGATGAATGAATTATTAAGTGAATGCTTCTCAGTAATAAGATTATGCACCGAGATGGTGGATTTGAAATGCCTGAAGTAAAATATAAACTTTTTATCACAATTGTTTTATGGTTTAGCACAATGTCAGTTGTCCGAAACGGGTTTAGAGTTGTCCCGGACGTCAGACTATAGGATTTGTAGAGCCCTGGGTTATTCATTATTCATTTACAAAGTAATAACTGAAATCTTTGGTTCCTTGTGTACCTCCCAGGGTTCTACAATTCCGGAATAATTTGGAAATCTGGATTTGCTGCATTAGAAAGAATTATCTTTTCTGCACAAAATAAAAGTTATTTGATGAAAATTTTCAAAGAATTGACATAGTTATGGTTATTAGTTGTTGTTGCTGAGCATAGTCATTATTTGCCAGTCAGCTTATTGCTGAACTATGGCAGGTTGATATATGTGTCCCCATCCTGATTTGAACCAGGGCACCAGATTAGATGCCAAGCACACTAACCACTAAGCTACAGAAGCACGTAGTGAGTCAGGGGTCTTATACTACCAAACATAAAGTCATTTTAAATAAATTCTCAGATTTCCATCCTTTCCACCACATGTATTCTATGCTGCTCTTACAATTTTGTGAACAAACCATATACTTTCAATCTGAATCGAACAAAAAAAAACTTTTTGAAAGTTAAATTCTTTTTCTCTTGTTTTAAGAAAATTCTGACAACTATTAAGAAATTAGGTTCATTATCCCGTTTGGTACTCTCTAATTTTTCAAGCACAGCTCTCCATTAAAGTTAGTACAGTTTTAACCCGGGTAATTTTATCTAGTCTGTTACATTTTCATGGTACGATATAGATCAAGATCTATCTACATTCTATGTTACTTTTTTCTATGTTTCTAGTTTACTCAGTGGGTTGATGCTGTGATATTCGTGTTCAGTTTGGAAAATGAGGTCAGCTTTCAATCGGTTTATCAATACTACTTAAAGATGACCCACTTCCGAAATACTGCAGAAATCCCGCTCATTCTTGTTGGCACTCAAGGTAAGTAACTCTTGACTTAGCAAGTCTGAGATTTTGTAAAAGTATCTCCCTTTGAGTTTTTGTCAGATTTTATACTTGACAGGGGTTTACTATTCCGGAATAATCTGGATTTCCGGTTGGGTAGCATTTGAATGAATTATCTTTTCTGTACAAAATAAAGGTTATTTGATGAAAAAAAATCAAAGAATTGACGAAGTTATGGTCATTTAAAGTTCCCTCATCTGAATTTTAACAATAAAACAATGTTTGAAACCTAGTTAAGGTACAGGGGTGTGGGGTTATGGCACCCAAAGTGGTCTGGCAACTTGTTTTCAGCATAAGGCATTAAGCCTCAGTAGTACCCCTGACTATTTTCTGGAACTTATTTGGTATTCAAGATATGTAACTCTTGATTTATTTGACTTGAGATTAAATGTAATTATCTCCCTTGGTGGATGTGAATTTTGGCCAAATTTCATCTTTGAGTTATTTTGATTATTTGTGCTCATGTTATCTCTCTTGACACATATGATTAGAGATATGTAAGATTTGTCTACCATTAGCTTGTGTGAATTTTATCCAATTTCATGTTGAGGATATTTTACTTGGAACATGTTGCCAAATTGTATTCATACTGGTATCAGGTGATTCACACTTGTTGAAAACCTCTTCTTGCATACTCAATATAGAAGCAAATATCAGCAGCCCACCCAACTAGTGTATTCAGTAGAGCGCTAGACATTTCCCTAGACGGCCTGGACACTGGTTGGTTGTGTTTCACTACCCTAGCTATTGTTGCTCCCAATAGACAGGGTATCATCGCTCTAAGCCCCGTCTGAGTATTTTTACTTCACCCTCACTGCTATACTTGCTCCAACTCCAGACTGGTATCATCCCCAGGCCCCTGAGTATCTTTGCTCAATCTCACCTTAGTTATTTCTTTCTTGTTCCATTAGTGACCTACTATCCTATCAATCATTCACCTTCTGTATTGTTAATTGACCCTTGCTAGATATTAATCCTACACCCCTCAGTATCTCCAAGTCCTTTCCCACCCATAGGCTACCCAGTTCGCTACTTGTCCTAAGAAAACCTAAGAACTTCAGTACCATTTATTTTCACCAAAATACTCCTTATACAATCTGTGCCTGTTCGTTAACAGTGTTACTTTTTGTGAAAAAATGTACTTCACCACTTGTCTTTCAAATATGAGTTTTGTTTTGAGTTGTACTCTGGTATCAGTTTATGTTCTGGTGTGTATGTTATCACACTAGCACAGCGTGGAAAATAGACTTTTATTAGCATCCAAGTTATCTGTAGACTCATGGAACTTCTAACATTCTAAGCTTCGATAATATTGAGCTATTTTTATTGGCCTCTGGAAATTACCAAATTGTGGAAGGAATGCTGATATCTCATTGCCAATGTGTAGGAAAAAATGTGATAACCAAGGGCAGATAAAATCTGTTATAGTTTGATTCAAGGGAGATAACTAGCACTGTAATGATTTAAAATCCCTGATAAGCCCTTATCTTTCAGTCTAGTCGCTGTCGGGTGCATTACGCTAATGTTGCACTTACCATAATTCTTATTTTTGGCTGCATTTGAAATTTGAAAATGAGCAAATCTTGTATGTTCAAGTGTTAATGCTGATAAATGTGTTGTTAGGGAGATACAGAATTAAGTGATTGTGGTTACTGGTTATCCCTGTTTCTGTGATACAAGAAATTTGTTTGGTCATTAAAACAAGCAACTTGGTTTCCATTCTTACTGATAGCTCATCTTGCAGTTCTAAAAATAATCAGTACAATGTCTTTATATAGAAATATTATTTCAAATTACTCCATACGTATAAAGAATCAATGTTGTGAAATTAAAAAAAAATGTCAACAACTGTAATGTGGGCTGAGGTTCTTTCCCATTATGAAGCGACAGATGATTAAATTATCCAGACTTGAGTGGCAGTGCGATAAACAAGATATTACACAGTAGTGCGATAACTGAGATATTACACAGCAGACTTTGATATCTAACTGACGACATCAATCAGAACTTCATTAAAACAACTCGGAAGTTGCTGTCTATTTGATACACATCATCAACTGTGTTCTAAACATTCATTACATGTAACCACTTAGTATTTATACAATGAATAAAACTTTACCTCATTGATGTCATATTGTTATCATACAAATCATTCTTATGTGGTTTGACATTAGATTGGTGTAAGTTTTATGTTTTGATGCACAAATAACGTGGCTTGTTTCATAGCATATGATTGAACTGTTGTATTTATCAAGTTAACTATTTAAGGTTAACGTAGACCCTTGTTACTGCAATGTATTCTTCCACATTGTTTCATGGAATATTCTATTCATTATAGCAAGGGGTGAATATTATGAAATTTAAGTTTAAGTTAAAACATACAATGACTGTAGTGAACTGTTCCACTGTATCAAAGGGTCACTTAACATGTTACCTTTTCCGTGACTCTTTCACAATATGTGTTGAACTAGCTGATTTGTTGGTATCCAAAAAGATGATTACCACATGGATTACCACAGTGGCCAATTCAACAATGGAGCTGACCATCCTAGGTGAGATTGAAAGCTGAAGCATTGTGTCCGAGGGATCAGTTATATCCCTGCCTTAGGTACTCCTGAATCACTATATGTTACCATTCCTGATGGCATTTATTTGCTGCTAATTGTTAGGAGACAGTACTCATTAATTGGGATGACATGAAATACATTAGTTTCTAATACTTGCACCAGATTATCCCCCATTTATTATATGTTTTAGCATGTGTGTAACCCCCTGTTTTCAAGATCTTTTCAGTTTATGATTAATGCAGAATTTACCCTGTTACATTTTATAAAATGATAAATATCTAGTTGAATACTTTCGAATATTTTCTCTATGAGGTAGTTGTGCCGTTATCTTGTGTTTACTTCTGTCCATGTAGATAGAGGAGAAAACGTAGGGGCTGACATGAGTTCGGTGTAGGTGATCTTAAGCGATTCTTATCTTATTTATTTTTATCCATTATTTCATCCAATCCACAACCAGGAGATTTTCGAATATTATTTTGTCCAATCAGCTTCCAGATAATTAAGAATTTTAACCAATCAGCTCCCAAAGATTTTAGCATTTCGTCCAATCGAGAGAATTTCAAACGTTTAAGCCATTTAATGATATGTTTCGGCTTCAAATTAATTTAGTAAATCTGTTATCAATTTGGCTTATTTTAGAAGCTGAAAAAACTAAGCTCCGTCAAGTAAAATGTGCTATTCTGTGTTAAAATTTTTAGTTGACAATACACCCTCAAAAGCACTGATAAAACTTTTTACTACCAACTTATTGACATGTTGTTAAAAAATTGTAACAATTTCATTGGTATTGATAGTGCCGACTCGAAATGAACACATTAATTTACATATATTAAAATAACGTTGATCTCTCAGTTAAGTGTAACGGCTGGCAATACCATTAGTCTCTCCCAGAGCTATAGATAAGCTGTGTATTGGAGTAATTACCCAATTCATTTCTTAAAAACCAAATAGATTTTGAGAGGAGGAAGTAAGAAAAAGCAAATGTAATCTGAAATACGAAAAACAGAAAAGGATGATGTAGTGAAAAATCGGGAGTACAGAAAAAGATTATTTACCCTATGAGTTTGATTAAACACCCAAATGAAATTTGTCTAAACCCAATCAAAAATGAAACTAGGGGGTAAAATACCCAATGGACTGAAACCTTATCTTGTAGCTCTGCAGTCTCCCCCTGTGTCTCTACGTCCCTGCATTGTTTATGATGTAAAGTCGAGATAGTGCAAAACACTTTGGCGTACTTGTCTGCCAGAAACATAACATCTCGTGCATGCAAATAAATTGGATTGAATTTAAACATTTTCAGTTTTAAAAATCGTAATTAGCTGTGGAACATATTCATTATTGCCATGATTTATTTATGAAAAAGCAAGTATGTTTATGTTACGATTTTATATACTGGTAGAATAATTGCTACCAGTTTGTCACCTACTGGGGTATTTTTCAGTTAATTGCGATTTGGTGAGTTATTTGTGTTTGGGTCAGTTGTTGATACTTTGGTCAGTTTTTGCTCATTTTGGTCAGTAAGTGCTGATGTTGGTCAGTTCTTTGTGTATAGGTCAGTTATTGGTGTATCGGTCAGTTATTTGCATATCGGTCAGTTCTTGTCTCTCGCTTGATTAAAATCCTTACTTAAATGATCTGAAAATTATGGGATCGGAATCAAAGCTCATGGCATTGATAAGACATAAAAATTAGTTTAAACTACACTAATTTAAAAGAATTACTTTGAACTACACTAGTTCAAAATAGTTTAAACTACAATTAGTTCAAAATAATTAGTTTAAACTACAATAAGTTTAAAAATGAAAGTTTGTACATCAATAAGACCTTGGCTCTACATCTTATACATACCAAGTGCCATATGTTATTATGTTTTGATTATATCATTCAAAACTCTGATGAAAATGTTGGACCATCTGTGAAATGTGTTGTTTTAATTAATATCTTGCATATGTGAAAACTATGAAGTATGTGATGTTTCTTGGAAAAGTTTGTAATGAATGTTTGTGTACTGTGACAGTGTTTGTGGGGGCTGACTGCTTGCATCAGACTGGGAAATAAAATGTTCTGGAATGTGACAAACTGATGGACATATTTATGAACCGTGTTGTGGAAGATCATAAAATCTAAAGGGGCTGAAGAAGTCGATGTATGCTTTTTGTGGGCCCAAATATTTTGATAATCCCTGCCAGTTTTCCATCGTTTTCAAGCTAGGTTTATGAAACTTGGTATGTTGTTAGGGACTCATAAGGAGATTATGCATGTCTACTTTTTTATTTGGACAAAAATTGTGGTTGTCATGGCAACAGAAATGCTGAAAACCAGGTAGGGAACTTCCTTATTGCTTGCTATTCCTAATTATAAAACAAGTACCTATGCATCTCCCAGCATGGGAAGCTGGTCAAAGTTGCTGTCGGACTCCTGACCATATACTAGAACACCATATACTAGAACATGAAGAATCGGTAAATGTGGTATTTAGTGAGATATCTGCTGTTAATAATTTCATCTTGATGTCACATGGTATTCCCAACATTTGGTTAATGGTACTTCTAAAATAGCTTGCTGGAATCAATTTAAAGAAAAACATTAAAATCGATTTCAATTTTTTCTTCTGAAGGCAATTTAACAAATATGCAATAAGGTTGATTTAGTGTAACCAAAATAAAGCCACCAGGGAAATTATTTGTTAAATTGATGGGTGCTCAATTTCAAGAATAATTTGTTGTAGATGTATTGTATAGTAATGATGTATATGTAAGCCAGATGTGACATGTGATGGATGTGCAGATGCATGCATTGTTTGAGGGCTATATCTGTCAGCATTGTGCATTTGTTTATTATTATTTCAACAAAGCAGGCATTGTTTTAATTATCTTCTAAAAAATGACTTAATTTTAGATATTCCTAACAACTCCCCGTAATTGAGTTATTTTGCATAATTCTTTAGTATCGTTTGTTGCTCTTTTTACTGGTTGCAGATTGAATTGTCATGTTTTAGACTTATTTTGGTAATTGTCATATTTGTTTGCGAAATTTTTCTTCCAAAGTATAAGTCTTTAGAGGATTCTTATATAAAATTTGGCGCTTGTTGATCACAAGCAAGTACATACAGATGTATGTGTAACAAATTAACCCAATTTTTTGTGCATCCCTCTAATTAAAGCAGCGGGCATCATCAAGTTATTGCCCTTGGACTTTGATTATTTGCGTATGGTTATTAAATATTTGTGCATGGCAATTAAGTGATTATTACTCTAGTTTCTTATGCTGTATAATGATTAATTGCCCTTAATCTCCCAGCAGAAGTTTACAACTGGGCACTGACCATTTAAAATCCTACTGAAGTAGTTTTTGACTAGTTTTAAAATTATACATGCCTATAGATTGATTGACCGAGGACAACTTCTGTATTATTACTTTATAATTGATAATCAGCTGTAAACATAGAAGTGTATTTGAACATCATAAACTTGTAATTGTCTTTTTATTGCTTATTGATGTGAAGTTGTCGTTTGAGCCTCCGTCAAGTATCATTATCATGTTTGTGATTCTATCAAGTACAGTCACATCATGAAAAGTTTCAGCGGAAGTTATAAATAGCTGATAACAGTTTTATTGTATGAAACGAATTATAGAGTGACCATATTGAGGATTATAGATAGCGGTACAAGTGGACTAGTCTATTAATTCACTGTTTGTATTTATTGGACCAGTAGTTCAGGGTGGATTTCAGATACCAAACCAATAACCCTAGGATTTAAGTACGGGAGTAAAATTTTGGTGAATTTTCTGAAATGGAATAGAAAATAGAACTCTTAATTTTGAAGTTTTCTTGAAAATTAATTTTGAGGACAGGTGTTATTAGTGTAGGGTGTTCTTTTTTGCAGGGCACCTTGTATGAAGGTTAGTGTTTAAATGTATTACTCATGCAGACAGTGTAGGAGGAAACACTAACTGATATCCTATGTTCCTATCATTATGTTATCATGTAATTTGCTGTTTTCACCGGAAGCTACTGTTTAATGTTTGAGTTAAGATTTTCAAGTGAATTTCAACAGATTTTATTCTCTCACTGTTGAAGAGTTGCTGTGCACATGAAATTGCTCTGAAATTTGAAATCTTCGTACTTGATATGCTTTGGAAAGTCTTCGTAGCTATTGTGTTGGTTTGTGAATATCTTGTAAATTATCAACAGTTGACATACAGTCTCAATCTGTCATTAACATCCAATCAAGGGATGTATATCATGCATCGATATTGTGTCCTGGGTAAATTGTTGTTTTTAAATTCAGGTGTATTTAATATATTAACTGCTAGATGGAGTTTCATGATAGTGTATGCTGAAGGCATGAACATTCCCAGATTTCATGTAGCATCTTAAGAAATCTCAAGTTGAGATATTGCTAAAATCAGGGTTGCATGTTGAAATTAGAGATAAATCTGAAGTTTCAGCTGTTGAAATTTTACTGCAATAAACTTAGAATACCATTTCTGTTTTAGTGTTGCTAATTTTGAGTCCAGCCACGGAGTATAGCATGGAAATTAACATTTAGACACATGCTAATATATGAGATGAGATCTTGCTCATATTGAGATGCTTCAGGAGATTGGGGCCAGGTGGCTGCTTAATTCAAGTTAATTTGCAACCTCTGTCACAGTCTTACAGGTTTGACTGTGTGGGTGTCTTTCTCCATGATGGTACAAGACAAAATTTATCAATGTTTACCATCTAATTTCCTTGTCATGTTGTTGAAATGAACTTGTCATGATTTTAATTAAATGATCCTATAAAATCATGCATATTTAATAATGTTACAATCTATGCAATACTTTATGGCAACATATTTTCATGTTGTCATCTCCTGTATGACGTAGGGTAAAAATATTATACAAACTGTCAAAGCACTACTGAGATAAAATTTTGACGATTTCGTGGATGCACCTGACTGAAAAATGAATCTGCCTCAAAGTTACTTAAATTATAATAAACCGTTTCCTTTTGCACTTTTTATCACAGAAATTGCTTTTTACCCTGGTTTACTAAATTCCATGAAATTTAAAGTGCATGAAAAATCCATAAACAGTACAGTACTTTGATGGTAGCCCAGGTGTTCTATGTGCAATCAACTAATTGAATTATTAAATGATAAACTCGGGTATTGGAGATGCTGCTGAGGGAGAAATGAAAACATGAATAGGATTATGAACCATGAGGTGTCGGGGCGTGAGTGAAGTAACTGTTGTGTAGAAAGCTAGATAGATACAGTATTACTGTACTAGGTGTTCATCTGATGGGTACTCTGCATTTACATGCAAGATTTGTGAAATGTGTGAAAATGTCTCGGCATCACTTGACTTTAATTTACCTCCTATGGTAAATAAGCTGCTTGTAATTATAACCATGCTTGTATACTGTTAAATAATTTAATTTTGATGGGATGAAATTTGTGGTTTTGGTAAAAAAGACCATTTCGATGGGACGATAATTCGTGAATTTTACCAGACAGGTAATATCTAAAAAAATTAAGGCTCATAAATATTGTTCGATTTTGTGGTTGAGCGGTTAAAAAACGAAATCCACAAAATTTGACCCCCCACGAAAATGAATGATTTTACAGTATATTGTAAGATGATTGAGTTACATTCCTCAGCTAAGGGCTGCATGACATTGTTCAACAAAGAAGACTTCTCAAAGGAGATAATAACAAGTCGTACAATGAAAGCAGTCAGCAGAAAAGCAAAGTAGCATGAAACCAAAACAGCTAGATCAAAAGGCATATAGCATCTTCAGCGCAACAAGGTGCATTAGTTACTGGTAGTAAATCAAACATGTTTGCTATTTCTTTTAACTTTTTTGTCTGATCTTCATCACTGTACAGCATTTTGAAACTAATATAAATAATAAAAGTTTATGTAAGAAGAATGTACAGTATACACTTCGTCCCTTTCTCGCAACAACGTGATATTTCTGTTTATAATATATTGTAACATACAACCTTGCTGCACCAAATGGACTACTTGTCACCTGGTGGCAATCTGTATGGTATGGTCTCCCGTAGTTTGCAGGCTGTAAAGTAGCAAGCCACTTAAGTTAATTCTACGTAGAGCCTGGGTCCCTTGCAGATACCTAGATAGATACATTGAGATATCCCAAAACGATAAAAACAGAAAACTGAAATGAATCAGAGTTTTAACATATGATGGGGTAACATAACCTTGCAAACCAAGCTGAGCTTTGGTAGGGATTAATTCTTTGTGTTTGCCACTGATTTGGAGTAAAATTGTTAAAATCTGCATGAAGGATTTATTTTGGATTTAGAAATTTCTTTTAAAGAAAAACAAGTTTGTTAAGCATCTGGAAGTAATGAGCATCTGTAACATGTTTATATCCTGTCCTAGGTGAATGCCGGATAGGGTTTAAGGTTTTGTTGGTATTCTATTTGAAGTAGTGTTAAATGTTCACTCCCATGATTGAATGATAAAAACATTAAAGTTTTGTGTTGTTCACTAATTGGATGGATTGCACAGGAGTTTGTGTAAGATATGTTTACTATTTCTGCATGATGACCATATAGCACAATTTGTGCTGAATTTAACTGGGCTTTATTATAAATGCTTAGGATGTTAATTAATCAAGAATACTCTTAACATTTTCTAATAAAGTTTATTATTGCAAATAATGCTTTGTTTACACATATTCATTGTCGGTGGTCATGCATATATTTCTATATGGTTACATTTAGCAGATTTATAGATAAATGGCTTGCTTTTGTACTCTCTGGAGCTGTCAGGACTGTTTGTTGTTTCGGACTGTTTATTGTTTCAAACTGTTTTTGTTTCAAACTGTTTGTTGTTTCTGACTGTTTATTGTTTTGGTCTGTTTGTTGTTTCGGACTGTTTGTTGTTTCAGACTGGATGTTGTTTCGGACTGTTTGTTGTTTTGGATTGTTGGTTGTTTTGGTCTGTTTGTTGTTTTGGATTGTATGTTGTACTGTCATAATAAATGTTGTTATGAAATACACATAAATCAATGGCTACACATAGTTTGTAAGATAGATTAATAGATAAATGTTCTCATTCTGGCACCGGATATTTCTGGTTACCACATGTTACAGAAATGATAATATGTTTTGAGATACATTGTATACAATCTGCTATTGCCATTCATAAACTGTACCACTAGGTTTGGCATGATAAGCTCCAGCACACTTAAGGATGGTGTCAATTCGGCTGAAAGGAAATTATGATTGTTTGTTCGTGTTTGTTACTCTTGGGGTAACATGTTGTCATAATGGGGTCAGTTGACCTTACATGTTACAGTTAACATACTCGATTTTCCTGGAGTTTGCATTATACCACTTGTCCAACAATTACCAAGGGTATCAATTTTCCTGATTAATCCGGAATTTATCATTCCTGAAAGTGCAATGGCTTCTGACCATTATCATTAACAATCCTTTGTAAACTTCTCCATGATCATTACATTCTAAATGCCAAAATTTAAACAATTTCAATCACTGCATCATCAGTCTCTCACATCCATATTCTATGGATTATTTCCTGTGAATACCACCAGGAGTGAGTGATTTAAAGTCAGGAATGTCCAATTTGTTGTTGCTTTTAGATATACTGAATTCCTGTCGTGATTAAAATTTCAAACTTTGATAGTTTGATAACTTCTATCTATCCTGTGGGTCTTGTGGGAATAGGGTCTTTAATAGACCACCATAAATTTAATTTCAGACACAAATTTAACAAAATAATGCAAAGCGAGAAATGAAAACATGTGCACAAAATGTCAGACTGAGTCCTCGGTGCAGAATCATTCAGTCTTCTGCTGTATTCTGATGCATTTAAAACACTTCTGCATTCATCCATCCATTCATCCATCGATCAGGAAAGTTGTAAATAAAATGTGATAGATTTTATTGCACATTCAACAAGTAACATAGATAAATCAAAGATTTTATTCATGATGTGAAAGCTGGTCGGGGATCTATATTATCTCAGAGAGAGGGAGAGAAGGCATTGCTTGAATTGTATGCAGTCTATATGCAGATTGAGATATATGCTCTAGTTATTTTCAATGAGTCATATAGGTGATCACATTATCTATTGAGAGCTGTTTGAATTCAGTGTTTGTTTAACAAAACATCTTTTGCATTTGTTGAAAGTTAAAAATTATTCCTGAAATTTGCTGGCCAATATGTTCTGAAAATTTTATGATAAAAGGAATTCCATAAGTTAAATGGCGAAGTCTTAGAATAAAAAGATCATAAGTAGAAATTCTTTTGAGAAAACAAGAAAAAATGTCCCAAAATTGGTCAACTTGACAAGTTCCGATTTTTATGAAAAAAAACATGTCACATATCACTGTGGCTATCATTTGGGTTAGCTTTGCTGGTCCTAGCATAATAGTATTCCTGAGTGGAAGTCGGTGGCTGACCATTTAATCTCATAGATTGGTAGAAATGGATGATATCTATTCAATCATTGGGATATGTCATCAATGTTCAACCATTAACTAGAATTACCATTGTGGGGTGTTATTGAGAACCTGCATTCAGTGACCATATTATCAACTATAATCTGCTTATATTGTAAAATCATTCATTTTCATGGATGAATAAATTTCGTGGTTTTTGAGGTTCACCTTCAATCCATGAAATCAAATCCCATTGAACAATAATTTTGACCCTTGTATTTATTACTTAAAATTTATGCAAAATTCATGAATTAACGTCCCATTGAAACGGCCCTTTTTACCAAAACCACGAAATTTCATCCCATCGAAATTTAATGACTTAACAGTATAATCTGCTTATGATCTATACAATATTGTAATGAGTTATGGATGCCTTCACAGACATATCAATATGTCTATTGTCATTGATATCGACCATGTCTGTCAGGCTCTTGTCGGATGGTGTTACTCCAGGAATTGTTGGTCTATTTACATTGTGATTTTATTACTGTGTCTCAATGGTCTCCGGTGGTCTCAGTGGTCCGCTGGTCATGTTTACATTGTATCAACTTATGGCAGATAGTTGATATGTGTAGTATCCAATAACTTCCTACTTTCATAATGATCATTGTCTGGTTTGTTCTGGTTATTGTCCCCCCCCCCCCACTCTCCCGACCATTGCACAACTTTGAGCGGATTTTTAAATGGAGAGAAGCTAGCTGCATTTGTATTCAATACTGCAGCTGCCTGTAAATGCATGCTTCTGGTTATTAAATCATGAAATAGGGGTAGTTGCCCTAAAATAATGATAGAACGGTTGTACTGGATTTAATCATTTCATAATAATGCCAAGATTCATGCTCCGTTAGTGAAGATGCTTGCATGTAAAATGGTTGATTGATGTTTGATAATATTGGTTGCTTAAGTTAAGCAGATGATAGATACAGAATAGCTAAATGACTTTCTAAACTACTTGGATGGATTGACCAAGAGGGCTCTGCATGGTTTGAAGCTCAACTGGAGCATTTGGCATTGTCAGAAACACCTTTCAATGTTCTCCAACCAACTAAAAATGAACTTGTTGAAAATCTATAACTGAAGATGAACTTGTTAGAAATCTATAACTGACGATGAACTTGTTGGAAATCCATAACTGAAGATGAACTTGTTGGAAATCCATAACTGAAGATGAACTTGTTGGAAATCTATAACTGAAGATGAACTTGTTGGAAATCTATAACTGAAGATGAACTTGTTGGAAATCTATAACCGAAGATGAACTTGTTGGAAATCTATAACCGAAGATGAACTTGTTGGAAATCTATAACCGAAGATGAACTTGTTGGAAATCTATAACCGAAGATGAACTTGTTGGAAATCTATAACCGAAGATGAACTTGTTGGAAATCTATAACCGAAGATGAACTTGTTAGAAATCTATAACTGAAGATGAACTTGTTAGAAATCTATAACTGAAGATGAACTTGTTGGAAATTAGAGTTAGTCTCAGGTGTATTGGTGCTGTACACCGAATATCAAAGTCATTTTGGAATGTAGTGTTTGTGAATATTTAGTTGACCACTTGACATGTGTTCGACAATTTAGAACTTATCAATACATTACTTTACCAATCAGCGTAGGTATGATAATTAGGTCTATGATTGATTTGTTTGACATTTGATGTATGATTATTGCTGAACCTAGGATGGTAAATTGTTTGCCATTAGTACTGTTATATATTACCCAAAGTGTCCAAGTATTGATTGGGGTTCTTGTATGTTATTATAGAATAAAATTGTGCTAGAAATGTCAGTCCACCCTCCATGCTAAATCAATACAGGCATCATGATTTGGCTTAGAATTTGATGGCATGTAATAAATAGTATAATAAACAGTTACATGATAATGTCTGATATATGATGACTCTAATGTATTATATGATGGTCCATATGGTATCTACATGACAGAATTGATCCAGGGATTGTTTGTGACGCTTCTATGAGGATCGGCAATGAGCAGATCAGCGATGAGCAATGTTTTTGCTGAAATTTCCAATTCATTATAAATATCTATTAGGGGAGTGTATCTGTTAGGGAGTGATTGGATTTATCGGCAGCTTGTACTAGATCATTTGTGATTGAATCTGATCACATTTAATTCTTGATTCATGTAGGTATTTGTTGTTACGCCAGGTATTATAGATGCACAAAGGTACTGCATGTGTATGTCGAGTGTTATTTGTGGGTTGTCCTTAAGGTGTTTGGTTGTCCTTATAGTCTGTTATTGGTCAGAAATTGTTTGACTGACTGAGGTGGCTGAGGCTTGTTGTGTTTATGTAGCTGTTCAGTATTTCTTCTTCTACAGTCAGTTCAAAGTTGAATGATAACGTTGTAAACATCAGCTCCTCCATCAGGTAAACTTTGTGTACCTAGGTTTAACTGGGTATATCTGAGTTAATGGTAGTCCCGCTGTTCTTTCGAAAGTTCCCTCATAAGTATTACTTATTGAATCGTCAATGATTGCTGCCTTCTCTGTGTCCGAATATTATAGTTACATTTCTTGATGTATTAAAAGTGATATTTATCAGTGGTTTTTATAAATACCCTAAAATACACTTTTCATCCTGAATGGATTTGTTGATAAGGATATATTTATATCATACTTCATGAGGTAGATTTTAATTTGGTTTTAATTTCCTTGTATCAAGGAACTTCTTATTTATTACCAATTATGATAATGTGTATGATGGTTGACTAACATTCAAGTATCAACTAGGAACAGTGTTAATGGTCAGTGAAGAATTCATGTTGTAAACTGATCTGGAATTCGTAAATATAGAATTGACATTTATTGGATAGACTTGTTTAATAGAGTTGGTAGTTTTGGTGTTTGCCTGGTATCAAGTTTCAGCTTCTATATACAGGTATCTGTTCCATTAATAAAAATCAATATGCAGTAAAATCATTTATTTTCGATGGGATGAAGTTTCGTGGTTTTGCTTTTAAAAAAAAGACCTGATTAAGATAGGATGTTAATTCGTGGATTTTGCATTTCAGTAAATGCAAGGGTCAAAATTATTTGGATTAAATTTTATGAACCACGAAATCCACAAAATTAAAAAACCCACAGAAAATTAATGATTTTACAGTACAAAAAAATTGTATAACAATTCATAGAAAAAAAATCTTTATCAATGATACAGTTGTTGCCTGTGCAGTTACAGTACCTTGTTTAAAAACCTGATTATCTATATGTTATTTGGCAGATTCAACATGTTTTTATTGATTGTATATTTTCAGATGCCATAAGTGAGAGTAATCCACGAGTTATAGACGACACTCGGGCTCGTAAATTAGCTAATGATCTGAAACGGTGTTCATATTATGAGACTTGTGCTACTTATGGTCTTAATGTTGAAAGAGTCTTTGTAGATGGTAAGTAAATTTTTAACTTTGGTAAATTGTTTGGTATTGTTTTTAAGTCAAATCTGGTGGACAATTTGTCCCTTTGTGTTACAAGGTTGTATCTTCTTATATAGCGCCAACTTAGAATGCATGAGAAGGTCGGAAATACAAAATCAACATTTTGAGAAAACAAGAAAAAATGTCCGAAAATTACTCTTGACTAATGGTAAAACAAGCTGTTTCAACTTCATTTTGGTCAACATGACAAGTTCCAATTAACATCAAATAGGCTCATTGGTGTAATGCTGATTTTAAATATTTATCAGTTTTATAAGCGATATATTATGAAGGGTAATCTCTTTGTACGTGAAATACCTCACTCTTAGTTCCTAGTTTATAGAAATATGTAATAATTTTAGCATAATGTTGGAATAAATTAACTTCTGAAATGAGCGGATGTAGGAATTATCAGGAAATTATCTAAGTTAAACCCCCTTATCCCTTATGTAAGATGAGAAAGTAGATTACGTGGCCCCATAGGCTGCATGATGCTGGCCCTGTAGGCTACATGATGTTTACATTTACCAAAACTTCTGGTATATAAATATACAAGCATCCTGGGGACATTGGGATAAGATCGTATATTATAAATTACATTTTAGTTTACACTCATGAAAAATGGAAGATTCAGCTGATAATAAGACTGATTATCATGCATGGGAAAAATATCTTAAGTTTTATACTGCATGTTTATACTTATCTCATTTTTGTCAAGATTTGGTTATCTACCTCAAAGAAAAATGTGCAAAAAAATGAAAGGATACTTTTTAATAGGTACAATTTGTATACTATAAAAGCATGCCCCCTTGATAAATGTGAGATAAGCTTTGTGATACATACTTAGTTAACATCAGATTAGAAACGGCTGATAAAAATACCCTTGATGTACAGCCCCTGTTAATGAAAAAGAGGTTTTAACACAACTGTAAAATCAGTGCTGTTAGCTTTGAATGAAATTTATGTGGAATGAGATTGGGTTAATTTGACCCCAAAATTTTACTCCAATCCCATTCTTCTCGTTTCATTGTATATTTCTTGCAGCATTTGTACTGTTAAATTCAAAAAGTAATACTTATGAGGGAACTATTCCATTTGAAAGAATAGCGGGGATTACAGTTAACTCAGTCACACCCAGTTAAACCTAGATAAACATAGTTTATATCACAGACAAGCTAATGTTTAATACTGTTCTCATTTAACTTTGAACAGTCTGTAATACATTCATCTACGACCTCACAAAATTAACATTTTTTTACCAAAATCTACTGAAAAAAATTAAGCCAAACAAATTTCCCTCCAATATTGTGATTTTACAATAATACAGGCGTAGGAAATGTGTAAGTAAAATTGTGTAACTTGATAGATTCAAGATGTGTACAATTTGCCATACATCAAAGATAGATTTGTCATCGATTGATGTCATCAGTTTCTGTCTTGTGTGCAGATTCGGAATGCACCACATGTGTGTGTGAATCAGGGTTCTCTCATATCTAGACAGTGACTGCCATTTATGTTTATGGATGGCCATCTCATTGAATGAATGAAATGAATAACAATTATGAACAAATATTTGGTTCTTGTATTTTGATAGTGTGATTCAATTCCAACAATTTTACAATGAATTCAGCTTTAAACAACTTTATTTAAATAACCAGGGACAGGGAAATCAGGATTGGCTTCATTAGGAAGAATGTTTCTGCACAAAATAAAAGTTATTTGATGAAAAAATTCAAAGAATGGAAATAGTTATGGTCATTTGGAATTTCTTAATCCGAATTTTGAACCTAGTTAAGGTGTAGAATAGTGTGCTTATGGTACCTGAGACAAACATTTACAGAATTTGGGCATTTCACCTCAGTTACAGTATAACTCCTGCAGGGAACACCATTAAGCAAGACCAGCCATCCATTTGAGCCTCTATTATGAATGATATGTACATATTATACATGTTTACAAGTGTAAGCAAACATGAATTAAGTGTCATGTAATATTAGAATAGTTGAAATCTCATGGAATGTAATTCGGTGAAGTTTTCATGCATATTATATATACCAAGTGTATTATGATGTTTTTCTATTTCAGCGTGTTCTAGAATCGCTCAGTTTCGATACCCCAGTATGCCTTCAGCCATACCAAATGTGCCAAGTACCCCTAACCACTCAACGCGTCCATATTATGTGACACAGACGTCGAAACCTTACGATACCCACAGTACAAGTAGTCAGTCAACGTCCAGTAGTGGTACCCTCGTAACGAGGAATGATCCCAATATTATAGCACAGGTACGTAATATAATTGTTATCCCCCCCCCCCACCCCCAATTTTTGATGAGGGAGAATATTGCTTTTCTCATGTCGGTCGGTCTGGTCTGTTTGTCGGTAGACCAAAATGAATTCTGTGAGGTCATTTCAATGAGAAGCTTGGCTCAACATTCGCATCACAACACAGAAATATTGTTCTGAGTTTATTTTAGTATCAAGGAAATGGTTCAAACTCCTGATCTATCTAACATTTAGACTCTGATTTTAGCATAATCTCAATTTGAGTTGAGATTTCTTATTAAGATGCTTTGGGAGAACGAGGCTTGATGTATTGTTCTTGAACTAGATTGGTTCAAAATTAATATACTTGCACCATATTTTTAATAAAGTATTTGGATAACAATGTATTAGAGAAATGCAATCTATTTTCGTCTTATCTTCGATATAAAGTGGAGTTTGATGTTTTAGTTAATTAATTAAATATTTTAAGTTTTTACCATCGGTTGTTAAATTCTAATTGCAAAGAAATAGTAGTGATTATAAATATTGTCAATTTTAAGTCTAAGCCTGAGTTGCAGTCTTACAATGTTGGTGAATAAGACCCCTGAAGTTAGCAGGTGCACTATCATGTCTCCCATAATTATAATAGTAGGTGGAGTCATATTAATTTTGTGCAGGACGTCTGTCTGTCGGGATGTATGGATGGATGTCACAAAGTTTGTCTGCGTTTGACCTCCTTAACTACTGGTCATATTTCAATGAAACTTTACATGAATAGTTAATTTCATGCCTTGTTGTGTGTATTGTCAGGAATTTTAGTTAAGAAGATTATTATTTACTCTTGTTTTATTCATTTATATTTACCTTATATGGTTATATATGATCAGGTTCCACCGACACCAAATATGGGCAAGGAGGAGAAATCTCGAGATAAAGACAAATCTGATAAAAAGAAGGATAAACATAAACATAAAGAACAGCCGCCGCCACCAGAGGAAGAGGTGGGTCATGTGATCATTGTTGTAGGTCATGTGATCTGTGTTGTAGGTCATGTGATCTGTGTTGTAGGTCATGTGATCTGTGTTGTAGGTCATGTGATCTGTGTTGTAGGTCATGTGATCATTGTTTTAGGTCATGTGATCTGTTGTGGTCATGTGATTTTTCAAGAATATATCTACTGAGTCATGTGACCATTGCCGTGCAGGTCATGTAATCATGTAATCTGTTGTGACCATCTTATTTTACTCCTAGGTCATGTGATCATTGGTTGGTAAGTCAGGTGATCTTTGATGATCATGTGATGTTTGCCTACCATATCACATGATCTGGGACTTTCAGCTTAATCATGCTTCAGCTAAATGAACCATATTGACTGCATGTGCCTATAGTACCTGCCATGTCCGTATGTATGGAAACCAGTATTACAGCTTGGGTCATGTATCACGTAAAGCGCTGTTGTATTAGTAACATCATGTATTCATTAATGGTCACATGACTGTCTCAAGTAGTCATGTGATATGTACGGCATACAAGAACAGCCATATTGACTGTCTGGTTCAGTATATCATACCATTATGAATGGTGCAGTATTTTATTTCACGGTAAATCACAAAAGCTGACTATATACATGTACCAGACTGCATACAGTCTACCTAGGGTTGCTGATATAGGTACCATGTCAATGTTTTAAACATAAATACTGTAAAATATCAGAAGCTGTATGTTCTATAATTCACAAGAACATTCTGTATGGCCAGTGTACATATATATATATATATTGAGGGCTTGGTGCAAAACTATGGTAAATAGATCAATTTATTGAGACTGGTACCATATTTTTACACTGAACCCTTGACATGCACCATGCGACGGTTGAGAATTTCCTTGCTTCCGCTCATTTACAAAACAATTTTGTGATATTCTAATCAATGGTATTGATGTTGGAAATATGGACAAATTGTATGATTCTGTGGGTGTAACATGGCGGTAAAATGGCATTATAATCTACTATAATGGAATTCCCCTCTCTTTTATGTTGTAATCTTATAGTTTCGATATTTGGTTTGTTTGAAATAATTTACTTTTCGTTGTAGTATCAGTGATTATTGTAATTTTGATTTCTTTATGTTCTCCTAAATATTGATTTGCTGATTTTATTTTATGAATATAACAATACACTGCAAGTGCAATTGGCCAAGAAATTGTAGACCAATCTAGGGACCTCTCCATCCTAAAGGGCTCGCCCTGCCTCTCCACTGTATAATAGCCTGGTTGGGTGGTTAAATTGTATGGTTATACAGTGAACTGTGTTATCATTGTATGTGTTGAGCACTTGTGAATGTTATTGCATAATAGAATGAGGACTTCATAACTATAAGCTCACTCTGGGGCGAGGAGAAAAAAAGTAACCACATCTCGTCAACACAATCATGCTGTCTCTCGCTCGTCTACATGCAGAAGACCAAGACTGCCTGAATCACTGACAATCGCTCGGATCGGTCAGGCTAGATCTATCATTCCAGTCCGTCGGCTAGGACCACAGGCACAACAAATGGCAGTGTATTGTTATATTCCGCTTTCCATTATATTTTAAGTTGACATTTAATTTATGTTATATTTTTGTTGTGCATGATTAGCATGTTGTATTTTGGTTACTTATAGGACGAGGGCGTTTACCCGCACACTACACCTCTATCTTCTCGTAAAAGTAAGAAACAGGCAACTACAGCGGTACAGAAATCTAATTCCTTCAGTGTAAGTTTCTCCATCCTACCATATATAGTCCATGTCCCAGGTCTTGAAAATTGAAGATCCATTACCAAAAAGGTGAACAGATCCAACAATGATTTTCGGTTAGCTTGATATCTAAGCTGTCCGAAATCAGTTGATGGACTTGCGGGACATTTTGCCAAATGACCTTTTGGCGGCCATCTTTAAAGATGGCCGCCGTTATTTTAAGCAAGCAGAGGGTTTAGGAAAACTTCGATTATTCCTCACTCACATGGGCTATCGGCTTTTAATATGTCTTAAAATGTTTGCAATTGAACCCCGCATGTGGTCATATAAAAATATAAATATTATGATATGGTTATTAATTAATAATTATTGATTTTTTAAGGAAATTATGATATTTTTCGATTTTTGTCGTTAATTTTTCTCTTTAAAATCGGATCTAAGTGTGTATTTGACCATTTGTTGATTGTTATATGCAGAGGTTGGTTCTAGGCGTCCACTATAAACATTATATTGAAAGATTTTCATTTGAAAATCCTTCATTAGCCAGGAATATTGGATAACTGAAAGTTGATTAATAGTCAAGTCTATAAATGGGATATTTAGGTTATTCCCGGCATTGGATAGTATAGTAAATATTTTATTGTTTTCTATTAAGGAATTTGTTTTTATTGAAGAATACGAATAATGCCCAGCTTGCATCATTCAGCATTTTGTGAAAACCAAGATGGCATCCAAGATGGCCGCCAAAATTCAGAAAAACAATCTGAGGTGCCAGAAATTAGGATCAAATCGCTTTTTTGCAGATTGGTTGTAGTTTAAATGTTTAAAACATATTTATTTATTTATATTTAATATTATTGATTAAGTTAGTGAATGTAAAAAGGCATTCGTAATGGCTGGAATCAACATGGTGGCTAAAATCACAAGCTGTTAGGAAAATAATTTGTTTTTTTATCACAATTTAAGTTTAATGGTGTAAAATAAATTGTTCAACTGTAATATGTAATAAATGCTCCAAGAAATCTTTGAGTTTAAGCACTGAACCATTAGCTGATTCAAAATGGCGGACAAAATGGCTTCCAAAATCAATTAAATAGTGTGTTAGAGGTCCAAGGAAGTTACAAATTGATACTTTTGTGATCGATAGCAGTGTAAGTTTTGCAAACATAATTACAACTTAAATACACTGTATAAAATACAACATTATATATATTTGGTGATCGACTTATTCCGTTTAAAATAGTACCAATGTAGGCTGATTTCTTAATTGTGACAAAATGGCCGCCGCATACAGGTATGCCAAACTGAAAATTTGCACTAAAACATGTATTGTAATGGAATGTGTTAATGTGAATACTGCTATAGGTTACAAATATAGATCTACTGTAACATTAGAACACTTTATGTGCAGTATATTTGATGTGACTGCTAAGATGTTGCCAACCGTGTATGTTCAAATGGGAGTGGTATTCAATACTACTCTAATCTAATTGGAAAATAAGGATAGCTACATAGTCACATCGCCTGTAACTGACCAAGTGCTTACTATGGTGTTATCTGGTTTGCGTCCTTATCCTTAAGTCAAGTACGATCAATATTGTGTACCACCGGTACTGATTGTCCAATGTATGTCGGGTTGGTACCGTGGTACGGTATATGTATAAGCTATTCTTCATACAAAGTTATTCGTGTGTTATTTACACATTGTCGTCAAAGAATAGTAGTAGCTAATGTGCACATTCATCAAACTCGACGCATACACCGAATTCACAGCAGCACCATCAATATGCCACGGAAGCGATCCGCTCACCATTACACTAATTTACCAATCACCCAGCAGTGACCCACCACCATCAGCAACCCAGCTTTTATGAAGTCAACCACCTCCACACTGCCTACCCAACATCGACAAAATTGCTAACGGGCGACATAAACTTACCAGATATCGACTTGAAAACTGGCATGATTACAGACAACACCTAACATCGCCATACTTGCCCAATATTTATTGACAAGGTCACAGAAACAAGCTCAGAACAATTTGTCAACTTCACGATAGGGGTAAACAACAAACGTATCCCCTTTATAACCAGTACAGCACTATCTTGGGTAAGCGACCGTAGCGCTGTTTTCATAGTGGTGAAGACCACATCGGCAAGATTGAATACCCCGGCAAGAACGACACTTTTGTGGAAGAAGACTGATATTACCATCATAAGCATGGTCCAGGGCGTCAGCATCGACCTTGCCTAGCACTGTTCTCATACCACTGATATTGACACATTATGAATGTTATTTCAGAGACTATGCCAACGGACCATATAAAATTAGAATCCCATATACCATCCTAGGTATTTCCAACCAATGTTAGTAGTAATCAGAAATGTCAAACGTCTATGATGAAGAAGTTGGCTTTTTGAACATTCAGCACAACCACCAGTACATGAGAGATATAAAGAGAAAGTTACCATTATCAAGAACTTCACAAGACCAAGACAAAATGCTGATCCTACCATCGCCTTAACAGGTCAGAACAAGTGATTATAGTACGACTACGCTCAAGGCAAAACAAGCTGAACCATCACATGTATCGGAAGTACAAATTGGTGCCGTCTCCGATCTGTCCATGCGGGGAAGAAGAACAAACTGTCGAGCATGTCCTCCAAAGATGTAGAACCAGGATCGAACTGCAACGTGGCCCACAGACACAACTCTTCAAGAGAAGCTCTATGGAGACGTTGATGATCTGCGAAAGACCAGAAAGTTCATCGCAGACACTGGGATGATAGTGTAGGACGAACGACTGAGGTGAGGACAAACTGGATGTGAGAAAGAATATAACTGGTCACGGTCCGCATGAAGCAACGATTCCAAACAACATCCACACAAGTTTTTGGAATACTATACTCCCATCAGACTACAGCGTCACACCCATCATCAAAACGGGAGACCAATTTATAGCGACCTAGCAACTACTGGTCCATCTCAATCAGGTCTGCGTAAAGTGGACTGGTCGAGCACACACCGTTACTTTTTTTTCTATGGCCCTTCTTGAGACGTTTTAGATACTAGCTGACTAACAACATGGTTGCACTCCATAACCAACTACAACTGTTACATAGATGGTGGAGATCAGATTGGTCCGTCATTCAGAACTTCAACAAAGCCTTCGGTCTATATAGAGGCAAGCCAGCAAACATAATTATTACAGTATCAGTGGAACCTTCTGGACAGGAATAGTACTAGCATAATTTGTGCAATCAAAACTCAACATGTACTGGTCGGAGAACCGTCCACCAACACAGCACCAGTCACACAAGGCGTACCTCAGGGATAAGCCATTGGACCACTTTTTCTACCACCTTCTAATTCATGCAACATCTACTCACCATCTGCTTGCTGACAACAACCTCTTGAGCAGGGTAATTACTAAAGAAAATGCTTAAGCCTAACAAGATTACATGGACAGACTACAGCAATGAATGGGAGGGTCCATCGTTGGTGGCATTTAATCCTTACAAGTATATGGTCACCCGCATCACTAAGAAGAGTACTCGTGTTAAGACTCCGTTTTCATCCACAACCGCATGACACGTTACAAGTTGTGGCAGAGATAAGTACATCGGGGTATACATAGATGAGGTCTCCTTAAGTGCTAGTGTTGCTACCATTGTGAGGAAAGCCAACAACAGCATCGCCTTCTTCTGGACAAACTTGACAAACTATCAAAACAGATTAGGGTACGAGGCTACCAGACACATGTCAAATCAATCCTTGAATGCGCAAATTCGGCAAACGATCAACCAAGGCAAATATTTGTCATCTGGATGCAGTTCAGCATATTGGACGCTATTCGTCAAACGGTACTTTAGCACAACAAGCAACTTCAGGCAGATCATTGGTGACTTTGGTTGGAAACTCTAGAACCAGATCCATGAGCATTGTCGACAGCGATTCTGCCTTCTCGATGGGTCCTATTTATAGTGGATAATAATGATTATTTGTTTTTAATAAAAAATAACTCGCCGCTCACACGACCTTGTAATTAAATATCAATGGTACGATAATGCCCAAGAGGACGACCATATATACTATACAGAAAGAAGAAGATTCTACAATTTATTCCCCACTTATGTAATCTTAATTGACCACCATTTTGAAGTTAAACCATAATGCATGTCTGATAAATATAATGTTCAATACAAGTAAAAACTATTCGAACACACTATACGATTTTAATAAAATATGCTTATTCAACAATTATGATGGTCATTACAGCCGGTAGTGGATTTCTTAGTATGTTATCTTGAATAATTGCAAACAATTAATAATTCTATGATTGAATAGATACTATGTTTACCATCTAAACAACTGCCAATTAGCAACAATAGTAATTTATGTAACTAATCTCTTGCACCACCGACATATTTCCTGATTTTGGCGGCCATCTTGGCAGCCATTTTGAATAAGGCAACGGGTCAATTGAACCGAATCGTACTTTCATTTAAATGTTAGTTAACTATTTTAATTCCGATATCAACAAAAATCATTTAAATAAATGTTTTAATAGAATATATCAATATGTCAATTATTGCGGCCGTTGTTACCGCCATTTTGATATCAGCCGACATGGATGCCTTCCCACAATATCTAATTGACGAATAACGATAGATAAAATATAAATACATGTGTTAAAAACATTTTAATTACAACCAATCGGCAAAAAAGAAATATGTAAATAATTTCTGGCATCTCTGATTGTTTTTCTGATTTTGGCGGCCATTTTGGACGCCATCTTGATTTTCACAAAATGCTTAATGATGACAGCTGGTCATCATTCGTATTCTTCAATTGCAACATATTCCCTAACAGAAAATCAAAAAATATTTACAATACAATCCAATGTTGGGTCTAACCTAAATATCCCATTAATAGACAGGACTGTTAATTAACTTTTAAGTATCCAATATTCCTGGCTCATAAAGGATTTTTAAATGAAAATCTGTCAACGTAATGTTTATTATGGACTCCTAGTATCAACCTCTGCATATAACAATCAACAAATGGTCAATTACACACTCAGATCCGATTTGAAAGAGAAAAATTAACGACAAAAATCGGAAAATATCTTAATTTCCTTAAAAAATCAATAATTATTAATTAATAACCATATTATAATATTTATATTTTTATATGACCACATGCGGGGTTCAATTGCAAACATTTTAAGACATATTACAAGCCGATAGCCCATGTGAGTGAGGAATAATCGAAGTTTTCCTAAACCCTCTGCTTGCTTAAAATAACGGCGGCCATCTTTAAAGATGGCCGCCAAAAGGTCATTTGGCAAAATGTCCCGCAAGTCCATCAACTGATTTCGGACAGCTTAGATATCAAGCTAACCGAAAATCATTGTTGGATCTGTTCACCAATTTGGTAATGGATTTCGGTCTGTCACATGGACTAATATCATACATGTGTACAGTAGTCCGTACCAGCGGTAGTATACCATCAGTGGCTCGATGACATTGTTAGTTACAACATAAAAATGATCAGGGACTCTACAATTCCGGAATATTCCGCAATTATCTCTACAGCACAAAATAAAAGTTATTTGATGAAAAATAATCGAAAAATTGTATTAAGTTATAGTCATTTGAAGTTCTATTACTAAATTCCATAAAACATTGTTTGAGGCCTCGTTACGATGTAGATATTTGTGCTTATGGCACCCGAAACAGACTTGCAACTCATTTTCAGGATTGGGAATAATGCCTCAGTAGAACCCATGAATGATGAATTATCAGACTTGGTTTTTTTTCAGGCTTGTGACAAATTTCAGGTTTTTAAATCCTGAAATTTACATCTTTGTCTATTTTGAAAATTTGAAACCTGAATTTTCAGGCTTGATAATGAATGGTAATTCAAAATGAAACAAGTTTTTGCCTTGTGTTTGTTTTAGATTTGTTAGAACAATAATTTGTAAATAATTCCGTATTCTCAGTCTGAAAGATTCAGTCAAGTCACAAAATTACCGTCTCATTACATAATTTTCCTTCTTATGGTCCCTATTATTTTGAAATCTTAAAACTGCTATCCAGCATTATTTTGAGCCATTTGATAAATGTTTATTTTCACCATTGAAGCTTACATGTTCAATTTTAAATTGGGTGCGGACATTGATATTAAACTAAGTACAAAAGTTAGTGCCCCATCTCCTAGGGAGAGGAATTTTGTAATCTTTCTTATGATACTTAAAATGGCTGTAGTTCAAATTCTTCATAATTGTACTAAAAATGTCATCTGTCCATGACAGGGTATATTATTGCTGGTTCGTCTATTGTCTGTATCATTATGTGTGCAGACGCAGTTTACACTCTCGTGTGACTGAGTCTGAGTAATGCCAGAAAAATTGAATGCCCTTTATTGGAGCTTGAAAATCAGCTAATTTTGGTGCGTTATTTCATAAATTCAAGGATGAATTATGGAGTCTCAGAGTAGTATAAAAATTGCTACGATATTTACTGCAGTTCATTTATTCATGACAGAAATGTATCATAGTTTTGGTTGGTTAATAGGACAATTATCAGATACAATGTACATAAGCATGAAATCATCTCTTATAAAAAATACATTATTTTTTGGGTTTTTTTTTGGTTTCCGAGAATCATGTTGCATGTGATATGCATGTTTATAAATGTTTATATATATATATATATTACAAAGGGTGTAATAAAACTGCTTCTTCCTAATATGGAGGTCCTAACCTATAATAACAACATACTACTGTATCATCACGATACATATTTATCATGTACAAGTCCAGCAAGATCATTTAGAAATGAACACAAAACTGCTTTTACAATAAAGTTACGCTCATAATTTTTGAAAACAAATAATTTTTCTTAGATCAATTGAAATTTTGCAAGTTCGAGGTCTAAAATTTAAAGCAAAATATTGTCTGGTATTACGTCTGTTTTGTTATTAAGAGCAGACTATTTTACTGGTCTTATTATGCCCCCATCTTTGATGAATGGGTATATTGCTTTGCACATGTCCGTCGGTAGACCAAATGGTTGTTGTTCAATATCTCAAGATATCTCGTTTTGTCAGAAGATCCTCAAACTTTGCATGGAGGTTGACCAACAACAGTAGATCACCCATATTGATTTTTAGGTCAGTAGGTCAAGGTCACTGTTACCCTTACCTTTATCGACAATTAGGCTGCCATGGGGGCTTAAGCGTTTACTGAACACATGCATGTTTTAATTATTGAGTTCAGAATCACTCCATGAATTTAAAACATTCAAACATGTAGCACAACATACATTTGTTTGACTGCTTTCGTAATATTCACAAATGGCAAATGTGAAAAAAAAAGTTTTCTAAAAAATATTAAAAATATCAAGTGTATTGGGTTTGGATTGTATACCCCTACCATCCTGCTTACATTTATAAATGTATAAGCTAATATTTATATACATGGAACCTGGTATATATAAAGTTTATCTCCATTTTACTTATTTAACTAATTAATTCCATATATCAAGATTTAACCTAATTATAGTCTTCAGAACATTGGCACATGATAAAAATTAGTTTGGAATGGACCGTATTTAACTGACCGACTTTTGAATTAGGAAGCTTTTGAAGTTATGAAGTGTATAAATTAGTTTGGTATGGACTGTATTTACTGACTGACTTTCGAATGGAGTTGTTTAAGTTATGAAGCATTGGGGACAGTATTACCCATCTTCAGCAGCCATTCAAGTGATTTATTACATGTGACTGTTTTAAGCAGTTGGATGCTTTATACAAGTTCTGATCAATTGTGTGATACATAGGAACAGTTTAAGCTATTTAACAGTGTCCAAGCGTAACGGGGCAGCTGTATTTCGTTTAAAATTTGTTAATTGAGATTTAATATTTTTGGCTTCTAAAGACTCAGATGATTCAGATGATTCAGATGATTCAGATGACCCCTAAACATGTTTGACTGTATATAATTCTGAGAACTTCAAAAGCTGTAGTAGCCATGCTTGAACAATGTTTGAAATATGGATATTATTTGAGCTAGCTAGCTCAGTGGGTGATGGTTGCTCCCTATATTACCCTTGGAAGGTGAAAATTATAAAAATAATCTCCTGGAAAATGTTTCAACTTTTAAACCTTGGTGTACTGTATATCAGCAGAGTAAGACTTGTATCTGGATTGATTTCTTCCATATTTGGTCAAGATATTGTAGAATTACTGTTAAATCTTTTAATTTTGATTTTAATTTCGTGGTTTTGTTAAAAAGACCATTTCGATGGTGCGTTAATTCATAGATTTTGCATTTCAGGTAATAAATATGAAGGTCAAAATTATTGTTTCATTGGATTTGATTTCATGGTTCAAGTTGAACCACACAATTCCACGAAATTTAATCCCCCACACAAGTTAATGATTTTACAGTATTACACATGTCTGACTAACATACACTACAAGACTGACAGATTTTTGGGCTTTTCAAAACAAATCTAGAGTTGTATCATTCAATATTAAGTTTAAGTTTACAGCACTATATAGTAGTTGTAAGTTATTAAATTAAATTAGTATCAAAATCTTAATAGTATGCTTTTACAGGTTTAAATGTTGACTACATGTACATATAATTATTTATATATTTTATTTGGATGTAAATATATTCAGATAATTGTATTTTATTTAATTAATTATATTATATTTATATAACCGCTACATTAATCTTAATATAAGGATAAAAACAGATTCTAACATATAACTTTTACTATCCATACTTTATACACAGATGAATTAACTTTGCTAGAAAAAATATACAATTGTAAATAATTATTTGATATAAGAAGTATGGTATAATAATAATAACATAGTATTACATAATAATTAAATATAAATATTATTACTTAATTGTGTTTAATATACATTATAGTGATCGTACATTTATAATCAACAGTAAGAAAAAATATATAATTTTAAGTAAATTTCTTTACTTTTAATTCTAGTTGATGTAAGATCATTGATTTTCGTGGGTTTTGAATTTTTGCTGATTTTTGGTAAAATGCAATTTTGCAGGTTTTAAATTTGTAAGTTATGAAATACTGCTTGGAAAACCTAAAACCCCATTGTACAGTTTTTAGGATGTTGCTTTTATTACCCGAGTATATTTCCCCGCAAAACAATGCAAGTAATCTCCCACGACAGCTAATGGTTTTACATTGACTGATTATAAAACGTGTCAATAATTTACCTAAAAGCCTCCAACTGCTGGCGTAAAACAAAGTCCAGTAACTCAGAAACTGCTCAAACTGAAGCGTTGTGGAAAGAACTTGATCTACAAGTCAGTGACATCTCGGGTCAAATCTCCCATACAGTACTGGATCAGTCAAGCGTTACAGCCGTCACATGAACATAGGCCCGCTGCCATTTGTGATAAAAGCCATGTGCATGCAACTAGCATGTCGAGCCTTCAGGTGTGATTTCAATACTTATATTCTCGGTGGGGCCTAATCTGCTCCCTCGAACCATCTCTATACCAGCCAGTATTTACTGTTAGCTCTAAATGCATAGTTAGATGTACCGGGGTGGTAAATTTTCCTGATTAATCCGGAATATGTTTTTAAGGAATTTCTTAATAAAGCTATTTAAATATGGATGGAAACAATGTGGTTGAAGGCCTCTTGTTATACAAAAATGGTTGACTGCTTCTGATTTTCCTGCTTTAAATTTGACTCCGTTGACACCGCTGTTGTGCAGGTCCGCAGTTAAGACATGTACACGTTTAGTTCAGGTGACCACTAACTTAGAACTGTATTTAAAGTCGTTAATGCAGAATAAACAATATTTGTTTAAAGAATGTTTATGCTGAAAGAAGTAAAATACTGGCTGTTGTAGAGAGATGGATTGTATATATAGGGACTATCCTAGGTAAGGTGATCTGTCTGGTATATAGAGGTACCTGTAGATAGAAGGCAGGAGGGTGTACATCTCTGACAACAATCTGTGATTCCACTATTATACGGATACACAATCCTGGAGCAGTTTTATTTCACCCTTGGTTAATATACTTTACTAGGTATTTTTTGTCGGGATTTACTTTATATAGTTTTTAGATGTGATATATATGTGTGTAATGCTGCACTTTTGAATTGTGTCATGCTGATGTTTATATGCTTTGATATATTTATTTGCTTAACACTTGTATTCTCTTGCATTGAGTTGATCTTATTTTTTCTGTGTGAGAATTCTAAGTCATATTTGCTGGTTTTGTGGCTGGTTTTCAGACTGTTGCAGTAGACTAGAGCATGTCTGTGCTGAATGTTGTAGTCAGTCTTCACTATACATATATCTGCAACTGTTGACTGGAAAAATTGTCAAGTTAAACTGAGTGTAAAAAAAGATATGAGGAAATTGGACAGGGAAGGCACCTATGACTATAGGGAAGGCACCTGGGTCAGGTCTATCAGTAGACAAAAGGGTTTCCATTCATTTACCCCAAGAACATTTAGCTGTGGGTAACCTAAAGCTTTACATAAGGGCACTTGACAATTTCCATTCTTACATGGACCATACTCTGTCAATGCTAGCGCATAGTTTACCGTTGACATGTTGCAGATAAAATTGGCCTGAAATCCAGCTTTGACCGCATTTTGCTGCTTGTTTTAAGTTTGATTTTTGTCTATGTCTCTGCTCACCTTGCATGATTATGTCTTGATTTGTTTTGTTGTTATGGCAACTGCATGCTTTGTTGATTTTTACATCCTCACAGGGCGCGACAACAATACGACAGTTTGCACAGTCCCAGACAACCCCGATTCTCAGTCGAAAAAACTCAAAGTTTTTAAAATCTTCCTTTTTGAGTGTAAGTTTGTGTGATAGGTAGACAGTGACACCAATATGCAAAAAATACACTTTTCGTTGCTAAGTAACCACTCATACATTTTAGTTGCTAGGCAATGTTGGCAATGTTGTTATAGTTGCTAGGCAACCAGAGTTTGTTCTAATGTGTTTGTGGTTACTAAGCAACAAAAGTGCTTCAATAATTGGAGGTGTTTCCGCCAATGTTGCATAATCTTTACTTTGCTTTATGTACTGCTTATTCTTCATACAAAGTGCTGTCAGAGGTGTAATACATATATGTAATTAAATCACATTTTGAGCTCCGGTAGCTGTATCATTGAAAATGAAAACATTTTTTTTGAAAATTTCTATTTCTGGAAAGAAAAATATAAATTTTCAAAAAAAAAATAATCTTTTTTTCATTTTCAACGGTACAATTACCTGTGATTTTGAGTCGTGTTTTCCAAAACAATGATTTTAGTCATAAAATTTCTGATAATTTTGCTAAAGACGAATCTACCAAGAGCCTCTGCATTATGACATGCTGTAAAACCTCAACTGGCATAAACATTTCAGTATGTTTGGACATATTTAGACATCTCTGACAGTCTTGTATTATCTTGTAATTGCTGTTGTTTAAAGCAAGTTAAACTCGGCTTTGTTAACAATGCTATCTGTGTTTTGTGTAATCAATATTTTTATTTTACATCACTGACTTTAAAGTTAATTTCCTTTGCAATGAAATTACTGCCTTTATCTAGAGTTTTTACATATTCATGTCAGTCGAGATAAACTAAAAGTCCTGTTTTGGAACATTTTGTGATCGTTTCTTTCACATAACTCTTAAATATTTACCATGATTAATATTCTATATGTGACATCATATCTATGACATAAGTGGCATGTCCGAAAGTATGTGAAATGGAATCAAAATATTTTGCAACCACAGGAATTGCTACACATTTCTTGCTGGCGAATATCTTGGTGAATAAGACAGTCATGTGCTAATTACTGTTAAAAAATGTTTATGACCGTAATCTCATAACAAACTTAACTGGTTCCATTTATTGACTTCATTACAAAGTATGTATTATGATGAGATAATAAGATTTAAAGACTTAGTTAGTCTTAAGTAATGATTAAAGTTGTTATTAAATACTGAATAATTGTCAACATAGAATAGTCATGCTTAATACAACAGCAATTATGACATACACTCTCATACTCATTTTCATGTTTTCTCATTTTATCTCATAATCATTTCTAGATCTTTTGTTTTCTTTCTTTTATCTTCGGAGTTCCTCCTAAACTATATAATATAAGCAATCACTGAAACCCTCAATTTGGAAATAAGGAACAAATTATCCAAGTCTGTGCCCAGACCTGGGCCCCTATGATTTCAAAGTCTTAATCAAAATATGTGTTGGGTTGCAAATTTGTTAGAGGAAGCTAAAAGTTGACTCTTGATGATAAATTTCCCTAAGGTAACAATTATTATAAACCTGTAATGTTTGTTTTAAGTAAATTAATACATTTACTATCATTCTACTTTATATTGGGGTAAAATTACGCAATGATGGTTACATTTGTTAACTGTTAAATTTATCAAGTAAAATCAAGCATGTTGGGGTCCCATTGTATGCATTTTCGATATTTAATTTATTTAAGCTGAGTTTAATATAACTCTTTGAATATAATTAAATTTTCCAAAATGCATGTACTTTAGGATGTACATTTGATTCGTCAAGCATGAATGTTGAATGATAATATTCAGAATATTCCAGAAAGTCTTGTGTAATCTTGTGGTAACCATAGTTTACCCTGGATATGAAATAATCATCTGAGATATTTATACCTCTGTCTCATAATTTCGTGCCTTCTCATGAAAACCGTGCTTAGTTGAATTCAACTATTGTATATGTTCTACATAGTCATTTTGGTAAAATTAGCCAAATAATTCATCCAACAAATATCCTAAATTAATTGAGGCTATTATTTTGGACGACACGCCATAGCTGTCACCTTGACGACCAGGAACGATATACCTAGTAATTATTCCAACTGAAATTTTTCAACTGTTGTTAATTTTTTTGCATCCCGCTTTCATTACGCATTATATTTATCACCTAATGCTTTAATATTCAAACTGAATACGCATTTTGATGAGCACTACTCCAAATTTATCTTATCTAAATACAAATTTGAAATTCCATCACTTAGGGCCCAAATACAGACCCGTTTTTACGGAGGCACGGATTTCATGGGAAACAGTCACCAGGATTCTGAGCATCGACCTAGACATAAAAAATGTATGATTTTACGAGTTTTCGTGATCATTTTTAAATTTTCTTTTTCTCATAAGTTGACTTAACATTTTTTCTTCCGAAAATGGTGCAAACAAATTTAAAACTTGTACGGGCTAGTGCGCATGCGTCGCTGAAACAGTTAAGGAGCACGGAGATACGAGACAACAGCATACTTCTTGCATGTTATGCATCTTTGAGTCCTGGCTCCGATATAGGGAGGGGTGGCGGGGGGAGTGTTTGCTTGTGAGGAATTTTTGCTCATTTTTGGAAGGGGTCTATTTATAAAGGATTTGTTAATGATAATAATAAAAATAAATACTTTCTTTTTCCTTCATTATTATTAAGAATTAAAACATATACCCCCTGTCACACTTTGTGAAAGATTTTTATTACTTAAAACAGTGAAAATGAGTATAGTTTGTTTGTTTACTATGGAGATGGTACTATTTATCTATATATACTCTTACTTATTACTTATCATAATCTTACATGTATACTGACCCCCCTATATATCTATATGTTGTATATAGTATAACAATTGGTGTATTAATCTGCAATATTTAATACTATATAGTATATAGAGCTGTCTTTAATTATCGTAGATAATTGATAATAGTTAATTCATTATTGATAATTTATTACATATTTTTCATGTTTACTGTTTACATAATTAAACAATTTAAAGATTTCTTTGTTTTAAAGATAATAGGCCTTTCATTCAGAATCATGAGGGTCGAAATATGTTTCTAAAAATATTTCAGAGGCAAACTGATCGATCAATTCAGGGGTCAAACGAAACCCCTGTAAATATTATGTTCCAGGATGGCTATTGTAACTATTTATTAAGGGCACATATTGGAACAAACTTAAGCTTAGATCTTGGTCCTTCAATCTTTCTCAGAGGGCTACTAAATGAATGTTCTTCTGTACCTAATTTCATTGCCTAATTATTGATGTAGAATATTTAAGTATTTGTACACTTCTACTGTATAACCATAATGTTGATGATTGCATAAGTTTTGTCTTATTTTATTGATGTCTCTGTTTTGTTTTATTATATACATGTAGAGACCCTATTCATATGATGGTATTGCCGAGGTATATTGTTTCTGTGACGTGTATAGATAGATAGTGAAGGGTGTGTTTACTGGTGTATGTTGAAGTGTTGGTGAACAGATGAATGTCATTTATCTCATAACCTGCGGCCTGGGAGTGCTGGAAAGACATGTCGGAAATATTGTTAGGCACTCCCAGACATAAATCTTAGAATTAGCTTGACGGCAAAGCCTCGTGTCATATTCTTTTGTCCACTCTAATAAAACTTGTGTGTAATGAGCACTCATACAAGATCCTCTTATTAATATTGATGTAGGATGATATTACTTGAATGGGTATAAATTCTGCTTAAATCAAAAGCCTAGTTCCATTATTCTATATATTGGTTGGCAACATGTCATCAGTGACTCATGTTTGGGCATAATGTGCCATGTGGACAAATTAATGTTTCTTCTTACTGGCGGTCACGTAGACAAATTAAATACTGCCAATTAGATTATGTCAGGTTTAAAACCATGCCCTGTTAGACTGTGATAATATGTATAGAGTTTATAGAGACCTAGTTCAACCTGTGAGAGTTGATGTTTGAATGATTGATGGTACAGTCCATTTAGGGTATGAATAGAGTGATGCAGTGGAACAATCCACTATTATGGTGTAAAAACAAGTATAAGGGCTTTTACCAACAGTTCAATATCAAACTGAACTGTGCACAATGTACCTGTTAAATGGAATGGTCGTAATCTTTTGGGTAGACATAAAAGATGACGTCACTGTCAAAATATCCTAACTGGACTATGTATTGGCTATTTTAGGATAAGATGGAACGTTACATGATGGAGTTACAGGTGCACGAGAATGTACCGGTCACGCCCAATATGAACCGGTCCACACGGGTATGCTCCAGACTCTACCGGGATCAGTGGATGCAAAGATTTCCTTCTCTGAACATTCTTACCATATGATTTCTTATTTTATTTATCATGCCGCTATTTGTAAAAAGTGGCAGTATTTTGCCTTGCACATGTTAGTTGGTCAGTCTGTGTGTATCGACTTAAGGCTTGAGATCACTTCGAGGGCTCAGTGCAAAACTATGTTATGTACCTCTACAAATTGATGTAGTTACCATAGTTTTGCACTGAATTCTCGACTTGAACTTTAGGGTTCTAAAACTTTGTTGGGAGCTCTTGGTCTGGTCCTGCAGATTGCCCAAATTGGAATGTAGGTCAAATCACTTATCATTGGCAATTATCATTGAATATGCGGTAAGTAATTTGTTTGCTGATAGTAAAGGGGGCATAATATGTTTTACAAACGCCCTCATATTATTTACAATATTTTTACTTCTTTCAATCAGTTCCATTTTGAGTTTTTTTTTACTCTTAAATTTCAGTTTATACTTTTTTTGCCAATTTGTTTAACAGTTTTAGTTTAATTTTGTGTAAGAATGGTTGAGAGGGATGTAATCTAACTGCACCATTGGTATGGTAGTCAGCCCAGTTGAGCATGATTGCCCAATTTGTATTATACCATATTTGTTATTTCTCCTTGCACTGCTAGTTTGGTTTCAAGTGTAATAATACATGCCAGATGTGGTCACATGATTGCTGAAAAAGTAGTCCATAAAAAGTAGTCCCTAAAAAGTAGTTCTTGAAAATAGAACCCATTGTTTGAAATACATGTAGGACTGTGCATGAACACAAACACAAAAGCTCAAGTCACTGGAAACTATAGCTCACATATGTCCCCGATCTAATCAGATATTAATTGTTTGATTATTGTCCATAAATATAGAAGAATGTATGTTTTGTTAAGTGTATGATTAATTGTCATGACTTGAATTTTGTCTGATTAACGATGCCTGTGTTTATTGAGTGGTCTAATAAAAGTCATACCAGAGTGCTAGACCAAATGTGAGAAAAAGTGATCAGTTCTTTTGTCTGTCCATTTGTGCTAAAACATCAGTTATTAAAAACTAAAGTTGTCTGATAATTTTAGGAACAGTTCAACATTTTTAACAAAGTTTTTCATCTAGAATAAACTATTATAATAATCTAATAATGACGTGACATTGCCATGATGCGTAATGGCTGCTGGTCCTATTGGTGCAACTATTTTTTAACTTGATCCGTGAGCAAATAAACTGTTGTCCAGTTTCATATGCATTTCATGTTTTGGTAAATCTAAATGATGACCAGATTTGGTAAACATTAGAAAAAGGCTCCATTCTTTATATGTACTATGACATACAAAAATACCTCCACTGAACTGGTAGATCATTGTTTGAAAACAGGGAGGACTTGTTTTACTATCACAGGGGTCCTACTATTCAGTAATAATTCCGGATTGGCTGCATTAGAAAGATGATCTTCTTTTCTGCACAAAATTAAAGTTATTCTTTGAAAATATTCAAAGAATTGACAAAGTTATGTTCATTTGAAGCTCCATAAACTAAATTTTAACAATAAAACAATGTTTGAAGCCGTGTTAAGGTGTTGGGATGTGTTCTTATGGCACCAAAAACTGATTTGCGACTCGTTCTCATGATTGGGAATTATGCCATTGTAGGACCCATGGAGTTACTATCTTGGCCTTATTATGTGTCTTACTTGTCCTGCTGAATGTCTAAATCTTATATGGTAGTGTTTATATTAAATCACAAATGTAAGGAAGTATTTTTGTATGTTATAGCTCATATATTTCTCATATAACCGTCTATGGATATTTATGATAATTAAACCATATAATAAGCCAGAGTATATACATTGTACACTTGTTGTATAGTAGATTTATATATCTCCGGGTGGTAATTGACAGTATGTTATTATATAAAGGAAATTAACATTAGAAAGCTGTATACTTTTGCCAACTAATAAAAAAATGTATGAGAAAAATATTTTTGTACGTATATAATCACATTATAGTTGTGTACTTTGCTGTGGTAGACATATGTAAAGGGCTTATTCAATATATTAATTGTGTCACATTAGTCAGCTTCTTTGGGGGTGTATTTTATGCAATATATCACTTTGTATTCAACCCAATATTGCTCTCTTTAAAATTATGGTTCGGTTTATAAATTTTATTAATATAAATACTAACTTATCAATGCTAGGAGAAATTTCATAGCTTAAATGAATATTTTTGTGCTAATTTTGTCATTTTGTAAAGTTGTTGATAAAAAATCTTTAAGGGTTAGAAAACTGAAATTACTAGTAAATCTTTATTGTTAGTTTTTATAATTAAATGAGATATGTTATCTAAAATTTGGTGTTTGGGTGATGTATTGGTGTTTAAGTGACTGTTTAACATGTTTTGAATATAAAAATGGACTCGTTTACATGTTTGAATGTTGAAAATGGACTCGTTTACATGTTTGAATGTTGAAAATGGACTCATTTATATGTTTGAATGTTGAAAATGGACTGGTTTTAATGTTGAAAATGGACTCATTTACATGTTTGAATGTTGAAAATGGACTCGTTTTCATGTTTGAATGTTGAAAATGGACTCATTTACATGTTTGAATGTTGAAAATGGACTCGTTTTCATGTTTACAATATGTTGTGTTTTACATTGTGCGTTAATGGTAACAAATGTTCAACATGAATGAAACAGTTACTGCATTTACAGTGAGTGATTATTTGCTTGCGATAAAAAAATTACCAAGTGTGAGGTCTAAGTCTTACTTTATCTATATAGTATAGTAGAGTGCTGTTTGATTCTTATTGTGTGTGTTATACTGTAGCACTATTACCTGACATAGGCTGTCATTGATTGGACGCCCATTGGGCCAATCTCTTTTAATACTACTTCACACTGAGAGCTTCTATATCGACACAAATATTCTCATTGATATTAGTTCCATGCCAGACTCAACTCAGAATTGGTTTCAAGAAATAAAAATATTGTCCAAAGTTGTCAACAAACTTCAAACTTTCATGAGCTCCTGCTTGAGATTTTATCCCTGACTCTCTGAACTTGGAACACTCTCGCCATTTTGAGCCGAGATTTCTATTTGAGATGCTTTAGGTAGGATTGGACCTGATATTCATGCTGAAATATTTTGTGTATTTATGTATTGACCATATATACTACATAATGAATGTATGACTTTTGTATGTACTGTATTGATGTTTTCTTCCCTTGTTTTTGAACCAATCTTAATTGGAGCCTGCTAGTTTTAGACATAGTTGATTTGTGAATAGAATTTTATAATTATGTATGAAGCAATAAGGAATTATTTCCAATTACACATTGCATAGTGCTATGGCATGTTGCCTCCCTAGCCTTGCAGGTAGAATTATTGTACAGGGGTTTGTATTCAATATTGATCTTACTTGACTTAAGGATAAGGACAACCAATCAGATCACACCATATTAAACTCCTGGCCAGTAACAGGCAATATAATTGTCAGATTGGCTATCTTTATCCTCCAGCGTAATAAGATCAATATTGAATACCATTCCAGATCTATGTTTTTATTATTTTATAATTTATTATTACACATGATTTTATCCTTGCATCAGATTCAATCAATGACAATGATGATAAGTGCATATATATATAGTGTATGAGTTGATTGCTTTCAGTATACCATTACTAACACTACTGACAACGAATGTCTTTGCAGGACTCTAAACAGGACTCTAAAGAACTTCCAACACCAACGAGTACCCCGACCCAGAGTCGCAAAAACCGACGGCGATCAAATCTATTCAATGTAAGATAAGTGCACAATACTTCGATCCCTTCTCTCATCTATCATTGTCACCGTGTTTGTTGTCAATGTCAAGGTCATGTAGGATGTTGTCAGTGTTAACATCTTCATTCTGTCCTTCCTGTAACATTATTCACACAACATTTACACATTCCCCGTCAGCTTTAAGTCCCTTTACCCATATCATCAAATTTCTTTGAAAAACTTTTTAAATATTTTTTTCGATGCCATGAACATTTAGGCTTTGCATTGTTGGTACGACTTTAGTCTTATTATTGCATCAGGCTTGGCACCGCACACAAAAAATGTAAATAAAGATAACCTTTGCATTTTTTTCTGCTGATACTTTGTCTGTAGGTCGCATCCTTTGCTGCTAATGTAGCTATCATACATCTGCTGTTTTCATTTTTCCATCCTTTCATAGTGATATATCCGTCTGCTTTGCCAGTTTTTACTCAAGTTTGGTATATTCTGAGTCTCCTGCTTCTATTATCTAGTCTGCCAAAAACATTATATAAAGATATCAAGGACAAAATTTACATTTCCTGTATTACTTAGGATAATTGTGAAGGACAAAATTAACATTTCCTGTAACTTTGGTTAGATGTGAAGGACAAAATTTACATTTCCTGTAACCTTGGATAGATGTCAAGGACAAAAGGAGTAGGTTCACTAAGTGGTAAAAATGGCCCAACCACGGAAATAAATTATATTTTGACAAGTTACGAGTATTGGTGTCAAATGATGGAAAATTATATTTTGATTGGATAAATGTATTCCTATGTTGCCATGGCAACGGGCAGTATTCATCCAATCTGTCCATCTCCAAGAAACAATGATTGCAGCATGCAGACGAAAGGACTCGACCCAGTCAAATAAAAATGCTTTATGTTGTCTTAACACATTATGAGAGTTGTGAATATCTATGTATTTTTCTTATTTGGTAGCATAAATTGTCACTATGGCAACGCAACGGTATAAAACACGCAAAAAATAGCATCATAAAACTGGGACATGCAATAACTCACACACTTTGCAAGATTGGTCGATTATACTAAGAATGTTCGGAGATGTAAATAAGGAGAATATGCCTGTCTTGATATGTTTTGATTTTGACAAAAACAAAATGTTCTATCGTTACTATGGAAACGAAAACAGCGGAAATATAACATGTTTAACGAATTTTGGCTTAACTGGAAAAGTAATCAAGATATTCTTATAAAAATCAGCATATTGATAGAGGACTATGATTAAAATATAAAAATCATTTTCTTGAAACAATCTGACAACATTAGTGGTAACTATGGCAACAGAAACACGGAGGATATTTGATTTTTTACAAATTTTGGCATAACGCACAAATTAATAAAGTTAGGTACATACTATTTGACCAATATATACGGAGATATACTACGATTGCCAATACATTGTAGTTGGTGAGAGGTGGTTGCTATGGCAACACAAACAATCGAAGATATTAGGCTATTCCATGTGTTTAACTGGTACAAATAAGATGGATTCATGTAATTATGCTGAGATGTGTTCGATCATATTAGCTGCTGATATACATATTCCGTATGGATAAAATACCGTAATCGAAGACAATAGCGTGTACTGCACTTATTCGTATTGCCTCGAGTTAACCAACATACAGAAAATACAGATTCCTATAAATTTCATTTATGAAATATTGAAGTACATCTATGCTCATTATCTACTAGTATCAATATGACATCTGATTAACAACCATAAACATATTCTACTTTTCTATTGTTTAGATTTACTAGAGTACGCTTGTTTTCATTTTCAATTTAAAAGTCTATAGTTCACTATTTGATTCACCCTGCATAATTGTTATTACATTCCCCCCCCCCCCCCCCCCCCCTGCTAATGCATTCAAATATTGCATTCAAACAACGCCACATATTGAATTCTCCCGTAAACCAACATGACACGCAATTACTAGAGACAGAGACCAACATATGAATTACTCATTCAAGTAGTTCCACGGTTGCAAACCTAGAACAAATATTGTGTTCCCCGCGCTTAGTTTATGTTCTAATACCATATAACATCAGAAATATCTGCACAAACCCATATCAGTTCACGCACCTGTAAGCAATTCGCTGTTCCATTAATAAAATTAAGTGAGTAAGTCTGTAAGTTTTTTTATGACGTGTAGAGACTCTAGATACTAGCATGAGTGACATCCTTATGGATATGTCTACCAGGTCGTATTCGCGTGTTTTGGGGTATACAATGTACTATGATGAGTTTGGGTAGACATCAAACTTCAGTGTTGTTCATCGGACGGTCTCTCTCCTACCGTCGCCCATATTGCCGATCGACGATATAAATTATGTTTTGTTCAACACATGCATGTACTAATAACATTTTAATTAGAAGTTGTGATTAAGGACCACAGTAACGTCCATAAAACGACTACATGCGTACGTGTCCCCTGTGCAAGCATGTCCTTAAATAGTGCAAGTATTCACCTACCAGTATTTACGATCTCTTGACGTTTATGAAGTTCAAGTCTGACAGAGATTTCAAGCAAATTCGAATAACATGGTTTATGAACCAATATTGCTAAAGACCAAAAGTGTCAGTATCTTGCTTGTTTAGGGGATGTTGATCTTGTCCCAATAGTAGGATTGATTCGGTCCAAGTTACTGATTAATGGTTAAGGTTCTCAAAACATATTATAATTGACCGTTTGACGCTGAAAATGTATACAATTGTATAATTAGTTATATGTTTCTAAATGTTTTATTTATTGCCATATACCTGCCTGAACCGTCCAGTCAAACCTGTTGAACTATATAATTACATGTAACGAGTTTTACAGAACTTTTGGACACAAACATGGTTTTAAAACACTAATACTAGTGTTTTTTTACGTTGGATACATGAGCCTAAATGTATGTAAAAATGCATTTCGACGACCATCTGACGACACAACAAAATGTTTAAGAACTTGATGTTTTACGGACTTGTATACACTTCTAGGATGTGTGGATGGTGTTGAATGTATAATTATTTAACGGTACTTGGGGTGAAATGTCCTATAGTTGCTGTATTGATGTCCAAGGAACAAGGAAGATGTCATTTTCAACATCTCTCGGCACCATTTTTTAAAATGAACAGCCACGTCGACCACCAGTTTTAGTTTAGCACTGCCTGTTAGATGTACTACTGTAGGTGACCAGAGAAATGGAGAATATAGCATTACTATTATCAACAAATTCAGTATTTTAACGTATCTCATGATATAAAAATATATTTAAAAAAGTACCGCAGTTGTTTAAATGTCAATTAATCAGTGTAAAGTTATGAAATAAAATACGAAAAAGTATTGGCCACGTGGAGGATCGATCCGTGACCGTCAAGATGGAGAGCGAACGTCTTTCCACGACGCCACAAGGTATTCGATCCAGACGATGGTACACGTTGATACTTTAAATCAAAAATGTAAATCCTAAAACATGAATATTCTATTAATCTTAATCTACTAGACTAATTAGCTAATTTTATTTGATATATTTTCAACTCCTCGTAAATTACTGTCAGATACTTCCAACAGCAGTAGATCTACAGACAAATCGTCACGCTAAAGTACATAATCCAGGGGTGTTGGAATGAGGCGTTATACGCAAGTTAGCATCGCTAAATCATCGACAATTTGCATCTAGTTATGAATTTAATAAATACTTATTGTGATAATTTCCTTATTTTGACTCTCAAATACCTAAAAACCGATATCGACTCACTATTTTTCAGTTAATTCGTGTAGATCTAGATCAATATGCTGAAGAATATTTACCGACCCGCTACGTTAGTGAGTAGTGTGTTCTATTTTTAGACTGTTTACAATATTGCGTCATGACTACAGGTACTATATAAAACCTATATCGATTCCGGACGTTTTTCGACACTTTTATCTGAAAATGGCAAGGTAAAATCTCTTTTAAAGTAAAAAATCTAGAGGAAACAGTTATCTAACTTTTGGAAATTATATAAATTGCGCATCAGATGCAGATAGGTTGGGAATATATTTCGACCACAGCGCAGTCGTCGACAATCGAGATATTTTGTCATTTCAAAGAGTTTTGACATCGCAACGACTGACTAAAATATCTCGATTGTCGACAGCTGCGCTCATGTTGAATTTTGATGTTGTTAGTCCAGAAATGCTCTAAAACTCGAAAAATACGGTGATCATAGTGATTGTAGAAGCTTCTAGCTGGATACCATGGATACAGGGAATGTCAAAACGTGCATATTTCGGTGCTAGGAGGCCTTGGCAAATCAAAAGTATAAACAAATATAAGATTGAAAGAACTTTATTTTTTACCATTTCTTTAGGCCAGATTGCATGGTTATCGAATCTACTCCTTTACATTTCCTGTGAACTTGGATAGATGTCAAGGACAAAATTTACATTTCCTGTAACTTAAGATAACTGTCAGGGACAAAATTTATATTTCCTGTAACCTTAGATAAATGTCAAGGACAAAATTTACTTTTCCTTCAACCTTGGATAAATGTCAAGGACAAAAATTATATTTCCTGTAACCTTAGATAAATGTCTAGGACAAAATTTACTTTTCCTGTAACCTTGGATAAATGTCAAGGACAAAAATTATATTTCCTGTATTCTTTGATAGATGTCAAGGACAAAATTTACTTTTCCTATAACCTTGGATAAATGTCAAGGACAAAAATTATATTTCCTGTATTCTTTGATAAATGTCAAGGACAAAATTAACATTCCTGTAACCTTGGTTACTGTTGTTGTTATTGTTGTCTTGATTGGTGTTGGATTTCAAAATAACAAGTATTAATCCATGTTAAGTTACCCAGCTACAGTTATATAATACGCCCCTTTTGTTGTTGTACTGTGCTAAGATGTTATTATTTCACCTCCATATATTAATTAGAAAGTTCTGCATTGTGACAAAGAGTGTGAACAAAGTTGTATAAAATCATTGGGTAGAAAGTTTATGACAATATTCAATTGCTGTTTAATTCCATTTTCGTCTCATATTTTTGATACCAAAAAAGGTAGATGACCACTATTGATTTTGAGATCAAAGGTTAAAGAGCTGGGACCTTTACCATTTTTAGACCTAATAGTTTCCATTCAATAACTTGAGAAGGCTCTGCCCTAGGGTCTTCAATCTTTACATGGAAGTTGGTCAGCGACATTAGATTACCCCTAATGATTTGAGGTCAGTATGTCAACGGTCAAGGTCACTGTGACCTTTACCATTTCCGACTATTTGACTGGGGGCATATGTGGTTTTTAAAATGTCTCTTGTTTCAAAATGATAACATTGGAATAGGCCTCTTGATCATATAAGAACAGAATCATAGATTAGGGTATATTTTCATCACGCTTACAGAATTTACTCCCTTATTTATGATGGAAGATTTGATATCGCACAGACTATACTTATTTCATTCTATGTATAAAGCAGAGCTTTCATGCTATTGTCTTGGCTGCATGTTGTGTGCCGTCTTTTGTTTGATTCTATTAACTGTGTTTTAATGTTTGCATCATGTACAGTTAGCTGTCATATTGTTCAGTGGATGTCTGCATTTGACACAAAAAGTCTGCCTCCATAGCTCAGGGGTTAGCACTCTTGGTGGCTAGTCCGGCAAACTGGGTTCAAATTCGGTTGGATGCTTTCATATTCCTGCCATAATACAGCAAAAAGCTGACTGGCAAATAAAGGCTATGCTCGACAAAAATATTTGGCTTCACATCAATTCAGGGATTGACAGGTTGTGCATAAATCAAGAAACAAGTAGAATATGGCTTCTTTAATCTATCAAGCAGTCCGGTTGTATGGTATCAGAGAGGATATCTATATATCACTGCTGTGTCGGTAGCATCTACAATATGAATGCTATGATCATTATGTGGTTATGTAATGTTATGTATGAAGCTTGTTAACCCTTTACTCCATAAACACCTTAAGAAAATTCATATATCATGTAATGTATATTGTATCTTTGGAAGAGATCAGTTAAGATTGTACTCACGTCTTCTGAACTGGTTATTAAAAAATACTTGAGTGTCACACTCAATTATATTTTGTATACCAATTGGGTAGGCCTGGTACTTTTCAGGCTTGTGTCTGATTTCAGGCTTTTGAATCTTGAAATGTCCTTCTTTGTCTATATTGAGTAGAATTTCAGGCTTGAGAGTGATTGTTAATTGCCAGCTTATTACCAGGTCTGCCATCTGGGCGGAGGTATCCTATGGAGAAAAGGGTTAATGCAATGTGTGTTGTCATCCTTGCTATTTTCCTCATAATTGATTGCAGCTTGTAACTTTTATTTCTATGCCACTCATTTTCCAAACAAGATTGTGCTCAATCAACAATTCATTTATAATGTGATAGTAATTCTGGAATACAGGTCATTTCATAACCAGGCTTAATCGTAGCCTTGCATTTTCGGCCATTTTGTAACAGTTTGTAACCATATTATGGGATGATTGGTAACCGACCTCAAAGTATCGACAAACTTGTAACCCCCAATTATTTATCATAACTTATAAATATGTAGCGGAACAGCCGCATACCGCATTTCTGTTCTTAATTTTGAGATGGTCTTATTATTTATATTATTGTTAAATGAAGTTCCACTATATCCTCTGCCCCTACCTAGTGGCGGCTACAGAATTGCTGATCTTGTTTGGCAATGAGTGTTTTTGTGTGTGTATGTGTGTAAATGGTTGTATATTTGATTGGCTTATATTTGTATGTTTTTACCATTTCTATTGAAGCCATATAGATACCAGTCTCACCCCATACAGCTTAGCGTCTTCTCACCAAAAGTAAGCTCCCCTGATTCTGCACAAAGGGACATAACTCTGTTCTCCATGACAAACAAATGATCAGTATATTGTTTACAAGTTATTCTGTCGTGTAGTTCCACTTACTCGTTTAATTATTGTTCTCAAGTTATTCTTTTGTTAAATTAGCGTTTCTTTTTAGTTAAGAACAGAGCAGAACATATCATTTATTTTCAGCACAGATAAAACAGTAATGACAAGTGCATTAAATATATACAGAAATGATATACATGGGAAGAAGCATATTAAGGGCACAGTGCAAAACTATGGTAATTGCATCAATTTATAGAAGCATGTACCATAGTTTTGCACGGATCCCTCGATATATCATAGTGCATTAATATTTTGAAGTTATCTGTTAATTGGCTTTTTCAATGTTATAGATTGAGAAATTTTATTTAAAAAATTGTCTATTTTCTTGTGAATGTAAATACACATTGTTTACTCTAACACTGTATTCAAATTGCTATGGAAACATTATGACAGAATTTAATGTCTGACTCAACTAAATGTTAATTCTGGTTTTACTATACACTGGTATTACCCAGACGAAAATGATGGTCATTTGACTATGAACTACCATGAACTACCATGGTACTTCATGGTCATATAACCATGAACTACCATGGTTGACCATGTTTTGTTAAATGGCACCATGGCTTTTCATGTTCTTCTAACCATGGTCGATAAACACCATGGTCTCCCTGAGACCATGGTCACCCAAAGACCATGGTCTACCATGGTTGGTAGCACATGAAAAGCCATGGTGTCTTTTAACCAAACGTGGTCAACCATGGTAGTTCATGGTAAAATGAACGGTTTAAAACCATGAACTACCATGATAGTTCATGGTCGACCAGGGTAGTTCATGGTCAGGGGACCCATGGTTATTTGGTAATTGGCACTTGATGGTCAATGACCATGGTTTTGTAACATGGTCAACCATGGTCTTGGACCATGGTCAATGACCATGGGTTCAAGCTACAGATGAATCAGCTTGTTGCAAATAATGTCAGGTAATATTTGATTTCTTATAGGAAAGCTTAATAAATATTTTGTTGTAATTATGAATTTTTTATTATGTCAAACTAATTCATAAATCTTTCTATTTTTATAATAAGAATGATATATTACTTTGCTAACATTTCATTTAAAAGTGTATTTTGGGACTTTAAAAAAAAATATATAATTTTTGTTAAGGGAGATAATATAAAAGTTTGAGACAATAACATGGTTGACCATAGTCGACCATGGTCAAATGGTCAACCACGGTTGAAAACACTGACCATGTTAGACCATGGTCAAGCTTCAGTTTGTCTTTTCTCACCATGGTTGACCATGGTCAAACGGTTTATCTCTTTTTCTCACCATGGTCAACCATGGTCAGTCTTCTCTTACCACAGTCAACCATGGTCGACCATAGTCAACAGCGGTGACCATGGTTGACCATGGTTGACTGTGCTCCTGACTATCTCTTCAACATGGTATTTGATGGTTGACCATGTTTTTAACATGGTCAACCATCAAATACCATGTTGACCATGGTTCAACCATGGTCGCATTTCGCCTGGGCAGTCTATTGGTATTAGTAAAATTTAATGAATTCTAGATTATATAGAAAAAAATTGTGTCCTGTTACATTATCGAGTATTGTGTAATTAACTAAGTGTGTCATGTAGAACAGATAGGCGTTCCTTTAGCGCAACAAGGTTGTATCTATATTCAATACTGTGAGATACAACCTTGTTGCGCTAAAGGTGACATAGTGTCCGTGTGAGATACAGGGATATTTTGGTAGATGGTTTCTTATAGAAAGTTTGTGTGACCGTGGTGACTGTTTACATCACAATGTGTGTTGGTTGGTTCTTACTTTGTCTGTAGTTAGTCTCAGTGTTCACTGTTCCTGTTAGTTCTCTTAGTTATTTACTTAGTATTTGAAAATTATTTCTCTGGGTGTCGGCTTTGGGATGTACTAGTTATTTTCTGATGATAAAAGTATATTCCAGCTTATTTTCCAATCCGATAACCTGATTTTCTTAATTATATACTATGGCCTTCTCACATGCATATATTCACATATTTACATACAAATTTATAAGGAAACATATATATATTATTACCTATACAAGATGAAACAAGCATTATTGTCTTTCAGTATATCAATTGCATGTGACAAAAACCTGTACTAACATAACAAGTTTCCTTCATACGTTTTCGTACATTTTCTAGTATATCATGTTTAAGTCTTGTAAAATTGTTTTAATTGGCTATACAATTATTACATAATTTTCTAACTGTATTATTTAGGAATTTCCTTTAGTTCTACCCAGTTACTAATTCCTATTGGTCAATGACTTGTTATCTTCTCTCCTATTGGCCAATGACTTGTAATCTTCTCTCCTATTGGCCAATGACTTGTTATCTTCTCTCCTATTGGTCAATTACTTGTTATCTTCTCTCCTATTGGTCAATTACTTGTTATCTTCTTTCCTTTTGGTCGATGACTTGTTATCTTCTCTCCTATTGGTCGATGACTTGTTATCTTCTCTCCTATTGGTCGATGACTTGTTATCTTCTTTCCTATTTGCCAATGACTTGTTATCTTCTCTCCAATTGGTCAATGACTTGTTACCCTTTCCTATTGATCAATGACTTGTTACCTTCTCTCCTATTGGTCGATGACTGGTTATCTTCCCTCCTATTGATCAATGACTTGTTATCTTCTCTCTAATTGGTCATTGACTTGTTATCTTCTCTCTAATTGGTCATTGACTTGTTATTTTCTCTCCTATTGGTCGATGACTTGTTATCTTCTCTCCTATTGGTCGATGACTTGTTATCTTCTCTCCTATTGGTCGATGACTTGTTATCTTCTTTCCTATTTGCAAATGACTTGTTATCTTCTCTCCTATTGGTCAATGACTTGTTGTGTTCTCTCTTATTGGCCAATGACTTGTTATCTTCTCTCCAATTGGTCAATGACCTGTTATCTTCTCTCCAATTGGCTAATATGATTACCGATAACAAAACATCTACTATTATTAAATTATATACCATTATTTCTCAATGTGCACATTTTATTGTTTCTGCTCGATTAAATTGAGCATTGCACGTCACCTCTTGTTTCTATTGGTTATTGTACACAAATATTTTCACTAACTTTATACTGGTTGAATGGAGCCTTAGGAAGTCAAATAGTATAAATAAACCAGTAACTAACAGGGTTTTTAGCTCACCTGTCACATAGTGACAAGGTGAGCTTTTGTGATCACTCGTCGTCCGTCCGTCGTCCGTCCGTCGTCCGTCGTCGTCCGTCGTCCGTCAACAATTGGCTTGTGTACACTCTAGAGGCAACAGTTTTGATCCAATCTTCATGAAACTTTATCAGAATGTTGTTCTCTATGAAATCTAGGCCAAGTTCGAAACTGGGTCATATGGGGTCAAAAACTAGGTCACTAGGTCAAATCTTAGAAAAATCTTGTGTACATTCTAGATGTCACCAATTTGTTCCAATCTTCATGAAACTTGGTCAGAATGTTGTTCTCCATGAAATCTAGGACAAGTTTGAAACTGGGTCATGCGGGGTCAAAAACTAGATCACTAGGTCAAATCTTATAAAAAGCTTGTGTACACTCTAGAGGTCACCAATTTGATCCAATCTCCATGAAACTTGGTCAGAATGATTTTCTCTATGAAATCTAGGCCAAGTTCGAAACTGGGTCATGCCAGGTCAAAAACTAGGTCACTAGGTCAAATCTTAGAAAAACCTTGTATACACTCTAGTGGTCACCGTTTTGATCCAATCTTCTTGAAACTTGGTCAGAATGTTGTTTTCCATGAGATCTAGGCCATGTTTGAAACTTGGTCATGCGGGGTCAAAAACTCGGTCACTAGGTCAAATCTTAGAAAAACCTTGTATACACTCTGGAGGTCACCGTTTTGATACAATCTTCAAGATACTTGGTCAGAATGTTGTTCTTCATGAAATCCAAACCAAGTTCAAAACTGGGTCATGTGGTGTCAACAACTAGGTCACTAGGTCAAATCTTAGAAAAACCTAGTGTTCACTCCAGAGGTCACTATTTTGATCCAATCTTCATGAAACTTGGTCAGAATGTTGTTCTTGAAGAAATCTAGGCCAAGTTTGAAACTGGGGTGTTTGGGGTCAAAAACAAGGTCACTATGTCATATCTTAGAAAAATATTGTGTTCACTCCAGGGGTCAATGTTTTGATCAAATCTTCATGAAATATGGTCAGAATGTAGGTTGTACTGATACCAGGTATTAGACCAATGTGCAACAGGTGAGCGACCTTGTTTTACTTTGTGTCCTACTATAATTATGTATAGGAATGAAAAATGTAAATTGCTTTGTATAGTTTTAGCTAGGTGGGTGAAAGTTAAATTCATCTAGAGTAAAAATTTAATCCTGTAAATGAGAAGTTGCAGACATGAATTAGGCTCATATCTGCCACATATAATGGGGTAGATATATTGATATTGTGCTTGATGTCTGCCTGGATAGATGTCAGGAAGTTAATCATTGCATGACTTTCTTCTCCTTTACCAATGGTTAGATTGTAATGAAACTTCATAAAACATGAATACTTTGTACCAAGCCTTGTTGTGTGGGTTGTCAGGAATTTTTTAAAGAGTTTTTGCCCAAGTTAAGATCCAGTGAGAGACAAACATTTTTTGTGTCAAAAATGCTTCTTATTTCGTTTTACATAGCACAGAATTGATGTAATTATGCCTTGTTATATTGCCTTAGTTTTAATTATCATTCTGGTTCTCATTACTGGTTTATGTGTTTGTGACCATATTATTTCTATACCCAGTAAAGTGCATCAATACAACCACAGTTGAAGCTGTCTCTGTAGCTCAGTGGTTAGTGCTCTTGCCGGCTAATCTGGCGACCCGTGTTCAAATCCGGATGGAGGCACAATTATATGCCTGCCATATTTCAGCAGAAAGCTGACAGCAAATAAAGGCTAAGCTCGGCATTTCGATACTACAAAATGTTTTCTCTAACATTAATGGTGTTTAAGGGATAGCAAGTATTTGATTCCCATCATGTATATATGGTTGTTGTTGATTTCTCTCTGCAGCCTAAAAACAAGGATAAAGATAAAGAAAAGGACAAAGGTCAGGCAGAGGAGGAGAAAAATAAACAAGATGGTGAAAAACTGGGGTGTGGTCGAGTTATTCCAATGAAACAGGTATGTAGGAGGGTGAAAAACTGGGTGTGGTCGAGTTATTCAGATGAAGTAGGTATGTAGGATGGTGAAAATTGGGTCATGGTCGAGTTATTTCAATGAAACAGGTATGTAGGAGGGTGAAAAACTGGGGTGTGGTCGAGTTATTCCAATGAAACAGGTATGTAGGAGGGTGAAAAACTGGGGTGTGGTCGAGTTATTCCAATGAAACGGGTATGTAGGAGGGTGAAAAACTGGGGTGTGGTCGAGTTATTCCAATGAAGCAGGTATGTAGGATGATGAAAAACTGGGGTGTGGTCGAGTTATTCCAATGAAGCAGGTATGGGGTATGACTGTATTGGCATGGGAGACAACTGCACAATTAATGCAGGAAAGCTATTGCAGAATTGCTGTTTTGCTGTAGATTTTCAGCAGAGCTTTTTACTCAACCAGTTGATTTGTCCAAGTAAGATAATGAATGCCAGAAAAACATGCTAGGTCAATGTCAGGTCATTACCAGAAAATGTACTGGAGCAAGTGGTCATTAAGTTCACGTTGTTCATAAATGTCAAATCTTGATTACTGAAGAAAATTGAAATAAGTTCTTTACCATTACTTTCCTTATGAAAGAATGAGGTCAGGAAATGACCTTTATGTGATGAACTGTCATTTTTAGTCCAATTTTATGTTCAATGAAGCTCTTGGGGAAAATATGGAATGAAAATCTAATTACTATTAAAGCAATTGATCAAACTTTGTTGAATATTGTAAGGTTTTTGGGGGATGATTCTCAGACCCCCACCAAACCAACAGACCGGGGATAATAAATGGGGTTACCCTTGTGAGCATGCAAAAAACATTTTTGACTGACTAATTCTGTGAGTCGTCCATTAGTTTTCTGTGATGTTTGTTATTGAGATGTATGCTTTCTCTTGTAGGGCTATTTGTATAAGAAAAGTCATGGTTTAAACAAAGATTGGAAGAAGAAATATGTGACATTATTGGATGATGCTCGACTTACCTACCATCCTAGTCTACATGTAGGTTATATGCATATATTGATAATTTATTTTGCCCCCTCCCCCATCTTTGTATTGAGGGGTATATTGCTTTGCACAGTCATGTCCGTTGGTCAGTCAGTACTCCAAAATTAATGATTTCCATCCAAGAATGCTTTGCCCTAGGGTCTTCAAACTGCGAAATTAGGATTTTGATTGCCGAATTGGTGATACTGAAGTTTTCCTGTATGCTCTATACATAATAACTGCAAAAAACAACAATTACTAGTTCCAGACAACAGGGCAAGTCCTAATTTTGCAGACTGCATTGTTGTTTCACGACTTGACTGACATAACTATTATACTGTACAGTCCTTTCAAAGTCATATGAGAACGGTTGTAAATATACTATCGTCCGCAGGTGGACTAATTAACTTTGTTTATCTAGGTTTAACTGGGTATACCTGAGTTAACAGTTTTCACCGTTAATCTTTTGAATGGGATAGTTCCCTCATTAGGATTACTAACTGAATCAACCGTAAATTACTGAATGTGTTTATTTGTAGGATTATATGGAGGATGTCCATGCCAAGGAGATTCCTTTAGGTCATGTGACTGTGAAAGTTCCTGGTATGCGACCTCGAGGGTCAAGGTCAACTAGCTCCAATCAAGACTCCACTAATAATGGAAATATTGCCATGGAGATGAACAACTTGTCAATTGGAGGTAAAAATAACTCAAGGAAATCCGGATATCCCTGTACTAACTTTCCTTGTCCCAATACTATGTTTATTGACTTCCATTATTTACTGAAATCTGATTTGTTAATGGGAGAAATACTGTTCTCTGATTGGTTAATGGGAGAAATACTATTCTCTGATTGGTTAATGAGAGAAATATGTTCTCTGATTGGTTAATGGGATAAATACTCTTTTCTGATTATTTAATGGGAGAAATACTGTTCTCCGATTGGTTAATGGGAGAAATTCTGTTTTCTGATTGGTCGATAGGTAATTTTACTATCACTAATGAATATTTTATTTGCTTTTGATTACATTCTGTACTTGCCAACTTAATTCTGTAGGTATTGGCATAATCTGAAATTAGGCTATCATGTTCTAAACAGAGGCTGTTTCAATATCAGTATCAAGATTATAAATCATTAAGGTATTGTTAATAAGAACATGCACTAGTGGAAACATAGTGGCACGTTAACCTGAGGTAGCTGCCACAGCTCACGTGGTTAGTTCAACTGCTACACTGTTGCCCCAACATTTGCTACATCATGTCTAGAATTTTAGGAACGGTTGTATGTTGGCTACCAAAAATGATGTACTGGTTTGTAATAAGTTCCAGGAATACCTGTTAGGTTAAATGGCTACTGTGTGCAATTGTTTCATTATTGAAAAAAGGTGTTAAACCTCATGATTACCAACAAATAAAGACAAGGTGATATTTGAGTGAATTATTTGCCTAGGGTTAAGAAGATGGAGAAAGTTTTCTGATAAAATACGACGACACAGTAAGGCTTGAAGTAGAGTTTGACGAGAATATTAATTTTAACACAAGTTGACAGTGTGCATTAATCAACATCATAATTTAAGGATAATATCAGCTATATTTACCTGCAAATAATATCTATACAGTCCTTTCAAAGTTAAATGAGAACGGTTTGTAAACATTAGCTAGTCCGTCCGTTAGGTAAACTATGTATATCTAGGTGTAACTGGGTATTCTTGTTAACAGTAATCCCCAATATTCTTTTAAATGGGATACCATTTGTTTCTTAGGGGGTCGCACAAATGATTGAACACATGTTGAATCAAACTTCTGACTTGACAGGCATGGTGTTTGCTGTGTGACTCCTAAAGAGACTATTTCTAGTGTGACAAACAGAGATAGGGCCCTCTAATCTAGGTCATTAAGATATCTCTGGATGTGTAATGTTAAATCTGCATGGTTATTAAGTATACATATTGTACAGTGTAAAATATACTTAGGTGTTGTGTGTGCTCGTTCTGTTCTATAGGCTGGTGATAACGTTATGCATCTGAGAAACTCTTGTAAAGTCAAAACTTTGATCAACATAGAATGCCTGTGTTTGTTTTTCCAATTTTAGATTGATTTCTTTCCTTGCCTTATTTATGTTTATTATTTTGCTATTTTAGTAATCCAACTATTTCTTGTAATAGTATTTGCCTATATGATACTTGGCTGTAGTGAGATAATATGTTAAATGTAGTGAATGCTTTGTGCTTGAATATTGTATATACTGTATGCAAACTTGAACTGCAATCATTTGATAATACACAATCTCGAACGTACCATCTCTGAAGGTCTTGTATACTGTCACACCTGTCTTAAGCTGCCTGACTTATACACCAAGTATGCGCCGCTGGTTCGCCAGGTGTCAGAAAATTTATTGGGTAGTCTTATTGGGTAGTCTCCGTATTACTGAAATACTGTTGACCAGTGGGTCCCTTCAAACTATTTTTGTTTTCACATCAAATATGGCTGCCTAAAGCAAGTTTGAGTTAAAAACAGCAGGCTCCGCAAAAACTTTTTGATTTGGACTGACAGAAATTCTATTTTTCTATGAAAGGAAGAAGAACATTCACATATTTTACCGATTCCAACTGACAAGTTTTACAACTTTACGAAGCCTGACAAGATGTATTTCATATCAAAATGATTCATTTGGATATAATCATGCTCGCTGATTAAGACTGGAGATTGTTTAATTCATATGGTTACCATGGATACAGGTTTGACTCTATATACTGCTCATTCCTCCAGCTCTGAGATTTTGTAAAATGAATGATTAGGACATAAACTGTATTAATTTGTGTATTGTAAAATGTTGCATGATTGCATATCAAGTCTGCATTCAGTATCTGTAACATGAATAGTTGTGCTTCCTTATGACCTGCCTCTGTCTAACATTAAGTAGGTCACCCATTCATACAACAGTCAAAATAACCTTCTATGACAAGTTCTTTACTGGTTCACTGTGAATCGGGCCATGTTGTGGTTTGATTACCTTCACACACCCAATTTCACATCACTATAAATATGACCCCTAATTCACATCCCCACATTCCTGACCCCTATATTCACACACACACACAAACTCCTACATTCACGACCCCTACATTAATTCATGTCCCCACTTCCATTACCCCATCCACAATCACGTCCCCACACAGGAACGTTTAGTTTTCCATAGGAATATGCATTTGGAAGTATTTGGTTAATATCTAGTCCCCTACCGATCGACCCTATGTTTGGGCTTGGTCTTGATTTTGGACTTTTATTTGATCTATACTCCATGGTCAGGAAAACACTTTGCACTACAATCTCCAAACTTGATACTTAACTTGGTCATGACGTTTACACACAAACTATTGCTTTCAAGATCAGTTGGTCCAATGTCAAGGTCACAGTGACATTCAACATAAACTTTTTATGGCTAGAAAATGGCTAGCAAGAGCTACGGTATAGACAGTCTATCCATGTTGGAGGTACATAAATACTGTCTTCCATGAAACAACATCTGATGAAAGGTCTCAATTTCATATCACAAAAGGCTGTGTTTGAAATTCAAACTAAATGATACAACAAATAGCTCTATAAATGCCCCTGGCCTCATTGGCCCCCATCTTACATTACCTTTGATGTTCCACTGTCAACAAGATCCAATAAATGGTCAACGAGATCCAATGACCGGGGAACATTTAGACTTAGATCCAATGACCCATCAACAAAATCCAATAACTGGTCAAGATGATCTAATAAACTTTCAACAAAATCTGATACAATACAATCCATACAAGTCGGATAACATTTACAACAATATAACATTAGCTATACACAGCTATTTTCTGACACTAAATGACAGGTCAACGTGACCGAATGACCGGTCAACGTGACCCCATGACTGGTCAACAAAATAAAATGACCAGTCAATGATAACCAATGACTTGTCAAAAAATAAAATGACCGGTCAACAAGAACCAATGACCTGTCATCGTGACCCAATGACTTGTTAACAAAATAAAATGACCAGTCAATGGGCACCAATGACCGGTCAACAAAAAACAATGACCTGTCAACGAGATCCAATAACCTGTCAACAAGAAGCAGGGAGCATGTTTTGAAGTGTGTAACTGTATTATGTGTTATTTACAGGCAAAAACAAAGAGAGTGATGATAGATCAAATCTAGATGATGCCTTCCTAATATCTAACAACATAACCCCAGGTTGGTTAGATACTGTTTGATCTTCTTCTAGTTAGCATTAACCACCCATCTAATATTACAACTCATCAAACCTATCTAATATAACAGTTATAGAAATCTTAGCTTTGTTGATTTTTTTCTAGATTTTAATGATTTTTGTTGTGTCCGCTTGTGGTGAGCGTGACTTAGTAGCCACTTTTTTGTGATTTTTGCTGAAAAGGTTATTTAATGATAACCTGATTAAATTATTGTTTCTCCAAAATTTTATAAAGGAATTTGAAATATTGGCTGTGAGTTAAGTGAAATGTTACATTTTTAAAGAAATCTATAAAATAATTTTTTAGCTTTAAAAATATATTTTTGTGAAGTAATTTGTACTTGTACACGTTTGTGTCTTACAAGCTAAAAGTAGAGTTTTAAGTTAGTGTCACAGACTTGGTATTTCAAAGACACAAACGATTGTTTTCCAAATTTTACCATTTTGTTTGCCCACCATTATGGGAAGGACATTGAGTTCCATATCCCTTAAGACATAGCATGTTTGAACCTGATCTGTTAGTTGTGAAGTGTAGCCATGGAAGAATGTATTAACTGTCCATTGAGAGAATCTCGAGGGGTCAGTGCAAAACTATGGTACATGCCTCTATAAAATGATGTAGTTACCATAGTTATGCACTGAACCCTCAATTTTCAGCTTTTGATTGATTAAAACTAGCTGTTACAGTTTTTCCAGCGAAAGTATGCTGTGATGCACCCCACCTCCACTGTTTTGTGTATTTTGTATTGATTTTGTAAATATATGACCACATCATTGCTGTTACCTCATGTGTCAATTTAGTATTGATGTAAAATCTTCTCCTAGATCCAACCTCATATTGTGATTATGTATGCATGGTGTTACCTCGTGTTGTATTGTATCTGTAACTGTACCTCTCTCATAGTCACTATCAGTAAGCATGGAACCAGTCTGTGAGTACACCCAGCATTATATCTTATATATAGTCACACTATACCTTGTTGCCCGACCTTAAATACTGTAAACCTAGAAACTATTTTGCAGATTGTAAAAATCTGCGAAAGTAAATAGCCGTTTCTAGGTTTACAGTAGACCTTTATCATTCCCATAACAACTGCGGTCAACTGCATGACTTCTGTTGTTGCCATTGCAACCTTGGTCAACTGCATGACTACTATTGTTGCCATAGCAACCGGGGTCAAATGCGGACTTCTGTTGTTGACATAGTAACCTTGGTCAGCTGTATGACTACTATTGTTGCCATAGCAAATGGGGTCAACTGCATGACTATTACTGTTGCCAAAGTATCCCGGGGTCAAGTGCATGACCTTTGTTGTTGCCAAAGTAACCCGGGGTCAAGTGCATGACTTCTGTTGTTGCCATTCCAACTGGGGTCAAAAATATTTTTTGATGTTGTGTGTATGGTCATTAGTTTTAGTTTCCTGATTTTGTCATAAAAGTTTACTCGCTGTGTACTATATTTGTCTGCTGAGGTGTGTAGAGTAAATGAAATGATTTTGTATTTCAGGTATTCCTAATGGGGATTTTAATAAATTAGCTGTGAATAATAATGCAAATTTAAGCTCAAAAATAGAAACGCCAAATGTAAAGAAACGACATCGGAGAGCGAAAAGTGGCGGCCTCAAAGATCCTAGTCAAGGGGATGGTATGTATTATATTCTAGTTGTTTGTTAATCTTTGACTATGGTATATAGATTCTTTATTATTTGGTAAATTATCATTGGATGAAGTTCTAGTAGGCATGATGCTTGTCTGTATAGATGATCCAGTTCAGAGTATTGTTTTACTTATGTGAACTCCTCACAGAGCTTGAACATTGATTGAGGAAGGGTTTGATCTGTTGCCAATTGTCAAGCACTTTAAGCTCACATAAGTAAAACAATACTCTGAACTAGATGTCAATATTTTGGTGAGCTTAAAGAGCTTGACTATTGATTGTGAAAGTGCTTGACAATGGGCCGTCAGGTCGAACCCTTCCATGACAATTTGACTACAATGTTGATATTTCCACCTCATTTGTAGAAGTAACTGGATCCTTTAGGAAGGGTGAGTTAGTACTGGAGTCAGTCCAGGAAAACTGGTTAGTTGAACCGCCTGCTGACAATGAATTGGCTGCTGCCTATATATAACTGAAAAACTGAGAATAGTGTTAAACCAAATTGACATAAGTATAGCGTATATATGATACATGTGCAAAAAAAAGGATAAAGATATGAGCTTATGAGGTCAAAAAGATATTTATGATGTTTATGATAATAATCATGATGATGATTGTCAATGGCGATGATGGAAGATGTTTAAGAAGAGGATGACATCTAGTCAAAAAATGGTATTGTATAATATATTGAGTGGAAGTGGAAGAAGTTAACGTTGATAGTGTATATATTGTTACAGAGGATGACTGCGAGTTTGTGATTGTATCACTGTATAACAAACAGTGGCATTTTGAGGCTAATTCACAAGAAGTGAGTAAATGCATGAACCAGTGTGTAGATACATGTCGCTGCTGATAAACTTTAGCTTCGTCTTTTTAGTCAATGTGTATCATCATATGATAATATTAAAGTGAAAATCTATAAACAAGTAACCTGGGGTTTGGTGTTTTCTGGAATCTTTGTTTTGAATACTGACTACCAAGATTTCATTAGATTGAATATCAACACTGGTCACTGTCCTATACATGGGGCCTGTTCACTATGTTTTAGTGCCTGTTCATTTAAAATACAAATTTGTTTCCAGTCTGTGAATTTAAAACTTGAAACTGTTGCAAACTTGCCCGAATTGGTTAAATTTAATAGTTTCCCTATATACTCTATTAATGATTATAGCAAAAGTTACTTGCCCGACTGCAAAAGGTACTTGCCTAAATCAACAATTACTTGTCCCAGAGTCTCCCAGTACATGTTATTTTGATAGGTCTTGTTGTCTAATAACCAGATAGTTCACTTACATATTATCATATGATGATTGTTAGATGAGATAATATTGTTTGCTGTGTGATCTGATTGCCTGTCAGTACCCATTCCTTTCAATATAACCCATGCTATGTATTTTCTATGTAAATGGAATGCAAACATGCATGTGCCTCTCAAATGTTTTTTCTTTAACTTGCCTGAAATAAATATTCCATCTCTGACTCGGACACACAGCAAGCAATATGTAGATAGCTGCATTGAAAGCAAACTTCATTCCTACCAAACTGTATCAACGTAGTTGAATTCTCACCGAAAGCTACAAGATGATTTGGTTTGGCTTAAGTCTTGTAGTTCTGTCATTTTATCATGTGATTTGTAAAGAAATGCTTGAAATTAGGGGTAGGGATAATAATGAAAATATTTTTCTAGGCATTATTATCGAAATAGTGCATTATTTTACCTTATTTATATAGCCCATTTTTCATGTAAATTACATGTTCAAAAGTGCTGAAAGTATCGTAATTAGCTGGTAGGAATGAGGTTTGCAAGTTGTGATATTTGCATGTGTATTGTTTGTCTAATACAAGTTGTTGAGTATGTATGAATATATTACTCTAGATTCGGACGGATATGAGTTCCATATAGTATCCCTGTTCAATAAACAGTGGCAATTTGAAGCCTGTAGTTTGGAAGTAAGTGTGCATTTCTGTATCACTCCCATCTTGCTATATAAGTCTTTGTGTCTGCATGTGGGTCCATGTGTCCGCATGTGGGTCCATGTGTCCGCATGTGGGTCAATGTGTCCGCATGTGGATCCATGTGTCCGCATATTTTTATGCCGAGGCATCTACTGATGTGGAGGCATATGGCGATGCACCTGTCCATTCGTCCGTCTGTTCATCTGTCCGTTCATCGATTACAAAATGTTGAAACTCAAAATATTTTTGTTCATCAATGCATTGCTTTTAAACTTGGCATACGGGTTAACCATCATAAAAATAATATATTATCAAAGCCTTATATCACTTTCAAACATTTCAACAGAAGAATTGCCCCTGAATGACTTAACTATTTGTTATTGACAAGGCTTCCACTGGGGCGTAAACGTTCACTAAATGCAGTCTTGTAAAAACTAGGTGTCCTAAAATTCTGAAATAATCCAGGTTTGCTGAAAGACTGTCATGATTGTTCCTGCAGAAAGTAAAAATTATTGACGAAAAAATGCAAATTATAGTCATTTGAGTTTTGGGAGTAGGGCTGTGTGCTAATGTCACCTGATTGATCTGAAACAGACTTATAACTTATGTCAGGATTTCACATTATTAGCGTCAGTAGGACCCCTGCACTAATGTTCAATTTGATCAAATATTAGCAAATATGTAATTTGTACTGGTTGATTAAAAGTTTGTCACCGTATCAAATATGCTAGTATTATTGTTAACAAAAGGGCATAGAATTGTTGTTTGTGATTTAGCTCATATGATATGTGTAATGTGTTGTAGGATTGTTTTGCACTGTAGAAACCTGCACCAATGTGTGATTGATGTCTTAATCAACTTAACTCATAGAATACACGAGGGAAAATATTGGCAAACATTTGCAATTACAAATTAATGCTGATTCATCCTAATTTCTAACTACGCCCACATATCCTATATATATCAATAATACCTCTCCAATGTGAATATGGTCGCTTGTTAATTCAAAGCAATCAATTCTTGGTCCATTTTATATCTTGATTAAAAGATTATAATGCTGAAGTAATTGAATTGTGGTGTATTTCTGCTGTGATGTATTATTGCCATGGTTTTGTATCAAACACATTTTGGATGAAACATTAATTGACATGACTGAACATCATGGTCACTGACTGATATATGAGATTGGTGAATGGTTATTTTCTCAATATAATTTCCACAGATTTACACCAAAATCAATGTTTAGCATCCTGAAAATGTGATTGTCTTTTACTATTGTTCATGTTGATCGTATTATGCCTCAGTCCATCAGTCTCTCGGTCCATTTGTAAACAAAACTATGTAAGTTAGTATGTTGATAAATCAAATAGTCGGTCAGCTAGTAAACCAAGTTCAGCTGTGTGTCAAACCATTGGTAAACAAACCATATCAGTTAGACTGGTTCATTGATAAACTAAACCCAGTGAAAATTCGGTAACTTGGTATCATTTACACCATACAGCTAATTGGAAAATAATTGGTGATGAGCATCTGCATGTGAATTGTATGTTGGCTCGCCCAGTGTGCCACATATAAAGTAAAGGGTTAATAATTATTGTAAATGTGTAAAATATGCTGGTCTGAAGATATAGCATTATGATCTGTGGTGTCATGAGTGCTGCTATTGTATAAATTTTCTGTGATGTTTGTGGACTGTGTGTGTGCTTTGCTTGTGTTGCATGTAAAACTAGCTGTAATATGGTTTTACTGTGTGCTTACTGTTTTGTGATAAATAATGAATTCTTCAGTGTATAGCTAGTAATGTTGTCTGCTAAATGTTGTTTATCAAATATGAGAGGAAAAGCTTGAATTGTGTGGTCAGACTGTTTCCCCACATACTTTTCTAAACATTTCTTATAAATGATTATCCTTCTTTTTTTATCATTTATTTAACTTTATTCTTTAGATACCAAATATTCCACAGCTTATAAGTTATCTTTGGATTAATCACATGTTTACCATTTTATCCAATGAGTGTCCTGATTGGTCAACTGTTAAGTATTTTAACCAATGAGTGTCCTCGGATTGGTCACATGTTTACTATTTTAACCAATGAGTGTCGTCGGATTGGTCACATGTTTACTATTTTAACCAATGAGTGTCGTCGGATTGGTCACATGTTTACTATTTTAACCGATGAGTGTCCTTGGACTGGTAACATGTTTACTATTTTAACCAATGGGTGTCCTGGGATTGGACACATGTTTACCATTTTATCCAATGAGTGTCCTGGGATTGGTCACATGTTAAGTATTTTAACCAATGAGTGTCGTCGGATTGGTCACATGTTTACTATTGTAACCAATGAGTGTCCTTGGATTGGTCACATGTTTACTATTTTAACCAATGAGTATCCTAGGATTGGTCACATGTTTTCTATTTTATCCTATGAGTGTGCCCGGATTGGTCACATGTTTGCCATTCTAACCAACGGGTGTCCTATTGTTGGTCACATGTTTACCATTCTAACCAACGGGTGTCCTCTAATTGGTCACATGTTTACTATTTTAACCAATGGGTGTCCTTGAATTGGTCTCATGTTTACTATTTTAACCAATGAGTGTCGTCGGAATTGGTCACTTGTTTACCATTTTAACCAATGAGTGTCCTTGGATTGGTCACATGTTTACTATTTTAACCAATGAGTGTCCTTGGATTGGTCACATGACTGTTTGTTGTTGTAGGAGAGAGATGAATGGGTAGCTGCAATAGAACAACAAATCCTTGCCAGTCTCCAGGGAAATGAAAGTAGTGGAAAGAAACAGTCTACTACGGACCCTGCAGGCATTCTAGCCATACGTAATACTCGTGGAAATAATCAGTGTGCTGATTGTGGATCACCAGGTAAGATTCAGTCATAATTATCTTAATAAGGCCCCTGCCGGTTTTCAACCAGAGGGGACTAAAGGTTTCACCTCCGCCTGTCTGTCAGTCTGTCTGTCAAGAAATCTTGATCCTGATAAAACTCGAACAGTTTTCAAGCTAGGTTTATGAAACTTGGTATGTGGATAGGGACCAATGTGGAGAATATGCCCATCTAATTATTTTTTTATTCGGACAAGAATTGTGTTAACCATGGCAACAGAAACATTGACAACCTGGAAACCAGGTAGGGGGCTTCTGTATTGCTTGCTATTCCTAATTGCTTGTTTAAAACAGCTCCAAGTTTGTCTATCTGACCATACTCTGAACGTTTCTTACTGACTTTTAAATGTTCGAAGTCCAATGGAACTTTCCCTACCAAGAAGGGATTAGCTTATTGTCTGAATATGCATGTCCACTGATTCTCCGGTACATGTGTAGTTTATTGGTCTAATGACCATCATTTAAGCAATTTGTACTAAGTTCAAGACAGAAAGTTGATAGAAATATGTAACATATGTCGCTGATTTTAGTGTACAGTATATTAAACTTGACTTTTAAGAAAAAAATTGAGCTAGTGTCGTGACAGGATCGCCTTATAACTATCAAAAACAAGAAATTCAAGCTTACCGCACTCCTAGGCTGTGCTCACTATTATATATAAAGTTATGTAAAATTCTGATTATTTTCTTAGCTCTGATTTTGCATTGTGTTTGGATTTGCTTTCTTATATGTAATATCATTGTATGTTTTTATCATTTTCAGCTCCAGAATGGGCCAGTTTGAATTTAGGAACCCTTATATGTATCGAGTGCTCAGGTATACATAGAAATCTAGGAACACATTTGTCACGGGTTAGATCCCTTGGATTAGATGAGTGGCCGTAAGTATTATCATAATCATGTTAACTATCTTTTATGACCTTTGCCGCCTTAAATATTTTTGTTTGGAAAGTTTAAAACAATATTTCAGACAAAAGTTAAAACTCTGCCAATTCAAAGCAGACATGTAAAAAGGTGTCAGACATGATAACTGAATCCAGTCCCTTAGTTGGTCAGAATCAGATTTTACCAGACATGTATCCAAAATAAAAATTGCCGAGCATAACCTATATTTGACAGTCAGCTTTCTGCTGAATATGGCAGGCATATAAGTGCCTCCACCTAGATTTGAACCTGGGTCACTGGATTAGGCTGCAAGCAAGCTAATCACCGAGCATTGAGGCCACAGTCCATGAGTGAGCGCTATCAGGATGGTACTTTGACTTTGTCAGACCTTGCCTTGTTTCTCCACCGTATTCAGTATGAATATTTTGGATGAGATATTTGATTATTATTGAATGCTCATCAGTGTTGTCTTATATTGCAGGTTAGATCTTATACATGTGATGACGTCAGTAGGTAATACTGTCGCTAATTCAGTATGGGAATTTAATTTAAAATCACGAGTGAAGCCATCTCCTTCTACGAACAGGTAAATACATAATGTACATGTCATGTGCACTCTTTATCTACATTATTTATAAGTTTATGTCCTGTCCACAAATTTTGAACACTACAAGTTAGAATTTTATGTAAATTTCATGTTTTATCTACTTGATTGTGATTTGTTTATCATTATATCCCCCTTCCTATACTTACTATACTATGTTGATGTATTGTTTTATAATCCTGGCAATCATTCTATCAGTCTATCTGTCTGTCACAGATTTTTATGTCCGATCAATTTCTCCCTAACTGCAATGTTAGAAACTTTGTTAGCACTGATATTCACCACAGATGATGTGCTGAGTATGAGAACCATTAACTTTACCTTCTCTATAATTGGAGTAATTGTTTAAATTTCATGGCTTGTCAATAGCTCAATTACCGCAGAGTTTAACACTAACCCTGGTCTGCTGGCCCAAGGCCATTGAAAATCAAGAAGGCCCAGTGAAGGACCAGTAACTGTTTTGTGTACAAATTTAACTATTCTTTCCTGGGTCTTACTGGTCCCCAAAATAGTTTGTGTCAAGTCCTGTTACCATGGCACAGTGATGCCTAAATCAGCCAAACTGACTTGGTAAAACTATGTCGTCATCTTTTATATTTGCGCATAAACTTTGACTGAATATTACAGCAACTGCTTTTGAAATTGTAGTAACATGGTATGTGTCATTTGTTTCTCTTAGACGAAGATTGAGCTGTCTTCACTAACGTTGACTATGTTTGTGATCTCTTTGTTTCAGAAATGAAAAAGAACAATGGATTCGATCGAAGTATGATAGTAAAGAATTTTTACCACCTCCACCCTATGTAGATATTCCACTCAATCAAGTAAGTGTAACATATTATATACCTGACATCCTTTGCATGAAACGCAAAGCGCTCACAAGCCCCTTTATTCAGTTAAAGAGGCATTCCCTATAACTAGCATATGTTTCTATACTATCACATTTAATGAGCTAAATGTACGAAGCACTATCAATTATCATAATTTGTCAGAAGAAAGTGTGCACAAATATTATTCTATAATGTCAAAAATATATTTAAATCATCAATAATAATTTATCACTTCCAGCGATTTATTATTATGTGGTCAAAGGGAACCAAATCGTGACTATTTTGGCTCGTTACGGAAATATATTTTCGTTTTTTCACGGTAATTGGTGGGAGCTTTTTGTTGAAGCTTGGAGGAGTTTAAGCAATAATGATTCTCATTTAATGTATAATATTCCTGAATCGATTTAAATGAGCAAAGTTATAGGGAACGCCTCTTTAAACTTCCATTCATTTAGACATAATTGGCATGGTATAAGGTGTTTTCCAGTATTCTCAGTCTACAGTAAATGTCTGCCGTGTGAATTTTCTTACGGAAAATAAACTAAATTAGGTTGAGTAGATATAGTCAAATGAATAAATATGAACAAAAGGGTGAAAAGGGTTAATTTAGTATAAACTATATTTATGGAGCATGCATGGTCATTATTTCGATTCAACAAATACCTAAATTCCTGCTATAATCGTGTTTTCACCTTGGAGACATTCATGTTGAAATGTTTGGTATATTTTCAGCAATTGATTGATGCGTTAGTACGTGAGGATATACGGAATATAGTATTGATACTGGGTCATGCTAATGCAGATGATATCACTGCACCTTATAGTAAGGACGATGGAAGAACAGCCTTACATATAGCTGCAGCTCTAGGAAATGTTGTCTTTGTACAGTTATTGTTATGGGTAAGTAGACATTCTTTAATACATGTTATGAACAGCCATTACAATAATAGTTGGTTAGTTCGGGTGACCATCATCACAACAGTTGAGGGCGGTTTACAGTCATTATTTATATTAGGGATGGCAACGAGTACCCGAGTACTCGAGTACTCGTTCAAACGTCCGATTATCGAATAGTATAATCAGTATTCGAGTACTCGTAAAAAATGTTAATCCTGTGTAATACAGAAGGTGTCAAAGTGTTTTCTGGTCAACTAAATACAATTAACAACGTGTCATCGATCCTTAATTGTCGACATGAGGTCGCCAATTGCAAGCGTAATCAAAACACAGACCTGTCAATCATCGTCTGTTAGTTAGTTTATGAGCAAGGGGTTCATTCGTTGACATTAACCAGAGTAATTGTCATCAATTTTTAATTGGCAGTTATTGTTTATTGGGGGTAACAATCGATTAAGAAATATAAAAATATTACTTTAAATTTAAATCGCTCTTGCGCGTATATGAACGAACGATTACTCTGTGAATTGGGCACGCTTAGGTCTTTGGTAAATATTATGTCACCGGTTAATAAGAGTAGTTCCCCTTAGTTGTTTATCTGTTTTTAATTGATTTTCTAGCGTTATTGATTAAAAGCTCTATTGATTTTACACTGTATAGTTGTTTTTGTTATACGTTTTCATTATTGTTATTGTTGAATAGTTCTTCAGACTTCTACTAATCTAGATTTGAATGACAACTGAACATAACGAACTGGCAAATGCGTTGTTTTATTTGAAGTTGAACACGCACGTTTGCAGCACAACATTTCTATTTCCCAAATATCATTGACATTTTATTGTTTTCTGAGTACCGGAGTACTCGATCGGAAGAATGACCGAGTACTCGAGTACCGATTTTAGTACTCGTTGCCATCCCTAATTTATATACATAAACTTAATGATATAATTTAACAAAGTTGAGTCATGAATATCTGTGTATATTTGTGGGCCTAAATTTTCATTTACCGTATGTTGTGTAACAAAAATCACAAAATTAAATACCCTGGAAAGTTATTTATACTTAGAGTATTATTGTTGATGATTTCAGCAAAATGCCAATGTGAAGGTAGTGGATCATGAAGGGCGTAATGCATTGTGGTATGCAAAGAGTTCGGGCTCTCAGGAATGTGTGGATCTTCTGATGAATAGTGGCTGTCCACAGAATCCAACGTTACCACGGAGACGAGGAAGCTCTCAGCAAAGTGGCGACAGTGGAAAGAACGATGTATTTGAAAAATTACCTGCCAGCGTGATTTAGAATTATTTCATGTTTGGGTTTCCTAGGATAACAAATTCTGGTGTGAAATACAACATGGACTGTATGCAATATGTGTAGACTGATACACGGATATGGTTGGTCAGTTCTTGGGTTGTGACTTATCTATTTGGAGGTATAATCTAAAGATAGACAGAGATTATCACGTGATTGGTGAAAGACGAGGTGTTGTAATTGTCAACAATAAGACAAATACTTGGTACAGTAATATGTCCAAGACTTATATTCATTTATTAGAGTTGTGAATTATTGTTTGGCTGATTGATTTATGCTGGGTATTTTATGTTAAAAAGGGGCCGCATGGCCCTGGACCCTTATCAGCTTCAGTGCTGTTTGCCTTATTTGGCAAAAAACCCTGTTTGTGTCTCATTAGCGTCTGCTCATTTATCGTCCTTGAGTTGAGTATTTAGTGATTTTGTAGTAGTATTTGTTATGTATATGATTTTGTGTATTTATTTGAAATTAATCAACCTGAAAGTGCAATAAAGGGCTATTTAGCATTTATATGTATATAGCTATCATACGCAAACCTCAATAGTGGAAGCCCTTTAGTGCTTGTGTATATAATATAGGGGTTTTTAATTTGATTTTTGCTCGAATTATTAGAAAAAAATATCTACTGATTTTTACATGTGTGTGTGTAAGTGCATACATTTCTTGATAGTATCGTCCCCACCTGGGTACAAGTACCATTGTATCTAAGATAGGAGATACGTTCACGTATACCATTGTCTTAACTACTGGATAACTTCTTGTATATCTTAGGTTAGATCCCGTTCTCGTAGATTCTCAACCCTTTACTCTATAGTGAAACATTTTGATTTATCAACCAATTTATACCGGGTTCATGCACTCCCAACGTCCCAACATCAGGGATTATTGATCTTTTAAAACATGAGAATCTGATTCAATCGGAAGTGTTGGCAAGCATGCATTGTGAATGTATAAGGGTTGAATTTTAGCCACATGGAAATATTGGCTAGTTACACGAATTTACAAAAATTTCTTTAATTTCATCTACTAAGAATTTTTTAAAAAATCCCAATATATTTCAAATATATTACACCAAATTTCTGAAATTAAGAATCTACTAACTGTTTGGCCAGTATAAATATCCACTTATTCAGAGTATATCACTACGGATACATGTCACAAAGGGTATGTGTGTGATGACTGAGCATAGCCTTTATTTGCTTTTATTTCTACTGAAATATGGCAGGTATACATATGTGCCCTCCACTCAGATTTGAACCTGGGTCGCCAGATTAGACGTCGAGCACACTAACCACTCAGCTACGGAGACACACGGATAACCAGTTATGTATTAATTAATACTCAAATTGATCATATAGAGATGATGTACCCATTATAACTACAAGAAGTCTCAAGTAAATAAGTGAAGAATCTATCAAGTAAAGGGTTAAGACATCTAAAATCTTGGTTTACTACTAAATGTCACTGACCGATTTCTTATAGCATCTACTTGCACATTCTGAGCCAAAAGTTTGCTATATTTTCCCTAGATACTCGCTAAGTTAATGTGTTCATACTATAAGATATTACACTGCTTCGTCTTGTCTAGTCCGCCATTAGCTTCCTAATAATGTCTTAGTAGACGGAACATTAGCTTCGTTATAATGTCTTAGTAGATGGAACATAGGTTTTATGTTGGATTATAACATATATGTTGCTGCTCTGTATCTTACATGTAATATGAAATGATATCCGTCAGATCAGAATAATTTTGACCAATGATCATTTTAGAATAAATTACAGTTAAAGTGTGCCCAGGATAACAAGAAATGTGGGAATATTTGGTATAAGCCACATAGGTGGAAAACTTAAACGTACATTATTTATCAGTGTTATTTGAGTATACAATTGACCGTACATGCTTATCATGACCGTTACCAATTTTGCAACAGTAGACCAATCCGGTCAATGTTTTTAAACATCATATTATCCCGGGCGCACTATACTTACTGTTTTAAAGTTAAGAAATAACATTGACTCGTACAATTATTGATGTTATGTAGTATATTGACCACCATTCATTCATCAACAATATCATTTCTTACCTTGATCAACTTGAGCACATGTACAGTTAGTCGGGATACCTGCATTGTCATTACATCACTAGATAGTCTGCCAGGATTCAGACTAATGTACATATCGCTGGCTTAGAATGAGAAGGTGGTAAGTACTACTTACACCCTTATAATACTTAAATCTGCATTACAATGTAATTTTTATGAGCCTATTTTAATAAAAATCGGAAGTTGTCATGTTGACCAAACTGAAGTTGTAACAACTTGTTTTAGCATAAGTAAAGAGAAGTTTTCCTGACAGGTTTTTCTTGTTTTCTCACAATATCGATTTTGTACTTATGACCTTCTCATTCTAAGCCAGCAATTTGTTTATCATTATTTTTGGCGGGACAGTATTAACAATATACATGTATGTTATGGTATTTTGGCCTAGTATTTTGATATAGACAGTATTGAGTCAAGTGTCCACTGGGTTTGTTAGTTGCTTCTTTTTTAATGGAAAAAAATGTGTAGACACAACTTACTTGTGTAAATACACTATTATGAGATCTTGTCAATTCATTCAACGGTGAAAAGGTTGAGGTACTCGGTCCCTGGTGAGATTTCTGGCTGAGGAATAATGTATCAGTTTTCATGGTTTGTGAGTTTCCAGCAGTTGTAACAACGTAATCAACTTCCAGTACCTGCTTGATATCAAACTATCCGTGTCATGGTTATAATAAAAGGTTTTTTTTGTAAACAATTTATTTGATAATTTGACTTTTCTAAGATACCTGTATGGGGACCATTCATTCATTTATCTATCTATTTATGTCTCATATTTTTATTGCCAGTTTTTATAGACGGCCCTCACTCTGTCGCTGGTTAGTTAGAATATTTATAAATAATGTGTAAACATTGTCTGCTGCTGTTGCATCACAAACGTCATTATATCTCCTTTAACGCTATTTGAGGGGATATGTAGGGAGTCATGTTACGCTTGGTTGTACATTCTGTTAGGGAAAACTGGTGTAGCAAACCTCTTCGACAGTATTTGAAATATTTCAACAACATTGTGCACTCCTTATACCCCATCAAATGCTGATGTTTGTGACACAATTTTCATGTGAATTAGTTCAGGCATCACAGAGTTATTGCCCTTGTTCGCCTGGATTATGTATGTATGATGAAGCGGTGATATCGGGGATATTACACTCACACTCAGTGTTTGTGTCTATCATGTTTTGTGTCTTGTTTTTAACACGATATTTGTGCAGTGATGTTAATATGGAGGACTGGACGTGAATCTGTTTTATATATGGTCATATATATATACATGTGTATATAAACATGTATAGCTTGGTAAATTTAACACAAACCTGACCTTTATGCATGAATATATTATAAGGTTCTTGCTTTGAATACAGCTATTTCCATAAGCAAATCGTGCAATTTTGGATTTCAAATTTATGTTTGTATTACATCTAGAGCATCTTCGTGATACTCATCGACTATGAAAACATACAACCGAGGTTACAAATACAGACAAGATATCGACTGTTAAATCATGCTTGCTAATCAAAAGGTCAGGTTTGTGTCAAATTCGCCAAGCTATAGAACATCATTGACTGCCAATCTTCATGATGATTTTAAATAACAGCAATATATATTCATTAACGTTACATGCTTCAGTAATGAATGAATTTTGAGGCTTGTATGTCTGTCTGTATGTTATACCTGATTACTGTTTAATCCTGTAAACCCACATGTCAGGATTAACAGCTTAAAAGAGCCCTAGAAAATTGGTGAGGTAACTGCTTGAGCATTTAACTAAATTTTATTATCTATTGGTACATTAACTATACAATCATGTATGTTGATGTTATTTAAATCCAACTTGTGATATGTGGACGTCTTACCATTTGAAGAAAGATGATTTGCCTGATATGAAATAAGTCAATATCACATTTGGAGACATTTAAATTATAAAATTCTAAAACTTGCCATGAAATCATCTTTTTTTCAGATTTGTAAACAAAACTTATTGTCAATTAATCGCCAAAATCTATAACACTGGCTTGTTTCCTATGTGTTATATTTATATACTACATGTATATGGAAATTATTTAATTAATTATTTATCATCTTGTTTATAATTCCTGTATTTATGTATTGAAATCCAATTTGATGATTTAATAGAAATAATAGAATCAATTCACTATATTTTCAGTCATCATTTTAGGACATTCTTTTTGTACTAGGATATTATTGACAAAATTGTCTTTTAAGTAAATCTAAATAGTAACGACCGTATTCTACTTATACTGTCAGGGGTTTCAATTTTCCGGAGTAATCTGGGATTCCGGATTTACATATCCTGAAAGAGCCATGACTTGTGACCAAAATAAAAGGTATTTGATGAAAATATCTTGAAGAAAGGCAAAGTTATGGTCATTTTAATATGTTTTGGAGGAGTTTCTAAATAAAAACTGAAGTAAATCTGAAAACAATGTAGTGAAATGCCTCTTGTTTGTCAGAATTGGTTGACCACCTTTAATTTTCCTGATTTTAAATTTGGCTCCGTTGATACCCCTGTATGCTACATGTATGTATCAGAAATCGTCTTCCCGTATTCAGTCATTGTTTGGTACTTGCTTGAAACATCTCCATCAGTTGTACACACACAGCTGTTCATTTTGTGATTCTTTAAAGTCATTTCAAATAAGCTGTCCATTTTGTATTTCCTTCAAAACATCTCAATAAGCTGTCAATTTTGTATTTCCCAAGATGATTTTAATGTAAGACATTTGGCCACATTAATACTTTGCCAGTATTACCAAGATCGAGTAGTTACCTTAGTTTAACCCTGTACTCCATGATGACACCCCATCGGTATGCAGATGTCTGGAATTCTCAGTAATTATTGTCCAATAATCTGTATAAAGATGTATGTACTGTCGATTCAGTAAATTACACTACTGTGAGACTATTGTCCGAGTTGATCGATCTGTTACAGGTCGTCTGCTAAACGTTACCAAGGAGAGCAACCTTATTTCACATACATACATGTGCATGTACACAAACCTTTCAGTTTTAATCGATTTGTGCATAACTTACTAATTATACATTTAACATATCCACCTGTTTTTTCTCATCGGCCCATGAAATGAATATTCAATGCCAAAGTACCTGCAGGCAGATTGAAACTGAATCGTATCTATATGGAGTACAGGGTTAAACGAGAGCGAGTATATACGACCATGTTTTACTTTAAAATCTTTGGGTTCTGTTTCTTAGTGTATAGTTGTACATTAATACATTGTATAGTGTGAAATATTCAGTGTCTATGTCAGTAGATGTTATATATATATATAAATATTATGTACAATATTGTTAATTGTATATGAATGCAAATCTAAAATTAAAACAAAAATCACTGAGGTGTTGTCACTGTTGTTTTTGATCCAATGAAATCAGTAAACGAAGATCTCAGTACTGTGTATTATGGACTTTGTCACATGATGACTACCATTGTGTGAACAGGTACTTTAAGTTTAGCATTGAAATATCCACATCAGTGGTTAGTCAAGTTTCCAGACTAGCAAATCGAGAATGTGAAATACAAGATGCCAGGATTAGCCTTTATAATTGGTTTGACATCGTATAAGTGGACTGGATCATTGCACTACTCTGTCCAATATCCAAACTGGACAGTATATAACTGGCTCCGGTCTTTCAAAGCATCTCAAAAAGAAATCTCAACTCCAATTGAGATTTTGCTCAAATCAGAGTCTGAATTTAAGATAAATCTGATGTTGGGGTATGTTAACTTGAACAGTAATGCGCTCAAAATACTGTCCATTTTCGATGCCAATTTGAAACAAGCTTCCTCTGGAAATTAACATTATCACACATGACAATATTTGAGATGAGATTTTTCTCAGGTTGAGATTGTTCGAGAGATCAGGGCCTGATCATCTCAGGATGGAAATAACAACAAACAACATAATTCCATTAAATTCTTTATCAATATATACACGAGGCAGCAGTGGAAATGAATAAATAGTTTCTGCCATCAATTAAACAAAGAGTGAAGTCAACTGCTCACCATAATGACCGATGTCCAACACACTCGCACACATAATTCTCACTCCATGATTTAACATACACATCATATAGCACAGGGGTGATCATGTAAATATTGAATACTTATGAACTTTGTCAATGCAGACATAAAGTAAAAACAACTTAACATTGACTTACATGTTGGTGTCCAATCAAAAAAGCACCTTACAATCAAATGTCTAGTCAAAAAGGGCCTTACAAAAAGGTGTCCAATCAACAAGCACATTACAAGTTGGTGTCCAATTAAAAAGCAAGATAAATTTCACTGGTTTTCAAACGTGTTGTACAGGCATGTATGCAAATGAAACATGAAAAAACTAACTGACTAAAATTGTCAAATTAGTGTGAACTTTATGAAACAGAATACTAGTATGGTATGAATGTTAACAACAAAAATATGTAATATAATGCTTCTGAATGATGGCTGATTGAACAAAGAAAACAGACATCATACACACAATATGTTCAACATATATCAGGCCTGGTAAATGCCAATCATTTTCAGGAATGAAAATCTCGGTTTCAAAGCCTTCACGATTTCAATCAAAAACACAAAGAAAGAAAATGGAAAAGAATGAAAATTCAGGAGGCAAAAAAAATGAAATTAGGCAGACCTGCTAATTACCAGGCCTATACTGTATGAATAACAAATACTCCACTGAAAAAGATACGCAGCAATTCTCATTTATTTTTTCATTGAAAATAGGGTAAAGAAATACATCATAGTACTGTTAAATTTGTGTTACATGTGCCTACCATATTTCAGTAGAAATAAAGCAAATAAAGGCTATGCTCGGTTAATTTATCAAGTTCTAAAGAATTTTCAAAGCCACAAGCTTACATTAATGGTTCTGATAAAAAATGTTGAAGTATCAAGAAGCGGTAACGATTCTTTTGTCTGTCAAATATAACTATATAACAATCCAAACATTTCTAGTATACATGTAAAACCCAAAATGTAACTTATTGGTACATGAACATTGACACATATTTCAAACACCTGATACTGTAATTGAACACAAATGACAACAACTGGCGACCATTATCTCCACCAAATATTGACAACAACATTATGTGTGATTTAGCACTTCTCTACATACATTTAGAACTATTCACATTCATCAAAAAACACACCATTTATGAACCTTATCAACTTAAATTGAATGCATGTTTGAATGAATACAATACAAAACAAACTGGCTTTAATCGGATTAACATGACACAGGTTGTCCAAGTAATGAGAGAAAATGACAGAACCATGATTTCTATAATAACATACAGGTTAACAGTGAAATAATAAATGTTGTGAAACCATGATTTATATGAGAAAGGTCTGTATAACGTTCACACTCCACTAAAAATTCATCACTCCTAATTGAAATCTAATTAGCAATATAAAGAAGATCAATTATTTACAATTTATTATACAACATTCCCGAACAAATTATAATAAAAATATAAATGTATTTAAAATGGTAATGAAGCAAGAATGTCCAATTAAATGTACAACAAGTTAATGTCTCAACATATTGCAATAGAAGGTCAGCCCCAGTTGATGGGGAGAATGTCTCTTGTTACTTTATAAGACATAATGTTATATAGTGTTCATCTAACACATGCATACACATATTTAATACAGTTTAAACATTCACATTAATTTTATGTTCAGAATTACATCTCGTTATACACATGCATTATATGAAGATAATCAAACTAAGAATGTACATTTTATCAGGGTTGAAATACGGTCTGGAAAAATCAGACCAACATTTAATTAAATCTAGCAATCAACACAATAGGAATACCAAGTAAATTACAACCATTACCTAATCGATAGAGATACACAAGCAGAACATTCACATGCACATAAAGATGTATACAATACATTCATACATGTAAAGTGCGCCCAGGATAAGGTGATATTTACAAACATTGACTGGATTGGTCAACTGTTGCAAAATAACTTCAAGAAACACATACAATCAATTGTATACTACAATAACACAGATTAATTGCTCTCGTTTGATTTTTCTACCTCTGTGGCCTATTCAAAACTTTTCGCCTTTCTCGATATCCTGGGTGCACTATATCTGTCTTGTAGACTTGTATAACAATGCTATGTTTTCCAATCTGAACATTTGAGACATTTATCTTAAAACATTGTGTATGCAATACAAACACCATCATCATTACTCTGATAACAATGTCTGATGATAATTGGTCATGATTATTTCCTTTTCACAAATTATGACATTAACTTGAGCATACATTGCAAATGATGACATATCCTTTGTAGTAAACCTATTTTTGTTTATTGGTTGGTTGGTAAACAGGTCAATCGTAACAAAGGGAGACAATCCTGTCAACTTTCCAGACTGGTTTATTAACAAAATTACTTTTACAATAAGAGAGAATAATTATAATGTTCCATGTAATAAATCTACTACTATAATTCAACTAGAGGTATCACTGAAGATGATAAATTACCCAATAATTACACAATTGTCAGATAGTTCAAGGGCAACAACTCTGTAACACCTTGGTTCAATACACATGACAATTGTGTCACACTTGTCTATACTAAATTAATGGTTAAGAGAATGAAGTTTCCTTAGAACCCCTTAAACCGGTGATGAAGTTTACTCTGTCAGTTTACTGTAAAAGACAGGCAATACAATTAACACATATATATATATACCTACTATAAACTGAACTTGGAGGTGTTAACACATCAGGCACAAACTGTCAAACATTTTCAACAAAATGATAAAAAAAACGCGCACAATTTACACATAATCTGAATTAGAAAATTAAATTTTAGTATCCTAGAAATATCTAGGAGTATGGGATAATCGCCCAGTAACCTGTTAAGGACTAATATAATGTATCTAGGACGAGTCCTCTCCTAAGTCCTCATCATCCATTAGTCCAGCAAACTTGTTACCATCGCTGAAATCCTGAAATAGACAGTATGTATAGCATTAAAACAGTGTACAAATGTTTTGAAAATAATAAGTTAAGTCATCAATTTTCGAGGGCTGTTTTCAGCTGTTCAGCCGCTCAACTACTCTTTGACATTTTAACTTCCCCTGGCCATCAGACTACCTAACCTAATGAAACATGCGTTCAAGTCTCTCTAACCATTCTAGTCTCACTGGGGAGACTCTCTTCTGTGGGTGTGATAATGATAGTCTAAACAACCAGTCTCATGAGAAATACTGCAGAGAGACCAAAGGCGAAGGTTAATCACTAGTGAAAATTAATCTGCACATATTGTGTCACCAAAATGCAAAACAATGCTTGGTAGTAACGAATCTTGTGCCAATTGTTGAAATCAACGAAGGAAGCATTGTCCCAGACTCCAGTCTGCAATATACCTGCCTCTCCTTACAGAAAAGAAGGTCAATCGTTTTTTATTATCTTACAGACTTATCAAATATCATTCAAACAGTGTAAGAACTTCAATAGATTATAAAGTCAAGAACACATGTATGAACTGCTTACTTTCGACGTTTTGTCCTCCATTTTGGGCATATCATCAATAGACTGTGGTAAGGCTTTCTCCTTCTTCTCAGGTCTGTAATATATGTATGTATATCACATCATTTTCCTTGTATCCAGGTTAGTATAACGAGTACGCATAATCTTTTATCACACATGTGTAGAATAAAGATATACTTCACAAGTGTTTTGCCAATAGAACGATGCATATTTTGCGTTTTTATTGTCATATGATATAAAGAATCTATCACTCATTGACAATTGATATATTTATATAAAACTCGTTCAGGGAATTTTTTATAAAAATTCATATCAATTGAAAACTCGTGATAGATCCTCTGTAACAATCAATAATTACATGAAATAAACCAGGTTTAGTAATTTGGCTGCTTATGATAAAATAAAACGAAGATTAATTCTTGGAACAACATATCTGATTGACGTCTGTGATCAGCCATTCAATAGCTGCTGTCCACACTAACAAAATTGTTTAAAAGGTGTATAAAAATATGCATTTGAAGGATTACACCAGCAATGAATTTATTTTGGGCTACCATTGTGTGTACTACGTGATGAGACAGCATGCAGCTCAATATATAAAGAAAATCACAATTATCATATATTTTGAAAGTTTTGCTTTATTGGAAAAAGAGCTAGGCAAATCAGTCAAAGATTTAATTACTTGGGTGCAACGGAATAACCTAATAATTTACTTTCAAGACTTAGAACAGTAGAACAACTCACTTTTGGCGTGTATCTCCACGACCTCTACCAAACCCGCCACTGCCACCACGACCGCCTCGTCCACGGCCACGATCACCTCCACCACCACGACCACCCCATGCACTGGGAACGCTTGGATTTGTGGTAGCCGGAGCAGGTCCATCTGTAGACAAATATTTCAGATAAGTTTATAAGTTTGAAAGAAATTGAAAGTGCCAATTTAATTTATTGTAACTTCACAATACTGTAAAATCACTTAATTTCGTTGGGACGAAATTTCGTGGTTTTGGTAAAAAAGACAATTTCGTTGGAAGTTGAATTTGTGGATTTTGCATTTCAGGTAATAAAACAAGGGTCAAAATTTATGTTCTTTGGGATTAAAGTTCATGGTTGAGGTGAACCACGAAATCCACGTTATTAAATCCCCCACGAAAATTAATGATTTTAAAGTATAACATCTTTCCTACACCAATACTTGCTGAATAAGCTTTAAAGATTAAAATATAATGCTTTACCTGAATAGGGAAAGTATATGTGCAACCTTGATTTGGGTTGTTGGTATAGTCGAGTGTCTAATGCTATCACAGTGAACATCACTATGTCAGGCGAAAACTGAGAAAACTAACAGCGGCCAATATGTGTTACAGTATACTGAGAGTACTTAACACAAGACTGCGTTCAGTAAACACCCCGATGGAAGCCTTGTCTATAACAAATAGCTAAGTCATTTGGGGGCCATAATTCTGTAGAAATATTTGATAGTGTTACATGGCTTGTACAATGCAATGTGTTTATGATGTTAAACAAGTATGCTTATGATGTTAAACAAGTATACCAAGTTTGAAAGCAATGCATTGATGGACTATTCGATAGAATATTTCAGTTTCAATATTTTGTAACAGACAAACGGACGAACGCAAAATAGACAGGACAATCACAGGACTCAACACTAACATTGGTCCGCTGGCCTGAGACCAGTGAAAATCAAGAAGGACCAGTGAAAGTCTTTGAAGGACCAAGTAACTGTTTTGCTAACAAATTGTATGCTTCTTTTGTGTCAGAACAGTGACCAAAATAGTTAGTGTCTAGCCCTGAATAAAATGTATGGTCAATATAACATGACAAAACAGCCTCAGGGTTTTTACAAGGATTTCAGGTAGGAGGCTTTTTGTACATTTGAGGAGGCCAAGTTGCCTGAGCACTGAAGATGGAAGGCAGCTGGGGGTAAATTTGAGGCCAGCCCAAATATCATTTTAGGCTGTCAAATTGGCCTCCTGCCGCCTGTCCCATCAAAAAGAGTAACTAATACATGAATGATACTGATAATCTATCACATGTATCCCGACCTTTTTTACCAAATGATTTTTGCTCTTGTTCTTGTCTACGTTTATTCCAGGGGTTCTCCTTGGGGGGATCAGCAGGAACATAATCTTTTTTAACTTCATTTTTTGTAGGTGTAAGCTGAAATAGTTCAAAACAAGGTATGAGTCATCTAATAAATTAAATTAAGGAAAGAAAATGATCAGCATAAACAACATGAGGAACTTTCATAAAATCCTCCCCTACAACTTTATAAGGAACATTTTATTTACTGATCAGAAATTTACTGATCATGTAACAACTATAAATTCATGATCTTTCACATACCGAAAATCACTGCAGTGTGTTGATACGACGGGCCGTATTACCTAGAGTTGCTTGTGTAATGCCGTATCTTGCGAGACCGTTAGGTTGAGCATGATAAGGTATAACGCAAGCAACAAGAGGTAATATGGACAGACATATCAACACAACTGCAGTGCTATTCCTTTTATTATATATCTGTAAAAGCCAAAAAGCAATTTTACAAGCGAAAAAGCGCTCACTGTGTAAACATTGATGTCACGAACGTCGGCATATAACGCAACATCCATTCATAAAAAAGTAAAGGTTAATATCATGATGTTGGCATATTTGCGGCATATAGAAAATCTTACACGTCAGACATACATGATACGATTCGGAAAACCTGAATGGCTTATGCATGATACGGAAAATGTGATCCGTCGGGCTGTATTCCACCGTGTGATTTGTTCTGTATTTTAGACAATAAATACATTGGTACATAATAAAACTTAATACTTTTTTATAATTATTATATTGTGTACAATATTATTACCGTGTGATAAATTGGGACAAAAATAAATTCATGTTCTTACATCTTGACTTGACTGTGAATTAGATCTACTTTGTCTTTTAGACTGGTCTATAGATTGACTGGTTACGGGTGATCTTGGCTCATTACTAGATATATGAGTCTCCTCTAACGGTGCCTTTGGTTCTGTTGATTTCTGTGGGGGTGACGTAGCCTAAAACAAAATACACTCATTTTTATACAATTACCAACAATCACAAATTCAGCCCAAAATACTTAACTACTTCACAATGAATTTCGCAAAATATCAAGTTTCAAACCATCAAATGTCTTATCGTAATAATCATTTTTGCCATTATTATGTAATTATGAGAATCTGGTTAATCAGACAATTTTAAATCATCATTGCTGCTGTGGAGACTGTATTCTGTTTGTATTCTGAACTAGACGAGACCAACAGCTGTACGAAAATGTTGTCACTTATGTGAGTGAAGGCTCTTTAGCAGCAATAAAGAACCTGGCCTATTATGGCCTCAAATGCAAAACATTTAAAATGCTGAAATAACCTACAGGCCTACTCCCGTCCTTGCATCATTTTTGAATAGGGCAGACTGAATCTGAACCTTTTTGTTTAAGATTTAAAGACACAAACAGAAGGAAGTCAGTCTAAAGGGAGAAGAATCAGGGGTTTGAAAGAATGTTAAAAAAATTATGTTTAGCTAAAGTCTGGTGAAACAGGTGCCCGTTGTCTAACATGAAGCGCTACCGAGCGCCTTCATTCAGTTACCTCCCTCCCGTACAATTAAATATAGAAGGCATGTATTACCCCCCTGGAAAGCGCCTTGCTAAGGCAACGGACACCAGATTCAGAGGATATCAAGCAAATGTACACTAAAACCAAACCTGGGTGGTTTTTCTTTTTTCCCAGATATTCTCTTTTGGTGGAGGAGCGGGTATCAACTTGACTGGTTCCTCACGTAGAGCGGGAGATATGGCATTATGTGATTTATCTTCCTCTCCACCAGAGAACACTTCACTGTGTATCGAATGTTCACCACTATCCTGTCGAGATCTCGGCTGAGTAGATGCCAACCCTACAAATATATACACAGTTGAAAATTTCGACCAATGGTTATCAGGGAATAGCTGATAAAAACAGCACAGAGAAATTTGGGTCTACAGACAGGAGAACCAAAGGCGTTTCACCAATACTGCCTCATATATGTTTTATCTGTTGGTATAAATTGCTGGCTTAGAATGAGAAGGTTGTAAGTACAAAATCAATAATTGTAATGCTGATTTAAAATATGTTTCAGTCTTATAAGGAAGTACTAACAACCTTCTCATTCTAAGCAAGCAAAATATATAATAATGGTAATTTAAAAGTTACTTAATTAAGCGGATCTCAAATATCTTGTCACATATTTTGTAGGTAATTTGTTATAATAATGAGTCATTTAACAGTTACAACTAAGACTGACCTTTCTTTGACCTTGAGCCACCACTGGATCGTCTCTCTCTACGACCTTCATCATCACTACCTGATCGTCGTCGGGTACTCGGTCTACAAATATAGCAAATCTAGTCTTAACCACATGTACATTCAAATCTTAAGAGTTTACACTTTGGAAATAAATACAGTAAAACCTTTTAATTTCAATGGGACAAAATTTTGTGGGTTTGTTTAAAGAAAAAGACCATTTCATGGGGGCGGAATTTCAAGGATACATCATCCACTAAAACAGATACCACAGTACCATTATTATTTGTGGGGAATTTAATTCTGTGGTATAGATCATCCAGGGATTTCCCTGATGCAGGTTTTCTTGTGTCTTGACGCAACTTTGTGACTTGGGACCCTCATTTCTGCATTACTGTGCATCCTTGGGACCCCAATAGGACCCATTGAATGGACATTTTTGTCTCTGCTAGAACATTTGTCTTTCTGCTATTTATTTCACTGTATCTATATCGTCTACATGCTATACTTTTTATTGATAATAAGTATACCCACATTTGATAGGACTCCAAAAATTTCTCAGGGACTCCCTAAATACATAACTCAAGGGTCCTGGGACCCTTGTATAAAAATTCCTAGGGAAAACCCTGATCATCCACAAAATAAAATACCCCATGAATATGATTTTACCATATATAGTTTTACCTGAGCTATTACATGCATTTCTTATTAGAATAGGGGGCATATTTGGGTTCATAGAATTACTTTCTATGTTGAAGATGGGTTCATGATGGTTACTAAGTGTGCAAAGTATCAAAGCAACTAATTAATGGAATTCAATCAAAAATATTTGCGGTGGTACCTGAACATTAACACGGTGACCAGAATAGCTCTTCTTATAAAGTGGAGCTAGAAATCATTATGGATTCTATATAAAGAAATGGTCCATGCCTGTATCAAGTATACACATCTGTCAAATCTTAGAAGAGAGGTCACCTACATAAGGAAACCACTGAATTGAAAACACTCGACCGTATATCCCGAATAAATGCATGGGGTATATTTCATTTTATAAATAGTGAATAGACTGACTATTAAATACAGCATAAATTAATTCAGTAACTAACTCCAGCTTAGCTTGTACTTACACACTCCTATTCTCCTTATTTCCCTGATCATAGCCAGACTTTTCTCTCGGTTCTTTGGGCTCTTCATAGCCCCTTGAACTTCCATAACCCCTTGATTCTAACGAACTCTTCACCGGTGCTGGATCCTTCTGTTTTGACAGTTTTTCTTCTATTTCTCGTTCACGCTGTGCGGTATCCACAGGTTTAGCACTGCCAAATATAGACGCAGCCTTTGATGGCTTCTCACCCTTCTCATTTTCAACTGGTTTGGTTCTAGGTTGAAGCTGAAGCCTAGGTCGTTCCTTAGGAGCTTCTAAAAATGTACAAAATATTTACATAAAATATTAGTTCAACATACATTGCTTTTTTCACATATCAAGTTAAATATACAGCCTGGAGAGCAGTAGAAGTCCTGGGTGAATCCCTGAAATACTGCTTAATATATCAGATTAAGAATAACAGGCAGTTACTGTTACGTGTGTTATAAATGGTACTTTACTCCAATACAGCCACAAATGTTTACAAGTATCCACTTTTTTCATATTATAATAGAAGATTACTCAATTTCGGTACAATGGACACGTGGGTAGAATAATTTATCTTCCACGTAAGTATAGCTTGGCTATATTGACCTGAACCTGACCTTTATGCAAGAATATATTACAAGGTTATTGCTTTGAATATATCAATTTCCGCAAGCAAATCGAGCGATATCGGTATTTCAAATTTGTGTTTGTATTACATCTCGAGCGTCTTCGTGATACTCCCCGATTATGAAAACATACAATCGGTGTTATAAACGTAGGCAATATATCAACTGTTAAATTATGCTAATCAAAAGGTCAGGCTTGTGTCAAATTTGCCAAGCTATATATGGAGGAGTAGAACAGTAATGTAAAAAATCATGTATATGCCTTCGTACGTAACTGGTAGAAATATACACTCCAAACTCTGTAGACAACAATTTGGAGCTGCAAGTATTTAGAGGTTGGTGCTTTATACAGATTAAATTTATAGTATATTTCAGCTTGGGGATATTTGAAGGCGTTGTTATAGAGAAGTTGTTGCCCTAAATAGAGCTGCTCAAGTATTTGTACTGTATTAGGACACTAGACTTACCAGCGGGTGCAGGTGGTCGACTATCTTGTCCCCTCTCTGGTCCTCCGTATCTGGTGAATGAAAAACAACATTATCTATAGTTCTAAAGCCAAGATTTTTTAAAACTCTTTTCTTTTAATACTCACACAAAGTTACTGTACTCAATGAATCAGAATTTAATACTTAATATAACTTAATTAGTTTTTACAAGCTATACAACAGTTAGCCCTTTGACCAATTTTTGGTATAACATTGCCAGAAAAAACATTGAACTTAATTCAGAAATATTATTTCTTCAGAACAGTTGCAGACAGTCATTTAGGATGAAAATAAAAGTTCTTGCATTTCAAGGACACAATACAAGGCACAGATTAATTATAAACTATTCACCTATCATTTCTGTCAAAGCCTCTATCACCACCATAGCCCCTATCTCTGCCCCCTGCTGCAGGAGCTGGACCTCTCTCCCAAGCCTTCTCTTCACCACGGTCATCTCTCTGAAAACTTGAGCCAAACTGGCGTCTGCCACCTACAATATATGATCAATATTGATGTGTTTTAATGTGGTTACTAAATCATCAATCAATATCTCAGATAATACAGAATTATTCATACAAGTTAATTAATCTGTATAGCTTGGCAAATTTGACACGAACCTGACCTTTTGAATAGCATAATTTAACAGTCAATATCTTGTCTGTATTTATAACCTCGGGTGTATGTTGTCGGGTAGCATCACGATGACGCTTGAGATGCAATACAAACACAAATTTGCACAATTTGCTTGTGGAAATTGCTATATTAAAAATATTCATGCATAAAAGTGAGGTTTGTGTCAAATTCCCCAAGCTATACTAGAGAACAGTTGTATACATGAGATCAGGGGTTACCACTAAGTGTAACTTCTGAATCTGAAGGGGCCTTTTGACGGAATTTTATTATAGTATATGCAAAACACACATAATTGTACATGTAAGAGAAAATGGCCCTTCTAACGATTCTAAGGATCAAAACCCCTTATCCCAAGACAAACAACCACTGGAGATACTCAGGCCATAAAAAACCTCAGCCAATGAAAACTTGACACAGATGTCATACTCATGATGTAATACATACATTTCATAATAACAAATAACCATGGAAACTAATTTCTTGAATCTCAGTGACTATGAATCGATGTAGTTCCACTGTATACTGGTATTCAAACAGAAAATCAAGGCAAAATTAACTCAGTTATTCATGTTTCATTCCAATATTTTCAGTTTGTCTAAATGAGAGTCAGCAACAGCTTTAATTCCACCCAGGAGAATATTTAATGCACCAACAAACTGACCAATCATTATACCATCACTTATTTGGAAGGGGGAAAACATGGCCTAGTTACAAGGAATGAAACTTTGAATAATTTCTGTAGCATTTCACCATAGTCACTTTATATGTAAGAAAAGTTTACCGTCTCTGTCGTCAAATCTATCTCTTCCACCACCACCGCCAAATCGGTCATCTCGTCGGTCGTCGCGTCGGTCGTCATAGCGATCTCGACCAAATCCTCCACCTCCTCTATCGTCTCTACGTCCGAAACCTCCGCCACCACTCCTATCATCGTACCGATCTCGTCCACCACCTCGTCGGTCGTCAAAGCCACCACCTCGATCATCTCGTCGGAAATCATTGAAGCCACCGCCACCACCACGGTCATCACGTCGGTCGTCATAGCGACTAGGACCTCTATCATCATAACGACTAGGTCCCCTATCTCCCCTATCACTAAAACCTGAAATCAAAACATGTTGAATTATAACTAAATACATAAGTGTTTTCCTTTCATTGTAGATAGACAGACATGTTATAAGGCATCTTTCCCAGGAAAGTAACTGTTCAAATTTTTCAGTTTCCCAAAATTATGAAATCTAGATCAACAAATCAATACAGTGCATTATAGTCCAGCTAGGGTATTCTGACAGTGACGTCATAGTTAATGTGTACCCAAAAGATTACAACCATTGCTTAAACAGGTAGAGTTTAGTATGGTATTAAACTGTTGGTATAAGCTTTTATACTTGTTTTTACACCATACTAGTTGATTGTTCCACTGTGTCACCGTATTTTTATCCTAACTGGACTGTACTTAATTAACATTCATGTTAGATAACAGAATGTAAGTTCTTACTTGATTCTTGTCTGGGTTCTGACCTTCTCCAGTCACCTTCAGTACGATCAGGCTGGCCATCATCACGACGACCTCCACTACGACCATCTTTACGACCATCTATGAATGTCAATATATCACTTAATAGAAATACAAATCAACTTAGTAAGTAAACATGTTATATGGCAGGTCTATTTTTCAAAGTATAACTGGCAAAAGTTTCATTCCAACACAAAAATAGATGTTGCTGAAAGCCATTCCCATTAAAGACAATGGGATTCAACCCAGAAAGTAAGCAACTGCAGTAACAAGTATTATCCTGTTAATCAATTAGAATATTGAAACTTTCCCTATGCTTATCACAGAGCTCCAGCTAGGATTGAAGAAGGACAGGGTGCTGGGCCAAAAAAGGGCACTAGCATGTCGCACAGCGACTAGTGGGGGAGGTTGCGGGAGGGGGTGGCGAAATTTTGGATATGTAGACCTTCAAGATTGCTTCTCCTGTGTTTTTCTTCCTAAATAAATGTAAATTTTGTGTGACTGATTATGATGGTTTTTATATTTAGTTATAATTTATTTGAGCAAGTTTTCCATTAGAATGCTTAATTTTTTACTACCTATCTATCTATAGCTAAGCCTTGATGAAAACCAGCCCAGATCAACAGCTTTTCTGTTTGGTGCCTTTCTGTTTATACGCTCACTGCTATATTTGTTGAAATTGTAGATCATTAAGATGGCTCCTCTTGTTTTCTTACTAAATTTGGTGTAGTTGTAAGACAATATGTGAAGCAAATTTCATTTAAATCTCCCCCCCCCCCAAATTATTTTGAGGGGCAAAACAGAACAAATAAATCTATACAGTGAGTGTGTGTTTATTAATTTATATTGATGGGTCAATTAACATTTAACAAGTTCAAAGGTGGCATTTTAGTACATTATCTGAGTATGTACTTGAAGAAGACTGACCTTGCTGACCTGTGTTAACCTTTAAAATATCAGTTACAAAAGCTATAAAATGCTGGCATTTACTCTAGGGAGTCATTAATCACAGAAATCTTCTCTCTTATAAATGTGAGGTATTTCTTTTGAAATTTAGGGGTTGTGTTGCATAACCTTCAAGGCTATGGTCAGACTTCTCCTACACATTTCTTAGATTTTGTGAATGATTCTGAAGTGTGAATTTTTTGTTGAATAAAGCTTTTCAATTAATTGTCCCCCCCCCCAATTCTCTTCTTTTTTTCGTTTTCATGCCATCTTGGACCACTCACGGAGGTATATAACTAAATATATATGTAAATCCTTGGACCACTCAAGCACACACGTGCGAGTCCTGTCATCAGTAATTGACGTTGCAAACAAATAGGTATCAAAAGTTTAAACATAATTGACTTTTAATTATTAAAGATCTTAAGCAACGGAGGCTGTTTCGTATTGTTGCAAACGTTTAACAGAGTGTTTCTCACGCTTGTAAAAATTACACGCAACACCGTTCACAAATTGACAATCAAGAAAAACAAAAGTTTGTCTGCTAATTATGTCTCCCGCTGAGTAGGTATACGATATGACATGTATCCATAGGTGTGAATGGGGCAATAAACTGGTCTATAATCCAGGGCAATCAATGGATCTGTTTATTGATGGGTATCAGTGACATAATTAAGTCCGGAAGAGGGGTTCTTATAGAGGCTAATTACGCGAGACGGTAAGTTACGAGAGAACACTTATATCAGGATGTAAAAGGGCAGGGCGGTCAAAAGGGCAACAGGGCGGATATATTTTAGGAACGGGCGATGCGCCCTGCTATTAAATCCTAGCTGGAGCTCTGTTATCATCTACATACATTCATCTCAAGATCTTCAAATCCATACAATTAAGTTTTTCCCTAGCAGGCCAAAATGCTGAACCAACAGGCCAGTTAAGGCCCTTAATGCAACTATGCCACCAAAATGGTCTTTAGGCAGTCAATTTGGCATGCAGCCTGTTGTTATTGAGAACACTGACAGTGTGTACAAATTAAAACAGTAAACAGGTATAAGAATGAAATAATCTTCTTACCTTGGGATTCTCCAGCTAAATCAATTCTTACTTTTCTTCCTCCAAATGACTGAAATAAATAACTCCATTGTATAAACTTGCATCATAGGTAGTGTTATTTTGGATGAAAATTACACAGCTCTACTGGTAATACAACATAAATAAAACAAGTAATTAGGAATTGTTTTATTGCCATGGCAACCACAAATTTTGTCTGAATAAAAAAGTGCATAATCTCCTTACGCACATACAATCCACATACCAAGTTTCATAAACTTAAAATTTAGTTTGAGCTCTAGCCGGATCCAGATTTTATTGACAAATATAGGGCAAACCTATAGTTCCCTCCAGCTTAAAACCGTTAGGTGACTAATAAAACTGTGTAAGACTTTTGAAAACAAGTCAATTACAAGAAAATAAAGGACTGGGCTGATTTTTGAGTCAATCAGATACAATACAATCCTATTACAAGATGAAACAGAATTTTATATAGTTACATCAGCATGGGTAAAAGTTCAGAATTTGCAAAATACTGAAAACTGCTTGAAAGTATACTGAACTAGTTGATTTTCATATAATTACATAGGGTAATCATTTCTAAAAATACTGAAATCAGTATTAAGACTGAAAACTTTTTCCCCTGCATCAGTAATTTTTTTTTTTTTGCATACTGGATCAGACAAAAATTGGGATTACGTCAGTTGTCAATCAATACTCTTTAAATCAATTTCAATGGTCAATTATAATCACATGGTCCTATGGATTAATGTGAAAGCCTCTGCCAAGCAGCCTTCCACAAACAACCAGGAGGAGCGATCGCTGCAATGACGAAATGTCAAATTGGACATATCTAGAAATATAACAATCAAATAATTTATATAACCTACCTCATCTTTCATCAACAAAGCATCAATCAGAGCTTCTCTTGTATCAAATTGTACATATCCAAATCCTCGTAGCCGACCATTATCTTCAGGTAGTCGGACATTATCTATCTGTTAATGTAACAACATGTTTACCATAAAGCACATTTACAATAAAATAGAGTTAACATTACACATGATTGCAGAGTTAAGCACACAAATTTCCTGGATGAGAAGGGTGTCATTTATTACATAACATGACTACAAACATGCAGTGCTTTAACAACTCATTCAATACAGACAAGGCACAATTGAATTTGATTTCTAAAGGCACAATTGAATTTGATTTCTATGTCTCATAAATTGAATTCTACGTCCATACATTAAATCTTTTAAGCAGAAAAAAACCTATATATAGCAATCTCTTATTGTGTTTCTTCTTCTTCTGAACATGCACCATATGGACCGACTTTTCATTCTCTCTTTACATACTGTGTAAACATAAAATGTTTTACATTTTGTTTCATCTAACAGGATCACAATCATTGTACTTACTGGTAAATTTCTAAAGAATTCTCGTATTTTCTCCTCAGTAGCTTCATATGGTAAATTTCCAATAAATGCAGTAAATGGAGGTGATGTTGGAACGTTGGCGAGGTCTTCTGGACCACGAGATGCCTTGGGTGCAGTTGGTAACTTGGCACGATCTATATTTGACATACTATATGAAGGGTCCGAGTCGCCTGTGTAAATATAAACATATCATTTTTAGCAAATTAGCCTGTAGTAGGAAATAACTCTACTTATTCTTCCTACCATATTTTTCTCAAAAAAAATTTGTTACACTGGAACTAATTAAATTTTTCAAGAATTATTTTCCAGAGAAGATTCCTTACACTGGTTACCAGGCGAGTAGATAAATCGTCAGGGTTTCTGGAAATCTGTTAAAGGATGGATTCTAAATGTTAAAGTATCTGCATGTAGTTATAAACTTCTTGATCGATTAAAAAACCACTAAGTTCTACTTTCGTTTTTCTGAACGATACGCCAATGTCGCGAAAACATATGACATTCGATGTTGACATTATAATTTTGGTTTTCGTCACTACTGGCGGCAAAATAATATCAAATTGTGATATTTTTGGTAACTTAACAAACTTATCGTGTGACAGTGACTACCTTATTGAACACACACACAAGTCTTAATATAAAATCGCGACCAATACAAATTTGTTTTGTTTTATTATCGATCTGGGCACTTACAACTAATCAATTATCAATTAAAATGACTGTCCGGTGGCTTTTTAAATTGAGGGGTCAAACGCATCGGTGGTTCTTTTAATCCTTTAGTCAGTGGTTTAAGACGACATGTGCGTGTCACAATCAACGCATACAATTAAACACCAATTAATGCCAATTATAACACCTTTCGTGAGATCTAAATAAACAATTTACTGCCTGTCAATCTGCATATAAGTCCCGCCTCGTGTTTACATCACCTACCAACGACCTTGGGAATTTACTATGTAATCTACTCAAGCCACGCCTTCCGCCGACAATCATTGCTTCTGACCGACTCGTGGATTTCGTCACGCATCCGGGTCCCAATCCAAGCGTTCATCGATTGCGATCATTCATGTGTTTGATAGTGATTACTCAAGCGTCCAGTGATTGTTTACACGCTAATATTTACAGTTTTGTGACAGGAAACGTGCGATAATTTAATGGACTGACAAAGGAAGAATCCCCCGGGTCCAGAGTGACGCACAGGCTTGAAATACGCCGGGTCCTTTCTGCGTCTTTTGGAAATCTCCCGGGTCCGGACTCGGGTCCATTGAAACCCCTGTATTAACCGTATACAAATTCCTATTTCAACTATGTGTCTTACACCTGTATTATAGTAAATATTATTATATAACAGAATATAATCATGAGACAAATAAAGATATAAACACATACCAAAGTCAGCCTCTTCCATTTCTGAAGCCCAATCCATTGTTTTGTTTGCAAGAACATAACTGGTGCCTGGAGCAGGTGAACTGCCTGTTTCATCAGACAGAAAGTCTGTCAGGGCCATAGTGGTCCCCTTCTTCTTTCCCTTTTTTCCAGCTGGAATAGATAAGAATGTATAACAATATAATATTTTATTATTATTTGCCCTGATCTTAATTTCCAGGTTGACAGTTCCACTGAATCCTCACAATACACAGTACAAGATGGACCTCATTCTGATGACGTCATATCAAGGGAAGTAAATCTCACAGATTATGTGCCTATTTCCAAACTTCCAAACGTCAATCAGACATCCTGGCACCATGCAGACAAATTGACACACTTGTTACCAGTAAGTTTTGGAGCAAAAAATGTGCACTTAAGTAAAAATAAGTTAGTACCACTCACATAAATAGGTTCCGAAGGAGTACAGTAAACATATTTTAGTTACAGTTATGCACCAGTCAGTTGCATCCACGCCCCCCCCCCCCCGGCCCATGATGGGATGCCCGGAGATGGGCCTGATTTTTTAGTTTTGGGTTGTAAAATCCCCCACCCTTACGTCCTGCCAGGGACAGCTGATGGTAATATCTCAGGTATTTCACCAGCTCCCTCAGCCTCCCTGACAACTAAATACTGTATTGTCCCCGGATATTGGTTCAGAGAAAGTTTTTCCAACATTTCACCGACAAGGTGGAGGAAGCTGAAAGGTAAAAACACAGCTGTTTCTTCGGCAATCCGCGGGGTGGGGGCATAGATGCAACTAACTGGTGCATTAATGGTGCTTTTTTTTCTTATCAACAAAAGCTACAACATAACAAAATTACACATATAAGAAAACAACACAAGAAGATTAAATACAATGTGTTAAAACAAAACTTCACTTAGAAGCCACCCGTCATTTCTGTTATGCAACAATTTAAGTTGCCATATGCACTGACTATGTGACTTGTTGGCATCTACTAATCTAGTTTAGTTCATTCTTTCATCAACATTGCCAAACCACACAGTGCAGGTGCTATATGGCAATTATGCAATCAAGCTGATCAATAATACCAATCATTTCAATTGATCAACGTTGCACTAATAAGCGGTAAACAGATTTATATAAACATGTGTGGTTATGTTTTGACTAATCTATTTCGTATTCGCAGACCGGGCGAAGTGGGAAGTTGTCAAAAATGACCACATGTTCCCTTGAAAACGCAATATAACTGCAAACTGCCACACTTAGAATTGATATTGTGCTTTGTTTACTTGAAATAAGCAAGATATTCATTTGTGATACTCATTTACTGATTGGATGCCGGTAATAATTAAAATAATTGCACGTGAACCATGCCTGCTTACCCTTAGCCGCCATCTTGAAATAAGTACGAAATTTCGTACCGAGTGTTTTCGTACTTCTACTATTTGTCCCCATTACAGAAATATATTTCAATTTAGTATTGTCTATCTGGGTATTAGAATAAAATATTCCACTACCCAGTGCATTTCAATATGGCATTTGACAAAAAGAATAAATCTTATATATATATATAAAGCATTGATAAATGTGTTATAGGGCCTACATTGATTTTAGATCTTTGGTTTGTTTATGGTACACAATACGTGGACTCACATTAGATTCCACGACAGTACTAGTAGAAAAAATGCATATATGAGGCCTGGTATAGGACCTATACATTACATTTAAATATATTATTCAGATATAGGGCCTACACACTACATGTATGCAAAGATGTCCAAGCACTTTTCTTTCTTTGGACATCTTTGATACATGTATTCATGTATACGACCTACGCAATATATTAACATGTATGCATATCTATGACATACACAATATGATTAACATGTATGCATAGCTATGACATACACAATATATTTGAACTATGTATGTATGGTCCATCACGTACCCAATATGCTTACATTATCTTGACCCGATATACCCATTCTATCTATATAATGGCATCCTAGTAAATCAGTGGTCAAGTCACCTTGGCATATATTGCAGCACTGTCTGGTCTAGAACCATTCAATCAGGCAGTGGCCCAACTCCACCCCACGAACGTATATATATATAGCTTCCTGGCTACCCTTAGTTTTTTTTATATATGCATCAGTTGTTTTGTTTGTTCTATGTTCTTTGTTCTTTTCTTCTTTTAAAAATCATTCACCTTTTTCTATCTTAAATCACCCGACATGCCAATAATACTCTTGACGAGGTGTTCGACAGTAAACAAAGAAATAGATAAAGTCCCTTGACTATGTATATATCAGACGAAAAATATGCTGGTTGTACGATAATGAGATATTTGTAAACCCTTTTTTTAGATTGCAAGTGTACGAGTCAGCATATCACGTATAAATATGAATCTAAGTGATAAGTTACATAAAATAGAAAATAGGATACAATTTTATTTAATCATAGCTTTTATTTACAAAAAGTTATATAATATAGATAAAGAACATAACACCTCCTTTAAGTAGAACACACGCAAACATTCATCAGAATTTAAAGTGAAAATAGTTTAAATATACTGTAATAGAAAACTAGAAAAATAGTGAATGCTCGCCCAAATTGGTTATCCTGGTGGCGAGGGTAAATAAATCCAACGTTCCAGTTACATACATGGAAATAATATTACATATATATCATTATTTATAGCAGTTAATTTTTATTTTTGGTTGATGAGTTGATGTTATACATATACGAGGACAAATCACCAGTTTTATAGCTGTTACCAGGCCTTTCAGTTTTTAACAAAAATAACACAGACCACAATCCTTCGCCGCGCAGTACCCAACATACAACACAAATAAAAACAGTTCATGGTGGACATAAATCCCGGAGAACTGTTACGTTCAAGTGACTCCCGAACAAGAGGACGCGGTCTCATAAAAAAACTGAACACCAACTCAACTGTCTACCTATCAATCCTTCTGCACAAGAACAAACGTGAATGGAACCAATTTCCGACCAGCATCACAGACATCGAAGCAGGCGAAGGGTTTGTGGCCGCCCTTGATGATCTGTCCAGAGGTGGTTTCTTCATCTTACATGCCTAAACTACCAGGACCTTGAACATAATTCTAAACTTTAAATAGCTTTACTTTTGTCTGGAGGATATGACTGTCTCCAACCCCTTGTTTACTTGTAAACTGGTCAAAATTACAGTAAAAAATACGACTACTGACCATACACTGGAAGAAGTATAAGAAGAAGAAGAAGAGAAGAAGAAGAAAAAGCAAGAGAAGTAAAAGAAGAAGAAGAAGAAGAAGAGAAGAAGAAGAAGAAAAAGAAGAAGAAAAAAGAAAGAAAAAAGAAGAAGTAAAAGAAGAAGAAGGAGGAGAAGAAGAAGAAGAAGAAGAAGAAGAAGAAGAAGAAGAGGAAGAAAAAGAAGAAGAAGACGCAAGTTCCCACTTTTTGCATTATGCATCACTATGTTTATGATGACATTATTGTTATTTATCTTTTAGTTTTTTTTGTGTATTCCAATACAAAAACAATTTGTAATGCTTTGCCTTATTTCATACAAAAAAGGTACACTCAACCGCTTTAAAAACGCAACGTTTTTGAGGGTTGAAATTTCTTGTATAGATTATTATTTTTTATTTTGTTGAATGATACATCAATAAAGGGGACGATAGTCTTATGTCTGGTATGTTTTTTTTACGAAAAAAAAACATTTCAATTTAACCCATTACTCCGTATTGACCTCTTTTTGATGATTTTTCATGTGACGTCAGAACGGATCCACTGGGTGTGACGTTTTGACCGACAAATTGACGGTAAACAATACCCCGACCGAAATGCTATCAAATAAGGCTTGAAGTTAGTTGCATACGTTGCCACTCCTTTAGGATATAGAACATCCTTGTGCTATTGACATACTTTAAACTGATACGTTACGGTTTTTTTCGAGGCAAAGTACAAGTAGTTTAATTATCTTTTTGACGATATTACGATTGGTGCAGTGTTTTTCAAGAAGCAGTTTACACCAACGATTGTCTGTGTGAGATAAACTGACGATTAAAGCACGTTAACATGTTGGCACCATACACATGTTTATTTGAAGACACCACTTCCAGTCAACAAACTTTTCTGTTAAACCTATACATTGAAGTCAATGAAACGTATGATTTAGAAATTTTGCTAATATTTACATTCCGTAACATTTTAATTAAAGTTTATTGTAGTCCATTTTGAAAATATCTTCATTGTTTCTGTTTTCTTATATGTACACTGACATATTTCTTTATCGACTGCCGGTTATGAATTTAAGATGCTATAGACATAGGAAAGGTTTAATCGTAACCAACGGCCACAATGCAGCATAATACTACATGGGCACAATCTTATTGACAGCCCATGTTACGACTGTGGAGATCACTGCATTTTTACTGATGAAGACAGACACCGATAGCCGCCAAGAAGGGCATCATCGACCAGAAAATCAGAGCGATTAGGGAGTTAAGTATTTTCCTTGTGAATGGGTATAATTGACGTCTCCAAAAATTATGATCAAAACCAACAAACAGACTGCCTGATAATGGACTTTTCTAAGGCGTTTGACAAAGTAAAGCATAGCCTTCTTACTCACAAATTAGACCACTATGGAATAAGAGGTAAACAAACAACTGGATAAAAAACGTCTTAGCAGACAGGACACAAAGCGTTGTTGCAGAAGGAGAACAATCTAGCAACATAGGAGTTGAGTCTGGAGTACCACAGGGTTCGGTGCTAGGCCCAAGTCTATTTCTCTTCTACATTAACGTTAACGACTTGCCAGAAAACATCTCCTCGACAGTAAGACTCTTTGCCGATGACACCATTGCATACCTGACAGTTGCAGCTGAAAATAACACGCTTCAGGAAGATCTCGACAAACTAGCTCTTTGGGAGGAAAAATTGATGACAAATGCCAAGTACTTACAATCACAAAGAAAAGGGAACCAATTCGAAAAGACTACATCCTACATGACTACATACTTGAACACGTTACATCAGCTAAATACCTGGGAGTTACTATATCATCAGAACTAAAGTGGGACCACCATATAAACAACATATGTCAGAAAGCAAACGAGTTCAGCTGTCGTCTACGGAAGCTTGCTGCATAGACAGTACGCGGGTTTTATTGTTTTTAAATTTTACATATGATACTTTTAACCGTTGTGGTGATGTCACTTGCCCGTGATGCGTAAGCCCTGGGCAGTACCAACATAGAAGTAGATAGAGAACTATTGGATTCTTAAAAAGAAACTTGAACATTGCCAATCAGAACCTCGAAGAGAAAGCATATACATCACTTGTTAGACCAACCGTAGAGTATGCCAGCTCGGTTTGGGACCCATACCTTCAAAAGATGAACATAAATTGGAAATGGTACAGAGAAGATCTGCCAGATATGTCACAAATCGAAACCGCAACGCCTCATATGTTCAAGCTAGGCATGTTACAACACCTAAATTGGCCGACACTGGAAATAAGGCGTAGGCATGCACGACTCTCCCTGTTCTACAAAATCACAACAAACGAAGTAAAAATTGATGCTAGTCATATTCTTGTACCACCTGACAGACTTACTCGGAACATGAACTTGAACTCTTTCCAACTACCATCTTCAAGAACAACCTTACGGAAAGAGTCATTCTACCCCAGAACAATTAGAGACTGGAATGCGTTAACAACCACTGTAACCTCCGCTAACAGCCTTGATTCATTCAAGGGACTCCTGAAGGACCATTCATTGGTGAACTTTTGTTTTTATCCGCACAGTGTAAAATAGTGTATGTACAGCACAAACCGTTGATGCAGTGAACTTAAGTTCTTGTTTTGTTGGACAGTTTTAACTAGTGTTTTTATATACATGCGCACACCTAAGTGACAGAATAGTCAACTTGATGACGGTGGTCACCAATTGGTAGAAGTAGAATAACATTAAAATGCCCTATATTTTCCATCAGTCGCATGTTTTACAGCAGATTGCAACTTACAAATAAATTAACAATTTTGTGACTTTTACTTTTTTCGGTCACTACATTTCAAGGTTCGGTTCAGTGACTTCTCTAATCTTATTACAATACAATTTGCATTTACGATACATCATGTATTGAATCCATATGGTACAAAATTTCATTAAAATTGAAGCAAGCTATCTGACTAAAGTGTTTCAAAAATCCACTGTTGCGTTTACAAAGCGGTTTAGCGCATGAGAAAATTGGAATTGACCTTATTTCATACACTTGTGTCTATATCTAAATGTCTTTGTATCCGAAGTATCCTATCCTAATTTAAAGCCCTTTTACAATGTTCAAAGTCAATAATAAATTTTTTTAACTGACACATTTCAGATGATTGGTATGTTTATGTGCTGTTTCGTAGAGTGGAAAGGAAAGTAGACGTTTTATATTTTCGTCTTTTCGCTACAGTAAATATGTCCTTGCCGCTTCATTCCTTGACGGAAATATTTCCGTTTCGGGTTTTATTCAATGCGGTCTACTACTTCCGGTTGCTGTCAGATTTAGCTTGCTTAGCAACACTATTTCGCGGAATATATTTGCATATTGTGAACTCATTTACAGTGGAAATTCAGGCTTACCAGGCCTCTAGTCTTTTATAACAATGTCTTTCTTTGGGATTACACAGCTCGGATACCAAAATGCTATCCGAGAAGGCTCTGCAAGAGCGAGAATGGAACCTACACGTTCTAAAACACAACTTGGGTTTTGTGCATTTCCACCTCTTGTTGATAAAAATCCCCCACAAAGATCCATTGTTCCCATTGATCAAGTGTCAGCATATGGACCTGGACCAAAAGATTCTTATGTTGAGTTCACAAGAATGAGAACGAAACACATTCGAGTTCCAAAAGGTGAGACAGTTTTAAATTTGTAATGATCTTCTGACAGTTCACTCTAAGAGTTAGTCACTCTAAATATTTATGAAGCAAATTTTGATGAATTGGTTTAAAATCAAATAAATCAGAATTTCACTGCAGTTTGTTGATATGTTGGGCTGCATTACCTGGAGTTGCTTGTGTAATGCCGTATCTCATGAGGATGTTAGGTCAAGCGTGATACAGTATAAATTTTAATAATAAAGCAAGCAATGAGAGTTAATACGGGCCGGCATATCAACACAACTGCTATGCTATTCCTTTTACCCAAGCTCATAACATCCCGACAGGTTGGTCGCGTTCTTTGTGTGCGAAACTCAGCAAGTAGGGTGGGTTTTTTTTTCACGTAGGAAATTCATCACATACATCAAAACCGTTCATGAACACTTGCTTTTCATTATGTTAATACAGAATACACCCAATGCACTTGGTTTAGCTGCAATACCACCAAAATTAGTGATCAAATGCAATACATCTTCTAAAGTATCAGTGTGTGAAATTCAATTTTTGACACCACAGGACTGAAATATAAAGTGACGGGTCAGCATTTTTTAGGAGTGTTTAGTCGCATCCAAAGGTCAAAGTCCTAATGGAATGATATTTCTACTTCTACCAATTGGTGACCACCGTCATCAGGTTGACTATTCTGTCACTTTGGTAGGCGCATGTATATAAAAACACTAGTTAAAAATTGTCATGATTCAACCTAAATAATAGTTAACACTTGCTTTGATCCATGTTTCAGAACCTCAAGATCTTTACAATTACCCGGTTACAACAAATCAAGGTTGTGGTTGGTGGACACAACATGAACCAGTAAAGAAGAACATGACCTGGGCTTATGTACCTAGACATGTGAAGCTTAACAGTGAAATGACCAGGTTTGTAATTTTCCTTTCCACTTTCAACATCAAAAAGCAGTTTTTTGGTCTTTGTTCTGGGCAATCTACCGTAACCAAAAAAAATCAAATTACAGCGTAAATATTAATTTTGCTCTTCTAATTCTTGGCTTGAGTTGATGTGCAAAGATTAATCTACAGCACTTAAGCCAAAATAGTTCATGTGCAGCACTATTGTTTTAATGTTTCCAAATTTGACCCAAAGCATTGAAGAATAAGATTTAAGCTAAATAATTCATTTCTTTAACCAGTTAAGTTATTTAACTACATGTATGTTGAAATGATTTACATGCTATTATGTCTAGGAGTAACCCATTACAAATGTATCTTGGTTTGTTAATTTCAGATTTGTTGACAACATGGCGCTAACCAACAGAGAATTCACCCTATTCTAAGACCTTCATTTGTCATTCTTTCCTGTTATATTTTGATGCAAGAAACTTACCGTAGAATATGTTGAAGATATTTTATAAGAATTTTATTTATAAATCTTAAGTAAACATGTGTCATTACTGTATATTTAAATATTTTTATGAAGCTGAACAGTTTATGACTTTATGATAATACAAGATTCATTACAAATATCTTTTTACTGCTGAATGTTTTCATTTGATGTTATATTTGCTCAATAGAATGATAGACTGATCATTGTTATAAATAAATTTCTAGTGAAACTCTGGTGCATTGTAACTCTTGATACCATTTTGGAATAGTTACGAGTGTTCATTGGTATTTCTGAATTCCTTTAGAAATAGTAACATTATTCTGTCATATCATTTGGTACCTATGTGCCTTTGCCAAAATCAAATAAACTGTACAAATTAGAAAACAAACACATCTAATGAATAGCCACATTATGTTGTACATTAGTTGAGGCAATTCAGATAAAAAATCATAGATTTTATTTTAGAGTTTATTTTTACACTAGTATGGTGAAGCGTGGATGTGCAGGGATTATTAATGTGTTTACTTCATTTAATAAGTTTATATATTCCCTTTCTATCATTTCATTAGTTGTTTGTGAATCTAATGGTCTCATTGTGTTCACTCTATATTACAATTTTGAAGGAAATAACTTCATTAATCCACTCAATCTTTTCATTTGATATGAAGTGTTTCTAGTTTAACCGATTATTGTTGATATGATGAATGATTGAGTGTGAAAATGAGTCTTGATCAAATGTTCAGAATGCAAGGGTTTACATGTTTCTGCAATTATCAGTGTAGCTAGGGGTTCTACAATGCCGTATTGAAAGGTTCTGAACAGTCGCAGTGTAGTTGTCGAATAAACAAACAAATCCAGTATGTGAACTGCTCTGACAGCATTTGTCTTGATAAATGAAGCGAAGGTGCTTTCCTTACCATATTACACCTGTTTTAAAAAATTCATCCGCATAAATCAGTGGTTAGTCTACTCCCCAGATTATGTTTTGGACCAAAATATATGCTGGTTGAATTAGAATGGTGAAAAATTAGTTTGAAGCTTGCAGCCTTGAAGCACTGCTGGTCAGATAATGTTCATGATTGATAATTACTCTCAGTACAGTAGAACCCCAGTATACTGGAAATACAGCTTTATATCAGCATTACTAATTGACTTACAGCATTATTGCATGTATAACAACTGTTAGTCTCTACTTGCGGCATTGTTCCAAATATTGTTCCAGTTGTGTATTATTTATTTTCATAGTATTATACATTATATTAATGAAGTATTCTTTATTTTATCAAATCTATATAAATGGAATATTTAATCAAATTTATATACAGGTATATTTAAGTTAAATATTTCTAAATATCAAAAATCTACTTTATGGGCTGGTGACCTAAATCATCAATTGACGTATTTAAGTGAAATCTCTTGTCACTGTTTGTGAACCTGTGAATCATCATGCACAAAGATAATCATAATTTATAACTGCTGTGTAATCAAGTGTTTCAGATTTTATTGGTATCAAAAATAATCTTGAGAACTGGTTGCAAAAAAAGTTGCATACTGTGCACAAGGCATTAAATATTGAGGTTTTGCTGCTTTGTATAGTGTTTTGTTCAATATGTTCTACGTTATCTGTTATTCTTTTTTCCTCTTTACTAAAACAGTATTATGTTTGATGTTGAATGTATGTTGCATTGATGTACAATTCTGATTATCTTTGGTAAAAACACAGATCTATAGTAAATGTCCATAAAACATTGTGGTCAGTATCAGTTGTGTCAGTGTTTTGTGAAAAACGTTACTGGTTTATTATAGTTGTTATTGGAGGAAAAACTGTTATTATTTTTATGTTGTAAAATTGTTGTGACAAAGTGTAGTGTGACTACAGTATTAGTTTAGGACAAAGAGAGATTTTTTATGTTTTGTTGTTTTCAAAAAATCATGGCATAATCTATTTTATTAACTGTTCTTTCCTGTTGAGAGTGAGCTCCTGTTGTTAATTTGTTATTGTATGCATTCCAATACATCTTTTGTTTAAAGTCCAGACCAGTCCATATCACAGGTAACAGTTATTGTTGAAAAAAATAGCAATTTTTAAAACAAAATGTATAAAATTAAACATTTTTTGGGGAGTTTTAGTCTTAATCATTGATACAAGTACCTGTAGCCCATATTTGTCTGGTATCAAACTCAGCACTGTTATTTTTAAGTGATTTTATAATTGAATTTCAGTGATAATAAATACCCAAAATATGACAACTTATTAATATTAAGGACTGGTGGGAGTAGTTTGCGGTGCAATATGCATTCTGTGATACAAGAGTACTTGACTTTTATAAATTAGAAAATTTTCCCTTTTTATAAATTCTCAAGTATAATCCATAAGCTGCAATAAATTCTGAGGCAGTATATAGAACATGTAACAACTAGAACTAGGATTTTATAATTGATAAATAAATGTATAAAAAGATTTATTATTTTAGATAAAAAAAACTTGAATGTAGATCCACAGTCCACTCAATGTACATAACATGTCTTATTTTAATGTGTTTATGTAATCATTTGGAATTCAACAACAACACGTATTTGTAAAATTAATATTGTAGATTTATTTACGTTTCGGCCGAGGCCTTCTTTAGAATAACAATAACAAAACAACGGATGTGACGTCATGACGTTAACGTAACATGACGTCGCACAGTTTTGGGTTTTTTTGTTTATGTGAAATGCACATTTTGTACTGTTTTATGCACAGTGTATGATTTCCAAGCTTTTTCTCCATACTCTATACATATCACTAATAGTACATACATATCATTTGTATCAAATGTGTCTTTGTGGATACAAAGTACATATAGTGTTAGAAGGAATCTGTTAACAGTGCAATCTATGAAAAGCATATCTTTCCACTTGCCTCCTGTGGCCTTATTCAACAACATTGTAAGACTGAAACTTAAAATGTCTCAGTTTTAGACTTACAACATATTTGGATAAGGCCCCTGTTCAGTATTGACTGAAAACCATGACAGATAGATAATATAACTGTACATACTTCACCTGTCTAGCACATACTAGAGTATCATGGTAGTTATTTAACATTTTGCTAGAAATATCTATAATTATTTAGTCATTTATACATACATATTTTTCTACCTTTGTTTTTGTTTGTGTATTATGTGCAAAAATATCAATAAAATACTCCCAACAATTGTCTGTTCCTGTTATGGTTTAGTCCGTTCTAGATGGTAAAAAATGCAGCAGCAAAAATTCCATCCTTAACATCATCTACACATTGATCATCTGTGAAGTTTGAAGAAATTCCACCCTACAGTTTGTGGCTAGTTCAACACACAAGAATTTTCACAATGAGGCATATAGTAAAAGTAGTAAAGGGCCATAACTGAAGTAAAAATTGACGTAGGAAAGAACCAGGAACTTCTTCACATGTGGAAGCAAATTAACATTGTCTAATTTTCATGGAAGGGTACCTGCCGAGTTAGGGTCAAATCTGGGGTGTCAGGTTTCAAAACCATAATACACAAAAAACACTGTGCTTATTGATATAATACTGCCAAAAAGTATCTGTTTCCACAATTACATAACATGGACACGTGCAATAATAAAACATCAACATGGATTTTGTGTATTTGATTTATTGATATAATAATTATATTCTACATAATTATGTGTAAAATAGATGTAAACAATCATCAAAAATAACAAGTCAAGTGTCATTTTTACAACTTAATATGGACTAGAAATACCGGTTATTGACCAAATACTACGTTCTAAAAGAAATTTCTTTCATTATCAAATTACTGGTAATTAAGAAAAGAAAAAAGCTACCAATTTCCTGGACTGTTTTCAGCCATTCAGCCGCTCAACCACCCTGTCACATTTTATTTTTACCAAATGATACATACACTCCCTGGGGAGACTTTTTTCTCCTGTGGTTGTGGCAACACTGATCTGAGGCGTCTCAGGAATAGACACTGCCCTCAAGTGCATTCATACGAACAAAATAAAAATATGACTGGTCAATAAATGGTGATTCAATGAATAGTTTGAACACGAATGGGTAAGAATATGACCCATAACTTGCATAAGTTTTGCAATGTACTATTTCAAAACAATATTCTACATTATATTATTATTCCCTCTTCATTCTACAAACACTTACTATACCACAACCACAACCTTCAACAACAGGACTGCGTTCAATAAACGCTTATGCCCCGAGGAAGCCATTTCAACAAGTCTAAGTCCAAAATTAGGTCAAGGTGAAGGTCAAAATGGAGTCTGGTGATACAGGCGTGTGGAGAGTGGTCATATACAACATCCATGCAAGTTTGAAAGCTTTGTAGCAAGCCATATTAATGCTAGAAGAAACGGTCAATTTGGGTTAATCAGGCCGGAGGGACGAACGGACAGGTGAATCACTATATGCCTCCCGATCTATCGATACGGGGGCATAAAAATACTAGAACAGAAAATGTATAAAGTCAGTAAAAGTTATCGATCTAAACTACACAGTAGTATAAAAATATATATGATAATAATAAAATGTGCAACCATATTTACAATATAACTTTATAAGGTATAATTATTCGGTGGGGGGTGAGGGGCATAAAAAGAAGCCACACATCAAATACCAATGCTGTCATAAGCTGCCATCTTGTGGAATGTTTATTACAATAATCTGTGATGTCACACACTAAATTCTTGAAGAAACCTACAAATGTTGACTAGTGAATATTCAGCACCTCATAAAATAGTTGGCGCATTGTGAAGCTAAATGTACTTGGAAGACATATACTGAACATGAATATAGATGTAGTTGCAAGACACTATGTGAGCTGAACTGTAGAACAATATCAAGACATTACAAGGAAGTTATCTTCTCCTCCAATAACCTGTATCTCTCCAGCATTGGTGTATAAACCTGCAAATATACACAATTATTTTATTTATATTTTTTTACGATTATTAATCACATTCTACGACTTATATGATTCTCATGCATCATTCAGTTGCATCCACGGCCCCTGGGGCTGGGCGGTGGATAACCGGGGAAACAACCCTGTTTATAACTTCCGGCTTCCCCGCACTACTGGGATTTTTTCTCCGCACCAATACCCTGGGGAAATATTTAGTTGTCAGGGGCTCGGAAAATACCAGAGATTTTACCTTAAGCTGTCCCCCGGTGGAATGGCGGGGGTTTTGACATCCCAAAAGTAAAACTCCCTGCCATCCCTCTGGGTAGGAGGGGGGGGGAAGTGGATGCAAATGACTGGTGCATTACTCTCAACCCCATATTACTGATGCTTTCAATTACACATGGGGTCCAGAAAACAGAAGCTGATTTTCCTGTATAACAATGCCTCATCACTAGCAAGGGAAATACGTATACTAATTTCTATTTTGTCATTAATTTTTTTGAACAGAGTACTTTAGCCACAGGTTTTGTGACTGGAAATATAATTGATATTATGCCAGTTGTCAATCAATACCCTTTAAATCAACTTTAACGGTAAATTATAATCACATGGCCCAATGGATTAACTTGAAAACTTTCGCCAAGCAGCCTTCAACAAACAACCAGATGGAGCGACCTATTCTCTAGCTTAAAGTCAATTGTCAGACCACAGGAACACACCCTGTTCTTTCAGCTCTTTCAGCACTTTGATTATTGTTATACTGGTACACTGCTACTTACTTTATCAATGCCTGGTGTATGAGTACATACACATTCTGGTTTAGGTAAATTCTTCACAACTTCTTCAAAGTCTGTACCTTCTGGTTTCAATGCTGAAATTTCACAGACAAGAATGGCCTGATGTATAAGATATAATTACTAATAGGGGAGAAACTTAAGTATCACAGTTGGTAAACTAGCACAGTTGGTAAACTAGCACAGTTGGTAAACTAGCACAGTTGGTAAACTAGCACAGTTGGTAAACTAGCACAGTTGGTAAACTAGCACAGATGGTAGAGAGTTCACCCTGTAAACGAAGGGTCCCTGGTTCGAGCCCCCATCTTGTAGCACCTTTCTTACCCTGTTACACATGTAACATCCTCCTTAAATGGCACAGTGGCTCTACATCACAGCAAATTACTGTCAGGACAATTCACACGTCAGATAAAATCTGATGTTTAACAGATGTCAGGCACAATAAATACCTTTTCTTTTATATCTGGAATCATTTCAGTCAGACACGATATCAGCTTTTTTCCGTATTGAATCCACATAAACATTGAATCAATCCAAAATAAACAATGATTGTCAGTTGAACAATATGCTCTATACCAATGTATTTTATGATTAGATACTAAATAGATTGAAGTCTTGAAGTGATTGGAAAATGGTTGGTAGTCATATGCATACAGATGGAATATGAAGAAGTTAAGATTAAAGAAGAGCAAATCAAGTAAATCATAAAAGACACATCCCTGGCTTAGAATGAGAAGGTTGTAAGAACAATATCGATATTTTGAGAAAACAAGAAAAAACTGTCAGAAAATTACTCTTTGCCTATGGTAAAACAAGCTGTTTCATCTTCAAACATGACAAGTTCTGATTTTCATGAAAATAGGCTCACAAGCAGCGTCTCATGGTGCTGATTTTGAATACGTATCAGTATTATAAGGTCATAAGCAGTACTTACAGCCTTCTCATTCTAAGACAACTGTATGTAAACCTATATGCCACAATAGGGAGATAAAAATACAAGAAGCAAAATGACACGGAATGTATGAGAACAGACAGATAATAACGTACCGTAGATAGCTCGATAACATCCTCCTAAACATGCTGAATTAGGCACGTCTATCACATATACTGGTGTGTTAAATATGTCAGCTATCACCTATAAGCCAAAGACATTAACAAAGACAGATAACATTTACATAGAGGATATTTGTATTTTTCTGTGTATGATCGGCTGATAATTCACCGAGTGAGCAGCTGATGTAATATATATGAAAATATAAGTCAGCTGCTCACGAGGTGAATTATCAAACGATCATACATGGTAAAATACTAATATTCTATTTATTTCATGCTTCAAATAGCTTAAATGATGGAAATATTTCACTTTATACCTGAAATGTTTTGCGTGACGTCGTTTTCCCGCCATGCACGCGTCGAGTTGCAATCTAGTAGTTCTTTTGCATACATATATTGTTCTGTTATTTGTTAAATATTAAGAGAACAAGTGAAAATGCTTCTTATTTTATTTTTGGCGGCGGGGAAATTTGTTTTTAAAAAGAAGTCCATTGGCGTGAAATTATGAACTGTGAAATTATGAACTGTGAAATTATGGACAGTGAAATTATCGGGGAATAATCCACCGTTATTCCGCCGTAAACCACTGATAAGCATTAAATAAATTGAAATAACTGTATTAACAATTAAGATACCACCAGAAGCAACTGGTTGGTTTTGAATTACGTTTACATCACTTTTTAAATTTATTGAGTGCTTTATTTTCTTGACATTCATTGGCTGTAGTTATCCTACAAATATCTTACCTGTAGGATAGCTTTATTGGCCGAAGCTCCACCAGTGGCAATCACTCGAGAATTGGGACCTGTAAATAGAAATCAAATCTTGAAAATAAGGGATATTATATACAAATAGTTTCATCAGTAGCTAAAGATGTTTAATCAATTTAGTTAACATTAAAATCAATACTGCTCTGAGCCTCTCTCATTACTAACAGACGTAATGGCAAGATAGTACACATATGTTTATTTGCGATTTCCTTGACTTGGCAAAATGAAGAAATAATTTGTAAGTAAAAACAAATACAAATGACTAAAACAAAGCTATATCACAATTATGTAAGAAATGTAGAAAATCAACAAATATCCGGTGTTCAAAAACCAAGATGGCAACTATTGAACCAATGGGCAGAAATTCAGTAGGAGTATCTCATCTACTCATACAGTACAAACTGATACTAACTGAAACTTTCACAGCAGACAGGTAATTAGTAAAACTTACCAATTTTCATTCCACATGCCTGTGCATACATCAACCTTGCTAGGAACTGACTTTCCAGAACAGCACGCACTTCCACTGCGGGTGAAAAACTTTCAACCTGAAAATATCACCAAAACATTATCATCCAAACAACAAACATTAAAAAAAACTTCTCAAATTTATCAGTTTTATTTTCACTGCTGATTTCAAAATTGAATGTTGGAATCAGTAAACAATAGTAAAACTCACTTATAACAAATTCAAAATAGTGGGATTGTTTTAAACAGTTGACAACATAGGAGAAAAGATTTTGGTCTGAGTTTCAGTCTTAAACTGTTGGTGTAGAAGATCCCTGGTTACTTTAAACCAAATTACTTTCGCAAATACTAACTTTCCTGTTTTGCCCATCGTCGGCATATTGTGACGACAAAATTTTGCATTTTAAGTCTACCACTATGCCAATATTAATGTTATTATCACTTTCACGACCACGAAATTTTGCAAATTTCTTCTACCTATTCTGAAATCCACGAAATTAAATCCCACAAATTGTTTTTGGTTTACAGTAGCAACATCTGAGCAGTCAAGCTAACACGGCTCATACAGAACTTCCCTAAAATATCAGTATCAACAAAGCAGCACAACATGATACTTACCAACTTATCATTTTCGTCAAATCTGAATTTTCCCAATACCAAGGGCTGTATTTCTTTAGCATCAAAGTATATTCCTAGAATACATGTTATAAGGTATGAAATATTCCATAAAATATCAAAAGAATCAATATTCTACAATAATATTGAAACTGGTAGGCCACCAAATAAGTTCCAAATACAAGTGTTAGCAAATAACATTATATGCAAACATAAAACTTTGACATACCAAAGAGATTTTTGTAAAATATACATGCATTTATACAGCCAAAACAGCAAATATTGCTCAAAGTATGACCTTGACCTTGTATCAGCCAGATGATCATCAACTGATCATAAACTGCATACCATGAGGTACATGACATAGACAATGGTGGACAGACATTTCAGGAAGGGACATAGACAACCCAAGTGACATTCTAGAACTAACAGCTAACTGGACCAGCAGGTTGCACCTGACAGTGTGTGAACATTGACAATGTTTCATCTATTTCAATAAGTCTACAAAACATAACTTTAATACCGATGTTTCCATCATTTCCAGGTGGCGTCTGCTGCAGTAAATCATTAAACTTGGACCATGATCCGTCTGCACAATGCTCCATAATTCTCTCTCTTGTCAGAGAACCATTCTTGAAACTGAAACAATTAACAACATACTGTAAAATCATTAATTTTCATTGGGGATTAAATTTCATGGATTTCGTGGTTCACTTTTAACCATGAAAATCAAATACCATTTATCATTTTATTTTGGCCCTTGTATTCATTACCTGAAATGCAAACTCCACAAATTAAGGTCTTTTAACCAAACCAAGAAATTTTGTCCAATCGAAATTAAACAATTTTACAGTACACTACATAAAATAATTAAGTACCAAAATATGGATTCCCAGATGAAAATTTAAGAATCAAATTTAACATGATCAAGCAAGCTTCTTCTGGTTTCATTGCTGAAAAGGTCGAACAACTACTGCCAATAATGTGTCTCTGTAGCTCAGCGGTTAGTGTGCTCACCAGCTTATCTGGCAGCCAGGGTTCAAATAAGGCTAAAGGCACTCATATGCCTGTCATCATTTACATCAGAAGAAAGCTTACAAATATAGGCTATATACAAGAAACGATTTGACATCACTTCCACCATTTATTGGTCGATATACAACGGTATGATTTGTTCATTGTCTACATAGACATGTTAGAATTAACTATAAATGATTACAGAATGCAGTCATTATGTTAAATACTCAAATTGTACATTATCAGTCTCAATAAATAACTTAATACTGTAAAATAATTCATCATTATGGGGATTAAATTTTGTGGATTTCGTTGTCCACCTTAATCACAAAATCAAATCCAATTGACCATAATTTTTACCTTTGTATTTATTACCTGAAACTTAAAATCCATGAATTCAAGTCCCAATCGACGTGGCCTTTTTACCAAAACCACAAAATTTCGCCCCATCAAAATTAAACTATAGCTATCACAGGAGTGATGAATCATACCCCCGCAGCACCGCCTTGACACAGGAATATTATTTAAAATTATAGTCTAAACAACACATTTGATGGAAATCTGCTGCTATACAGATTGAAAAACACCATGATTGAAGGCTAATGTGAAAATTGATGAAGAAAACAATAAGTAACACACTAGTACAAAACAAAGTTATATAATTATAATCAACAAAACACGATTTGCATGACTATATAACCTTTGACCTATAAGTGTGACCTTGACCTTTGAGATAGGGACCTGGGTCTTGCGCATGACACACCGTCTTGATGTGGTGAACATTTGTACCAAGCAATTTTAAAATCCAGTAAGAAATGACAAAGTTACAGACACAATTTGCATGACTATTTAACCTTTGACCTGTAAGTGTGACCTTGACCTTTGAGATAGGGACCTGGGTCTTGCGCATGACACACCGTCTTGATGTGGTGAACATTTGTACCAAGCAATTTTAAAATTCAGTAAGAAATGACAAAGTTACAGAGCGGACACGATTTGCATGACTATACAACCTTTGACCTGTAAGTATGACCTTGACCTTTGAGGTAGGGACCTGGGTCTTGCGCATGACACACCGTCTTGGTGTGGTGAACATTTGCACCAAGCAATTTTAAAATCCAGTAAGAAATGACAAAGTTACAGAGCGGACACGATTCGCATGACTATAATATATAACCTTTGACCTGTAAGTGTGACCTTGACCTTTGAGATAGGGACCTGGGTCTTGCGCATGACACACCGTCTTGCTGTGGTGAACATTTGTACCAAGCAATTTTACAATCCAGTAAGAAATGACAAAGTTACATAGCGGACACGATGCTAACATACCAACAGACCAACATGGTGACTCCAGTATACCCCCTTCAAACTTTGTTTGCGGGGGTATAATGAGTTTACAGTACTTAATGATCTTAGTAAGGTTATAATTCAAATGGTCTACAAAATTTCTTGTCAGAATATGGTAGATCAATGGCACAAGGGGTCCATGGGGTAAATATGTGAATACTGTAGGTAAATCTGGATAAGGGATCTAAGGGTGAAAGTACAACTGACACAATAAACCCTAACTAAATAAACAGCAATACATGCACTAGTAGTAACAATACTGGTATTGTTTGGCGAATTTGACACGAACCTGACCTTTTGATCAGCATAATTTAACAGTCGTTACATTATGCGTATTTATAACCTTGGTTGTTGGGGAGTATCACTAAGACGCTCGAGATGTAATACAAATTTGAAATACCGATATTGCACTATTTGCTTGCGGAAATTGATATATACAAAGCAACAACATTGTAATATATTCATGCATAAAGGTCAGGTTCGTGCCAAATTTGCCAAGCTTTATAAAAGTACTAAAGGAAGTCAGGAGGTTATGTCTTCACAGTCAGAATATTCTGAAACATATCAATTATAGTTTATTATTTCCTACACCCAGGGAAATATATACAAATACACATCACTAGTCAGAATCTAACAACTACTGAATAGACATAACATGCATACCACCATGCAGGGTTGAGAAAATTAAAATCCCTAGACTTTCACTGACTGCCTTTGACTAAAGTATACTTTTCACAGACGAAGAACATCATATTTTTTCAGCCTCGTATAAGTTATTGTGCGATTGAGTAAGGCTTTTATTTCGTTAGTTACTTGATAAAATGTTCACATATCAACATTACTGTGCTGGTATAGTGAGCAAGAAAAATAAACATTGAACACTTTACAACGCCATCCGAGAAATTCATTTGTGTTATCCTAACTAACTTTCAGTCATTCATAAGGAATAAGTCAAATATATTTTTCAAACATTGGAGGTTGTACTGATCTGAATTTGTTTATTGGCCAAAAAAGAAATCATCCATGGGAACTTTCAGAGAACTTCAAAATACTCAAGTAATTTTGCGATAGCGAGTGTCGATTGTACACCTGCATGAAAAGTAAATACTCAGTAATTTTGAGATAGCAAGTGTCAAATGTACCCCTGCATGAAAAGTAAATACTCAGTAATTTTGAGATAGCCAGTGTCGAATGTACGAGGGCCATTCAAAAAATACGTAGACAACCTCGATTGTTTCACTATTTATCATCCGATTTTCATCAAAATTGGTAGAAATCAGGTTCTACCGGTTATGAATTCAGTGCGTATATTTATCATGAAAAATACACTCAACCGCTTTAAAAACGCACCACATATGAAATATCGGTTTTAGTGATGAAAACGTTAATTTATCGTTATTTATTTTCGGATTAATAATCTTCAGTCTATTTTCAACGAGATGTGTGATTTTCATGCCATTATTACGAGTTTGAAATGAATTATGATATAGATAACACGGAGACCCATGGAAGTGAAAGTCACAATTTCAAAAGCAAGTGTAAGAGCCCGCTACATTGATGCATGCACGTGGTATCTCCTCCTAAAGCATAACATTAATTACGTAATAGGATAGAATGATGTTCGACGTGATGTTTCCCACCATTCAAGCAATGCTTAACTTGAATTATAAATGTTATGTGGCTATGGCTGTCTGGCTAATACCGTACGACCGAGTGCGGTTCAGATATGCGCATTATGTGAACCTAAGATGGATTCAAGCCTTATTTAAACTTGAAGTCTTGGTTATGAGTATCAGACTGTCAGGAAATATCACGTTGTGCTTCTATGGCACCTCAAATCAACACTATGAAGGAGCTTAAAGACAAAAAGTTGAGACTTAAGGCTCTAAACGGGAGAAAACTCATTAAAAAATGTACTAAAATAATTTTCCTTTTTATTTACAATTTTGAAAGAAATAATTATGAAAATGCACTAATGTACTTTTGGCTTGTTGATTGACACCCAGCATTATTTTGACACTGTGTGCAGCCATGCGGAACCAATTACAGTGACACAAATTGTGTCATGTTTCCTCCTAGCTCGGGCTCAATACCTTTAGCTTGTTTCATCCAGGTCGGTCTGTGACTGTGCCATTCGCTAGGAATCGATGTTCTAAGCCCACAATAATTGTATGGTGGCAGCTGAACCGCTATGCTAAGGCACCGAGGCTCCTTTTAGTTGGAGTCGAAGGCACAATCATCGGGAACAAATATTCGAGATATTCGCAGCATAAAAATGCCATTAGCAAATATTGCTTATGTTGTTTTTTCAATGTGTAAACCAACAGCGTACAGTTTAAAGTTAATATTGATCACACAGGTCGACGCGATCGAGCTGCACGTGCAAAACATGCAAAATAAAAAAAAGTTCTCTGTGCGGGGTATTCCGAATTTAAAAAAATCGTTTTCTTTATTTAGGCCAAGCTTATGAACTGAACAAACCCTGTAAACTATCAATTTTAGCACAAAAAGTATTTTGACAAAATTTGATTATTTTCAATAGTGGTGCGTTTTTAAAGCGGTTGAGTGTATATGTTATGCTCGAAAATATGGTAGTTATAGCAACGCAAAATTGAACACACAGGGCATCCCATCGATTTATCCCGTAGAAAATTGGTGTTGATTTCTTCACCCCGTCATTTTAACGGTTACAAAACCTTTATAGAATTGATGTGTGTATCGTTTGAGACTATATAGTTTTGTGTTTCAAATTATGATGTCATAATTATCAGGGTTACAGAGATATTGGTTATCAGACAAAGTCACTCTTAAAAGCGGAAAGAAAACGTGACGTCGCGTTAAACCACGGGGAAAGCGTAATCCTGCAATTATGTGTTGCGCTTGGTATAAACAGTTCTTAGACACATATAATTACTTGAATCGTGGCCGAAAATTGGAGATTATACCTAGAGAAAGTACTGTAACATCCTGTAAAACATACAGTGCATGGGTTGTATATATTTCTTGATTTTGGCAGCTTAAACATAGAGTCCAAATTTCGCTTTTCTGGACGTCAAGACTTTGATATTGGCGCGATTTGGGTATGTGAGTGTAAAACTCGAAACAACAAATGAAATAGTAAATTCTATTTGTTGTTTTTTTGTAAGTTTAATCCGTTATTGTTAATTGGTCATTATACAAAATGGTTGGAGTTGTACAATAAGTATATTGTGATAATTTAGAAGATTTTGTGAGGTTACCGAAACATATGACGTCAACAACGACGTCTGGACTTGCCCCGTGGTCACTATAGGAACATTCCATAAAACATGATCCCCACTCAACCGTCGGTCCGATTTCTATGAAACTTTTGGATTTTGGCAACTGAAGGTGGTGCTACACCATAATAAATAAGTATTGATTTATCTGCGAAAATAAGCTAGCAAATTGATTTGTCTACGTATTTTTTGAATGCCCCTCGTACCTTTGCATGAAAAGTAAATACTCAGTAATTTTGAGATAGCGAGTGTCGAATGTACCTTTGCATGAAAAGTAAATACTCAGTAATTTTGAGATAGCGTGTGTCGATTGTACCCCTGCATGAAAAGTAAATACTCAGTGATTTTGAGATAGCGAGTGTCGATTGTACCCCTGCATGAAAAGTAAATACTCAGTAATTTTGAGATAGCGAGTGTCGATTGTACCCCTGCATGAAAAGTATTGCAAATTTGAGTTTAGGTCATACTGTACCCTAATAAAATATAGTATGACTTAAAGCAGTCCAGATAGACATTGACCAATGGTGTATAATTAGAGGGTCGTTCTGGTAGACAACATTCTAGAACATCAGCAGTTCCCATAGATATCTGAAATCACACCATTTATATGTACTGTAAAATCATTTATTTTCGTTGGGGATGAAATTTCGTGGATTTCACGGTTCACCTAAAACCACGAAATCAAATCCCATTTAACAGTCATTTTGGCCCTAGTATTTATTACCTGAAATGCAAATCCACAAATTATTATCCCATTGAAATGGTCTTTTTTACCAAAACCATGTACAATATGACAAGCAGTAGATGGAACCAGGACTCAATCAATCAGTACTTTGTTGTTTCACAAGCAACAGAAATCTTCAACCAATGAGGGGTCAGGGGACAACAAAACCTTCCACCAATGAGGGGTCGGGGGACAACATTGTGGCCAACGTCACAGAAGAATAAAACCTACACAACCTAGGAATCAAGCTCATATATGCTGAGTGACAGTCTTTTTTATTTTAAAGGATTTGCAAAAAAAAAGCAACAAAATAGTAATTAGGAATTGCAACAAATACTGAGGTTCCCTACCTGGTTTTAAGGTTTTTTAATGTTTCTGTTGCCTAGTATGGCAACCACCACAAACTTAGACGTGCATAATCTCCTTAATACTAAATAGTCCCTTTTCACATAGCAAGTCTCATAAACATAGCTTGAAAACTGCTTGAGTTATGGAAGGATTCTGATTTTTTGAAAGGGCAAACTTACAGTCCCCTCAGGTTGAAAACTGGTAGGGTACTAACAACTAGTATATTATCTCATAATAAGGAACAGGTAGCAGTACAATAGGCTCTAACCAGTTCTAGCACATTGACTAAGGGGTACTGCAAAATAATTTAATTTCGATGGGACAAAAGGCGTACATGCTGTAAAATCATTAATTTTCGTGGGTGATTAAATTTCATGGATTTCATTGTTCACCTTCAACCACAACATAAAATTCCAACAAACAATAATGTCAACCCTAATATTTATGACCTGAGACGCAAAGTCCACGAATTATCATCCTATTTTACCAAAACCACAAAATTTTGTCCCATCGAAATTAAATGATTTCACAGAAGGTGGTCTGTAGACACATTTCACGGACCGGTGGTGTAGGTAGAAGCTACAACAAAAAAGACTAGACATAAAGCATAATTACCAGGTCATATTTTGGGGTTAAATAATTTGTGAAGGTGAAATTGAAAATAGAGATTACCAGACAAGTCCCATGTAAGTGGACTGATCTAGGGGGTTAATGAATATATGACCATTTGTTCCTGGAGTGGCTTCTGGTATCCATAGAAACACTGTATCACTCGATCCAAGACTTGCCTAGTTATAATACAAATACACACATCATTAGGTGAAAAAAGCTTGTTTCCACTACCTGCTATGAAAAAGTAGGGCCAGTAGGTAGAAAATAATTCTTTTTTTTAATTAGGAAAAATACTCAGTTGACTTTGAAATCATCCACTTTTAAGTTTAGAATACTCACAACCAAAACTCTGTCCAAACGCCACTAGGGTAGGGGGCCAAAAATAGGGTTGGTGGGGGTAGCAGAAAACAAGTAACTTTGTTTGGCCTTATCAGGTTCTCAGGACACAGTCAGATCTGTAGTAGTCAGCATCTAAATTAATCAACTACTTGTCTTAATTAACCTATCTCCCAGTGGAAGCCTTGTCCATAGCAAATAGCTAAGTTGTTCAGGGGCCATAATTCTGTTGAAATGTTTGATAGTATTACATGGCTTTGATATTGTAATCTTGTGTTTATGATGGTAAATAAGTATGCCAAGTTTGACAGCAATGCATTGATTAACAGATTTCAACATTTTGTAACAGACAGACGAACGAACGGACAGGACAATCACTATATGCCACCTGCATCAGTAGACAGTGCATAAAAACTTTTCCTTAAGTGTATCAGCTTAACAGGAACATCAAGATTACCAATGATTTACATTGTTTAGAAGCATTATGAATAGAGCTACAGTAATCATATAGAAAACATGGGTTATTCTTCGTTTCTTGGTAAATATCTGCAGCTCAATCTTTTAACTTAAGTGAAAATATTTAAGTTTTCACTTATCTAAAGATGTTTTGTGAATACCACCCCTGATAATTTGCTAAAGTATTTCTTGACTTTTTTTTTGTTATTGTGTGGTTTTTTCATTGAGAAAATAAAGTGTTAATAGAATGGCATTGAGAATAGTGGAGGAGCGATCTACAGACCTGGCCCAGATCTCCCTTAACATCTCAAGCTGAGCTTTAATCTCATCTCAAATTTTGTCATGTGTCATTTAGACAAATTCCTTCTGGATTCATAATTTGCATCACAAAACAGAAAGCACTATTTTTAGTTTATTACAGTAAAATTTTAAGAGCATGAACTTAAGATTTGTCGTAAATTCAGACTCAAGAGTGTCAATGAGCAAAATCTTAATTTGAGATGAGATTTTTTCTGGAGATGTTTCAGGAAGTCGGGACCAGAGTTTAAAATAGCTGAAAAAGCCCTGTCTGAACCAAGACCAACTGTATCGCTACAGAACATGTGTACATACTATAACATCGCCGGGTCTCGGTGCTAGGCCAGCTAGGGAGGATGGATTGTCCCCGGTGAATGCCACAACCTTACAGTCAGGGGAGAATCCATATCTACTACACAGATAGGCTGATGTGTTTCCCTGAAACAAGAAAAGTTAAAGATATTCATAGTCAAATTTATCTTTAGCACTCACGGTAGGCATCAAATATGATGTATTAAAAGATGTGGTTGTTTAGTACAGGTGTATAATCTATTATCCAGAATAAAATGGCTCATTTTATACTAAATTTGGTTCTTACACAATAATACCTGACCAAAAACAGTTTTCCCAGACTTTTTCTAGCGACCAAGCGCTAACATTCCCTGACCAAAAACAGTTTTCCCAGACTTTTTCTAGCAACCGACCGCCAACATTCCCTGACCAAAAACAGTTTCCCCAGACTTTTCTAGCGACCAACTGCCAACATTCCCTGACCAAAAACAGTATCCCCAGACTTTTTCTAGCAACCAAGCGCCAACATTCCCTGACCAAAAACAGTTTTCCCAGACTTTTTCTAGCGACCAAGCGCCAACATTCCCTGACCAAAAACAGTTTCCCCAGACTTTTTCTAGCGACCAAGCGCCAACATTCCCTGACCAAAAACAGTTTCCCCAGACTTTTTAAAGTGACCAGACGCCACAGTATTCTCAAAACCCAGATAATAAAGCACACACTACTTACAACAACTGTATTTGATGGTACTGCCCTCCCCACGGATAATAAAGCGTCCAGATAATAAAGCACACACTACTTACAACAACTGTATTTGATGGTACTGCCCCCCCACGGATAATAAAGCGTCCAGATAATAAAGCACACACTACTTACAACAACTGTATTTGATGGTACTGGTTCCCCAAGCTTTTCTGCTAATCCAGGACCACATGTCTGAAATAATAGGAACCAGCATATAACTCATCATAACAGACTAACACAACATAATCCAAACAGGCATTAACAAAGACTTGGTTTTGTAACATAAATACATGGATTATTGATAGAAAGGAGGAACAGTACCAGATCATTACCCTATTAATATGACATGTTATTGGGAATATATTTCCCTAAAAATAACAGTCCCAATGCTCTTCATGTATCTTTATACATAACTATTTGAAATCCTTCACTCTCTGAGCCCACTACTTAGTGATTCATCTAGAAAATTCTGATGTGGGCCAGTTTTCAAGAGCCAGACAATTTACAAGACTGACCGAGATAGTGAATGATTATTTGTTTTTTTCCCTGTAATAGTGGCCACTGTCTTCTAAATTCGGGGGAGATTTGTTTTATTATACAGGGTGTCTAAAAAGAAAGTATACAGTTACAGTGCATTTTAATGAAATCTTATCATTCTGCTATCGCAAAGACATTTAGCACATGGTTAGTCAAAAGGTGAAAATTTTATCTGGCATCAGTTTAAAACTTGTAACTTGGATATTTTTTTAAGACCTAGTGTTTGACCCCACATGACCCAGTTTCAAACTTGGCCTAGATTTCATAAAGAAAAACATTCTGACCAAGTTTCATGATGATTGGATCAAAACCACGACCTCTGGAGTGAACACAAGGTTTTTCTAAGATTTATTCTAGTGACCTAGTTTTTGACCCCACATGACCCAGTTACCTTCAGTAACCATTATTTGGTAATCATTAATACAAAATCATTAATCATTAATATTCAAGGGGATATATTACAATTTTATGGACGATTTCAACCACGATATTAAGTCCCCATGAATATTAATAATATCTTTATGACTTGGATAAGATACCCTTGAAATTACAACCCCACGAAATGGTAATTTTCACTCAAAACATAAAATGTTGTCCCATCAAAATGAAATGATTTTACTGTATTTGCTGATGAATCACCAACCTTCTGTTGTATATCATGAACCATCTCCATACATGGAATTTGAACATATTTTTAGTAACACCTGAACATAGGTACTGCATGCATTACCATGCTAATAAATGGGCCACATTTCAATATACTGTAAAATCATCTAATTTCGATGGGACGAAATTTCGTGGTTTTGGTAAAAAAGACCATTTCGATGGGACGTTAATTTGTGGATTTTGCGTTTCACATAATAAATACAAGGTTAAAAAAATATTATTCAATGGGATTTAATTTTGTGTGAATCACGAAACTTAACTCCCCACAAAACTAATGATTTTACAGTATTTTCAAGTGAAAGAGAGAACTTACATCTAGACATACAGGCGACTATGTTTTAGTGTGTAAATCTAGGAGATTCATACCTGATCCATCACTTACCTCTAGACATACTGGCGACCATGTCTTAGTCTGTAGATCTAGTAGATTCATACCGGATCCATCACTTAGATCTATAGGTGCATAGTCTCCCAGGAATAATGAGGCAGCAAAACTGCTACAGATAGATATTCTCTGCAATAGATAGATATTCTCTGCAATAGATAGATATTCTCTGCAATAGATAGATATTCTCTGCAATAGATAGATATTCTCTGCAATAGATAGATATTCTCTGCAATAGATAGATATTCTCTGCAATAGATAGATATTCTCTGCAATAGATAGATATTCTCTGCAATAGATAGATATTCTCTGCAATAGATAGATATTCTCTGCAATAGATAGATATTCTCTGCAATAGATAGATATTCTCTACAATACAATATAAAACCTTGGATAATCTGACTACCTTAGATGAATTCTGGTCGTAGGCTCGCTAAGGTCTTCTCTCTTCTCGTTGAAATTTTAGCTTCATAATTGTAAACTTTCCTGACTTTGCCAGTATTTGCCTAGTCAGGTTTTTAAAAGTTATTTAATTATAGTCTTAGCGTTAATAACACTATCAGGTATAGAGTACCTGTCTAGCTTATTGGCATAAATAATTTTACTATATTTTGGGTTCAAAGCCCAACTACAAATGTTTTGAAGAGTATTTCAGTCATATAGGGAGTACCCAGTCACATCATTTAGTCATTGGTACGGTCTGCACAGATGTTGTACTGCACAGGTATGATACAACCTTAGATACAACCCTAAACCTTTCATTAGCAATGGAAACTTTGGACTATTTGAAAGTTGCAACATGGTTTGATCCACATGTAAAAGAAATGATGAAGATCAACTTACTGGTAATGCTTTAACCAAACATATAATATCGGAAACTCCCTAACTATCACAATAATCAATCTGGTAATGCCTAGGTCCCACTCAGCACTTTTTGCATCAGCAATGTACTCCCGATTTAATAAATGAACTTAGGAATGTATCTGGAAAAGGTTCATCAATGTGTAGGGGAAGCCTCTGGGAAGTAATTAGAAAATTTTGAAAACCCCTGTACCTGATTCCTCCCGAAAGTCATTTATTTCCATCGGGAGTATATCGCCAAAGCAAAAAAACAGCTCAGTGGGACCAAGGCATAACTTCTGGGAACAACTTGTTAATTGCTTGCTTAGATATTGAGAGAAATAACTAGAGCTATTACAGGAGTGATGAATCATACCCCCGCAGCACCGCCTTGACACAGGAATATTATTTAAAATTATAGTCTAAACTACACATTTGATGGAAATCTGCTGCTATACAGATTGAAAAACACTATGATTGAAGGCTAATGTGAAAATTGATGAAGAAAAAAATAAGTAACACACTAGTACAAAACTAAGTTATATAATTATAATCAACAAAACACGATTTGCATGACTATATAACCTTTGACCTCTAACAGACCAACATGGTGACTCCAGTATACCCCCTTCAAACTTTGTTTGCGGGGGTATAATAATTACATCTGATACAGTACATACCTCAGTGTTCTCATACGCTTCTTTCTTTGTTTGAAATATCTTCAAAATATGTAGGCCAGTAAACCTTTCAAATCCACGAGATCCAGTGATACGAGCCAGTTCCTTAAAACAATGAAGACATATCATAGTCATACAGTGAACAAAGTCAGATATATCGCTGGCTTAGAATGAGAAGTTTGTAAGTACAAAATTGATATTTTGAGAAAACAAGACAAAACTGTTCCAATGTTACTCTTTACAGAAAAAAAAACAACTTAATTTTGGTTAATGACAAGTTCCGATTTTCACGAAAATAGGTTCGTAAGAAGCGCCTCATGATGCAAATTTCAAATATGTATCAGTCTTATAAGGATGTAAGTAGTAGTTAGGACCTTCTCATTCTAAGCCAGCGATATAAACCCAAACTGCATCACACATAGTGTTTGTAGCCCTTTACTGCATAGCCATGATATAAGCAAATTACACATTTCTAACTTCCATATTTTTACCTATGCTCATGTGTAATGATAGAAATTGTCTGTTGTTACAGAAGAGCGAGCTAGTTCCAGTTGTGAATTTTAGAAAAAGGGGATCGATCATTAGTTCACATAATACTGTTCAGGTGTTGAAACAGCATTCTGACACTGTCTACGGCCTTCGTGATTAATAAATATGCATTTGAACTCCAGCGCCAGTGGCCAGTATATCAAGCAAAACTATGATCTAATTCCAAATTAAAACTTGATGAAAACAAGAGCTGTCACTAGACAGCGCGCTCGACTATTGGCAGCCATTTGTCAGAAAAAATATAAGTTCAAAACAGGCCATTTAAAATTTGTATTATATTGAAACGTGAGTTACGCTACTTAGTTGACTACATGGCAATGAAAGCTAATGTACAATGGTTGTTGAGGCATGGCAATTATCTCAACACTGGACTATTAACAAATATTTGTCAGTGAAAATGATTTTAAGACTTCAAGCGGCACTGTACTCTATTCAAGAAATGTGTATGTTTAAAGGGAATTGTATACATCCACTGACATAACAAAGTTTCTACAAAATAATCATATGAGTAAGATATGATTTGTTAAAGGAGTCAATTTTAAAACATTGGTGACAAGTTAAACTTTTCAATGCAATATCATTGATAGTAGGTGAGATATGGTTTGAATGTAACTTGCATGCAAAACTTTAACCAAGGAAAGTCTAAGTTAAAAGGGGCATAACTCGAATTTAACTAACAATGGAGTTATTACAATTGACCAGTACCATTGACTAATGATGATAAACAAGTGTTATAAGTTTCAATGCAATATCATAAATAGTAACTAAGATAGGGCGTGAATAGAACTTGCATGTAAAACTTGAACCAATAAACTCCTATGTTAAAAAGGGGCATAACTGAAATAAAAAAATAATAGAGTTATTGCCCTTGACTGATACCATTGACTGATGATGGTAAACAAGTGTTGTAAGTTTCAATGCAGTATCATGGATAGTAGCTGAGATATGGTCTGAATGAAACTTGCATGCAAAACTTTAACCAAGAAAATTCTATGTTAAAAAGGGGCATAACTCAAATAATAATCATAATAGAGCTATTACCCATAACCGGTACCATTGCCTTATGATGGTTAGTAAGTGTTGTTAGTTTCAATGACATAGCACAGATACTATTTGAGATATGGCCTTATTAGTAACTTGCATGCAAAACTTTAACCAAATTTTCTAAGTAAAAAAGGGCCATAATTTGCATTAAATTCATGCAAGAGTTATCTAACATGGTTGATTACATGACAGGGAAAGCCAGTGCAAAGTTTCAATCCAATATATGCACTGGTTATTGAAATATAACCAAGGTTAAAGTTTTGCATGTAAAACTTTAACCATATGCAACGCCGACGCCGACGAACAAGTGACTGTAATAGCTCTCATATTCTTCGAATAGTCGAGCTAAAAACGCTGGTACCATAGGTCCACCGACAGCAGCCTCTAATTGTTGAATCTGCGGACCAGTTGTAGCATCCATCCATACTGGTGAGTTCCTCACACTGAATCCATCCTGTAAGAAATTATAAAAATAAGTTCAACAATTATTTACAGTGCCATACTAATATAGCTCATGCAACTTAAACCACCCAGACCAGACGTTGTTAGAGTCAGACCAGACGTTGTTAGAGTCACCCTGACCAGCCGTTGCCTAGAGCCACCCCGACCATCCGTTGCCTAGAGCCACCCCGACCATCCGTTGCCTAGAGCCACCCCGACCATCCGTTGCCTAGAGCCACCCGACCATCCGTTGCCTAGAGCCACCCCGACCATCCGTTGCCTAGAGCCACCTGACCATCCGTTGCCTAGAGCCACCCCGACCATCCGTTGCCTAGAGCCACCCCGACCATCCGTTGCCTAGAGCCACCCCGACCAGCTGTTGCCTAGAGCCACCCCAACCAGCTGTTGCCTAGAGCCACCCCAACCAGCTGTTGCCTAGAGCCACCCCAACCAGCCATTGCCTAGAGCCATCCCAACCATCCATTGCCTAGAGCCACCCCAACCAGCTGTTGCCTAGAGCCACCCCAACCAGCTGTTGCCTAGAGCCACCCCAACCAGCTGTTGCCTAGAGCCATCCCCACCATCCATTGCCTAGAGCCACCCCGACCATCCGTTGCCTAGAGCCACCCGACCATCCGTTGCCTAGAGCCACCCGACCATCCGTTGCCTAGAGCCATCCCCACCATCCGTTGCCTAGAGCCACCCCGACCAGCTGTTGCCAAGAGCCACCCCGACCAGCTGTTGACTAGAGCCACCCCAACCAGCTGTTGCCTAGAGCCACCCCAACCAGCCGTTGCCTAGAGCCACCCCGACCAGCCGTTGCCTAGAGCCACCCCGACCAGCCGTTGCCTAGAGTAGCATGGACAGCTCCCATGATTTCAGACTCATTTAGTTGCCTTATAGGAGCCATGCAAGAGTCTGATGGTCAACTACAGAAAGCCCCTCCTCCACATCTACAAGTATACAACCACTGGAGTCTTGATTTTGAGGTAGTTTATGTTTATAATGTTAGGTTTCACTTCTTTACAAAAAGGGGTTTCAAACAAATTAATCCCAGGTAAGTCAATTCTCACAGCAGACCTTAAAAATTGTGTATTACCTTGAGTTGATCATACATGTTTGACCCAGGCTTTAAATTCCTCAGAATATTTCTAGTTCCCGACTTCCAGTAAACACTGCCGTGTTGCTGAAATATTCATATGTCATATAACGAATAAGTAACAAACATATAGACTAAGTAAATATCATTTAGAATAAATTAGAAACATAAATAATAAATAGGTTAAGACTCATAAAGTAGTTAAAAACTTTGGAAAATAAAACACTGTGTAGAATGCATTATAAGGGATATATTCCAGGGCCTTTTTTCCAAAAATTGGGAAGAGGCCTTAGCCTGTCAGTTTGGGAAATTCAAGCGCGATTTTCGACCAAATTGGGAAAAGGAAGTCTAGCTCAAGATACATCAAAAAAGAAACTGCAGTCCACATACGAGTACATGTTAAGTCATCCAGGGCTTTCATGTTTAATTATAAAGTTAAGTCCTAACTTTTCATGAACAACAAAAGCCCCATTATAGCCCACAACTGTCACCTTTAGTTTCTCTTATTTATCATTCTTTCTTTAATGTTCTTTTTTAAACATAATATACATTTCCATTGTATGGGGCTATGATCTGTCAATTAATTTTACGATTTTTGTAATTTCGGCCCGGATACGACCGGTACGGTCCCGAACCATTCCGTTCTAAAATTCAATACAATGGGAATTTAGCATTTGTTTTTTGGGAAATTCTTTTACGGAATTGGGAAAAAAAGAAGCTTTTTGCGATTGGGAAGTCACCGAAGATCGGCCTCTATTTTAGAAGGAAACAAGACTGCTTTCAATAAACGCTTATGCCCCCGTGGAAGCCATGTCCATAAAAAGCTGTAAGTCAATCAGGGGCCATTATTCAGTTAAAATGTGTGATAGTGTTACATGGCTTTGAACTATAAGGGACTTATGATGGTAAACGAATATGCCACATTTGAAAGCAGTGCCTCGATTGGCTTGCCACCAATTCATATACCAAGTTTCAAGTCAATACTTTAAATACTTTTGAAGATACGCTCCAGACAAACAATTATCATGAAAATACTGAAGGGGAGATAATTCAAAATGTAAGACAGACAGAGTTATGGTTCTTGGTCCATGCACTTCTACAAGCTACCATCTATTTATTTATCAAGTTTTAAGGCAATATCTTAAACAATTTTGAAGATACACTCCGGTCAAAATTTTATTCTGAAAATACTAAAGGGGAGATAATTAAAAGTTTAAGACAGACAGAGTTATATTGCTTGGTCATTGCACTTCTCCAAGTTGCCATCTTTTTATATTCGAAGTTTCAAGTCAATATGTTAAATAGTTTTGAAGATATACTCAGAGCAAAATTTGACTATAAAAACACGAGAGGGGAGATAATTCAAAATTTAAAACAGACAGAGTTATGGTTCTTTGTCAATGAACTTCTCCAAGTTGCCATTTATTTATATATCATATTTCAAGTCAATATGTTAAATAGTTTTGAAGATACGCTCCAGACAAAATTTTATTGTGAAAATACTAAAGGGGAGAAAAGTCTAAGTCCAAAATTAGGTCAAGGTGAAGGTCAAAATGGAGTCAGGTGATACAGGTGTGTGGAGAGTGGTCATATACAACATCCATGCAAGTATGAAAGCTTTGTAGCAAGCCATATTAATGCTAGAAGAAACGGTCAATTTGGGTTAACCAAGAATTTGGCCTTTCAATAAGTCTAAGTCCAAAATTAGGTCAAGGTGAAGGTCAAAATGGAGTCAGGTGATACAGGCGCGTGGAGAGTGTTCATATACAACATCCATGCAAGTTTGAAAGCTTTGTAGCAAGCCATATTAATGCTAGAAGAAACGGTCAATTTGGGTTAACCAGGGCGGACGGAAGAACGGACGCCCCCACGATCGCTACCTTAGGTGGTCATTCCATTGTTTAAGATCAAAGGAACGACCACTTAAAGGACAAAAGAATTAAGTGGTCACGGAATGAATTGAATAGATTTCTATTGTGTTAGGCCACACCTCCGACCACCTAAGGTAGCTTACGTGTGTACGGACGGACGGACGGACGGACGGACAGGTGCATTACTATATGCCTCCCGATCTATCGATAGGGGGGCATAAAAAGGCCCTGTATTCCAGTGAGTTGGCAACAAAGGGAGACAAAGTGGCGCTATTTCTACATCCCACTATCCCACATACTTATGTCTTAGACCAGAAAAATACACCATGTATATGCATATTGAATTTACGCTTCACAAACACGACTGGATGTTCACCCTCTGTCAACATTCCATCTTAGTTTGAACTTGTATCAACTGATGAAAAAATAAGACTGTTTTGCATAAAGAGTGCCTTGTACCCATACACATTTCTCACATAGAAACAAACAGTTAGCTGTCTTAGTGTTTTGCGCGATCGGTATTTTGTTCATATTTTTTTTTTTGTATCAATAAGAGCGTGCTGTGCACATACAGATGTCTTGTTTCTTATTTTTCACATAAAGGGGTATTGATGTGTATTTGCAGGGTATAGTAACTTGGAAACAGAGATGGGTAAATACTCAGTCATAAATAAAAATAAATAAACATTGGTGACAAGTTTTCTGCTGTTTCACATGTTTATTTCCTCGACCAGTTTCATTATACAATCTTCAGGAGGAATTTACACTATTCATTACACCATTCATAGTGTAAATTCCTCCTGAAGATTGTATAATGAAACCGATGGAGGAAATAAACATGTGAAACAGCAGAAAACTTGCAGACAATTTATTTTTATTCATTTACCCGTAGTGAGACACTAACTCATTATTTAGCGTACCCAGTTACAATGTATATTAAGACATCACTACTTACCTGACCATCACCAGATAATGCAACAACCTTAGAAAAGTCAAATCCTGACTGCTTCATCTTATCTAGTACCATATCTAATGCCTGTATATACAGAAAAATATAAAAAAAGCTTAAATCCATTCATTGTCTTACATATAATCATATCAAACAAGACCGTGTTCAGTAAACGCTTATGTCCTGGTGGAAGCCTTGTCCACAAAAAATAGATAAGTCATTAAGGGGTCATAATTCTTTAAAAATGTTGGACAGTGTTACATGGGTTTGACAATGTAATGTGTATACGGTTGTAAACAAGTATGCCAAGTTTGAAAACAATGCCTTGATGGCAAATCTATTTTTCCACATTTTGTGACAAACGAAAGAAGGAGTGGACGGACGAACAAACAATCAAACAAATGGACAGACAAACGAACAAGGAGAAATCACTTTACGCCTCCCCATCGGTAGATGCAGTGACTTAAAAATTTGAGTTAACAGCATATTGAAAGTTTGTCTGTTGGAATTGGTGAGAATATCTGACCATATTCTGACATGTGTTATGGTTAGAATTGATGGAGAGGATCTATATGGTATAAATACTAACCTTGACCCACATTGCAGTCGGGGCTGTAACGCCAGCATGGTCATCATGTATAATCACTCCACCAGACGTTCTGAAATGAATACATGCAAGATAATGTCATGGATATCAGAATCATGTAACCCTATGTCTCGGTTTAATACCATTAATTGAGAATTTTTAAAGATGAAAGATGCATACAAGTAACTTAGTAAGTTTTAATGAAATATGGCCGATCAATCGGTAGTTAATCTTAATTACGCCCCCAAAATTGATGCCAACATTAAAATAATAAGAGAGCAAAACATTTTAATCTTGCTTGCAAGTGAAGGATGGCAACATATTGTTAGAGCTAGATCATGGTCAGCCGCAAGCCAGGTGCAGTCATACATCAAATCTATAATAACATATAACTCACCCAAACTCAGGAAGATCAGTGTCAAATTTTACATGCTCGTCCACGACAACTTTTAGGGTTTCATCCACACCAATAACCTTAATCTGAAAATACAATTTGAAACAAATGGTCCAGGAACATATTCTTAAAAAAGATGATAATTAATTTGAGAAATGATCACACATTTACGACCATTCAAGTTAATTTTAAACATGGACCGTATATACTGAACTTACATAGCTTCCTGTTGTAAACAAGTGCTAAATCAAATAATTTGATGAGTCTGACCTAAGATCCGTCTTTTAATTGTACGGTCTGAACGTAACTTTAACACCTCCAACTGTGCAGTTCGATTTTGTCCAAAATAACATTTATGCAAATGTGTCATCACCACTTATTATCAGAGAATTATTCTTTATAGTAAAATTAAACGAAATACTTCAGTAAAATTTGCAATATATATTTAACATACTTGCTGTGTACTAAAATCAAAACCAAGATAAATTTTGTTTTCGGCCATGTTTGCGGTTAGACGTATCTAAATTTTATATAGAAGAGGTTTAAATCGGCAACCACCCGTACCGATCTTGTACCGAAGGTAGGTAAATATGGCTGCGCCCATGACATGCTGTTGGAAATTATATTGTTTGTCTTTATTTAATTGATGTTTATTAATTCTTATCTGTTTATTTCACGTATTACAAACTCGTAACGTTTTTGTTATAAGCCAATTATAGTTTTGACTCCCAGATAATTATCTAGAAATTGCAATTCCAAATTAATTAGGCTTTTGACAAGTGTTGATCAGTAGGAGCCCATTCAATTGCCATTGACATTGTATAGCCAAGGCACTATCAAGCATCATCGTCAAAGCCCCTTTGACTAGTCATTCCTTAACCTGTTAACACTTTGCTAGGCGAACGCTATAGATCCCTTTCTTATGCATCGTCCACTTGGTTCCGCTCGAAAGCGCTTTGCTACCCAACGGTGTATTCGACTAGCCGCGAGCACTCGCCAGAAGCATATAAATTTTGTAAGCAAGCTGTTTCTTAGGGTAGCTCTACAAAGCTCTCGATAGCACCTTGCTTATGCAACAACCTCCTGGTAATTGATCTCCTGTGTGTGTGGCAGCCAACATCGATCTATGGCGCCCAGAAATATATAGACACTGCCCTCACAGGTACCAATTTACACCTTGATGGAGTAGAGCATACATGTGGGTTATTCTTGCTCAGAGAAAATAACCAATGGCTAGATGTGGGGCAATCTGCTAGGAGATTTTTTAATTTGTGACCTTTATCTCCAGTGCATACTCTACACTTCATACATAGAAGTGGATACTCTAAGTCGAGATTGTTTGACTAACCAATGGCCTACTGATGAGGTTGAATCCCACACACTGCCTCGAGGCCACTGCTCCCCAAAATAATTTTGTTCATATCCATATCCGGACGTCAGTTGTGCCGATTTTTTTAATTATCCGCATTGTAACATAGCTGTCAGATTCTGACATATATTTTCGGTCAAACAGGAGGGCGATTTTGACAAGCTTCGGGGTTGTGGGACAATTATGAAATATTAAAATTTAACTCGGGAAGTTGTCAGTTACACACCCCACATCAATATGTATTATTTCCGTCTTTCTATTTCCTTGTGACATGTATATAAGTTTGTGTTTGAATATTGTTAAATCAGACGAGGAGCGAGTAGGGACGTGTATATATGAACTTGTAAAATAAATCTCTGGACATGGCACGTCTCTTTGTTGTTATAAAACCCTGACCATAACACTGTTACGTTACAGCATGACAGTTGTTCTGATTATGTAATATGGACACAACCAGGTTTATATCTTTAGAATAGCTATTTGATTGAACAGAATATTATCCTGGCTATGCAGAATAGGTCTATATGGGCCGATATGTTGTTCTCATTTACAATTTCAGGTGATTATAAGAATGGAAGAAAACCCATTTCCAGATTTATCCATTGACTCGGTAGATTTCCTGGATGCTATTACTGGAAGACAAAAATGCCCAAAATGCCAGAAATCTCGGAAATACTATTGCTACACATGTTATGTTCCAGTTCCTGAAATAGTGGACAAAGTACCGGTGGTGAAAGTAAGGAAAAACTAGTTCAACATGATCTTGCCTTAAAGGGACTTAACTCCAGTTGGTAAATTGCAAAATTGATCAGAAAGCTCTTTTAACATACTCATAAAACACAGATTTGTGATGAAAACGTCTACAAAATGTGTTTTTTATCAGCGAAATGGAGTTTAGTCACTTTCATGGGAATGTAGCGGCATCTTTAAGATTTTTTTATCTTGCATAAAATTTATCCTAAAACTGCACTACAATTGTATATTCATTACGGTAGTTTATCCTCTTACAAAAACATTGAAGACAAACCTTTTATAGCTTTTGGTAATTAATACTAATTTTAAAAATATTGATTTTGAAATACCAAATGGTTTTCAAAAACTTAGTAATAATCTTGGTTACCAAGTAATATATACATTTCAAGTTTGACTATACATGAGCATGTAACATATGTTTTGTTAAATATACATCACAAAGACAAACCACTGTTTATTTTTTTTAATTTTAATAAAACAATAATTAACAACCATGCCAATTGGGTGACGCAAGGCAAAGACCTAAATTACAAATTAAAAGCAGACAAGATTTCGCACAGATTTCAGAAGACCTGCCACAAGATATCTTGAGATTTGTGATATGATTCCAATTTGTGTAATTTAGGTCTTTTGGTGATGTCATACCAGTTGTATAACGTAACCAATACTATAGTTAAGTTGGATTGTCTCATGACTACTAGTAAAATCAAGGGCAAAATTATCAAAATAACCTTTGTGATTTAGTTCATGTGAATACTTTGTAACTTTAACTATTATATTTGACCTTATATAATTACAGCTACCTATAAAGATAGATGTGATAAAACATCCGAGTGAAGTAGATGGTAAAAGTACAGCAGTACATGCAGCAGTTATTGCACCTGATGATGTTACTGTGTATACCTACCCTTGTATACCAGATTATGATAATAAAGATAAGGTAAAGTTTATAGGTGTCTCAAAATTACTAAGTTTACCCAACTTATTCTTAACAGAATGTTAAAAGATTAGTCAAAATATTTTTAAAAGTAACAATAATGTTGACAATACCATGATTTATTGCTTCAACCAATTTATCTTGCAATGGGAAGATTAAGCTTAAGTAAGGGCTAATATGAGAAGGGTACAGATATTGAAGTCTTAAAATGTTTGCTGTATTCATCAGATGAAACTAAAAATTGTCAATTGAAATTAAATGATTTACAGTATTCTTTGAATTGTTAATTTTAAACAACACCAATTTAGTTCAGCAAAGAAGTTTTCATCTCGATAGCCTAGTGGTTGGACGTTCGCTTCCAGTGTGAGAGGTCCCGGGTTCGATCGCTGGCCGCGTCATACCAAAGACAAAATGAAAATGGTACCAGAAATTCCCTTGCTAGACGCTCAGCATATAAGGGAAAAAGGCTGCTCTTCTCTCATACCCTCGTGGTGATGGATAACATCAGGAATGAGGTGTCGAGAGTGATTAATATAAGTTGGAAAAACTTGTTTCACAATCAACCTTAAATAAATTAGTATAAACTTAGTATAAAGTTTTCACAGTTATGTTGATGAGCATGTTTATTGTTTCAGGTAGTGTTAGTGTTTCCAGGTGATACGTCTATAACATTGGCTGAACTCGCAAACAAGTTAGGTGTTACTTCTGAGAATAGACAGAATAAGAACAAAAGAAAACTTGATGATAGTGAATGTGATGATGCAGTAAATGACAACCATAATAAAGCTACAAAACGTGATATTGAAGAAAGTGCAGTTACTAATTCCAGCAGAAAAAGTGATGATTTTAATGAGGGATTATCTGACAACATTGGAAAGAGCGACAGTGGTGACAGTCCCAGCATATTGAATGAGAAAGCTAACAAGCCAGTTGATGCATCTGAGGACAAACTTAAAGACATAAGTACTGGTGAAAAAGATGTGGATTCTGAAAACAGTTCTGGAATACATAATGTATCCGAAGCATGTCAAACTGTTAGTTCTAATCTGAATGAGGTTGTAAATGGTTCTGGTAAAACCAAATGTGCGATAGAAAGAGTCATATTCATAGACAGTACCTGGAATCAATCAAGATCTATATACAAAGATGAACGATTAAAAGGTAGATGTTTTATTAGCTTACCTGCTTCATAGTGATCAGGTGACTTCATGGAATCCCTCTTAATCCTGTGTCAGTAAACGATTCATTCAAACAAGACTGCAGTCAACACTTTGTCACTTTAGCACAACAGGGTTGTATCTTTCTCCAGCTTATATGGTGAGATATGGCCTTGTTGCACCAAGGGGTCAACTTATGCCCCGGTGGTAGCCCTGTCCAATAACTAGCTAAGTCAAATAAACAGTCTAACAAATTAACGGACAGGTGAATCACTTTATATACCTCTGCCTCAGTAGATGCTGGGGCATAATAACAGCTCCTCTAAAACTAGTTGGTATTTAATACTTTGTTCTTATACATCATGATCTGGTTACAGCATGCATGATTCTTGCTATGTGCTGTACATGTATAATGAAGAAGCTATAGCGGACAAAGGATAACGAAAAAGGTGGGAAAATTTGTTATAGCCCACATAGGTTGAAAAATCAAGTGTGCATGATTAATCAGTGTTATTGTAGCGTAAAATTAGCCACATGCGTTGTTTAAGTTACTAACTTGCAACAGTAGACCAATCAAGTCAATGTTTGCAAATATCACCTTATACTGGGGGCACTATAGTGATAGGTTAGGATTCTGCTAGTTCTTATATTCTATGTTTTTTGTTTCAGGACTACAGTGTGTAGAACTAAAAACTCGGGAGACCAAATTCTGGCGACATCAGAGAGATATACCTAACACTTTCCTGTCAACTATCGAGGCCATGTACTATTTCCTTACAGAGTTCCATGAACAGTTTATCTCCCCTGATTACCATGGAGACTATGATAATCTCCTGTTTTTCTTTAAGTTCATGCACGGGAAGATACGAACACTCTACGATGGTGGGAAGGAATTAAAGGCCTATAAGGAGAGAGAATCCAAACAAGCTGTTTAATACAGTAACTGTACTAACATTGATATTCATGTGGGAATAATTCCTTACCGGCCTATCCTCAATTTCTAATCATTCATATTCACAGGGAAATCTATTATCATTATTTCGCTGGCTTAGAATGAGAAGGTTTTAATAACAAAACTGCTGTCTTGAGAGAAAACAAGAAAAACTGTCTGATAACTACTCTTTACCTATGGAAAAACCAAATCTTTGAGCTTCAGTTTGGTCAACATGACAAGTTCTGATTTTCATAAAAATTGGGTCATTAGAAGCACGTTATGATACAGAAATCAAATATTTTTTAGTCTTATAAGATGGTAAAAAATTAGTTTGTACGTATTATTATATTCAAACAGTTTTCATCGGATCATCTCAAAACCTAGTTGCAATGTTTATGGACATTCTAATGTAGATCAAGGTCGATCATTTCATTGTCAATATCATGCTGAAGATCGGGTGTCATGATTTAGTGATAATTTTGGCCCTGATGAATTTATAAAAAACTGTATTTGCAACTCATATAATTGTCATGGACACGCGAAAGTACATTTGCAAAATAACGTTATTTAATATCACACTAGCATTATCTTGATTTCTTTATTCCTTGTGCACGTACCACCTTAATAGCTGAAATTATGTCATGTTTATAGTTATTTAGTAACAGCGGGTTGATTTCATTTTCTAGTTTCGTTGTGGATTGAGCATTTTTATCTGTGTTCGGCTCTTTCAGTTGAGTGCTGCCTTTCCTGCGATTTGTATTGCCCTTTTTGTGAACAAATACATTTTCTAATGCACCAGTCAGTTACATCCACGGCACCAACCTCTGGGGAAGGTTGCAGGTTTTTTATACCTTCCAGCTTTTCACGCACTGCCGGGGAAATGTTGGGAATTTTTTCACCGAACCAGTACCTTTGGGACAATATTTAATTGTCAGCTGCCCCCGTATGGGCCGTTGGAGGGCGGGGGTTTTGAAAACCTAAAAGTAAATTTCCCGACCCATCCCTGGGTATGGAGTGCAATGAATGCAGCTGACTGGTACATAATATAGACATTATTTACAATAATTCTCAATTACCTGTTAACGCATTTATTAAAACTAACTCTCCATTTTTGTTAACACAACATACGTATGTGTTTTGTTTTTCAGGCATGAAGAGTTTCCTTAACAATAACTCTCCATTATTTTGTATACACATTGCACTAAATGTGTATACAAAATAATGGAGAGTTATTGTTAAGACAACTCTCCATTCCTGAAAAATAATGGAGAGTTTTTGAATAGGTTAATCCCTTGGGTGTATTTTAAGGGTTAATAAAATTCCAACTAAAATTTATCTTTTGAAAGTGTCAATTTATGTATTCTACACTTGACATGGTATCCCAAAAACCAAAGCATACTGAAGTTGCCCTATTGATTCATTTTTAATACGATTCCAGGACAAACCATCAAGACATTCATGGAACTTCAATAAATTTTGAAATGGTTGTTCATGTGAGACTGTATGCTTTTTGGAGCACAACATCATGGATTGTCATGACGAATTATAAGCCTACATGACCATGTGCATGAAACAGAGGTTTTTCAATGATAACAATTGCCAACTTGTACATTCTTGTTCAACCAGTGAACTTTTCATCTGCAATATATGTCAGTATTGAGACTTGACTAACGACTGATTTGTGAGGATGACTTGTATCAGATAAAGTAGCGTTCTACGGATATACTGCAGTGCCAGATACTCTACAATACTATACACTGTCAGGTCTTTCACAGACACATAGCTTTAGAATACAATTTAAAGAGTGAATAAAGACAAGCTTCACTGGATAAAATGCAGATTCAACCCATCCGGGTAGTTCTGTGATGAAGTGGTCACTTGCAAGATGAGTGATTATGTATTAGATACAGTACTAGTTTTCGTTCAAAAGTGTCTTCTTACAAGCGTTATTGTACAGTTTCGGAAGGACAAACAACATAATTGTCCGAGGCGTAGCCGAGGATAATTTGTTGTTCGTCCTTCCGAAACTGTACAATAACACTTGTAAGAAGACACTTTTGAGCGATAACAAGTTCTGTATCTGACTTATACTCCGACAAAAAGCAAAATGATCTCCAGAGAGACAATGGGTATCCAAAAGTTCCTTGCAAAATCCATGAACAGAGCATCGTTCGCAGCATAGAAAATATAGTTCTAATGTAAAAATATGCTTGGCCTATAATGTACCAAAGGGATTAAGTTAACCGTCCAAAAATGTCCATTCATAGGTTTAATTAGCTTGTGATCAAAATTCACAAGTGTCAATGTGTTAATACACCTTATAAGTGCTTATAATACACTTGCATCTAGTTTTTTTCATTCATTGATAAAGGACTTAGTGCACAAAGGTAGAAATTCATGCATCTTATTTTCACAATTGTCATATTTCTATGAAAACATTTGTATTGTTTTCTTTTTTAATACACATAACAAAGTTACATGTATATTCGTACTACCCATGTTGACGCTCACAGTCGTATTAATATATAGAATAAAGTTCAAAAATAAATTTTGCTTGGTATGAATATTCTGTAACTTTGCTTCAATTGCTATAATTAATTTCTACTTTTCTTGGTCATTACAAGAATATAAATTTTGCTCCCCATTTGCGGTTTACAAAACAATAAGCAATTTCTCTAAACTTTGTTCTGGCCTAAATTAATCAAGAATATTGGAATTCATGATTTAATTATCTACACTATTGATTCGAGTATAGATGGTTTTACAGTAGTACAGGCTAATGTTGCACTATCATTGGGTGGATTTACAATTTTCTAGCTACATGTTTTTGACAAGTAAAAATAATTTAATATTGAATATTATTGATTTTACAGTATGTCATTTATTTAACTGTTCATGTAGTTATAAGGGGATTTATCATGATTGACCAATTATTTTCTGAGTAAATGTTTTGTACAAACAACTTTCTTACAACTCAAAAAGTGTACACTTACGAAAATAATGTACACTTTATCAATGGAGTCACATGGCGTATCGGAGTATAAGGTTTGATAACTGAATCAACCAGGTATTGTTCTTTCAACATGTCCGCCGTATCATAGGCTCTGCCGGGTGCGATTTTATGGTCATATGAATCTTCTCTAAACACTGCTGCAATATTTGGGTTCAGTAAAAACTAGTACTTAGAGAATATTTTGCCCGGCTAAAATCGCATTGTGAGTCTGTGCCACATAAAAAAGTTATCAGTTGCTAGCTGTTAGGTCATCTGACTGCTTCCCTATAACAGAAAATTGCACTTAAAAAAGACATGGTAAAACACTACACGTTCTAGTTTGGATGTCTTTTATTGAATAGTATACAGTATTTACATAGAATGAAAACATTCTGTGAAAACAAAGGGTGATTCTAAGCAGTAATCATCAATTCACAATACAAAAACAACATTTTGATTTGCTACAATAACTTAAAAATATTCATAATTGTAGTAAAATCATATATGTACATAATGTCGATTCAAAGATGTCTGTCAAAACCGCCATAACAATCCATTTCTGAATAGCTAATTGCACCAAGTATAACCACTATGCTTTAGGAACATTAGCTTTTTAATCATTTAAGTGTATTATTGACGGTAGAATTTAATCCTGACACATCTTTAATAATCGACCGGGGTGAATGTTTGTTTACGCGGTTGTGACAGAGATCTTTGAATCAACTATACCAAATGAAACAAACTTAAAAACAAAGTTCCATTTATGAACACTTACGACTCCTTGTAAAATCTTAAGCATATTCAAAATCAAGACCAATGCAGTAAGTTGTATTAAAATATCAATAAAATTGACATTACGCCAGTTGTCAATACCCATTAAATCAATTTTAACTGTAAATTATAATTACATGGTTCAATGGATAAACTTGAAAACCTTCGACAAACAATCAGGTGGAGCAATGTCTACTCTGGCATAATGTCAATTGTAAGAGGGCAGTCAACTAAAGGGATGCAGCCCGCTTATGGGGGTCAGGGACCCTAGAGTCCCACACTGCATGCTATCACATCTTATGACTGCGGTCTTAAGACGGATAAATAAACGTAAGGAGATTTTTGATTGCACATTGAAGAAGCAATGGTTATGTACCACACATTTAAATATAAAGACAGCGATATGAATGAACCATTTAGACAAGAAATACAGCGCCCACTAAAGATAAGTATACAGAGGTAATTTCCCCCTATTTAACTGCCCGTAAAAACACTATTTGCAGAACAATGAAACACTTTAATAGCAATACTTTTAAAGGCAAGGAATATTTATATATGTTTAGGTAGTTAGTGTAAATACCATACATAGATCGGTACCCTAGAATAGATGTAAACATGTAAAATATTTTCTTTGTCTGATCTGAAAGGTAACTTGGTCCTTGGACCCAATGGTTATTTTAATTATAAAACAAAGTTAAGTTACCAATTAACGAGGTTAATCTTCAGCCTTTCAACTAACCTTTGACATTTTAACTTCCCCTGGTCATTCAACTTTGCTAATAAAACCTACATTTGAGTCCATGGGGAGATCGAGTCTCATATCTTTTGAGACTACTTCTCTCCTTTGGACGTGGCAACCACCATCAATCTGCGGCACCCAGAAATAGACACTGTACTCACAGGTACCAATTTACACATGAGCATGTGGGTTATTCTTGCTCAGAGAAATTAACAAGTGGTCCATACAAGGATTGAACCAGGGACCTCTTGATCCCGAAGCCCACCTTGCCTCGGACCATTTTCATCTTTATTTTTGTCTGGTTTAGTTTAGTTTCATAAATTACTATTATTGTAACTGCCTGATAAGCAGGTATGGAATAGTTAACCAAGTTTAATTTTGCATCTGTATACTTATTTTGAATGGGCAATGTTTATGGATAAGATATCAATAACAAATATACTTCTACAAAATATTACCACATATTTTAGTATGTGTGCTATATGAATTTAAGGTTGCCATATACACTCAACCACTTTAAAAAAGCACCACTATTCAAAATAATCAAAATTTGTCAAAAACATTTTTTGCTAAAATTAATACGTGACGGGGTTTGTTCAGTTCATAAGCTGGACCTAATTAAGGAAAACGATTTTGTTTTCATTCGAAATACCCCGCTTAAAGAACTTTTTTGATTTTGCATGTTTTGCACGTGCAGCTCTATCGCGTTGACCTATGTGGTCAATATTGACTTTAAACTGTATGCTGTTGGTTTACACATTGAAAAAACAACAAACAGTATTTGCTAATGGTATTTTTATGCTGCGAATATCTCGAATATTTGCTTGGATGCCTTTGCCTTCGCTTCCAACTGAAAAGAGCATCGGTGCCTTAGCATGGCGGTTAAGCTGCCTCCATACAACGATTGTGGACTTAGGACATCAATTTCTAGCGAATGACACAGTCAAAGGCCGACCTGGATGAAACAAGCTAAAGGTATTGAGCCGGAGCTATGAGAAAACATGACACAGGTTGTGCCACTGTAATTAGTTCTGCATGGCTACACACAGTGTCAGAAGAATGTCAGGTGTCAATAAACAAGCCAAAAGTACATAATTGCATTTTTATAACTATTCTTTTCATAATTGTCAATAAAAAGGAAAATCATTTTAGTACACTTTTCAACGAGTTTTCTCCCGTTTAGAGCCGAATGTCCCAACTTTTTTTCTTCAAGCTCCTTCATAGTGTTGATTTGAGGTGCCATATAATCACCACGGGAAATATCCTGACAGTCTGATGCTCATTACCAATATTTCAAGTTTAAATAAGGCTTGAATCCATCTTAGGTTCACATAATGCCCATATCTGGACTGCATTTGGTCGTATGGTATAAGCCAGACTGACAAATCCACATAACATTTATAATTCAAGTTAAACTTTGCTTGGATGGTTAGAAACATCACGTCGAACATAATTCTAGCCTATTACATAATTATTGTTATACTTTGGGAGGAGAAACCACGTACATGCATCAATGTAGCGGGCTCTTATAATTGCTTTTGAAATTGTGCCTTTTACTTTCATGGGCCACTGTGTTATCTATACCATAATTTATTTTAAACTCGTAATAATGGCATGAAAATCACACAACTCGTTGGGTATAGACTGAAGATTATTAATCCGAAAATAAATAACCATAGATTGACGTTTACATCACTAAAACTGATATTTCATATGTGGTGCGTTTTTAAAGCGGTTGAGTGTACAGTAGGGTGTTTCATTTTTTGAAAATTTTCTCCGATCAAAAACCTTTTTTGCCCAACTGTGACCCTCCTCAAACAATGCATATATACAAAATTTCAGCTAAATTGGGCAATGGGAACACCTTGCCCTTCCGACTCGAACTTTTGACCCAATAGGGTCTTAGATCCATTTTGGGATAAATTCATATTTTTTCAAACTTGTACAAACTATGTGATGTTGCATACCATTTTGAAGGGAACAATCAGAGGAACAATGCTGTAAAAGAAGTCATAAGATTAAATACGTTTATAAAGAGTTATGGCCCTTTGCAAATTAAAAAAAATCGGTTTTTTAACCAATTTTCACGACATTTATTTAGATGTAAAGTATATAAAAATATAGTACATGTACTTTAGCATATCCATTGAGCAAGACAGCACATTCAATAGGACATAATGATATAAAAACCTGTTTAGTTATAAGTTGTATCCACTGTTTAATCACACATAATACTTGTATAATTATTTATCATATTAGGGTAAATGTATCTTCCATTATGTTCTTGCTAAATTCAGTGATTTTCACTCTACAGTAGTTTAAAACTGTGATAAATGCGTCCAATGTGGGTCCCATGTGTTGCAGTATTTGCATAGTTCTGAATGTTCTGTACCCCCACCAACTCACACCCATCCCCTTACATCATTGACATTTAAAAACAATTCAAGTCCACTATAAACAGTATCTTTTCGATTCTGCTCGAATCTGTCCTAGGGTTTGACAATGTTCCACATAATAGTCTGCTTATGAAGATGAAGCACTATGATATCAGAAACAAGACTCTTATCAGGATCAAGTTATGACTACTGGTCAACGTATGGAGCATAGTTAAACAATGCAAATCTGAAAAGTCTGAGTGTCACATGGGTATGTTTACGCCTACAACTATTTCTGGTCTACATAAACGATATCTTCCAAACTTTTGCCGATGACAGTATACTATACATCCATAGCCACAACGACACCAATCTCCTCCAGGGAGACCTAACAAAGTTACACTCTTGGCGATCCTGATACAGTAGATGGAAAATGAGCTTCTATCCAACAAAATGTGTATAATTACATCTACGAGAGCCAATCTTGATGAAACCAGATTGTAACTTAATGCGAGGCCATCAAGTGTCAAGGAATGACACTGGCATTTAAATAAATGGAGCTTGGGCAACTGTGTTTGCGACATTGCTAACAATGGTAACCAAATTGCGGGATATGATTCCCTGGTCGGAACGTGCCAAAGTGAACATCAGAATTCTAGACTCTTATTTACAAAACAATAACTATGCCCACAACAGAGCATTCAGCTGCTACCCAGAACAACATCAGAGACCTTGAACAAAAGCAAACTCACGCAGCAACTTTTATCACTAACGACTATTCGACGAAAAACCCCTGTTTGCGCCACGACGATACTAGAGGACACTCAGATGGCATTACTGGAGAGTCGTCGAAGACAAGCCAGGTAACATATCCCTTTAAATATTTACTAAAGACTTGTTAATCTGAAGATTCACACACAAGAAATGTTTCCGGGAGCGCCCCCATAGCATGATCATAGGAGTAGGAACCTCATTCATCCCTAGACCAGCTGAAGGCTGGAACAAGATTGCAACAACGGTTGTTATATTGAACACACTACTCAAAGCCCGATTATTTGGCAAAATCATCTACTGAATATGATTTTAATCAGATTTCAAGGAGCAAATCTGAATCTGATTTCTGTCTGACATTTGTGTACATGTTGCACTGAGCTTTACACAGTCCATTTAATTCTGAGGACTCTCTTATTCTGATCTTTACCTAGAAGACGAAGAAGGGTTTTAAGTTACACCCGACCCAAATCCCATTGCTGAGAAGGCATTTTTAGTCAGTCACTTCATTTTTGTAACAGGTGAAAGAGTTTGGTCTTAACTTAAATCCATTGCAAGATCATCTATCATCAGGGGAAATTGCTCTTTCCCGATGCAAAATGTTTGGTTTTCAAATAGCAGTGGCTCCTCACCTTTGCTTTTTCTGTTGGTTTTACATTAGCTCTGCCTGTTGGTTCCTGTCTATGAGGAACGGGGGTAATATAAATCTATGCAAATACTGCAGAGCGGAAGCGTATCATTATTATTGCGAGCTACCATAGAGTGACAGTCACTGATCAAAATGAAGGAAAATCTACAAATTACTATAACATTATTAAAAGTGATTATAACTTTTCACAGAACAATATGTGTTGTATTGTTAGTCCCATTATAAGTGCCTTCTTGTGACCTTTCCAATGGTATGCTTATCAACCATATTTCAATTTACTTCAAATATAATTATATTAAAGGAAAATTGGTAAAAAAGCCATTTTTGGCAAATTTCAAAGGGCCATAACTTTTTTAGACGTATTTTATCTAATGAATTCTTTTACAGCATTGTTCCTCTGATCATTCCCTTCAAAATGATATGCAGCATCACATAGTTTGTACAAGTTTGAAAAAATATGAAATAATCCGAAAGTGGATCTAAGACCCTCTTGGGTCAAAAGTTCGAGTCGGAAGGGCAAGGTGTTCTCATTGACCAATTTAGCTGAAACTTTGTATATATGCATTGTTTGAGGAGGGTCACAGTTGGGCAAAAAAGGTTTTTGATCGGAGAAAATTTTCAAAAAATGAAACACCCTAGTGTACAGTATACATATACAACTACATAGAGAACAAGGACAAACAAATACAGTTATAATAATGAATAATTAAATACTGTTAAAATCAATTGAAAGTATTATTATGGTGATGTTATTAACAATGATTTTTTGCAGTCGTTTGACATCAGGGTACTGTTTTATCAACAACTTACGGAAATGGTAAACTTACGTTTAAATTCTTTATAATACTTTTACAACTATATAATGTGGTAAATGAAGCTGTGATACATATCAAGATTCAGTTAATGAACTCCTTCAAACAATATATGCCCCCAATGTGCAGTTGTTAAATAATTATACTGAAATTACATTTGAAAGTAAGTGTAAGATTCCCGTAAGTATGTTGATAAAACAGTATCCAGGTCAGCAACCTAACTTGTCCAGCATCAATCAAATATATACAATTAATTGTTATATATATTAATATTGATAAATAGTCAATAGTAAGGTACAAACCAAAACATAAGCCTATTAAGATGCAAGCATTATGTGCTGCACAGAGCAAAGATAACTTCATAACAAGATTAATCCATTACTTGATAGACATACTACATAAGTATCCAATACTGTAAAATTATCAATTTTTGTTAGGGATTAAATTTCGTGTGGGGTTAAATTTCGTGGATTTTCGTGGTTCACCTTCTACCACAAAATTGAATTCCATCAAACAATAATTTTGACCCTGGTATATATTACCTGAAATGCAAAATCCTCAAATTAACCTCCCATCGATATGGTCTTTTTACCAAAACCACAAAATTTCGTCCCATCGAAATTAAATGATTTTACAATACATGTAGTGGGGATCATATCATATCAAATTATTAACGAGTCTAGTCAGGTACAGAATATTCATACTTGCTACACAGGGTGGACATACCACGTGACTTTTTGGCTAAAAAAATATGTAGCAAAAAAACATAAGTATGTTATTCTTTGACTGATCTTCATTAGGTATGTTCGACGCTCAAGCTGTAAATGAGCACTATCCAGGCAACTTAATAGTTATGTAAAACAGGTCACAGTTTATGCCCGTAAGAGACACAACAGCATTAAAGCAGTTGAGCTGTTTTAGGGCAAAAACTGTGACCTTCTGGCCACGATCTCTCGAAACATTTAAAGTAGAATTCTCAGCTCAAAGAGAGATTTTACTAAAGAGTCAGAATTATATATAAATCTGAAGTTTCAGCTTTTGAAATGATGCTGTAATAAACTCAGAATGTAATTTCTGTCGAGTGATGCCTATTTCCAGCCAAGCCTTGCATACAAATTAAAATAAAGACACATGGCAATACTTGAGATGAGATTTTGCTCAGATTGAGTTGATTTGGGAGATCAGGGCCTGTTGAATTCAATTAAGATGTATGGGTACATGTAGCACTCATTCTCGGCTTATGCATCAAACATATCTCAAGAAGATCGGTCAAAGAATAACATACTTATGGTTGTTTTTAACTTATTGTTTACAAATTTGTACCTGTAGACTTAGCCAAAACGGCATGTGGTATGTCCATCCTGTACGAGTAAATAGAAAAAATCCTATTATTCAAGAGTGTAATGTTATTTGTTGGTATTGCTCTAAAGTCTAAACAGAACTACAAGACAGATGTTTTCTTACTATATATTTGAACGAATACTAACGATGTAAACTTTGTGAGTGTACTACTATAAAGGATAAGCCAATGCTGGTGGCTATCTTATATAACTGATTAACTCAAGGGAGACCATTAGGCTATCATGTTACAAAGAACATCTTGATCAGAGACATAGAGGATCTATCACAAGTTGTCAATTGATTTAAACTTATATCAAACAAGTTTGGGAAATTTTATTAAGCTAGCTTAATAATGTTTCCTTAACCAGTTTAATATAATTTTGGATAAATTCAATTGACAATGTGTATTAGATCCTTTATAAGTAGAAAAAATGCACCTTACAGCTGGAAAAAAAACTCTGCTACATTGATGATTGCATAAAATGATGCCATTGAGAAGATAAAGTGACGTCATATGAACGTTATACTACATAGGTTTGGTATAAGGTTATACATACAATGCAAAGTCATATATTGTCAATGTCTGGTGCGAAGTCTGTGGTATCGCGAGGGTAAAAATACCAGTTGTTGGCTGCATGCATGAAGGCTGGCAATGTCACAGATTGTCAATTTGTGGAAAGTTAGTGGTAACAGGAGCATAAATACCAGTTACTTGCTGCACGGTGCCTGGAATAATGTTCTCGTTACCGAATGTAGAAATTGGGACTGCATCACTCAGCTGTGTGGAAGGTTTAGTTAAAATGCTGGCAGGTATTTGTTGTTGTGCACTTGAACCTAGTATGACTTCTAATGCATTAATAACACTGGCTTCAGTTACATACACATCCTCAGTGACTTTATGTTGATTTGTTTCAATGTTCTCATTCATATTATGTACCGGCAGCTGGTCAACTGTTTTCTCAGGTGCCTCAGCTGGATCAGTTACAACTGATATAGTATGACCTTGACCTTCAGGTTGAATGCTGTCAGGTGTTGATACATAAGTAACATAGACTTCCTTCTGAATATGAGATCTGTCACTTACTGACATGCCTTGGTCAGCAATTACCTCGGAGTCCCTTCTTGCTTGAAATGATTCATTGTTCTTTATTGTTTCTTGTGCTGTTTTTATATGCTCCATTGTTGCAACTGGCATCAATGAGGAATCAGAGGAACTAGAGGCTGATTGTTTAACAACGAAAATCTTTACACCCTCTGCACTGTTTTCAGTTTTGTCCATGTTCATAGAATTACCTGAACCTTGACCTCCTGAACTTGTGTCAACATCACAGGTTTTTTCTGGCTTAATTTTCTCCCTTTTTTTCATCTTAGGTTGTTTCAAATTATTTACAAATCTCAAAGAGGATGGGTCACTGACTACAAATTCAATAGCTTTAGGAGTGACTTTTCTTAGCTGACCATTAGTGTTTCTCTTTCTTTCGTCTTCAGATACATATTCTTCTTCCCTAGCAGCATAGTCATCCATATCAAATTCAGAATAGTTTCCCATCATTCCTGTGTTGTCATGGTGATCGTGTTTAATTAAATGCTTGGTAAGGTTAGATTTAAAGTTAAATGTTTGAAAGCATTGAGGACATTGATAGCTTTTTCTATCACCGCCGTGTAAAGATTGTTTGTGTTGCTTCAAATTTCCATTCTGTGAAAATGATTTAAAACAGACATCACACACATAGTCCTTTAGACCTGAAATGAAAACGAGAGGTTTCAGTAACAATGATAATACAGAGCTAAAGATAAGGTTTTCAAATTTGATTGGGTATTTAATCAAACTCTTAGGGTAAATGATCTTTTATGTACTGTTTTTCACAATATTATTTTTTTTCGTTTTAGGTATTTCAGATTCTCATTGCTTTATCTTACTTCCTCCTCTCAAAATCTATTTGGTTTTCACGAAAATAAATTGGGTAATTACCCCACTATGCAGCTTATCTGTAGCTTTGAATGATAACTACACAACCCCTAAGCAAGGAATTACCTGACAGCATTCGTCTCGTGAGGTAGCCTAGTGTTACAGAGAAAGTATTATGTTTTTCCTAATAACAAAAGTAACGCGTTGTCAAAACGTGATTGCGGACTCATTTTAGTAACAAGAAATCAGCTCTATGTTAATTCCCAAGCAGGGTCTTCAAGCATACAGTCTATACAGAAAGTTTCATCACAATACTGTAAACCAAGAAATTATTTCATGTGATTTATTTACGCAGAGCTCGAGAATTATAGAAATTGGTGAAATTAATTAGCCGTGAAAGTGTTAAAACCATTAATATGGCAATTATGATTCATTGCTTGTAAAGTGAATTTTATCGTCAACTTTCAACTTTGACAAAGTTCGCGAAAATACATGACACTTCGTCTACATTCGCTTCAAACTGAAGACTGGTTTGTAATTATATTGATAAACTATTGAATTGCAACGCACACATTTCTTCAATATATCCTCAATAAGCGCATCCAGACTAAAAAGAAACAGTTTCCATCGAAGGGTTCATTTCAGTGTCATCTGTTTACCCAACAGTCAATGGCAGTTATTTCCCTTTTCATCGGTTAATCACTGTATTAAACATCTATATTAGACGAAAAAATGTGCAAAATGATTTTTGAATGCAGTTTTTATGCACAAACGTCGTAGATCTATGGCAAAGTCGATGTTTATTCGTCAACTTTGCCATTATCCTCACCCAGCTGCCATTTTTAATGACTTACTTATCTAGTTTAAAGAAGCTCCGAGTTTCCTTAACTTTTTTTCTCAAAGTTGGCCGAGAAAAGGAGAAACTTAAGATAAGATTTTTCGTGAATACCACTTAAGCATTTCCTTTGGAGTTAAGAAAAATCGGGCTAATTTAAGGAAAAACTTGCTACTAAAGGTAAATCTTATCCTTAAGTTTCTTTTTGAATACGGCTCCTGATCTATATATACTCAAAGGCAAGAAAGTTTGTAGTCTCGAGTATGATGATGATCGGCAAAACGCGAAAGTTAGTATCCGTGAAAATAAATGGGTTTACAGTAATATCTCAATTCATTCCTTAACAGTTAACTTAAGCTGATTAGCTGAAAATTTTATTCTAATGTGAGTAGCAGAGGCTTATTCACTAACATTGTAAGACTGAAACTCAGACTTAGACTTAAAATTGACATCTTTTCATTGCAATTAGATTTAACCATGTAAACTTGTATCTGATTATTTGTTGTTACCCACTGAACATGTATACCCATTTGTATCAAAATCGGTACATTTAAAACAACCTGAAAGCGAATAAAACATCCAGCAATATAAAGTCTAAGTCAATGTTGGTGAATAAGGACCCTGGACATTGAAAAGCAATCAGTTATAATATACAAGAGCACCACCTTGCGGGTGCAGACGCTCATCTGATATCTGTCACTGTCAAAAGGCAGACAACCTGAGCATGAAGTAGGACAGAGTTATGGTTCTTGTTTGACAAGGTCAGATATTGATGGTGAACAAGTGTAGCAAGTTTCAAAGCAATAGCCCAAATAGTGTAGGAGAAAAGTGGACCTAAACTCAAAACTTAACCAAGAAATCAAGTCCAAAAAGGGGCGATAACTCATGCAAAATACATATCAGAGTTATGGTTCTTGCTTAACATGGTCAGGTGTTCATGGTGAACAAGTCTTGCAAGGTTCAAAGCAATAGCTTAGATAGTTTATGAAAAAAGGTTACCTAAACACAAAACTTAACCAAGGAATTTTCTAAGTCCAAAAAGGGGCAATAACTCTTGCAAAATACTGATGAGTTATGGTTCTTGCTTGCCATGGTCAGGTGTTGATGGTGAACAAGTGTTGAAAGTTTCAAAGCAATAACTCTAATAGTTTAGGAGAAAAGTGGACATAAACACAAACCAATGCATTTTATTTTCTAAGTCCAAAAAGGGGCAACAATTCTTACAAAATGCAGATCAGAGTTATGGGTCTTGCTTTACACAGTTAGGTATTGATGGTTAACAAGTGTTGCAAGTTTCAAAGCAATAGCTTTGATAGTTTATGAAACAAGGTTACCTAAACACAAAACTTAACATAGAAATTTTCTAAGTCCAAAAAGGGGCAATAACCCTTGCAAAATACAGATCAGAGTTATGGTTCTTGCTTGACATGGTCTGGTATTGATGGTGAACAAGTGTTGAAAGTTTCAAAGCAATAACTCTGATAGTTAAGGAGAAAAGTGGACCTAAACACAAAACTTAACCAAGGCATCTTATTTTCTAAGTCCAAAAAGGGGCAACAATTCCTACAAAATGCAGATCAGAGTTATGGGTCTTGCTTTACAGGCTCAGGTATTGATGGTGAACAAGTGTTGCAAGTTTCAAAGCAATAGTTTTGATAGTTTATGAAAAATGAATACCTAAACACAAAACTTAACCAAGAAATTTTCTAAGTCCAAAAGGGGCAACAATTCTTACAAAATGCAGATCAGAGTTATGGGTTTTGCTTTACAGGCCCAGGTATTGATGGTGAACAAGTGTAGCAAGTTTCTAAGCAATAGCTTTGATAGTTTATGAAAAAAGTTTACCTAAAAACAACACTTAACCATGCAATGCCGACGACAATCAAGTGATGACAATAACTCATCTTTTTTCCAAAAATCAGATGAGCTAATAAATGTAAGAAACTCACCAGTATGTTTGTACATATGTGATCTGAGGTAGGTCCTTCTGGTGAATCTTTCCCCACATGTGTCACATTCATACGGCTTCTCACCAGAGTGAACACATTTCTCATGCTTATACAGAGTGGACTGTAGTCTGAAATAATCACATAATAATCATCATGCTAGCAGCTAGCCAAGTTTATTTTACCTGGTTTCACACAGGAGTTTTTTTTATAGATAACAGTACTAAATATAACCCTGCTAGTTTTCCTGGCGCCAATCATTACTTTGTAACTGACAGTTTACACATATGGAGCACTTAAATATTGCTAATGTCATAATCAATGTTACTGCCTCGTAGATTAGTGTCCGCTACAAGGGAAACTTGGAAAGAGATCCTGGGTTCAATCCCAGGTCACTTCATACCGACGATTAATCTAATAAAAGGCTGTTTTCGTCCTCTCATGTACCCTTGTTGCTATGGTCGTATTGAGTATGGATAACATCTGGAATCAACTGTGATTTATAAAAGTTTAAAAAACATGTTTTCCAAAATCAACCCAAAACATGTAAGTATAAACTAGTGTCGCAGATGATCAATCCGAACTAATTCAGGACTGGCACCCAAATTTTGCATGCACATTGATCATCCTAATGCTCAGCCTCTACAAACTTATCTAGAGTGACTTAAAGTGTATAGAGCTATATCTAACAGTCATTTAATATGAAAATAATTACTTGCATCGTTTTTAGTATGATACTAGACTATCTTAATTGCAAATTAAAACTTTGGATGGGTTCCGTGTACTTTGATTCAATCGTCGAAAAATAGACGATTCTTATAATTTCATAGGGTGTTCTAGAACACTTTCGTATGAAAATGGACAGTTCGCATGTCTAATAATCACAGAGAGAGTTTCTGTTAAAGCTGAAGCGAAAATTTATCTAATGGATATGAAAGCATAATTTTTTTTCAGTTTTTGAATCTAAAAAAAAAAGTGTCAGATATAGCTCTATACACTTTAAGTAAAGCAGATTTTCGCACAAGTGTAGGACATTTATAAACACAACCATTTCAATACAGTGTTAGAATTTAGAACAATAATTAATAGATGAATTACCTGAACTGTTTCCCGCAGTTTTCATGCTGACAAATGTAGTTCCTATCATCAGTATGTATACTACTGTGCATATCTAGACCAATTTTTCGTCTGAATTTTTTATCACAAACTTCACATTTGAACTTGAAGGCATCTTCATCTTTAACATGTAATGCTTTTAAATGTGATACCAAACTAGAACGTCTTTTAAAGGTAAATGCACAAAATTCACAAGTAAATTTCCTTTCCGAAAGATGCATAGATATCATGTGCATTTTACAGTTTGATGTCCCTTTAAATTGCTTCGCACATCCTTCATGATCACATTGATAAACACGGTCTAATTTGATCTGTTTCTTTGTCAAATGAAATTTCTTTTGTAAGTGCTCCCTCAGAGTTTTCAATGAAGAATAGATTTTGCTACAACAGTCACAGGTTATGGATATTCTTGTGTTATTCTTATCTTTAATAACATATCTTTCTATACATCTGAAAGTTCTTACATCCTTTTCACCAGCATTTTGCAAACTTCCCGATACAATATCCTCATAATCATCATCATCGTCATCATCATCATTATCATCAGCATCTTCATCAGCATCTACATCATCTTCATCAACAGCTTCAGTACCATCCAAGAGATGTTTAACTTTAAGAGTGTTCTTTCTTCTTGTTTGATTCTGTGATTTTCCCCCCTCTGTTATACTGTTTTCAGCCCCATCATTTTCACTGACTTTCCCATCATCAACTTTCATCTCATCATCCGAGACATCAAGTGTATTCTCTTCATCATTTGTAGAATTAGTAACTCTGTTCTTTTGTTTCACTGGCGTCCTCTTTTTTGGTTGAGTTTTCTTTCTTTTAGAACGTTTAGGACCGCTAGACTCTAGTTTCGACTTTTTAACGTTGAGTTTCCTTTCATCAGTGTCATTGTTTTCTGATACGACAGAACGATCATCGCTGTTTGAACTTTCTGTTGGTTTACCATTTTTCACCTGTTTGTTGTTTGTGGATTCACTGCAATGCTGCTGTGCTTTTCTCTTACCTCTTGTTGCTATGCCCAACACCTAGAGTATATAAATTATAATATAGTTCAATCATCTTAATCTGTTGAAATAATTGTCCATATCAAATTGCTGGAACTTTGTTTAGAAAAGAAACCCCAAAGTAAAAATGCACACTTTCATAACGGTATTCTTTTTTCTATATACTTTTAACACAATATTTTGAATAGGGAAAATGTTGAAAATAATACGTCCACTTCTTCCCAATAAATGACCGAATTGGCAAAAATAATTTAACTTGTTTTTCCACAAATAACTGTAATTGCCTTAGCCTTATAAAATCATAGAATGACTGACTTATAGATGTAACTTTTAACAAGATAATTAATTAATGATATGATTAAAAACAAGTTTGCGTTCAGTAATTGCTTATGCACCAGCGGAAGCCTTGTCCATAACAAACAGCTAAGTCAATCAGGGGCAATAATTCTGTTGAAATGTTTGATAGTGTTACATGGCTTTGATCATGCAATGTGTTAATGATGGTTAACAGGTAGGCCAAGATTGAAAGCAATTGAGTTTCAACATGTTGAAATGGATGAACACAAACTAGTGATCGAGCGGATAACACATTTTTACTCCTGATCGAGAGGTCCCGGGTTCGATCCTCGGCCAGGGCACTTGGTCATTTCAGAAATGCTATTTAGTGTTTCCCACCCGCCTAGAGATGAACTGGTTGGAAATCCAGAGGTAGTCCCGCGTGTATCAGTGCTCTACACCGGGCATGTTAAAGAACCAAGGAATCTTTTTGAAATGAGCTAGGGTATCGCACTGGGATTTCTTGTATCTCACCTCTTTCTCTTCATTGATTTTATGTCTGCCTATACAGTTGTCAGACACACATCCCAATTATATTCCTTAATGAATGCTCGGGAGTATAACCTAGATCTATGGCTTTGACAATGTATTGTGTTTATGATGGTTAACAAGTATGCCAAGTTTGAAAGCAAAGCCAATGCCTTGATGGACTTGAAAATATTTGAGTTTCAACATTTTGTAACAGACGGACAGACAGGTGCATCACTAAATGCCCTTGCATCAGTAGATGCTGGGGGAAAAAATATACCTACCCCAGTTTCCTTACTAGTCGTCGAGCACACTTCATCTGTCTTACTTTGTAAATCAAGGGCTGTAACTATTGATGCCTTTTTGTCGGTTTCCACTGACTTTGAAGTCTCCCCAGTCCCTTCCATGACCTCCTCTGAACTCATGTGTAACAAGCTTGTATCAATATCTAAAATAAAATGAGAAAATATGTGATTTTGAAGTGGCAGGGTTCTCAATAACAGCAGGCTGCAGGCTAGTTCTGGATACCATAACTAAATGATCTTTTATTGATACTGATGTTGATCTTTAAGTTATGGAAGAGTCCTCTTTAAAAGTCAACTGTGTAAGATAAATGCTCCGAATGCGAGTTATCTGTTGAAAACTGGCCCAAAAAGTAACAAATGTGTATAATTGTACATTAATCCAAAGACCTAAGTTACCTTAATTTAGGTCTTTGATTAATCAAATGTTTTGTTAAAAAGGTATCAATATAACACCTGCCCTTAACCATCCAGCACCTGATGTTTCAATTCGCTTTGTGTTTACCCTTCCAGCGCCGCCATTGTAAATATTTAAATTAATGTGTAGCAGGTACGGGCATGTGCGTTTTCGAAAATACAATTTTTTATGAAACATGGTTGTAAATGCATGGTTTATTTCGAGAAACGTTAGGCGTTATGCCCATGAGTTTTCAATCAATACTATACATATACAATTACAAAAGTATACTAGCATACTATCATTCACACACATATCATGCATTCAGACAAGCACACCCACACATTCACACACGCGCACACACACGCATACACATGTCACACGCATAATTATGTATATTTTTGTCATTACATAGTGCACAGAATTCTTCAAATATCTTATATATGCAATTCAAATATTGAGCAATTAAATTATAAAATTATTACCAATTTATATGCCCTAAGTATCTAGATGAAATCAAACCTTTAAATAGACCTCTACATATTTATTATAAAAATAAAAACGTTATTTTCGATAAAAACATGAAACTTAAATTCGCACAAAAAATAATGCTATTTTCTCAGACGACAATCTGGGGGAACTCCGGGAATCCCCAAAATGAAACATGTGGTTTTTTTCGGAGCACTTCTCAAAATTTGTTATTAGCATTTCAAATAATGGTGAATTTCTACAAAACGGACAAATCCATAGGGTTAAAACAATTGACGTAATTGACGGTATTTCTTACGAAAGATTTTGCTTTTGGTGTACGTTGAATCGTTGAATCGTTGATAGAATATGGTTAAGGCCTGGTGCACAGTAAATGTCCCACTTTTGTTAGCATCTAATGCAAAAAATAAAGTTTCTTGTATTTTTATAAAAGTTACTTTTTTAGGTACTATGGGACATATATAAACATGTGTCATTGATAAAAAGATAAGTTTTTGCTTAAATTTTGTAATTTTTACAATTAAATATTTTGTGTCTGAGAGGGGACGGACATTACAAAATAGTAGAAAGGCTATCTTTAAAAGACCATTTAACGTAAAATATACCTCCAAAATGTAATTATTTTACATATTTATGATAAACATAGTATACTTTAGTAAATTAAATAATTTTTTATTGAAGTAATTCTGAATTTTGCCATTGATGAGCAATAATTTAAATTTAGTCTCATTATTTTTAACCTAATTATCCCTTTATGACTTTCTGGTTTCAATTAGTTGTAAAACATAATATATGATTGATATATGTTATTTTAAATGTGTATACTTATTAAAGACATGTAGAATCAATTTTCTAATATAAAAAAATATAATTTAATTTCTATTTAATGAAGTATTTTAGCATTTAATTCCGTTGTTAAAATCATGCCATAATCAGATTGTAATGGATGCTTATTTTATATCATCAGAAATGAATAAATTGAATTCTGGTGAATAGTTTATTAATTAATATGATATTAAAGCATTGTACTAGTATCTTTTAATAATCTTAAATAAAATTTGCACACTATTGAATAAAATTTCAAGAAAATTAAGTATTTGGGTGATATACCAGATTTGAATAGTAACACTGTGAATCATGGGTCTATAAGAATTGGTATAAAGGAGAAAAGTTATTATTTCTTCACTATTTCTGTATAATTGATAATCACATTTTAAAATTTGACTTAAAATATTAACTTATAATTAAGTATAACTAGTTAAATAAGCAATATACCACATACTGTTAAAACTGGCACTGTGCATAATTTAGTATTTTACTTTTGATATCAAACATATTATAATGTACAACTAAATAATCAATTTTAAATGTTAAATAGCAAACATATATTACAATAAGCTACTGATCACAATCAAAGCTACTGTATAAAATGTGACAGATGGTGAGAGCATGTACTGATTGGTTGTATATTGGACCTTATTGGAACCCCACTGTGTACACTGATTAGGGTCTAATCTGGATTTCTTATCTGGTACTGCACAGTGGGGATCTGTATTGTTTATTGTCTGTCATTAATTCATTGTATAAAACAATTTTGGCATGGATTATGTTTCTGTGTTTTGGTTTGTTGCTGTAATTTTTCAGTTTATTAAAGTCTCTGAATTGGTTGAATATATGTTTAATTATTAGATCTATTTATTACACCAGCCGAACTTAGTGAAAAGTCTGTCCCTCTTTTGTTCTGTAAATCACCTTTCTAAATTATTCTATTTTAAACATATTTACACCATTTAAATAAAATGATAATGTGACATTGACTCTTAACAAACAGACAAACATTATAAATCAATTTGAAGAAAACAGTTGAATTAATAAACTAATATTACCAAAAAAAGTGTACTAATATTGTAAATTTTAAATGAAAAGTACTCTAAATATGTCTCTACATTTAAATTTTAAACATAATTTGTTTGTTTCATTGATTTTATGCAAAGGAACATATTTTTCTAAAAATACATACATAAAATATCTTTTATCTGCATCAAAACAGCATCATGTAGGTAGGGGACGGACATTACAGGGACAACCATTACAGATAACCATGCTGATAAATTATTAGATTTTATACACACCTGTACCATTCAAATTATTAGATTTTAACACTTAGACTCTAAAGCATACAGACCCATAATTATAAAACATTTTGTATGAAAATTATGGATTTTGTACGGAAATATTACCAAAAGAAACTCAAATTTTTGTTCATTTTTAGTGAAATATTACATAATATGACCCTATGAGGAAAAAAATAAATATTAAAAAAATATTTATTCATTTCTGAACTAAATTAAGTTTCATTTAATCATAGGAACATTTTTTTCAGAAATAAGTTGCATAAAATAACTTTTATTCACATCGAAGCAACATCATACATTAGGGGGACGGACATTACAGGGACGGACATTACACATAAAATTTCTATTTTCTCAATAATTCCATCATACTTAGGATTTAAGGCTAAATATGAACTTATATGGTGATGGCATTGTTAAATGCATTGCATAGTATGTTTTATTACAATATTTTCCTTCAAATTCTTAAAAATCTGACAGGGGGACGGACATTACACTTTTTTGACACAACTTACAAAAAATTCACTTTTTTGTAAAATCATAAAATACGGTAATGATTTATGGAAATTCTGCTACATCATCATTATGTTTATCTTGTTACCTTTAGAATAATGTAAAATAAATTGTTTTTTGTTCTTTCTAAAATGCTTTTGATAAGAGAATTAGAAGGCTACAAAATTCAATAATTGGGACCATTACACCGGTACCTATTTTGGTTTTTCATACATAAATCTAAAAGTACTTGTACTAGAACATTATAGCTTATACCAAATTGACAAACACAAAATTCCTTAATGGAAAAACACATGTTAGAGCACTATCAACTGTTGGGTTTCTGATAGTTTTGCTTAGAAAATGCATGAAAAATCTGATGCTAACACATTACACCTAAAATCGGGCAATTTTGGGGTCTTCAAAGTTTTATAAATCTCAAACGGAAAGAGATTTCTTCATGAAATTTTGTGCACACCTGCAGCTTAGTGTAATCAAATTGATACATGTATATGTTTTGAAACACTGTAAAAAGTTTTTGAGAATTAAGCTTGTACATCTATTTTTTTCAAAATGGACACAATACCGTGCACCAGGCCTAAAAACTCATAGGGCATCAGTGTTTATTTTGTTGAAAAGTAATGAAAACTTGTATTTTATCTAAAAAATCTGAGTCGAGTCGTATACCTCTGTCTCATAATTTCGTGCCTTCTCATGAAAACCGTGCTTAGTTGAATTCAACTCTTTTATATGTCCTACATATTCATTTTGGTACAATTATCCAAATAAATCATCCAACAAATATCCTACATCAATTGATGCCATTGTTTTGGACGACAAGCCATAGCTGTCACCTTGACGACCAGGAACGATACACCTAGTAATTATTCCAACTGATATTTTTCAACTGGTGTTAATTTTATTGCATCCCGTTTTCATAACGCATAATTTTTTATCACCTAAGGCTTTAATACTCAAACTGAATACGCATTTTGATAAGCACTACTCCAAATTTATTTAATCTAACTGCAAATTTGAAATTCCATCACTTTTTGCCCCAATACAGATGAAATGTATTACAGACCAGTTTTTACGGAGACACGGATTTCATGGAAAACGGTCAGGATTCAGAGCATCGACCTAGACATAAAAAAGTTACGATTTTATGAGTTTTCGTGATCATTTTTAATTTTTCTTTAAGTTAACATTTTTTATTTCAAACTTTATTATTATATTTTACATGTTCAATGCTGAAAATGGCTCTAAATTGGCGTAAAAGACAGAATTCATGAAACTCAAAAATTGATCAGAAAAGCGCACAATGGGTCTCGACTAAGAGGAGCCTCTTAGTCGAGATTGTTTGACTACCTATTCCGTAGCCACTGCCTATTATATAAAAAATAACAAAATATACTGTATATGCTTTCTTCCATGTATGCATGGGGACGTTTTCGATATAAATGGGGACGTTTTCGATTTTTTTGGGACATTTTCGTGTGGGGACGTTTTCGTGTGGGGACGTTGTAACTGTAAAGCCATCTAAGTAGCAGTCAAGAACATGTAAAGAATTACATAAATGCATCGTTTTTACGGGGAAACACTTACTTTTTCCATTAAATCTGACAGAAAAAAACAAAGAAATGAAGCAAATGCCGGATTTTTTTCAAAGGGAGTTAACTCTACTAAATAGGAGTTACTAAATGCCGGACGGATTCCGTTCGGTTCGGTTTGCATTTTTTATCAGGTACGTATATATTCGGCATATATACAAGTTTATACGACATATAGAATGTCTTGTTAAATAATTGTACTGTATTTGTATAGTTAAAATTATTTTTCGTAGTCGAATACTTTCTGTGTATACGCGTTTCGTCTTCGTCTTCCGTAGTTAGGTCAGGAGTCGATCCCGTTGGGTGCGTCGTAAACGGAAATTTGCGGGAGATGTCACGTGACGGCATGAAGCACGTGACCCGGTTATGTGGGTCGAGCAATAGAATTAATACAAACTGTGCACGGGGTAGTACTTTAAAAAGGTATAGAGTATAATAGTGTGCTTGGCTATTCATATTCGCAACATAGAATTAGTTCACGAAATTATTGATGGGCCCTCGTATACATCAAACTATCGGTAACCAAACGCAAGAAGCTTCAATCAAGGCTATAGATTTTTGCCCAGAAGTAATGACCGTATGGGTTGGTAAAAAAGATGACCTTGATATAAATACAGCACGATGTTTTAACTTGTTGCCAGAAAACAGTTTCAACTCGATAGTATAGCTTTTGTTCTTTGGGCGGATGCGCTAAAATGGTTTCCTTTAATCTACAACAAAGATGCGGAAGACGAACGTGTTCGAAACTCGGTTTTTGAGAAACATTTCGTAAACTTAATGGGTTGTTTCAAGAACCATGGAGAAAGTGTCATCAACATTTGAAAAAAACCTGTCGTTGCTAATATTTGTACACACGTACGTGTATGTGTTGAGAAATTTTATCAATAAAGAAAAGGAAACCATTTGAAAGCATTATCTTTATTGTTTATAGAATATTTGTATTGATTTTGAAAATATTATTAGCAACACTACTGTCAATAAAAGCCGAAAGCAAATAAAATGTGTACTTATAAATACTTTCAATAAATTACATCAACAATATATATTTAGGTAAATCACACTGTACTACGAGTATACAGTAAAGTTCCGCTATTAAGACCACTTTGATTATTTTGGGGGTCGAAGTTTCAAACAATGCGTTTTTTCTTCATAAATCGCATAATTTTTTTGTGATTTCTCCCTGGATAGCACACGGTTTTTACCAGAATTTTGTGTACTGATACCTCTTTCAAGTTTCCGCTCGAATTCTGAACATGTATACATATACTGACAGCTATATGCTTAGTACCATCTCAGTGTGCCAGGTATCAGGTTGAACGGTGTGCGAATGTCCAGTACATGTTTGGCAAGTTTCGTGATGTCTGAAGTCGATTGTTTGCTTCTTTGAAAGTTTATTCAGTGATGTAGCATCCTCAGGAGTTGATTCTGCAATGATTTGTAATAAACCCAACGAAATCCTATACGCGGCTGTACTGGGACGAGTTTGTAGACGTTAAGACTACATGAGTATGTCCGTTCTCGTTCAACCTGCGTATACATGTAGTTTCGTCCAAACAAATATTCTGGGACTTATTAAAGTGAACTATGAATGAACTTTGCTAGTATTTTGTTTTGTTTTGACCGAATCATGTGGATTCAGCCGCGTACTCGCGTATAGGTACACAGGGGGGTAGCTATACGCCTGAACTGTCCGCGTTTGGCTACTATTCATAACAATTGGCAGGGGCTGATCAAATTTCTCCTTAACGGTGCATACACGTATATGCCGGTTTGTATTTTTTTTCTAGAATTTATTGTTTTGTGCAGCATATATATAGTAGTATAAAAATGCAAACAACACTTAAACAAGCCAAAAACGTTTCCCTCCAGGGATTAAAACTTAGCACATACAAACATAAATAGTCAAAGGGAAGTAATTCAAACATAATTAGGAACAAATTTGTGTACTCGAACAATAAAGCTCCGAGAAGTGGCAGCGGGTTCGAAGTTTGTAGCTCGATATTCAATTCTAACTACTCGCCAATAATGACTAGCAGTGAGCTCGCTCTTCGACGCCCTTTCGCCAATATCGAACTACACATGTATAGTCCAATCTGCTGCCATCAGCGGATTCGATATTCAACTTGATAGGAGAATGAATACCGAACTAGGTTAAACTCTCCTGCCAGCAGCCGGTTCGATATTCAGCTCGATAAGAAGTCGAATACCCGAACTCGGTTTTGAATCTGCAAGCAGCGCGTTCTTTATTCAACTTGATAAAAAGTCGAATACCGAACTAGGTTGGAATCTTCTGCCAGCAGCGGGTTCGTTATTCAACTTGATAAAAAGTCGAATACCGAACCAGGTTCGAATTTGCTGTCAGCAGCGGGTTCGATATTCAACTTGATAATATGACGAATACCGAACTAAGTTCGAATCTTCAGCCAGCAGCGGGTTCGATATTCTACTACTCAACTTGATAAGACGTCGAATACCGAACTAGGTTCGAATCATCTTTCAGCAGCGTGTTCTATGTTCAACTCGAGAAGAAGTCGAATACCGAACTAGGTTCGAATCTCCTGGTGAGCCTATTTCTCTCCTGTGGGTGCGGCAGCCAACATCGATCAACGGCGCCCAGGAATAGACACTCACCTCACAGATACCAATTTACACCTTGGTGGAGTGGATCATGTGGGTAATTCTTGATCTGAGAAATTAACCAGTGGTCCAGACAGGGGTTGAACCCGGGACCTCTCCTCTTAAATGTACCGGTAGTTAATGTTATTTATAATTATTTAAACCTCTCGGTCAAGGATGACCCATAAAAGTGCAAGCACTTATTTCCGATGGGGCCCTGTGTTTTTTGCTGAAGGGACAGCAAGTAGAAGAGATAGTGGTGTGATACTTGAAGGAATCTGGGCGCGATGCCCTAGCTCTTTCCGAACAGACTCCATGGTTCTTTAACATTACCCGATGTACAGCACCGATACACGAGAGACAACCTCTGGGTTGCCAACCAGTTCATCTCTAGTTTGGTGGGAAACACTGAAAAGCGTTTGAGATATGACCGGCCGAGGATCGAACCAGGGACCTCCTGATCAGAAACCAAGCGGGCTGTCCACTTGACCACCGTGTCACCATTGTTCATTTTAAAAATAAAAAGGACAGGGTTATGTTCTAGGCGTTTATCAATTATCCTCCCGGAGAATACTCGAACCCTATCTAGAACTTTCCCTCAATTTTCTTTTTGTTGACACACCCATGGTCAACTTGAATGGGACAGCGTCGCCATGGTATCACACAGAAATCACATAGCATTATAGATCACGTAACTTAAAATACCAATCGTAACAATTCGGGCATTTTCCGTAACTGAGAAATACCACAGACATAAATAAAGAGGAGAACATTTATTTGTGATTTGAGGAACAGGCTCGAAATAAAATGGCACAGACATTAAACTCTATGGAAATACGCACTTTCGATAAACGCCGAGGAGTTCCGATTGTTAAAATGCGTGTTGAATGCGAAGGTTGTGACCGATAAGTTTGTTCATATAAATATATAGTTCATTCCAATAAGTAAATTTGGCGAATTTATGCTATTTTTGCAAAATTGATACGTTTTGGCGAATACCTCCAAAAGAAGCCTGGCGACCCCTGCTTTTTTATTTTACAAAAATGGTCGTCTAGTCGATTAATTCCCAACTTATACGCATTAAAAAAAAAGATCGCTATCTATACACTTGTATGTATGTGTCTATATCGGATAAAGCGTTGTAGATACAAAATTTATCGTCTTGGCAAAGTTTTGTAAGTAGGCATAATATATCAGAGTTTTTCAAATCGTTCCACTGACAGTCTTGTGTGTATATTGAATACAACGTGCACATGTATGACTTATCACAATAACCGGAAGTTGACTGGTTTGTTCACTGAGCTTGTCCGAAGGTAAGGATTGTGGTTTCCTTTTTTTCCAACCAACAAATATGTATACAAAATCAAGTAACCTTCCATATCTCCCCCGTAATCGTTGCAGCACCGAGCTTATTACGACGGACCCATTCTGTTTATTTTGCGCAACATTCAGGTGGTGTCTTGTGATAATGACATCGCAACCCGCGACTGGTGGTCGTAACACTCACAGAGTCCAAATATGAAACTATTGTGTTAATGTTTAAAGTAACTTCCAAAGTCTGCACAAATGTGTGCAGTATACATAATGAATGATTGTTTGAAATGTGTTTGTTCTACTACAATCTAGGAACCCTACGTTCGAGTCTTCCTGTGGAGCCTGAATATTTCTCTCCTGTGGTAGTGGCAGCAATCGTCGATCTGCAGCGCCCATGAATAGACAAGTGTCCTCACAGGTACCAATTTACACCTTGGTGAGATGGAGCATGTGGGTTATTCTTGCTCATAGAAATCAACCTTTAGTCCAGACGGGGTTAAACCCGGGACCTCTCAATCACGAAGCAGGCTCTGGGCCACCGCTCCGCAAACCAGTGTTTCTGTATATGCCAGTTAAATGAATAAAACTTGTGTGTACCGGTAGTTAATGTTACTTACGTTCATTTTATAAATAAAAAATAGAGGTTATATTCTATGTTTTTACAAATTATCCTCCCATCGAGCATGGGGACTCGGGTCTTCTCGCAAAGTGCCTGTATAGTGATGCTTACAAATATGGGTTGGACACAACAGTTGCAAAATTGGCTTGAGCTGGGACCGATGGAGTCCTGGTTAAGAAACAATACGTGATCAACTATCATAATTATAATAAAATATTTATGAACACTTCATTATTTCATGTGCCTTTCTGTGTGATACCAAAATTCACACCTTTGAGATTTTTATAAACACCAAGAATCTAACTTGTTACGAGTAAACACAGTCACACAATATGCTATTCAAATTTCTTGACCTGTTTCGAACGGTGTGTTCAATATCACGTGCTGTCTTGGTGAGAGTGTATCATAATACAATAATCTCGCGAATACCATGCAATCAGGGCTTCTGTGTTGGTAAAAATGCCCTTTTATGGCGAAAGCACAATACATATGATCACGTGGGCAATATATTGCCTCGGGAAGGTAATTATACACAAATCGCGCACTGAGAAAATTTACACGATATCTGTCATTCTAATTCTCGTTTTGAACGGAATAAGAGCTACTATATCGTTGTTACATTTTTGCTAACTACAGTATACAATTGCAATCATGCTTTTCCACGTGGTCTTCTACAGTTTGTTGTGCCTGGTGCACGTTCTGCTGGTGGTCGTTGATGTAAGTATGATATATTTATTCAATATTGTTGTGCTTTCAGGTTGGATGTTCAATTTGATGTAAAATCGGGACTTTCAAGATTATCCATGTATTTATATCCGGCGGTAAAATGTTTTGATTTTGAAGACATGTCACTTCATTTGTAATCCACGCTACTGACCGATGTATATTAAGCTGTTATATCTTGGCTATTTTGACATGAGCCTGTCTTTTATGCAAGAATATATTACAAGGTTCTTGCCTTGAATATGTCTATTTCCGCAAGCAAGTCGTGCAGTATCGGTATTTCAGATTTGTGTTTGTATTACATTTCGAGTGTCTGAATTCGTGATACTATCCGATTATGAAAACATCCAAACGGTTTTGTAAACGTAGGCAATATATCGACTGTTGAAGTATGCTTATCAAAAGCTCAGGCTCGTGTCAAATTAACCAAGCTATAGCATATGTTGTGTATTTAGTATATATTTAAAGCTGAATTGAGTCCAGTTGCAAGTTGTTCTTGTCACGATGTTGTCCATACAGATCTTGAATTTATCATTTATTTGTTCATTTTGTAGACTATATGCTAATTTTCTATTCAAAGTTTAATCTATTCAATATACTTAAGTCTGTGACCTAGACTTGGGTTGTGCGTGAGCACTGCTCCATGTAGTTGGCGTGTGTAGTTTGCTGTATTCTGTGCTCGGCTTTTGAGCTGCGCCGTCCCTTTCGGATTTCCTCAGTTCATTATGTCAGGAACATAATTACCAGGGCAATCAATCTACGATAGTTCCTGATTATGTTAATATCTTGGGTTTTAGTTATCCTTTTTGCAGCAAAAATACGCTGAAAGTCCATGTGAAACAAACATTTTTAAAAAAGGATTTAAATGAAAAAAATACATTCCAATTATTTTTTCGGTGTATGTCAACAAATTTTAAAGATGTTTCGCCATACTGTGCATTGTTTGTGTCCGGACCGGACGGCATTAAAATTGTGTCTGGTAATTAGACCAACCGAGTTGTTTCCCTTTGTCTTTTCCCGCCATCTGTATCGACCAGAATTACAATTTTCTCTCGTGTTATTAATTGCATAAATGAACGACGTCTTACTAGTGGATGCATTGTCTCTATTATTACACACTGACGTTTCTTGATTTCTTACAGGTTCGACTTCTTCAAGCATGGCTGGCTGATGCAGGTCATTCTGAGGCATCGATGGAAAGACGGGAGCGGATAGAAGATGACTTAGTAGACTTGCCAGTTTACGAGTTGCTACGACTTCCACATGACAAGTTGGTGTGTCAGGTAAAACAACTTATTTATTGCCATGGATAGTTCAACTCTTACAGTTTTGTTTATTGGTCATATCCCAGATATTTTAAGTAGATCGAGTTAGTCCAAGCTTCTTTGACGATGATTCAGCATCAATAAAAGATCATTTAGTTATGTTATCCATAACTAAGATTGAGTTAGCAATATCTTTTGATCCTTCAATGACCCTTAATACTTGCTCTGTAAGAAGATTTTGTATTGTGATACAGTGATTCGGCATCAGTGTCACATGCAAGCGGATACTTGGCTGCTATTCAAAAACATTACCAAAATGTTTTCCAAATTTTATTTAAATTACTTGCAGCTTACTGCGTTGAACTAATGGTGTCATGTCACTGAAGCAATAGAATTACAATTGGAATGAGATTTTGTGTGGGGTGTGTGCTAACTGGAAACAATCCTTTTCAGGATTGGGAATTAAGCCTCAGTCAGAATCCTTGTGCTTGGTAGTCGATCTGGGCACTCCCAACTCCTTGACAATTTAGGAAATATTAGTCACAAGTAATGTATTCAAGAACTATTCTTATATAGGTATCTGTATTTTATGATTAACCTTTTATTTTTAGGCTGTTGATACCCCAGTTTTGGACTTGTACTTCCGTCATCCTTCTAGATCTAGTCACATGCTCCAGGGATTTCCAATCGTAGCCAGAGATCAACAGGAGGAACACAGACTGATGTTTATGTCCTGTATATGTATGTCTTCATACGAGGAATCTGAGGTATAGTAAGCCTTAATTAAATCTCATAAAATTGAATTTTGACTACATTTTATTTATTGTGCAGAGATATTTAATAACATGACCCTCTTACCTGCAATTACTAGTGCAGGGTATTTGCATAATTCAACAACTGCTTTTAGGATTTTTTTAATCCAGTTTGTCTGATTTCAAAAATAAATTGTGTTAATATTACACATTCTAGTAATAAATAAAATAAAAATCTTAGAGGACCAAAAATCCACAACTATCTCTCGGAAATTGTGATTGAAAATAAGGAAATTATACACTGTACTGAAACATTGAAATTTTCAATAGTTATAACCCAGTGAATATAAATTTGTGTTGTTGTAGATTATCCTGATATAAAGCATGATAAAATGGAGGACTTCTTGGGATTAAACAGTCTCTCTAGTTCAGTGGGCTAAATAAGAACATGTTCAACCCTACAGAACTGTTGGTCATATATTGATAAATGTCTATTATAATATACTTTGCATTTCAGGATAGTCATGTCACACCTAGTGTGTATGGAGTTGTCTTGTATGAGAGCTTCACCGTTGACGTTCCCACGCTGATGTATCTATGTGTGTTAGATGTTCAGGGTAGTGGTACATTGGTAGCCAAGATGATCGAGAGTATGTGGAATCAACCTGCATATATGGATGATCTGGTTATGACTGTCACCACTTTGTCTGAGGTAAGCTTTTGGACAAATACTTTTTTATTAATTATTGTTTGATTTGAGTTGATTTTGGACAAATACTTTTTTATTAATTATTGTTTGATTTGAGTTGATTTCATGAAATTTAATCCCCCACAAAAATGAATGATTTTACAGTAATACAAATAGATATGTCAAATTTACACTTGTTACCATACTTGCTTTCATATACAATGTATAGTCAGATAGAAGACATGATTCGAACAGTTTACTTGCAGATCAAATCTTATGTTATGTTATAAAAGAATTATTGTATGTTTGTTGTTTAAAAAATTCCTGATAGTTAGTGGGTACATTGACTTTGCCTTTCTTTACAAATCGGAAATCTATCTGCGAAATATAACCAATGGTGACCCAGTCTTATTGTTGAATGTGGTATATTATAATGCATTTTACATTTCAGGATAGTCATATCACACCTAGTGTGTATGGAGTTGCCTTGTATGAGAACTTCACTGTTGACATTCCCACACTGATGTATTTGTGTGTGTTAGATGTTCAGGGTAGTGGTACATTGGTAGCCAAGATGATCGACAGTATGTGGAATCAACCTGCATATATGGATGATCTGGTAAAGACTGTCACCACTTTGTCTGAGGTAAGCTTACTTAATATATGAGGTCGGCTTTGTTTGAAGTAGGCTCACTATATATATAACTAATATCACAGCATCCTTGCAACATGCAGGCATGCACTGTCATCACTGATCCTTGATCACTTTTAAGGTCCCTGGTAGGGAATTCCCTTAGTGTGTGTCAACTGAAGATTCAGTCAAGCTCATCGAGATACCTAATGCTGTTTACAATTTATTCAATGAATATATGTTTCAGATTTGTCCAACTCTTTGTAAACTTGGCGGGAACGACTGCGCTTTTGAAAAAATAATTTTTTATTAATTATTGTTTGATTGGAGTTGATTTCACGTAATTTAGTCCCCCCAAAAATGAATGATTTTACAGTATTAAATACAAATAGATATGTCAAATTTACAATGGCTACCATACTTGCTTTCATATACAATGTATAGTCAGGTAGAAGACATGATTCAAACAGTTTACTTGCAGATCAAATCTTATGTTATGTTATTAAAGAATTATAATATGTTTGTTGTTTAAATAATTCCTGACAGTCTGTGGGTATATTGACTTTTCCTTTCTTCACAAATCAGAAATCTATCTGCCAAACATAACCAATGGTCTTATTGTTGAATGTGGTATATAATAATGTATTTAACATTTCAGGATAGTCATATCACACCTAGTGTGTTTGGAATTTCCTTGTATGAGAACTTCACTGTTGACATTCCCACACTGATGTATTTGTGTGTGTTAGATGGTCAGGGTAATGGTATATTGGTAGCCAAGATGATCGACAGTATGTTGACCCAACCTACATATATGGATGATCTGGTAAAGGTTATCATCACTTTGTCTGAGGTAAGCTAAATATATGAAGACACATTAACTTGAGGTACACAAGCTAAATCCTGTATTGCCTCAGTGGTGCACTCATCTACCAACACTTTTGGGGGCACCTTTTTGGGGAATTGCTAGTATCCTGTGTGTCCAACAAAACCTTTTGTTCTTTATCTAGACTAATTTCTCAGGATACCTGTTGCTGGTCACAATGATAGTAAGTGTTGGTTAGGTTGCACATTTGTAAAGGACGTGGAAATAACTGTTTGATTTAATGAGTCCTTAGAAATTTAAATCACCAGGGTTGACATTTTTATGTATTAGTAAATGTCGGTAAGTAACGTCATTATGACGTCGTTGACGTCAGACTTGCAGCGATGTTTGTTAATGTCTCGTGTTCATATCTCAATAACTGTTCTGTGCATTTTTGTGAAATTTGATTATTATGTTTAAATTAGACTTGAGTAAAGATATGAAAAACAATTGTTGTTTTACAGGCATTTTGCTGATTTTATAGCATCAGTGACATAACTTATGGATATACCCACATATATATGTATAAATCGACCAGGGGCAATTTAATTGCACATTCAACTTGATCATTAATTACCAGCTGACATTGTATCTGAAGTATTTATTCTGTTCACTCTCTCCTTACGATGGTTGGAAGTTTAATTGTCAGTCCTTTTTGCATCATTGGGTAAAGGGTTAAATGCAGCTGATATTTAAATATTATATTGATATATTTCAGGTGTCGGATGGAAGCCTTGTTCAGAGTGATGAACAGTTTGATTTTGGTACCAACCAACTACCCTTGGCCATGGAATTGGTGGAGTGTAGAGATGATGCTATATATGCATTCCTGGAGGTTCCTCCCAGCACCATCTGCCAGTATTTTCACGACAGTCTTGTTGTAATGAGGTGAATATTTATTATTATGTACCTTAGGTATTTCCACCATTCAGGCGCGTCACGAGGTACTGAACTTTGGGGCGGCGGGGTGGGTTAAGGGAGGGGTGTCCCCTTCCTTTGAATGATAAAACCAAATCTTAAATGGAGCGATTTCCGATACCTTTACTGCGTATTCTTCTGGTTAAGTTTTTTTATTGTTATACAGGATGTAAGTCAATTATTCTGACTCACTTTGGCAGAAAGTGATATTTTATAGTTGCCGATGATGCATTATTTTGCGGTTGCTTGATTATTTGAATGGGCGTGAGTTACGGGTAAGGTGTGGAAAGTTTGACTTGCGTTACCATCGCGTCCAATGCGCATGAAACCCGGTTTCCTAAGTTGAACAAGGGATTATTCGCCTACGCTAGTCATTGCGTTGTAATCGCCTTCATTGCGTCCGGTACCAGTTGGCTGCTGTTGGTAAAAATCGTGGACAAAATCCATCTAAATAATCAGCGTATTGGCGGACGTTTGCCAGCGGAACCAACTTTAGCCAACTCAGAAAAACTTTATCTAGCGTTTAGGAACGTTTACAAACGGCTCAAAATGTAGACAAAGTTTTTGCATGCTAAAAAATTACAAACGCGAGACGTTTTCAGCGTAACTTTTTAAAATGTTTACTTGCGGAATTTGACGTTTCCTTTGATGAGCATACCGATGATGTAATAATACTAAAACTAAAATATTTAAAACGCATTTTATTTTGAGGTGATCGAAATTAACTCAGTTCAAGAGTGTTGAAACAAAACCAGCCCGTGATTGTGAACACTGATAGTTAAAATTTAAGGCTGATTTTCTTTTTGAAGAAATAATTATAAGTTTCTTTATCAATTCAGTATTTATGAAGCAAACAATGCCCTTTAGATACAAAGGATGTACAGCTGACTACTGACCACCTGTACTACATGTACTGTAAATTACAATTGGCAGAGTCAGTTAGTTATTCAGCAAGTGTCAAGTGTCAATTTGATAATATATGACATATTTTCACACTTCAAGACTTGACTTATGTAACTTTAACAGCGTGTTATCATTTGCCGTTTTTTGCCTCCCCAATGTGTAGCTGTTAACTGAAATAATCGCAAATATTCATTTAGAAAATTATTTTGTTACCTAGATCTATTTTTTAAAAATCTTGCCTTTGCTCGCCGTAATATTGGGGCGGCGACTGCCGCTCCTGTCGCCCCACTCGCGACGCCTCTGCCATTGTAGGTCATCTTCATGGATGATTACTGTTAGACAGTCATAATAGTTGTTCAATTCTCTGTTAACAAATAACATAGTACAACACTGTGTTCATGAAATATTGGTACACTGTACACATTCTTTTATCTATTTTTGATATGTGTCTTCTTTGTACTTTTATCATCGTTTCTGAATCTCGGACTAAACATGTTAAACAAATTGTTGGTTCAGTTTACTGTCATTCAATTCTTTTTTGTAACATTACAAACTTAACCAGTTCTGGCCCCAATCTCCAGAAGCATCTCAAGTAGAAATCTCATCTCAAATTGAGATTTTGCCAAAATCAGAGCTAATTTCTAATAAATCTGAAGTTAGAACGCATTAAAAATTACAAAAATAAACAAATGATATCATTTGCTGTCTTTAATGCTCATTTTGAGTCAATCCTCGCTTGGAAATTATCCAAACGACACATGGAAATATTTGAGATGAGATTTATCTCAAAAGTGAGATGTTTTGGAAGATTAGGGCCTGACTTGGTGGTCTACCACAAGGAAATGTTGAAAAATATATTGACTCAAATTTTCCTGCTTAAATCTGCTCATGAAAAGTTCTTTGACTAAAGGAGTAGTAATTGACTGTGCAATTCCTACATTGATTTATAATTTTAAAGTTTTCAACTGCTAATAGTGTTTTGCTCTATCGGTTAGTTCTCTTAAAATCTTAGAAAGGGCTCAAATACGTCTGTTTTCCATGTCTTCTTGTTAATACATTTTGCCTTTACTTTATACAGGGATGAGGCTGGACTGGATAAACTCAACACTGTTTACTTGGTGTTTTCCATATCTGGAATGACTGCTGAAGGGGCAATGATTAGAGGCGGACATTGTTCTGATGGGGCTAACATTCCGGTAGATGGTGCTATTGGAGGAACAACAGGCTTTTCTACAGAAGGGGCCACTGGAGTTGTCAGTGTTCCTGATGATGTATATCAAGTTGAACTCCCTGTAAGTTTCACTCATATTTTCATAATTGCTGATTTGAATGTTTTACAGCCTGTTAGACAGTATGCAGATAAGTGGTATGTACAGTTTGTTGTTTCCATGGCAACAACTGTATGAAGTTTATTAAAAAACATTATTTTTTATTTTTTGTATGATGAGTTACGAATTTTTCCAGCTGTTTAAATGAACAAGTTTGAAAATGTATCTTAATTAAATTTAACCTTTTGATAGACCTTTACACATAAGCAAATGATATATATTAAAATCATTTAAGGTGTCTTAACAGTGTAAAAAATTGGTGCAGGTTGAGTGATTTAAATGGACCGTCTTTCAATACTTTTTGAATGGTAGATCATATACGAGGCCCTCATAATTACGGGAAGTTATTCGAATACAGCTCCATTTTTAAAATATAAATTTGACACTAAGATTATAGTTAGAATGATGTATAAAAGTAGACTAAGGCACATAGTTATATTTATAATAAAGCTGTAATAATATCAACAATAACGATAATAGAGGCAATGTATTCATTTGTCAATTTTCCGGTTTTTTTTATCCTGAACACATTATATACAAGAGAGGTAATTGCAAAGAAAGTATTGATTACATGTTTTGCCTTGCGTGATCAATGATACTTGAAATTTACAGCTACCAGTGTGTAATCTTGTTAAGTCACATTTAAAAATCATGAGATGACAGCAGTTTAAATTTCTTATATTTTAGATTTCTTGGACAGTTTACAGTAATGACCGAAGTCACGCTATGGTCAGAATATGGCAAGTCCATTGAATAACACTGTTCACATACTGGTAAGTACCTGTACTTTTTGTAAATCTAGCAATGTTTTCCTTACCCCTGCTTCCCAATTATATGAGGTGTGATCAATAGATAATGAGCAAATGCTTACAACATAGCTAAAGTTATCTTATCTGGTGGTTAGTATGAAAACATGGTTTTATATGAATAGTGAATTGATATGTAGACCATTTTTCCAATCCATGAAAGTCAGAACTTCAATCAGAGAACATAACCTTGTTCAATTTGACAATACCATTGAAAGCCCTACATTATTAATTGTTTATACCTATGCAGGTATAAAATTACCTGAACATTGATTGTATAATTATTATGCTTGTGCATCAACTATCGGTATGCAGCTTCCAGATGTAACCAATCATCGAAACATAATAAAATACAAATGTAGTGGTATTGATATAAATGAAGGTATGCAGAGACTGTTTCAGTTTCAGTTACTGTAGCAGTATAGTTTTATAAAAACACCAAGACATCTTATAATTGTTTTGTTCAATCAATTAATCATACAAAATATCCTTGATTTGCAGGAAGTAAAGTTCCACATTCCAGTGTCCAAGATGTTGGGGTTATTCCGATGGCTTGAGCTGCACCTTTGTAGGAATTTCAAAGTAAGTTTTATTATACACACAAAGGAAAGAAAAATGTTGTATTGCTTATGGATAACCATCTGCCGCAAGTTAGTTTGGTGGTGTTGTCGCTTCAACCAATGATGATTGATTTGTTGGTATTGTATGCGATGATTACGTGACAAATATCAGATGGCTGTCTGCATCTTTAAGGCAGTTCCCTAATGTCTTTACTGTTTTGGGGCGTAACTATGTCTGTACTGACAGCTATTGCTCTATCATAAAGCTCTATTTTAGACAAAATATGTTATATTCATTGAGATAATTTGTTGATTTATGATCCCAAAAAAAACCAGTGATGACCAGTTCTAAATAACGATCAGCAAGATTGCACTTTTACTTTTCAAAATTTTATTTCGTAGCAATTGCCTACTGATGACTACCGTCTAAATTAAGTTATCTTATTGCTATATGATTTAATTACTATTAATCAGTCATAAGACATTTACTGTAGATATTCAAATAATTATTCTAAATACATGTACAGTGGTCATAGTTGAATTGCTGGATTCTTCTATTTTCTAGGGTTATTTGTATCTTTATATTTTCAGGTCATAATTGACAGCAGATGTGAATTTTCCGGAATCCGATCAAGTAGCTTGCATTTGGTTCGCCATTGTGTCTAAGGCAAAAGTACAGGGAAAAGCATTTTTTTTATTTTACTTCTAGAAATGTTTGGCAAAGTAAAGTGAGTTTTTGGTATTATACTATGCATACACACCCCTGTAAAATGTTAAAAGAGTCGCATAGTCACTGATACAATTTTCTAAATTTTTTTGTGCCCCGAGGCACACTTTGCTTCCTTTGGTTTTTTGGGCCGAGTACCTAGTATTTCGAGTTAGGACCAAGTGCTGTTTTAGCTCGTGATTGGTGGATGGGGATGATCTATGCTACAATTCAAGCATATGAAAGTTACAGTTTATGCTGGAAGTACCTACATTGGTTTGGAACGTACCACTGTCGATGAAAGACAAGTACCTTCGTTAGTTTGGAAAGTACTACTTTCCCTGAAAGACAAGAACAAGGAAGCTACAGGACTGCTTGAATTATGGTAAGCTATATATATTATACAACCATATCATTTTGTTCAACTGAAGCTTGCTAGCTAAATTTTACTGGGATCAGTGTTTACATGCATTGGAATTGATTATTGAACTCTACAAAAATAACAGGTTAATTACTTGATATAGACAGATAGGGATGTAGTGTTGGAATATATAGAGGATATTTGTGTTTACGGTGTATGATCAGTGGGTATTTCACTGAGTGAGAAGCTGGAGCTATATTTTCAAGTATAAGTCAGCTGCTCACGAGGTGATATACCAACCGTTCATACACCATAAAATATTATTATATGCCCCCAATTAATTTGAACTACCCCACTATATGCCTAAAATGTTTTGAATGCCACTTTTTTTAGCCATGCAGACGCCGAGTTGCCATTAAGTAGTTCTTCTGCAATGGCTTATGTTATTTGTTAAAGATTAAGGGAACAGTTCGAGAACAAAAGTGGAAGGGGGAGGTAAACAAGAATTCAGTTTATTTAAGAAAATGAAAGGAGACGTAGATGAAGCACAATACTTGTATTGTGTTTATACAATCAATCTAACAAAATACCAACGTCTTGTTAAAACACTGGCCTCCTTTATTAAACAGTGTGTTTGAAAAAATATGCATGCCTTTCAGTACTCGTTAACGAACGCACAAATGGGCAAATGTCACGAGCCAAAACAATGCCATATTAATATTATAACTCTAGGCTTCTAACTCTTATTTAGTTTTTGACTGAAGAATGTATGCTTTAAAAGATATTTAAAAAAGCATTACCTTTTTATACGCCCGTTGAAAAACGGGACGTATTATGTTAACACCCTTGGCGTGCAGGTGGGCGGCGGCGTCCAGTAATTTGTCTACACTCTTAACTCAAACAGTTTTCGTCAATCGTCTTCAAACTTGCTGACAATGCTTATGGATGTAATATCTAGGCCAAATTCGAAAATAGGCCAAATCCGTGCAGGCCTTCTTGGGTTATGGACCTTCCTTTACCAAAAAAATGTGAAATTGGTCTTGTTTGTACTCTAACTCAAACAGTTTTCATCTAATCGTCATCAAACTTGCTGACAATGCTTATTGGTGTTATATCTAGGCCAAGTTCGATTATAGGCCAAATCGGTGCAGGCCTTCTTGTGTCATGAAATTAGTCTTGTCTGTATTCTATAGTTTGTGATTATAAAGATTAGTTTAAAGATGATTGTTTAAAAATGTTTTGACATAAAATGGGCTTTTATTTCATCAGCAATATTTTTTGTCACTAGCACAACCAAGACGGGCGTATTTTGTGACATTTTGGCACTCTTGTTTCTACTTTCGGTTTGCATGGTACAAGTTCATAAATATGCTTCATAATGATTTCTTTGTAAGAGTCTGTTCCTTATACTATTGGCTATGTCCCAGACCAGACACATTGGCTCCTAATGGCATGTTGACTTTGTTTGCGAACGAGCAAGATTTGCATTGAAATAACGGTCATGCTTCAAAAAATTTGCTTTTTTGAAATTCATAGGTGTCTAACCTCAAGTGTAAATGTAGTATAAACATAATGCTATTCCTATTTTATCCATCAAAGTCAATTTGAAGACAAAAAAAACGTTTTTGAACGAAATCTGCACTAATTGACTATAAATTATATGCTGTTACCTTAAAAGAACAAGTGAAAATGCTTCATTATTTATTTTTGACGGCTGGAAATTAATATGCTTTACAAAGTAGTCCCTTTGAGTGAAATTATCAACTGGGAAATTAACGGGGAATAATCTGCTGTTATTCCACATAAACCACTGATAAGCATGAAATAAAATAATCCTATCTTATTTAAATGCGATACAGTAACTGTTGTGACATAATTTGTAAAATAAAAAAATCATGAATTAATTATTGCTTATTGATTTTGGTGAAATAAATCAATGGCTGTGAGTCAATTTACACAACTTCATCTGGCTTTCAAATTCACAAAATTTGACCTTGGGAAACTTTCTGTGATTGGTATGAATTCTGTTTTTCTCTCAAATCATGAATGTGGAGAAGTTACTTGTTGCTGATGGAACGGTTTGTCAGGTTAATTGTGCTTACCAGTGAGTAAATAAAGTATATTAGCTTTTGAATTTAGTTAATTTAAAATGATTTATATATTTCACAGGTTATCCAGATGATGCAGTTCCTGGGAAAGTTTCTGGATAGTTTCTATATAATGAGAGGAGACAGAGAGAAAATGGTGAGTTATTGTGTTGGTTATACTTTGTTACATCATGCCTGTTTCGTTTATGTGACCGTAGCCTGTCCTCATAGCTGAATGTTTGATTATCACCAAGTAGGACAGGTTATCTTTTACTCGGACATTGACAAGCTGGTCACTGAGGTGCATTTTCTTTATTTATGGGATCATATCAATGTATCATCTATAAAGACTGTTGATTAATAAATGAGACATTATGTTATGAAATGAATGCAAATGCGTACAATATAATTAATCTTTTCCTCTTTATTGGTAATAAATGCTGTAATTGATGCATAAAATGCTGTAAGCACGGCCATGGTAGTTTGTTTCGAATGCACCACAGTGATTGTCATGATACAGTATCTACATTTCATAGCATAACTTTGATGGGATTTTGTACTATAGTCATGTTATCAATGTTTGTTTGAATGTAATTAGTTTATGAAAATATCAAAAGCCATTGTTTTGAGGCATAAACATTCTAACCATTTTACTTCTTATAAATGATGCAGTAACCTGTGGGTCCAACCTCCCCGGGTACATGCTGCCGATGCAAATAGGGAGGTTCCCCCAATGTCTGACGGAAGCTCTTGTCTGTAGGTCTAGGCAGCTAAGGTTTCCATAATATAGAGTGACCTTCCTTTATGCTTAATGATTAAGTTCAGTATGCCCAACACTTACATTTAATGAAATAATGATTATTTTTGAAGAACAAAACAATGTCTTAAACAATCTAGTTTATTACCGGGAATTTTCACCTACTCCAAATTTCCCACTTTTTGTGGAAATTTAGCAAATTATGATTGTATGTTACTGTACTATATTAGTTACAGGTACACCTGATCTTGCTGGATTGGAAAGTACAACTCTGTCACTCTATGGATGGTGTAACTACACTGTGAACAGATGAATGGTGCAACCACACTGTCAACGTATCGATCGTGTAACCGCACTGTGAATGGATGGATGGTGTAACCACACTTGTCAAAATATGGATGGTGTAATCACACTGTCAACGAATGGATGGTGTAACCACACTGTCAACGGATGGATGGTGTAACTACGCTATCAATGGATGGTGTAACCACACTGTCAACAGATGGATGGTGTAACCACACTGTCAACGAATGGATGGTGTAACCACACTGTCAAGGGATGGATGGTGTAACTACGCTGTCAACGTATGGTGTAACCACACTGTCAACGGATGGATGGTGTAACCACACTGTCAACGTATGGTGTAACCACACTGTCAACGGATGGATGTTGTAACCACACTGTTAACGGATGGATGGTGTAACCACACTGTCAACGGATGGATGGTGTAACCACACTGTCACTAAATTGGATAAATGGATTTGATAGATGTTCATTCTTCCTGATTGTTTACCTGGTTTTTGTGGATAGCTAGACGAAGAAGGTTCGCCAGGTAACATGCATAATATTATTCTTGTTGTTTATCTTTTAAGATGCTGAACTTTTGATGCCCAAGTTTGAGCAGCTTTAGTAGGATGTTGTTTGAATTTTAGGAATTTGTGTATATCAGAAAAGGTTATGAAAACATGACAATAATATATTGCTACAATTTAGCAACAGTCAAGATTGATAGTTTCACAAGGTTTTTGACATCAGTTGGACATAGTGAATGTAACACAACAGGAATATTGATCGCTGGAACCTTATTGAATTTGGAGTAGTATTTATATATGTTTATGTAAGCTTATCCTTAATCAAGTGAAATTTATGTTTTCAGGTGACACATCTGACCCAGCTACGCTTGAATGGGTCAGTCCGCTCAAAGAACCTTATCCCTGTGGTGCTAGTTCTTGGACCACACTGTCAGATGGATTTGATGGACGACTACTGTTCATTCTGTCCTGATTGTTTGCCTGGTTTTTGTGGATAGCCTGACGAAGAAGGTTCGCCAGGTAACATACATATACTTTGTTGTTCATCTTCTAAGATGCTGAACATGAGATGATCATGAAAAGATAAAGCACATCTGCTTGATTGTAAATACAAGGGATGTCAGCAATTCCCCAGTACTGGAGTACTCTTTCAAAGATCAGTGTATTGAAAACTGGTTGTTAAATCATTATCCAATTACTAGGATTTAAAAAAATATTGTTAATGTTTCTGTCAATTTGTAAACTCAAATTACAATTTAAAACCTTGTTCACCAACGTAAAGTCACTAATTGGGTTGTAACTGAAATGCAAAATGTTAACTTCTTCATGAATCTAACATGAATCTAATCTGGTTACTTGAACCAAACTTAGTATGATAGTCTCCCTATGTTAGATTCATGATGTAGTTAGTTTTTGTCCCCCCCCCCTCACTATAATTGGGGGGGGCGGTATGGCATTGATGCTGTCTGCCCGTCTGTCTGTATTTAACACAAATCTTGTGTGTTGAAGTCCTTACAAACGGAATTTCTTTAAACTTTGACAGATCAACAGCCTTGATTTCAAGTTAATCATAAAGTGGAAATTTTGCTGCGGCAGGTTTCCAGAGTTATTCCTTTGTTACTTTCACTATATATACCAATGGAGGGCACCCGTGTCAATGGACTCATTTCTAAGAATAATATCTAACTAGCATCTACAACTTTCCTACTTGAAACAAATAATTACTTATCAAAACTTATCATTACGCATAACACATCTGCTCCTTAATATGCCCCTTTTTAAAAATGTTAGATTCATGAAACCAAATAAGATTAGTTACAGTTACAGCCTACCAATTGCAAGTATAAACAAATCATGTCAGTTATTTGTTTATGACAAAGCTGGTTAATCTCATGGACGTTAATCCAATAATTGGCTTCCCTCTTTGATTGACTCCTTATTCATTTGGTTTGGCGATCAATTCAGCAAATGGGGGCATAGCTGGGCATACGCAAATACGTATGTGTGTACGCTGTTTGTAAAAACTGGCAAAACAAAACTGATCTAAAAATATATGGCTTGGTAAAAAAATAATTCTAGGGGAGCATATGCCCCAAAACCCCCCTAGCAGCTCTGAATTTATAGTGTGCGAACACTGAAAATAAGCGCATAAATAACACTTTTAGCAAATATCATGTTAATGTTTTGAGCAACAACCCAAACAAATTCGCAAAATGTAATCTATTATAAGCTTATTATAAAGATAAATTTAAATGTTTTTAGGTGAGAAATGTGACCCATCTTTGCTAGAATGGGTCAGCCCAAAGAACCTTATCCCGTGACGAGGAGCGCAGATGTGATGGTTTTGGAGATGGACATCGACTTGCATGGGGGGGGGGCGTCAAGATATTGTTAAGATAAGTCTTTAATTACATAGTTACATACTCTCCCCTATTTGGGTTGAGGCAGTTTCTTACGTTAAATAAGTCGACAGAAGAGAGTGGCGTCTCTTCGGACTGCAGGTTTTAAAATGCTGGTTATAAAATTGGCGGATAGGCGAGTGTCAACTTTAATTTTCTGTTTTACATTAAATATTGATATACCATACATTATACAGTTTCATCAAAGATAGTGGCTATCAGGGGTGTGTGTTGCTGTCTAGCATGGAGATATGTTGAGCCCTCAAAGTCTAGGGCTAGTATATTAATTACTGTAAATCAGGCAAATAAGGACTGATATTTGAGTAATTGAAAAGTTTTATTTGCTTAAAAACAAGGTTCAGGGGATCAGTTGATTTCACTGTAGCCAGTGCGCAATGGTTATGTACTGATGATTCTGTTTCATTTGATCCTAGTTTTTTAGCAAATGATTCATAATAGATTATCTCAATATCAAAAATCTTTAAAAGGTTTTCACTCACAGTGCTCGTTCTAGATAAATTAAGGTTAGATTAAGTGTATAGCCAGCATGCCATTATATTCATTTTCACAATGACGATAGGTTGGCCCGGATAGGAGAATAACAGTTGCAAACTCTGTTATTCAAAACAATGTAAAATTATTGACTCATTATGCTTGATATCCTGTTACAATTTATACCCTCTACTTTGACAGTTATAACCGTGTTTAGTTCTATGTTTCAGGATTTATACAGAAGATCACCAGATGACGCACCATGACGATGACGTGACAGTTATGGAGACGATGACGTGACGGTTATGGAGACGATGACGTGACGGTTACGGAGATGATGACGTGACGGTTATGGAGGCGATGACGTGACGGTTATGGAGACGATGACGTGACGGTTATGGAGGCGATGACGTGACGGTTATGGAGACAATGACGTGAAGGTTATGGAGACAATGACGTGAAGGTTATGGAGACGATGTGGCAGTTACGGAGAAGATGATCATTAGCTTGCTTCAGTTATTTATAAGTTTATCCTTCATTGAACTGCTGGACCCTGTGGATGGTCTGGTTGTTCGTGTGTGGCAAAAGTCAGGGAACAGTTTGGCAAGGTCATTTTTTGTAGGAAAGTAGGAAAACTTTGGCAAAGTAAGGGGAGGTATTATACTATGCAAACACACCCCTGTAAAATGTAAAAGAGTCGCATGGTCACTGATACCATTTGTGGAACTTTTTTTTAAATTTTTTTTTGGGTCTTTTTACTTTTCTTTTCATCTGTTGAACCCATTACCTGTACTTTCGATTTAGGAAAAAACAAACTTTACATAAAATTCAGGGAGTTCGACTTCCTGTAGTGTACGGATATTACTTATAATGAAGTGTTAGTATAGCTTTTGATTGAACACCAGTGGGACGAACCATGACATAGTTGGAGATGAACCATGACACAGGGACCATGACATACGAACCAAGATGAAGGAACCATGATGAATGAACCATGACGTACGAACCACGAAGGAACCACAATGAATAGACCATGACATACAAACCATGACATACAAACCATGACGAATGGACCATGACATACAAACCATGATGAATGGACCATGACATACAAACCATGATGAATGGAACATGACATACAAACCATGATGAAGGAACCATGATGGATGAACCATGACATACGAACCATGACGAATAGACCATGACATACGAACCATGATGAAGGAACCATGATGGATGAACCATGACGAATGGACAATGACATACGAACCATGATGTACAAACCATGATGAAGGAACCATGACGAATGGACCATGACATACGAACCATGATGAAGGAACCATGATGGATGAACCATGACGAATGGGCAATGACATACGAACCATGATGTACAAACCATGATGAAGGAACCACGATGAATGGACTATGACGTACGAACCACGATGAAGGAACCACGACGAATGATCCGTGACATACGAACCACGATGAAGGAACCACGACGAATGAACCATGACATACGAACCAGGATGAAGGATCCACGACGAATGAACCGTGACATACGAACCAGGATGGAAGGAACCACGATGAATGGACTATGACATACGAACAACGATGAAGGAACCATGATGAATGAACCATGATCAAATTGGAGATGGACAGAAGAGGGGGAGTGTCTACTGGTTTAAACTTAGTAAGTAAATAAATAGACACTTATGTTAGTTACGAGGGTCCGTTACTGCAAACCAGTACATTATTGTTAAAAATGAGATATTGTTATGAAACTTGCTATATATTTATCATTAACAATTAATGCAGCTTGGGAATTTCAATATGGCCCATTTGAACAAGGCCAATGAATAGGACAAAACATGACATCAATACCCATTACAGGGGAGTTCCGAACCTTTGATTATGTGACTAACAAGAGTGTCTACTGCAATAGGAGACAATCTGTGTATTTGTTACTGAAGTGAGGGAAAGATATGAGGGATAATAATAACGTAAATTTTTGCTACAATTAATATATATTTCAACTGATCATTTACAAATTTAGATAAACATTAATTGAAATATATCCAATGTATTGTAATAATTTTAAGAAATATAAAAATTCAGTTCATCAAGTTGCTGGTGATCTGCTCATTCCCAAATAGACACTCATTGGTTAGCTCCATTACATCGCAGATTAACATTAATATTGTTTTTGCTTATTTTCTATTTCTTCCATAATTGTTGTTCTTTTCTATACTTTTACCATCTGATAATCTCCTATTATCATCTACAATGAATCGACATTAAACCATGTAAATATTTTGTTATCCTCTGGTTAGACTGTATATATTATATCTTATTGATGTTATTTTACAGGTAAACCTTTTGGACAATTTATACTTCAAGATGTGTTTATTGAAGTTACTTTCTATGCTTCATATATATTGGAGTTACCATGAAATGGAGATTTTATGTGCTGGAATCATTACATTGAAGCAGGTACTAAAGGATTTAAAGGCTACTTTGTTTGTTCTTATCATGGTTCGATGTAATACATCGACAATATATGAGATTTAAGGGTTTATCTTGTATTGAATTTATGAAAAAAATGAATAAAAAAGTAGTGAGCCTTGGCAAATCTATTTATAATCTGTAACTTGCTCAGAATGGATGTTGCAGGTGTTTTCAATGATTCATTAATTACTAAGGTTTTCTATTAATAGTCCAAATTCTTTTATTTTATAAGTTTCATTGGTCAACGCATAATCATGACAAGCTTATTATAATTGCCACATTGAACTTAATGTGTGTAGATGTGTAGGGTATGAAATTTCGCTGAATCGCATCCAGTTATTTGATTTGTTATATTGAATTGTTTATTATTTTCAGGTTTTCAAAGAAGAATGCAGACATATGCTCATATTCCAGAACCCAATCTAGAATTTGGCTCACCATCCCTGCCAGGTTCAGCAAAAAAAAGGTCAGTATTTTTTATGTCAATTTTACTGTTTGTTTCCTTTAGGATATGAAATATCTGAATGAAACTATTACATTGGCGAATTCGGAGGCAGATGAGCGGCAGTTGACTTACTCTAAAGCAACCTATTATTAGATAGGTGATTTCCGCTTATAATAGATTCATCCACGATAGTGACTCTTACAGGGGTGTGCGCTGTCTTGCATGGAACTATTTGATGTGAGGTCCTCATGTGATGTAGGCTGCTTTTGAGCTTGTTGGCATGTGCGTGGTTGTTGGCTTGTGTGCTGTTTGTTTCCTTTAGGATATGAAATATCTGAATGAAACTATTACATGGGCGAATTCGGAGGCAGATGAGCGGCAGTTGACTTACTTTAAAGCAACCTATTATTAGATAGGTGATTTCCGCTTATAATAGATTCATCCACGATAGTGACTCTTACAGGGGTGTGCGCTGTCTTGCATGGAACTATTTGGTGTGAGGTCCTCATGTGATGTAGGCTGCTTTTGAGCTTGTTGGCGTGTGCGTGGTTGTTGGCTTGTGTGCTGTTTGTTTCCTTTAGGATATGAAATATCTGAATGAAACTATTATATTGGCGAATTCGGAGGCAGATGAGCAGCAGTTGACTTACTCTAAAGCAACCTATTATTAGATAGGTGATTTCCGCTTATAATAGATTCATCCACGATAGTGACTCTTACAGGGGTGTGCGCTGTCTTGCATGGAACTATTTGGTGTGAGGTCCTTATGAGATGTAGGCTGCTTTTGAGCTTGTTGGCGTGTGCGTGGTTGTTGGCTTGTGTGCTGTTTGTTTCCTTTAGGATATGAAATATCTGAATGAAACTATTACATTGGCGAATTCGGAGGCAGATGAGCGGCAGTTGACTTACTCTAAAGCAACCTATTATTAGAAAGGTGATTTCCGCTTATAATAGATTCATCCACGATAGTGACTCTTACAGGGGTGTGCGCTGTCTTGCATGGAACTATTTGGTGTGGATCCTCATGTGATGTAGGCTGCTTATGAGCTTGTTGGCGTGTGCGTGGTTGTTGGCTTGTGTGATGTTTGTTTCCTATAGGATATGAAATATCTGAATGAAACTATTATATTGGCGAATTCGGAGGCAGATGAGCGGCAGTTGACTTACTCTAAAGCAACCTATTATTAGATAGGTGATTTCCGCTTATAATAGATTCATCCACGATAGTGACTCTTACAGGGGTGTGCGCTGTCTTGCATGGAACTATTTGGTGTGAGGTCCTCATGTGATGTAGGCTGTTTTTGAGCTTGTTGGCGTGTGCGTGGTTGTTGGCTTGTGTGTCTGATTGTTTGCATGCATGTGTGTCTATTGACATGCATATGCCCATGTCCTTGTTAACCCCTAGGACTAGGATGTGTGATGTAGGCTGCATGTGAGCTATTTGGCGTATGGTCCAAAAGTGTTTTAAAATATATATTTTTATGCTAAAAAATATTTTTTAATGTGTTTTGTGCTTCTGACCGGTTGGCTAGTATTTCATGTCAATTACCTGTGTCCTGCATGTGGAATGTCATACCATCCACAGTCAGAGAGCAGGCTTATAGACATGGAATACTGGCCAACCAGTCATTATTATTATTATTATAATTATTGTTTTTATATTTTTTACAGATTTTTCCATCTTAACTAATCCAGATGTGGGACCTGAAACTTATCAAGCATTGTAAAATCAGCAATACATTCTCTTAATGAAAGTAAGTGTCTTAATCCGTATTTTTGGTACAGATTCACTTGTTAAAGGATGACAATATTATGTAAATGTAAATGTAAATTTGGCTTCTCTATCTTTATCAAATGCAGAATTGAGGTTAACTCTTTGCCAAACTCAACTTCTTGACTGCTGACAAAACATTCAGTCTGTTAGTCTGTTATAGTTTGTTCAAAATGTTGAGCTACTCTCGGCGTACTTTCTGGAATAAGTAGTTCTACACCAAATTAGTAATCATGTATTCTATTTAATCAGGACGTTATAGCGCTTTGTTGACTACTGTTCTTGGATAGTCAATATGAAATGTTTATCAAAGAGGGATAAGTACCAAACTCTAGCCATGCCCTCATTCGAACTTTTGACTTCCCACTCCAAAAGTAGTTTGTCATAACCATTAAAACTTTAAAAGTTTTGTTTATGGGAGATTGTGTGACAGTGCTTGTTGTTATATATTTGATTATTTTTGTTTTTACTCAACAGGTATCCTACAGATAGATATTGTCTACATGGACGTAGGAACAATTCTAATCAATCAGTACTTCAAATCAGATAGTGTCTACTGTGGATGCAATAAGTAATTCTAATGAGGGAACTATCCCTTACAAAAGAATAACTGGGACTACCATTAACTAACCGAGATAAACAATTAACCTGACAGATGAGTTGATGTTTACAACTTTTATGAATGAAAAGTATCATGAACTGTTCAAATATTGCGCTAAGACATTGGGTACTCTTTACAAATAGACGAGTGCGTGAGTTTGATCCAGTACCCTGAACAGTCAAAATAATGTGCTGGACATTTAGTCTGCAAGAAAAGATGAGTGTGTGATTTCAGACTATATATTTTAGAGGTGTAAATGATGAGATGTTGTCATTAAGTTGCTGTTGCTTTGATATGTGTTCTGTAATGGTGTTAAATTCTGAACATTATTGCTCCTACGACTGTTTTCCGATAATTCATTACATACAATGAATTATGAAACCATGAGGCTGTTTCTTATCAAATGATCAATACTCTACGATAGAATGTTAACTATATCTGTCGAAATAGTAGACCAAATATCGTATTTAGCAAATTGTATGGTGAACAAAATACTCATTTTGCAAGAGTTGCTCCCCTTAGACTTTAAATCCCGAATTTATACAAATTGTCATTTTGTCAACAAGACACCGAGATGTTTTATTACATTTTCTTCCATCTTATGGTGTTTTCCACATTTGGGAATCAACTAAAGTGCTTAAATTGCATCATTCTGCAGAGGTTACCAAGTTATAGCTTATTCAAATAGCAGACTTTAAGATTTTATGTTTGTTGATATATTGCTGTTATTATGATGTTATGTTGTTGTTGTTAATGATGGTATATTGTTTTAAGATGATTTACAGGGTGTTAAAATGATAAATTTATTGTTGGTATCAAGAAGACATATTTTGTTTAAAAGATCCTCTTAGTTTTTTAAAGTGAATAGAGCTATATTCTAACAGTCATTCAATGTCAAAATAATTACTTTCATCATTTTTAGTATGATACTAGACTACCTTAATTGCAAATTAAAACTTTAGATGGGTTCCTTGTACTTTAATTCAATCGTTGAAAAATAGACGATTCTTATAGTTCATAGGGTGTTCTAGAACACTTTCGTATGAAAATGGACTGTTTGCATGTCCAATAAATCACAGAGAGAGTTTCTGTTAAAACTGAAGCGAAAAAATGATCTAATGGATATGAAAGCATAATTGTTTTTCAGTTTTTGAAACTTTTTTAAAAATATCTTCCGATATAGCTCTATACACTTTAAGTTGATATGATGTTGTAATGTGATCTCATATTGTTGTTAAAATGGTATGTTGTTGTTAAGGGTGTTGTTTTTACCAAGCTTTATTGTTGTTGATAGTGATTGTTGTTTTTTTTAACATAAGTATTGTTTTAAGTTAATCTATTGTTATGTTGTTAGCTTTTAAAATATTCATTTCTTCATTTGTTTTGTATTTTTGTTGGCGTTTTTATTTTCGTTCCTCTTTTTAGAGTGTATTCAGTATTAACACTAAAGAGTGTACAATCCCATTCAAAAGAAAAGCAGGGTGTTCAGTTAACTTTGTTAATCCAGTTAAACCTAAATAAACATAGTTTACCTGATGGTCATGATTATGTTTACAACCGTTATCATTTAACTTTAAACAGACTGTTTTTATTAGATCTTGTAATGCATTTAATGTAATGTAATCATTTTTGTAACACACAATAACCAATGATTTCTAATCATTGACAAAGTATTCTTCTTCCAGTTATAACTAAATAAAACAATTGTATATAACAGTTCTATTCCTATTGAACATTGTTGCAAAACAATAAAATCTTTTTTGACCCGCAGGTCATAAATTAATTTTACGTTAAATTTCCAATAATTTTTGTATGATATTGTCTTGTACACCCTAAGGAAAACATTTGTACAATCGATCGTAATTGTTACTTTTCTAAACATTTTTCTTGTTTAAAGGACTGTAAATTTTTTTATCAAGTATGACAGTATTATAACATTAAAGATTCTTTACATTGTTAAGAGGGTTAAATACATTATTATGAGTGAAATAGCATTGACATGTACAGTTCAGTTAGGGTAAAAATACAGTGACGCATTGGAACAACCCTCTATTACGGTGTAAAAACAAGTATAAAAGCTTTACCAACAGTTCAATACCAAGCTAAACTCTACCTGTTTAAGCAATGGTTTTAATCTTTTGTGTACTCATAAAGGATGACGTCACAGTCATAATATCCTAACTGGACTATAGGCCTGTATACAAATTCTTGATCACAAATTCCTTTTAAAGGAAGTATCACTATTCCTTCAAGGGTTAAGGACGTGTGGTAATGGTACTTGACGTTATCCTTGTCCTACAGATAATCAAATCGTTGTACACCACTATTTTATTGTAGAAAAATATTTCTATATACCATGTCTTTTTATCTTGCATTTCATTTCGGCCATATGATACTGATGGGAGACTAAATAGCTTTGATAAAAAATTGTATATTTTATGTACATTATATATTGTTTTAACCATGTATTAGTCAGGACTGTACAGCACTTTTGAACGTGTGTATACATGAAAAAAGGGCTATATAAATATGGTATATTAATTAATTAATTAATCAGTTATCAGATATTAATTTTGCACATATCAATTGTTACCTTTGTAGTTTGTAGTTTGTTTAATCATGTTCACATTAGACAATACAAATATTCATTTGAAATTTGAATTCATTAACAGTAGCAAAATGAACTTAAGTCTAATTGTAATAGCTCAGGTGCAGTTTTCCAGAGGTTTTTACATTTCTCAGAAATGAGATTTTATCTCTGGTTTTTACCCTGGCCTGATTTATTACAGTGATTGATAATTTGAGCAAGAATTATGTAAAGCATTTCGATGTTTATAGATACATTTCTTTATGATGTTGTTGCTCCAATGCATTTATAGTTACATTTGTGTTTTGATGTTACATTATTACTTTGAAGATAAAATGTTTTCAGAAATATTTTTAAAATAAAGTTATGTACATGCTCATGTCTTGTATTCATGTGTTGTTATTGTGAACACAGACACATGGTTTTGTTGATTTAAACTTTTTTATGAATTAATTTGTGTTCAAAAAATTACAAGTTGTTGAAATCAACTAAACCATGTGATTGTGAAAACATTACTTGATTTCCAGGGAAGATACTCTTATATTGCTTATATTGAGTTCTCTCCCTTGATGTTCAGGGCCCCTCACTTATAACCATGGTGGACATACCGTGTGACCTTTTGATCAAGCTGACAGGTAAAAGTATGTCAAAAAAGTTTAAAATAAATTGAAGTAAATTTGGCTTACTTCAACATGGCATATTCAACACTTATGCAGGGAATGAGCACTACCCTAGGAAGTTAGCAAAGAAATCACATGATTTGTCCGGTCGGGCCAAATAAGCCTACATGAGACTTGTAGTAAAAGTCTTATATGAAGCAGATTGACACATGCAGATCCATGTTTCAGTCTAACCGGACATGGTATAATGAGCCTAGAGACACACAATGACACATACACAATAAAATGCCAGCTTACCATGTCAGCTGTGGTGACTAGATACTAAGATATCAAAGCCAGAGAACGAAATCAAGTAAATGGATTCCTTTTAAAACAGAACCAGATGAATAAAACTAGCAAGAACATGAAATTGAGACTATGTCAGATGTGTGCTGTATCAGGCCCCGATTCCGCGAGTTATGGCTCAGTTGAGTCTGCTATTTTTAATATAGACTGTATAAGTAGCAGGGTGTCCTAAAAGACGGGGACATAACTGTGAAATAATTATAGTCCAGCTAGGGTACGTAATCTGACAAGTGATGTCATACCCAAAAGATTAAAACCATTGCTTAAACAGGTAGAGTTTAGTTTGGTATTGAACTGTTGGTATAAGCATTTATACTTGTTTTTACACCGTACTAATGGATTGGTCCACTGCATCACTGGATTTTTAACCTAACTGGACTGTACATGATTCAAAATCTCATCATTAAAAACAAACTTCGACAAGACACACACTGCACATGCATTCTTACATTTTAAGATTTCAATACTATGCCGAGCATAGCCTTTATGCTAATACTAATACATGTACATGTATGTATTTGAAGGTATAATTTATCATATCCTTATTAAATATCTATTTGCTTCTCTTAAAGAAAGTGCACTTAAATCAGAATTTCTCAACAGTACACCAGTCATTTTAGGATTGACCGTTGTAGACAACTCACGCCGCATTAAACTTATCATTAGTCATACCGGTCAGAGTATGTTTTAGGATTGACCGCTGTTCACAACTCACACCACATTAAACTCATAATTCAGCTTAGGTTGTAAATATAAGAGCTGAATTCAACCAAGCACAGACTTCATGAGAAGAAACAGAATTATGAGACTGAGGTATAATATAGGAGGCAGAGAACCAACAACCAATCAACTAAACATATGGTATTTATTGAAATAAAAAGGGGCAAAGGACTGAATATGTATAGATCTTTGAAACAAACAGGTCAGCACTTTAAGTGGTCCGCGATTTATCGAATGGTATCCGTGCAATAAACCTAAAAAGTCCGTTTAAACTCGTTAATTTCCGTACAAGTAGCAGACATTCGGATATTCCTGTTTGACATTCTAAAACTGTACAAAAATGGCTAGTTTGAATGTTAATTATGTTTTTTGTTTCACCAAGATATAATTTGACTTATGTTTAATGATTATACACTTTTAGAACTAGGTTGCTGTGACAAAATTCGTGAATATCTCTTATTAATTTGCATTTGTTGAATGGTGTGCGATTACGTTTATATTTCGTCTACATGGCTATTGATGTTGGACGTCTTTGTTTTTTGTTAAACATATTTCTACATCAATCGGTCACACTTAAATATTATTTGATGGGTGGTAACTGATCAAGAAGATAAGAAACGGATGAAATAAAATAGGAAAGTTAGATATAAGTAGGCTAAATAGTTCAAGTTAGAAGGATAAGAAAGTTCTTCCCAGCTGGGTTTAATTTTCGTAGCAACCCCAGCTGATTTTCAAAGTACTCAGCATATATGCTTTATTTATTCCATTTTGTAGATCTCATGAAAAGCTCTCTGGAACAGTTTTTCTTTTTTTAGGTATCACAATAAACAAAAAAGTTATGCCAATTTAAAGTTGGAAAAAAATGACCGAAATGGTGAAAATTTCCCCTTTATAATTACTAATCGCGCGCGACGAGTCGACGGACCCGAAAAAGAATTTGTTCGCGTCTCTCTGAAGTAATATTGGCATAACTTTTTTATCATTAGAGATATCTTCATGAAATTTGGAGTCCATCATAGTGGTGACATCAAATTGTGTAAAGTAGCATAAAAGTTGAATAAACAGAACAAATCAATGTTGATGATATTAATTTTTTCAAATTTTCAAGTATTTTCATAACCGACATAACATGTGCTATATATATCTTTATTGCCTCCATTTTCTGGAGATGTACATAGTAAATATTACTGATCAAGGTACATATATATGAACACATGAATTTAGAAACACAATAGGTGAATACACTATCAACATGAAACAGAACAAATTATTTTACACAATATTAACAGTCGCTGTACAGTTTCTCCGAAAACGAAAATAGAAACTGTATCAGTTGAACGTGAGAATAAATGCACGACGTTTTAATTACATGATACAGTATGTATGATGGTATAGTTCATATTATGTGTGCAATTGTTTAAGAAGTTCAGCACACTGGATCAAGAATGTTGGATACAATTCTACACTTAACACTTGAGTCAATGCATCGTCTATTTTACCTAGCATGTAGTCTATTAGTTCGTGAGTTGTAATTCGACTTAACATTCCACGGAGAGGAACACTCAGTGAGCTGACATTATTTAAGAACGTATTTAGTAGTCTCTCGCCGTCTGTACAAGGACACTCAAGCAGTAAGTGCCAGGTTTTATTTTGGCGCCTCCGGCAACAACGAAGACACTCTTCAGGTTGATCAGGTGGTCGCTTACAACATATACAAGCAAGAAATTTCATTAAGGAGGCACTTGCTGGACATAACTTAGCAACAGTCCAAATGCTGGACACACAAAGGTTCGGATGACGACGTTTGAAGACGTCAAAGTCTGTGGACAAGTCCATCCTAGCACGCCAAGACGATTGTTCATATTCATGTACAGCTCGAGTACAAAGTTTTTTCCATGTGGTTTTCGGTGGAAAAGTACCATCTGTTTTGAACTGGTACAGGTGTGTTAACAGATTGTATTTGCCTAAAACACGGACAATATCGGGAATAAAGCCTAGTTTTTTGGTGATGCACACATTATATTGAAATAATCTCAGTATAAATATCCTTCCGCATAACTCACTGGGGAGTATTCGACAAAGAGTTACAAGGAACAACAGTTTTTGGGTGTCAATATAGGCTTGTAGCGAGGTAACGCCTAGCATACCTGTTACCATATCCGACCGGGTGAGGAAAGGGAAACCCTGCATTCTTTTCAGGCAGAAATGATGGGCGACTTCTAATTGCTTATAGCTTGTATCTGATATGTCGTTCCACAATTCACAGCCAAACAGTGCTCTGGGCAGTACGCATGTTCTGTATAGTCTCATAGCAGTACTTGGGTTTGGGCCTGTACGTCCGGATATCATTCCTGTTACAGATATAAATGTTCCACGAATTGTTTGCTTCACCGAATCAACATTGTGTGGGTGTTTCCCTGCTGAAGATTGAAATATCCCTAAATGTTTATATAGTTCAGTTTCGGGAATTGTCGTGTTTCCATATTTTGCTGGTGCTACAACGCGGCGTCGCTGTTTTTTTCCTGTCTAATAGAGATGCTGCGCATTTTTTGGGGTTATACATATAGCGCCACTTGTTTGCATATATGAAGCAAATATTCAAGAGTTCGTTTAGACCCATTCGCGATAAGGAGAGTAGAACTAAATCGTCAGCCTGTGTAGGTGCTGCAAGCCTTAGATTGTCTATGTATAGACCATGGTGAGATGTCTGTAGTGCATTCAAGAGAGCGTCCACGTACACGGTATAAAAGAACGGAGCACAGATAGATCCCTGCCTCGTTCCTTGTTCAATAGTGAAGGCATTTGACAGATGACCATGTAGTAGAACACGACTCGAGCAGCCCTGAAACGAGTTCCAAATGAGGCGGAGCATTTTTCCTTTTACACCAATATTGTGCAGTTTGTAGATAAGACCACGAATCCAAACGAGATCAAACGCAGATTTCGCGTCCATGTAACATGCTTGAAGTGGACTACCACGTTCGCAGCAGTAGTCGCGGGCTTCTTGTAGAATGAAAGATACCATTTTACAACTTTTGTTTTTCTGGAATCCATGCTGAAGACCGCTAAGGCTTTTGGTAAGGTCATTGTCTTCGAGTCTTTTCAGTATTAGCTTTTCATATAGTTTAGAAATAACAGGAAGTAACGAAATAGCTCGATAACTACTAGGGTCCGAATAAGGTTTAGCATTGCCTTTATACAAGGTAACTGTGAGTCCAGATTTAAAGTTCGCGGGTCATGATTCTTTAACAAAGATGGTATTGAATAATTTTGTCAAGCATTCTGCCAGTTCTTCGCCGCCATGTTTCAAATGTTCGTAAGTAACATTGTCGCTGGATCCACTTTTGTTGTTCGGTAGTGCTTTGATTAAATTAACAACCTCAGCAACCGATACAGAACTGCACAGTTTATCACCATCGGACGTGGCACCATTTGGTGTAATGTATGAGTCTACATCCCGATCTACGTGACATTTATGTTCATAATCATAGTCCTCACTGTCTCCGAATTTGTACAGATCGTTGAAGTAAGATGACCATCCAGACAACATACCATCAAAAGTTGTCTCCCTTTTACCGTTAAAAACCATATTACAGCCTTGTTTTTTATTGCGTGATTTCTTAGAATTCAAAATTTTCCAAAATAAAGTTTGATCTACTTCACATAGTTCATCAATAGTTTCAATTTCAGACTGATCATACGCGTGTGCAGCAGCACGTAGTGATTTTCTGTACTCACGTTTCACTTCCTTGTAGTTTGTGCATTCAATCGAATTTTTCAGTTTGCCTGACCATGTCCATATAAGGTGAGCGTTTTTTAGTTTTTGGTGCAATTTCTTTAATGTAGGTGACCAGTACGGTTTTAAGAACTGCTTGAATTCGCGTTTAGAGAGGCATCTCTCAGCCGCTGTTGACACACTAGAAACGATAGCTGAATACGCTCTATCAACGTCGTCATAGTCGATGGAGGTCGACTTAAGTAACTCAGTCACTTTCGTTTTATAAGTATTTACTTCGTTTGGTTTATTCCATTTGTACACAACCTTTTTGAATGATGATAACAGTAGTAACAATAAAATACATCCAACAAATATCTTAATGTTTGTTTCCACATACAAGTACTCGAAGTAAATAATTATGCCTGAAATAAGTCGATATCAGTAACAGTAGCTATTGATATAAATAGCTGTTTTATGACAGTCATAGATTTCCTTTTCTTACCAATTAAGGTAATACATACTCAGCACTTTACTTTTAGGTAGGAAACTTTCTGGAAATTTCACCGGAAACAAGTTCAACTCGAGCATAATATATATAGTCAACATGTTCTACTTGTCATCATTGAAAAACAACTCTTTATAGCTGTTATACAACTCCTGATGTTTAATGTGATCACTGAAAAACCATTGCCGCCCTGAGCTAACACATTCAGGAACAACACCACATTCAATAATGAATTCAGATTTAACTTGCTGAATATCAGCTCTCGGTGGCCATACAAAAGTACCAGTTTTCTAGTTGGTCTCATGAACTTCACAACACAGTGGTCATCACTTTTAAGTTATTGACACGCGTCATATTTTGCGGCAAACAGACACGATGAGCCAAAAGGATATTGAAGACGGACATGAGTTACAGGAGGTATTAAAATCTGGTTATTTATATCTATATTATATATTAAATCATAATATTGTTAACGTTGTTAGTAATCTATATAGAATTGAATTTGTAATTTCTGGCTCGAAATTAGGGAAAACACAAAATCTAGTTTAGGGTGTCCGTTGGCATGCTCCACTGTATTTGTTGGCGCGTTTTGCAACTATTTTGTACCATCGTTAACACTGCACTGTCAATCGCAGCTTTATGCAAATGCATCCAATGAAATGCATTGGGTCCAAGACATGCTCACAAGAAACTTTTAATTTTAGAACGTCATTTATGGGTTCTGGAGAACTCTCAGACTATGTAGGATGCAATACTTAATTAGCAAAAGTGTCTTCTAATCACATGTGCTATTGGTCTGTAAAGTGCATGGGCCTAGATATAGGTTTCTAAACCTGGTTTGCAGAACCGGGATAGTCCTTATCAAGCCTTGAGGCCAAAGAGCAATGTGTTAATATTTGGCAGGGTTTATCAGTTTAGATTTGCTCCATTCTTTGTGTAAATCGGTCAGATGTTGCATCTCAACTAGTAAACCCTCCAAACCATGTCTGTAAATGTGAATAATTTGGCAGTGCATGAGGGAGAAAGGGGTCTGGTGCTGGGCCTTAGGGAATCTGCCCATCTGTCATAAGTGACATAGCATTTGAAATTGCCATTTAAACCAATTAACCACGAAAAGTCAGCTTTAAGTAATACACTTTGAATTATAAGTATTAAGTAACACATTTTAAATTATAATTATTAAGTAATACATTTTAAATTATAAGTTTTAAGTTATAACTTTTAAATAATAAGTTTTCAGTTATAAATTTTAAATATTAGATAAATAATAATAATAAATAAGTACAGTCTTATATATTTTAAATAAATTATTCTGGATTTTTTTTTTAGAGCGTTGGTTCATATGAAAGACGTGGTCGTTGGTGGAGAGGAAAATCAGAACACAAGGTGCAAATACGCTAGCGGCCTTTTAGGAGAAGTATTGAGGGAGGAATGGAGGAGGAAAAATATTGAAAATTGTTGTGAATGAGCGTATTGTAGAAGGACAAACATTATACTTTAAGGAGGTTATTTAGAGCATTGACCATATGACTTGCGTTTACGACATATTGTGTTAAAAGTGTTTATGTTTCCAAGTATGGTGTTTTTGTTTTAAAAGTTGAATAAATAGTTAGCAGTCTATTGCTTTATTGTATTTTGTCTCGAAGATACATCAGTTATACAGGTCAAGAATCTTCAAGTGGCTGTCTCACATTTGACCCTAATGGGGTGACAGAGGAATGCCTGACTCACCTGTCACCAGGCGATAAGAAGTATAAGGGTTCGTGCTGCCAAGGATATCCTCCTACATAGCTTGATTTTTATAAAATGGGGCATTCTAATATAAATTGCTCAAATAATGGCACCAGGTCATTTTGACACCACCATAGGGAATTTGCAATAGACTTATATGCGACTAGTAAACATTGGGGCGGGGTGAACATGATTACGGGCATAATTTGAGCAATTCATTTAGAAGTCCCTTAAATGATGCTACATGGATAATTTGAAAGCCTATTATAGAAGCTATGGCTGGGGGTAGCTCCAGCCCGCTTGAATATGTTGACTCACAGTTCGCAGTGGCTTTGTCAAAATAAGGGTTGTAAAAACTTAACATGTGTGTTTTAGTGTCACAGTCAGCTCAGAAAATACAAGGAACACGCTTCCAGGTTTTTATTGATTTAATATGATAATTAACAAAATAACAAAACATTTAGGATTGATCAACAAACCTTTAACAACATACATCATTATACGACCACGCCCGGTTATTTCCAAACTCTATTTCTGCATGAATGCATAAACAAATAGCTTCTTTTGTCATATCCACCAATGTGCCAAATATCATTTTAAACTTTTGTACAGCTTCTTTGTTATGTGGCATTCAAGCCTCTCATTCAGCGACAGCACATACTAAAGTCTTCTAAAACAGATACATTTTCTACTGAGTTGTATTTTTCTCTCTATCAAGTCTTTGGTGGTTTTTTTGCGACGTAAGAGTTAATATCCACAGAGATGTGAAATATTAACTTCAAATGCCGCATTCTCAACAGCATAATGTTCACAAAAGAGTAGAAGAACATTTTCACATAACTTAAAACCAGCGTTAACGTATTCCATCACCAAGTTTAAGTCCAGGATTGTGTATTTAATTCACTGATGGCAGATATCGCGGCACTACATCCGCTGTGTGACTTATTCACCACTTCAACACTTTCGAGAAAAGTACAGTTCTTCCACTCCAATACCTTTCCAACTTTCCTATAATTAATAATAATAATTTTACAAAATCACATTTATAAAGCCTGTCATCATCACTCTGTTGTTAATACTTTTTAACAACAGACATCTAACAATAATATATGAGTTTATCATTTGGTAATTGACATTACTATCAGTTATTAATAGGATACTCGTTTTAATCGTCCACTTATTGAGATGGCCCTGTCAAGTACTAAAACATACCATCATATATTGTCTTATTATATCGAAGGTCACGATATCAAGTTTTCACCGTGCCGACGTCGGTGCACTTCAACATCGGGATTTCGATGTCGTACCGTCATTGGATTTAGGTTGCCGACGTCGCGACATATCATATCCAACGATAGCCACATGTCGGATCAACGCCAAGTTCCCATTTCATCCTACACATAAACTCCTTAATGGGCCCCACAGAGAGAGGACGCAGCGTCCGACAGATAAAGTCATAACGAGGCTTCGGCAGATAGGGTTAAGACCTAAAATAAATACTGAGAATTAACTTAGGTTATTATAGTGATAAATTAAGCGTTATTAACGGAATTTTGGTGAGAGCTTCATTCGAATAGTGATATAACATTGGATAAAATAAAATACTTAACAGGTATGTTTTAGTTAAATATGTAATTTAATTAATCACTTGATTGGTGGGATCAGCATTAAATATGTAATGCGTACCAACGGAATGTGTACGTATGGCAGTCCAAACAAAATGTATAGCATAAGCTATACGAGCCTGAAAGGCAGACTATGGACTTGCATTTATTATTTGAAATACGTATATCGCAGTCCACTTAAAATGTATAACATATGTTATACGAGCCTGAAAGGCAGACTATGGACTTGCATTTATTATTTGAAATACGTATGGCGGTCCAAATAAAATGTATAACATAGGTTATACGAGTCTGAAAGGCAGACTATGGACTTGCATTTATTATTTGAAATACGTATATCGCAGTCCACATAAAATGTATAACATAGGTTATACGAGCCTGAAAGGCAGACTATGGACTTGCATTTATTATTTGAAATACGTATGGCGGTCCGCATAAAATGTATAACATAGATTATACGAGCCTGAAAGGCAGACTATGGACTCGCATTTGTTAGTGGAAATACGTATATACGGTAGTCCAAATGTATAAAATGTATAACATAAGTTATATGAGCCTAAAAGGCAAGCATGGACTAGAATTTATTTATTATTGTGAATTAATGTACACCCACATTTTATGATTGTCCAAATAAAATATATAACATAGGTTATATAAGCCTAAAAGGCAGAGCATTGAGTAGGACATCACTTTATTACAACTTCTTGTAGTATTGAAGGCAAATATTTTATTTGCGCAGGTTTGAAACTGCAGGTCCATTTAAATGGTAATTACCTCAGGACCTTATGGTAGGCACTATGTACATTTCAGAATGTCGGTGGAAAAGCAAACAGAAAAAGACGCTAGTCAATGTCTCAACATGCACAGAAATGTATTTGATACTATAGCGATGGGAGATGTAACCCAGGGAAGTGTAGACTTAGCGAGTACTCTTAAAACACTGACAGAAAGTGTTACAACTATTCAAAACGAGTTGGTATCATTAAAACGAAGGTCGGGATCGCCTACTCCCAGTACTTCTACGGAGTCCGAAAGCTGCAAACGGCAATGTCAAGACCATACTGTTCACGCAGATCCTGAGAACACGGAAGATGATGCCATGGAATATATGCAGGAGAGTGATATGGAGGAAGATTCTCCATCGTGGACTGAGATCTCAGATTTCTTCGAAGATAAGGACGATACTGGGGAAAGAATAGACGATGGTTTGGCCAAATTGACAAACAATGCCCTCAGGTCAAAGGCTAAACCAGAGAAACAGCAAAGCTTATTAGACCAGCATAGACGGCCGAACAACGTTGAAAACCTCCAAGTACCAATAGTTAACGAGCAGATATGGTGGCAAATTAGGCCTGCAACTAAAGCTACTGACTATTTAATGCAGCGTTCACAAAAGGTGTACTGCCAGGCTTTAGTGCCGATCATAAAGGCTATGGAGATTGTAAAAAAAAACCAGACGTTGAACTGAAAGGGTTAATGAGCGACTCATTCAAAATTCTAACCAACGCAATTTATGAGAGCAACGAAACAAGGCGGGACAAAATCAAGAAGGATTTGCTACCCATGTACAAATCTATATGCTCGAATGAGGCGTCTGCTTCTCACCTATTTGGCGATAAATTATCTGAACAGTTAAAAAGCTTAAAGGAAACAAAAGTGGATTTGACCAAGGGCGGAGACAAGAAGCCTTTTTTGTGGAAAAAGGGAGGGGGTGCTCAACAACATCCGAGACCGTATTACAACCACCACAAAAACAACAACAACAACAGCTACCGCCCAAATTACCAACAAAGAACATCAATGTTCAACAAATCAAGAAAGCAACCCTACTTCAACAAGATGGGGAAAAACAAAAGCAAGTAGATGATGTAAGTAACTCAAAGTGGAGTTTCATTCGTATTACGAAAAACAATTTTCAAGCTGGGAAAATTCAATATCACGAGCAAAATTGGAGGGAAATCACGAGTGACAAATGGATTTTAGAAACTATCTGCGGTTATAAGGTTAAATGACTTAAACAACCAGTTCAAAAATATATACCAAAACCACTAAAATTTTCTGACACAGAAAAGACGCAAATACATAATGAGTTACAAAGATTTTTGAGCTGTGGTATAACAGAACAGGTATTAGACAGTAGTACTGATGAATTTATAGCAAATATCTTCATAAGACCTAAATCAGATGGTAGAGTAAGGATAATTCTTAACTTATAATATTCAATGAGAAATATGTAGACAAGGTTCACTTTAAAATGGAAACCCTCAGATCAGCTATTACTTTAATGCGGAAAGACTGTTTCTTTGCATCAATTGACATATGTGACGCATTTTACAGTATACCAATATGGCCAGAACATAGGAGATACTTTAGATTTTATTTTGATGATAAAAAGTACCAGTTTACATCATTAGTCATGGGATATTCTGACAGCCCTAGAACTTACACTAAATTACTTAAGCCTGTGCTTGCCTATCTCCGATCTAGAGGGCACATTAGCTCTACTTACATTGATGACTCATGTCTGCAGGGTGACACTTATCAAGAATGTGAGAATAATATTCGGGACACTTCAAAATTGATGGATAGCTTAGGATTTACTATATCCCTGATTAAATCGAGTATGACACCATGTAAACAAATAAACTTCTTGGGGTTTATTCTATGCTCAGAAACAATGACCGTGCGGCTAACTAGGGGAAAATGTGATGAATTGGTTGAACTATGCTGTATGATAAAGAATAAGAAACGCATTACAATAAGAGTATTTTCAAAGTTGATAGGTAAATTGGTTGCAGCCGGACCGGGAGTGCAACATGCACCGCTATATATAAGACCGTTAGAAAAGGTTAAAGAAATAGAGTTAAAGAAACATTTCGGTAAATTTGATAGTTTCATGAATGTGCCTCTGTCCATACATTCGAGTCTTTCATGGTGGATGGCTAATATCCATTCATGTTTCAAGCCGGTAAATGAGACCGAACCAGATATGATAATCTATACAGATGCTTCAATGAAATTATGGGGTGCATTTGATCAAACAAACAATCTTAAGACTAATGGGTTCTGGTCAATAGACGAACAAAAACTTCATATAAACGTGCTGGAACTTAAGGCATGCCTACTAGGGATTCAATCTTTTTGTAAGCATAAACAAAATATCCATACATGTACGAGTTTTCATGGATAACACAACAAGTTGTGCATATGTCACTAAATACGGTGGAAAATTCACAAATTTAGACAATATAGCCAGGCAAATTTGGTTTTGGTGTATTGATAGGAACATTTATCTATCAGCTGCGCATGTAGCAGGAATCAACAATTGTCAGGCTGACGAATTAAGCCGTGTAAGAAATGATGACCTAGAATGGTCACTGTCGGAAGATGTATTTAAAAAACTGCACCAGTATTTCCCACAAATGAGGGTAGATTTATTTGCTTCTAGACTTAATACGAAATTACCAATGTATGCATCGCGAGGTCCAGAACCAGACGCTCACTGGGTGGACGCTTTATCCATGAATTGGAACTCTGATCAATATTATATATTTGCTCCTTTCAGCTTATTAGAAAGAATTCTAAAAAAGATAGAGGACGACAAAACAGAGTTAGCAATATTGGTTGCGCTTCTATGGGTAGGACAAACATGGTGGCCAGTTCTTACAAAACTGATAGCGGAAATTGCCTTATACTCCCAAATACGCAATGGATTCTACATCTTCCACACAAATCGGACAAACTATATCCACTGAAAAAGATGAGACTTGTTGCTTTTCCATTATCAGGGAAACATTACAGAAGCAAGGCTTACCTAGAAATGCAACAGAAGTCATCATTAAATCGTGGCGAGAGGGAACAAGAAAACAATATAACACGTATGTTAAACAATGGGTTTATTTCTATAAAGAGGAGAAAAATCCCATTAAACCCTCTATAAATTGTATTGTAATGTTCTTGATGGAACTGTATGAAAGGGGACTTAGCTATAGTGCTATTTGTGTTGCTAGATCGGCAATAGCAATGTTTGTCAAAATGACAGGAAATGTAGATATACATGCTGGAGGATTAGTATCCAGATTCTTGAAAGGTGTATTCAATCAGAAACCGATTACATGTAAAACTACCAAACTTTGGGATGTCAAACAAGTGTCGCTCTACTTAGAAACACTTAAGGATTTAACCCTCTTACAGCTATCGTGTAAATTAAGTATATTATTTCTACTACTTACAGCACAACGGTCTCAAACACTTCATCTTATTGAATTGGATGATATTGACTTATCAGATAAACAAATAATAGTGTATCCCCAGCATGCGGTAAAACAGACACGACCTGGTTATCACATTGACACGATAGTACTTAATGAATATACTCCAAGTAGGAACATATGTATAGTCACTATCATAAAGGAATATCTTGATAGGACAAAGAATTTACGGGCAGGAAGGAAATTACTCATTTCTACAGTGAAGCCACATAAAGATGTTTCTAAACAAACTGTTGGTCGCTGGATTAAACTGATAATGGGGAAAGCTGGTATTAATCAGACATTTAAGCCACATAGCATAAGAGCGGTTGCTACTTCAACAGCAAAATTAACTGGGGTACCCATTGGGGAAATAATTAGAACTGCTGGTTGGTGGAACGCTAGAACGTTTGCTAAATATTATGATAGACCAATTGGACACTCGAGCATGTCAGTGCAAAATGCGATATTATCGAAAGCCATGCCATTTTTGAATAAGAATTCATGCTGGCAATATGTTGTAAATATTATTGTTTACTTGTGAACTGTATGTACTGTAAATAAATATTGATATAGCAGTATTTATGGTGTTATGATTATTGGGTATGGACTATGAGTCCATATACATGTCTTTTAAAAAATCAGCTCTGAAATCTCTGTGGGGCCCATTAAGGAGTTTATGTGTAGGATGAAATTATATGATTAAGCTAGACTTACCTTAGTAGAAGGGAAGGTGAAGGTTAATCATGATTTCATCCAAAACAAAACTCCTTAAGGGCTCACACACCCACCCACATCCTACCCTGGTTTATGATTATTTCAAAATACATGATGCTCTAAAATATGACTTTATCTGTCGGACGCTGCGTCCTCTCTCTCTGTGAGCCCTTAAGGAGTTTTGTGTTGGATGAAATCATGATTAACCTTCACCTTCCCTTCTACTAAGGTAAGTCTAGCTTAATCATATAAGTAAGCTAGTTCGTTGTCGGTTGCGAAATTACAACTCCGTCTAACTCAAACACCTTGTAGATGGACCATGAAATTAAAGCTTAAATAAAGTTGAATCACAACAAACATAACTTACCCCAAGTGACTTATTTTGCCTTGCAATGGATATGAGTAGAACGCCTTTCACATAATTGTACTTGTGTTACGTTGTGTATATCCTTTTGACTAATCGACTCGAGTCGTATATTTTATTTCCCACCGGAAACAGTAGTGTTCAGTAATAAATAATAAACTATAGATAATAAGTTTTAAATGATAGATAATAATTATTTATTTTATTTATAATTGTTAAATAATAAATGTCCCTCCAGGGCTTCCGTACTCCAGGGCTTCCGTAGATAAGCAATGCAAAAAATTTAAAAACACTACATTTTGCCCGAAGTAGACACTTAATATGGAAGCTCTGGCGGGACATTTAAAATTAATACTAAATAATTATATCTCAATAATTAAAGGTTATAACTAAAAAAGTATTGCTTAATATTGAATATTTCTGTTGGATATAACGTTAAGTAGCCTAAGGATAACCAGCTCGGCTTAGTAGGAGTCGAACGCCACTCTAGAGTTTGTCTTTTAGAATTGCATAATTGGTTCGACCCCATCTGTAGCAGCATTACTGGTTTTAGACAGGAATTCTAAATGTTTAGTACATGAAACGTCTTCATAAAACTGAAATTCGGGTGAAAATGACGATTCACAAACATAAGATTAATGCAATGTAAATTTAAATAAGCAATGTCGGACTGTAGTAAGTGAGCTCAAAAAACGGAAAGTGGCAATAAAGTATGCGTTTGAAAAAATATATGTTATCTGTATGTGCTGCAACAATACATAACGTAGGAAAAGTACCAGGATCAAATCATAATATCGTGTAACTCCTGTTCAAAGTGTCAGTATATGAGCAAGGTTGAAGCATCTTGTAGAGACAAGAGAATCTTGTAGAGACAAGAATGCCTTGTATGGTTGGTCACGAAAATAAATGCATTATTAAAAATAATATTTTAATTTCATAACATTAAATATTATTATTAAAATCTTAAAATTTCAAACTTAAATAACAATACTTAAGTTTGAATTATTAAATATTAATATTGGAAAAGGGTATGTGGAAATCAGATGGCGTCAACCTAAACAGTCGAGCACAGAAATCACTTAAGTATATTACATTACTGGGGAAGATAGAAAATACTTTAGTCTGAAATGAACAGAAAAGGCTGGCTTAGTGACAAAAGATAATTATCATGTAAGGTTTAAGAAAGGCTCCAAAATGAAAGTATTACTATGTGTTCTTTGATTGAATTTTAAGTAATTGAACACTATCTTTTAGATGTATACTTGTGCTTCGTGTTAACAAGGCACTTAACTATGAACTTACACAAAATGTTAAAAACGTCAATACTGGACACAGCTTTCCACGGAATGATAAGGCTTATGATTATTCTCAGAAAATACTTTTATCGGGCAATGGCATTTTTATAAACAAAATTAAGTTGGGCAAAAACCTACTCCTTTTTAGCTCGACTTAGTCTTTTTAGAAAAGAAGTTGAGCCATTGTTGTGATGTGATCCTCAGCGGGTGCATGTACGAGGCATTGTGTGTTGGTTAAACTTATTGTCAGAGTCATGTTCTCAAAGTCTATCAAAGATATCCACTCGAAACTCAACATGGTTATCCACCGTCACAAGATGAGTCAATACTAACAAGGCTTATAACTCTGCGACCTATATTTATGGAGTTGTCTGTCCTTGTTTTGACTTAGTTAACAGAAATAGTGGCAATTTTACTGAACGTATACTGAATGTTCTCAAAGACTATCAAAGCTTTCAACTTGAAATTCAACACACCTGTGGAAAGTGACGACCTGCATCTACTGACAAGAGAAAATAACTCTATCCATCATCTTATAACAGTTGTTACCATTTCCTGACTAAGACTATTAAAACATTTTTTTGTTATTTTCATATCTAAACGTCGATGTTGAAACTTTGTGAAATAAAATAACTGTGAAAGGAGTTTGTTGCTGTTCAATCTATTAATTTATAAAACAAAAATAACAAATTCTCTAAGACTATCAAAGGTATTCACTTGAAACTTAATCAAGTTATTCACCATCTTTAGAGGAGTCCATACTGTACTGACAAGGCTGATACCCCTGTGACCTATATTTATGGAGTTATCTGCCCTTATTTTGACTTAGTTAATAGAATTAGTGTTCAATTGACACTTACATTGAATTATCTTTTTCAACTTGAAATTCAACACTCTTGTTGAATGTGATGACCTACATCTACTGACAAGAGCAACTACTCCTATCCACCATTTATAAGAGTTATTATCCTTTTCTGACTTAGAATATTTACACAAAAATAACAATTTCTCATAGACTACCAAAAGTATTCACTCGGAACTCAACATAGTTATCCGCCACGACACTAGAGGAGTCCATACTAACAAGGCTGGTAACCCTGCAACCCCTGTTACTATTAGAGTTTTCACTCACAGATGAGCAAACATACTATCGAGTACAAGAATGTCTAGCTTCCAGCACTCGTAAGTGGAGCTCTTGTTACACTTAAGATGCTCAGAGCAGATACCCTTATTCCTAAGGTATCTGATGCAACCAGTTCAGTGTGCCACCTACAAGACACACTCCAGTTAGAAATCCAGTCAAAAATGTTTGGACATATGTTGTACATACACTATAGCAGGCAATAGCTGCCTTCCGTTGGTACAAATCAGTTTGTTGTGTGCATTTACTAAGTTGTTCTGTGCTACCATCATTATTTTATGAGCATTTGCCAAATTGTTCTGTACTTAAGACATTTTGTCTTGTGCAAACACCAGTTCTTTCTGTGCATTCTTCATTATGTTATGTACATTTACTAACTTGTTTTGTACAAACGACATTTTGTTGTGTGCATACACTGTTTCTTTCTGTGCAGTTGTCATTGTGTTATGTGTATTTAACAGGTTGTCTGGAAGATAAACTATGCTGCCCTGTGCATATGTCAAAATGTGATGTGCATTAACCATCGTGATGTACTCAAACAGTTTGTCATGTGCATACATCATTTCGTTATGTGTGTTTGTCATTCTGTTGTGTGCATTAATCATGTTGTTCTGTGCTTACAACAGTTTATCATGTGCATACATCATTTCGTTATGTGTGTTTGTCATTATGTTGTGTGCATTAATTATGTTGTTCTGTGCTTACAACAATTTGTTATGTGCATACACTTAAACGAATTTCTAATTGGCCACCCTAAAAATATTATATCATCTGATAAATTATATCAATAAATCTTAGGCTGTGTTATTTGTTCATTCCACGCACTTACTTATCTATTTCTGGAAAGAAATGGCGTATTCATATACAAAATCATCCATGCGTTACGGTTGGAGCGAAATTGCATTTTTGCACGTTGGCCTCGTGCACAGCTTGGAATAGTATCGTATTTGGTATAAATTTGTTCCCTGTAGATCGACTTTTTTTAATACTATAATTTGTGAAAATGAGCCATGAGGAACGCGCTCATGACGTCAGATGCACGCATACATTGAACGAATTTCTGATTGGTCACGTGTTTTTATAAATTAGTTTTAAAAAATGCTTTTAGAAGAATATAAATAATCGAAACCCCGATACTGTCCAATTTTATTGATGGAAAATATGTTTCTCGCAGTAATTCGAGCTAAACCCTACGTTATTATAAATATTGCTTTTTACAAAAAGACGTTTGGACGTACATGTCTAGATTTTGGTGCTGGTACTCGTCATTATAACGGCCTAAGCGCGCCCCGTATTACTTATTCTGGTCAGTATTAATACCTTTCATTGAGCTTCTCGACAGAGAATACATTTAAATTTGTGACTTTTAAACAAAAACACTTGTGAGCCAAATGTTCTGTTTTATTATGTGTTTAAAAAGTAAAACATCACTACCTCCTGAGTATGTCTAAACATATAATGTTACTTTAGCTAAGAAATGACCACCCCGCTGGCAACGGTTACTTGAAACTGACCACACGGATTTTATAAAACGAGAATTCAGTTGACGAATGGAAGAATTGAATCTTGATAATTAAACATTGTACAGATTGTAAGCAATAGATTTGCTTGATAACGTTCGACAATTCGGCCAGTAAATGGGCGGATAGTTTTTCACACTGGCGTTTGGAACATTGGTTTAATGGCATCGGATAAGTATATACAGCCAATGTGCTCCTACAAAAGTATCTTTTAAGTCTGTGTTGATGATACATGGATATGCAATGCACACCATTCAAACTTAGATATTCTTAACTTTGTGATCTCACCACAGTTCAGTTGAGTTAGCTTCATACAGACGATACCCGTCTTGAAAAGTCCAAATCCATCTGTTGAACCAAAGTGGTGGCTCTATTCGGAACTGTTTGCTGCATTATTCTCTTGACTTAGGTATACTATAATTCATTCATAGTAATAATAGGTGGACCGTACATAACCCGGGAGCTAGACGTGTCCCCGTTGTCCACACGACGGGTACAGACCATGGATTGTTGGTGGGATTTCCGTACAGGGCAACCAACGTTGCTGTACAATGCCTATTTTGAGTCCGACAACCTTATTCACACTCCGGTCCGAATTACCAATTTTCTACTGCTTCTTTCACCTGTTATGTCGCTCAAACACCATTTGACATTTTAACTGTCAATGATGATTGGGCTACTTATGGAAAGTTGGAAACATACGTTCGCGTCTCCCTGGGAAGACTATTTCTCTCCTGTGGGTGTAGCAGCCAACATCGGTCTGCGGCGCCCAGGAATAGACATTGTCCTCATATGTACCAATTTACCAGCATATGGGTTATTCTTGCTCAGAGTAATTAACCAGTGGTTCAGACAGGGGTTGAACCCGGGACCTCTCGATCCCGAAGCGCGCGCCCTACCTCTACATCACCGCTCCCCACGTTAGTAATAAAAAACATGGCCAGTTCGATCGCCATGCTAGTTAACGAACGCAGGCAACTATTTGGAAGAAGATACTTGTACTTTAAACATACACCTGATCTTTGTCTGTAATATGTAGCGTATATAGCCTAGATATACTATGAGGGTCAATGAAATATTCTATTAGAACTAACTTTAACCTTTTTTATACTAAAATACAACAAATAATTTTACTTGGAACTTACTGAAGTTCTCATATTTCGCGTGAATTAAGAAGCTTTCAAATGCTTTCAAAACAAGAAAATATTAAAACAATATTCAGTTGCTAGGCAACAATATAACCTTATTAAATTAGTAAGTACTTTGATACACTAAATCACGGTATACTTGTATTGATAGTTACATTGTTTAACAATATAAATTGTATGGATACTTTTCTAATGTTCACTAATGCGATTCCGAATAAATGTTTAAATAAATGTTAACTAGCAACCAAATTCTCCGAATTAAACTTGCAAGACATGGTGTACTTTTGACCATGGCCTATCATGTCCAAAATGTCTGTATTTTCCAAATTACTAGATTAAATGAAACTTTCCAAACAGTTACAATGCACATTTTGTGCCTTAAATTGCTTTTTAAACCACCATAACTGATCTAAATCATTTTAATAAAGTTTTAAGCCTGTAAACCATATAATTACAATAATATTATCGACCTTTGAAATATTACATTGTTGCTTAGCAACAAAAACATGACCGTTTTGATACTACTCGTATATCGCATGTACTTTTTGTTAGTATTACGTATTCATTTCGGATTATATTTGTAAGGCAAACACCAATTGATTCTTCGAAAGCAATGCAGATGAAACCTTCTAGATGTCGTGAATTGTATCAGAATTTGTTTAGCTATTCAACTAATTGGAAACTCTATGCTGTTTAAAATTCCGAATATCGCTCAATTACACTGAATATTTAATAATTACGGTTAGGTTAGAAAACTAAACACTTTCAGCATTGAGTGTTATTACCTTAAGAAAAAAGTAAATAGGTCAATGCATATTTTTGCTAGATAAAGGTCGTATATATATACTATAAAAATATAATTCATATATACAAAAATATAAAAATATATACATATATAGGTAGCTAGGCAACAGAAATGTTCGTACGTGCGAAGAAAATCAGCTAAAAGTATTATAACAAAAACCTTAATCATTCCTTTCATCAATAATCAAGCTTTCGTATTCATTTACAATACAAATATGTGTCTTTTTGTTTGCTCCTGTAAATGACGCTGTGACGTTGATTTTGACGTTGTGGTGATGACGTTTGGCTAATATCGACGCACTATGCAGCTTGCATAAATGGTCATAACTAGAGAAGTATGCTAAATATACTCATCAAATAAAGTTCTGAACAAAAAATAATGTTGTGAGAGTCAGATTATGTAAAAAAATAATTTTGTGATTATTTGTCGTAAGGGACGTTTTTCTGCGCTCGACGCCATATAGATTCTAATGCTTTTCATTCGTGATCTTTGAGTGCGATTGTGGTTTTGGTACCGTAATTAAAATCTCTAAATATAATTTCTACTAAAACCAGAAGAAATTAGTATCATTCTTACTTCCAGAACGTTTTGACGACGATATGGTGGAGTCAAGTGTGTACTTTTCTCTTTCGCGGAATTTATAACTCGTGCGAAATGCCAAAATTGCTCTGACGGAACTCAAAACCCTTGTAACGCTCTGACGGAACTCAAAAGTCATGTAACAGGATTCATACCGTGTGTCTGCTGCTAAAAAATCAAAAACGTCACTCAACTTTGAAACTCGTAATATATCGTCAACGCATTGATTACTTAGCGAAAACACGGCAGATTTGTGACAAAAAGACAAAAAGACGCTGCGCGTAGTAATGCACTTTTCCTAAAAGTTTTGAAAGTCACCTACTGAAACTTTTGTTACACAAGGCGGCAACACAGGCTCATGTGTATGAAGTATAATCTTTTATGGGGGCATATATCACCAAATCATTATCGATAGAGAGCCATATGAACGGTTTTTAGTAGATCCGGAAAGAACACCAAGAGTATTTTAACGCCGTCCATTCAATTCGACGTTCAAAACTGCAAGCATTATGTGATGAGTTAAATATTTTGCTATGTGACTATCTAGAGGTCACTTAAAAATAATTTGATTTCGCAGAGAGTAGGTGTCGGGTGGGTTACAATATTTGTAAAGGTCTTGGAAATGACTGCATGGTTTATGAGTCGTAAGAAATCACCAGGGACAGACCCGGATCCAGAAATTTCTGAGTGGGGGGCACGAGGTATGTACTGGATTCCGGGGGGGGGGGGAATTGCTTAATATGTGTGTGAACATGCACAGGAAGGGGTATATTTGTAGATGTGGGGGAATCCATAGTTACCCTTTTTGTTATTGATATCAGCGTCAACATGTACATCGTGTATGTTCGTGCATGTTAGTAAATGTTCAGATACAGTATTTGTATAAACAAGCATTCATCCTTTTGGTCATTGGAATATTATAACATAAGTATGGGGGGCCGGGGGCATATTCCCCCGGGAAAATATTCAAAGCAATGGATGAATCTAGTGCATTCTAAGCCTATCTGGGAGCCCTGAAATATCTTTTTTTTCTTAATTCTGAGAGTTAACCTTAATGGTTTAGTAATGATTATTTAACAGTCAAAAGATAATATAATGAGCTAGGGCAAAATTTCTCTTGTAATTGATTTCGGTGATGCAACAGCTACGTATAAACATATACATGTATATTAAAAATATTCTGCGAGCGAAGCGAGCACGAAAAACGCCCATCTTACAAATACTTTTTCATCGAGAACATGAGAAAAGTACCCATATTATTTAGAAATATGTAAGACTAGTTTAGCCCGAACATTATACATTTAAACTGAATTATTGAGGAGGCAAAACTATGTATGACTCCTTGTTTTGACATCGGGGACCTGACCTCTGCAGGTCCCATGACTCATACACCCATGAATTGTGACTTTCAGAAGCATTTTTCGTATATTTTAAGTGCTCATTCGCATAGTCAAAATAGTCAATAAGTTCATTGCTCTTTCTGGTGAAATATTTTACAAGATATATTTTTACAGTTTATAAGTTTTGTAGACATACTGTCAGCTCATGGGCGTAGGAGCGTCTTCAACATTGGGGGGGCCAAACATTTGGCAACTTAGGGTTAAAAATTTTTTTTTGCTCACTCCGCTCGCAAAGTAACTGCATTATCTCAAAATATGTCAATACCCATTGTTTTGCACAGAAATACAATCGTACATAAATGGTACTCTTAAACGTCCACATCCTCCAACTGTGAGTTTGTGCTTCTGTGGTAACTTGGTTTAGTAATAACCCAGTTCAAGTATACGGGGTCCCGGGGCTTTTCCCCGGGAAATTTTTCGAAACAATGACTCTATCTGGTGCATTCTAGGCGTTCCGAGATACCTTATTTGGTGTGAAAAAGGACCTAAATACAGGGCATTTAAGTTCTTACATTAAAGTGCTTGCAAATTTTTTTAAATTGCTTGATTTTGAAAACGTTTGTTGTAAATGACAGTTGCAAAGGCTTTATATATAAATGACAACCTCTCAAAGTCGTATAGAAGGTTTGGGGGACGTTTACAGTACAATTTGTGTCACGAGGGTATTTTTTTGGGAAGAATTGGTGTTGTCATATTTTAAGTTATTTTGCGAGCGAAGCGAGCAAAAAAAAATTGTATACGTTTTCACCAAGAACTGAAGGCAAATTGCCTATAACGAGATATATAAGTTCGTAAATTATACTTTTTGTCTGAATTATTGGGGGGGCCAAAAGATATGTTGGCCCCCCCTGTCCAGACATTGGGGGGGCCTGGCCCCCCCTGGCCCCCCCTGCTCCTACGCCCATGCAGCTAGTTAACCCACATAATACAATAGAACAATGATACCTGTGCTGTTCTATGTACATGTACATATTTCTTTCAGACACAATTATATCAGTTCAGTTTTTAGAAACATTGTTTTTATCGCCAGAGTCATAACATTCTCCAAAGGAGAATAAAAACACATTTCAAACAATAGTAATTGATGTACACTTATAAAAAGTCTGTGGCAGTCGTTTTAACACAATATTCGTTGGGTTTTTTTGGGGGCCCCGTGAATCAGTGTAACGGCCACCAGTGGTTATGTTGTTGTCGTCACTAGTAACCACAAATGTGACATAAATGTTTGGCAATAATTAACAATATCATTATGGGCTCGTCGTAAGAAGTACCATTCGCAAACTTTGATTAGGGTGGGAATATGGCGTATTATTTAATTCATTTTCTGTAGGCTAGTCGTAATATTTATTTAAAGTTATTTTCTTGCATTTCATTCAGGAACAGAATAAAGTGTGTCTGTTCAATATCTGTTTTATTATCTATTCAAAGTTGTTTTTTTTTAATCTCAGCCAACTGGGGGGCAAGGGCCCTCGTGCCCACTGCCTGGACCCGTGCCTGAGGGATGAACTTCTACTGGATGAGTAGCCTAGGTGTCAGCAAGTAACGTCGTTGTGACGTCGTTGACGTGAGCCATGTGGCGATGTTCGTAAGTATGTCTCATGAAAATGTTCATATCTCCAGAGCTATTATGTGCATTGTTGTGAAATTTGGTCATCATATTCAAATTAGACTGAAGTTACGGTGTGAAAAATTTCGTGGTTTTACTGACATTATATACGATTTTATAGCATCTGTGGCATTACTTTTGGATATACCCACGTATAATCACTGACCTAGAAATTTTTACCCCATGATATATTGCGCCCATGATAACGTCAGTCTTATTTTATTGATGTTTACAAACATGAAACGGTTGCAACCCCATCTCCCATGTTGAAGACGTTCCTGGTACGCCCATGCATCTATGTAGGTTATTCAAATTTCTTGACCATGCTTTGTGTTCTAATCATGTATGTGTTGGTTTATCCGGGTGAGCACGTATCATAAATAGAATAGACCTACCCTACTTGTGAATATCATGAAAACACGGCTATTGTGCTAAAATGCCATTGTGTGCATATGATCACGTGCACAAAGTATAGCTCGCTCCAGGCGAGAAATACGGCTGGTTTCCCATCTCCAAACGTATGTACTATAGAGATTCCCATAGTGGGTACCAACGAAAACGCGTGAGAAAATTTTCAAAATCAGGTCATTCTTTCACTCTTGATTTCCTGTCATACGGAGCAAGAACATAAATTTTCGCTGTTACATTTTTGCTTACCAAACTTTAGCAACTATGATTTTCTACGTTTGCTGGATTGTGTTGCACGTATTGATGCTGATCGTCGACGTAAGTAGACCATTTATAGTCAATATTTATTTTATTTCAGGTTGTATTTTGGGTGACTTCTATTTTATTTGGCGCGAATTGGCAAGGAAAACATTTAGAAAACATTTATAAATAATAATGGTATCTACACATGGGCCATGGTTATATCATAGAGCTATGCATGGTTATATAAATTTGAAACCACTATATGGTTTTATTGATATGAAAATATGTTCTTCAATTATTATGAAAATTTTTGGAAGACATGGGACATTTTATAAAGATTTTTCTTGTTTCCTGAATACAGGTTCTGCTTGTTCGAGCACTTCTAGCATATTTTTGTGATCGAGGTGTGGCTTCGATGGAAGGACCAGAGCTGATTGAAGATGACTTACCACATGACAAGTTGGTGTGTCAGGTAAATAACTTATTTACTGCCATGGATAGTTAAACACTCACAATTTTGTTGATTGGCCATATTCCAGATATGCTGCCCCCTGTCCAGACATGGGGGGGGGGGGCAACCCCCTGCTCCTATGCCCATGGGCTGCTATTCTAAAACATCACCAAAATGTTGTTTGAATTTTAGTTAAATTACTTGCAGCTCATGGCGTTGAATCAACTAATGGTGTCATGTCACTAAAGCAATAGAATAACAATTGGGATGAGATTTTGTGTTGGGATTGTGCTAATGGCACCGGAAACAATCCTTTTCAGGATTGGGAATCAAGCCTCAGTCAGAATTCTTGTTTGGTAGTCGATCTGGGCATTCGCAACTCCTTGACAATTTAGGAAATATTAGTCACAAGTTATGTAACTAATCTTATATAGGTCTATATTTTATGATTAACCTTTTATTCTTTACAGGCTGTTGATACCCCAGTTTTGGATGTGTACTTCTGTCATACTTCTAGATCTAGTCATATGCTCCAGGGATTTCCAATCGTAGCCAGAGATCAACAGGAGGAACACAGACTGGTGTTTATGTCCTGTATATGTGTGTCTTCATACAAGGAATCTGAGGTATAGTAACCCTTAATTAAATCTCATAAAATTGTTTTCTGATTAAATAAATAAAATGTACCGTATTGTGCAGAGATATTAACATGATCCTCTTACCTGCAATTACTAGTACAGGTATTTGCTCAATTTAACAACTGCTTTTAGCGTTTTTTATTGTATTCTAGTATTAATAGATAAAATAAAAATTTGCAACTGTCTCGGAAATTGAGATTGAAAATAAGGAAAGTATACAGAAACATTAAAACTTTCAATAGTAATAATCCAATGAATATAAATTTGTTTTATCGTTGATTATCCTGATATATTGAAACTGTACATGGAAACTACATTACAACACCATACAATCTTCATTTTAAGTCAGATTACATTTACAACAATATATCATTAGCTATGTCCGACAATGAAAAGTTTGACAAGACAAGTTTGTCTTTATGCCCTGTTACCTTGCAGCAAATATAGTTGTCTGGCTGATTAAATAATGTGCACTTGTATATTATAAAAAATTAGACATCATTTGCTTGAAAGTTCGCAGCATATGACTGTTGATATTGTCTTACTTTTTGCCAGGCATCATACTGTATTATTGCTATTTTAATATGAAGCATGATAAAATGGAGGACTTCTTGGTGTTAAACAGTCTCTCAAGTTCAGTGAGCTACCACCTATTTATATTATAAGAACATTTTCAACCCTACAGAACTGTTGGTCTTATTGTTAAATGTCTATTATAATGTACTTTACATTTCAGGATAGTCCTATCACACCTAGTGTGTATGGAGTTGCCTTGTATGAGAACTTCACCGTTGACATTCCCACACTGATGTTTCTATGTGTGTTAGATGTTCAGGGTAGTGGTACATTGGTAGCCAAGATGATCGACAGTATGTGGAATCAACCTACATATATGGATGATCTGGTTATGACTGTCACCACTTTGTCTGAGGTAAGCTTACTTAATATTTGAGGGTGGCTTCCTTTGAAGTAGATTCAATATAACTAATATCACAGCATCCTTGCAACATGCAGTCATACACTGATTTTTGATCACTTTTAAGGTCCCTGGTAGGGAATTCCCTTGGTGTGTGTCAACTGAAGATTCAGTCAAACTCATCTAGACATCTAATGCTGTTTGCAATTTATACTTTGTTCGGTGAATATATGTTTCAGATTTGTCCAACTCTTTGTAGTCTTTTTGCATCATCATTGGGTAAAGGGTTAAATGCAGCTGATATTTAAATATTATATTTATATATTACAGGTGTCAGATGGAAGCCTTGTTCAGAGTGATGAACAGTTTGATCTTGGTATCAACCAACTACCCTTGGCTATGGAATTGGTGGAGTGTAGTGATGATGCAATATATGCTTTCCTGGAGGTTCCTCCCAGCACCACCTGCCAGTATTTTTATGACAGTCTTGTTGTAATGAGGTGAATATTTATTATTCTGTACCTTAAGTAATTCCACCGTGAGACAAACAATTACAACACTTTGTTCATAAAAAGTTGGTACACTGTACACACACTTATCTATTTTGATATGTTTCATTTTTGTACTTTCATCATTGTGTCTGAACCTCGGACTAAATATGTTAAGATAATATTGATACAATGTACTGTCATTCAATTGTTATTTGTAACATTACACATCACCCATTTACCAGAGACTGCAGCATATTCACCTTACCAGTTTCCCTGGACTGGATACTTAACTAGTTCTTACTTGATCTACCACAAGGAAATGTGGAAAATATTGAATCAAATTTTCCTGCCAAATTCAGGACACTTGTCTAACAGTGTTTTGCTAGATCCGTTAATTCTCTTAAAAAATCCTAGAAAGGTGCTCAAATATGTCTGGTTTTTTTCTGCTACTCAAATCGCTCCAGTTGTTAGCTTATAGTGCCTTAAAATAAGTTTTCCTTGTCAAAGACAACTAGCCATTTTACCAGGAATTATTTGTTTTGTTCCATGTCTTCTTGTTAATACATTTTGCCTTAACTTTATACAGAGATGAGACTGGACTGGATATACTCAACACTGTTAACTTGGTGTTTTCCATATCTGGAATGACTGTTGAAGGGACAATGATAAGAGGCGGACATCGTCCTGATGGAGCTTACATTCCGGTAGGAGGTGCTATTGGAGGAACAACAGGCTTTGCTACAGAATGGGCCACTGGAGTGGTCAGTGTTTCTGATGATGTATATCAAGTTGAACTCCCTGTAAGTTTCACTCACATTTTCAAAATTTCACTATTGCTGATTTGTATGTTTTACAGCCAGTTAGACAGTATGCTATAAGTGGTATAAACAGTTTGTTGTTTCCATGGCAACAACTGTATGGAGTTTTTTCAAAAACAACATTTTTGAAGTTTTTGTATGATTATAATTTTTTCCAGCTGTTTTAATGAAAAAGTTTGAAAATGTATCTTAATTAAATCTAACCATTAGATAGATCTTTCCACATAATCGACCATGGCCGAGTGGTAAGGGCGTCTGCCTTCAGAGCGGAAGGTCCAAGGTTTAAAACCCGTCGGAAGCTGGGTTATTTAAGAATCAAGAGATTACAGCAGTTTAAATTCCTTTTATTTTAGATGGTAGTTTTTCAAATGTCTTGGACAGTTCACAGTAATGACCGAAGTCAACATATGGTCAAAATATGGCAAGTCCATTGAATAACAATATTCACATACTGGTAAGTACTTCTTGTAAAACTAACAATGTTTTCCTTACCAATGCCTCCCAATTATATCAGGGGTGATCAATAGATAATGAGAAAATGCTTACAACATAGCTAAAGTTATCTTATCTGGTGGTTTGTACATATGTAAGACGAAATCATACCTAATGTATACTATGAATTGAAGCTTTTGACATGGCATGGTCATCAAATGATTACTAAATCCTGCACACAATTTCATTATAACATGTTTTCTTCAAAACTAAATATTTTATTGATAATCTTTTCCTTTTCTGCTATCACAGAACAATAACACATGCGTGACATAACATGACTACCTAACCCATGTTTAACAGTACTGCCAAAACAAAATTTTAAGCATTTTTTTATTATATTTTGATCATCCCTCGTTTGTGTTAATTGATAACAATTACTACTCTTATCATCAATTCAATACTAGTAAGTATTATCTCATTTGGAAAAATAATACAGATTACCGGTTACTCAGTTACACCCAGTTTAATCTAGATAAACATAGTTTACCTGATGGTCAAGTTCATGTTTAAGAACGGTTATCATATGAATTTGAAAGGATTGTATAGGGAGTAACATTTTTATCAAAATTTTCAAAGTTTCTAGTATGTAGTCCTGATTTTCTTAAGAAATTTCAGAGAGTTTTTGCCATCTTGATTTCCATCTTGATAAACAGATGATGCCAAATGTTTTCACACCATGCCGGTGTATAAAATTTAAAGGCGAACCAAGATATCCACGACATCGAATCCCCCATGAAAATTAATGATTTTACAGTATTCATTAAAGTGAATAGATCTATATCTAACAGTCATTTAATGTCAAAGTAATTATAACTTGATTGTTTTTAGTAAACTAGACTACCTTAATTTGGATGGGTTCCATGTTCTTTGATTCAATCGTTGAAAAAAATAGTGGATTCTTATAATTGCATAGGGTGTTCTAGAACACTTTCGTATGAAAACAGACAATTAGCATGTCCAATAAATCACAGAGAGAGTTTCTGTTAAAGCTGAAACGAAAAATGATTTAATGGATATGAAAGCATAATTGTATTTCAGTTTTTATATTTTTTAGAAAAAAAAGTCAAATATAGCTCTATACACTTTAAGCCAGATGTAACCAATCACCAAACATTATAAAATACTTGTAAATGTAGTGGTATTGTTTAAATGAAGGTCTGTATAGACTGTTTCAGTGTCAGTTACTGTAACAGTATAGTTTTGTAATAACACCAAGACATCTGATTTTTTTTGTTATTGTTAAATCAATTAATCATACAAAATATCCTTGATTTGCAGGAAGTAAAGTTCCACATTCCAGTGTCCAAGATGTTTAGGGTGTTCAGAAGCTTGAGCTGCACCTTTGGAGGACTTTCAAAGTAAGTTTTATTATACACACAAAGGAAAGTAAAATGTTGTATTGCTTATGGATAACCATCTGCAGCAAGTTAGTTTGGTGATGTTGTCGCTTCAACCAGTGATGATTGATTTGTTGGTATTGTATGCAATGAGTATGTGACAAATATCAGATGGCTGTCGGCATCTTTAAGTCAGTGCCCTAATGTGTTCAGTGTTGTACACTTATGGGGCAGAATTATGCATGTATGGACAGCTATTGCTATATCTAAAAGCTCGATCTATTTTAGACAAAATATGCTACTGTAACATATGATCCCCAAAAACAGTTGATAAACAGTTCTAGATAAAGCTCTGCAAGATTGCACTTTTACTTTTCAAAATTTTAATTTGTTGTAATAACCTACTGTCTACTGTCTAAATTAAATCATCTTATTGCTATATTATACATCAAATTAAAATACTGATGTTCTTCATGTGGCGCTGATTTAATTAAAATTTATCAGTCATAAGGCATTTACTGTAAATATTCAAATAATTAATCTAAATACGTGTACAGTGGTCATGGTTTTATCGCTTGATTCTTCTATTATTTGTATCTTTATTTTTTCAGGACATAATTGAGAGCAGATGTGAATTTTCCTGAATCTGATCATGTAGCTTGCATTTGGTTCGGTTAATTACAAGTTTACTGTCTGTTGGTCCCATTGGTTGATGTATGTCTGAGGCAAAAGTGCAGGGAAAAGCATTTTTTTTATTATTTCACTTTGAGAAATGTTTGGCAAAGTAAAATCAGTTTTTGGTATTATACTATGCATACACACCCCTGTAAAATGTTAAAAGAGTCGCATAGTCACTGATACAATTTTCTAAAATTTTTTGTGCCCCGAGGCACACTTTGCTTCCTTTGGTTTTTTGGGCAGAGTACCTGTACTTCGAGTTAGGTAAATTGGTCGATGAAACTTAAGAAATAACTCAAAAGGAGGTTTACTTCCTGTAGTGAGTTATTTGAAGTGGCTGTTAGGACCAAGTGCTACTAAAGCTGGTGATTGGTGGATGGGGATGATCTATGCTTAAAATTCAAGTGTTTGAAAGTTATTGTTTATGCTGGAAGACAAGTACCTGCATTTGATTGGAACGTACCACTGTCGCTGTAAGACGAGTACCTACGTTTGATTGGAAAGTTCCATTTTTGCTGTAAGACAGTACGTACATTGGTTTGGAATGTACCACTGTCGCTGTAAGACGAGTACCTACGTTTGATTGGAAAGAACCACCTGCACTGAAAGACAAGACCAAAGAAGCTACAGGACTGCTTGAATCATGGTAAGATATATATATACACTCGGCGGCTCTTCTAACGCTGCCACTTGATTATTCTTGATATCTTGAAAACCGTTTGAGATAACTTTATCAAATTTTCACCAGTTTTAGTTTAAGGCATGTATATATTGCTGCATGTGTTAATTCAGAAATTGGTGTGTATGAAAATGCGTGGTAAAAGCGTAATTTACGTCGCCCGGAATTACAAAGTCACAAAATTAAGCAGCGTATTTATTAGGGGTCAATTGAGTATTTTCAATAATTTATTTCTTTTTAGCTTCAAGTGGTGTTATGTATTGAGTGTACACAATAAAAGTATTCATAAATTTCATCTACATTACAATTTCCTAGGTAACCAAATAGCAGTTGGTAAGCTTAGACCGTCTCAAAATCAGCGCATGATTTGAATATAAAACCGATGCGCTTATAATTAACGTTTAACCTCAAATAATGCTACATGAATGGTAAAATTCACATTTCTTCTGAATAACGAATGTTAATAGTATGCAGAAGAGTTGAATTTATTCAGTTTGATATAATAATTAGTCACCCTTAATTTAAATTTCAAGTTGAGCGCAACCTGCGTTACTCGCAAGCATCGTATTTTCTCAACAGACATGCTATGGGTACGGAAAACACTATATTTTGTAACAAAACCAACAATTTTAGTTTTCTAGCATTTTGGTAAATATTGTTAATAACCATTAAAAACCATGAGCGAATAAAATGGTGATATGCACAACCATTATAGGAAATAGGGACATCTACACGCATACATAACAATCAGATGGCCGATATTGAGTGATAAAAATGCGACTTTCAATATAAGTATTCAGTCAGTTGAAGACGTATCGTGCAATAGTCTATTGTCGAATCAAGCAGAAAATTCGCCAGAACCTGTGTCAAATATTGATGTTCAAGTGTGCCAAATTTCATTAAAATTCATTGAGGACTTTTTAAGAAAAGTGAAATATATAAGTGGCAGCGTTAGAAGTGCCGCTAAGTGTATATATAATACAACCATATCATTTTGTGCAACTGAAGCTTGCTAGCTAAATTTTACTGGGAGCAGTGTTTACATGCATTGGAATTGATCATTGAAATCTATAAAAATAACAGGTTAATATTGACAGATAATTCTTCTGCAATTGCTTCAATTTCATCCATTTTGTGATATTTATGTAAATGTAGTGTTCTGTTATTTGGTAAAGATTAAGAGGACAAGTGAAAAGGTTCCATTATTATATTTTTGACGGTGGGGATGTTTGCTAAAAAAGTAGTTCCATTGAGTGGTCAAATTTTAGCAAATTATGATTGTATGTTACTGTGCTATATTACAGGTACACCCAATCTTGCTGGATTGGAAAGTACAACTCTGTCACAGGATGGATGGATGTATGGATGGTGTAACCTACTGTGAACAGATGCAAGTCCATTGAATAACACTGTTCACATAATGGTAAGTATTTGTACTTCTTAAAAAACTAATCTTTGCAGTTGACATGTAAAGTTTGATGGAAGGAGTATGCTCCACTTTAGTTGTTTTGTCTTGCTTGATCAATTACACTTGACAATTTCCAGGGTGGAATCTTGTTTAGTCATATTTTAGAATCATGAGATTACAGCAGTTTAAATTTCTTGTATTTTAGATGTCTTGGACAGTTTACAGCAATGACTGAAGGCACCCTACAGTCAGAATATGGCAAATCCATTGAATAACACTGTTCACAAAATGGTAAGTACTTGTACTTCTTGTAAAACTAATCTATGCAGTTGACATGTTAGGTTTGATGGAATGATCTAGTTGAGGAGTATGCTCCACTTTAGTTGTTTTGCCTTGCTTGACCAATTACACTTGAAAATTTCCAGGGTGAAATCTTGTTTAGTCACATTGTAGAATCATGAGATTACAGCAGTTCAAATTTTTTGTATTTTAGATGTCTTGGACAGTTTACTGTAATGACTGAAGTCACCCTATGGTCAGAATATGGCAAATCCATTGAATAACACTGTTCACATACTGGTAAGTACCTGTACTTCTTGTAAAACTAATTAAGATTTGTGATTGTAAAGGAAAGAAGCGAAACATAGTGGCTTGAAACAATCATCTGAATTAATGGTATAAAAAAATTCTTTCGGTGTATGGTCCAATAAATAGGATGTCTATAGCTATTTTTTTGAAAACCTTGAGTTTTATCGTAAAACGAACCCGACCTAATCTGTGCACTTGGCATGTTAGGTTTGATGAATCGGACCTTATCTGCGCACTTGGCACGTTAGGTTTGATGAACCGGACCTAATCTGTGCACTTGGCATGTTAGGTTTGATGGAATGTTCTAGTTATAGTGTATGCTCCACTTTGCCTGTTTTGTCTTGCTTGATCAAGTACACTTGAAATTTACCTGTGTGGTATCTTGTTTAGTCACATTGTAGAATCATGAGATTACAGCAGTTTAAATTTCTTGTATTTTAGATGTCTTGGACAGTTTACAGCAATGACTGAAGGCACCCTACAGTCAGAATATGGCAAATCCATTGAATAACACTGTTCACAAAATGGTAAGTACTTGTACTTCTTGTAAAACTAATCTATGCAGTTGACATGTTAGGTTTGATGGAATGATCTAGTTGAGGAGTATGCTCCACTTTAGTTGTTTTGCCTTGCTTGACCAATTACACTTGAAAATTTCCAGGGTGAAATCTTGTTTAGTCACATTGTAGAATCATGAGATTACAGCAGTTTAAATTTTTTGTATTTTAGATGTCTTGGACAGTTTACTGTAATGACTGAAGTCACCCTATGGTCAGAATATGGCAAATCCATTGAATAACACTGTTCACATACTGGTAAGTACCTGTACTTCTTGTAAAACTAATTAAGATTTGTGATTGTAAAGGAAAGAAGCGAAACATAGTGGCTTGAAACAATCATCTGAATTAATGGTATAAAAAAATTCTTTTGGTGTATGGTCCAATAAATAGGATGTCTATAGCTATTTTTTTGAAAACCTTGAGTTTTATCGTAAAACGAACCCGACCTAATCTGTGCACTTGGCATGTTAGGTTTGATGAACCGGACCTTATCTGCGCACTTGGCACATTAGGTTTGATGAACCGGACCTAATCTGTGCACTTGGCATGTTAGGTTTGATGGAATGTTCTAGTTATAGTGTATGCTCCACTTTGCCTGTTTTGTCTTGCTTGACCAATTACACTTGAAATTTACCAGTGTGGAATCTTGTTTAGTCACATTTTAGAATCATGAGATTACAGCAGTTTAAATTTCTTGTATTTTAGATGTCTTGGACAGTTTACAGCAATGACTGAAGTCACCCTATGGTCAGAATATGGCAAGTCCATTGAATTATGATAAACCCTGCATTTGATTGGAACGTACCACTGTCGTTGAAAGACGAGTACCTACATTGGTTTGGAATGTACCATTGATGCTGAAAGACTTATACCTACGTTTGATTGTTGATTGGAATGTTCCACTTTTGCTGGGAGACAAGTACCTACATTAGTTTGGAAAGTACCACTTTCGCTGAAAGACGAGAACAAGGAAGCTACAGGACTGCTTGAATCATGGTAAGCTATATATATTATACAACCACATCATTTTGTGCCTCTGAAGTTTGCAGGAGCAACATTTTCATGAGTTGAAATACCAAACGATTATACACGTAAAATACTAATATTCTAATTAATTCATACTTCAAAATAATAAATAAAATTAATTAATTTTATGCCCCCAATTTAATTGAAATACTCCACTATATGCCTTAAAAGTTTTGCGTGCCGTCTTTTTTCCGCCATGCAGGTGCCGAATTCCCATTGAGTATTTCTTCTGCAATGGCTTCAATTTCTTCCACTTTGTGACATTTATGTACATGTAGTGTTCTGTTATTTGTTAAAGATTAAGAGAACAAGTGAAAATGCTTCATTATTTTATTTTTGACGGCGGGAAAATTGCTAAAAAATAGTCCCTTTGAGTGAAATTATCAACAGTGAAATTACCTAGGAATAGTTTGCTGTTATTCCACAGTAAATCACTGATAAGCATGAAATAAAATAATACTATCTTATTAAAATGTGATACAGTGACGGTTGCGACGTATTGTTAAATAAAAAAAATCATGAGGAATTTGTACTTATTGACGTGGGTGAAATTAATCAATGGTTGTGTCGAACCTTTAACTACACAACTTCATCTGGCTTTCTAGCTCACAAAATTGGGAAAATTTCTGTGATTTATATCAATTCAGGTTTTTTTCTCAAATCATGAATGTGGAGAAGTTACTTGTTGCTGATGGAAGGTTTTTTTAGGTCGTGTTTACCAGTCAGTAAATAAAGTATATTACCAGGTCCTATTGAATTCAGTTAATATAAATGATTTTCTATGTTTCACAGGTTATCTAGGTGATGCAGTTCCTGGGAAAGTTTCTGGATGAGTTTCTTCATAATGAGAGGAGACAGAGAGAAAATGGTGAGTTATTGTGTTGGTTATACTTCTGTTACATCATGTCTGTTAATGTGACCGTAGACTGTCCTCATAGCTGAATGTTTGACTATCACCAGGTATAGTTTGGCAAATTTGACACGAACCTGACCTTTATGCATGGATATACTACAAGATTCTTGCTTTGAATATAACAGTTTCCGCATGTAAATCGTGCAATATTGGTATTTCAAATTTGTGTTTGTACGTGGGTAAATCCAAAAGTAATGTCACTCCACCCGTGGTTTATTTGTTTATAGGCCGATATGCATTAAAACGATATCAAAATGTGCAGTCATTCAAATTCTGATTAACACACAACATTCTGCATTATTCGATTATCATAATTGGATTATATGTAAATTCAAATAAAATACATCTATGACGTCATATCGCCGGACACGAAAATTACGATTTTTTTTATAATCTGAACAATTTTCTTTTATGCGTTTTTATAAAAAATAAGTCTTGAAAGCAGGCGATACTTTTGTGACGTGATGAAACAAATGTTTTGTGTCTGCTGCTTAAACTTCATTGACTTCAATCTGTTTTGAAACTCGCAATATACTCTCAACGAACTGATAACTACTAGTAAGTGAAAATACGGCAGCTTTGTGACAAAAAGACGCTGCGCGTAGTCATGCACTTTTCCTCAAAGTTATGAAAGTCAGATACTGAAACTTATCGTTACACTCTAAGCCAACGTAGTCTCGTGTACATGTAGCATAAGCTTTTAAGGGACATATATAACCAAATCATTACCAACGGAGAGTGATATTAACGGTTTTTAGTAGATCCGAAAAGAACACCTTTTTTCAACTCGACGTTCAAAATTACGATCCTTATGTGGTTAGTTAAAAGTTTAGCTTTAAGACTATCTAGAGGGCCCTCAAAAAAAATTCGCAGAGAGTAAGTGTCGGGCGGTTTGCGCATTTTTAAAGATCATGGAAATGACTGCATGATTTGCGAGTTGTAAGAAATCACTAGACATGAACAATAGCCAGATGAGTATGCGTCAGCAAGTAACCTCATTATGACGTTGTTGACATCAGACTTGCGGCGATGTTCGTAAGTACCCCTCGACCATCTTCGTGATACTCCCGACTATGAAAACATACAACCGAGGTTATAAATACTGGCAAGATATCGACTGTTAAAATAAGCTAATCAAAAGGTCAGGTTCATGTAAAATTAGTCAAGCTATAGGACAGGTTATCTTACTCAAGACATTGACAGCAGGTCACTTAAGTGCATTTTGATTTTCTTTTCTATGGCATCATATAAATGTAGCATCTATAATGGCATGTCAGGCGCGTAGCCAGGCATACGCCCGTACGCCCGGGCGTACACTCCATGAAAAAAGGGTAAAATATACTGATTCAAAAATGAAATAAAAATCGATGCCTCCCTAGGGTTAGGCATAAATATTGGAAGCACTCTTCCTTTTGGATTCAGTATATAACTCGATATTTTTCGAGCTCGCTTCGCTCGCTCATCAACTATCAAACGAATTACCTATTTATTAGAATATTGTGATTTATAAAATATGATAAAACAGAGAACTTTACGTTTGTGTGACATGAGGACAAAAATTACAAACATTCTAGCTCGCTACGCTCGCTCAGTACTCTACTAAGTAAATATCATCAAGTAGGGAGCATGTTTGTATGACCAGCTGCTCAGGCATGCAGTTTTTTCTAGCTCGCTTCGCTCGCTCAATACTTGACTGAGTGAATATCATCAAGTCGGGAGCATGTTTGTATGACCTGCTGCTCAGGCAAGCAGTTTTTTTCTAGCTAGCTACGCTAGCTTAGTACTTTACTAAGTGAACATCATCAAGTAGGGAACACGTATGACATGAAGATCTATGCCTACTTCTCAGGCAAACAATGTTTTTTTCTAGCTCGCTTCGCTCGCTTAGTACTGTAATAAGTGAATATCATCAGGTATAGAACGGGTATACGTGTTTGCTGCTCAGGTTAACTGATTTTTTCTACCTCGCTTCGCTCGCATAATAACTTTGTTAGTTAATTTCACGAGCAGCATGTTGTTATATAAAATAAATCTCAAAACGGGCGTACACTCTGAACTGATCCAGCTACGCCCCTGCATGTGATTAACAAATGAGACATTACTAAATGAATACATTCTTAAATTTAAATGCATGCAATATAATTAATCTTTGATTTTAACATTCTTTGGTGATTAACACAGTAATCAATGCATAAAACGCTGTAAGGACAGTCATTGTGGTTTGTTTCGAATGTACCACAGTGATTGTCTTGATACAGTATCTACATTTCATAGCATAACTAGTTGATCAATTTCGATTGGGTTATTGTACGCTCGCCACTTTGTCAATGTTTTGTTTGAATGTAATTTGTTTATGAAGATCAAAAGCCATTGTTTTGATGCATAAACATTCTGACCATTTTACTCCTTACAAATGATACAGTTACCTGTAGGTCCAACTTCCCCGGGTACATACTGCCGATGCAAATAGGGAGTTTCCCCCGATGTCTGACGGAAGTGCTTGTCTTTTGGTCTAGGCTGCAAAGGTTTTATATACTCCCATTTTTTGTCACATTTTAGCAAATAATGATGTATGTTACTGTGCTATATTACAGGTACCCCCGATCTTGCTTGATTGAAAAGTACAACTCTGTCAATGGATGGATGGTGTAACCACACTGCAACTGGATGGATGGTGTATCCACACTGTCACTGGATGGATGGTGTATCCGTACTGTCACTGGATGGATGGTGTATCCGTACTGTCACTGGATGGATGGTGTAACCACACTGTCACTGGATGGATAATGTATCCACACTGTCACCTAATTGGATACATGGATTTGATAGACGTCTTTTCTGTCATAAATGTTTACCTGGTTTTTGTGGATAGCCTGACAAAGAAGGTTCGCCAGGTAACATATAAAATTATTAAATTATATTACGTTTATCTTCTAAGATGCTGAACCCTTGATGCCCAAGTTTGAGCTACTTTAATGTATCGTTTAGTAGGATGTTGTTTGAATTTTAGTAGTTTGTGTATACTGTATAGCAGGTATATTTCACGGTGTCCAATTTTTATACGCCCGTTCAAAAACGGGACATATTATGTGAACACCCTTGGCGGGCGTGCGGGCGGGCGGCGGCGTCCAGAAATTTGTCTGTACTCTTACTCAAACAGTTTTTGTCCGATCGTCTTCAAACTTGCTGACAATGCTTATTGCCATAATATCTAGGCCAAGTTCAATTATAGGCCAAATCGGTTCAGGCCTTCTTGGGTTATGGTCCTTCTTTTACCAAAAAAATGTGAAATTGGCCTTGTCTGTACTCTTACTCAAAGAGTTTTTGTCTGATCGTCTTCAAACTTGCTGACAATGCTTATTGGCATAATATCTAGGCCAAGTTCGATTATAGGCCAAATCGGTTCAGGCCTTCTTGGGTTATGGTCCTTCTTTTACCAAAAAAATGTGAAATTGGCCTTGTCTGTACTCTTACTCAAACAGTTTTTGTCCGATCGTCTTCAAACTTGCTGACAATGCTTATTGGCATAATATCTAGGCCAAGTTCGATTATAGGCCAAATCGGTTCAGGCCTTCTTGGGTTATGGTCCTTCTTTTACCAAAAAAATGTGAAATTGGCCTTGTCTGTACTCTTACTCAAACAGTTTTTGTCCGATTGTCTTCAAACTTGCTGACAATGCTTATTAGCATAATATCTAGGCCAAGTTCGATTATAGGCCAAATCCATTTAGGCCTTCTTGGGTTATGGTCCTTCTTTTACCAAAAAAATGTGAAATTGGCCTTGTCTGTACTCTTACTCAAACAGTTTTTGTCCGATCGTCTTCAAACTTGCTGACAATGCTTATTGGCATAATATCTAGGCCAAGTTCGATTATAGGCCATATCGGTTCAGGCCTTCTCGGGTTATGGTCCTTCTTTTACCAAAAAAATGTGAAATTGGCCTTGTCTGTACTCTTACTCAAATACTTTTGTCAGATCGTCTTCAAACTTGCTGACAATGCTTATGGGTGTAATATCTTGGCCAAGTTCGATTATAGGCCAAATCGGTGCAGGCCTTCTTGGGTTATGGTCCTTCTTTTACCAAAAAAAATGTGAAATTGGCCTTGTCTGTACTCTAACTCAGACAGTTTTTGTCCGACCGTCTTCAAACTGGGTGACAACGCTTATTGGCATAATATCATGGCCAAGTTTGTTTTTAGGCCAAATCAGTGCAGGCTTTCTTGGGTTATGGTCCTTCTTTTACTAAAAAAAGGTTTTGACTTAATATGGGCTTTTATTTCATAATCAATATTTTTTGTCACTAGCACACCCAAGACGGGCGTATTTTGTGACATTTTGGCACTCTTGTTGCATTAATGGGATCCTTTTGAATTCATGGTGTCTTGATTTCGCGCAAACGGCCTTGACCACAAACACAAAACCTTGTTTGAATAAATGAACTCTGGAGGTCCCTCTATTGTAAGTTTCACAGTGTAAGTACGCAAAAAATAACATGGAAATTAAGTCTAACCGTAAATGCAATACTGCATGAAAACCGGTCGTAAAGACAAAATTGTTCATTTAGATATGATATCAAAATTGCGAAGATATGTACACTTTCGGAAGTCAAATATTGCTATCCATAATCAATAATTAAGCAAGTCCGACAATTAAGAACTCAATTATTTTTGCAGAATTATTTGAACGCTTATGAATATGCTGAAACATATAAGATCTATGCATGTATTTGTGTACATGCGCAGCGTCTGTGTTATACATTTGATCTTCTTGAGACGCACAATCATACATTATGGTAAAAAGAGTCTAATAAGAAGTAAGCCGTGTTTATAACTATATAAAACACCCCGAGTCCTCGAGATAAAGAGGTTTCACTGTGTATGATTTTGTATAATATTTTATACATGTCCAAATCTATTTATTATTTTACTAAACCGACACATTGCGTTTATTTTGTACCTCTTGTAAAGCAATTGGGTCCAACGTTTGGTTCTTTCTTATAGCTCATTGACTTTAATGATAAGTTGTCTCCCTTTGTAAAAATTGTATATTTTAGGTGATTAGGTATTTCATGGGGTTTAGATTTCGCGCATTCGAAGTTGATTGCAAATATAGCGAAAATTAAGCACCCACAAATAATACCCACTATACAGTAGTGAATGTAACACATCAGGAATATTGATGTCTGGAACCTTATTGAATTCGTAGTAGTATTTATATATGTTTAAGTAAGCTTATCCAAGTGGACTTTATGTTTTCAGGTGACACTTTTGACCCAGCTACGCTTGAATGGGTCAGTCCGCCCAAAGAACCTTATCCCTGTGGTGCTCGTACTTGAACCACACTGTCAGATGGATTTGATGGACGACTACTGTTCATTCTGTCCTGATTGTTTACCTGGTTTTTGTGGATAGCCTGACGAAGAAGGTTCGCCAGGTAATATACATATACTTTGTTGTTCATCTTCTAAGATGCTGATCACTTGATGATCATGAAAATATAAAGCACATCTGCTTGATTGTAAATACAAGGGATGGCAACAATTCCCCAATATTGGAGTACTCTTTCTAAAATCGTTACATGTGTATATGAAAACCGGTAGTTAAACCAGTATCCAAGTACTAGGATTTAAAAAAAAACACTGTTAGCTTCTGTCGTATACTTGGAAAACAATACATGTGCATGATGGGAATTAGAAATATTGTACTGCAAACGTGCGTGTTCAACTTCAAATAGAACAGCTTGTTTGCCTTCCGTTCTGCTCAGTTGTTGAGCAAATCCAGATCGGTAGAATAAGATTAAAAACTTGTAACAAAAAACCAATAGTGTAAAAATCAATAGAACTTTTAATAAATAACGCTAGAAAATCAAATAATAACCAGGGGGAATACTCTTATCAACCGGTGACATAATATTTACACAATGTGACCAATACATAGTTGGAGTTATTGTTCATTCATATACACGCGAGAACGATTAAAATTTAATATACTATTTTTTATTTCTTAATCGATTGTCACACTCAATGAACAATAACTGCCAATTAAAAATTGATGACACTTAAATTACTTGGGTTGATGTCAACGAAAGAACCCCAAGCTATGTGTCGTAAACAAATTAACAGACAATGATTGACAGGTCTGTGTTTTGATTACGCTTGCAATTAGCGACCTCGTGGCGGCGATTAATGAATGATGACACGTTGTTAATTGTAATTTTAGTTGACCAGATAACACTTTGACACATTCTGTATTAGACAGCAGTGATAGTGATTTTTAATTATTTTTTTTTCAGTACTCGAATACTGATTGTACTATTCGAAAATTGAACCTTTAAACGTTGCCATCCCTAGTGTAAACTGATAATGTCCCTTTGCTAGATTCATGATGTATTTAGTTTTTGTGCCCCTCTCACTATAATTGGGGGACATATAGCATTGGTACTGTCTGTCTGTCTATACGTAACACAAATCTTGTCTGTTGAACTCCTCACAAACCGTTGAGCGGAATTTCTTTCACAGACCAACAACCTTGATGTGAAGTTGATCGTAGAAGAAGGATTTTTTGCTGCGGCAATTTTACCTGGGTTTTGGCCCTTTGTTACTTTTACTATATACACCATTGGGAGTACCCGTGTTGACTCCTTATTCATTTGGTTTGGCAATCGATTCAGCAAACAGTGACCTAGCTGGGCATACGCATGTGCATACGCTGTTTGTAAAACTGGCAAAATTAAAGTGATCTCAAAATGCAATAATATGGTATGAAACTACTCCGGAATACACATATGGCTTGGTAAAAGAAAAACTTCCGGGGGAGCATATGCCACAAAAACTCCCTAGCAACTCTGTACTTATCGTGTATGCTGTATTTATCGTGTGTGTACACTGAAAATAAATCTATAAATAATACATCAATTTGTAATTGGTCTCTCGCCTATTTCAAAGTAACGATTATTGAGTGAATAATGTATTTGTCATGCTGTGCAAATATCATGTTAATGTTTTAAGCAACAATCCAAACGAATTCGCACAATGTTGTCTATTATAAGCTTATTATAAAGTGAAATTGAAATGTTTTCAGGTGAGAAATGTGACTCAGCTTTGCTAGAATGGGTCAGCCCGAAGAACCTTATCCCTGTGATGTCGTACCCTGACCGTCTGGATGGATGACGAGGTAATGTTGCACAATTGTCTTGTTTCATTACACTTTATACAATTGACTGGATTATGATGCCTTTAAGTGTTTTGGAAATGTTTGTACCTAAAATTCCAGAAAATTGACTAGCAACCATCTTTGAATTATTAAATTTTATGCTATGATTGATATCTATGAAATTTCATTAACTGTAAAATCATTAAGATTTGTGGGGATCTAGTTTTTGTGGATATGTGTATGATCTCAATCCTGAAATTAAATCTTTAAAGAGTATTAGTGATTTATAGTTGAGCAGAAGTTTAAAAATCGCAGTCCCTTAGAAGTATCTATCTCAAGCATCTAAATACCATGATAAAAACATAAATAAAAGTAAAAAAAAAAATATATGCAAAAGTTTAAAATTGATGTGGTAGTACATTTTCATGTCTTAAAATCGAGATAATTCTGAATATTAAATACTAATTTACAACGTTTGTAGCAAAACCACTCTTAACTCCTCTCTTATTTACATCATTGAAAAAAAAATATCGAAGAAACTACTGCTGAGGCCTTACAAATGATTTACTCCAAATGGTTTTAAACACCAAATCTCACGAATTTGTTACAATGTTTGTAAAGCATAGTACTATGCATTCGGTCCTATAAGAACTAGTTAATATTTTAAAACCACATCCTGAACTATCTAGAAGAAGGTTCTTTTGCGTTTTTTTTCTTAAGGGTATTGACTAGCAAATGCAGGAGAAACAACCCTTAAACATATTTGATTATAAACATTTATTAAACACATATTTTCGCGAAAATGATAGACAACGGACGCAAAACGTTGATTTCTTTTGTAACCTCCCATGATTTCAGCATTTCTAAAATCACTATAGGTTCAATTAAAAGAATCTAGCCGAGCAATCGTCACGAAATTTGATATGAAACTTCTATAATTGTTACTGTACTTGTTGCATATACAATAACAGTATGTTGTTCAACGATTTTTCATTTTACATAATAAACATATTTTAAAAAAATACATATTTTAGAATATTATTCAAAAATATAAATTACTTACATAGTATATAATACACTTTACTATTACATTCCTTACATGATGTGCAACACAAGAAAAGGGCCCTTAAGGTCAAAATATCGAATTTTGTTTTTTCACTTAAAATAAATATTGGATCTTTCCTCGTTTATCATTTATAACTGTAATACGTTTAGTTTGGTTGCTATGGAGATTTTAAAATGATCCTTTTCAGGAAATTTACACAAAAATTCAGGACATAATTCGCATTACATGCATTGTACATAAATGGTTATTTTTAGTTTGGTTTACATTACATAATCGCTTTTATTGTATAGTTTACAATGAACAGTAAGACAAGCTCTATAATTGACATGGTCACATATTTGTATTTTTTTGTTACCATAGCAACAAGACTGAACCTGAAAATCATCTGTTAGACTGTACATGACATACAGATAACATGACATTTCAAAAGCAAATCATATCATTGTCGGACAGCATATATAATAATAAATGTAAGAGTTTTATTCGAAATATGACTGTCAAGGAAACGTTCAAAACAATTGATCATTATCATGTAGCTGGTTGCCATGGAATTCTGGCTTAGCGATACCGTAGGCTAACTACGCAATACTGTTTAAAAAGGCTCTTAAATGAGAAAACATGACGCTTTTTTATTTTTTTTCTACTTGGATATTGTAGTTCAATTTCTTAGGATTCGATTTTCTCACAAATTATTTTAAAATAAGTTTTGCCATTGTTATGGAGACCATTAATTAAAAAAAAGCCATATAGAGAAAAAACTGCCGTCCTTTTAGATGTATTGTTTTGACCAGCGAAAACATGTATGCAGTACCATAATAAACTTATCTAATTATTTCCAAGGAGATATATTTGATCAACATCGAGTGGAAACATCATATGTTCTTATATAACAGCATCTCATTAGTTGGTTACTTCGGCATAAGATAATTATTTATAACGGTGGCACGGTGGTTGAGCGGATAGCCTGCTTGACTGCTGATCGAGAAGTCCCGGGTTTGATCCTCGGCCGAGACACTTGATCAGTTCTGAAACACTTTTCAGTGTTTCCCACCTAACTAGAGATGAACTGGTTGGCAACCCAGAGGTAGTCTCACGTGTATCTGTGCTATACACTGAACAAGTTAAAGAACCAAGGTGTCTCTGAGGAACGAGCTAGGGCAGCGCGCCCGGATACCTTGTAGCACTCAACTGTCTCCTCTACTCACTGTCCCTTCAGCAAATTCACAGGACCCCATTGGAAAAAAGTGCTTGCGCTTTTATGGGTTATCCTTGACCGAAAGGTTTAGATAATTACCACTATGAGAACGCATATTGTTGAGAACATCCAGTTTATGGTGAATCAGTAAAATGAATGTGCTGAAATAAGGCAGATCTTTATTTTACAACCCAGGACAGATCTATACATATTTCTGATGTTTTTTATTTAATCATAAATGCATGTGTGTTTTGGTCAAGTAAATAAGTCTCAACAGGTCAAAGGTAAATCACAATGATTTCAGAACTAGATTCTCTATTCTGACAAAAACTTTGAAACCAACAAACTGATTTCAATTTTTTTTCTGTAGATCTAAAATAATTAAGCTGCGATGGAAACCGCATCAATAAATACACTTGTGAATACTTAAACCTGTAGTTACATGTAAACAACTATGTGGATACGCATTAACTTCAAGTTTCACCTCAAGAAATAATCAATAAATTTACTGAAATTCACGACCATTTCTTTTTTAAAAAGGAACTTAGAGGGTTTAATTAATCAAACACTTAGTCATCGCATTAGTTTCGATTGGTTTCTAGTTAAAATCTAGTAGGAAAATACAAAATTCTGTTTGAAATGTTCTGTGCACCGAATCGGCGAATGCAGAAGTGAGCGTAGCCGAACACCCAAAATAAACGTCCATTCACAGTCAGAATATGCGGCTTTCTTAAAATTATTTTTATGAAAATACATCTCTCTGACGAAGTATTTATGTTCTAACAGCTCCATAACATATTTGACAACAAATAAAACTTTACACCGTTGGGAGAAAAAGTGCTGATTTGATGCAAATTACAACTGTTGAGACACTTGTACGCTTAATTTGACACGATCCTGTTGCCCTTTTCTCGTATTGCGCATCACATGCGTAATTTCATGTATGCCAAGTTTTATGCTTTTTTAACCAAAACTTTTTCGGTAAAATATATTTTTCAGTTTTTAGTGGTTGCCCCCTTAATCTAATATCTTAAAAACTAGCTGAGCAAAACTATTGGGAATTTTCTAAATAGTTGGCATTAATCTGATCTTCATAAAAATAACAAGTTTTATATACCTTGTACAGAAAAATTGAAAAGGTACGAATGTCATTAATGGTTAAGTAGGCCTTGAAATTAAGTCAAAACAAAATGGTTATTTTCACCAAAAAAAAACAAGAAAAAATGGTCCCATTGAAATGAAATGATTTTGCAGTAGTTGGTACTTATGATGTAGTGTTGTGTGACATTTCTTCTGTTGCCATTATTAATTACCGGTAAATTTTATAATACTTATGTTAGGTATATATTAGCCTTTGTGTGTAGATCAGTGCATTTTTACTGCAGTATTTCTCCGTAACCATTGGTTGGATTTCAATGAAATTCAGCATGACTACATATAATCAGCATACGATGGTAAAATAATTTCTTTTTTATTTCTCTATTTTCAGATAGACGAGGAGCACTGATGTTCAGCTTGTGATGGTTTTGGAGACGGACATCCGCTTGCAGGCGTGACAATTTTGTTAAGATAAGTGTGTTTTAAGATAGTCACATACTCTCCCCCATAAGGGTTGAGGCAGTTTAATGTTAATTAAGTCTACAGAAGAGGGTGGCGTCTCTTCGGACTGCAGGTTTTGAAATTCTGGTTATTAGATTGGCGATTTCGGCTGGCAGATAGGCGGATAGGCGGGTGTCTACTTTAATTTTCCGTATTACATTAAATATTGATATACCTTACGTTATACAGTTTCATCAAAGATAGTAAAGGTGTGCCTTGCTGTCTAGCATGGAGATATGTCAAGCCCTCAAAGTCTGGGGCTAGTATATTAATTACTGTAAATCGGGAGATAAAGACGGGTATTTGATAATCCAGACGGACAATAACAGATCATTAGCTTGCTTGTAATCGCAGGTTTTTGAGACGATGGTGTGATTGTTTTGGAGACGATGTTACGGACGGACGATGACAGATCATTAGCTTGCTTCAGTTATTTATAAGTTTATCCTTCATTGAACTGCTGGTACCTATGGCTGGTCTGGTTGTTCGTCTGTGGCAAAAGTCAGGGAAAAGTTTGACAAGGGCATTTTTTTGTAGGAAAGTAGAAAAACTTTGGCAAAGTAAGGGGAGGTATTATACTATGCAAACACACCCCTGTAAAATGTAAAAGAGTCGCATGGTCACTGATACAATTTGTGGAACTTTTTTTATTTTTTTGGGGTCTTTTTACTTTTTTCATGAACCCATTACCTGTACTTTCAATTTAGGAAAAACCAAACTTTACATAAAATCCAGGGAGATCAACTTCCTGTGGTTTATGGATATTGCTTATAATGAAGTGTTAGTATAGCTTTTGATTGAACACCAGTGGGAGAACCAGGACATAGTTGGAGACGAACCATGACGGATTGACCATAACATACGAACCATGGATTATCTAAATATCAAAAGTCTTTAAAAAGTTCTCACTCACAGTGCTCACTCTAGATAAATCAAATAAGGTTCAATTAATAGAATAACCAGAATGCCCCTATAATTTTCACACTGATAGGTTGGCCCGGATAGGTGAATAACAGTTGCAAACTCTGTTATTCAAAATAATGTAAAATTATTGACACATCACGCTTGGTACCCTGTTACAATTATACCCTCTTATTTTTGACGGATATGACGGTTTTTTAGTACTATAGTTTCAGGATTATGATGAGAAGACCACCAGAAGATGGAGTCTGTGGATCCCCGGATGCAGCATTGTATGTGATTTACCAGAATCCAGCATTGCCTGCAGGTCAACCGGTGATCCTGCATTTCATGTGGATTGTCCCGATCCACTTATTTTGGTGTCTTGGTCTGCAGACTATGCAACCTGACTGTGTTCTGTAGACCCACCGACCGGTGCTTAGTCTGAGCCGGTCGCGTGCGTAGACTCTATGGCAGAGTCTACAGCTCTAGGTATTCTTCCTATGAGCTTTAAGTTAGGAAGGTGGAGTGTCGTCTAATTGGCAAGGCACTGGCCCTCAATTGTCGCGAACGGTCATTTAGATTGGGTATGTAAGTCAGCTATGCATACCATAGTGTTTCATTAACTTAGCTTCAGACTCTCTTTTTGTGTGCTAAATGGTCTATGGATGCGACTAAGTGTGGTATGTTGTGTGTTATGTGCTTGTCACCTACTATCAGCGTCTACCACTGGCTAGCTCAGGTGAAAAGGAAGCCAAGTATGTAAGCCTTCTCTGCCAGTACATAGCCTCTCCATAGGCAAGCTCCATGCAGTGCCTTCCCGTGGCAGCACATGTCAATTGAGCGCCTTGCAGCCTCAAGCTGAACTGCAGGAGACTCGGAGGTGGTCTGCCCCCAGACATGCGGTATGCTAGGCCCACCAGCGTGTGGACATGCCCTGCTGCCCATGAACAGGCCTCCAGCTATGGGTAAATAGCTTCACTGCCTCATTAAACCATGTGGATATTTTGTTATCCTCTGGTTAGACTGTATGCACTAGGCGATTGTTCTAAGTACACACATTTTTCTGAAAAAACACCGATAAGTGAACCGAATATACCATTGGAATCAGGAAACTTTTGTCTATCAAATGCAGTAAACTTCCACTCTAAAATAATAATAATAAAATTATTAAAAATGACCATGACCATTGCTCAAAAGAACAAAGTCGCACATCAATATCTGACATGACCACCAAATGCCCGAATGACATCCTGACAGTTCCGATGCATTAAATTGATACAGTTGTTCAGGAATTGTTGCCGGGGTGCCATTCCAGTACAAAGTCTGTTATAATGTACAGTAGTATACTTCGGTTGCAATGTACATGGGGAATAACATTTGGAAAGATTATCGTCCAGGGCCCACCGCTGTCGGCTAAATACCCAGCAAACATCAAATTATAAATAAATTCATCAAAATCAAACACCATGTGATAACAGCGTGTTCGTTTCATTCAACAGTCTACTTTGCTAATTTAAAGTTGTAATTTTGATGTTAAATGCCAATTTGATGTCACTTTCAAGCTCAACTTTAAAATGCTCCACACAAAGAAGTGGACATATCCTGTTTAATTTAACGATTCCACATTATTTCGGGATCCCTTAGTAATATAACCATCAGTCAGACATTGTAACAGACTTGTTTTGATGCATTTAATGACTACCTGTAAGTGACGTCAGATGACGTCTCGAGTTTGAAACATGTCAATAGAAACATTGATTTTTTTCGTGAATTCAATGCAAATGGCATAATAAAATAATCTTGCATGGCTAAAAAAACTCAAAATATTCAATTAATGAATAAAAACTTACCCGTTTTATTGACATGCCAGTTTCAGGCATTCTTATCTCAAGTGCGCGGTCTTCAATTAACATTCCCGCTGTATATTATGCAATATTTTTATGGCTTTATGTTTCGGGGTTAAATGTTAATCGTGTATGAAATAATTCAAACAAATAATCACATATTTGAGTAGTTTGCATGAGAAAAATAGGATTTTGTCATTTACATCATGCATCAATGGTTTCTGTGTAAATCTAATTCTTCTTCCGTGTTCAAATATGATATCAAGTTTATAGCAAATAGGCATTTATATCTAAGTACAACTATTAGGTTTAGATGAGTTATTCGTCAACTGTATATTATATCTTCTTGATTTTATTTTACAGGTACCTTTGGGACAATTTATACTTAAAGATGTGTATATTGAAATTACATTCTGTGCTTCACAATTTTGTATTGTTGCTTTAAAGATGTTATATATAAATATAAATTGTTTTTTTTTCTTATTGTTTGTGATTTTGAATTGTTTTCGTTTCATTGTTGCTTTGAAGATAAGATGTTGTTAGTGATTTTAAATTGTTTTGTTATTACATTGTTGCTTTAAAGATAAGATGTTGTTTGTGATTTTAAATTGTTGTTGTGATGTTTCCATTGTTGTTTTAAAGATGTTGATAACGATTTGATATTGTTGTTGTTACATTGTTGCTATAGAAATAAGATCTTTATAATGATTGTATATTGTTGTTGTTGTTGTTGTTATATGTTGTTGTTGAGATGTGTCATTATTGCTTTAAAGTTAGTATGTTCATATTGATTTATATTACTGTTGTTGATATCGCCAAGATGGCATGAGAGAAGAGTAGCCAGATTCCCCTTTATGCTAAGTGTGAAGCAAGGGAATTACCTGTACCATTTTTATATTTGCAACCAGGGTCCGAACCTGAGTTCTCTCGCACTCAGAGAGAACACTCTACCACTAGGCTATCAAGGAGGCTGTTGATTTTCAGATTTTTATTCCTTGTGGAATAATAAGTTATTACTTGTTGGGATACATTACATTACATGCTGTCGTTTTTCTAGAGATGTATTTAAAATAAAGTCATGTACATACTCATGTCTTGTTCTCATGTGTTGTTATTGTGAACACAGGCGCATGGTTTCGTTGAATTAAACTTTTTTATGAATTAATTAAATTGTAGTAAAAAAAATACAATTTGTTAAAATCAACTAAACCATGCGATTGTGAAAACATTACATGATTTCTAGGGAAGATACTCTTATATTGCTTATATTGAGTTCTCTCCCTTAATGTTCCTTATAACCAAGGTGGATATACCGTGTGACATTTTGGTCCAGCTCACAAGTAAAAGTGAGCCAACAAAAAGTTTAAAACAACTGTGAAGTAAAATTAGCTGATTTAAACAAGGCATATTCAGCACTCAAGCAGGGAATGAACACTACCCTAGGAAGTTGGCCGAGAAATCACATAATTTGTCAACCCTGGTAATTGTTTAAGGTCAGACCAAATAAGCCTACATGAGACTTGTGCAACAAGTCTAGTATGAAGCAGATTGACATGCAGATCCATGTTACATTCTAACCAGACAAGGTTCAATGAGCCTGGAGACACATAATGACACATACATGATAAAATGCCAGCCTGCCATGTCAGCTTTGGTGACTAGATACTCTAAGATATCAAAGCCAAAGAAGGAAATCAAGACCATGGAATCGATCTCCTTTTAAAACCGAGAACAAGAATGAATAAAACAAGAACATGAAATTGATACTTTATGACAGCTGCATACAATTTCAGGCCCCAATTTCGTCAGTCATTGCTCAGTTGAGTCTGCTATTTTGAATCTTTAAGTTACAAGGTGTCACAAAAGACGGGGACATAACTGCGAAATAATTACATAATTCAGAATGTCCCCATTAAAAACAAATTTTGACAAGACACACATTGAATATGAATTCTTACAGATTCCAATTCTATATAGATCTATAGATTCTATATTAAGTATAAGGTTAAAGCCACAATAAGGTTCCGGGACGACATATTTTCTATAGATAGAAAACTCAAATCTTTGTTACTGATTTGAAGACTGATAAATAATTACCACATCAAGCTATTAAAACACGCTCTTATTGTCATATATGTGAAATAATCTTCCCTTGAAGATTGACATAACGAGCCCGGTTTGTTTACAAATACGGCGTTTAACAGCATCTCCGTCACTTTCCGGAGACTACCGATAAATTTTCGCCAGTTTCTGATAACCAATGGATGGATAGCACACCTATTGATAACGTAGGGCGAACACTATAACCCGGTTTTTAACAGTACCTTCCGGTATCGTATATAGTAGCCCGCTATTGACACCTAATCATGTTGTATATTGCCTTGTATATTACCTTGTATATTGACATTGATCATGTTGAATGTATAATTGAAACATGCCAGAGGCGGGGGATTTACTATGCGTATGCAATACAGATAGTGCGAATGGCTGTGTGCAGTTGTATTAATTTCTTAGATAATTATTAGATTTATATTTTCATGTACATTAGAATCTACAATAAAATAATAATTGTTTACTTTTAAGTATATAAATCTGCATCTTCAATATACACGAATGATGTGAGTTATTTAATTTTCATAAACACGTGTCAATCATTATGAAGATCAAAGAGGTGGCGTTTTCTTTTAATATCAATATAAAACGCATATGCATATGTATTTAATTGTAGCAAGCTACATTTTGTTTAATGTCTGATACAATATAATCTGTAATAAAATATAAAAGCTAGATGTTTTTGTTTGTCTTTATAATTTTATATCGTTGGCTTTGAATAAGAAGGTCGTAAGTGCCATATTTGAAATATATATCACAAGGCGATTCTTATGAGTCTATTTTCATGAAAGCTTGTTAACCATAAGTAAAGAGTAATTTGTCAGACAGATTTTCTTATTTTCTCAAAATATGATTTTGTTGATACGATCTTTTCATTCTTAGCCAGCGATATGTTATGTATCATGGAGTTAATGTGCTTGTCTATATAATTCCATGATTATATTAAGTGATATATATTCATTCACACTTCTACACTTATCCTTTAATTGGATTATACCTAGCCATTCAATTAGGTGTCAGTCGTGATTAGACTACAATATGCCACGCAATATACAAAACAATATAGGCCTACAACAGGGTACCGGCAGATACCGGTGTACCGGGTTTTGTGCGTATACTTCCGATCATTGACGAAATCTTCGGAATCGTTCGTAAAATTTAAACGTAAACACTATTTAGTATTTTGTACGGAGGACAAAATACTAAATAGCGTTTTCAGTTGATTATTTCTCAAAGAAGGAACAGCGACCTGAGGTCAGATATGGGTCCCTTCTGCACCATTTTTAGTATAATTTAATATCTCAATATTTCAATATTCTTTGTAGATAGAAAATACCACCATTTTAAACCTTATTGGGACTTTAAGGTTTGCCTCATCCTCAAATGATTTTCCTCAGCTGAGGATAAGGAATTTTTCAACCTTAAGAAAACATTTAATAAATACTCTGCAGAGGATATCCTTATTGAATTCATTATTTCACTAAGTAATCAATCTAGGTATTCCCCGTTTTCACACACACGTTATTTCAATCGGTGCATGATTCTAAAACATTTCTAGACAATTCAATGCAGTACTTGCCATCAAAATCCGTCTGCACACAATAAATTTCGAACAAGGGGAGCGGAGGCCTAGAGGTAGGGTGCGGGCTTCCAGATTGATAGGTCCTGGGTTCAAACCCTGTCTGGACCACTGGTCAATTTCTCTGAGCAAGAACCACATGCTCCACTCCACCAAGGTGTAAATTGGTACCTGTGAGGGCAGTGTCTATTCCTGGGAACCGCAGTTTAAGGTTGGCTGCCACATCCACAGGAGAGAAATAGTCTCCCCAGGGAGGCACGAACATAAGTTTCCATTTGTAGCCCGATGACCAGGGGAAGTTTAAATGTCAAAGGGTGTGGCTTTAATAACAGTTGAAAAGAGCCCTAGAAAATGGGTAACTAAACTTATTTTCTCCATCCGTAGTAAGTAGAAGAACATAGTATGCTTTAACACTCCAATATGTTTTATTTATCAGCTATTCAAGTACAAAAAATAGTGCACCTAGATATTGTGAGACGGGAAAATATGGTATGAGCCAGAAAGGTCGATTACTCAGGTTTGCACGATACTGCAGTGTTATTTCGATCAGTACAGAATTTCCTGATTTTACAACTGTAGGCTAAATCGGTCAATGTTTATTAACATCACATTATCCTGGATACACTAGACTCGATATGTAATAGTACTTTCATAATGTTGTATTTTAAAATTGGGAAGAAAGACAACTCAGTCTAATTTGTGTCTAATTGTGGTTTGATTACTTCCCTTGGACCATTTATGTTTTATGCGCTTATTCAAATTCAGAACTTGGTGTTCGGTCTTGTTGGGTCCTGGACCTACGTAAGCATACTGGTACCACCACAAGGGTATTATTACCACCCGGTATTGACACTAATACATATAGCTGCTGCAGTTTGATTTATAGTACAGCCAGCCACATTTTTTGTCGATCAAATCTTGGGGTGGTGATCACAGATCTAGAGTAATCGTGTAATATAGTGGTTTGTCAAATTTATGACTATCAAGCCATATTGTTGGGGGAGCTTGCATTATACATGTAGGTTCAAAGACCACTATAGATGATATATCCATCGGAACTCCTCGGCGTTTATCTAATGAAAGTGCTTTCTCATTTACGGAAATGCCTGAGTAGTAACGATTGATGATATATGTGTATGTATAGACTGGTGCCGCAGTCCGCTTTGAACACAGATTTGGTTTAGGACTGAGTTTATAGTACGGAGATTATGACCTGATCTGAACCTTTATGCATGAATATACAACAAAGTTCTTGCATTGAATATATCACACACCAAAAGCAAACTTTACAATGTAGGGATTTGAGCCTGTATTACACCTCGAGCGTCTTTGTGATACTCCTGCTTACGAGCTATGGGGGTTATGAATAATAATAAACAAGATGTTATCTGTTAAATCATGCTAATAGAACGTGGAGGATCAAGTCAAATTATCTGTGCTATACTTCTATGAAACCTGCTGTTTAAACACTTTGTGTGAAAAAAACAGCATGTATCCAGTTTCACCTTATTGTTTGGCTTTCGTGAACACTATGCTTCTGTGACAAGCCAGTCCAGCAGAGATGATATTCCAGTCTCTCTTTCTAGCTGTCTTTTATTAAAGGTGTTCACTGATGCATCTTGAAGTTATACCCCCGCAAGACATACTTGTAACGGGACCCCTTCATCATGCTAGTTGTAGTGGGGATATAATGTTACAGCTTGTCCGCCATGGTTATTGACCAATATGCAAACTCCAAAGAGATTTTATTTCATCGAAATAGAAGGAAATTCAAGACAAAATGCAGCATCTATTGCATACACTTGGAATTTTCTATGATTTAGCATACTAGCAAGATGAACCAAGTTATTGAACTAGGTTTACAGATTATCATTGTGACAAAGTTTCATGATTTAGGCTAAAGTTGTATTATCTGGTGTGTGACAAGCAAAAGTTCAGATACAGCTGAATGGTGGACTAAGAGCCATCACAAAAGTTCACCATGTCACTTTGTAAGAGGCGAGCTAAAATTGATTGTTCTACAAAATGTTCTATCAAAAGAAATGCAATTTTGATGAACACAATTTTATTTTTCAAGAAAATACATGTCAACAAAATAACAACTAAGTAAATCTAAGTAAATCAAATCAATAGACAAGATGGCATACATTCGGATTCTCAGGGCTTTTTTTCACTATATAACAGCTAGAGGCCGAAATAAGGCTACTTTACAATTCCAAAATGCCAGTTTCACAAACCACATATACTTAACAACTTTTCTAAGTCCTCATTTTTATTGATTGATAACTTTTTTGTTATAAATAGTAGCATGCTAAACTTTCTCAAGTGAATTTTTTACAAGACAGAAAAAATAACCCAAGTCAGAAACTGGCGATATGTCACGTAGTTTATTAGGTCCGAGATGCACGTGCGTTTTATGTGTATGTACCTTCACGCAGTTACACATACACGGAATTTGTTCCAAATACCTCCAAATTATGTCCAAAGAATCACCACGGTCGAAAAACATTCGAAAAACATTTAGTGTCTCACAGTTATGCGTCAGATGATGTCAGAACAATTATGACGTGACGTCAATTCATATAATTATATTTTCTTCCGACAAGAACAAATAATAACCAAATTCATCACTGGTTGGTTGATTTTTAACGTAAACATGTTTATGAGTATATAATGAAAGTTTAACGTATTGTTTGTCAGATTTACATTGTTGGTTGCTAGAGCGTTTGATATTGAAATGACGTTACGACATAAAATCGCGTTTTTCGAAGACGTGACTGTAATTTGCGTCCAGATAAGTAAAAATCATCGAGTTGATACATTCAACAATGCTTACGACTCTTGTCCATGGCTGCAAGTGGAAAAATCAGATAGCATGGTGGTCATCAAAGATATCAAAATATGTATTTGTGACTTTTACCTCCCTTGGTTGATATGTTAAAGTCGTTTCAATTTAATAAAAATGTATCGAGCTCAACGTTTTGTTGTACCATTTTGCAAACTGATACTTGACGCGTATTATAGCCAAATTTCATTGATATGTCTACATGGTTGACAAAGTTATCTACGAATATATAAGTGAGGACTTAGAAAAGTTGTTAAGTATAAAGTCCACTTTAAAAAATGAAACCACTTGCCCAGAGTCAAAGTTTTCCACAATTTGAAATTGACAAACCAAGAGTAGCTTAAACATTCAATAATGAAATATATCAAGCCTTTAGCAATTTTATTTACAAAATAAAGGGAAATATTAGCTATAAATTGCTTTTCACAAATTTATTTTTAATGTCAATATCATGCTTCCTCTTTCACAATTCAAAAGCAAAACTGATTGAATTTCACAATTTGAAGAAAAATCGCGCTTTAAGTTTCACAAATCTTACAGGCTAGGGCTTCTTCACAATTTTGGTAAAAAAGCCCTGACTCTGACCATATTTCATGAAGATTGGATCAAAACAGGGGTCTCTACAGTGAACACAAGGTTTTTCCTAAGATTTGACCTAGTTCTTGACCAGATATTACCCAGACTCTAACTAGATTTTAAGTAGAATTGCATTCTGACCAAGTGTCATGAAGATTGGATCAAAACTGTGATCTCTAGAGTGAACACAAAGTTTTTTTGCAAAATTTGACCTCATACCTAGTAACCATGTTTTCGCCCCGACATGACCCAATTTCAAAAATGGATATGATTTTACTGAGGGTAACATTTTGACCTCTATAGGAGTCACAAGGCTTTTGTAAGATTTTACCTTGTGTTTAATACAGCATAACCCAGTTTCGAAATTGTCCTACATTTCATGGAGAGTATCATTTTGACCAAGATTCATGAAGATTGAGTCAAAACTTTGACCTCCTAGACTAACAGTAAAAGCAAGGTTTTTGCAAAATTTAACTAAGTGACCTATTTGTTCACCCAACATGAATTGGTTTTGAATGACGCCTACATTTCATGGATAACAGCAAACTGACCAAGTTTCATCAAGACTGGAACAAACTGTGACCTTTAGAGACACAAGTTTTTCTAGGATTTGACCTAGTGAACTGGTTTCCAACACCTCATAAGCCAGTTTGACCCCACATGACCCTGTTTGAAATTTTGTCTATATTTTATTGAGAACAACATTCTGACCAAGTTTCATAAAGATTGGATCAAAACAGGGACCTCAAGAGTGAACACAATGTTTTTCTAACATTTGACCTAGTGACTTAGTTTTTGACCCCACATGTCCAAGTTATGAACTTGACCTAGTTTTCATGAACAACATTCTGACCAAGTTTCATGAAGTTTGGAAAAATACTGTTGCCTTTAGAGTGCACACAAACAAATTGTTGACAGACGGTCAGAGAGTGATCACAAAAGCTCACCTAGTCACTTTGTGACAGGTGAGCTAAAAACATTCTTACCAAGATTTATGGATGTTTAGTGCAAAATACAGCCCAAGTGCATACACAAGGTTTTTATAATTATGACCTATAAGTTTTGACTCCAAATGGTCCTTATTCCTTATTCAAAATATACATAAAACTTCATCTAGACAAACATTGCAACAAGCTTGAATTGATATAATATGTCTGATAGACTTGCAACAAATCCACTTATTTATATATAATGTTCCAGCAAATCTTGTGTCTTCTTCCAGTGAATTATGGAGAATGTGCGAAGAATTATTTCCTCAGAGCCAACTTTGACAAGAGCTTCTAAATCCCTGTAATAGTCTGTTTTTACAATCTTCAAATAACTGGTGCTGGTACATTCCATAGTTAAAGAATTCTGTTAATGAAGAAACGCCTCAAATGCAGGGGAATTTAACTTGGTGGTCTTAAATGAAGTTTCCAACCAATGACTCAATTGATTCAATTTGATGTATCAAGTCACCTCTACTGTTACAGTCTGTATTTTGAATTATTATTAAATAAAAACCTAATCAAGACCACCATGATATGAGTCTTGACTCCCATAGGAAGTCTTATTATCCAGATTTTAATTCAACTAATTTAAATGAAGGCCAAATTGTAATTATTTTGGAATAAAGTACCAATTCTCGCCTGCCTGCTTTATATTTCGTTAGGTGCCGTGGTGTTAGCAACATTGCTGAAAGATAGCTGTCCCAGAAGGCTGTTACTCTGTCTCAGCATCAGGTAGTGACATTTCAGTGACATTCCAGTCCATTCCAAAACCATGATCTGGTATCTAAAACCAAACCAAACATAACTATAGAATGAAATGTTGATTATAATGTGTTGTTGATGTGTTTAAATTAAAAGTGAATGTCTATTCTTGAAGTTTGTGTCCCCTGGACCAATTTCATTTAACAGATGCATAGACTGATATGTGCAGCAAGATGGAGTAAATAGTAACAGTGATGAGTCTAGGGATTAGATGAAAGTAATATAGGGTACATTGATTCAATCATGATGGCATCAGTGAGGAATTTTATGATCTCCTAGTTAAGTATACTAAAAGGGTTTAAGTCCCAGATGAGGCACAGAAATAATGCACCAGTCATTGCATCCACTGACCCCATCCCCGGGGATGGGCAGTAGATAGCTTGGGAAAAGGCTGTGTTTTTACCTTACAGCTGCCTTGCCGGGGAAATGTCGGGAATTTTTCTCTGAATCAACACCTGGGGACAATATTTAGTCAGGGGCTGAGGGAAATACCCGAGATTTTACCATCAGTTATCCCCCGCAGGCAGGGTTGGGAAAATGCTGGCATTTATGAGTAAAGTCCACGCCACTGGCATTTACTGGCATTTTCCGGATTAAACCAGCATTTACTGGCATTTTCCAAAATATACTTTTTTTAAGTGAAAACAGACTTCAATGATTTCAATCATGATTTGATATACTTATTCAATACACAAATTTGTTAATGCATATACAGTAAAAACTCCCTAATCCGAAACCTCTCCAATCTGAAATCCTCCTCAATCAGAACTTATATTTCAGTCCGGAATTGATATTTTGTTCATAAATTGAACTCCTCAATCCGAAATTCAAAAATATGTTCAAGACTGTATACACTAAATTGTCAAATATTTCAACAGAGTGCACCATAATTGACTGGTGACAACACACTCCATTGTTATGTTTGAAATTGTATCATTAAAGGTGACACTTTGTAAACAACCTATTGTCTATTGATGTAGAATGACCCCTTATTACCTAGCAATATAATTGAAAAGTATGGTGCATGTCTTTTAACGCCTTTACACAACTAACATGTCATTTCCTATACATGGACTCATCTTGTATTGTAAGTGGTCATGATGAAACAGTGGGTTTATATTTAATAAATTTGAGAATTAAAAAGTACTGTAGTCAATATTTAAGTTGATGTAACCAGGGAGGTATATAATTCCTTGATTATATTAAAACAATACACATTCATGAAATGTTTTAGAGTATGTACGGTAGTACTACTGTCACAGCTGGAATATATCAATTCGCGATCGGCGGAGATAGAGAAGTCTTTGATCTCCGTCTCGACTAAAATAACGTCATCGGAATGCGGTACGCATGTATATAGATTCATGATTAAACTAATATGTAGATATGCAAATTTAGACATGTTTAGAAAAGCATTCACGGCATCTTTTAAATTGAATGCGGAAGAAAAAGGCAATCACCATGCTGGTAAACTGTTTAATGTGGATAGTACAGTTTTGGGGTACGTGAATTTTTAATGATTAATGATTAACTGTTATATTGATTTTAAATTTGAAGCTTTGCATTTGGTGACAAACGTCAAGGTATGAACTTACAAGTTAATACAGGTCAGACCATAGAAAAAGTAGTTTGATTTATACAAAGAATTACATATATATGCCTCCCTGATTTATAGCAAGTTTTCTTAATATATGATTTGCCGTGCTGCTATGATAAAAGACCCATCAATTATGGAACACCCCACGTATAACTGTTCATTACACTACATACAACGGAATTATCGCCTTCCGACAGTACTTCAGTACTTTGATTATATCACTTAAATCATTGTGTCAGTTTTTCAAACAGCGTACGCACGTGCGTATTTGCGTATGGCCAGCTACGCCCCTGACAAGAAAAGATACATTTGTATTAGTCCCGTTCCCTGGCGTACTACAGTATTTTAGTTCTAAAATGTAGTGATCTAAGGAAGGTAATCCAGACTAAACGGATAGGATACTTTTGTATATTTTGCACTTTCCGCTTATTATCACACTTTTGTCTAAATAGTCACGTCACACGCCTTCGGAGTTGCTCTGAGTTTATCGTTCGTTATATTTGGGCCAAAAATGGAAATCTTTGTTGACAAAAAAGTTTTTAATCTTTTGGCAGTTTTTCTTTATTCCATGGACTAAAAACAAGTCAGGTAATTTAATTCATCGCTTGACACTTTTTTGCAGCGATATTGACCTTGATTTCTTTCAACTGTGCGTCAAGATCGTGCAATTTGTTGCCCAACTTGCATCTGTAGACAGTGCGCGCTTCTGGTGCTGATGATGCAGCCGTGGTTTAAATTGATTTTAATTATTCATGTGCAGAGTTGGCATTGTCTTACTGAATGGTATTATTAGAGTCCATAAATAGCCGAAGAATCCTACGTATCATCTTGTTAGTAAAACATTGTCTTTGATAAGAGTTCCACTTCAAATAATGATTCCTGTTTGGAAGTGTCCCTTAGTCTCACCCAGTCAATTGTGAAAGGTTAACAGACACTACTCCTCCTGGACTTTACTCCCCCTAGACTTTACACCTCCCAAGGTCCCAGGACATTACTCCTCCTTGGCTAATGATAATTGGATTAGCGTTGGTAAAGGCATGGAGGTATATAAATATATGTATAATTCCTTGGTAAAGGTGTCAGACACTGTGCTGTGATAGTGTATTGATGTCTGATTGAAATTATATTTATTACAAAATAAAAGGAAGTTTTTCAAAATTATTATAGATCTACATTTAAAATCCAAAAGAAACAATCATATTGAAAATGATATTGCTTTTAAATATGGATGTATTTCAATTATTATGTGATTTATCAATGCAATTTGAAGTTTCAAACTATACATTTGATGTTCAAACATATTTTCAAACAATATTCTTTGATGTTGAAACTTAGTGTAGGGTGATATTATTGTACCTTTTTTAATTGATTTGTTCATTCAAACGTGAATAATTCTTTGAAGTATAACTAACATGCATCAGTGTTCGCGTTTACGGCGTAAACATGTCTTTTTACGCAACGAAAATCGGCGGAACGTAAAATTCTGGAGTACGTTGCGTACGTGGGACGAAATATTTATAATTACCAAAAAGAAGTAGAACAATTTCATTAAACAAACCCGAAACCTTGAATTAAAATCTCTTCCCCTTTTCTCCGAAGCGCCATAAATAAAATCATGTTTATTTTTATTTTGATCTCCCGACATGCAATTTTATCGTGACGTCACACGGACACTTGCTTGACTGGGTTACAGCGCTGCATAAATTTTACCGTGTTCGACTGGTAATTACTCGAGAAGCGACAAGATCGAGGCCGCTGCAGTTGCTACTAGTTACGGGAGGCTGAATTATGGCGTCGGAGCGAAAGAAAGTAAAGCATAATCGAAACTTCCAAGAGCAATGGCTGAAAGATCCGCAATTCAAAGACTGGTTAGTCAAGAAGGAAAACCCTGTTGATAAAAGCATTTCAATGCACTGTCTTATCTGTACTAATACCAAGATTAAAAATACGTTCACGACGAGTGGTTGCATTAACAACCATTGTTAAACTTTGCTCAGAATGAGTTGATAGGTCATATACTGCTATTTAACTATTCTAAGCATATTTAAGTATCATTTTATATCAATCTTGACGGATTGTGTGCCAATTTATTGGGACTCAGTAAATTTGTAATGGGACCCAACTTTTTTAAAGGCATTGGGTCCCTGGGACCCACAAAAAATTGAGGTAAACGCGAACACTGATGCATACAAGCTTGTTAAAAGTATACTCATCCAAGAAAAAGTATACAATAATTGTAATACTAAATAAAATAAAGTATAATCAATCATAATATATCTATGAATATATTAATAACTTTTATTAATCAATGATATAACAATATACCCTAGACATTACTCCTCCCAATAGGAGGAGTAATGTCTAGGGTTTTGGGAGGAGTAATGTCCATGGCCAAATTGTCCAGGAGGAGTAATGTAATTTTGTGAAACAGGCCCAACCCCTGAGAAAGGTGGGTATTTTTACGTGATTCGCTTTTTCAAACCACAGTAAAATCCATGCACAAATAGTAAAACTGCAATTGACACCGATCTAAACCAGTGAATTGTGCAGTTGTCTTCTCGGTAAGACACCTGGATGTCTAACCGGGACAGTGAGAACGGGGCTTTATCATTGGTTGTTCATTTCTACCTTCCGACTGTCGCAGATAATGTCACACATCCGGGTACCATCATTCTCAAAAAACCCAATGGTAAGTCGGAAACTCCATTCCCGAACTCACTACATCAACCCCTGGGACAATACATTGAAATACTTTCGGTTTACCGTGACCGGCGATTTTATTGGCTGCTTTGGTTTTTTCACCCGAACCAATCAACCAATGAAAATTGTTCAAGAACAAGTACACATGTATAACTGTCAAAACGTAAAATGGACAATTATTTTCAATCAGTGTTCTAAATTCTCAAAAGACTTCCAAAAAGAATGTGTAGACTAGTAGTACCATTTTATAATATTTCCACATAAAGTTAAACAACATTTCAACATAGATGCCGACATCTTGGATATAATTAGGTTTTGTTAACTATTAAACTAATCGCTGATTGACTCGTGTTCTAGTATCTGTCATGTCTATTTATTTAGACACATGAGCAGGCCAATTCAAAGTTTTACTAGCAGTTTGTCCGGGTTACCCGTTTTACCGGAATCCACGTAAATTACCGGAATAGACCGGAATCCAGATAAATTACCGGAATAGGCCTATATTTCGTTAATAAACGGTAGTTTGAATTAGTTTTTGGTTTAAATCGATCTTATTTAACATAAGCAACATATATGCAAAACTAAAATAAAAAATGTTCACGAAAAATTTTTTTATTTGAGATTCAAAATTTGTTCATTTTACGATGTCATTACCATATTGGATCAGAATTAGCGTGTCCGGAATAGACTCGTTTCTCGTTATCTAATGTTAATTGTGTTTAATTTCTTCTATAATTCAGTAATATATACTATTATAATATTGTTTCCAAAAGGAAATTAAAATATTGTGTTGAATAATGATTTTATACAAGTTTTAAAATCGCTCATTTCCCGCATTGACCGCGCATGTTGAAAGAGAACTAACATTACCGGAATAGGTTTGTATCAAGTTAATTATAGTTAATTGAGTTTAGTTTCTGATATAATTCAATAATATATACTATTATTGTATAGTTTCCAAAAGGAAATTAAAATATTGAGGTGAACAATGAGTTTATACAAGTTTTAAAATCGCTCATTTCCCGCATTGACCGCGCGTATTGAAAGAGAACTAACATTACCGGAATAGGTTTGTATCAAGTTAATTATTGTTAATTGAGTTTAGTTTCTGATATAATTCAATAATATATACTATTATTGTATAGTTTCCAAAAGGAAATTAAAATATTGAGGTGAACAATGAGTTTATACAAGTTTTAAAATCGCTCATTTCCCGCATTGACCGCGCGTATTGAAAGAGAACTAACATTACCGGAATAGGTTTGTATCAAGTTAATTATTGTTAATTGAGTTTAGTTTCTGATATATAATTCAATAATATATACTATTATTATATAGTTTCCAAAAGGAAATTAAAATATTTTGGTGAATAATGAGTTTATACAAGTTTTAAAATCGCTCATTTCCCGCATTGACCGCGCGTATTGAAAGAGAACTAACATTACCGGAATAGGTTTGTATCAAGTTAATTATTGTTAATTGAGTTTAGTTTCTGATATAATTCAATAATATATACTATTATTGTATATTTTCCAAAAGGAAATTAAAATATTTTGGTGAATAATGAGTTTATACAAGTTTTAAAATCACTCATTTCCCGCATTGACAGCGCATAACAGCGCATATTGAATGAGAATTGTAAATATTTATAAATTATATAAAAAAGTTTACTTACGGTTACTTGCTTGTATCCAGTTGTATTAATATCCATATCCATATTTTTTCTTCATATTTGAATATAAACATCCATTCACTTACATATAATCATTATCACATCACGACTGTAACATATTCCGGTTATTATGTGAATGACGTCACTTTGAAGTGTGTTCAATTGAGTTGACCTTCACATTGTCCCACGTGTAGTAAATCCATGAATTTGTGTAGTGTATTTGTTGTATTCAACATTGTGTCATAAATTATTAGATATTTTTTACAAAACATATTAAATTTTCCTGATATGAATTACTTATGGTATATATGATTGATTTAAACCCAAAACAGTACAACTCTACTGTTTATTTACGAAATATTGGCCTATTCCGGTTATAGAAAGTGGATTCCGGTTATGTTAATGCTCATTCAAATCGCGCATTCAAAGCAGAAAACGACCGATTTTAAAATTCGTATTGTATCACTTTTACACAACATATTAAATTTTCCTTTTGAATATGATTTACTTATGGTATATATGATTGAGTGAAACCAAAAATAATAAAATTCTACGGTTTATTAACGAAATATTGTCCTATTCCGGTTATAGAAAGTGGATTCCGGTTATGTTATTTCTCATTCAAATCGCGCGTTCAAAGCAGAAATCGACCGATTTTAAAACTCGTATTATATCACTTTTACACAACATATTAAATTTTCCTTTTTAATATGATTTACGTATGGTATATATGATTGAGTGAAACCAAAAATAATAAAATTCTACGGTTTATTAACGAAATATAGGCCTATTCCGGTTATAGAAAGTGGATTCCGGTAATGTTAATTCTCATTCAAATCGCGCGTTCAAAGCAGAAAACGACCGTTTTTAAAACTCGTATTATATCACTTTTACACAACATATTAAATTTTCCTTTTTAATATGATTTACTTATGGTATATATGACTGAGTGAAACCAAAAATAATAAAATTCTACGGTTTATTAACGAAATATAGGCCTATTCCGGTTATAGAAAGTGGATTCCGGTAATGTTAATTCTCATTCAAATCGCGCGTTCAAAGCAGAAAACGACCGATTTTAAAACTCGTATTATATCACTTTTACACAACATATTAAATTTTCCTTTTTAATATGATTTACTTATGGTATATATGATTGATTGAAACCAAAAATAATACAATTCTACGGTTTATTAACGAAATATAGGCCTATTCCGGTTATAGTAAGTGGATTCCGGTTACGTTAATTCTTTGTCAATACGCGCGGTCAGAGCGAGAAATGTCCGTTTTTAAAACTCATGTAAAATCAGTTTTCATTCAAATATTTTAATTTCTTTTTAAGAAACATCTTATTTGTTGTATCCATGTTAGAATTATACCAGAAACTTAACAAAATTATGTTTTATTAACGAGATACATGTCTATTTCGGTCAAGTAAATTCTGCATATATAGCGTAATGACGAACGCACGACGGCCAATTTTAAAATTTCAATAACTTTTTTTTTTCATAACATATTTTATTTTATTTTTGCATATACGTTGCTTATGTTAAATAAGATTGATTTAAACCAAAAACTATGCAAAACTACCGTTTATTAACGAAATATAGGCCTATTCCGGTAATTTATCTGGATTCCGGTCTATTCCGGTAATTTACGTGGATTCCGGTAAAACGGGTGACCGGTTTGTCCCAGGGGTTGATGTAGCAATTTATTGCAGGAGTGGAGTATCGCCTGGGTTTTCAAGGATAGTAAGGGTCTATCACAGGGTTGGCACATAAAACTCGCCTTTAAAACCCCTTTAAACCTGGGTTTTAAAGGGTAGGGTTTATCCTTTAAAACCCAATTTTAAAGGGTTTTAATCATGTTTAATCATGTAAGACTACAATAACCCTATTATTGGGTTAACTGATCTTGAAAGTAGCTTGAAGGTAAACATTTAGACCACTTTAAAGATGATAATTACCTTTGAAATTCTTGCTAGGTGTGATAGATAGTGTTAGACACTGTCTGACACCTTCAAAGGTGCTATTCAAGGCACATCTTCATGTAAATTTAAGAAATTATTAATGAAAAAAATTAAAACCCAACATTATTTTAATAAATTCTTTAAAACCCGTTATTGCCCTTTAAAACCCCTTAAAATCCATTTGAGTAGGGTTTTAAACGAAAAAGTGGGTTTATCAAACTTTATGCCAACCCTGACACTATCATGTTATATTTTATTTACCAGAGATAAACGTCAATGGCCAAGCTTTCACGATTGTACCTTCTCACTGTCACAGGTTACATCACACATACCAGTCCCATTTGACAGATTCAAGCGTCTAGCGATTGTTTACCCACAGATATTTACAGTTTTATGACAAGAAGCATGTGATTATTAAATGGACTGGCAACTTAAGGAAATATTTCCATGTCGGACATGTCCTCAGTGACATATAGGCTTGAAATATGCCGGGTCCTTTCTGCGTCTTTTGAAGATCCCCAACTTTGAATTAAAATTAGCTTGAAACAATGTCGTGGATTTTGTGGTTTCCCCTTCTACATTGAAATTAAATCCTATCAAGAATAATTTTGACTCAAATTGTATTTATAACCAGTAACCTGAAATGCAAAATCTACGAATTAACGTCCAATCGAAATGGTATTTTTAGCTCACCTTTCATATAGTGACAAGGTGAGCTTTTGTGATCACTCGTCGTCCGTCCGTCGTCGTCATCCGTCAACAATTGGCTTGTGTACACTCCAGAGGAAACAAATTTGATCCAATCTTAATGAAACTTGATCAGAATGTTGTTCTCTGAAATCTAGGCCAAGTTCGAAACTGGGTCATGTGGGGTCAAAAACTAGGTCACTAGGTCAAATCTTAGAAAAATCTTGTGTACACTCTATATGTCACCAATTTGTTCCAATCTTCATGAAATTTAGTCAGAATGTTGTTCTCCATGAAATCTAGGACAAGTTCGAAACTGGGTCATGTGGGGTCAACAACCAAGTCACTAGGTCAAATCTTAGAAAAACCTTGTGTTCACTCTAGATGTCATCAATTTTATTCAATCTTCATGAAACTTTGTCAGAATGTTGTTCTCCATGAACTCTTTGCCAAGTTTAAAACATGGTCATGTGGAGTCTAAAACTACGTCTCTAGGTCAAATCTTATAAAAACCTAATGTACACTCTAGATGTCATCAATTTGATCCAATCTTCATGAAACTTAGTCAGAATGTTTTTCTCCATGAAATCTAGGCCAAGTTTGATACTTGGTCATGTGGGGTCAAAAACTAGGTCACTAGGTCAAATCTTAGAAAAACCTAGTGTTCACACCAGAGGTCACAATTTTGATCGTATCTTCATGAAACTTGGTGAGAATGTTGTTCTCTATGGAATCTAGACCAAGTTTGAAACTGGGTCATGTGGGGTCAAAATCTAGGTCACTAGGTCAAATCTTAGAAAAACATTGTGTTCACTCCAGAGGTCGTGGTTTTCATCCAATCATCTTGAAACTTGGTCAGAATGTTGTTATCTATAGAATCTAGACCAAGTTTGAAACTGGGTCATGTGGGGTCAAAAACTAGGTCACTAGGTCAAATCTTAGAAAAACATTGTGTTCCATCCAGGGGTCACTGTTTTGATCCAATCTTCATGAAATATGGTCAGAATGTAGGTTGTACTGATACTTAGACCACTGTGCAACAGGTGAGCGACCTAGGGCCTTCTAGGCCCTCTTGTTTACTGAAACCACGAAATTTCGTCCCATCGAAATTAAATGATTTTACTTGTGAAGGGCAACTTTTCACCCCCCCCTCCTTTGCCTTCAGTTATGATTCTCATGTATTGATAGATTTACTAACCTTTTGCATGTTTTTTGAGTCGCCTGAACAGGCAGTGGGGGCAAAGTGCAGTGTGCAAGAATTGTTACTCTACCTTGTGCGATTTTTGAATAATTTATTTTATTAGAGCAGTTGTGTCTGCAGCAAAACTGTGTCATTTTAAATTGAATTTTAAATTACATTTACAGACTAACCCGGCATATTTTAAGCCTATGTGTCAGTAACTCGATGTTCAGTGCACAAGAACCATAACTCCACCCTTGTGAGATTTTAGAATTATTTCCCTATGATTGATTTTATTATAGCATTTATGATTACTAGTCTGGATTTGTTTTCAACAATTTCGATCCAAGATTTATTACACGGAGCTTCAGATAAGGTTTGTGAAAGGGTGATTACGCATTGAAATTTAACGAATAATGTATTAAAAATGATTTCTGTGCGTTGTAAAATGGTGTTAGATTATTTTCATAACTTTTTGAAAATCGCTAAAATATAAAAGTTAAATTAACAAAAAAAATGTTTTTCTATATTTCAGTTGTCGTCCCTGGAGGAGAGATTTTCAGTAATCATGTGACTTGTGCACAACTGATAGAAGTGATCATTTAACATAATGGCAAGCTGTGCTAGAAAGTAAGTTTGATGTTGGAACTAATAAATAGTAGGGCACAAACACTAGAATATAAACATTTATGTTATTGTAGTCATAGTGTATTGTATCACTATGTCAGATGCACTATGTAATGTAATGTTCAAATGTAATGAAATGTTTTTGACTTTTTTGTAGACTCTAGATTTTAAGTGTGACAGAATTACTAAAGAAAATTCCAAGACCCAAGATTTTCTGCTTGTCCATTGTCTGCAAATAATCAGTTGTCAGGTTATCAATGTGGGACATGGACTGATATGTGGACTCACTATAAAGGAATGCTTGTCAGGACACAGTGCTGCATATTGTTGAAATATGTTCGAAATCCTAAATTCACAGTCTGCATCAATATAATATAGGGATGTAGCCAAACTTCAGTCTTGCTTAATCAGCCAGTGGTCCTTCAATTCCAGAAAAATCTGGAAATCCAGATTTGTAGCGCTAAAAAGAAGGAACATTTTTGCTGAAAATTAAATTTATTTGATGAAAATATACCAATTATTGACTGAGTTAAGGTCATTTTAAATTTTTTATGCTGAATTTGACAAAAAAATGTTTGAAATTGAACTCAGTTTTGGTGTTACTGTATGTGTGTTTGTGTGGCAGTGCTAATTGCATTCGGAACAGATGTGTGTCAAATTTTCAGGATTTGGCAGTATGCCTTAGTAGAATTCCTGTCAGCACCACTGAGCACTTCCTGTCCTTGGGAAATTTCTTATGTACTAATTAAGTGATCACCGCTATTATCAATTATCCTTAATGTTAAATGATAACCATTAAACTTCATTCAATTCATGAATGAATTAAAGAATACTTCATAAATAACTAGTATTGTACTTAGTACTAAGTATACACATATGTTTAGGTAGCTCTATTCTCTGTGTACCTGGTAGAATCATCTATATGTCAGAGAAATATTTGTGAAGCTATTTATGTTGGTTATCCATGAGTCTGATTTGTGAGTTCATTAGCCATGAAATGACACCTGTATTGATGCTGTATTGTAAATTTGTAATTGGTAGGCTGAGTCATGGTCACTAGTCTGATAAGCCATGCCTGATTAGTTATCTTATTCTCAAGGTGAGAAGCAGATAATAGACTGGTGATGAAGTATTTGTTCCTGGTTACAGGCTGGTAAAAGTTGCCTCGAGTTAGCTAGTTATACTCTGTACCTGTCAGTGTCCAGTAAGTTTGTGCAGGGAAACATTTGTGCATGTCAGGGGTCGTACAATTCCGGAATAATCTGGAAATTTGGATTTGCTACATTAGACAGAATGATCTTTTCTGCACAAAATACAAGTTATTTGGTGAAAGTATTCAAAGAATTATGGTCATTTGAAGTTCCATTAACTACATTTTAGCAATGAAGCAGTGTTTGAAGCCTTGCTACAATAAAGATGTTCGGATGTGTTCTTATGCAATGGCACCCCAAACAGATCTGCGACTCGTTTCAGGATTGGGAATTATGCCATAGTAGAACCCCTGAAGTGGAGAGCTGAGTCTCATGGAGCTTTTAATCCTTTCAGGGGTCAATATGTGCCTAATTTTACACCTTACAATACACTAAATCCATTTATTGGTCAGTAGTGAACTTTACACTTACATAATCTTTGTACCTACTGGTATATAATTATACTATATACATTATTTTTATAGCCACGATATGCATTAAAATAATTATTGATATTCATAGTGATGGAAAATACTATAGATATCACAGTTTTATATTCATAAAGGTTTAATGTTACATTCTGAATAAAAAACTAATAATATGTTCGCATACAGTGTTAATTGCGATAATGTGTAAAACTTGCACTGCGAATTTCTTAGTTTTTCGTGTATGTTACTCTGAATTATGGGATATGGTTAGTGTTGCACTTTTACTTGAGAAATAAGAAGGCAAAACACATAGATTACTCTAGTATTGTTAAACTTAATATATTATTCAAAGGTTAAAGGGTCGCAACTTAAGAATTCACAACAAGTTAGCATAAATTTGTGCGCAGAAAAATGTATGAGTCACAAAAAGACCAAAGTGTAATAGGAGCTAGTACAAAAATCTCAACAAAGAATAATTCATTATGAAAAAGAACTTAAGGGTAACTTAGATAGGTTAAGTTTCACTGCCCTGTGGCGTTAAGCATTAAGTTAAAGACAAAGTATGTTGGGTTCATACTAATGATTTGAACTGTAAGATACATCAATTCATTGAAGATGTGAGACTTTGTGAACATAAGAAAGGTTACCTATAGTATATACATGTGGAGTTAAGTCTGTTAAGACCAAGATTTGATGACTTGTGTATGTTAATTGCATTATATGGATCACCATTAACTGCTTGATCTAAGCTCAATTTACTTCAGATTCCTACACTGATCGAGTCTTGTGAAAGTTTCCATGTATAAGAGTAAAGAGTAAAGAGTCTAAGACTGTGGTCGGCTAGCTGTGGCACGGTGCTTTATTCTGGTAGAGTTTCTTATGTTTACAATTTATTGAAAGCCTCTTGTAGCTTTGTGGTATGTTTTCTCTTGTGTTCTCAAGTGGATTTACCAGGAATGCCATCTGTAGGTGTTCATATGGTTCCTGGTGACTGATATGTGTTTGTTATAGACTACGGTGTACCACCATTAGCTTGAAACAGATCTCATACCAACTTTCTTCTAGCTTCAGTTTGCAACTTTCATCGTGTTAAGAGTGAATTCAAATATAAACTGTTTAGAAATCAAATTGTCCTTTGATTGAATTAAACATAGCAAATTAAACATAGCAGCTGGAAATAGCTTATTTTGTGTAACTGTTGGACAGATTTTTTTTGGCGGCGGTATTTTTTTGTGATAATCAATTATTTAAGAGAACTGATTTTGTCTGCCTGTTGGAATGACTGTATGCAGGCATCTGTGTGGAATTTTGGATGTGTTCTCTGAATTGGATTAATTTCCTGTATACATTCATTTACGTGACTGTGTATCATTATATTTATACGAGTGGATTTAATGCAACGTGAATGCGATCCTTCTGTCCGACAAGCTGTTGCCTGGTTCAGTTTTACCTGGTCGAGACGTGTGCTTATAATCTGTGATTCTAACCAGTGGTTCTAATTGTTGAAAGTGAAATCATAATTAATGTCAGGTAGATATTTTAATGAGTTACTGTATGAAAACTAATGATGTCTTTATTGTGAATTGACCAATTTTCTGTGCTGATGGATTATTTATTGGAATAGTGTTGCATTGACATACCTGTAGGATATTCTGGTGCCTTAAATTTCTGACATTGTCTTGAAAGTTGAATAGACTTGGCATTGGTAAAGTTTCTATTAAACATTTTAATATCAAACTGCTTTGCAAAAAATTCTATTAAATATTAATAAAATGTGTCAGTATCTGATTGAAGCGATATTGTTATAGGTCACTTGTCAGTGAATCTATTATAAAGTTATACTTACATAGCCTAGAGTGAAATTATTCTCCAGATATGGTGGATATATATACAATATATACCTGTATATTGAGAGTTGACCTCTAGAAAGGACAGTTAGGACACTGACACAGTAGGTAATATTATTGTATGATTTCATTATCATAGTACAATTATACCATATTATCTACATTAGTCATTAGTAGTTTTAATGCACTGTGAAATAAATTGTGAAATTGGCCAAATCTAAGATATATAGAAGGATTGTATTACATTGTCGAGTATCCTTCGGTACCTATTCCTCCCCAGTCACCTCCCATGTATCTATAGGTTGTGATTGTGTATCATAGTACCATAGATTAGCACTGAGCGCTCGAAATGCAAATTGTCTAAAACATCATGAATTCTAGGGCTTTGAATGGGCATTGCATGATATGATAGTAACTAACATTTCTTTAGTATTGTGTAACTTACTTGAATGTTTATTTTCTGTCAAATTAAGAATTGTCTTATAGACGCATGTGTAATATCTTACTTAATCTCCTCAGTCATCCCAATGGGTCTGGATTTTATTTCCAAGTAGGGATAGGTTATGTTATTCTGTGACATCATCTTTTTTCATGTGACCCGCATGTGGAGAAGCTGTTGTAGAGCGGGGTTGATACAAGTTGAGATTAAGTTCACAGAAAACAAGTTTTGTCAACAATTCGACCTGCTGCCGGTCACTGAAAAATTATGAAAATGAGTACCTTTAGTGATGTACATTGTACCTGAAGAAAATGATTCATCACAAAAATACTACATTTGTGCACATTTGTGGTCAAATTGCCATGAGCCCAGAAAGTCACATTTCATTTTGTAGGTTAAACTTTGGTATTATTGTTTGATGTTGTTATTTCTTGTACAGTCTCTATTGCCTGTTTATGTTGTATTTAAAAAAATCACGGATGGATAGAGTTGTTGCTTCGCTTGAACATATTTACTAATAGACATTGTTTAAATTGAATAATAATGGTTTACATGGATCACAATTCAAATTACTCGTAGAACTGCCACTAGGAATGTCTACAAACTTGTCAACAGTATGGATTTTGGCTGTAGATGCGGTACTCAGCATAGTAAGTCACAAAGTGTGATTGCCTATTTTTTGGGTGCAAGTCTTGAGTAATAAGTTTGAATATATTGGATTGGTAATGGCTGGCTGGCAGAAACTGAAATGAAATTGTTTGTTAGATCACAGACTTGTTGTGATGATGATGGGTAAGGGGGGGGGGGGGGAGGGGGGTACGTGAAAGTTTGTTATATTGATCTCTTGAAGCCTGGAATGGTTCCAATGATGAACAAACCATCTATCATAGACTGATAGAGTGGGTAAAATATGCATTTACTGTAAGTGGTGCAATGTCTGCACTTGTAGAGTACAGGTATATACCACCACAACAATCTCTACAATATCACCCACCTATCCTCCTCATACTCCTTCATACTCCTGTTTATATTTGCACTGCAGCTGATTAGGACTACATTTGTTCATATTTTAGTAAATTACCCATGAATATTAATCAGGGGTCCTACAACACTTCCTGAATTATCCGGAAATACGTATTGGCTGACCAAATAAACGATATTTGATGAAAAAAATCAAAGAATTGACCAAGTTATGGTCAATTGAAGTTCCTTGCTCTCAGTTTTGACCATAAAACCATGTTTGAAACTTAGTTATGGTGTCGGAATGTGTGCTTATGGCACCCAAAGCAGACTTTCGACTCGTTTTCAGGATTAGGCATTATGCCTTAGTAACACCCCCCCCCCCCCCTAATAATTCAGCAGTGGCTGAGGTTCAGTGGTAATTAATTGTGCTGTCAGATTTTGTAAAACCATGATCTGGATTTGATTCGGTTGCGGGAGGTCTTTCACTCTTCGTGTAAGGGACTTATCCTTGAAAATTGGACTTCAATGTTGATTTTCCTCCTCTTGTGGATAAGTGGCTGGTTCTTGAAGGAAGAGTAAGTTAGGTCTGGACTGGTTTGAAATTGGAAGTCAGACCTTGAAAGCTGATCAGGTGAATCAGCTGTTGTATATAACTAGTCCAAAATAGTAATTGTTTGAAATAGGTATAAATTTATTGAAAATTTTGAGTGTTCATTAAAAATTCAGTATTTTTAATATACATTTTATCCACTGTAATCTACTATAACATAATTGTCTGCTTGGATGTTTAAGACATTCTTTGCCTTGAGTTTTTGTTATGCTCTCATCTCCAAATCAATTAGGTTTTATAACAAAATTAATTGGGTAATTAGCCGAATACACTGCTTATCTGCTGTTCTGGCTTCCAGTAAGATTTCAACAGAGTTGCTTGTCTGTCTACACAGTATGCTGAAACATTGTAGCAAGTGAGAAACACGTCAATCTTAAATTTCATTAAAGATGTAGAACATTGCGGGAAAATCCAGTAAAAATCTGTAAAATTGAATAATTTATTTGTTTACCAAGCGCTAGTTAAAGGAAGGTGTTTATTTTAGTTGTAATTAATGCCTGCAGAAGCAGAATGGGTTTTTGTAGGTGGTCTAAAACATGATGGGGGTTCATTTTGGGGGTCCTTGTATGTAACGTTAGCCCAGGATAAGGTGATATCAACAAGCATGGACTGGATTGGTCTACTGTTTCAAAAATTGGTTACTTATATAAACACATACAATCAATTTTAAACTAAAATTTTCCTATGTGGCTTATACCCATTTTTCCCATCTGAATGAAATAAAACAAACAAAACCAGAGGTTTGGTTGATCATTATTGTTCATCATATTGAAATACATTCACACTTAAAATGAACGTTTGACCTCTGTCAAAAAGCCAAAATTTTACTTGTAGAATTCAGATTTATTGGAATTTTCTAGAAAGTCTAGAAAAATATTAAATCATATATAAGATTATAGAAGGTTGCAACTTGTTTAAGATATTATTGTGATGGCACTGTAAAAGATGCAGTAATTACAATAAGTTTCTATTTTCTCTCAGGTTGAATTGTATGTTAAGCATCAAGCTGGTCTCTGAGGCTCACTAGTCTATATGTTTGTTACCTAGATAATTGGAAACTATGAGAAAACAGGTAACTAATTGGCTGTACATGCTTTATAGGAACTACTAAATTATGATACAGGCTGTGAGATTTTCACTTACTTGAAAACAATCTCACTTTGAGCTTTGAGGGGGGGGGGGGTGATGTTCATGCCTGTATCTACTGCCAATTCAATAAGTAATACTAATGAGGGAACTATCTCATTTGCAAGAATAGGGGGAATTACAGTTAAATCAGTTACACCCGATTGAACGTAATATATTTTACCTGATGGTCGAGGTTATGTTTATAACTGTTATCATTTAACTTCAAACAGACTGCAATGTCAGTATCAGATTACTGGTACCAGTCATAATATACATGCATGATAACTAAATGTACCTATCCTACATTTCCATGAATTTCGGTAATTTGATTTCGGGATAGATTAAAGGTCAATTTATTGATATAATTTCATTTTTGTTTTCTAAGCCTTGTGTACCTACATGCAAATTTCTTCAAAACCATGCTAAATTCCCCAGGTTTACAATTTAATTTGGTTATTTGGTAGACCTTAATTGATTTCCTGGAATATATTTTGATTGGATCCCTTAAAGCTCCTTTACTATTCTAGGCCTTCCTACTGGACAAGCTGCATTATGTATGGAGTTTGAAACTATCCATGTTTCTACATTGAGTTGTCTCATGTCTGATTTCTCTCGTTGACCTTGACCCCTATAACGTTGATGCAGTCCAGACTGGCAGTTATGTTCATTCGAATTGATCATGTTATGTTTTATATTTAAATTGGGAACATTGTGGCTTGTATAGTTCAACGGGTTATTTGACTGTGGCACTGTTATTGCTTAAATGCATTTTGTACCAAAAATAACCAACGACTCATGGCGCTATATTATATAGTTCTGCATGCTTAAAGCTTCAATGAATCAAAATGCTCAGAAAATCTATTTGAATTGTAAATCATTTCGTTGTTTCAGAGTAAAAGACACAAAAACATGTCTCCGATAATGTATTGCATACTTTTTACAAATTTCTTTATCTTGGCATGAAAAATAATGAAAAATTCCATATCAGTGAAATATTTGGTTCAACATGCCTGGGGCTTCCATATTGCATGTATTATTTTTGCTTATGTATAAAGAAATAGTCTGAAAATATCAACATTCTGACTATGTTGATGACATTTTCATGTGTTGACAGCTGATTGGTATTTCATTCTCCCTCTGGCCGTTACTGCATGTTCCCTCTGGCCGTTACTGCATGTAATATGTATAGCTGGGAGGTATTATATGAAACTTGGATTCTTGGAACTTGTGCTCTAACTGTATAGTATTATATAAGTTCTGATCAAAGGTGTTGCTGGATTTGTATATTTAATATAAATATAATTATTTAAATGGATATGAATGGATACGATTAATACTAAAGGTTAGAATATTATTATGGTTAGTATTTATTTTATCAGGGGTGTAACAATTACAGAATAATCCGGAAGGATTGGGTTTTATGCCTCGGCTAAGGACCCCTGTTCTATAGAGTGTGATTTAAGGTTCAGTTTTAGAGACCAGGGCTCTTGTTCATATAGCTCCTATTAAAGGGGAAAATAGTCCTTAGGTTGATATTTTACATAAGGTTTTATAGGAATTCCCTTAGTTTTATAATATGATTTCACCTTAGATATCTGATACGTCATGAAGAAGGTTTCAGATATCTAAGGTGAAATCATATAAAACTAAGGGAATTCCTATAAAACCTTATGTAAATCTATCAACCTAAGGAATATTTCCCCTTAGGAGCTTTATGAATACGGGCCCTGCTTTCCGACTGCAGGATAGGTTAGCACTTGCTAATATTGCAGACTTATTCTTGATATTTTGTACCCGTCTGTTTCTGTCTTGTGAGGAGAAAATATCTTAATTCCTTTCAGGTACTGTCTTTGGTACTGAAGGTCAAAATATTCTATTTTCTATTTTCATCTTTCTCAGTTCAACTTCGATGCAACACTTCATTCAAAATCTTAATTGGACAAATTGGTAAAGTTATCTCCCCCTGAATAATCTACTGTATGTTACCTCCCTTGAATAATCTTTCATCGGGTCAGTTTTCTTCCTTGTTTATTTGGTCAGTTACTTCCCTAAAAAATAATCTTTCATCGGGTCAGTTTTCTCCCTTGTTTATTTGGTCAGTTACTTCCCTTGAATAAACTATCATATGGTCTTGTTACTTCTCTTGTATCATCTTTCATCTGATTAGTTGTCTCCCTTGTTTAGTCTATCATATTGACTTGTTAATAGTTACTTCCCTTGAATTGTCTTTCTTATTGTCTCCCCTGGTTGTGTCATCTGTTATATTGTTTTCCCTATTGTTATATGATGTTGTAGGTCATGATTTTCATTTGTACACACTTAATTATAAGCTTTACTTCATGTACATTGGAAGTTAAGAACTCTTACATGTGTTTGAACAAAAACAAAGCATGCATATTAGTCCAATTTCCTGTTGCTCTGAGTACTTGTTTAAGTGGTGGAGAGAACTTGCGATACTCGACGACCATTTTTAGAACATTGTTTCTATTAATATGACTACAGTTTCAATAAGAAAGATTTCAATCACTTTTACTTCCTTTTGGTTTGGTTGGACATAACTTTTGTGTAATATAATTTATTCAAAAAGTGAACTTGAACTTCATTGCGGTGAATAGATTGAATATTTTTATCCATGTTTTATAGTGTTAATTATTATCCAATGTAGTTGAGTGATTATGTCAAATTGTTTTCCAAAGAAGGAGTCTAAATCCAAGAAATTTGATGTGCAAAAATTGTTACACAAGTCTAGAACTGAACCGATTCTTGCTAAAGCTGAACTCGGTGACATCACTGAGGCAAGCCGTGACGAGGAACAGTGCAGGTATTCCTTCTTTTACTGATCATTTGTCATTTCTGGTTTTGTTTTCATTTTCGAAATCAATTAAATGGTTATTGTTTGTTTAGGAAAAATAATTAGTAATAATGTTCACTCCTTGTGGAGCAAAGAATACAGCTACCAGTAAATTTTTTGTACGCATTGATCTTCCAATATTTTCAATATGGAGATATTTTACACAATCTAGATGTCTCATGAGGGATTACGAGGCTGACCCTTGAAAATAAAGGGCTGACACTAAAAAAAATAAGAAAATCAGAAGAATTTTGAATGAAATATTAATGCTGAATTCAGCCTGTCTTATATATACGTAGGGTTATCCAAAAGTTCGTGGACTTTTGCTCTAATTTTGGTATTTTAAGTCAGATCAGTATGAAAATTACTATACAGCGACATTAATCTATAACAAACAATAACCTCAAATTATTTTTGTAAAATATCCTTCGTATTGAGAGTAACACGTTGCCATAGTAACACAAAAATGCGTTAGCGGCGCACTGCAGGTTTTTTGCAGTAAAATGCGTTACGTTATTGCCGATTGTTACCGTGTTTCTTCATTTTCTTCATGCACAAATTGAAGGAAACATGTCCATTCTTTCTCCATCCTTTCTGTCTTGTAATTTACACTTGGCTTCTTTATATGTTTTGCTGGCTGTCATTTTAATATCATAAGGCCTAGTAAAATGAATGAATTGATGCCACTTCCATACAGACTGTAGGCCTATGTGTATAACTATATTTAACTGTGTCTAGTTTTGACTCTAAATGCATCCAGTGCTTATATTCTGAATGTCAGTAAGAGCAGAGTTACTTCCCTTGTAGTCCTTGCTTGGACATGTACAAACATAATGTAGATTTGGAAGACAAAAGTGTCATGATTAATTCAATATGAAGGGTAAAAGACACCTGTTGTTAATTTAACATCTGCTGGTATGCATTTTAATGTTTCTGTTGACTACAGACATTTCGAATTTTCATAGTTGGACCAAAATCGTATGTGAAGGTCGCGAAACATATGACATTTCAAATTGTCGTCATTTGAGTGATAAATGATAGCAAATTCTTTTAAATAAGACATTTTTGTATATTTTACTGCTCTTATATTTATGCCTTCCAATTATACAGCTTTGACATATCGCAAAACTCATAACCAATTTTCATTTTTGTTGACGTCGTTGGTGACTGCTAAAGCCCGGAATCCAAAAGTACGGTTGAAGAATTTGAGTTTGGGCTTTATACCCAACCCGATGAGCAATTTAATCAGATTATCGGCGAATTTTAACACCTTTGATGGGATTAACTGATTGCTGGCAGGTTGCAAGAGGCAATTACTGGTTGTTTATTGGGGTTATCAGTATACATGCCTGTATATTGTCGCTTTTTAAAAGTAATTAGACAAGTTGTAGACTCATTCATGTAAAATACGAATGACCGGACTACCAATTCTGAGATTTTATGGTTGCCCAGCGGGCTTACGTCTGAGTTTTTTTGGTAGCCCGGCCAAAATTTCTAGTAGTCCACGGGCTCCGGGCAGTGGATTTATCGGACACTGCGGTTGTGATATTAGATACTTAAATATTGATGAATGATTAGTATAATGACGGCCTGAAATATTTCATAAATACCCGTAAATTCTTAGAGAAATACACACATACAAGTTTGTCTGGAGTCCAACTGTACTTTTCTTTGTAGTTTAATATGGCTGGTATATAGGTGAAACAATAGAATGTGTGAGTGATTGAACTGTACTCTGTATTATTGTGACTAATTAATAGGCAAAAGATGAATACTATACTTAGAACAAATGACTAACATGTGAAATGACCACAATGAATGACTAACATAAATTTGACCATCTGACAGACTTTGATAAACTCACAATCATTCTTGCTTGCACTTTTAAATCTGAACTAGATGAATGGTTTGTGAATGATTCTTATATTTTGATCATTAGTTCAGGTGTAATTTAAGCTGATATATCTGTTTTCACTGTATTCAAGTTGTAGGTAATTGACCATGTTGTTAGATGTACTAGTGTGAAAGTATGGACCTGTCACTGTATAGTGTGAGAGTTGGTTGAATATTGAAAGCCTCAATGAATTATACTTCATAACATTTGGATACAATAACTGTGTAACCAATACACCTGTTTTAAACCTACCTACTTATCCTCTTTGTGACGGCTGGCATGTAAGGCTGCTAAGGGAGTTCTCCATTGCTTACTCACTGCCTTTGGCAAGCTTTTCAACTTCTCCAAAAGTCTTTCCCATAATCTTTTCAACTTCTCCAAAAGTATTCCCCATAATCTTTTCAACTTCTCCAAAAGTCTTTCCCATAATCTTTTCAACTTCTCCAAATCGTCTTCCCCATGGTCTTAATCTCAGTATTGATAGTCCTTCTCCACATCTCTTTAAAGGTCTTCCTCTGTTTTAAACAGCCAGCCATGTCTCACTCATCCCGAGAACTGCTGTGAAAAATCTTGAGGTTTTGTAGATTTAGTTTTGTAAGCACTCAGGAGATGACAGTATTTATTCTGCCAGTCTTCATGAAACATGGTATCAATTTTGCACTGCCTCTGTAGAATCTAGGTCAACTGCAGATTCATATCCAAACAAGGTCTCTATGCATAATCTTAGAAAAAACATAGTTAACACTCAGGACGTCGGTTTTGACCCAATTATTATGAAATCTCAGGCAACAATGTTTATGTTTTGTCAAATATAGGCCAAGTTTGCCACTGAGTCACAACTAGGTCACAAAATTGAAACCTGTTTTATGGGCGATGTTTATTTGATTGATATTTTAGTTTTTAAATGGTTCAACTTTATCATCAAATAGTAAAATATTAGGTAATATATGCTTTACTAACTAGGGTTACATATGAGCCAGCCCTCGTATATAATGAATGCAAATAGTTTTCATCAATTGATCTTACCGACCAATTTGATCTACTGTCGACTTTACTTGATGAAGCAGCATGGGAAAACGTTAATCAAGCGATGAAATGATTTCTATTCATCCAATGACCTGTTAGCTTATTAGTATATTTTCCTTTAGGGTTTACTATAAATCATTACTGTAACGAGACGTGTATATATGTTGATTTACCTACTCCGTGCATAGTGTCTTTCTGGACTTTGACATATATTTTATATGGTTACGTTTAAAATTGTGGATGTATATGACTTTAATTTGCAAATTGTATCAGACATTTGACAATGAAATCATTGACATTTTGTAACATAAGTCATGTATTTATGTTGATTTACCTACCTACTAGGTGTCGTGTATTTCTGGACTTTAACATTGACATAGTTATATTCATATAGTTACAATTTTGCAATTGTGGACGTTATAAATGTGCAATGATTTACCTATTGCGGTACATCGTGTCTTTCTGGACTTTAACATTGACATAAAGTGTTTCAGTTGTTGACATTATAACTTCTGTGATTGAAGTTTCATTTCTTGTGATTTAACTTTAATTTCCCAATATACATGAAGTTACAATATATAAACATTGTGGATATTATAACTTATATAATTATGCAATGTACGTGTCGGACATTTGACAATTAAATCATTGACATTTTGTGAGTTTATGTGTTGGTCCATCGTTGTTTTGTTTCATATACTGGATTTGATTGTAAATTGTTTTTATGTGTGTGTATTATTGATAACAGCTTTTATTTCATAAAAGTGGCTACTTTTTGTCGAAGTTAAGGTAAACTTTCTTCTGATATATACACAAAGATTAGGAAAGCATCTTTTCCCAGTTATTATTGTATTGCAATGGATATACAAAAGTAGCACTTGCATATCACAGAGTGACCTGGATTCAAAATTTGAAAAAATGAAAAATGTTTGTCTTCTTATGCAATTTGTCTTATTTACCTTACTGAACTAATACAGACTACTATAATAGTACTAGTTATCAGTATGATTTCATGTATATTTTAACTGTATGATTCGTTGTGAATTGTCAAACATAACATTTATCTATCTTTATGATTATTTTCAGTGACTTAGTGCAAGACTGTTGTTAATCAGTATATAATTGGATTATTCAGGTAGTTATCCCACTATTGCACTTTGATTATCAAAGCACTTAAACAGTCATTTTGTGCCTCCACCACTTGGAGTGCATAGACTAGTAGTCATTTTTGATACAAAAATAGTTTGCACTGGTTTAGGTATATATTTTTTCTCAACATATTTTGAATTATTTTACTCTAACTCAGATATTTATAATTTAGTGACATTACTTATTACACTTTCTTAATTGATGTGCTTCAACTCTTACAAACATGATTTTCCCCATTTCAATATTTTAGTTGCACAAACATCTCTGTGTTTTCCAGCAGCAAACTTCTAATTTTCTATGGTATTACTTAGGTAATAAAAAGTCATTAACGATAAAGTATTGTTATTGACTTTTCTGTAGATGGCTGCAGTTTCGTGCATGACTTAAAAAGTGTGTTTTCATTTAAGGGTCATATATGATAATGTTTGTGTGTGTTTTATTCTTGTCCATAAATGGTTAATGGTGTCACATATGTTTGGTAATGGTCCAGTTTACTCGTTTATTGGGAAGTGGTGGATGAGTGCTTTGGGATTAAGCTGAACTAGAATAACCTTAAATTCTCCTGAGAATCCAGGTATATGTATAGAATGGCTGAACAGTAGCTGCATCTCCCAGGAAGAAGACTAGAAATTGACAGTTTACTTTACATTTTCTCTTCATCTGTTGTTGGTATTTATGTTAATCGAAAGTACACTTCATGTAATTTTGCAAGGTCATTCAGAATGTTATTATTATATCCTTTGTTTTTTGTGGCCACTCAAAAGTCATTATTGCTTAGGTACAGAATGTTGATAGTCACACAATGTAATGGTATGTGGGAAATGAGTACTTACTAAAAGTACAAATGGCGACACTGCTTCCTTGATGATAAACATTTGTTGCTACTGTGAGTTAATTTAGTGTGGGGCGATAATAGGGTCATTTATTTTATTATGCTGGAAAAGCACAAATGTTTACAGGTTTGAATCAGCACTTATATAGAGCTCTCATTCAACTGAATTTCCATCTAACAATATTTTAGCATCACTCTTTCTGTTACTTGATTACGCACTCAGCTTCGCCAACCTTTGGGGTTTTGATCTTTTTTCTGTCACACATTTGTTAAAAGGCTAAATGAATTTGAATATAAAGCCGGTGAAGTTTTAGTGAAATTATGATCCTTGCTAAACAGTAAACTGTTGGGTTTACCAAGTACTGTAAGTTCGTTAATTTTCGTGAGGGATTAAATTTCATGGATTTCGTGGTTCGCCTTTAACAACGAAATTAAATCCCATCAAACACTAATTTTGACTTGTATTTATTACCTGAAATGCCAAATCCACCAATTGAATTCCCGTCGAAATGGTTGTTTTTACCAAAACCATGAAATTTTGTCTCGTCGAAATTAAATGATTTTACAGTAATTCCTTAATATTGTTCCTGTAATAGACTGTTTTATGACATTACATATCAATCATCAAGTTTTAGACAGACTAGTTGATCACTATAATTAGTATTCTCATAAAATGACTACAATATTAGCAACAATTCTAACCCCACCAAGATGCACCGCCTCTATTGATTTTGATGCAGTATGATGACTATCACGGTTCAATGATATTATTCATACATCTCTAGTGCATTCTTTTTTCTCTACTAGATTTTTTTTCATGCATTTTAAAATCATTTGTCTGTACTTTTATACTGCCCTATAATTTTCACCAATCAATACATGCATGATAATACATTGACGAGCACTATGTATCTGTGGCCCTTATACATGTCCCTTGATCTTGGCCCCATGATCATCTGATATTTACTAGTGAAACAATATTCTGACATCCAATATTATTTGTGTTTTAAGTGTTATTCAATAAAACACGGGGCTTTGAAAATTAATGCAAACTCACAGGTTTTTTTTTATTGATTAATTGATTTATTAGTATAAAATGAGTAACTGAGTATAACTGAGTGTTAACGTTGATTATGTTCTTTGTGTTACCTTGGTCGTGTGTGTCTGATGACAGGGTTATATAATGGTGTCTATGCATGAGGTATGTGTCACTTTATTCTATAGTAATCTAAATTCTAAATGAATCCAACCTGACTCATTCAATGCTACATGTAGTTAAAGATGTTTTGTCATTTGATACTGAATGTTATTTTCATAAATCGTACATTTATACATGTGGTACCAGAATCAAGTTACCAATTTTCTAGGGCTCTTTTCAGCTGTAAGGCCGCTCAAGCACCCTTCGACATTTTAACTCCCCTGGTCATTGGGCTACATATGGAAACCTACACTCGTGTCTCCCTGGGGAGACTATTTCTCTCCTGTGGTGTGGCAGCCAACATCGATCTGCGGCGGCCAGGAATAGACACTGCCCTCACAGGTACCATTTTACACCATGGTGGAGTGGAGCTGTGGGTCTTGCTCTGAGATTTTAACCAGTGGTCCAGAGGGGGATCGAACCCGGGACCTCTCGATCCCGAAGTGTGCGCCCTACCTCTAGGCCACCGCTCCCCACATGATTCTGTAAGGGTAACATCATGATTCTGTAAGGATAACATCATGATTCTGTAAGGGTAACGTCATGATTCTGTAAGGGTAACGTCATGATTCTGTAAGGGTAACGTCATGATTCTGTAAGGGTAACGTCATGATTCTGTAAGGGTAACGTCATGATTCTGTAAGGGTAACGTCATGATTCTGTAAGGGTAACGTCATGATTCTGTAAGGGTAAAATCATGATTCTGTAACGTCATGATTCTGTAAGGATAACATCATGATTCTGTAAGGGTAACATCATGATTCTGTAACGTCATGATTCTGTAAGGGTAACGTCATGATTCTGTAAGTGTAACGTCATGATTCTGTAAGGATAACATCATGATTCTGTAAGGGTAACATCATGATTCTGTAACGTCATGATTCTGTAAGGGTAACGTCATGATTCTGTAACGTCATGATTCTGTAAGGGTAACATCATGATTCTGTAAGGGTAAAATCATGATTCTGTAACGTCATGATTCTGTAAGGGTAACGTCATGATTCTGTAAGTGTAACGTCATGATTATGTAAGTGTAACGTCATGATTTTGCTTACAGAAGAGCACTTAACTTGATTGTTACCAGATTTTACTGCAAGTTTATTAGTGAAACATAAGTGTATGATGTACATATGCAACACAAACTGTAATTTTCATGTCATTTACTAAAGTGGTTGTTTTGTTCGTCTTGGGAGACTTTATGCCAATTATTTTAATGTGGTTGTAAAACTACTTCTTTATTTGTCACTTAACATTTAGTACTTACACATTGTTGGCATCATATGGCTGATGCATGCACTGTTAACTGCAGCTGCGTTGATGTATATTGCTGTTATTTATAATCGTTATTTTTGCTATGGGTCCTTTTATGTTATTAATAACATAATTGCTGCATAATTTGAATCAAGTACTGGTGACTACTATACATGTAGATGATATTTTATGCCTTTATTAAATAGTACAGATATATGGTCAAAGGCATTTCACATGCCGATTATACCAATAAAACCGTAAAACTGTATAATCTAACATATTTAATAATTATGAATTTAGGATCCTGGTTGTGCCAAACTTCGGACTTACAAATAAGCTTGCTGACGTTGTCCTCACCGGTACATGTATATTATTCAATTATGTAGAAGTTAATGCTATTCATATGTTGCATTACATAAATGTATTAATTTACTTTGAATACTGCCAAAAATTATGATCGTTCTTGATTTCCTGTTACAGTATGCACAGCGTAAATTATTATTGGACAGTTTATAATTAAAGTGACTAAATTCAGCTGCTCTATTTTACACTGATAGGTTATTACTCAATATTTCTGTTTGGGTCAATTTTTTTTTTTGGTCAATATTTCTGTTTTTGGTCATTAGTTCTGTTTTTGGTCAATATTTCTGTTTTTTTTGGTATTAAATATTCCTGTTTGTGGTCAATAGTTCTGTTTTTGGTCAATATTCCTGTTGTCTATTGTCTGATGTTAGTTGTCCACTTGTTAAGCATGTCCATAATGAGACCATTCTTGGTAGAACATTATCAATATTTCCTATCGTATTCTACTCTCTCAGAATGGAAATCAAGCAAGGCTTTGTTATAGTCCCCATAGTGCACCTCTATGGTAAAAATCAATTTTCTAACTTCTTCAATGAAGAGTCTAAGCTAAGTGTGAGTCAGTAACAAGTATTTGACAGTATCGGGATGTTGTTACATGAGAGCTGTATGCAAAGTTATGCATGCTTTCATAAAATCCTTTCCTGGAGACGTCCATGAATTATGTGAAAAGTGACAAAAAATTGCAGGGGGAAGTTAATAGTGTTAAGGATTGCTCGGAAACGTGTTTCAGCGTTTCAGTTTTTCAATAATTTTGGAAATATAATTCAATGAAGCTATGAAGTTTGGGGATCTTTTTTATTAAAGTTCCTACTGGCAGTCATAAAGTGACAAATTAAGGATGACATGAATGTGAGGGTACATGATATATAATTGGTGTATATCATATATTTACTTTATTTGACACTTTCTGGAGCCAGACAGTTGTTACACTGGTACCGTGGTTGACTGGTAATTCTGTTATGCACTATTGATGTTTTCCTGTAATAAATACAGTAATTATGTTATTTTACGACTGTTCGAACTTCTAAGAGCGACTTGAAAGAGATTACTCATAAAATGAAATCAAGTGTAGTTATTCCAGTTTATCAATATTGGTGAAATTTTCAAGGAACAAACCATGGATACTTTGGCGGCATTCTCTTGAACATGACTTGGAACCTGGTTATTCCAATATTGAACAACATTCTTACAGATTAGTCAAACATCTAGGATTATAAAAGTGAGAAAGTGAGAACTATTATTTGAGCACAATTTTTGCTGAAAGAGACAAACTAATTGTAATAAAGCTCAAGTTACAACTATGTTAGTTTGATGGATCATCAATGTAAGGACATAAATTCTGTAGCACTCATAATATTCACCACTAATGATTTATTCAGGAATAGTTAAGACCGGAATCTTGTCTCTTGTTTTTTTCCTGGTTTGTACCGGATCAATATATTGTGATAGTCCTATAGTATGTGTAGCTAGATCTGTGGTAGTGGTTACAAACTCTACTACGACACTGGAATGGTAACACTCCATATTTGGCTGGTGGAAATTGATGATGTTTTTTCGCATTAGGATCGGCTGTGTGTTTGTATGTATATTTGTTTGCTAACCAAATTACAGACTCTGATGAATGATTAACTCAGTCTTTTGTTTGTAATTTAATGCAGTTTGGACTGTGATAATTGAAAGTGTAACAAAGATGTAACGAAGCTGTGTGTAAACTATCACGGAAGTTTGTGATTAACTGGTGTTTGTAAGATAAGACATAATTCCTTACAGTGGATGCTTGGTGTGACATTTAACCTGACAAGCTGACTGTATTGAACGTTGTGCGTGGTGTTATATTTAGTATACTGTTGATTCAATTAGTAGTACTTATGACGGAACTATCCCATTCGAAAGAATAACGGGTGATACTGTTAACTCAGATATACCCAGTTAAACCTAGATAAACATAGTTTACCAGACAGACAAGCTAATGTTTACAACCGTTATCAATTAATTTTGAAAGGACTCACTGTACAGGGAAGGATAAGATGACAATAATGATGCGTGTGACCCCTAGGATCGGATGTTGTTGTGTGATGATTGTCATCATATGAGGGATCTCCTGTGACATTCAACAATTCCTCCATCTTAGGACCTCTACGACATCCCACAAATCCTAAATTCAACATTCTGGCTAATGATCTGTAGTTGTTCCTATATGGATCTTGTCAAAATGGGGGCTCTACTGTTTCCTTTCTGTAATAACACAAGGTAATGTTAAACTATAATCTATGTTGTACTGGTGTCTGTTGCCTTACACGAAGCGCTTAACAGAGCACCTTCATTCAGTTACTTCCCGTTCAATTAAATATAGAAGGCATGGATATCTCCTGTGGAAAGCGCTACATAGTGCCTAAAAAATGCTTAGGCAACGGACACCTGTTCTCGTTTGCAGATAGGAGATCTGCTGAAAGTATTTAAATCATTATGGAGAAAAGGTCCATCCATCCGGACAAAAATTACCATGGATGCATGACCATGGGTCCAGTCAATTTGCCTAAGCAAAGCACCACCTAGCTTTTCGTTATTCCATATAATGAATAAGATCAATCCAGAAATACATTTTATACGGTTTATGAAATCTGATTGTCCTTCTTCAAACAATGCTGCTTTATAAACGAAATACAATTAAAACAAAAATCTCAAAAGTAAAAACAATTAAGAATAAAGCTTTATTATGTCGTTAATAGAATCCACATTTAATGTTAGATACATCTGCTTGATTGTCAGTTCAATTAAGCTGTTGAGTCATCAATTACTATTTTAGGTAAAATATAAGTTTTTTCAAATGTAAAGGAGTTTAAAAATTTAGAATTAAATGGAGTTAAATATTAAATGGAATCAAATATCGTATTGATTGATTAAGTTAAATACCAGTATATCCTGATTCAATTCCCCTGGTAAGACAACCTTTTTGATCTCCCATGATAAGGTGGGTTCTGTAATTGAATTATCTCCCCTCCATAATCATTCATCATTGACAAATATTTGGTCCTGGACATGCCAGGGCTAGTGGCATGAATTGGAAGATCTCTATGGACTAATGGGTTAATTACAAGCTACATCAGTTTCATTTTACCTAAAAAAATCACATTAATAAAAACCTTTGTGTACCCCATTATAATTATACATTTTTGTCTTGTTTAATCTATTTCTATGGGTTACCTGGTAACGGTTATTACTCAGGCACCTCTATTGTAAATATTATTATTACCTGCTAGATCATAGACCACTAAATGATTCATTCACCAAACTGACCAGGTGTGGATATATAATGTAGGCTGACCAGTAATCTGGAAGATTCATGATGATCAGCTGTTAGTTAACTGTAATCAGGGGTACTATAATACTGAAATAATCCTGATCTCTGGATTGTGCTGCATTAGAAACTAGTATCTTTTCTGTAAAAAACAAAGGTTATTTGATGAAAAATTAAAAGAATTAACAAAGTTATGGTCATTTGAAGTTCTATCTTGCAAATTTCAACAATAAAACAATGTTTGAGTCATAAATAAGATGTAGGGATATGTGCCAATGGCATTGGAAAAAAGCTTTCGACTTGTTTTAAGGACTGGGTATTATGCTATAGTAGAACCCCTGCTGTTGGTAAACTGTTATGTTTGATGGGGGGGGGGATCGGTCAACTCATTAATTTTCATGGGGGGTTAAATTTTGTGGATTTGGTGGTTCACCAGTCCTGCAACCTCAAAATCAAATCTCATCGAATGATAATTTTGACCCATGTATTTACCTGAGAACGTCCCATTGAAATCGTCTTTTTACCGAACCCGTGAAATTTCATCCCATCAAAATGAAACGATTTTACAGTATATTGGCATCATGAATATTCATGAATTTGTGTCTGCATGGTCAAAATGTTAACCTTTGTGACTGAAGTTCTGCATGAAATGATTGAATATATTATTGTTGAAACATTGATTCATCAGACAGTAATTGATTGGGTATACACACTGGGATACCATAGTCTGATGAATTTTACCAAGCATTCAATCACTATATATTATGTGCCTCCGTAGCTCAGTGGTTAGTGCGCTTGCCGTCTAATCTGGCGATCCGGGTGGAGGTACATACATATGCCATATTGGTGATATTATTTGACATTATTAAAGTTATACAAAACTTTTAAGATGACTTTATATGGTGTTTTGAAGATATGCAGTCAGTCGACACCATTGAAGTCATAATTAAGGACCCTTCCAGATGACTCTGTCAATCTGGTGTTGTAAAGATATATCTTTACCATTGTAAAAGTCGTTGTTGCGTGATTTTGATTTGCTGGATAGTGTTTTTGCATGATTTTGTTAAAAATAGCCAGCGCAATACGTCATACAGACATGTTATAGTCATTTGTCATCGACAGAAACACTGTTGGTGTCCATAATGGCTCACCTTTAGTGTAAATAACCACAACATTATGACGAGACATGACCAAACCAGCTGACCGACTAATACATCTTTATATCTGATTTTTTGTTCACTTTCTGGCTATTGTCATTAATGTCTGATGAGGTGACATAAAACAGTTGATTTTCTTGATTAACTGTTGGGATTGACATTGATTTTCCCTATGGAATTTCTATTAGTATAGTCCAGTTTGGATAAATTGACACAAAAGATTAAAACCATTACTTAAATAAGTAGAGTGTAGTTTGGTATTGAACTGTGAGCATAAGCCTTTATACTCATTTTTACACCATACTAGTGGATTGTTCCACTGTGTCACTGTATTTTTATCCTAACTGGACTGTAATAAGATCACAGGCTTTGTTGTTGTTTATGAAAAGCAATGTGCATTTTGATTGGTGTGTTTTTGTTGACACTAATTGCAATGGCAAATCAAAATGTTACTGTTTAAGAAATGTGCATTTTGATTCGCCATTGTTATAGTGTCAACAAACACACACTGATCAGGTTGGGGCACTCTATGGTATACTGGTAAACTGTAAACCAAGAAATAATTTGACGCAATTAAGTTTCGTGGAGTTTGGGACTGGTAGAAATTTACAAAATTAAGTAGCCGTGAATGTGTTTAAAACATTGATATGAACATTGTGTGAAAATTTGTAGTCGCAAATATGCTGACCATCGGCAAAATGCAAAAGTTAGTAATCGCAAAAGTAATTTTAAAATTAGTATACAGTATATAGTGTAAGTGTTATTACTGAGTTACCTCCCATGCTGGTAACTCACTTTGATGGTTGTATATTATTGTATATTATGATATATTAGTGTATAATGTAGTGCAGTATTTATTACCCAGGCTGGTGATTTTGTTTGTGTAAATAATATATAAACATACAGCTATAGGCTGTGACTCACACATACATTGATTGTTGCTGTTGCTGGCCTTGTCATTCTTCTTACTGACAATTCAATAAGTAAATTCCAGGTTTTTTTTCCTTCGATAGCAGGGGCAATTTACAGTCCCCTTCCCCTCAGGAAAATTCTTTTAAATCATGCAGGTTTCCCCTAAAATCCAATTTACATCAAATTTTTTCTTCCCTTTTGCAAAATACCGTATAACCTCGTATTATCGCCCCCGAGGGGGGGGCGTTAAATAGAGGGGGAGCGCTAAAAGGAGGTAATACGGTATGTCTTATTTTTTCCCAAATTTTAAGAAATGACCCCTTCCCCTACCAAGAAGCAAAGCCCTGGTAATACTAATACTTACCTGACGGACAAGCTCATGTTTATAACTCTTATCATTTTACTATGAACAGTCTGTATATAATCACACATCGTTGCTGTACGATGTCCGCGTCATTCTTCTTGTATTAGACATGGAATGATTACAGGGGTGGTATGCAATATTGATCTACCTTGACCTAAGGATAAGGACAACCAATCAGATCACACCATATTCAACTTTTGGTCAGTAACAAGCGATATGATTGGCTATCCTTATTCTCAAATTCAATAAGATCAATATTGAATACCATCCCAGGGCTATATCTGCAACAACTAACATAGTTTGATTCTAATTATTTGGTTTCCTTTTCGCACCGCTCAGTGCTAATATTCAGTTCGGAATTTAAACGATGTGTTCTTAAAATTAATATTTATAAGCAACAATCAGTTTTGCAACCTCAATTACTCAAAAGAAAGATGGTAGTGCAAATGCTGTAATTTTCACTCCTAGCATGAAAAAAAAAGAAAATATTTTCAGCTAAAAAAATGATTTTTTGTACAGAAAAAGCTTAGTAAAGAGCTTGAAAAAAGAACAAATAATGAAATAGTCATTAAAAGGTTGTGGCTGATGTATTGACTGGATTTATGATAACAGGTGTTGCCTTATTGAAAAAACCAGAAATGACTTATTTGCACTAACTGACATGATGAAGTACATTTAGTAACTGTATACTGTAAATTCATTCATTTTTCGTGGGGGAGTAAATTTTGTGGATTTGGTGGTTCACCAAAACCACGAAATTTAACCCCATCAAACAATAATTTTTACCCTTTTACGTAAAACCTGAAATGCAAAATCTACGATTTAACGTCCCATCAAAATGGGTATTTTTTACCAAAACCACGAAATTTCGTCCCATTTGAATTAAATGATTTTACAGTAATATTGGTACTAATATTGTATGTTACTAATAGTCCGGCAGTTTGGTGCATATTTTTAGTCGAATTGTGGGTTTGATGATAAAAGCATGAAACTTTGCATGATGGTAGTTGAATGTATTTTAGTCAAAATTAGATATGGACCCACTTTCAAAAATGTCCAATATGGCCGCCATTTTCAAAATGGCCGCCATTGCGAAAATTACAATATAGTGTACATTGAAAATGTTATTTGTAATGACATCACAAATAAAACAGGGCTAGCATGTGCTTAAAACCAATCAAAGAGATGCCATGAACATTTTGATATCCATCTGGCAAGCAATTTTTACGAAATTGTCATTTTTTAATAAAATGGGGGGGGGCGGGAACTGTCAAAATCTAACGGACTAAGATCTTACAAATAAGAATAGAGTAACTATGTTTGTTGAGAAAATAATACAGGTTGACATAGTTGTTATGTGTGCTATTCCGGACAATATTATACATCAATCCAATTTGTCAAGTGTCATAATAGCGCCATTTTTCAAGATGGTCGCCATTTTCCAGTTTGTGAAAAGCATGTACGTTTGTATTTACTTAAGTTCAAAATATTTAAATCTACCTTTTATTTTGTCTTAGTAATTTGCATAAATATTCAATATCATAGATAATGATTTATAGTAATATGCATCCAATAAGTTCAATCAAAATGGTGACAATGCTTTCAAGATGGCCGCCCTTGTCCGATAATTAGAAACACAGGCATTGTGTGCATTTGTGTATCCTCACCTAAGATTATATCCTTTATCTTTGTCTTTAAGCCAAAAAAATCAAATGCACATACTCTATATCATGGAATGCATTTTATAATAATGTTGTTATACACATTATAAATGTACAATGTTTTAAATGTTTGTCAACAATAAATTCGGATATGTTTTGAATCAATCGATTTAGAATTTGGTGCACTTTGAAAGATGTACCTATACAGATAATATTGCTAAATTATGGGCGTGAATAGATTGCTATTACTTTAAAAAACTTAATTACTTGATAATATAATGTATTAACAAGATCTAAGACATAAACTAACCAGATAAAATAAGCTAACCATTACGAGAACCTTTTTGCAGTGTATACTATATAGTATGGACATTAGACAGACATTTATATGTTTCGGATACACGATCATAGTATAAAGCTATATATGGCACATAACATGGCTGCCAAACTCACAGGTGAAAAATAGTCTCCCTATGGAGACACGAACGTAAGTTTACATAGGTAGCCCAATGACCCAGGGATGTTCACATGTCAAAGGGTGCTTGAGTGGATTAACAGCTGAAAAAAAGCCCTAGAAAATTGGTAACTTTTTAAACTTTTAAGCATTTCTGCTCTTATTAAGTACAAAGATTGTCCTATTGTTTGTTATCGTAACCATCATATACAAGTATTCCCATATGTTTGGGATACTGACCACCATCAAATACACATGCATTAACTCCTGACCAAGTGGTACATTTACTAACAACCATCAGGTACTACGGCCTATCTTGTAACCATTGTACTGCCATTATTTGTCCTATTTGGTACATGCACTTACTACTACCAGGTAAGTGTATAATCATAATCAGATGCGGTGGCTGCAGAGTTGCCTTCATATCGCTTAGAAACGCATATCATCTTGTCAGCAAAACAGGTTACGGCAACTGCACATTCATTGAATATGCCACTTGTCCTGAGAACGCCACAACCCCGCACTCGAATGGGAATTTACTCAACCTCAACATTATACGAGGTTGTCAAAAACAATATAGATCCCCTTGGTCTGCGCAGTTTCGGATCAACACATTTTTAGTTCTCAGCCTAGTAGGGATCTGCGTTTCTAAGTGATATGAAGGCAACTCCGCAGCCACTGCATCTTGTCACTCAGCCACTATGCTTCCGGCTTTATAATAATACTCAATCTAACAGGATACCGTTAGCCACTTGTCACAGTTGTCCCTGATTCTGTCTAGACCCTATAATGCCAAATGTAAAGCCATTCGATAGCTATAAATTTTCAATCTTGTTGGAGTTTGGTACATGTGCATGTCATAGTAACTTACACCTGGGTAACTCCATTTTTGATGGCATTTGCAAACCCTCACCAATGACAGTAAAAGGTCAGTCAATCCCTGGTCCTATTGATTACTTGAGGCATGTCTTGTCCTCTTTTGTCATTATTGTTCACCAGGCATAGACAGACACAGTCATTTCTATTCTTACGTGGTACAAACCACCACAAGGAGCTGATACTACTGAATTCTCATAGTCATTCCTAGTTCATATCACGTACACAATTCCACTACATATTTGTTCTTAAACCAACTGAGTACTTCTAACCATGAGGTAAACCCAAACTGGTATGTGTGGATCGCCGAAGTCACCAGGTGATTGTCTACGTGTACTAACAGCATTTTGGTTCAGACACGACTTGTCTTTATTAGGTACTCACAACTGTCATGCACATACATTCCAATACCAATATTCCTCCCTACTTAAGCCCCTTCAGGATGGTTTGCTCCTTATGCCATCATTAAAGAACGCCGATGATTTCTATCCGCAGGTAATCGCTTCACTTGACAGCATGTTCAGCTTTTAGCTGTCATTTCTCGATTTGTTGATCTCCGCCAGGTTTCCTTTGATCTTCCCCTATTTCTCTTCCGTGTTGGTGTCCATCTCATAGCTACCCGTGGGGTAGAGTCTGTGGCTCCATTCTTCATACGCGTCATATCCATCTCCATCTTCGTCTCAGGATTTCTGTAGAGATCGAAATAGTTGTTTGTTCTCCGATAACGATCTCTGTCTGAAATGGTTTTTGGCCATAATATTTGAAAGATACTTCTTAAGCATGTCAATATTCACAACATTTGTTTCCAAATATAATTCACTTAGAAATACAACAATCTCAAATGTTCTTTTAGGGATTTCTATAATGATCGATGATCATTGCTATATGCAAAAATAAAATTCAATAGATAAAAGCGAATCCCACTGCCTAAACAATTTGTGATTACGTTTTTTCCAGTCGTTTTATATACTAGTACATGTACTCATGTACAGGGTACTCCCAATTACCAAATATATACATTCCTTGTCTACGGTTATTGTCTGATTGGGTACATACAGTCACCAGACACAGCTTTCCTATCATCAGGGATATGCACAAACACCAGCTACAGTTATTCCTGTTTTATTTGGTAGTTATAACAACTATACAACCATTGGTGAACACCAAATTTAGTACACACACAATTGGGTACAAAACATTAGAAGGTTTTCCAGGGTACCTAACACTTCTAAAAGGTAATCATTACGGTCACCATTTCCTATGATTGCGTCTGGAAGCTTGTTTCTACATCCTATTTTCAATTTGCATAAAGTTTTAGCAAGCCATTGTCGTTATATGTAAAGAATATACAAATGTAGACTATATAATGACATATATAACATTGTTTTGCAAATACTAGTACAATGGCGGCCATCTTAAAAGCATTGTCGCCGTTTTGACTGATCTTATTGGGGTTGTTTTTATGCTTAAACATCATCTATGGTATTGAATACTAATAATAAAGTATTTATATAATATCAAGACATACTTAAAAGAAGATTGACATATTTCGAACCTTAGTAAACACTAACTAGAAAATGGCAGCCATCTTGGAAAATGGCGCTAATTTGATACAACAAATTGGGTTCATATCTAATATTGTTGGGAATAGCATACATAACAACCAAGTCAAGCTGTATTCTTTTCACAAAAAACATATTTTCACTTTCTTGTTTTTAAGATCTCAGTCCGATAGAGTTTGACGGTCCCCCCACCCCATTTTTTTTCGTGATAATTTCGTAAAAATTGCTTGCCAGATGGATATCAAAATTTTCATGGCGTCTCTTTAACTGGTTTTAAGCACATGGTAGCCCTGTTTTATTTGTGATGTCATTGTAAATAACATTTTCAAGGTACACTATATTGTAATTTTCACAATGGCGGCCATTTTGAAAATGGCGGCCATATTGTATATTTTTGAAAGTGGGTCCATATCTAATTTTGACTAAAATACATTTAACTACCATCATGCAAAGTTTCATGCTTTTATCATCAAACCCACAATTTTTTCACCAAACTGCCGGACTATAATTAGATTACAGATTTCTAGGGCTGCAATCATTGAGTAAGTTGTTATGCTTGTTAGTACATTAATTTTAGATACATGGTACTACCGGTCAGTCGTTCAGTCGTTTCTCATACTATAGACCGGTCGTTTAGGAACACGTTCAGGAACACATTATGTTAGGGGATATAAATCATGTAAATACATCACATATGTCATATACAGGGACTCATATATAGTCAACAAACATACAGTGTCTCATCATTGTCGCATTTTACTACATTATTAGTCAGGTTATCATAATATTATATGTGTGACGGTTTGCTTTATTATTCGAGAAATATTTGTGTACTCTATAGTGTATGAAAATTGGATTATTAGTTAGGTCATCATATATGTGTGTTTCATTATTCGAGAAATGTCTGTGTACTAGTTTATGAAAATTGGAAATATGTAAGTGAAATTCAAAACTTTACCAAATTGGATGTTATTATTTTATGGTGTCTATCAGTTCCAGTGGTTTTTATATATTAGTCAAATGCCTCATGGAGATTAATTTGTGATGGATATCATTATGTGATTTATGGAATTACCCATTGTATTGTGCAATAATATGTTACACATTAATAATGTGAAAATCTTGATATGTCGGTGAATATCATTGAAAACACCGTAAAATTTATTACGGTTGTTGTTGAGCAGTGCGTATCTGGACTGTGTTTTTTTGTTCAATATTCAAGATTCCTTTGCCAGAATTATTGTCTTGAATGATAACTTGTCTGTTTATTAGCTCACCTGACCACAAAGTGGTCATGGTGAGGTTTTGTCATACCGAGATGTCCGTCGTCCGTCGTGCGGCGTGCGGCGTGCGGCGTGCGTCGTGCGTTGTGCGTCCCTCAACAATTTCTTCAAACGACTTCTCCTCCTAAACCGCTTGGCCAAATTTGATAAAACTTAACAGGAATGTTCCTTGGGTGGACCTCTACCAAAGTTGTTAAAAAATTTCCGGTCTGTCGCAAAACTAGGTCACACAGGCTAAAAATAGATTTTCAAAAAGGAAACTTTAAAAATCTTCTTCTCTGAAACAGTAAGGCCTAGAGCTTTCATATTTGGTATGTAGCACCACCTTGGGGTCCTCTACAAAGATTGTTCAAATTATGTCCCTGGGGTCAAAATTGGCCCCGCCCCGGGGGCCCTTAGTTTTTCATAGAGTTATATAGGGGAAACCTTAAAAAATCTTCTTCTCCGAAACTGCTTGGCCCAGGGCTCTCATATTTGGTATGTAGACTCAGCTAGAGGTCCTCTACAGAGATTGTTCAAATTATGTTCCTGGGGTCAAAATTGGCCCCGCCCCGGGGCCCTTAGTTTTACATAGAGTTATATAGGGGAAACCTTTAAAAATCTTCTTCTCCGAAACGGCTTGGCCCAGGGCTTTCATATTTGGTATGTAGACTCAGCTAGAGGTCCTCTACAAAGATTGTTCAAATTATGCCCCTGGGGTCAAAATTGGCCCCGCCCCGGGGGCCCTTAGTTTTACATAGAGTTATATAGAGAAAACCTTAAAAAATCTTCTTCTCCGAAATTGCTTGGCCCAGGGCTTTCATATTTGGTATGTAGACTCAGCTAGAGGTCCTCTACAAAGATTGTTCAAATTATTCCCCTCGGGTCAAAATTGGCCATACCCTGGGGGTCACCATTTTACTTAGACTTATATAGGGAAAACATATAAAAATCTTCTTGTCTAAAACTACAATGCCTAAGAGCTTTGATATTTGGTATGTAGCATCATCTAGTGGTCCCCTACCAAGATTGTGCAAATTATGCCCCTGGGGTCAAAATTGGCCCAGCCCCGGGGTCACCGTTTTACATAGACTTATATAGGGAAAACATATAAAAATCTTCTTGTCTAAAACTACACTGCATGGAGCTTTGATATTTGGTATGTAGCATCATCTAGTGGTCCTCTACCAAGATTTTTCAAATTATGCCCCTGGGGTCAAAATTGGCCCCACCCGGGGAGACACCGTTTTACATAGACTTATATAGGGAAAACATATTAATATCTTCTTGTCTAAAACTACACTGCCTAGAGTTTTGATAATGGGTATGTAGCATCATCTTGTGGTTTTCTACCAAGATGTTCAAATAATTAATTATTCCTTTGGGTGAAAACTGTGCAGGGTTTCATGTATAATCAGCCTCAGGTGAGCGATATTGGGCCATCATGGCCCTCTTGTTATTATTAAATGCTTGGAATGGTAGACCGTTAAAAAATAGTGCCTAGCAAGGCAACTACTTGAGTACTTGTTCCAGTGTAGGAATAAAAGAAGTATGGCTGTTCTAACCTGGTGGATGTTTAGTCAATATTTGGTTTAGTCAATATATGGTTTAGTCAATATGTGGTTTGGGTTTAGTTAATATATGGTTTAGGTTTAGTTAATATATGGTTTAGACAATATAAAAAATGGCTGATTGGGATTTTATGGTATTACTTGCTTACGACTGGGGGTTGCTTAATTGGAAAAAAATGCCGAGCATAGCCTTTATATGCCAGTCAGTTTTCCGTGCCTCCACCCGGACCCGGGTTGCCAGATTAGGTGGCAAGTGTACTAACCACTAAGTTTCTGGAGCCACAAGTGACATCTATCACAGGTCTGACTGCATTACATATTTACATTTATTCTGGTAGAGAAAGAGAGAGGGAGGGGGAGGGAGGATTGTTATTATCAAATCTGCCGTATCCTCCAGTTACTCTATCAGCCTCAAAACACTTGAAATTATCTGCCAGAGGACATTAGGCCAGAATATTTTTATTTTCTGGTTCTCGGGAAATTCTGGCAAAAACTCGGATAGGAGGAGGAAATAAAAGTAAAATTTTGCGGAGGTACTTTTATTTTTATTTGGGTTTTCAAAAAAATCGGGTCAGCGCTTTCGAGAACCAGAAAATAAAAAAATTCTGGCCTTATAAGACACACATGTGTATATGTTAGCTGCTTACTCTCTAGTAGAGTCAGGCTCTCTGTATATATGTAGTCATGTATTGTATACCGCTGTGTATAAAGGACTAACAGTTTCCGGCAATAATAATGAGTACATGTTGAATTATATAGTACTGGTGTACGGCAATAATGAATACAGTGATCAGATTTTACATGTGCTTTCAATAGCAATAAATGATACAGGTTGAATTTTATTGAAATCTGATAAATCATACAGTGATTTGGTTCATACGCTGTGTGTATATATGTAGACATGTATTGTATACTGTATGTATATAAAGTTGTTATGTGATCCAATGTTCTCCAATGTGCTTCAGTATCTGGTTCTAATTGCAATGTGGATTTATTCTGAAACAAGTGTATGAGGACCTGGATACAAGGAAGTCTGACATTATAAGAAAACTTACCACGGAACCATTACCAACAGATGTGGATTATATGGGGTTTTAACTGTTTCTCTGGATTATATGAGTTTTAAACTGTTTCTCTGTTGAAATACAAGGATTATGAGAATGAGGTGATTATTACATTATTTTTATCATCCTGCCATAAAAACTGGATTTTATTTTTATGAAATAATGGGTCGATTTTGTTTTTGTTCCCTGAGGCTGAATTTTTTTTTCAAAAGATCACTTTTAGACAGATTTATGAGAATATACTCTTGTTGCTCTGCTTATGAATTAACCATTTACTCCATAGGATCAATTACACCTGTTGATAAAGAATCTTTATTTATGGGGTTTTATAGATTTGGTGTCAATGGAGTAAAGGGCTAATCTATTCTGACCATTTACAATGTGCGTGCCATCTAAATTGCAATTGACACCACCAATTTATTCTATATTTATACATTTTATGGGAGAAAACTCCTAAACTTGTGCTATATTTCATGAAATTGTCTCCCTTTGAACTAGTGGGTAAATGTGTTATTATGTCTGCCACCAACTGTTTTTGTCAACAATTTGACTGTTAACGCTCAATAGAGGTCTTAGTTTTGACTTAATCTTTATGAAACTTGGTGCTATGTGAGTCTCCTGAAAATGTAGGTCAAGTTAATTTGCCACTGATTCTACTTAGGACAAAAACTAGGTCACCAGGCCAAAACAAAGAAAACCTTTATATCACTCTGGAGGTCACTGTTTTGACCTTATCTGTATAAAACCTAAACACAATGTTGTTTTATCTCAAAGTTTTAGTCCGAGTGTGCCATTGAGTTGCCAAGGGGGAAATAAAACCAGGTCTCAAACCTGTAACTAAAAACATAGTTAGCACTCTGGTTGGAGGTAAAAACTTGGTCACATATTAAAATCTCAAAGTACCGCAAGTTTCCGCAAATGAGCCCTTTAGTGCCAATGGTCCTCTTGTTTATTTGGGTTAATGTTTGGTAAAAGTTTTCCATGGTTTTAGGTTGGATGATTTTAGGTTTTCTCCTCCCATAGTATGATATACTGATATATTCTTTATGATACTGAAATCATGTGGTCATAATATATAGCAATTTGATGTGTGAGAATATAATAAACTTGTGCGATTGTGACAATAAACTTGATTCCGGATGTGAATATTAAGTAGATACAGATGTGGGCTTCAGGAAGCAAATCATTTTGTGACATTTTTGCTTGTTACCACTTCATCGTGAATGATTATTGTGTCCAATATCACACTATAATGGCCAAATGATAGTATCTGCCTCCCGATGTATGGTCTTAATGAAGTTTTCAATTTATTACACAATATTCTGTTTTTCTTGTTCAAAAGTATGCCCATAATATATTAACCAGAAAACTGTTGCTTTGGCAACAAAATGTGCAGTTATGTTGTCATGCATCTGTTGCCAGGCTTTTAGTGTGTAATGGTGAGTTATAAGAGACTTCTGTTGCGGAGTGCAGGGGTCCTATAGCCGGGGAATAATCCGGATACCCTGATTTGCTACAGTAGAAAGAATGATCTTTTCTTCACAAAATAAAAATTATTCGATGAAAATTTCAAAGAATTGACAAAACTTCATGGTTACTTGGAGGTCCATGATTTAAATGTCACAACAATAAAACAATGTTTGAAGCCTTGTTAAGGTGTATGGAGGTATGGTAATGGCGTCCGGTGAACAAACCTGCGACTGGTTTTCAGGATTGAGCATTATACCTCAGTAGGACCCCTGTAAGTGTGTGTACGTAATGGTCCTAGTGTTTCTGGTGTTCCTATATTTTATGTAATGATTTTAAATTTGTGGGGTGAGAAAAAGTAAGATCATTCTGTGAACATGATATTTGTATGCTATTTTAATAGATGAAAAGTTCAGAAATACTTGAGATTCTAAAAATAAATGTTTGAAAATACATTTCATATCGGTAGGCGTGTGAGAGAAATTTCCGGGAGCATGTTTTCTAACGGAGATTATTTCTTTGAATAGTAATGTCGGGGTTTTGGTTACAGATCATATACATTTAATGATGTGAGACTGAAGACTGGCTTCTACTATTGATATGTTGCCATTTGGCAAAGTGAGAACTAATGATTTGGTTCTGAGTTGTTAAGTATACAGGATTGTGAGAGAGAGTTTGAGGTGTGTTATAATATGCTGTTGTGTATGTTGGTTTTTCATGTTTAATTGGTGGTACCTGATGACCTTACTCTTGTGTAGTTTAATTAGTAGTTGCCCAGTAACAATGATGGCTACATCTCAAATTGTTGTGTTGTTCAGCTTTAATGATCATTATGTATATTTCTACAACTATGATACTGTAAAATCATTAATTTTCGTGGGGGATTAAATTTCGTGGATTTCGTGGTTTACCACAACCACGAACTTAAATCCCAACGAACATTACTTTTGACCCATGATTATTACATAAAATGCAAAATCCACGAATTCAAGTCCCAACGAAATTGTCTTTTTTACCAAAACCACGAAATTTCGTCCCAACGAAATTAAATGATTTTACAGTACGTGGCACCTTGTTCTGCCCTGCCCTGCCCTGCCCTGCCCTGCTTTGCCCTGCCCTGCCCTGCCCTGCCCTGCCCTGCCCTGCAAAACACAAACCAGAACTAGAAAAGTAATTCTTCTGCATCTGATAAAAAACTTAAAATTTACTTCAATACTTGGAATCATCATTGTTGATTTGTTTTACAAAACTTTTAAAAATAGGGAAGTCGAAATCCTCTCCTGACTTTCTGGCATTCAGGCTGTGGTAGTGATAATTAGTGTTTAACTTTATCTGAGTGGTTGATTAGAAAAAAGTCTGTTGGCCTAGTACTTGCATTTCAAGTATCCGTAGTTTAATGGGGGCTCATTTAAGCTGAAACAATTACACAGTAAGTGGATGTCAGTACAGCCAGGAATGGGAATTACTCTAATCATGGGTTAGTTGCATGGTGCTTTATGTTGTTTGTTTAGCTGAAAAATTAAAAAAAATGCAATTTCAGTTTCTTCATTTAGAGATTTACTGTTATCGAAGTACTGTATAATAGAGTGATCACATTTCTGTTTCCATTTCTGATCAGATATGGTGCAATGTAAAGGATGCATATTTTCATTTAATAGTCACATATAAAGCTTCAACTCGATCGTTCTGAGTAACCTGCTTAAGGTTTTGTGTTTTTCGTCAATAGTTGTAAGTTATATTCTGTTCAAAGTTAAATGAGAACGGTGATAAACATAAGCTCGTCCGATTGGTAAACAATGTTTATCTAGGTTTAATTTGGAATACTGGAGTTAACACTAGTCCCCGGTTTTCTATCGAATGGGCTAGTTTCCTCATTAACCTGCGGCCTTGATGGACAGTAGTATTGTGAGTTCACATGAACATATTTTTGACCCCGGTCACTGGTACTTATATTCACAAATAATAAGATAGTCCCATCAGTCTAGTATCTTCCTCATTTGTCAGTCTATAATATAGTACAATCAATGTGATGGTTTGTTATTTGACATTATATGCTTGTCATACAAAATGCTTGTTGAGACATTTATGAGTGGACGTTGGACCTTCAATAAATATGTGTGTATGATAGTCTAGTGATGTCCCTATAATGAACGAACACTGTCTGGTAATTATCCTCACATGTCAGGTAGATTGAGGTCCAGAAATAAGTAATACTAATGAGGGAACTATCCCAATTGAAAGAATAGCGGTGAATACCGTTAACTCAGGTATACCCAGTTCAACCTCATGCATAGTTAAACATAGTTTACCTGCCGGACGATAGTATATTTACATCCGTTCTCATTTGACTTTGAAAGGTCTGTAGTGATGTCCTTATGATGCACAAACACTGTCAGCTAGTTATTCTCATATTTCGTGACAATGTACTTAGGTCCAGAAATAGAAAAATAAAAAATAGAAGGATGTGGATGAAAATACATTAACTTTCAAAAAACTGACCTGCCACTATGTCATGTACAGTAAGCAAACTGTTACTGTAATTATTGAGCACTTGCCTCTCACTTGAGCCATCTAGGATTCAATTACTATGGATATGTCCTGAGTCAGGATTATGACTCTGGGTTTAGTCTCAGACTACTAAAATCAATACAGTTTTGTCAGAATAGCTGTATTAACTTTATTAGAAAAGCTTCTTAGCATAATAAGTAAAACAATACAATGTTGTCCCTGGTTATTAAAGTACTTCCAATTATTATTATTAGTGTACGAAGAAAAGTAGGATACTGTTTTCTAACTGCATTCATACTGCTGTAACAATGACTAATACCCAGGCACCACCACCAGGTATGATGTAAGTTATGATTCCTGGTATTTCCTCATTAATGACAGACATGCAGAGATCTAATACTCCCCCACCCCCTCTATATCTATACCAGACTATGATTATGTCATACTGTGCATTGTCACTTCACATTTCCTGTCTCGCTGGTAAACATAAACAACATCTCATCTTCATCTCCTTTCAACACTTCAGCCCGCACAGGTGCATACACAGAACTCTAGCTATCACAATATGCATGGTATAGTTCCTGTTATGTTGCTTCCGTGAGTTCCATCAGTGTTTTCACTTGGTGGACAATGTAACACATGACTTTTTGACTAAAATATGTGAGCAAAAAGTTACAAACAACCATAAGTATCTCATTCTTTGACTGATTTTCAGGATCTGTTAATTCATTTGCACATAAAACATTCTTTAAAGCATAGGTAAATATACTACATGTCAACAATGTTGGACCATCAGTTACTGTAAAATCATTAATTTTCTTGGGGGGGGGGGGTAAATTTTGTGGATTTCATTATTCACCTTCAACCATGAAATCAAATCTCATCGAACAATGATTTTGACCCTTGTATTTATTACCTGAAGTGCAAAATCCATGAATTAACTTCCCATCGAAATGGTCTTTTTTTACCAAAACCACAAGTTTTTATTACATCGAAATTAAATGATTTTACAGTAGTTTTTTTTTTGCCAAATTATGCATGTTAACGGAGCAATCCAGGTGCATGTCTAACATTCACATGGTAAAAAATCGAGAACATGCCAGACTATGGTTACATGTCTACAGTAATTAGTACGGACAGTAATTCAGTGTTAACACATAGTGATACCGAGGTTATGAAATAGACATAGGAAACATCAACATCTCTAATGTTTAAGAGGCTGCATTACAAATGTTATTGTTATCATGTACTGTTACAGTACTGTAGCTTGACTAGATTTAGTAGGCACTCATTAAACTTCGAAAGCATGTATTATTTTCAGTAAGCGTAGTCGGTACTTATCGATAATATTTGTTTATTTTTGCACCGACTTTGTCCGAAATATGCACGCAAATGTCCGGAGTGCCTACTAAATCTGGTCAAGCTATACTAGGCATATTCAGGAGCCGCATAAGTATAATTTTATTGTTGTTATTATTCATCAACAATCCTCCCTCGCACCATTGAGTTGCTAGGTGACTGTAAATAAACTTGTGGCAACTGCAACACATAGGCACCCTAGCAGATACCTATTCTGATTCATAATATTGTGACACTAGGGTATTAAAAGTAGAGTATTGTGGTAAAACTTATCTATGCTCAGAGAAACGAAGCAGTGACACAGACTGGGATCAAACCCAGGACTTCTATGCCAAAGCATACACCCTTCCAAAAACTTGTTCATTGAAACGAAGCATTGACACAGACCCGGGGATCAAAGCCAGGACCTCTCAATGCCAAAGCACACACCCTACCTGTAAAACTCTGTTACCCACAGATATAATGGTGCAATACATCATAAGTTTGCTAGTTTCTAAACATAATAATTCCTACTTATTGTGAAGTCTGATCACAATAATTCCTGTTATTTCTGGAGACTGGAAGTCTGACAGTACTTGCTTCCACCTTGGATGATATTAATTGTGTTAGATAAACAACTTGTGTCTAAACATTACCTGGTTACTAACCTTAACACATGGGTGATTTATGATTGATATTAACTGCTGGTGACCCCTTTTTCAAGTGCCTAGTTTTCTGGCAGAATACTTACAAGGTATCAAACCCACTTATTCCAATAGGAAGGTGTAATTATTGTGTATCTGGTTTCTTATGGTGGTGTGGCTCCATAATAATAATAATAATAATAATAATAATAATAATAATAATAATAATAATAATAATAATAATAATAATAATAATAATAATAATAATAATAATAATAATAATAATAATAATAATAATAATAATAATAATAATAATAATAATAATAATAATAATAATAATAATAATAATAATAATAATGAATAATGAATAATAATGATAATAATAATAAATTTTAAAAAGAAAATAATAATTATTATGTACAGATTGAAACAGTTTTAGGGATAGACTTGTATAGTGTATATAGCTTGGCCACATTGACACGAGCCTGACCTATTGATTAGCATAATTTCACAGTCGAGATATTGTCTACGTTTATAACACCGATTGTATGTTTTCATAATCGGGGAGTATCACGAAGACGCTCGAAATGTAATACAAACACAAATATGAAATACCGATAGTACACGATTTGCTTGCGGAAATTGATATATTCAAAGCAAGAACCTTGTAATATATTCTTGCATAAAGGTCAGGCTCAGGTCAAAATAGCCAAGCTATACCTAAAGGTTACAACTGAAAGGTCAGATTCTATAAAGTTTCTTGGTGTGACTGTACTAGTGGCTATTTATATTTCTATTGATCAGGGGATTCTTGGGTCTATATCTTTGTATTAGGGGACTGTATCTTTGTATTCAGTACTCAGAGGTCTGTTCCAAAGTCACAGTTCCAGACTGTTGCAATTTGAAGTAGACCTATTATGAAATGGTATGCTATGAAAAAGTCTTAAATTACTTAACAGTAGAGTGCCAACTACTTGGTATTAAAACTGTTTCTGTATATTTTGTAGCACCTTGAGAACATTGTTGACCTGATTTGACTTAAGAACTTAAGGTTAAGCGCTGCAGAAGGTTAATTTCTACAATAAATGTTGATTCTTCTCTGTGAGACTGAACTCTTATCACTACAATATGATGATATTGTGAAACACAACATTTCCTGTACCAGGGACCTGTATGGACTGAGCTTTCCCCTAAAATGTTTTCACAGTATGAGATGAGATGTACTTTGAAAATCTTAGACAATGTACTGCTTAGCTATAATCATGATGTATGACATATGCTCATGTTTCATAGTTGTTCATCATGGTATACATGTGGAGTTGTGATCCACATTTGTATCTTTCCTGTTTGCCAGATCCCATTATAATCATTGTGTAAGCAATTGATTTACCAGATCTGAGATGATATAAGCAATCTTCTTTCCCACATTTGCCACCTTCCAAATGAAGAGTGTTCAAGAGGAGCAAAAAAATGAACCCAATGAATGCAAATTGCAACTATGAGCAAAAAATCAACCCAAAGGAAATTTATTGCTGAAAAGTGAAAAAAGTAACTCCAGGGAAGCATGAATTGCAGAAAGTATGCACATTTCATGTATCATTGTCTGATATGTATACTGTAGGGAGTTATTTCAGCTGTCAGAATATTTTTGTTCATACCGTTACAGCTCCATGGAAATTTCTCATGCATTTTTGTTGCACAACAAGTTGTTTTCCCCATTATAGCATCGCTAATTTGAGTAGATGATTTACAGTTACTACAATGCATTGACAGAGTTGCCTCTGATGTTCTGATTTTTGTAATTTTACAGGATCTAGAGTGTTGTGATAAATTTATGTGCAGATTACTCACATAAGATGTCAAAGTAATAGTTTATTGCATAAACTTTATATCAAATTGAAATATTGCACATCAATGTTTTTCCCTAGGATAATTATGGCAGCAGAATAAAATGTATCACATTTAGGTACAGTTTTCCACAGTGTACATGACTATTAGTATATTGTATTATTGGTCACGCATCCTGATGGTCTGGCCATCCATTGGGCAATCTGTTGACTAAATTGGCCTGTTTCAAGGTAACCATTGATAGCATTGCACTGAGGCCTCACTAGACTTATTGGTACTAAGTATATCTGTGCAGCAGAAACGGCTTGCTTTTGGCGAGCGCTCGCCGCTAGTCAAGAATTGTTTCGCTTCATAGCGGAATTTTGAAGTAAGCCGTTTCGTAGTGTAGCGCTATGAAGTGCTCGATAGCGCCTTGCCTATACAACAGACTGGAGCTGTGAGTAAATTGAAATGCAATATAGTCTCAAATGTATTTAAAAATGGTCTCTTTAGTGCAACAAGGTTGTATCTCACCAGGATTATTTGAAGTTGGCTATCTACTTCACACTTCACACTTCATGTGACAGTGTAAATAATGGATGTTGTGCACATTTATGTCTATTGTTGAGTTACAATGTATGTTATAGAGAGTTGGTTGCTTAATACATGGTTGGTTTATTCCTGGAGACATCTGTCCATTTGGTTCCTGGAGTGATATCTGTCAGACTTTGGATTGTATTTGTTTGGATACATTGGATTCAGCAGAAGTTTGTACAGTACTATGTACTTGCTTCCTCAATAAATCAATATGTGAATCATTTGGTAACATACAAGTGTTTCTGACTAACGAGAAATCATTATAAGCAAGACTTAGTGTGTTAGCTGTTTTGGTGCCAAAGTTACTGGCCTTGGTCACTTATAGTCTGGTAATTTAAGATCATCAGCGCTTTGACAATCGGACGTTGGTGGTATATTAGCTCCCTTACTTGGTACTCAGGAATAGTTCAAGAACTGCTTCTAACAATATCAAAGTAATGTGAATGAGTAATCCCTGGATGACTGAAATACATGCATGTACCATTTGATCCCTGAATATTAAAATAAACCATGTTGACCCTCATATATTCTGCAAACCAAGATTTTATTTCCCGAGTGGTAGAAATTGGCAAAATTAAGTAGCCATGAAAGTGTTCAAAAGTGTTCACTGTCGACTTAAAAATGAATCAGCAAAACACGAAAATTAGTATTCACAAAAGTAAATTGGTTTACAGTAATAATAAAAAGTAAAGATTCTGACTGAAAAGTCATGGTTTTATAAGGTTTAGGTATTTTGGCTATAGAATAATAATAAATATGCGCAGAATAAACATCATTATCCAATGGACAGCCTTGTGATTTATGTCCTTGTGGAATAAACCTATTATTAAAACTCTGGTTCAATGATAATACATGGATAATATACTCATAGCAAGCTATAAATGATCTCAGTATGCACCTTATCTCCGAAACATCTGGACAAGATGGAATTGTTTTATTATTGTTTAATTGACTTTCTTCCCTAAATTTTGTGTTTGAAATCATTACTCGTTAACTGGATCATTATACTTGTTGAAGTATCAGACAATTGCAGACTTCTTTTATGAGAAACCATGAAATATTGTTTAATCATTGGTTTAATATACAAAAAAACATGATATCTCTTTGATGCTTCTTGGATGTGTATAATGTCAGAACATAATTATAAAAACAATATACAGTTTTATAGCATTCTGATAAGTTGTTTGAGAGATTGTACAGCCATGGTTGTGTTGTTGTTTATAATTCTCTGCTATTGAGCTTGGTTCATTGTTGAATTTACAGTACCATGTATAATGTTATAGTTACAGTTCTGTTAGGAAAACCAATAAATTGGCTGAGGCTATGTTGTTTGTGAGGCTTTAGTTGCAATGTTGTTGTTTGGGTGGCTTTGGTTGCAATGTTGTTGTTTGGGAGGCTTTGGTTGCAATGTTGTTGTTTGGGAGGCTTTGGTTGATGTTGTTGTTTGGGAGACACTGGGTTGCAATGTTGTTGTTTTGGAGACACAAGGTTGTGATGTTGTTGTTTGGGAGACACTGGGTTGCAATGTTGTTGTTTGGGAGACACTGGGTTGTGATGTTGTTGTTTGGGAGACACTGGGTTGCAATGTTGTTGTTTTGGAGACACTGGGTTGTGATGTTGTTGTTTGGGAGACACTGGTTTGTTTGGGAAAAACTGGGTTGTTATGGTGTTGTAGTTTGGGAGACACTGGGTTGTTGTGATGTTGTTGTTTGGGAGGCATTTGGTTGTTGTGATGTTGTTGTTTGGGAAACACTGGGTTGTGATGTTGTTGTTTGGGAAACATTGGGTTGTTGTGATGTTGTTGTTTTGGAGACACTGGGTTGTGATGTTGTTGTTTGGGAAACACTGGGTTGTTATGGCGTGGTTTGGGAGACACTACGTTGTTGTGTTGTTGTTTGGGAGACACTAGGTTGTTGTTTGGGAGACACTAGGCTGTGATGTTGTTGTTTGGGAGACACTGGGCTGTGATGTTGTTGTTTGGTAGACACTAGGTTGTGATGTTGTTGTTTGGGAGACACTGGGTTGTGATGTTGTTGTTTGGTAGACACTAGGTTGTGATGTTGTTGTTTGGGAGACACTGGGTTGTGATGTTGTTGTTTGGGAGACACTAGGTTGTGATGTTGTTGTTTGGGAGACACTAGGTTGTGATGTTGTTGTTTGGGAGACACTGGGCTGTGATGTTGTTGTTTGGTAGACACTGGGCTGTGATGTTGTTGTTTGGGAAACACTGGGCTGTGATGTTGTTGTTTGGGAGACACTAGGTTGTTGTTTGGGAGACACTAGGTTGTTGTTTGGGAGACACTGGGTTGTGATGTTGTTGTTTGGGAGACACTGGGCTGTGATGTTGTTGTTTGGTAGACACTGGGCTGTGATGTTGTTGTTTGGGAAACACTGGGCTGTGATATTGTTGTTTGGGAGACACTGGGTTGTGGTGTTGTTGTTTGGGAAACACTGGGCTGTGATGTTGTTGTTTGGGAAACACTGGGTTGTGGTGTTGTTGTTTGGGAGACACGGCCTCATAGAGTGTGGTGTTGTTGTTTGGGAGACTCTGGGTTGTTGCTTATATTGTCTGTGGAGACAGTAGTTGAGAGACATTGTTGTTAATAAAATGTATGTTGTTATTTCTTGAAGTTGGTAAGGAACTTGTTGTTAATTGGACAATTGTGAAAATTGAACAACTGCCCGAAAATTTAGACTCCTGGAACACATTGTGGGTTTGAAGAATACTCCAAAACTGATGCTTGTAAACAAACAGGAACTGGTGGAATTGTTATCTAGGGGAGAAATATAATTATTTGGATAGTTAAGCATGTTCATTAAATATGTTGATGAGAACAGTTGTGTGTCTGTTGTGAGATCTGCACTGTATTATAAGGGGGCTTACTGAATGTTGAACATATGGTAACAATTACTATACACTAAAGTGTGTTTACTATTTGAAATATGATTAATTATCTGGAAGATTTGGAGAGAAGTATGCTAGGTATATTCTGAGAACTGAGGCAAAGAGATGTTTTCATGATTTGTACAATTCCAGTTGTTTAAGATTCACATTTCCTCATTAGTGGAATATTTCTCCAAGAGTTTTTAAGTAAAAAAACAATGAGTTGTGTTTTTGCTGAAGTGCGTATTTGACACGGTTCTCTCATGTTATGTCAGTGATTTAGTATGGAGATTATCTACTTTGTGTTTGTTGGTTTTCAGTGTTAGAATATCTCATCCATTGTTCTCTAATGGTTTGAATATCTCATCCATTGTTCTCTAATGGTTTACTGTAAAATTGTTACCTTTTCGTGGTGGATTAAATTTTGTGGATTTCATGGTTCACCTTCAACCACAAAATCAAATCCCATCAAAAAATAGTTTTGACCTTCGTTTTTATTTGGCTGAAAATTGCACAATCCATGAATTAACGACCCATCGAAATGGTCTCTTTTTTCCAAAAACAGGAAATTTCGTCCCATCGAAATTAAATGATTTTACAGTATTTTATCATATGAATGGGTTTTGGGATGTGTAATAGACATACTCCGGATCTCCACTAATCTGTAGGTACAAATAAAGTTTTACCGTTATAACACTTTTGACGCATGAATATTCATATCTGGACAATAGAGTTGGTGTCAGTTGTTTTTGCATATGAATACAAAACCCGTCTAACTAGGCCAGATTTGTTTGTACCTACATGTAAATTAAGGGGAAAACCACATTGCACAGAGTTCCGGATATCAACTATTGCTTCCAGCTTGCTAATAGTGAAACTTCAACCTTCAGTAATGGGATGTCACTCCCAGAGGGCGACAATTTTTGTCTTGAATTTGAATTAAAATATCAGATCCTGAAATTCCATTAAAGTTTTATTTGATTTATTGAAAGTTAATTGGAGTGTCTCTGAATAAGGATTGTTATAGTTGAATTGTCTCTGTGTCAGGATTGTTATATTAGAATGAAATAATTCTGATGATATCAATGTCAGTTAGCTGTTTTCCCCATGAGATATTCCTTGAAAGATGGGTGGAATTAATACATAGATATGTGAGTGATGGTAAAATGACATATTTTGGTTTGAGAAAGGCTGTGTGCAAACTGTTAGGTTGTCGGCCAATGAAAACATGTTTTACAAGTAAACTTTGGGAAGGTCAGCCAATGAAAAGATGTTTAACAGAATGATTGACCAATAGACATGGAGTACACATATAGTGCTTTATATTCTTATTCATTATGAATCATATTAAAGCTTGTTACAGATGTATTAGTATTTGTGTGTAACTTATTTGTTTAACCTAGTTCCATGAAAATCTGACGAGAATATTGAATTTCATCCACATGTGGAGAAATTGCTGATTTTTTGTGGAAGGATCACTATGTTAGTACTGGTTAGGTGTATCACCCATCATGATTATGTAGCACAAAAATTGGTGATTAATCATTTAAAGCCTGAATATACAAACAAACAATATAATATTCAATCGAATGTTGCCTTCAGTGTAATATTAGGCCTTCTATGAAGGTATCAACGTATACAGCATATTTGGTTGATTGTTGTTATGGAGACTAATGTTATTGTTCCTCAGCATACTGGAAGCCTGACGTGGTGGGGGTTATATCAAAATGTATGAGGTTCAGAATCTATATAGGAGCCCACAGATCAGGCGTAGAAACAAGGATGTTTCACGACAACGTCGTCACATGACCCTGATCGATCTGAGGTATATAGAAGCATGGTGCCTGATTTTAACTACCCTGTCAATAACTTGTGACAACACATATAATAAATATAGTGTTTACTGTTTGAAACTTTATGATGTGTGAATTTGAATTCCTTGTATATTGTTGTATCCATCCATCATTTTATTGTCATCATTCATTCAATATGCCATCATTGGCAAACTTGCTGTAAAGTCATTAATATTCGTGGAGAATTTAATTTCATGGATTTTGTGGATGACCTCAACCACAAAATAACCCCCCTTGAATATTAATTTTTCTATAGTATCTGACTTAGGTGATAATGACTCCTTGAAATTATATCCCCACAGAATGGTCATTTTTCACAAAAAACTCGAAATGTTGTCCCATTGAAATTAAATGATTTTATGGTTTAGCATTTCACTATCATGACTGGTGGCTGATGTGCATGAATGTGTTTGCATTCCAGTGGTGACATAACTGTTTGTTGAATTCCAAGTTACGTAATTTTGGCACAAAATGTTCTCCGGAACTATTGTAAGCATGTGGCCAAATTCTTGTATGATTGTCTATCCATGTGTTTGCCTGTTATAATATGACCTATTGTTTTATCATATAAACATTGTTATACAACATTGATTGATTGATTGATTGATTGATTGATTGATTGATTGATTGATTGATTGATTGATTGATTGATTATATTGCAGTGACCTGTGTTTTCTCCCCTGTATGTCATTCATAGTCTTCCATGTTATTATAATGTGTGTTCACCGTTAAATGATAACGGTTATAAACATTAGCCCTTCCGTCAGGTAAACTATGTTTATCTAGGTTTACTGGGTGTAGATGAGTTAAATACAATCCCCGCTATTCTTTCGAATGGGGCTGTTCCTCATTAGCATTACTTATTGTATTGACAGTATAATATTATATTTTATCTGTTTTTAGCTCACCTGTCACAAAGTGACAGAGTGAGCTTTTGTGATCACTCTTCGTCCCTTGTCCGTCCGTCCGTCTGTCCGTCAACAATTGGGTTGTGTCCTCTCTAGCGGTCACAATTTTGGCCTAATCTTTATGAAACTTGGTCACAATGATCATCTTAACAAAATCTAGGTCAAGTTCGATATTGGGTCATCTGAGGTCAAAAATCAGGCTACTAGGTCAAGTAATAGAAAAACCTTGTTTTTCATTTTGTCAAAGGGAGTGTACTCTGTAATTATACTGGTTGTGATCATGTAAGAGTTGTCTCTCTTACTACTGTATTTTAGTTGTAGAACTACGAAATGTGTACTTGTTAGCAGCTTTGAGGCTTTAATTTAAATTAAATGCAGAATGTGGATATTAGGGTTATCATCGTTTACAGTGATTGTATGTTTACAAACTATTAAACAATTATTAAGCTGTAATTATAGTCTTATGCAACCTTACTAATGAAAATAAACTCTTCTAGACATTGAATCACTTTCAGGGCTTTTGTGCTTCTACATGGGTAACAATTTTCAGACTATATAATGATTTCAGTATTTTTAGAAATAACTGCCCTATGTTATTTATATGAAAGCATCCAGTTCTGTATATTGTCAAGTAGTTTTCAGTATTTTGAACATTTTAAACTTTTACCCATGCTTCTATGAGGGGGACTGTATAGTACAGGTGTAATACTAAATGTAAAATTGTAAAAAATGGTTGGTCAATTGAACTTCAATGAAAGATATTGGTTGCTTTACACAGGTGGCTGGTTTATTCCGATGAGGTTTTAACATAATGTGTTTGACTGTAATATCTACTGCTGTCACATGAAAGACATGCATTTAACGATGAAAGGTATAGATTTCTGGTATAATTAAGACTTGGCCCCGCCCCAGGGTCACCGTTTTACATAGACTTATATAGGGAAAACATATAAAAATCTTCTTCTCTAAAACTACAATGCCTAGAGCTTTGATATTTGGTATGTAGCATCATCTAGTGGTCCCCTACCAAGATTGTTCAAATTATGGCTCTGGGGTCAAAATTGGCCCCGCCCCGGGGGTCACCGTTTTACATAGACTTATATAGGGAAAACATATAAAAATCTTCTCCTCTAAAACTACAATGCCTACCACTTTGATATTTGCTATGTAGCATCATTTAGTGGTCCCCTACCAAGATTGCTCAAATTATGGCCCTGGGGTCAAAATTGGCCCCGGCCCGGGGGTCACCGTTTTACATAGACTTATATAGGGAAAACATATAAAAATCTTCTTCTCTAAAACTACAATGCCTACAGCTTTGATATTTGGTATGTAGCATCATCTAGTGGTCCCCTACCAAGATTGTTCAAATTATGCCCCTGGGGTCACAATTGGCCCCGCCCCGGGGGTCACCGTTTTACATAGACTTATATAGGGAAAACATATAAAAATCTACTTCTCTAAAACTACAATGCCTAGACCTTTGATATTTGATATGTAGCATCATCTAGTGGTCCCCTACCAAGATTGTTCATATTATGCCCCTGGGGTCAAAATTGGCCCCGCCCCGGGGGTCACCGTTTTACACAGACTTATATAGGGAAAACATATAAAAATCTTCTACTCTAAAACTACAATGCCTAGAGCTTTGATATTTGGTATGTAGCATCATCTAGTGGTCCCCTACCAAGATTGATCATATTATGCCCCTGAGGTCAAAATTGGCCCCGCCCCGGGGGTTACCGTTTTACATAGACTTATATAGGGAAAACATATAAAAATCTTCTTCTCTATAACTACAATGCCTAGAGCTTTGATATTTGGTATGTAGCATCATCTAGTGGTCCCCTACAAAGATTGTTCATATTATGCCCCTGAGGTCAAAATTGGCCCCGCCCCAAGGGTCACCGTTTTACATAGACTTATATAGGGAAAACATATAAAAATCTTCTTCTCTATAACTACAATGCCTAGAGCTTTGATATATGGTATGTAGCATCATCTAGTGGTCCCCTACCAAGATTGTTTAAATTATGCCCCTGAGGTCAAAATTGACCCCGCCCCGGGGGTCACCAGTTTCTATATTTACGCTCTACCTTTGTTAGTCTAAATTGTGCAGGGCTTCATTTATAATCAGGTGAGCGATATAGGGCCATCATGGCCCTCTTGTTTTGTTGCTGTGAATATTTCTATTGTTGTAACCTTTTAATCTTGGTATTTATATTATAAAGTAGCTCTTATTGTTGGTGAGTGAAGGCAAAAACAACACTTATATTATGTTGATGTATACTAGTGACCTACATACTTGAGGTCATCTTTGTTTTTAGGATCAAAGGCAGTTTGTCATGTTTATTAGCTGCAACTGACTATTATAGTTTAAAAATAAGTATTTTTATTTAGACCTTAACTTCTGCCCCTAATTTGAACTGACCTTATGCATATATATTCATACTTTGATGTTACATGAGGACGACTAATGTTGCAGTATAGTGTGTGTAGCACCTCCGTGTATATATCATAACATGACATATCACTGACTTAGAATGAGAAGGTTGTAACTACTACTTACAACCGTTTAAGACGGATACGTATATAAAATCAGCATCACTAGGCGCTTCTTATGAACCTATTTTCATGAAAAATCGGAATTTGTCATGTTGACCAAACTAAAGTTGAACAGGTTGATTTACCATTAGTAAAGAGTAAATTTCAGACAGTTTTTAGCTCACCTGACCACAATGTGGTCATGGTGAGGTTTTGTCATACCGAGATGTCCGTCGTCCGTCGTGCGGCGTGCGGCGTGCGTCGTGCGTCCGTCAACAATTTCTTCAAACGACTTCTCCTCCTAAACCGCTTGGCCAAATTTGATAAAACTTAACAGGAATGTTCCTTGGGTGGACCTCTACCAAAGTTGTTAAAAAAATTCCAGTCCGTCGCATAACTAGGTCACACAGGCTAAAAATAGATTTTCAAAAAGGAAACTTCAAAAATCTTCTTCTCTGAAACCGTAAGGCCTAGAGTTTTCATATTTGGTATTTAGCATCACCTTGGGGTCCTCTACTAAGATTGTTCAAATTATGTCCCTGGGGTCAAAATTGGCCCCGCCCCGGGGGCCCTTAGTTTTACATAGAGTTATATAGGGGAAACCTTAAAAAATCTTCTTCTCCGAAACCGCTTGGCCCAGGGCTTTCATATTTGGTATGTAGACTCAGCTAGAGGTCCTCTACAAAGATTGTTCAAATTATGTCCCTGGGGTCAAAATTGGCCCCGCCCCGGGGGGCCCTTAGTTTTACATAGAGTTATATAGGGGAAACCTTTAAAAATCTTCTCCCCCGAAACCGCTTGGCCCAGGGCTTTCATATTTGGTATGTAGACTCAGCTAGAGGTCCTCTACAAAGATTGTGCAAATTATGCCCCTGGGGTCAAAATTGGCCCGCCCCGGGGACCCTTAGTTTTACATAGAGTTATATAGAGAAAACTTTAAAAAATCTTCTTCTCCAAAATTGCTTGGCCCAGGGCTTTCATATTTAGTATGTAGACTCAGCTAGAGGTCCTCTACAAAGATTGTTCAAATTATGTCCCTGGGGTCAAAATTGGCCCCGCCCCGGGGGCCCTTAGTTTTACATAGAGTTATATAGGGGAAACCTTTAAAAATCTTCTTCTCCGAAACCGCTTGGCCCAGGGCTTTCATATTTGGTATGTAGACTCAGCTAGAGGTCCTCTACAATGATTGTTCAAATTATGCCCCTGGGGTCAAAATTGGCCCACCCCGGGGGCCCTTAGTTTTACATAGAGTTATATAGGGGAAACCTTTAAAAATCTTCTTCTCCGAAACCGCTTGGCCCAGGGCTTTCATATTTGGTATGTAGACTCAGCTAGAGGTCCTCTACAAAGATTGTTCAAATTATGCCCCTGGGGTCAAAATTGGCCCACCCCGGGGGCCCTTAGTTTTACATAGAGTTATATAGGGGAAACCTTTAAAAATCTTCTTCTCCGAAACCTCTTGGCCCAGGGCTTTCATATTTGGTATGTAGACTCAGCTAGAAGTCCTCTACAAAGTTTGTTCAAATTATGCCCCTGGGGTCAAAATTGGCCCCACCCTGGGGGCCCTTAGTTTTACATAGAGTTATATAGAGAAAACTTTAAAAAATCTTCTTCTCCGAAATTGCTTGGCCCAGGGCTTTCATATTTGGTATGTAGACTCAGCTAGAGGTCCTCTTCAAAGATTGTTCAAATTATTCCCCTCGGGTCAAAATTGGCCCCACCCTGGGGGTCACCATTTTACTTAGACTTATATAGGGAAAACATATAAAAATCTTCTTGTCTTAAACTATAATGCCTAAGAGCTTTGATATTTGGTATGTAGCATCATCTAGTGGTCCCCTACCAAGATTGTGCAAATTATGCCCCTGGGGTCAAAATTGGCCCAGCCCTGGGGGTCACCGTCTTACATAGACTTATATAGGGAAAACATATAAAAATCTTCTTGTCTAAAACTACACTGCATAGAGCTTTGATATTTGGTATGTAGCATCATCTAGTGGTCCTCTACCAAGATTTTTCAAATTATGCCCCTGGGGTCAAAATTGGCCCCACTCGGGGGGTCACCGTTTTACATAGACTTATATAGGGAAAACATATTAATATCTTCTTGCCTAAAACTAGACTGCCTAGAGTTTTGATAATTGGTATGTAGCATCATCTTGTCGTTTTCTACCAAGATGTTCAAATTATTCCTTTGGGTGAAAATTGTGCAGGGTTTATAATCAGGTGTCAACGTGAGCGATATTGGGCCATCATGGCCCTCTTGTTTCTTGTTTTCTCAAAATATTGATTTTGTACTTACAACCTTTTCATTCCAAACCAGTGATATCCCCATGGTAAGATACTGACTGTTGAACTAACCAGATTTACCTCCCTTGTTTCAGGACTGTCCAGTTAGAAGAGGATGATCTCCCATACAGAAAGGGCAGCAATGCTACAGTCCGTTCTGAGGGTACCGGTACAGAATACTATGCCAAGGTCAGTCTCGCATATTCATGCTACATGTCCCACACATTTACTAACTACATATCCTTAACTTATGCTTTCCCATCTTTGATGAGGGGGTTATATTGCTTTGCTCATGTCGGTCAGTAGGTCAATCTGTCTGTCGGTAGACCAAATGGATTCTGTTCAATAACTCAAGAATGCTGTGCCCTTGGATCTTCAAACTTTCAATTGAGGTTGGCCAGCAACAGTAGATGATCTCTATTGATTTTGAGGTCTGTAGCTCAAATGTCAGGTCACTGTGACCATTACTATTTGGGCTGCTATGGGGGCATACATGTTTTACAAACATCTCTTTGTTTGTGTTAGTAATTCAAAGGCAAGGTGGCTTGAACATTGGTCATTAAAGGTGTCTGACATGTTGTGTTCAATAACTTAAGTCTGACCATCAATAAATGAGAAAGTGTTAAGATATGGTGTTACAGTCCTCTGATGTTCATAAACAAAGAAAAATTCCCTACTAATAATATACATGCATGTTATGTTCTAAAAGTTTCAGTGAAGGATACTTAACAAAGTGGTCTAAGCATTAACTCCTTGTACTTTGTCTGGACAAGACTCAACGTCTAAGTAGATCTTAAAGGCAGTATGACTTGATATTATTAAGAGAGTTTGTAATGTCAAATAAGGTTGAATAATTCAGCCTCAACACAATGTAAAGTTCTTTGCAGAGTTGTCATTGCTATACCCGAAAGGAATGTGCCAAAGGGTTCAAGATTGGCACAACAAAAGTCAAATTCAAATACTTCATTGTCATTGTAGTTGGGATTGCAAGTTGACAATTTACGTTGTTTGCTATAAAATGTGTTTTACGTTGCTTACTATAATATACAGTAAAATTTTGTTTAGACGAGCATCGATATTACGAGTACCTGGCTTATTTCGAGCATTTTGAGCTATTTCAAAGTCACATCTAATTTGCTAAATATATGTCGTACACTTAAATCACACCGCTTTGTCGAGCTCCCGCTAAGTCCTCGAGATAACAAGGTTTTACTGTTTCATTGATTAATATGCGTGTTGATATGTTTTCAGCGTGGTATGTTACCATCCTATGACAGTGAAGAGACAGTTCGAGCATCACGTCCTGTTAGCACAGCTAGCAACAGTAGTATGAGAGTGAGGCGGTTGTCAAGGTGAGTCACGTCCTGTTAGCACAGCTAGCAACAGTAGCATGAGAGTGAGGCGGTTGTCAAGGTGAGTCAGACCTGTTAGCACAGCTAGCAACAGTAGCATGAGAGTGAGGCGGTTGTCAAGGTGAGTCAGACCTGTTAGCACAGCTAGCAACAGTAGCATGAGAGTGAGGCGGTTGTCAAGGTGAGTCAGACCTGTTAGCACAGCTAGCAACAGTAGTATGAGAGTGAGGCGGTTGTCAAGGTGAGTCACGTCCTGTTAGCACAGGTAGCAACAGTAGCATGAGAGTCAGGCGATTGTCAAGGTGAGTCAGACCTGTTAGCACAGCTAGCAACAGTAGCATGGGAGTGAGACGGTTGTCAAGGTGAGTCAGACCTGTTAGCACAGCTAGCAACAGTAGCATGAGAGTGAGGCGGCTGTCAAGGTGAGACACGTCCTGTTAGCACAGCTAGCAACAGTAGCATGAGAGTGAGACCGTTGTCAAGGTGAGTCACGTCCTGTTAGCACAGCTAGCAACAGTAGCATGAGAGTGAGGCGGTTGTCAAGGCGAGTCAGACCTGTTAGCACAGCTAGCAACAGTAGCATGAGAGTGAGGCGGTTGTCAAGGTGAGTCACGTCCTGTTAGCACAGCTAGCAACAGTAGCATGAGAGTCAGACGGTTGTCAAGGTGAGTCAGACCTGTTAGCACAGCTAGCAACAGTAGCATGAGAGTGAGGCGGTTGTCAAGGTGAGTCACGTCCTGTTAGCACAGCTAGCAACAGTAGCATGAGAGTCAGACGGTTGTCAAGGTGAGTCACATCCTGTTAGCACAGCTAGCAACAGTAGTATGAGAGTGAGGCGGTTGTCAAGGTGAGTCACGTCCTGTTAGCACAGCTAGCAACAGTAGCATGAGAGTCAGACGGTTGTCAAGGTGAGTCACGTCCTGTTAGCACAGCTAGCAACAGTAGCATGAGAGTCAGACGGTTGTCAAGGTGAGTCACGTCCTGTTAGCACAGCTAGCAACAGTAGCATGAGAGTCAGACGGTTGTCAAGGTGAGTCACATCCTGTTAGCACAGCTAGCAACAGTAGTATGAGAGTGAGGCGGTTGTCAAGGTGAGTCACCGCACACATGTATGCATACAGCACCATATTGTTTTGTTACCTCATCTGTCACATAGTGACAAGATGAGCTTTTGTGATCACTCTTCGTCCGTCATCCCACGGTCAACAATTTGTTTGTGTACTCTCTAGAGGCAACAGTTTTGATCCAATCTACACGTAACTTGGTCAGAATGTTGTTTTCCATGAATACTATGAGTACGATGAGGGGTCAAAAACTTGGTCACTATGTCAAATCTTAGAAAAACCTTGTGTACATGCCAGAGGTCACCGTATTGATCCAATCTTCATGAAACTTGGCCAGAATGTTATTCTCCATAAAATCTAGGCCAAGTTTGAAACTTGGTCATTTTGGGTCAAAAACTAGGTCAGATCTTAGATAAACCTTGTGTTCACTCCAGAGGTCACTGTTTTGATCCAATGTTCATGAATATTTGTCAAAATATTATTCTCCATGAAATCTAGGCCTAGTTTGAATCTGGATCATGTTGGGTAAAAAACTAGGTCACTACGTCAAATCTTACAAAAAACCTTGTGTTCATCCCAAAGGTCACTGTTGTGATCCAATCTTCATGAAATATGGTCAGAATGTAAGTTGTACTGATACCTAGACCAATGTGTAACAGGTGAGCGACTTTTATAACAGAGGTCTTAACTTTGACCTTACTTATACTATTATGGAAATACTTGGTCATAACATACATTTGTACCACTCATGCCTAAATTAAAAGTCATTGGAATGTAACTCATTCTATTAGGCATGATTCGGAAAATTGAATTAAAGTCAGTCCAATGGAATACAAGTTTGGCATGAATTGTTAAAATCCGGGCTACTTAATGTGTTATTTTGGGAACGTTGTGTTGTGTTTATGTAGCTTGTGATATTGGATAAAGTACCCAGGTCTTGGCAAAAAAGGAGTTGACATTCAGTCAATGACAATTTTTGTTCCAGTTAAAGTTTATTTTCGGATCTGCTGGTACAAAAATCATCCCAGGAGACATTGGTTGATTAGTTCCTGTAGTATGTGCTCTGTCCTTATGTTGTCTAGATTAGTTCTGTACTGTTATATGTGTCTTGTCTTCATTGGTGTCTCAGGTCGAAGCTTCCAAATTGTTGCAAATAAAAATTAAGAATTTACTATTATCCAAGTCAAATTGAATGTCTTTGCTATAAAAATAAGGACAACATTCCATTGCCAAATTCGACTTTACTTGTTAAGATTGAGATTGATAAAAAGAACTAGGCTATGTTGAATTTCCTTTCTTGGTTTGTTTATAGATTGACCAAAACAAAGAATTGTGCTTTTGTAAGTCATAGTTTTTATCAAATTTTATGCACATAGACATACAAGATTCCCAAGCGTATACTGAATGCAGTTAGGTCCTTTTTTGCTGGCTTAGAATGAGAAAGTCTTAATTTGTTGTCATGGCGAGATTTTTAACTTGGCCTTTTGTCCTTAACTTCACTCTCACCATGTTATATTATAAAGTTTGATAATATTCAGGAAATGACTACAAATTGTGTTAAATTAGATACACATCTATAAATCTAGAACAGGAAGAGAAGCACTGCGTTTGTTCATATTTCTCTTGTTGATCTGTGTTGAGAAAGTATTGTTATTTTCTGAACGAAGTACAATGTAGTGTTGCATTAATATATATGGATAAGAATCATTGCAGGGTAATACTATAAGTATATTAAAAATATGGGTGGCAAAATATGCATTGTATTTGTCAGTATTGTGCCCCCTCCATTTGAAGGATGGAAATTTGTTTGGTTTATCATTTCTTGATTTTCCTTGAGAAATCATAGTTTATCTTCCTGTACAATGTTCAATAAGGTAATCATAGTTTGTATGTGTCCGGTTTGGAAGTGTTAATATTGATTAGACCATATTATCATTATGTATATCTGTGTCTAGCGTGGAGCCCGTTGCTTAGCCAACCTGCTATCGAGCGCTTTTTGGTAGCCCTTTACTACGTCTAGGCAACAACATGCTATCAGCGAACACTTTCTTATGCAACAGACCGCTTCAGTTCATCTTGGTAGTGCTTTGCCACGCAACGGTATCAAGTTTTTTTACTTTGTCCACTACGAATCACTTTTGTGAAGCAAGCCGTTTCTTAGTGTAGCGCTACGAAGTGCTCGATAGCGCCTTGTCTATGCAACGGCCTCCAGTTGTCCATGATATGTGAGATGGCCTAATGTGGTTAACGCACTGTATTGAGCACTCAATTATTGTTACCTAAAAGATCTGGGTTCCAGTTCTTGTTCATGTTTAGCGACAAAAAAACAGCCCTTAACTCAATTAAAATACATCATATCAGATTGCATTGTGGGAATTTGTGTTGCTGAAAAAACTGTGAATATTAATAGCTTGCTTAGTTCCTCCCAGTATATAGTTTTACATGTTCAGTATGTTTTATATTTTCAGTTTAACAGATGACAATACAAGATTTCCAAAGTTACAAGATTGTGCACATTTTCACTACGATACAGTTGACATCACTTCATTAAAGGTAACCTACAAATAACTGTTTTAATAGTAATAAAACCTATATTTCGGCCAGTGTATCAGCTTGCATGCTTGTTTGTTTATCTGTCACTGATCCAGAATCTTCCATCAGGTGTTCTACAATTCCGGAAATCCAGATTGGCGGCATTAGAAATTATTGCCCTTTCTGCCAAAAATAAAAGTTACTTAAAAATTGACAAAGTTATGGTCGTTTGAAGTTTCATAGTTTTAATTTTAACTATTAACAATGTTTAAAACCTAGTTAAGGTGCAGGAGTAATGACACCCAAAAGATATGCAAAAGTCTCTGTGTAGTAAGCAAAATTTGAAATGATATCTTTGTAGTATTCATAGAGGTTGTACTGTATTCGTATTTATATAGAATTTTCTCTAGTTACATGATACTACAAACATTAAAAGTATTGTCTATATGTAAGAAATATGTATAGATTATCAATTGGAGCATACTATCACTAGGTAACGGAGAGACGCACAATATCCTTGAATTAGGAAACTAAATCTATAATATTATTATTGTTTAGTCTGTTTTTCTCCCTGGTGAATAAACAAGTCTGTATGAATAATGTTACTCACTGTAGTAGCATTGTTTCAGTGTATGATATGGTACAATAATTTATTTTCGTGGATTTCAAACAAAATCAAATCCCATTGAACACTGATTTTGGCCCTTGTATTTATTACCTAAAATGCAAAAGCCATGAATTAACGTCCCATTGAAATGGTCTTTTTTACCAAAACCACGAAATTTTGTAGGATAGATTCCCCTACAGTTTCTTGTTGTTGGGCTATACTTATCCATTCGATCATACAAATAACTGTCTCAGACTGAGGCGGGGTGGTGTAATTTGGTGAAAGTTGTTGCATCATTGGTACACATCAGACATGCTGCTTTCCAGGGCTTTGGCATGTACATATACTGTTTTCCTTATGTATCTATAATCTTAGTGTTGGTACGATACACTTGGTAAGTACAGTAAGGACCTGCTTGACATCCAATGCATTTAGGTTTGAATACCTGTTTTGACTATGTTGTTCTAGGACATTTACTATAGTCATGCAATCAACACATGAAGAGAAGTTGTCAGCTTCTTGTTGAAGAGTAAGTTAGTTCATAGTTTATCCAGGGAATCAGTTAGGTCAAGTGGCCCTTGTATATGTCTGAAATGTTTTTAGAAATGGTGATAACTTATACTGCAGTCGAATTATATTATCTTTAATCCATATTTAGTTTAAGATACTGAAACAACTGGATTTTTGGACCGGGTCTGTTATCTCAGAGCATGTGTACAAATGTTTTGACATTTACTGTCTATTAATGTATCTTCGTCAAACCAGGATTTTAACATTAAGCTATTGTTGTTGTTGTTCTGTATCGATCTTGAGCTATGTTCAAATAGGAAACAAAAACAGTTTTCTGTTGATAATGATGGAAGTACCCTGTCTACTGTATCATTCAACTACATTCTATTCTTCTGTTAATGTAAAATTATTTAATTTCAATGGGACAAAATTTCGTGGTTTTGGCAAGAAAGACCCATTTCGAAGGGACATTAATTTTGCATTTTAGGTCAAAATTATTGTTCAATGGGCTTTAATTTGTGGTTAAAGGACAATTGAGGTTAACAATGTAATCCATGAAATTTAACCCCTCCCCCACAAAAATGAATGATTTTACAGTAATTTATAATGCTGTGGTATTTTCATGGAAACTTGAACTGAATCCAAGAACACTCTTTGTACAAGATTGGGTCCCAATTGGTTTTAAGTTCAGTACAATGATTTCTGGTTTTCTTGGTAAATGGTTGTAGGATGTTAACTAATGCATGTCTGTAAGTGTGTTAAGTTTGCAAGGTTACTAGTTTATTGAAAGTTAAAGATGACCATTGTCCTTGCTCACCTGAGCTCAAAGCACTCATTGGATGTTATAGATGTGTTAGATGCCTATTTTCAGCCAAGTGTCAATATGTTGTTTAGGTTAATAACCACTAAATGCCTTTGCGGATCAGATGTACTCAAATAGTCCGGTATAAAACTTTGACAAATCAGCATCAGAATCATGAAATTGGGTTTAAATGCTTTGTATGCATGTATGTGATGTAGTGAAATTGTTGTATTCTGAAATATTTTGCATTCTGGCTTGAAAATGTGTTGGCTGAGTTGTTTTTCGATAATGACATGTTGTTTATTGTATAATTGCAGGTATATTTATGTGATGAGGATAATGAACATAATCATCATACGGGAGAATCCACCAAGTATTATTACATAAGGATCACATCTAATGATAAAACGTGGCTAGTGCGTAGAACATTACAGAATTTCCGTATGTTGGACCAGAAACTACACAGATGTATCTTTGATCGTAAATTTAGTCATCTACATGAAATTGCTCTCCTTGAACCAGATGTAAACACAGAACAGGTAAATGTTACACACAATGCCACCACAGCCTCTGTAGCTCAGTTGTTAGCATGCTTGCTGCCTAATCCTGCAACCCGGGTTAACATCTTAGTGTAGGCACACATATGCCTGCCATATTCAGCAAAAAGCTGACTGGCAAGTAAAGGCTATGCTATGCATTTTAATTTTTTTTTTAAAAAGCAATGCAATCTCTCCAGAGTGGTCTTCAATAGAGCGGCAACCTCTCTTACAATGTCTTAATAGCATCATAATGAAGTTTCGTTCAAGAAGCAACTTTACTATAAATTAAACCTCTCCAGTGCAACAACCTCTGTACAACAACCTGGTTTAGTGTTTTTCATCAGGATGTTGCTATTGAGTGACTGACTTGTTATTTTGGCTTGAACGACCCACTCAGCAAAGCCTCGTATCATATTGTTTTGTCCACTTGTTTAATAAAGCTTTTATGTAATGAGAACTCATGCAAGATTCTCTATTTACAAATATTACAGGTTGCTAGAAGTTCCATTACACCGTACATGTATAAAGGCTACTGGGCTTCATTATTCTGGCTCTAAGTTACTTGGTCAACTGATTTGGAACTTCAATTTACTTGAGAGTAAAACAAAATTTTGCAGTCTTTCAGTCTGAGTTTTGTTCTAAAATGATGATGAATACAATCCCTGTTCTGATGTAAGCTACACCATGTCAGAATTTGATTTAATTAATTTTACTTTATTTAAGGAATCATGTCAAATTTTTAAGGAACTAAAAAAAAAATTGTAATGAATGTAGTTTTGTATTATTTCAGGAAATCTACGGTATATTACGAGATTACTTGTCAAGATTTACCTCCCTTGCTGGTAGTATGTTGAATTGTGGCTCTGTTCTCAACTGGCTAGAGGTAACAACACGATAATTCTCTATTCACCAGAACATACTTTTTTTTCATACTATAAAATCATTCATTTTTGTGAAGGGATTAAATTTCATGGATTTCGTGTTTCATCTTCTACCACAAAGTCAAATCCCATCGAACACTGATTTTGGCCCTGGTATTTATCACCTGAAATGCAAAATCGAAGAATTGACATCCTATCTAAATTGTTTATTTTACCAAAACCACAAATTTTCTTCCCATCGAAATTAAATGATTTTCCAGTAATTCTCAATTTGCAAGAACATAGTATTGCTGGTGAATGTCGTGTAAAAGACTGGCAGCTTGTTTCTAAGTGTCACTCTAATGTGATGATTAATTATCTGGCCCAGTAAGTGCACAAATTTTTAATTCAAGTTTCTAAGTTTATGACAAATAGGTATAATAATTCCTGATGATGTCTCTTTTTTGCCATTTTTAACAAATATAAAAATTACTAGGTTAATTACTAGGTTAGTGTCTTATAAACTTGAATTTATTGGACGAGTTGAAGGAAGATGGCGAGGCTTGACCAGCCGTATGAGCCTTCCGGAGACGAGTGAATTTGGTAGGATAAAGGCCTATTGGTAGGATAAATCATATTTCTTCAGCTCACAAGTATCTTTTGACTCACTTTATAAAATATAGTTATTAATGTGAAACTTAACTTTATATTTATATTATAGAACAGAATAAACCTGTGCTTTTATAGTTTAATCAATTACATAATTCACTGGCTTAGAATGAGAAAGTCGTTAGTACTTCTTATGACCTTATAAGACTTATAAATGTGTGAAATCTGCATTAAAAGGCTCTTCTTACGGGTTTAGTTTAATGAGAATTGGTACTTTTCATGTTGACCAAAATGAAGTCCAAAAAGTTGGTTTTTCCATAAGTAAAGAGTAGTTTTCAGACAGTTTTACTTGCTTTCTCAAAATATTGATTTTGTGTTTACAACCTTCTCATTCTAAGCAAGGGAATTGTAAAATGATAGTGCTGACCACACTAGCACAATTGGAAGTGCTGGTTTGTTGTGGTGACAATTCTAAAATATTTGCTAATGTGATGTTTCATGTATAATTTTAGATTGATAATCGAGGTAATCGTTTGTTAGCCGTGGATGATTCTGGTATCAACACTCCTGCTATTGCTGCTGCTCATGTGATCAAGAGATATACTGCCCAAGCTGCTGATGAAATCTCTCTAGAGGTATAATCATACATACTAAACTTTGATACACATCCAATGTTACACTATGGGATTTCTTTAAGTAACATTTTGATAATCTAGTACTGAGTTTTACCTCAGTAAAGTAAAGAAAATGTGACACTTCAAATAGAAGCTGTGGGTAAAGATGAATAATTTCTACAATTTCATTGGTCAGATAAAACCACTGCATAGTGCTTTTATGAATCTCAGAGAACGCTGTTCTGATAATCCCGCCCACCCCCCTCTTATGTAGCTTAGTAGTTATCACAGGGTGAAAGTTTCATGGTCAAAATTTATTACATTATAACCATTAAATACTGGATGGGCAGGTTATGTTTTCCATCTTCAGTCATGTGCTCCACATGTGGAGAAGTTGTGAGTTGCTTGTGGAAGAACAAGTTAATACGTGTGGCTCATTAAATTCAGGAAATTTCATTATTTCATTTCATCACTAATACTTGCTTGACATACTATTTGGATATACTTTCGGTTACTTTCTACAACTCGCCCTCATTTTAGACTTTGGGTTCATTAACACAAAACCAGTCTAAAATTGAATGTAACCAGTCTACCGGAACCGGTGTATATGTAAAATGATCCCATCCATCAGTTCTGCTTTCGGCGACGAAGTGCAAACAACACACGTGGTTACGTGAGCCCTCTATTCGTTATTTTCGATTGTTTTATATTGTTTTCGTTGCTATTATATTATGGCTGATGAACTCCATAGTTCGGATGATAATTCTCCGCGACGTAGCGAGAGTTTCAGTCGAGAAGACGGAGAGAATTCGGAAACTTCCTGTTCAGTGACATTGCCTTTGAAGAAATCTCAAACAGGTAAAACCCGCAAACGTCGGTCTCGAGTCGATTTACTAGAGAAGAAAATGGAGGATTACAAAGGTTTACTGGAAACAATTTTGACTAACCAACAGACTCAGTATGACCCTGCTACCAGGCGTGAAACTGAAACTGTTTCTGCAGAAAAACGGCATGACCCTGTTCCTGACAGGCGTGAAGCTGCTTCTTATAAGTGTCATAGCCAGGCTAATTTCACACCTGGGCAATTTGATGGTGAGGAAACTTGTACTATTTCTGACACTAACAGTGAAAATGGACGTAGGGACGATGTATTGTCTATTACATTGCGCCAAAATGAAAGAAACATGTTCATGGACGAAAATGATGGAAGTGACGTGGAGACTAGTCACTTATCAATTTCTAATCAGTCAATTTTAGCTGATTTATTCGGTGAAGAAGCACGACCAAAATCAGTTAAGAAAACAGGTTTGATGCTCGAGTCAACACAGAAAGATATGTTAGCAAACACATGGCATACCGAGAGACCTGATAAATTGTCAGCTTTTCAAGAGTCTACCCGAGATTCATTTCCTTTGAGCGAAGACTCTGATTTATTTCTGAACGTACCCAGTTTAGATCCGTTAATGGAGACATTACTCGTGAAGAAACATGGTTCAAAGAAGGCCAGCTTTTCTAAGGCAGGTGCCACACTAGTGACGCAACCTTTTAAAACGATTGAACGAACTAGTTATTTAGGCCAGTTGTCAGCTAAAGTAGGTTTAGCTTCTGTGCTTTACACTCAAAAAGCTTTAGGTGGTTTACTTGAAACTTTAAAAAGTAAAGAACCAAACTTGGACAAAGCGACTCAGTCGGTCAAGGACATATTTACAATGTCGCAAAGAACTTTGGATCAACTTGCCAGATGTGGAGCGTTTCATCACTTGATAAGACGGAAAGCAGCTATTGCTGATACAGGCATGTTAGATTTTTTAGAGAACTCTGATCTAAATCTACCTTTATCCAGTGATGGGGTATTTGGTAAAGGCTTAGAAGACCTACTTCAAGAGCGCAAAGACAGAAATAAGAAAATTGAAGACTTATTACCTGACCTTACAAAGAAACCTGTTAAGAGAAGGGTTTTCTTTGATTCGTCTTCTTCTAGTCAACAAGGGAAAAGATTTCGATCGGAATCCCCTAGAAGTACGCAGCATGATTCACCCATGTTTCGTTCTGACAGAAAGCCACAGTCATTTCCACAACGATCATACAGTGACAAATGGTCAAAACCAAACTCAACTTACTCAAGTGACAAATCAAAAGATTTCAAGAAGCCAACTACTCCAACATCTGGACGTGGAAGGGGCAGAAGTACGAAATATTGACTCAGTGAGTATTCTTGTAAAATTTCCGGAGATACCTGTGGGAGGTCGCTTGTCACAATTTCTTCCAAATTGGGAAAAAATTACCCGCGACAAATGGGTCCTATCAGTAATAAAGAAAGGGTACAGACTAGAATTTATAAACAACCCTCCACCATTCAATGGTTTAAAAGAGACAAGAATAAATGCAAAAAACATCAATATTGTTCAAAAAGAAATAGATTCTTTACTTCAAAAAAGGGCTATAGTACCTGTACCTGCAAATCAAATGTACAACGGGTTCTACAGTACAATTTTTCTAGTCCAGAAAAAATCGGGGGGTGTAAGACCAGTGATAAATCTGAGACCTCTCAACAAGTATCTCCAGAAAACACATTTCAAGATGGATACCTTGACAACAGTTCTCAATCTTGTTCAAATAGGAGATCACGGTATATCCATAGATCTCCGCGATGCGTACTTGCACATCAAAATTCATGCAAAATTTCAAAAATATCTCCGGTTTTATGTTCAGGGCAAAGCTTATCAATTCACAACCCTGTGCTTTGGTCCAACATCAGCTCCCAGAGTGTTCAGCAAAATTATAGCAGCTGTCTCAGCTTACCTAAGACAGTGGTCGATCAGACTTGCGACTTATCTGGACGACTGGTTAGCTCTAAATCAAACTTATCGGGGACTGATTTTAGACCGACAGAGAATTTTGGAAACTTTATTAGATCTGGGATTCATAATCAATATCTCAAAATCAAATCTTATTCCAACACAAATATTGGAATACATCGGAGCAGTTTTTCATCTGCACCGAGGTCTTGTTTTTCCTACTCAAGAACGAGTAACTGCAATCAAGGTAGCAATCATGAGAATCAAAAGCGAAACGTGCACAGCACTATCTTATCTTCATTTGCTGGGTCTGATTGCGTCATGCCTACAACTTATTCCAAATGCCAGGTTATTCATGAGGCCAATCCAATTACATTTACTCAGACATTGGCAAGCATCAACAGACAATTTGGAGAAAATAGTACCCTTTTCTCATACTGTGATATCTCAAATGAATTGGTGGTTAGTAAAAGCCAACATTCTAGCAGGCAAATCCTTTGTACCGAGAAAGACACAAATAACAGTCACCACAGATGCTTCCAAGAAGGGTTATGGAGCACACATGAATGGTCTGATATTTCAGGGCACGTGGAATCGAGCCCAGAGTTTGTTGCATATAAACTGTCTAGAGATGACAGCGGTAATCTTAGCTCTCAAACATTTCCTTCCACATCTGCGGGGAAAATCAGTGTTAGTCCGGTCAGACAATCAGTCAGTTATCCAGTATCTGAACAAACAAGGGGGTACAAGGTCAATTCAGTTGTTCAATCTCACTTGGGATCTTTGGAACATAGCAATAAAGAACAACATTTGGCTAACAGCAGCTCACATTGCGGGGAAGAGCAATTATTTAGCGGACAGCTTGAGTCGCAAAGTACTAATACAGACAGAATGGTCACTCAATACTCAGATAGTTCAGAACATATTTCACATTTGGGGAGAACCACTGATGGATTTATTTGCCAATCAGTGGAACAAAAAGACAACACTATTTTGCAGTTGGGCAAAACATCCCAAAGCATTTGCGAACGACGCTCTCTCAATACCCTGGGAGACTCTTTTCGCTTATGCATTTCCACCAATTCCATTGATTCCACAGGTCCTAAACCACATGAAGCAATATCAGTGCAAGATCATCCTCATAGCACCGCGATGGCCACGCAGGTTTTGGTACACCCAATTGCTGGACCTTCTAATAGACAGTCCGATAACTCTTCCGATTCAGAAAGATCTGTTGTCTCAAAATCTTGTCTTACATCCAAATCCCAAAAGTCTAAATCTAACTGCATGGCTGTTATCGACAAACAGTTTCGAACAAAGGGATTTTCTTCGAAAACAAGAAAATTGTTATCAGAATCTTGGCGAACAGGTACAAAAAGGGACTATTCCGCAAAATTTAGAAGATTCAGTAGCTGGTGTAGTGAAAGGAAAATTGATCCGTATACAGTATCTTTAACTGATATGGCCGATTTTCTGGCTGATTTATATCATACTGGTTTACAATACAAAACCATTACAGGTTATAGGTCGATGCTCTCCTCAGTGTTACCACCCATTGACAATAAACCTGTAGGTCAACACCCAACCATCATTAGACTGTTAAAAGGGGTTTTCAATTTACGTCCACCTCAGTCCAAAATGGTTCCTGATTGGGATTTACCTATTGTTTTGAATGCTCTAAAACAGAGCCCCTTTGAACCACTATCAGAAGCAAGGTTGAAATTTGTGACCTTAAAAACTGTTTTTCTCATTGCAGTAACAACATTCAGACGCTGTGGTGACCTTCAATCTTTAACACTTGGAGAAGAGAATGTCCGAGTTCAAAATAGAGGAGTTTCTTTTGTTAGAAAAGGACTTAGTAAACAAGACAGACTGAACCATATTAGTCCAAATATATTTGTTCCTGCCTTCAAAGAGTCTAAGTTAGATCCCAAACGTGCAATTGCATTTTATCTAAAGAGTACAGAAAGGTACAGGAAAACGGTTGATGGTGATGAATTGAAACTGTTCTTATCATACATCAAACCTCATAAACCTGTTTCTAAACAAACTATTTCCAGATGGTTAGTGAAGACTATAAAATGGGCTTATCGAAGTCATAACAAAGATTTAAAGGTTAAAGGTCATTCCACACGTGCTATTGCTCCATCCTGGGCATTGTATAAAGGTGTTTCCTTGAAAAATATCATGGAAGCAGCCGATTGGACAAGGGAGTCCACATTCACTAGATTTTATTTGAAAAACATAAATGTTAACTTTTTAGAGTAATATGGGCTCTGAATTCGGCGAGTTGCTGAATTAGATTTGAGGTTTATACTGAATTTGTATATAGAGAATGCTACTAGTAGTAGCATATGTGAACTTTACCACACTTCTGCAAGCAGAGAAGTTTAAGTCTGTAAGAACAGAAATTGTACAGTGTATTGTCAGCAGAATATGGACTAAGATAAGGTAAGGATTTATGTTCCCACCCTTTATTTTTAGTTGCTTTGGAATCATCCAAATAGTATGTCAAGCAAGTATTAGTGATGAAATGAAATTGTAATTTTTGTATTCAAAAATAAATTTTATGAAATAATAATACTTGCTTGACATACGGTTAATTCCCACCCAGTTTATAAGGTGGCACTTCGTCGCCGAAAGGAACTGATGGATGGGATCATTTTACATATACACCGGTTCCGGTAGACTGGTTACATTCAATTTTAGACTGGTTTTGTGTTAATGAACCCAAAGTCTAAAATGAGGGCGAGTTGTAGAAAGTAACCGAAAGTATATCCAAATAGTATGTCAAGCAAGTATTATTATTTCATAAAATTTATTTTTGAATACAAAAATTACAATTTGATCAACTGTTACTGAAAAACTGTTGGACAAATTGGGTTAAATTGGATAAAAACAGAGTATACTGTAAAATCATTTAATTTCGTTGGGACGAAAGTTCGTGGTTTGGTAAAAAAAGACAATTTCGTTGGCATTTGAATTCGTGGATTTTGCATTTCAGGTAACAAAACAAGGGGCAAAATCAATGTTCGTTGGGATTAAAGTTCGTGGTTGAAGTGAACCACGAAATCCACGAAATTTAATCCCCCACGAAAATTAATGATTTTACAGTATATGAGATATTATGTTTGTAGGTTGGTGACATAATATCTGTGATTGATATGCCTCCAACAGATGATACAATATGGTGGAGAGGTAAACGGGGATTTGAGGTAAGTCATATCATCAAAGATAGAGACACTGCATCCAGTTCTATATTTTTAAGTTTCAATTTTCTGGATTATTCTGCAATTCCGAATTTGCATATTCTGCAAGAGCCATCTTTTCTAGCCCAAATAAAAGTTATTTGATGTTATCTTGAGATATGGCAAAGTTATGGTCAATTTAATCTGTTTTGATGGGATTTCTTAATAAAAACTGATTCAAATATGGAAACAATGTTGTTGAAGGCCTTTTGTTTTTCAAAAATGTTCGACCGCATACTATTATCCTGATTTTAAATTTGGCACCGTTGACACCCGTGTATAATTGAGTATCTGAGGTATATCCTGTGAGTTTTAATAATTGATCTAAACGATTTCATCAACTGACATAACTCTATGAGAATATTTCCATGAGTCAAACAGTTCACATTGTCACCGCCTTCAATTGATGATTGGACAAACAATGCTAAGATTCACTGAATCGTGAATTGTTACATAAAACGTCTAGGATGTATTAGATTGTATTTCTGTGAATTTCTGTTATTCCATGAACCAGGACCAAAAACTTTCAACAATCAATATTTGTAGATTATGTGATCATTCATTGTGTTTTATGCATACATTATTGTCAATTACAAATGTTCATGGAATTAATATTGTTCAATAAAGCAGTTTGCAATTAATGGTTATGTGGTTTATCTGACATAATAGGCTGTTTATCAAAAATTCTTTGACCCATTGTTTTGAAAATTCTGGAAGTATTGTAGTTATTCTAATGTATTTGTTTACAGGTTGGATTTTTCCCGTACGAGTGTGTAGAAATCATCGGAGATAAAGTACCTCCTGCAGTAGTTAGTGGTATACCAGAAACCCCACAGAATAGAGCTTGTGAGTTTCCATAGTAACCATTCTACAACTATTCTAGTTGTCATTGACAATCAGTTGACAACCTGATTTTATTATATAGGGAATATTTGTTCGTTTTTCGATTGAGTGCATTAACTGTTTATATCCGATTGTATAGTGATTAAACTCTGTATTATCACTATCGGGTATCCCTTAGCCATACATTTAACTTTTTATGCCAATATTGACAAAATGCACACTGGCCCTGTATTATAACCTATGAGCACTTCCGTATACTCATAAAAAAAAATGAAACGCCCATCTAGCCAGCTCAGTTTGGCTAGATCTTCTTCTGTGAAATTTCTATGCATATTGACTATTATTATGTCTGCACATGTAGTGAGTTGTAAATATCATTATTCATTGATAATTAATTAAAAAAACCTTCTAAAATCAAAATGATATAATATTACTGTGCTTGCTAAATACGAAATGAGTTACAGCTACTTTTCATATTCATGTATGTAATTATATCAGTCTTTTACATTACTTATGCTGTATCTTGGTTATGATTGTTGAGGTTGTATTGTGATGTGTATGTTATGTTCTGACTTCAGTGTTGAAAAAGCATGGCAAGTTTATATCATTCCTGAGATTATTCTTCAACACACGACCAGCACGTATACAGTTAAAACAGTCTGGTATTGTGAAGGAACGTGTGTTTGGATGTGATCTTGGTGAACATCTACTCAACTCTGGACATGATGGTAAGCTGGGGTGTCTGAACTATGTACTGACTAACAATCAGTATCAGCGGTTCTGCATTGGCTGCAGATTGGCTGCATTAGAAAGACTTTTCTTTTCTGCACAAATTAAAAGTTATTTGATGAAAATATTCACAAAGAATTGACAAAGTTATGGTCATTTGAAGTTCCATAAGCTGAATGATAACTAAAAAACTATGTTTGAAGTAATTAGTTAAGGTGTAGAGATGTATGTTAATGGCATCTGAAACATATTTGTTAATCGTTTTCACGGTGTTTTGCCTGAGTTGAACCCCGGATTATGGTGAAGGCAGACTTCACTTCTGCCATGTTAATGCTTTAGATTCAATGTACATGAGCATCCAGGCAGAATGACCAACCACCCTCCAACTAGCTTGATACCTTTCTTATACATTGTGTGCCAATTGAAACAGCTGAAAAATGGCAAGTACGTTCAAACCTGCAACCAGTATAACTCTGCCACTGATACCACTTTCAATTGAACAACAATATCTATATTTCACTATTGTATTAATTCTTACAGTACCCCTTGTATTGAAGAGCTGCGCTGACGTGATAGAAACACACGGTCTTGTTGATGGCATTTATAGATTGTCGGGTATAACCTCCAATATACAGAAACTCAGGTATGTTAAATTACTACAATCAATGTTCAGAGTTATTTACCTTAAACATCAAAGTCATGGCAGGTCAAGAACTTCCATGAAAATTTGACGACAATATGTTTTTCCTCCAATGTGGAGAAGTTGCTGGTCCCTTGTGGTAGGTTAGTTAGTACTTGCATGGATACAGTCCAGGAAAACCAGTTACGTTGACAGGAAACCCAGTTATGTTAGCAGGAAAACCAGTTATGTTAACAGGAAAACCAGTTACATTAACAGGAAAACCAGTTGTGTTAACAGGAAAAACAGTTATGTTAACAGGAAAACCAGTTACATTAACAGGAAAACCAGTTGTGTTAACAGGAAAAACAGTTATGTTAATATGAAAACCAGTTATGTTAACAGGAAAACCAGTTATATGTTAACAGGAAAACCAGTTATGTTAACAGAAAAACCAGTTATGTTAACAGAAAAACCAGGTGTGTTAACAGGAAAACCAAACTGGAAGTTGTTAGAAACAGAGTGAAACTCTTAATAAATAGTCTTTTTTTTAATATGAAATATTCATCTAGAGACGCATTGAGTTTCTTCCCTTGAATACACATTTCAATGTAATTAATGTAGACAGGTTTCATTACATGGTATATAACATGACTGAAGGATTTGATGTTGAGAAATTGTTTGTTAATATGTCTAGACAAACTGTATTGAGAATTATATTCTACTCTATCTAGTTATACCACAGACAATTTCTTACTGATGCATGATACACTATAAGCATTTGTAATGCCTTATGATGTTTGTCATTTTATTGCATTCTGAAACTCATTTAATATGAAGGTATTGAATATTGTAATGAAATATACATGCATGTTGTGCCTGCATCTAGGGGTCCTACAATTCTGGAATTATCCAGAAATCAGGATTTGCTGCAACTAAATGCAAGTTTTATAATGCAAGAAATTCATTTAATTTCAATTGGATGAAATTTCGTGGTTTTGTTAAAAAAGACCATTTGGATCAGACATTAAATTTGTGGATTTTGCATTTCAGGTAATACATACAAGGGTTAAAATTATTGTTCAGTGGGATTTAGTTTCATGGTTAAAGGCGAACCACAAAATCCACAAAATTTAATCCCCCATAAAAATAATGATTTTACACTATGTGTGTGTTGTTATTTAATGTGTTTATGTGTATGTGTTTCAGACATGCATTTGATGAAGATCGTGTACCTGATTTAACATCTGAAGATTATCTCCAGGATGTACACAGTATATCCTCACTGTTAAAGATGTACTTCAGAGAATTACCAAATCCACTTCTAACTTATCAACTTTATGATAAATTTGCTGTAAGTATTCTTGAGTTTCGACTTTCTGTTTCCAATCAATAACACAATACGATAAAAAAGCAAAATTAATTCAAACAAAAAATGGCAGACTTGAGTGTTGATAATTCTCACATGCCGGCAATATTTCCTTTATTGACACAAAACAAAATGTTCCATAGTATATTGGCCCATACACAATGAAAATGGTATCATGTTGATTTCTATTACATCATACAGGTAAACAACATACTCACGCAAAATAACTGTGACTTTATATTTAATTGCTTATATAGTTGTATGCTTAAATCCTGTTAGAATTGCAATAAAATAATCAAACGCTGTAGTATATCTGCTGATATACAAGGGTTTTTTGTTGTGACCCTTGTAGTTAACCGATCAAGCCTAGGGCCATCGTAGTGACTTCCTAGGCATAAGAACTCCAAACCATTGTATATCACCCAATATACTACAAGTTGTCGTTGTTTATTTCTTAATCTAATAATAGTAATATAAAACTGTATTCATGTGTTTTTAAAATATGTGTTACAGAATGCAGTGAAAGATGAAGACAATAAGTTATTACGTATCCACGATGTTGTACAACAGTTACCACCGCCACATTATCGTACTACCGAATACTTGATGAGACATCTAGCTAGAGTCGCTGCACATGGTCATAATACTGGCATGCACTCCAAGAATCTCGCTATTGTATGGGCTCCAAACTTGCTCAGGTATGTCATGTGTAGATATTTACTTATAACTATGGTACCATGATATATATATATCTGTAAACATCAGGGTACAGTTTTATCATAGCATTAACACTAGCTTAAGATCTGTTATAGCTATATGGAAAATGTACAAATCTCCAACGAAACTTAAAAGCTGTTTATCAGAATTACTACTGTGGGCATACTTTGTTGTAATAGTTATCAATTGTTTATCAATCGCTTGCACCAATAGATAGAAAATTAGACCTTACTGGATCATGAATTTCCTGTTTCGAGAGACTGTTTGGAGAAATTTTGTTCATAAAGGTTGGTTTTAAAAAAAGGAAAACAAATAGGTTGTTGAGTTGTTTTTTTCCACAAATTTATTTATTATATATTGTGTTTAAAAATGATGAATGGATGATGAATTGTATGCTTGTAGATCTAAAGAGTTAGAGACGGGTGGTGGAGCAGCTGCACTGCAGGGTGTTGGTATACAAGCGGTGGTCACTGAATTCCTTATACTCTATGCTGATATCATCTTCAGTGATAAAATGCCATCATATTCATCTCCAGAACTCAAAAGTAAGTATACCCTGGGCCCGGAATTACTTACACTTAGCACTCAATACATGCATGTTGATGCATTTATACCTGTGATTTATATGTCATGTAAATGACCCATTGATTGGAAATAAAAGTTATTCTATTCGTCACTCAAATATTGAAAATGTAATATAATGAGCTATTATTTGATCTTGAGGGGAAAATTGTATGAAATCTGATCAATTTTCTTTGAGTTATTCCCCTTTGGAACATTTTCTTTTCTTTATGGCACAGATTGCAATTGTCATGTATCTCTTCCAATAGTGTTTTGGTACCTATGTAGCATGTACACCATCAAAATGAAAATAGAATTTATAAATTATAGAATTATTCTTAATGTAATTGCATAGAATTGCTGTAAATTGATAGATTTGAGCTACATGAAATATTTTAACTGTGGCATTTGTCTGTTTTTGATATACAAGAATTTTAGTCTTGATAAATTCATTTATTATGTTCAATTTCAGAAACTCATAAAAAGCCTAGACCAAAATCTCTCGCTATTTCTACACCAACGAGATTATTGTCGTTAGAAGAAGCAAGAGAAAGAGCATTGATTGGTCACTTTGTTAAACCCGACCAGAAATATATAGATGTTGGTGGTGGACCAAATACTTTACCTTCCAAATATCATACAGTGCTAGATCTACCAGGATACAAGTATGTGATTTGATTCAACATCCTATAGGCTGATTTCCTTCTTTTTATGCCCAGGCGTAACAATAGTTCCAGTGTTTCTGAGGAAAACCGTATCAATTACTCTTGAAACCCTGTTCCCGCCATGATTTCAAAGAGAATGAACTAGTTTTCCCTCGTTAAAAGCCCAAATTTCTCACTGCAAAAAAGCAGGATAACCTGAAGGATAACAAAGAAATAACAAAAAATGGTGACCCCAAATGACCAAATGAAACGCAGCTTTTATTTGAAGACCTTTGTACACAAACATGTTGTCTCCAATTCTTGCCATGTGTATGGAATCTTTTCTTTGCTGGTTATACATCTAATGTGATTTTTTTGTTTCAGAAAAAAGGGCTCAAAAGATTTGACTAATAATAAAGGGAAGAAATCTCCAGGTGGCTTGAAATCTCTATTTACAAAGTCTAGATCGGGTAGTATTAGACAGAAAGGACGCAAACCTAGTCTTCAAGGTAGGAATACATGTCAAATATCATTATAACTCTTAATCAGTGATTTTTTTACCCCTGCGTCCTGCGTCCTTGACGCAAAAAAAATACAGAGGACGCAAAGTTTAAGAATATGTGCATTCCCGGGACGCATGCTATTTACAAGTAGCGAGTCCGCTCATTGTCGCATTCACCCCTCTTCCGGACTTAATTATGTCACTGATAGCCATCAATAAACAGATCCATTGATTGTCCTGGATTAATGACCAGTTTATTGCCCCATTCACACCTATGGATACACATGATAGTGTATCCCTACTCAGCTGGAGACATAATTAGCAGACGAACTTTTGTTTTTCTTGATTGTCAATTTTTGAACGGTGTTGCGTGTAATTTTTACAAGCGTGAGAAACACTCTGTTAAACGTTCGCAACAATACGTAACGGCCTCCGTTGCTTTAGATCTTTATTTATTAAAGTCAATTATGTTTAAACTTTTGATATCTTGTTTGCAACGTCAATTACTGATGACATGACTGGCACGTGTGTGCTTGAATGGTCCAAGATGGCATGAAAACAAAAAGAAGAAAAGAATGGGGGGGGGGGCAGACAAATAATTGAAAAACTTTGAAAAAAAATTCAAACTTCAAAATCATTCACAAAATCTAAGAAATATGTAGGAGAAGTCTGACCATAGCCTTGAAGGTTATTCAACACAACCCCTAAATTTCAATAGAAATACCTCACATAAGAGAGAAGATTTCTGTGATTAATGACTCCCTACTGGCCTAGAGTAAATGCCAGCATTTTATAGCTTTTGTAACTGATATTTAAAAGGTTAACCCAGGTCAGCAAGGTCAGTCTTCAAGTAGATACTCAGATAATGTACTAAAAGGCCACCTTTGAACTTGTTAAATGTTAATTGACTCATCAATATAAATTAATAAAACACACAGTCACTGTATAGATTTGTTTTGTCCCTCCAAATAATTTATTTGAGCAAGTTTTCCATTAAAAATTAGAATGCTTCATTTTTTACTACGTATCTGTCTATAGCTATGGCTTGATGAATACCAGGTCTACAAATCCAAAATTTTCTAGGGGGAGGTCCCCCAAACACCCGTGGCAGGAGGGGGCCACTGTCACTGGGCGACTTGCTAGTGCCCTTATATGGCCCAGAACCCTGCCCTTCTTCAATCCTAGCCGGAGCTCTGTTATGCTTTGATGCTAAGAAAGTCAATACTTTTCTCAATACTAAGGACTCACACTTTGGTTTGGGACTCATAGATGTTTAGGCCAGCGAGTCCTAGGACTCACACATGTTAAATTGTAAAAAAATCACTGCTTAATACATTGTATATAGGGTATAACCCCATTAATAAGACCGCAAGAACTTTAAAACCTTCTTATTAAGTTGGTCTGCATATTGAAATTGAATAAGGAATATTGGAATAGTTTTACTCCAGTACTCAATGTGATCTGGTTCTCCACACTTATCTTATGGTAGAAACAACTTTTACAGTCTTCCACGTTTTTTGTTTAATAAATATTCATATAATTATTATGAAGCATTGAAATGAGTGATGCTTATTTATCACAATAGCTTTAGCAAAGGATAAAGGTCATTAAGATTATTTGTGCCTTATGTACCTTATTAGAGAAAAACTCTTATTTTTCACAAATTCTGGATTACATCTATTGATTTGGTCTTTAAGTCTATTTGCCTTGTAAAAATCTGAAAAAATGCCTGCCATATTTCAACAGAAAACAGACTGGCCAATAATGCTATGCTCGGCATTATTATATTCTATGTAATGTTTATATATCTGTGGCTTATATTTGTGGTTTATATTTGCAGACTTTGAGAATGGTGAACGTAAGGCTATCACAGAGGAAGATGTTCAACATTGGAAACGACGTCGTATACGTAGTGCTAAAAGTGCCGAGTCACTGCTATCTCTTCCAGTAACTAGTCGTCTAGGTAGTCCACTCTCAGAAAGCTTGGATCCTAACCGGCTTATGAACATTCTTGCTGGTAAGTTATCTATCAATTTGATACTACATTATGCATTCAGGTTCCCATCTCCTGAAGAATCTCATCTCAAATTAAGATTTTGCTCAAATCTGAGTCTGTATTTGAGATTAATCTGAAGTTCAAGCTCTAGGTTTTCATGTGTGCATGCATCTCATTGAGAAAACTGTTTTATTCAATATGTCCAAAATTAAATTTGCTTTATAACATGGAAACCCTTAAGCCTAGCTTGTTAAACCTCCACATGTTTTAAGGTCACTAGGTCAAAGATCAAGGTCACCAGAGGGCAATAGTGTTACTGGAACACATCTTGTTCTCTTGTGAAAGCAAATTTAGTGACTTGATGAATAGAATAATAGGTTAGTGAAGTGATTGGGTGAGCCTTGCCAGATAAACTTACTCCTCAATGACACAAACCTAGTACTGTAAAATCTTTTAATTTGGTTTTGGCAAAAAAGACCATTTCGTTAGGACGTAAATTCGTGGAATTTGCATTTCAGAAAAAAATATTATCAGGGTCAAATTTCGCGCAATTCATAAAAAACAAACAGTGAAAACAATCTGTCATCAAATTACCGCATCGCTTATAATGATGCTATAAAGATATACAGGATGTCATTCCAGTTGATAACAGCTAATTTACGTTTTATTGCCCAATTAAATGTTACGTAACTTGTATACATGCGCAAGTGTCAACAAAACATGACTATATTATCGGACTCATCAAAGTGCTTTATTATTTATTTCCAAGTGTCTACTACGTGTCATGTGATACAGATTAAAAAGACAAGGTTAAAGTTCGTGCAATTACGGATACAGTATTATTAAAAGCCGATACGCGATAAATTGCTTGGTTGAGCGTATTTTTGGTCAGAAAAGATAGGACGAAGTGTCATATAATTATTTGTTTGTGATAGCGGATGTCATCGTATTCTTAATTAACATACGATACGCCAATTAAATAAAATGATAGACCGCATTCGTTATTTGTTTGTTAATTGGGAAGAAAGTTGTCTCTAATGTTCGAAACATGTTTCACACCTGATTAGTTAGCATAACATATGGAAACAATAAAACACATATTCAGATAACAATTTAGAAATAAAATTACAATAATTTGCCAGATTGCATATATGTCTTAATTGTTTTAGAAATGACCAAGCAAAAAAATCAAAATGGCGGCCAAGCGAAAATTGACTTACCTGTTTTGAATGGTATAATTGTTTGTTGGGATTTGATTTCGTGGTTCAGGCCAACCACGAAATCCACAAAATTAAATCCCCCACGAAAATTAATGATTTTACAGTATTCTCTAGATAACCATAGCTCATTGTCATTGCTAATCCAGTGTTATTTCTGGATATTTATATTTGTTCGTAAATATGTATGCACAAGTCTAGTTAATGAAGATATTACTTAATTACTTTCTTATACTAGTAGTACAAATATTACCTCACCATGCTCAATTTTCCCTACACATGAGGTTGTTCAATCAAATGAATGGTATACCATAAACTGATGTGTAACATTGTATATATTACAGGCAAGGATGTTACAAGTCCGAGTAAATTCCGATCTATGTCCATGGAATCACCTGGAACATTATCTAACTCACAGGCATACTCTGTATCATATCCTAGTTTCGTATTGGAAGATGAGGGTGGTAGAGAGATGGCAATAGATGTCAACCCTAATGGTACGTATTCCTTGATTTACTGCAAATCGTTTAATTTCGATGGGATAAAATTTGATTGATTGTGGAAGGTGGATAGTTAAATGTACTGCAAAATCATTAATTTTCGTGGGGGGATTAAATTTCGTGGATTTCGTGGTTCACCTTCAACCACGAAATTAAATCCCATTGAACAGTAGTTTTGTCCCTAGTACTTATTACCTAAAATCAAAATACTTTAATCAATGTCCCATCAAAATGGTCTTTTTTGCCTAAACCACAAAATTTAGTTCTATCCAAATTAATTGATTTTACAGTATGCAGATTACACTGTTTGATTCTCATCATTCAGATGACAAACAACTTGTTAAACATCATGATCCATTCTCTGATTCTGATTTTCTGATTCTATATCAAGTTAGAACAGCGCATTCCTTTGATTTAACTATTAACCAATGTTGTTGCATGTTACATAAACCACTTCGTCAAGTATTATGTCAACAATTCTATAAACAAAATTTCAAGAAATGGCAGTAAAATAAAAACAAAACTTTAAGTCAAAGCAAGTCTGAGAGTATTCATGAGTAAGGCCCCTTGTCTCGCTGGAACTTGGAAGGCATATAGTAGGAGAGACATATTGATATTGTGCTAGACCGATGTCTACCTGAACGAATGTCAAAAAGTTTGTTTGTACTTATTTTCCTAAATCATTGTTGGTACCAAGCCTAGCTGTGCATTTTGTGAGGAATTTAGATTGGATGAATAATGCGAGAGTTAAGGTGGTAGTTTCAATGTTCTTTGTTTGGTTGATATATTTACATGTTGTTTTCTTCTCTTACAGGTTTAAGTCCTGACTCTAGTAGTGAGAAGGACAGTAGTGAAAGAGATATCTCTGAGAGTCCTGAAGATGGCGTTCGACGTAAACAATCGTTTGTACGTACTGATCAGAAACGTAAAGTTATATGTCACAGAAGAACGCCGTCTGCTCCTACAACTCCGAAACACGAATCTCGAGATCACGGCGGTAGTTGTAGAGATGTTGATGAAACGTTACGCAATCAGCAGATGTCGGACAGATCTGTATCACAGCCTGTGTTAGAAGTGATCCTTACATCTAAACCACCGAAAGGCTCATCTAACAAGAGACAGGACTCAGACAGTGATAGGTTTCTAATTCATGGTTATGTGCCAGATGGATCTAATGAACGAGTGGCTGACGACGGTGGGTCGGAAAAACGTAAAGGGTCCAAAACTCCACCCAAGGATAGAAAAAAGTTAAAAGACGGGAAGGAGAAAAGTCCTTCTGTTGAAAGGGTTGTTATAACTGTAAAAGACAGGAGTAGAAAAAATAGTGAAAAAGAGAATATTCCTGATAGTGGACCGGAACTTATAAAACAACTTCCTGAGAGCCCAGGAAGTAAGAGAAAGTTATGGAGTAATTCTATCTCTAAAAGTGAAGAGCAGTCACAAACTTGCTCAAAAGCTGAAGTGTCTCTATTTTACAAATCTCCTTATTTTTTCTCGCGTGTTCATGACTATGCTGAAATAAATGATGCTGATTTGGACGAGTTTGAATCTCATATAAAACCTGTCAGAGATGAAGTTGATGGTGTGAAAAGTGCAATAACAAAAACTTCTGATGGAAACCATCATTATTCAGTGGAAAGTATTAGAAACTCAAAACATACAGAATCTCATGGAGAGAGTACTGGTGATGTGGTCCTTGAAACAAACTTTCCTGCTCGGAATCGCGGAGCTAAGGTAGATAATACGGAAATAAAAAACAGTGTTACCAAGGATACTATAAGACAGAGTCAGTCTAGTGGTGACTTTTCTAATGAAATAAGCAAACTGGAGCACGGTTTACAGCAGATTCATCACCGGGAACCTGTATATAGTACCAAACCTATGTCGAAATGTATCAGTATACCGGCAGATATACAAAAATCCTTGGAGAATATTCGTAGTGTAAGCGGTAGTCATTCGGATATAATGTCGTCGGTGACTATAAGTGAACTGTCCGTGTCACAAGATAATGTGTTTCCTGGTAACGATGTGAACGGTATAGATCGTAGGAGACGAAGTACGTCTCTCGATGGACTACATGATGAGTCTCCAATGAGTCGAACGTTGCGTGAAATAAATGCTCAGATTGATATAGCTTTTAAGAATGAAAAGAGTAAAGCTCATTCACTTCGAGATATTCAATCTTCACAGACTATCAGTGAACCTTCTAGTGTTGAACTATCTGAAGAACTTGTATCATACAATGATGAATTGGCCTTAACTCCTACTGGTCAAATGTATTTTGGTAGCATGCGAGATGTGGATGAATCTGTTGGTCAGAATAAGTTTGTGGATCGTCCAGCGGCTGAAATCCACATTGCTGATGCTCCACGGAAGATACATGTCCCTGTGAGGTCATCAAAGTCTGTAGATAGTGGCTCAACTGTAACAACTCCGACACGACCTTTGCCTCCAGCATCGCTGGATATAGTATCCCCAACTTCTGTGTCGCCACCTTCAGACTTTCCTAAATCCTGGTTACAGAAAAGTAAAGAAGAACCATTCAAAAAACCTCAGGATAGAAATGCTTATGTGAATATTGAAATACCATCAAAGACGGGGTTTAGGATGAGTGAGGAAGACTTTCAGAAGTTGTTGTTATCAGACCCGGACTCTTTGAAACAGTTTGAGCAAAGTATGATGTACAGTCCTGTTAGAGCAAGGAGTAAAGTATTCCCTGATGTAGATCGTTCTAGTAGATCAAGTATGGCCAGTCCATTGGAAGGTGTTGTGCCAAGATCAAAATCTAACAGATCTAGTATAGCGAGTCCGGATGCTAGTCCAGGTTCACATCGTGTTCAGCTACACAACAGAAGTTTTGGAAGTCCAGAGACCAGTCCACTTACATCTAGACCACCAAGAAATCAGAGTATAAGTAGTTTGGAAGCCAGCCCACAGTCGAGACAAAGAACCAGTCAATCTTTGACCAGTCTAGACAGTAGTCCTAAACAAAGAGGAAAATCAAAAGTCCCTGTCCCCTCCGATATAAGTCCAACTGTAAGACAGAAACTTAACCAGTCTTACAGTAGCTCTGAAGGGAGTCCGCATGCAAGGCAAAAACAAAACCAGTCTTTCAGTAGTGTTGAAGCTAGTCCTCCATCCCGCCAAAAACTGAACCAGTCTTTCAGTAGCTCTGAGGGCAGTCCTCAGTCAAAACAGAAACTGCACCAGTCTTCCAGCAGTAGTTCTGACAGTCCTAGACAGTTACACAACCAGTCATTTAGTAGTGTTGAGAGTAGCCCTCATTCTAGACCCAAGCATTATCCAACCATAGGCAGTGTTGAAAGTAGTCCACGGTCAGCTCAGAGACATAACCAGTCATACAGCAGTGCTGAAGCGAGTCCCCAGACTGGTGTACGACAGAAATCTGTACATTATGGAGGTACCAGTCCACAGGTTGAATACAAAAAGTATGGACACAGTCCAAGATCTGGAAGAAAACCATCGGAAAGTCCCCAACATGACAGAAAACCACATGTACTGCCTCTGACGAAAGTAGAACAGCATAAGAGTGGTAGTTCAATGTCTAGTCCGATGTCACCGGAGCATAAACAGCCTCGCTGGGAAGATTTGGCCGGATTGAATGACAGTTTTAATGAGATAGATATGGCTGTGTTCCATGATAATTGGAAGAAATGTTTGGCACCTACGGGAGATTCAATACGTTTGTCAGGTAACACATCAGATTCTGCCGAACAATTGTCAAGTCACACCGAACCTGAAGTCAGTACAGGTACTGATACTGTTGTTCTAGAGCGGCCATCTTTTCAACGAAAAACTGCTCAAAATAAAAAGAAGTCTAAATATGATAAAGTCTCAGCAAGATCTAGAAGTACTGAATTTGAAACGTATGACAACGTACCAGAACATGAAGCGTTCGTACTGCAACAAGGAGTTGTACGGACAGATAGTCCTGCATCACGACATAACAATAAACCCCTTCCTGCAGCCTCATCCTTACCACAATCCCCGGTCTCTGCTGTCACCTCTCCCGGTAGCTTTCTGGAACATTCCAGCAGTTTTGAATCAAGTTCATCTGTAGCCGGCTTGTACCACGGTGTATCGTACGAATCAGCTGCAGGATTTGGTGGTGTGGGTGTTACAACAGATAGATCAGGAGCCATGAGGAAATCTAACACAACTCCAGTACTTACCAGACAGACTTCATTTGACTCTTCGTTTAAGAAATCAGTTCGGGTGACGAGCTTAGGTTCTTCGTTTGAGGAATCTGATGCAGAGTGTAGGTCTAGCAGGTCTAATGTTGTATCACATGGTGTGCCTGCTTCCTATGTCTCATTGTCTAATGAAAGAAGTCAGCAAGAATACAGTGCTAGAGGAGGGTTTGGTAGATCTGCTGGTCATCAAAGTAGCAGCCAATCATCTGTGTTGATGAGATCTGAGAGCAACCAATCAGATTTCTCGTCTTATCCAGATGTTAACCAATTAAATAACAATGATCATTACAGCAGCCAATCAAGTGTAGGGACACTTCTACCACAGATGTTAGAGGAGATGGATGTAAACGAGAGTTGTTTAGGGATTGCATCACATCAGAACATGTCCAATGAAATGAAGGAGATGATGCAGGAACAGATGAAGGAACATGCAGGAATCTTGTCACCGCTGGATGACGCCATGGCTCCATTCCCTGGTATCTCATCCCCACGGTTACAGCAGAGGTCGTTCTTTGACACTAATCCATTGCCTGACATTGATATGGAATCTTCCATTGAAATCCCGTCTAATATTGGTTTGATCAATCTACCAGAGATTCACCTACAGATTATAGCTGAAGGTCCTACTGTGATAGCAACACCGATGGTACTGAGTCAGCTAATACCAGAAGTTCCGCATCAACCCATTGACAACACAGAGGAAGAGTTCCAGAATGCAGTCAATGATGATCTAGAAAGGAACATGGCTAGTCTACATAATCAAGTCCCTCAGCATGCAAGTGTGTGTGAACCTCCTGAAAAGAATCGTGCTCAGAGATTTGGACAACAGGATGGGAACTACATAAATGTTGCAGTATCAAATCGTCACTATGACAACCGCAGTCCTGGACTGGAGCATGTTGTTGCTCTGTCACCTAACTCAGTGACAGTCATGGAAACACCTGCTCCTGTAATGCAGGACTCTATGTCTTCATCAACTTCCTCACAAGTAGACCTGATGAGTACAAGCTTCAGTTATCCTCAGAACTTTGATTCCTGGCATTACTACAGTCCCATGGTAAACAGTCTCAGCTTACCCGGAGATCTAGCCCCTCCACCGTTGGAAATGATAGAAATGTGTAAATCCACACTAACTGCTAAACCACCATCTGGTAAAACTAGGAGAAATAAACCAGATGACGACAATCAAGTTGTACAAATCAACTGGGAATATCCAAAACTACTCGATGAAACCAGTAAGCAGGAGGTTAAAAAGAAAACTAAAAAGTTGAAATCTTTGTCGACATCTCAGGTTGGTTCAGGTTATGTAAGCTCTGAGAGAGGGGAAGAAATACTTGTAATGGATAATCGACCTAGTTTGAAGAAAGCTGGTGGTGTTGACATGCGAGCTAAACCATCCAATCTACCAATATCAGGTATAATAGAATCGGATCAAGGAGAGAACTCGGGGTCAGAAGATGACGTGTTTGTGGATCCTAGTGAAGTCACTGAAGAAACTAACTTCTTTGCAGCCGGATCTAAGTATTTCAAAAGGAGAGATTTTCTAAGTTACGGCCATATTCCAGCTACTGAGAAAAGGAGTGATTTTGGTGAAACTGGTCCGAGAGAAGTATTCAGATTTGAGATTCCACCAAGATGTTCATTTGATGAAACAATGATGACAGCCAATCGTCAGAGAGAAGAATCAAATAAAGTCAATTACCATGACGACCTGATGGACATTGGACATGAAATGTCTGAGGATATCAGATTTAGTAAGGCTCACAGATCCAGTAAATTGTTAACTTTATGTGAAAAATTTGAGAAAGAAACCGGACCAACATCTCCATGTGAAGGTGAAGATGGAAAGAAGCGAACAATAACTCCACCAGAGAAGAACATAGTGTCTTCTATACGACAGATGCATGAATCATTAGAATTTGATAACAAAGAAAATAAAGCAGAAGTGAACACCAAGCCACAGAAAGTGGGTAAAGTTGCTCAGGATGACGCACAGCATGATGTTGAAAATGTTAACCTGCACCCAGCATCATCAGTGGTTGGGGTTCATGGTAGTGTTACCGGTAGTGCAGATACCACACAGCCTCAGCGTACCGGAACCTCTCCATCTACACAACGTAATATCCCCACACTTCAAGGTAAACCACCACTATGTAGAACTAGCTCAAAGCCTCGTACTGCTAGCGAATCTTCTCAAGGTGAAGTGGAGTGCACTAAGGTCACTGGAAAAGTTAACAAGAGTGATAGCAGTGCAAAGTCTAGATACGAGGGGTCACCTAAAGGTCAACGTCAGTCGTATATATCCTCAGATGAAGGTTCACCTAAATCCTTACCTCATAGTGGCTCTCCTAAAGGTCAAAGGTATTCAACAGAAGTGTCTCCAAAATTGAAAGGTAAAGATGGCGCCACTGTCATACCTCGACATGCTGGTTCCCCAAATGCTACAAGGAGTGAAACAGGGTCCAAAATTCCAGTATTGCGTCAGAGTAGCTTTACCAAAGATGAAACAAAACCTGAATCACCTCATAAAAGAATCAGTAGCTCACCGAAAGGTACTAGACACAGTTGGTGTTCAACTGAAAGTGAAGCTAAGGGCAAACATAACAATAACAGTGATAAAAGTGACCAAAGGGTTAACGCACATAGTAAACATAAAACTGATTCTGCTCTCACTAGCAATGGACATAAAGGTCGTGAAAAATGTGATAAAGACAAAGCTGAAAAGAAAAAACGGCGCGGAAGTATTAAAGAGTTGACTAACATTTTTGAAGAAAAGATTGAAAACCTTGGGAAAAGTGCTAGTAGTCCGTCTCCAACACAAGTCAAAATAAGGTCCCGAGTTCGTAGTGTGTCCCCTAATAGTGTTGTAAATAAGTCTCCCACCCTTCCAACGAATGTACGACATAGTATGGAACTGCCAAGCAGAGAATCTCTACCATCTGATACTGTGTCTAAATCTATGGATCCTAATGTAAAACTTGGATCTGTTAGAATGGGCCCTAAGCCTTTCTATGGTGCTAAGTAATTAATAATGTATATTACGTGTTTATCTGTGTATTACTGTGTCATTAGGCCCCAGTTTTCTTTAGTTTTTAGGTTTACATAAATTTTTGAAAACTTTGCAGCCTGGTGGAGGGAATATAAAACTAACAAAAGGCCCTTCTTGGGTCATTGGTCTGTCAGACTTGGGCTGATGAGCCACCTTTAGATCCTTTCTACATTTCTGACCATCTTTATGTCTTCAATATATCTCCATTTGCCCCTGGAAGCAAAATTTAAAAAAAAAATCTTGTAAACCTAAAACTGAAGAAAACTGTGGCATTACTCAAGTCTGTTGTACATACTTGCGTGTAAAGATCACCATTTAGTTTACTAGTTAATTTATAAACATTTACATTAGCATTGTATTGTACTGGTTATATTTATTCTTTCAGTTTCTTTCTATTCAAATACTGTAAAATCATTTAATTTCAATGGGACAAAATTTCGTGGTTTTGGTAAAAAATACCATTTCGAAGGGACATTAAGTTGTGGATTTTGCATTTCAGATAATGAACACAAATGTCAAAATCATTGTTTGATGGGATTAAATTTCGTGGTAGAAGGTGAAAAACAAAATCCACAGAATTTATCCCCCACGAAAATTAATGATTTTACAGTAAGTTAAAGAGTATTTTAACATAATATTATACAGGGTGTGCTACTAAGAAGCTTTGATAGCAGCATTTGTCGCAAAGCATTTTTTAAAAATCAGTCTGAGTTTTATTAGGACTTTAATTTTATTCACTTTATGCATCATAATGAAAAATCTGCCATCATTTAAAGAATAATTATCATTTCTATTATATAGCTGCCATTTGTAAAATAGAAACTACGCTGTATTCCTCTTGGTATTAACCAAAGAACACTGAACATAGTTAATGTATTATATGTGTATATATACTGATAATGTTTGATATTGTTGTCCGTGTATAATCTAGTCAACGAATGACATATTTGTTGTAAACTTTTATATTATACTTCCATTCTTATACACAGGTAACTGTATTATTGATAAGGAGTAAAACGGTAAAATTTATATTTTTTGATAAAGGTATATTTGTAAAATAGCCAGCATTTCAAGGTAGGACTATAATTGGGAATTTTTTCAACAACAACACGTATTCTGTAGAATTATTATTATTATAGTTACGTTTCGGCCGAGGCCTTCTTCAGAATACCTTCTTCATATTTTTTTTTTTTTTTTTTTAAGGTAGGACTATCAAATACAAGAATTGACTATCGATATCTTCATAAGCTAATTACATTCATACATTACATTGCTAAAACTTCATGCATGAAAGAAAAATATAAAATTTACAAAAATGTTTTTTTTATTTTTTTTGTTATCAATGATACAGTTACCAGTGTTCTTATATGGTTCACTTCCCTACAGTGCTGCTTTCAAGGTGTGCACAAGTTTTATGATGTTTTATCCATACATACGCAACAACACAAACAATACCAGTCATAATGAAACCTAATTTCATTATACATATTTAAGTTGAAATATTTTTGCTGAAATCTAATTTATTACTTTATTTTAAAACCTTTCACTGCCAGTAACTGTTCATGTAATGCAATGTGGACATTTCTGGTATCCTGAGTTAACTCCCTTGCAGGATATTTCTCATTAGTATAATACAAATTTTCTGGTATCTTTTAAGGGCTGATCAAGACATTCTTTTACCTTGTCTTTAAATTCAACAAGTTATATACAGTTTTATGATCACCCCTCAGTAGATACGCACAATTTTTCTCACTACTTGTGAATTTAATATTATCGTACCACTGTCCACTGTATCATTTGTATACTCTATTTGTATCTGCATTTTGTCTGACTTTTATGTCGGATCCGCATGTACAGGCATTTTGTCTAACTTCTTTGTCTGATATGGTTACATTTCCACTAGCACTGATTGGACATTTGTTTCGAAGAGTCCTCGTTTAATTTAAATGTTTTAATTTTTTTATTAGTTTTCATCAACAATATGTTTATATGCATTTTTTGGCCAGTTTTAGAATTCCTTTTACATTATTACGCAATTTTTGCCTGATTTGTTATTTCATTTTGTTAAGTTAACACTAATATATTTTACTGGATCTCCAATTAGGATCACATTTTATTGTTAAATTCCATAATTAATTATGCATTTATATTTTTGTTTTGTATGTCGCAAACATGTCCGTTGATACTTGTTGAATCAATTTGATAGCACTCACAGGAATTCAAGAATTATCAGCTTGACACAATTGTACTGTAGTTTAGATTTTATTTTGTGCCAGTTATGTTTAAGTATTTAACTCAAGCATTTTACTTAACTACAATAGTGAAACCTTCCATAGGATTGGTTGTCTTTTTGAGTTGTTTCTATGGTTTTAATCAGGGGTTTTACTATTCCGGATTTGCTGCATTAGGAAGACATATATTTTTTGCACAAAATAAAAGATATTTGATGAAAAAAATCAAATAATTTACACAGTAATGGACATTTCAAGTTCCATTAGCCAAATTCTAACTATAGAATACGGTAATGTTTGAAATCTTGTTAAATGGGAATTTTTGCTTATTGTGTCCGGAACAGACTTGCACATCTTTTTCAGGATTGGGCATTATGCCTCAGTAGAACCCCTGTTTAATATCAATGAGTAATAATACTGTATAGCGGGTATATTTCGCGGGGGTTTAATTTTCGCTATATTCGCGGTCAACATCGAATGCGCGAAATCTAAACCCCGCGAAATGATCACCAAAAATATACAAATTTTACAAAGGGGGACAATGCATCAAGAAACTTTAAGAAATAATCCAACATTACTGCGCAAGACGTAAAAACGACACATTGTGTCGCTTCTGTAAATTACGGTAATAATAAATAGACTACGACATGTATAAAGTATGGTTGAAATTGGATATTTGTAAAGAACGTGTTTAAATCTCTATGCATGCATATCAATATCGTTTGAAGGTGTGAATTGTAAGCCGTTTCATCACACTTGTTCAATTTCAATAACAGTTTTGTTTGCGGAACGTGTAAATGTTTGCCGAAATAATGATTTGTTTGTAAATAGATCTACTTATTTTTCTTATGTTAGCAGTTAATGATCAGTATGTTTTGTTTATTGCGTTTCTTTATCCTCACCACCGCATAATCCTTATGGGTAAGGCCTCCAGAAGACTTTTAGTTTTGGGGGGATATTGCATTATAATATACAGAAGATGCCTTAATTTCAGAAGCATCCCTTGTTCTTTTTCATGCCATATTTATAGCACCCATACATCGGAACTCGGTTTAAAGTATCACCCAAAAGACTATCAGTATTCGAGCCCACAACACCGAGATCAGTAGTGACTATTATACTCGTACTCTAACGTTTACCACCCCTTCCATGTTTACCAATAAGGTTTTAATTTCGCGGTCAAGGCCGTTAGCGCGAAATCAAAACACCGTGAATTCAAAAGGATCCAATTAACGCGAAAATTGGACACCGTGAAATATACCCGCTATACAGTAAACAACAAAGTAACAACAAATGAAAATTGTGAGTTATAGTTGAGGTGAACTATTAACTTAGGTTGGTCTTTTAGTGAGGTTATACTGTAATAATGATTGTTATCTAGTCTTGTGACTCGCAGAATGTAAGAAATGTATTTTATTTAGATAGTTGATATGGTGCTTATTTGATCAAGATGTTGTCTATAGTCGATCCATTCAAATTATCCATCTTTATGAGATTATGAAAATTATTTTAATTTTTTTCTAAATGTTCTGTGACCTGAAACCAAGTCAAGTTAATTTATTATCCATACATGTGCTGTATCTTTCTGTGTAACACACTTTCTTCGTTTGTTATATTATTTTCCTTAGCTTAATTTTTTTTATTCACACCTCTTTAAAATTTTATTGATTTCTTTACTATATTTAATTATTTTAGTATTGCAGTCCTTACCCAAGTTTTAAAATGGATGATGTTGGTATTAAATATATATAAATAGTGAAGTCAGTTAATGGTGTCAACAATACTTGTGCTCTTTGTATCTCTGATAGACATTAAAGGGACTAAACTCCATTGCTAAGATAAAAACATGTTTTGTTGACATTTAATCACAAAAGTATGTTTTACGAATACATAACGATCAAAGGTGCTATTGATGAAAATGTGTTGAAATGTATTGCATTAGTCACGCAATAGATTTTAAGTGCTTAAAAGGTAATAAACTGACGTTATGTGAATATTTTTCTTCTAGATATGCATTCGTGTATGCAAGTATTAGGTAGGTCAAGCCAAACAAATGCGATTTTAAGAGAGCTTTTTGATAAATTTTGCAATTTACAAACTGGAGTTGAGTCCCTTTAAACATCGTAAGACTTTTTATCAGCCTCCTCAGGTTTTGAATTTGCTATAACATTTGTATCTCCTGTTTTACTTTCACATAACCTAACAATTTCTATATACTAGTTTACTGTTCTCTGTAGCTTATTGTATGTTTTCTTGTGGGTCCAATTGGTTTATCACATTCTGTGTTTGGTTCTGTGTTTCAAACTTTTATCATACCATCCCAAGTTGGTCATGAATTACTAAGACATACCTACAAAATGTTTCATTGAAATCATACACACTGTCTCTCTCTATGTTTATAAGAAGTGGTACTGGTTTCACTTCGTAAAAACGTTACCTCCATACTATAACTTGACAAACAAAATAATGAAATTGGCGCAAATGGTGCATACATGGTGCATGGTGTATGTTGTTGTATGCCCAGAATGTGATGTAGCAGATTGCTTCTAGATACTTCTATAGATTTATCTTGTAGTTTATATGTCGTAGATTAATATGAATAGATCAGTTTTTGAAAAGCTGACCTATCTCAATGTGCCATTTTATTTTTGCACACTTGCCCTTAATATAAGCTTAAAGTAACTAATACAGTTTACAATGTGTGGGTGATATGTGTTTGTATAGTCAGTCAGTCTCTTGTAATGTTGCATTGTGGGAATTGTTATTGGGTAATACTGCATTGTGGGAAATAGATTCCTGAAACATTGTATCGTGGTAATTCTAATCGGTTATTTTAATCCTGAAATGTTGCATTGTGGGATTGAGAATCCTGTAATGTTGCATTGTGGGATTTGGAATCTTGTGATGTTGCATTGTGGGAATTGGAATCCTGTAATGTTGCATTGTGGGATTTGGAATCCTGTAATGTTGCATTGTGGGAATTCTTATCCTGTAATGTTGCATTGTGGGAATTCTTATCCTGAAATATTGCATTGTGGGAATTGGAATCCTGTAATGTTGAATGGTGGAAATTTAAATTCTTAATTTATTCTGAAGTATTGCGTGGTGGGAATTTATTTGTATACGCATTATTGTGTGCATGTCTCATCAATCTTGTAAAAATCATCATAAAGTGTTCTCTATGTATTTTTAGTGTTTTGGATTGATCTGTTGTTTCAGAAGATGTAATGTATTTATTGGGTATTACCCATAAGTCATCATACTTTAATATATATGTGCAATAAATATGTACTATCAAACTTAACTTGTGACTTCTTGTTTGTCATCCAAGTTGCATTGACCATGTCGAGATCTTCTCTGATGAATCAGATTCTCAATGGTCAGCGCATATGAAAATGTGTTAATGAGGCCATGAGAGCTTCAATCACTAATCCATTGGTCAGTATCATGTGTTGTATCATACCTGCCAAGTACTCCTATTAAAGTGGAGTTACTCCTATTTTCGTTGTTAATTTCTGTTTTCCAAGTTCACCTAACTTTGAACAAAAGTACATTTGGTTCATTTAATGATCTTTTGTCCCATGTTTAAAACATCTATAATTAATACATTTCTTGTTAATGCATCTAAATCTCTTAAATGACATTGAAGTGCATCTTGTGACATGTTTCGCTTTATCACTCCGATTTTGGATTTAACTTACTTGGCAAGTATGATGGAAGATGTGTTACATTGTTTCTCATCTAGAATTGTACTGGGTTGGAATCCAGGAAGAAGTATCCCAGATACCAGTAGCCCAGACCTGTAGCGTCTACTATCACTTGTTGACCTTTACTGACGGGTTGTACTTGAGGTTAATTTTCCCAACAGGCTTCTGAACATGAGATATGAGTAGAATAATTAGAATATACAGCAATAGCTACAGACATTGTTACCTCTTAAAACTTACACAGACATTTCAGTTTCAGTGCATAACATAAAAGAGCTATGCCTCTTCCAGTACCATTTTGAACAAGCAGCCATGGTTCCAACCACAATCATCCCATTCTTCAGACAGACACAAACCACGGGACAGGTCTAGCTCATGAAGTGGAATCATTTGTGGCTGTCAGAAATAGCAGTGATCTCCCTTTGTTCTCTCAGATGGATTCAAACTCACTGCAGTTACTTCCCTTAGTTTAAACGTAATATTAAGCTGTAAGCATGGTCCATTTGAGTTTGAGATTCATTGTGTGAACCAAAGAACATTTAAAATTACCACACTATTTTGTGTTAGCCAATAGTTCATCATTTACACAAACAATTTATATCTGTCTATTCAACGACCAGCCTATTGGTACCTGACATGTGGCTGATTAAATCAGGTAGCCATACAATACAGGACTGCTGTATTTAGTATCTAAAATAAAAGGGACCAATTCAGTTTTAATAACTTTGGCTGTTTTGACCATTTATGGCTGTTCATGATGCTTTTGATTAATTTGACTAGTGATGAATAAAAAGTATTCGTATTTTACATTTCTTAATCATATCTTAACATTCATACGAGGGCCATTCAATAAATTCGTGGACTGGACTCGTCATTTTAATACACATTGACACAAAGATTAACTAATTATATCACACTAAACTGCAGCCTTTCTGACACAAGTGCAGACAATATTGCATGAAACTACACATTTGTAAAGAAAATATGGCTAAAACAAAACTAGCACTTTGCCACAACCACCACACAACGCAAATATATTCTGACGTCACCGACGTCATTGACGTTTTGTAATTCTCAAATGGTTTAACCCGAAATTGAATTATGTCATTCATATCATACTAAACATAATTATTTAAGTGTTCTATTATTACATAGATCTACCACAACATTTTATGTATTCAAAGTAAAAGGATTATGCTAGACTTAATGGTTGTATGCTAAATTGAAATGCCTCGATAATATTGACTGGCGTTTCCTCAAACGTTCCTACGTCTGCAAATTTCGTTCGATCCTTGTGTAATTTTAATACCATGCTGCTCTTCAGAAATTTGATTTTGCCACTAAAACTTAGTGACACTGAATACAGTATGTTCTCCGCTTGCTTTCATTAGCAGCGTATGTGTTTTTGTTGTGTATTTTCAAGACAAGTGCACGATTTAATAGTTGCATGAATTTCCTGGCGTAAATTCATCGGCAATTTGACGTAAATGAAAACGTGACAGGCATGGATCAAATACCTCTTAATTCAAACTCAAACGTCCAAACAACTTAATAGTTTTACCAAATATTATGATAATATCCAGCAATAATCTGGCAAACATATGGGAATGTAACTTAATTAATTCGGAATTCATGACTAGTTGAACTAGTTAAAAGGGTACGTTACGTCAGTCGGGGGTGGTAGCGCGTTACTATGGTAATACAACGGCTGATGACACGATACTGTGTGGCATAATCAAAGATAAATTTGTATCTACGGTAGTTAATAGATAAATGTTTATAATGATATAAGAAATTACTATTTAAACATAAATACACTAAAATGAGAACGGTTGTCTAAGAATATATTGAATGACTCTCGTACCTGTAGATCTATAATGATTTACAAACTACTTCATAAAATTAGAGATCTTGTCCGTCATAATAATCACTACATTACATGCAATTTTGTTACACTTTGTGCAGATGTGTCAAAATCAATTTTCCATTATAGTTTCAAAATTTTGTTCAGAAATTTTATAAAGCTTATTTAGAAAGCTATTTCTTCTTTTGTTGCAGGTTTGTATGATGAAAATGCTAAACACCTAATTGGCAATTAGGTATTTGTTGTGTATTGCAAGACGTCATTGAATTCAATCATAGACACTTTATAACAGTTAATTATTTCATGCACTTGATTGAATGATACAAAATACCAATCCATATATTGCACACATGTACAGTATACAGCCAAATATGAAAATATTTGATAGTTCATACCAGTACATCATCCTGTTTATTTCGTTGTTTACGATAATTTATCAATGCAGTAAACATTGACTGTAAAAAAAATGGAAAGTACTGTTAACTCATTAATGTTTGTGAGGGGTTAAATTTCAAAGATTGTGTGGTTCACCTTCAACCACGAAAATTAAATACCACCGAACAGTAATTTTGACCATTTCATTTATTAACTGAAATGCAAAATCCACAAATTAGCGCCCCATCGAAATTGTCTTTTTTACTAAAACCACTATAGTTCATCCCAGCGAAGATAAATGATTTTACAGTATTACATTTTGTATTTAAAGCCTTTCATTTCATATTATCCAGCATTCATACTATCCAGCATTCAGCATTTAGGTTCATTTTCTTGTTTAATTTAGTGTTGGGAATTGTACCGTGTAATTGTTGTATGTGTCTGTCTGACAGGGGTGTCAATGGAACAAAATTTAAAATCAGGAAAATCATATACGGTCAACCATTTTTGACAAACAAGAGGCCTTCAAACACAGTCATTGTTTCCATATTAAAGTCAGTTTTTATTAAGAGATTAATCAAAGCAGACTAAATTGACCATAACTTGACCTTTTCTCGAGATATTTTCATGAAATAACGTCTTTCATTTTGGACACAAATCAAGGCTCTTTTAGGACATGTGAATCCAGAATTCTGGATTAATCCGAAAAATTTAACCCCGATGCGATGTTTTGTCTGTGCTCGGCTGTTAAAGTTTTGTGCTGCCATCCTTCACCAATTTTCTTGTTTCTTTTTGTTACACTTGCATACCATGTTAATTTTTTACTTACCTTGATTATAACAAGTAACTAGAATAGCAATTACATGTAATTATCAGCACTAATTAGAAAGAACTGTATTAGGTTCGAAGCAATAAACACATGCGTTTAAAATGAAAACCAATAAAAATGTTCCTTCTATTCTGTTATTAAATCCGAGGATTTACCATTAATTTTAACTGTTGGCATAACTTCAAATGGCATATATTAGTTCAATAAACAGTGGGGTGCAATGCATGTGTATATTGTTATAGAAATATTACCAATAAACAAAGCTTTGCTTCAAGTTTATACATCAATTTTCAACAGTTTAGTCAAACGGTATGACTTGTAAAATGTTGGAACAAGAAATGTAGAAATCCAAAGAAAACAAGTTTTCAAAAAGTGACAATAATTCTGTTCCTGCAAATCCTTACTCCAGGGTACTGTTTTATCAAAGTTCTTACAAAATCTTCAATTTACGCTCAAATTAAAATTCCTTATAATACTTTTACACATACAAATTGGGGATGAGAGAAGAGATGCCTGTTTCCCTTTTATGCCGAGTGTCATGCAAGGGAATTTCTGGTACCATCTTTATTTTGTCTTTTGTATGACACAGCCCAAGATCGAAGCCGGGACCTCCCACACTCGAAGCGGACGTTCAACCACTAGGCTATCGAGGAGGCGATACCTTATGCTTACGGTAAGCTACATGCATCACAGTATGTAATATGTTATTGGTGATTAATTCAAATATATACTGTAAAATAAATATTTCACTCTTCCGTGTTAGAAGGAGATAAAAGTTATAAATCATTCACAATTATTACCTCTTATTTCATCTGCTAATGGTAATATAGTAAACATACATCAGCTAATTTAATATCCATTGAAAGTCTTCTCACTTGCCCTATCTGTAAACATTACTATCTGTAATAATAGCCAATTACAATGAGGACATATTTAATGGTGGGTATTTAAATAGCCACTTTCTCAATTACATGTTTTCAGCTATTGTAAGGTGTAGAATTACGTGTAAAATTACAGTCGGAAGATTACTTCACTGAATAAACACAAATTTATTTATCTTTTCGTGCAAATATCTCGTTCTCAAAATTTTAATACAAAGTGGTGAAAAGTAAGTCTTGCATAGTGATTGTAGTGGCGAGTGAACACGCCATATCGCTCACTTAGAATGAGATGGTCGTTAGTGCCACTTATGACCTTATAAGACTAACGCATATTTGAAATCTACATTATAAGGCGTTTTTTACGAGCATATTTTCATGAAAATCAGAAATTGTCATGTTGACCAAAATGAAGTTGAAAAGTCTTCTTTTACCATAAGTAAAGAGTGATTGGCAGACAGTTTTTCTTGTTTTCCCAATATACTGATTTCGTAGTTACAACCTTCTCATTCTAAGCCATCGATATGTCCAATGGTAGATCTAATATGAATGTGACATGCAGGTGTCAACTAAATTCCAAAGCTAAGCTACAAGCCAATGTATCCTGACAGGCTGGCATATTATGTCTCGTGTGATATTCAATATAGGTGGCTATAAGTATTAGCAACAAAAAGATAAGAGAAAATCAGACAGGGAAGGCAGCACTCATCTCACCCATCGAGCACAAAAAAACAACCCAAAAGGTTTTGAAATGGATATTATTCTTTTGAAACAGATATTTTAGATATACATTAAATTGTAGTTTTTAAGACTGCTTTATAAACATGACTCAGCATATTTTCCCTGTTGGATATTTTCTTTCTGTTTAGCTGTTTTCTTTCTTTGCTGCCAATCTGCCATGGTGTTAAGTGCAAATTTTCAGTCATATATTTATGGTGTTCTATTGCCCTCACCAGTTTTCCTGGAATCAACAATCTATCAACCAGTACTAAGTGTTTCGCGTACCCACATGTTCACTAGGACATAATTGTTACAAATGTCACAGAAGAACACAAACTCTCTGACCCTGTCAACCTTAATTGACCTACTCTGGATCTCCACTAAACTGTAGGTACAAACAGATTTTTACTGTTTATACTCCTTGTTTCACTTAAATATTCATATCTGGACAATAGAGTTTTGGTCAGTTGTGTTTGCATATGAATACAAAACCAGTCTAACTATGCCAGATTTGTTTGTTACTACATGCAAATTAAGGGGAAAACCACACTGCACAAAGTTCCAGATACCATCTATTGAAAGAATGCTCAGTTGACAAAATTAATGATGTATCCATCACATCAACTGAGCAGACCTCAATATTGTGGCATCATTGATGTCTTTCACAGATAAGTTCTTCTGTGACAATTTATACATAAATAGAGGATCTTACATGAGTGACTTTTCATATTGAATTTATTAAACGAGTTGGATAAAAGTGATAAAATACGAGGCTCTGTCGAGTATTTTACTACTTTTATCCAACGAGTTTGATAAATTTAATATGGAAAGACACGTATGTAAGATTCTTTTTATCACATAAACAAAATAAGCCATTTAAATGTAGAAAACTAAAAATAGTAGACCCGCTTCCCCTTAAGAGAGAAGAATATTGAGGTGAGTAATGCGGTTAAGAATAAATGAGCATCTAAACATAGTGCAACACAGTGACTGTATTTCAATTACATTTAATTCAATGTTGAAAACGAAAATAAGCCGAGACGGATATATTTGAACGGTATTAACGTCACGGACCTTTTTAGTAGGCCCTATCCAGTCTTGAAATTAGTTAGGTAAGGGGAACATACTCGTACTAAAAACGGGAAACGTCACGTACATTGTGACGTCATGTTTATGTTTTGACGTCATCACTACTTCGAATATCCGGGATAAGATGGATGAATTTTGAAGAGATGCGATTTTGAAACTCAAAATGCATTAAAATTGTGCAGGAAGTGTTAGCCTATGCTTTGTTCAATAAATAAATGTAGGTTTGTGTTTATTTATTATATTTGAATTGAAATGCCTTTGTAAATTCTCGTTGATTTTCTGATTCGCCTTGTCCATCAACCTGACCTCTACCGCTGACGAAAAAATCGCGGTCGGCCATGTTTGTTTATTTTTTTTGACAGCGTGTATGAATACATAAAAATAGTGATTAATCCCCCTCATTTGCATAGTTATGATTAATTATTCAGTAGTGTAATATCGTTTTTATGTAATGGGCTTTATTACACTCCCACACCATGGTTTATGTGATAAATAACAAAACAAAATGTTTCCACCAATATTTAATGACAAAAATAATTTACAAAAAAGACCTACAAAACTTGTAATTGCAACTGAGATTTACAGAAAAGAACCATTCTGGTACTACAAGATCAGCCTAAAACACAACAGTTTGGTCTCTTGGTACCGTACGAGACCAACAAATCGGCCTAAAACACAACAGTTTGGTCTCTTGGTACCGTACGAGACCAACAAATCGGCCTAAAACACAACAGTTTGGTCTCTTGGTACCGTACGAGACCAACAAATCGGCCTAAAACACAACAGTTTGGTCTCTTGGTACCGTACGAGACCAACAAATCAGCCTAAAACACAACAGTTTGGTCTCTTGGTACCGTACGAGACCAACAAATCAGCCTAAAACACAACAGTTTGGTCTCTTGGTACCGTACGAGACCAACAAATCAGCCTAAAACACAACAGTTTGGTCTCTTGGTACCGTACGAGACCAACAAATCAGCCTAAAACACAACAGTTTGGTCTCACAACTTGGTACCGTACGAGACCAACAAATCAGCCTAAAACACAACAGTTTGGTCTCACAACTTGGTACCGTATGAGACCAACAAGTCGGCCTAAAACACAACAGTTTGGTCTCTTGGTACCGTACGAGACCAACAAATCAGCCTAAAACACAACAGTTTGGTCTCACAACTTGGTACCGTACGAGACCAACAAGTCGGCCTAAAACACAACAGTTTGGTCTCTTGGTACCGTACGAGACCAACAAATCAGCCTAAAACACAACAGTTTGGTCTCACAACTTGGTACCGTACGAGACCAACAAATCAGCCTAAAACACAACAGTTTGGTCTCACAACTTGGTACCGTATGAGACCAACAAGTCGGCCTAAAACACAACAGTTTGGTCTCACAACTTGGTACCGCATGAGACCAACAAATCGGCCTAAAACACAACAGTTTGGTCTCACAACTTGGTACCGCATGAGACCAACAAATCGGCCTAAAACACAACAGTTTGGTCTCACAACTTGGTACCGTGCGAGACCAACAAATCAGCCTAAAACACAACAGTTTGGTTTCACAACTCGATATCGAGACCAACAAATCGGCCAAAAACACAACAGTTTGGTCACAACCCGATATCGAGACCAACAAATTCTCTGTACAAACATGGCAGCAATCGAAAGATAATTTTTAATTTTCTACAAAAAAATACTATACAAGCTAGTCCAACAATTAAATGTAGGACAGAACACACTCGAACATTGTCATATGTACCAACATACTATTATATAAAATATGATGATAAGATAAAAAGCTACTGTTACTGACTTGTAATTGATGTGAATTTAGCATTATACAAAAGGTAACTATAATGCAAGAATATGATATATTCCATGTGTATTGTTAGGTTACGGTATATACAGGGGTGTCAATTTTCCTGATTAATAGAAATTCCCAGATTAATTTGATGAAAATATCTCAAGAAATGGCTAAGTTTGGTAAATTAAATCTTTTCTGAAGGATTTTCTTCCATACAGACTAATTTTATGTGGACACAATGTCATAAAAGGCCTTTTGTTTGGCGAAAAAGTTCCGCCACATCTGATTTCCCTGATTTTCAAGTTGGCCTTGTTGACACCCCTGTATATATACATAATTTCAGTTAATTTCATATAAAAACAAGTGAAAGTTCATTTGAAGTGTATACAACAATGTATAAATATTGGATTTTAATGACAAAATAATTATTTTATTACAGAGAAAATGTTTCACCAACAATCTCGCATCATGCAGCTTTCTCGCAGTTTTTACACAGTATTTGATAACACTAAATATCTTTTTCAAACTGCATTATTTCTTTAAGTATTTGACATGATATATCTAATTCAGACAAAAAATGTGAGAAACGTTTCTTACAACACTTAAGATAAACATGCTGTGTGACTTTCATTGAGCACAAAATGACCTTGGGAACATTGTTTAACATACTATCAATAAACACTCACTGAAAGGATGCATAACCATAGTATTGTTCACTAAATAATAATATTTGTTCATTACAAAAACAGTTGAACAAATTAATCAGCTGATAAGGCTGATTAATTATAAATGAGATTACCACGACCTAGAGTCCTGGCCCAGATCTCCAGAAAAATTACAAGTATAAAGCTCACCTCAAATTGAGATTTTGCCAAAATCAGAGTCCAAATTTGAGATAAATCTGAAGATCAAGCTCTTTAAATTTTACTGTTACAAACTAAGAATAAAGCTTTCTGTTTTGTGATGTAAATTTTGACTCTGGCCTACCAAGGAAATTATCCAAACGACCATGGCAAATTTGAGATGAGATTTATCTCTAAGATGTTTCTGGAGATCGGGCCTGAAGCTATGAAAACGAAACAAGCAGCTTCCATCATAATAACACATAAAATAAAGGCTTTCAACAGGGTTTTAAATGTAAGTTTGAAATGCGCCATTTTGACCATGTTGCACTTGAGATTACCATTTATATCCACAAAATCTACATTTCGAAGAAAAACCTACTCTTCAGTCCGAACACTGAAGGTCAATATATTGGTCATGAAAATTTTCAGGGGTCAAACGACCAACTCAAAGGTAAAAATTTAATGAAACCCTTACATAATTATATTCCACATAACAATGTAGTAAAATATTCATGTCATCACATAGTTGACAAACGATCTTTGTAATGAAGAAGAGGTGACAATTCACAACATTGGAAAATAAAATATTACATAATAATCATATAAAAAGTATAAAATACATAAAAATAGTATCAAATTAAACTGCTTGTTTTGAACAAATAAATGGCACAAACTATAAAAAAATCAGTTTGGTTTTGTAGGAGATTCTGACGTTCTTCAAAAAAACAAAGATTTCAGATTTCAAATTATGCCTTTATTCTTTCCAATCCTGATTATCAATGTGTATAGTTTGTCCCTGAGCATAACCTAAATTGCTAAAAAACGGAACAAATTACAGACACAAATCAAATGACGCTCCATGCAGATCTAATAGTTGGCTCGAAAAACAAACAAAAAACATTTAATGTTTTAGGCCTAATAATCTAATGCATTAATGATACAGTGGAATCAATATAAATTACCTTCCACGTGGTACAAATACAAATTTAGTAAAACATTTATATACAAAAACTGATGAGTCATGCTATGACATCGAACAGGAAGTAACCAACCTGACTGGCACAGAGAAAATATCTCAGAATAAATCTGACATTTTAACACACATTGTACAAAATTACACAACAATTTCAATAAAATGGTTTTCATAGTTTATTACTTTGGCATGAAACCAAACCAAAAATCCGGCCGCTGATTTCATACAAAGTTTCCTATATCTATAGGATAACCTGTTCTTTGTAGATTCAATATATTTTAACACAAAGCAGTTTTCAGCCAAAATTAACCAGAAACTAAATATTTTGCATCAAGCTCTTGATTACTTATCTGATTATTAAACTTTTATTTGAATAACTTACACACCTTGAAAAGCATCATATGAAAATGAAGCTTAAACTAAAAATCTACCATCGTTGAAAAATTTGATGCTCAATCAAAATAAATCAGATGAAAGCTAGAAACATTTAATGATTTGCGTAAAATAAAATAAAACATTGAAGCACCAATATTTGCAATAAGATGATCCCAACTGTCGCAGTTGCTAGGAAAACTTTTACATAAAAACATAATCCAACTGAAAACAATTTTGAGGACATGGATGTATAGTATACATGTCACAAATCAAGCACGGTCACTTTAGATCTGACAAGTTAAATATAAGAAGAAACATCTCAAATTATAGGGCTCAACACTAACTCTGGTTTGCTGGTCTGAAGCCAGTGAAAATTAAGAAGGACCAGTGAAAGTCTAGGAAAGGACCAGTAGCTGTTTTCTATATCAATTGTACGCTAGTTTTCTGTTGGACCAGTGACCAAAATAGTTTAGTGTCTACCCCTTAATTACAGTAAAATATGATCATAGGAAGGGAGAAAATTTGTGAAAACTTGTATCTGACAACAATCTACGTGAAAATTAGTATTGATAAAACATACACATACAAACAGACATATCATTGTTGTACCGTAGTTGGTATCATATATTGGTGAATTTGGTCCTAGTAAATGACACTATGACTAAACAAGCAGGTCGGCATCTCAGACCTATTCAGTACAATACATACAAAGTGGAACAGTACAATATTGTAGTCTATGGTTTGTAGTGAATTATTTCATCAGACAGACATACTCATACTTATTATTATACTAACAGATACACTGGTATTAAATAATTGAATGCAATGAACACCATTTATTCTACACTGGTTTTTACTGCAAAGCTGCTCTACGTTACGTCATGATATCGTCCGCCTGGTTTTGATTTTGGATCAGATGATACACAGTTATGACCATATATGGCATTATCATATTATGTACATGTATGACAACATGGCTTAGTGCAATACTATGGTACATGTCTCTATAAATTGATGTAGTTACCATAGTTTTGCACCAAGCTCTCGAAAATGGCTTCCACTAGATTCCACAGGTATACTTCTATACAGATGTTTCTGAATTCAACCTTAAAACAAATTTATTTGATTTTGGGTCTATCACTTCTTCTGTAATGTTGAAATGAGGCAATTTTTTCACCGTACACAACAGAGAAATGTCATTCTGTCGAAGCTGGAATATCGTTCCATGTTCAATCTCCCGTGTAAGTAGTTGGTCACAAACAAGAACCCACTTCTGGTTATCCTTGTACTCCTTTTCGTTCATGATAATAACTCCCTGTGTTAGATAGCGCTCGATAAAAGCCTTCGCGTTGAGATCGTGACTTATACATGTAGCAAGATGCTGTAATACACTTTCCATGGTGTATCTGGGTTGTTGTCTAGTAACACGTAGGAATTTCTGTAGCGGTCGAGCCATGGAGGGAAATACCGCCTGCGCAGCTTCTTGTGGGTCCATCGCTATTGCCGGACCTGAAAGTATAAATATAGTCTATATGTAAATAAATCTCTAAGACTAGAACATCAGAGCTTTCACTAGCCTCCAAAAGTTAAGAGTCAAAATGACCCCTGCCTCTCAATTTTCAGGAGTCGTCAACATAATGCAAGAAATTTTGTATTGACATTATAGTAAATTTGACTCTTCGGGTTAAATTTCCAAGAGTCAAAATATTCACTTTTGTCAAATTCAAGAATCAAAATGCAGTTTCAAGAGCCAAATGAAAGCCCTGAACATCTTTTGTTGTTACTGTTGTTGATGGCTATGAATATCCGTCTCCAGTAACGTCTTTCGCAAGTATAATTTTTTTTAGTATGCTTACAAATAATGTCATATTGGTATTGGCATAAAGTGAGGTTTGGTATAATCTTTTCTAGTGAACTGACAATGAACTGAACCTCATGAATATTCCATGTTTATCTGATGTTCTATCACAGGGTCGCTATATTGATACAAGTCAGTCAAAACATTCCTACAGAACAAAATGAACACACGTTCAGGGATAATGAGAACCAGTCATCTAGCCATACTGTACTTATGTGCAGATTTTCAAACATCACCAACACCACTGTGTATAAACGAGCCGAATAATCAATTCCACCAATTGCAATAATGAGTACACATAGAATTAAATAGTATGGCAATAAGGAGTACAGTGATCAGATTTGACATGTGCTTTTAATAGCAATAAATGATAAGTTTAATTTGATAGAAATCCGATAAGTTATACTGTGATTTGGTTCATTTGCTGTGAATACAAGTTACTTAGTGGTTCTAGATTTAACTCAAATAACAGACAGAATTCTGGAAAACTGTCAATACAATGAACATGTCAGCCAAAATCTGATTTGAACTGACAATTTCCAATCTGAACCAATATTAGAAAGTCTGGCACTTAGTACAAATATACTAAAAATCAACATTCATACAACTTAAAATTATTAATTAAATCCCTTGATGATTGCAATTTAAAATGAACGTACAGATTTTATAAAATGATCTGAAATAAGTTAATTAAATGAATCAGCCACTGAGAAAACAAATTGTATGATTATGTTTGATAAATCTAGGATACTAGACTAGTTTGTGGATTTCATCTTTAGGTGAGGTACTGTTATACTGTAAAATCATTTAATTTTGTTGTGACAAAATTTCACGGTTTTGGTAAAAAAGACCCATTTCTATGGGACGTTAATTTGTGGATTTTGCATTTCAGGTAATAAATACAAGGGTCAACATTAATGTTTGATGGGATTCGATTTAGTGATTGAGGTGAACCACGAAAATACATGAAATTTAATCCCCCATGAAAATGAATGATTTGACAGTAGTAGACTAGTTTGTTGATTTCATGATTTTCATCTCTAGTTGAGGTACTGATACTGTTATTATGATTTAACCTCTGAATATAACAACAGGTGAGGAGTGAATCATATCAAACAGTAGTCAGGTATTTGATCAAGTTTGCTTTAGAATGAGTTTTACATGTTATTGTACAGATATACCTGATCCATTATATAACAAGTTCTTTAATGACACAGTTCTTGTAATTAATTAACAATCGTTCTCAAGCCTGAAAATCTCAGTTACAAAGTCTGAAACTCCACTTTTCAATACAGACAAAGACCGAAATTTCAGCCATAATTGGTAGCATTCGCTTGAACTATTTAATAATTAACTGACAGATGATGCATTAAGCAGGAATGCTGACCAGTGAATGTTCATATTGTTTTATTATCTTGAAGTTTTGACAAACAGTAATAGCGCATGATTTGTCTGAAATAAAGTCTGATACAACTCTGACAAAAGACATATTTCATAAAACACACATCAAAAATATACGACAAAACATCCTCATAATAACCGGACTTCTAGCACTTCTTCACATGTCAGACTTCTCTCTCATAGAGTGATCTTATACCAGTAATAATGAGTTTTGAAACAGAAAACATTAACAATCGCTACATCCCCAGGGGAGATAATCTCACAGATCTCTCACAGATCTCTTACCCTTTCGTCATTGAGAAAATCAATACCAAATGCATAAAAAATACATTTTTTTCATCCTATAAAGCTGTTGAATGGAAAGCAAGTATTTGACAATATGATCTTTCCCATCTCATTTTTACAAGATTGAGATATTAGCATGAGCCGCTAACTTTCAGTGTTTGGTATCTAGGCTGATGACAGTGATGCGGTAGCTATCAACACCTACAGGCTAGGTAACATCTACACCTACAGACTAGGTAATGCCTAGGTCCCACTGAGCATTTTTTGGCCTCAGCAATGTACTCCCAATTTAAATAAATGAGCTTCGGGAGGCATCGGGAACAGGGATATCCCATAATAAACTTCCCCTAGACCATGAGTATCCCTTTCCCAATGCCTTCCAATGCCCATTTATTAAATCGGAGTACATTGCCGAGGCAAAAAATCTCAGTGAGTGAGATCTAGGCATACCATCTACATGTACACCTCTAACTGGTTACAATGTCTGATGCACATGATGGACAGGATTACAACCATTCCAAGGTTTTACATCAACAAACACTTCACTGATGGAAATTCCATACCATGCCCTAGTTCTACTATACATTCTGATTCTCTAGAACTGACACAGTCAGAAGTATACAAGGAAAGATGCCTGTTAAAGGATGTTAATTAAAACTTACAAGTTGTGTGCCGCCATACCTCAGTGGTTAGTGTGCTTGCCATCTAATCTGGCGACCCAGGTTCAAATCATAATATGCCTGCCATATTTCAGTAGAAAGCTGACTGGCAAATAAAGGCTATGCTCAGCATGTAGCCACACTTTGAATGGCCATTGCCTTGGTGCAATTTGAGAAATGACTAAAATATCATTACCCTGCCTATTCAAGAAAATATACCCTAAAAATATTTGCCTCAGTGCTTTTTAGTCTGTGGATTACAGCCCTGATTGTACTTTAATTATTAGAGTATCTATATAATTTCATCAGTGCAGACAGACTGACAGTTCTCTTTACTGAAAGTAAAACCATTTGTTTCCACCATCTTGACATAGATAATTAAAGACAGTCTGACACACATTACGTGTAATAGTTAATGTACTGTAGGGGTTTTCACTTCTCATTCCTCACTCAGAACATGTGTTCAGGACTTCGCAACTGTGAGTTTCAAACATGGTTTGAAAGCTGTTATTAGTGCAGTGTCCTGTTTGTGAAGTCAGAACATCCTCGGCACTTGCTGACCTACGGGCGGCACTCACTGACCTTTGGGTGGCACTCGCTGACCTACAGGCAGGCCACTCGGTAACCCTTCAGGTGGCACTCACTGACCTTTGGGTGGCACTCGCTGACATACAGGCAGGCCACTCGGTAACCCTTCAGGTGGCACTTGCAGACCTTCGGTACAATGAATGATACCAAATACAGTGCTACAGCTAGGCCCTTTTAGAAGGGCGGGGCGCCCCGCTAAAATCCGACCAATCACCGAGCGCCCTTCTGAAATTAGGGGCGCCCTTCTGTGCCCCTCATCAAAGAAATTAAATTGCTTTTACTGTTTTGACCCCTGATTACGTAATCAAGGTCTCAATAAAGATCGGAGGTGTCATAAATCTTAACTAACAATCTAACTGGGTGATTAACACCTATCGTCTGCACACAGCGCTGACAGCGGTCATAAATCAATAATTGCCCAAAGCTACAAACCTAGAAGGTAAACAGACCTTGAATCCAATTAAATCCAAGCTAATTATGCAACACGTGTTAAAAACATCCTAATTGTACCAATTAACATCGTTGTTTTAGTAACAAAATCTCGACACGGCCGTAGAATTGCAAATCAGATTTTTTTTAATTCACCGATAAAAAGATCGTCAAAAGACACTTTTTTGGCTTAAATCAGTTAAATTTCTTGTTTAAAATGGATACAACTCACAAAAAATATGTTACAAGTCGTAATTTAATGAAATTTAGGGAAATAAACATTGGCGGGCACCTGTCATTTTTTGCCGACGAACGAAGATTGTCTGGTGAAAAATCGTCTTTAAAAAGCAATTGATAAACTCTTGAATGATTTATCTTAGTTAATTATATCAATTAACACCAAAATTTAGCTTCACTGTGATTAATATATGATAATATGGCATTTATTGCTAGAATTAAAATCACCATCCCCCACCCACCATGGTTATAGGCAGGGGAGGAGAGTTGAATTTTTTTTTTTGCAATATTGCATCATTTTTATGAGAGTCTCAATCATATTTATGCTATTTTCATAACATTTATATTAGCAATGATTTGGATCCTCAATTGGTGGCAAATTTCACTGAACCTTATTAATAAGTTTCAGGTGGATGCAAGTGGAGACTGACTTGCAGCAGGCTTCACTTTTAAGTTTACTAAGTTGCCAATGGTCTGAGAATGATGCCTTGGGGCTCGGCGAGGGTGTCAATAGTGGCTTGACATAAGGTCCCATCCAATAAATAAAGGGGGAAGAAGTGTAGTGACTGACTCCCAGCCCAGCAACCAGCTAGTTAAGTTGGCTGAGCTTCAGTAGTACTTAACCCTAGTCAAACAATCTCGACCTAGTGAAGAAAACCACCGGAGAACGAAATCTTGTCTATACTTCACCCCATCTGAGACATTTGTTGTATGTCTTCCCATCATCTGACATGCTGAAAACTTGTTCATGTTATATCTATTTCTGAATAGTCAATTTCAAGTTAGCATTGATCATGTGACACCAGTATATTGTGGTCTGAATTGACAGGTGTTTTTAATTTGCAAGGATATTCCATTACTAATAATTTATACATGGTACGCCACTGGCACAGTATACAAAGCCTAAATCGATTAAACTGAAATGCTTGCAGCATGCAAAAAAGAACCTGTGTGGGAGGAAACACGCGCGCACACAAAAATGCCCCTGTAAGAAGCGACCGCGCGCAAAAAGTGCCCTTCTCAATAGGAGCTCCCCTCTATTTTTGAATCCTAGCTGTAGCACTGAAATACATCATCACTTTTTCATACAAATCATACAAACAAATTAGTGATAACAACAAGTTTTTTATATTAACACACATGGGAATATGAGAGGACTAATGCAATACTCTGAGAGTGTAACCAGTAAACCAGTTTCATCAGTGAGTTCCATGACTCAGTTCATGTATTCAACATCACATTCATCTATAGAAAATCTATACTTGCAGCAACAGAAAGCCGAGAGATATTCAAGAACTAGCATCAGCATCATCAGAATGCTAGTACTAGCTGATAGGTAGCAGGCTTATCATAGAGTTAGACCATTAATAGAGCACTTGTTCACTGTGATACCACTCCCGCTTATAACCTATAATATCATAGTTGATATGTTTTATTGCAAGTGTTAGCTTCATTGTCGGTGCTTGTCGGTAATTCTTGACGATTGTTGATGATTGTTGATGAATTTCAAACACAATATTCTAATCAGGAACACTTGTAACACATTCTAGTATGATACTAATCAGCCTATCATGAAGAATTGAGATAAAATGGTCCATTAGATCTCAAGATGTAACATCAGAACTTGGTACTAATGTGTAACTAATGAAGCTTTATTTGTGTAACAGTGCAGCATGATAATTGATTGTATTTTATATATAAATAGCTCAAGTTTATGCCAACAGACATTTTCATTAAGTGCTATAATTAAAGAGACATGCCCTAAAATTAGCATATTTTTCTCTACTATCACATTAAATGAGCTAAATGTACGAAGCACTATCAATTATCATAATTTTTCAGAAGAAAGTATGCCCAAATATGTCTCTATACTGTCAAAATTATATTCAAATCACCAATAATAATTTATTGCTTCCAGCGATTTATTATTATGTGGTCAAAGGGAAACAACTAGTGTCTATTTTGGCTCGTTACAGAAATATATTTTCATTTTTTCTCGGTACTTGATGGGAGTTTTTTTGTTGAAGATTTGAGGAGTTCAAGCAATAATAAATCTCTTTTAATGTATAATATTCCTGAATCGATTTAAACGATCAGAAGTTATAGGGAATGCCTCTTTAAGTCATCTAAGCATCCCAACTTTTAAATGTCTGATATCAATTTACCTGAAATTTATACAAACGGCTAGTTGACCTAACAGTAGCAAGCACCTTAACAAATTTTCTAAACTTTAAATCAAGAAAATATTTCATGAAATTTAAGTTTGCAGGAGGTAGAAATTTGGGAAATTTCAGGTTGCCACCAAAATGTTTAAAAAATTGACATGGACACATCAGGAGACTTAAAAACACAAAATTTCGAAGTCGTGAATATGCCAATGATCAGCAATATGAGTTAACTAAATTGGTTTACAGTATAACAAAGACAATTTCAAGATACAACAGCTGAACATAACCTGCCTCACTCAGTCACAGAGCACCGAACATTTACTCAACACATAGAAGCCATAACAACGAAAGATTCCAAAGAACATACTAAGCCTGCTCAAATCAAAAAGCATCTGACAGATTTTCTTCTAACAAGATGACCGTAGCCATTAGCAGAATATACCCAACTTGTGAATCAAACCAAATGCCTGTTTAGTGACAAATTTAAAGCGCTCAACCAACCGAACAATATAATAAATTAATTAATTTCGGTGACATGGTACACAAGTTTAGCTGGCCACCTTATTATACTATATGACTGAACATTGATGCAAAATGGTCTAAAAACCCATCAAAACAAAATTTAATATTCCCCACAGTTTGTTTTTTCAAAAAGCCCTAAGAAGTATAAATAATCTAATTCTCTTTGATACAGAAGTCAAAACTATTAGTTTCGTATTTCAAATAGTCAAGTACATGTATAATTGTTTAAGATCAATAACATTAAGCCCTTGAAGTTATCCCGCCACCCGGGTACACTAACACCTGCACACACAGGTACGTTAAAGTGCGGCTCCCGTTAAAAAGCGGCTCCCATCCTTTGTTGAGCTACTATTGTCATTAAAATACAACAATCAGACAGTAGTATCAAACCAATGTAAACATGAACTGAATGAAGAAATAAACTCTCCAGCATTCAAATCAGACCAACAGATTGCCCTAAACTTGAATAAACAAGATTGCCTTTAGATAAAACCCTAAAACCCATTGCTGTATTGAACTAGCCCTATAAAAAGGGTCAACACACACAATTCACATTTTTCGCATGATTCACTTAACTCAATTGTTAATAAATTGTTATTAAACCTGTATACATACACTCGAAATGTTTAAAGTCCTGACTCTATAAAACACACTTAAGTGGTTATTTGGTAAGTTAAATTGTTAGAAGATGGGGGTATTGTTGATCTACATCAAATATACAATCAGGCTGGGCTGACTTCTATCCTAAAAATACTGTACATACTATGGTACTAAAGTTAAGTTACCAATTTTCGAGAGCTCTTTCAGCTGTTAAGCTGCCCAAGCACCCTTTGACATTTTAACTTCCCCTGGTTATTGGGCTACCTATTGAAATCTAAAAACAGGGATACTATTTCTCTCCTGTGGGTGTGGCAGCCAACATCGATCTGCTCTGCAGCGCCCTAGAATTGACACTGCCCACACCGGTACCAATTTACACCATTAGTGGAGTGGAGCATGTGGGTTATTCTTGCTCAGAGAAATTAACCAGTGGTCCAGATTGGCTTGTGAAAGGGCTTTGTGTTAGGAACAGGTGTGGAGTGCCTCAAGGTTTTTTTGGTTAACTGCTTCGATTTCCCAGAATTCTTTGGTGACTAAGTAGCCTCCAATACTACAGAAAGAATTTTACCATGACTTAACTTAAGCTGTTTTAAAAAACCAACAGTTGCATAATAGGGACATTTCTTTTATCAATACTTTAGCATAACACAGCATGATTCTGAACATACAGGATAAATGGTATAAAATTTGAAAAGACAACATCAAGACATCACAGAGTTAAATCCCTTAACACACTGACCCCTGGAGGATGCCTGGAGATTTGAAATATTATTATCAAAGGATTAGTCTACAACTCTACAATATAACAGACTATACGACAGATCCCTATGATAAATACAAACATGATTAAACCCCGGGTCCTAACAACACTTGTCAGGTACTTATCATGCCAAGGTTGATATCATCACCCCTCAGATTACACAGTCTTATCTTTTGAGACGTTTTTATCCAATTGTATTTTTATAACAAAATTTACATAATATTTTTATCTAACAGTTAGCACAGCATTGAGAATCTTTCTTAAGCTTGTTAAAAATGCCTTCTAACAATGCGCTTGAATTTTCAAGCACATGAAATAAGTTTTGTCTAATTGATATTTTTGATCAAAAGTATACACACAACCATTAAAGCATTAATCCAACCTCCAAGTTTAAATGACTTCACATAAAATGCATTAAATGTTCAAGTTGTTAAGTGTTTGTCCATTCAAACCATGTACATCAAGTGTGAATGAGGGGAAATTTAAGATCTATATAAATAAACATAAAACCATAATATATCCATGGATTTCGACACTAAAAAAAGAGAATAAATTTATCGAAATTGTTTTGCTTTTAACAATGGAACAGGACATACCATTGTTGAAATAAGTTTCAAAAAAGGAATAAAATATATTAAAAGTCTTATATTTGTTGTTCATGAAAAAAAACCACCATGAAAATCATACAACTACAGTCCATTCAAAGACAAATGATAAGGTTTATAAACATAAGCTGTTCCGTCAGGTAAAATATGTTTAAATCTACGTTTAACTGAGTATACCGGAGTTAACAGTAGTCCCGCTATTCTTTCGAATGGGCTAGTATAGTCTGCCACCCGACGAGATAATCTATTTCATCAATCAAATAGCATAACCTTTTTTCAATTTTAGCTAGATTTTATTCTGGGCTTGATTATCTACGTTTGGGGAGTGCAAAGGGAAATGATTTCATGAAAAACGAGTAGATTGAGGAGTTATCTTTCTAAACATTTTTATTATTAGGGTACGGTATGTTAGACAGACTAGGGATAGTATTATATATACCTGAAGGTATTTATAACCCCAGACCAAAACTCAAACTACCAACTTAATAAATCGTTCTCTGATAATAAATTAACCACTTTGAACTTGTGCCTCAAGTTGCACCATTAGATGTACAACATCTCCAGTTTTAACAACATTTTTATTGAATACAACTTAATCAGATAACACAAGATAGGTAGAAACTCGGGATACTTTGTCAGTGATTCATACAGTTAGTTTGAAGGCAACAAACTTTTTTACAGATTTCTACCATACATGTATCTATAATATCAGGTCTCTGAGCCACTGGAGTGGTCCCTAAAATACACTTGCCCAGTGATCGCCCTACATTTTCAGACAAATACAGTATATCGACGGTGCCGAACCAAAACCCCGTAACTCAATCTTGGCGTGAAAACTTTTTTTGCAGCACCCGCATCTGCTAGACGTCCCGCGCATTTTTGTCTTGTCGCCATTTGAATAGCCAATCGCATTACTTAGATGGCGACAAGACAGAAATGTGCAGGACGTCTAGCAGATGCGGATGCTGCAAAAAAAGTTTTTGCACCACAAAATTGAGTTACAGGGTTTTGGTTTGGCACCGTCGATATACAGTAAAAACCCTGTGTAGTAACACCCTTTATGAGCTGCAAATATTGAATGCTGTTAAGAGGTTTACAGTTATACATATTGCTCTAAAGAGGTAAGTTTAAAGTAAATATATTGGTTATAATGGGAAATTTTGAAAATGTTGTTATAGAGAGGTGGTTGCTCTGTAGAGGATATAATGTGCAGGTATTTTATAAATGTTACAAGTAACACTAACAGTAACACTAACTCAATATTACCTGACACCTGTATCGTTTCTATTAACTAATTGTCACTACCACCTGAGCGCCACTGGCTAACATGCCAAATTTGATTTCACTTTTTATAATGAGGAAGTTTTTTTAAATTTTATTGACCAAAACATTTTTCACAGCAAAAAATCCACTTAAATTTGATACATGTAGTACATACACTTGATGTGTACCTCATGTATTTGGATGTCAACCAAAAGTGGTGTGGTAGTTTTTTAATAATTTTAATTATGACCAGCATACAGCACCATGAACTCTATTCTTACTGTAATACTCATGTACATAAGTTAACAAGCTTTTAATTGGTAATCTGAGTCAAAATCTGAACCAAAATTCAACCAATTATACATAGTAACATACAAGCTAATTGGAATATAATTGTTGGTTATGATGAGAATACAAATACAAATCAATTATTTCATTTATCATATCTCACTAATTGGGTCCAGCATGATATATACCAATTAATTAACGTGATTAATTTATCAAATATTCGGTAGAATAGTTAAACAAATTCTGAAGCTAAGATAGAAAGTTGTCCAACATGTGGGACTGAAGTCTGCAGTGTTTCGTGTACCTGAAAATTGGAACTTGTCATGTTGATACAATTGAAGTTGAAACAGCTTGTTTTACTATACCAGTACCTAAAGAGTCATTTTCTGACAATTTCTTCTTGTTAACTCAAAATATTGATTTTATTAGTTACAACCTTTTCATTCTAAGCCTGCGATATATCTTGGAACAATCAATAGACAGATGTACAGCATAACACATTGTATACAATATAATAATAATCCATATTTTATGATTTATCATTTACCAGTACACAGTCAGCGCAAAAACATCCATATTGATGTGGAGAAATGAGTTTTCATCTCCGGAGTCGGGGAATAAAATACACATCAAAGCATGTGGTGTACATAATAATAGAATGTTTATACCCATAGCATGCATGTCAGTAATTCCATCATCAATATTAGCATAATTATACAATCACTATACAACATGTTGCTAGATCTGGCTTGAATTATCAAAGCAAATATTTAAATGAAAACTATTCTGAATAACAATAATTTGAAAAAGAAAACTGCAAAAACAATTAAACTACTATAGAGATCATTGCTCTGGGAATACTGAAATATTAAAAACAATATAGGCATCTTAAAATTGATAATAATAACAGTATGTATACATGTATAGGGGGCGTTCTACACATATTAAAAGTACATTAAGTATTTTAAGATGAAATGCATTGAACATGAAATCAACAATATTAATTGAATGACCTTTAAGCCAATTAGCAGCTAGCAATGTGGACATATCTGGTTGGTTTAATATTCAATAAACATGTCAAACTGTAAAATTAGGCTTGATTGTTCTGTAATTGTTCCGTAAATGCCAACACATTGTTGTGGACTCTTATTATGGTTCCAGGTAGATTTATTTAACAATACCACTGAATACCAATTAACATTCTATGGAAAGATTCTGTCAAGATATCCAAACTGATGGTTCAATTATTGGTCACATAAAGTACATGTCTATAACATCTGATAATGTACTGTAAAATCATATAATTTTGATGGGACAAATTTTCATGGTTTTGACAAAAAATCCATTTCGATGGGACCTTAATTTCATTGATTTTTCATTTCAGGAAATAAATACAAGGGACAAAATTAATATTCAACGGGATTTGATTTTATCGTTAAAGGTGAACGGCGAAATCCATGAAATTAAATCCCCAACGAAAATTAAAGATTTTACATGGTTCAATTTGCTGAATGTAATAGTAAACAACTGTACTTTCATGAATGAAGGTATAAAACTAGCATACAATGAAAGCATACACTGGGGGTACCAATGTAAATGAATACCTTAAATAGATGGGGGAATACCAGTAAGGAAATGGTCCATTAAAGTTAAAATCAAAGTCAATATTAAAGTTTTACAATCATTAGACAGTTGTTGGAAAGGGAGAACATTGGACTAAACTGATGGACAAAGAAACACAAAACTATGTATATAAACTGTGAGAATTATCATTATAATAGATAGAAGCTGTCAAGTAATGTCTCATTTGGACTACCAATGGAGCAATGATTGTGTTGAATGGGTGTAGGGGAAACTACCTTCCCTGTCTGATTTCCTCATACCTTGGTTGCAACCACACCCCCATATTTCTGCAGAAAGCTGACTGGCAAAAAAGGCTCTACATATCATTTTTTACATTCATGTGGTGTTTAACCAACTTTAATAATAATTATACATTCAAAGAGAAACTTTCACGTATATAATGCATTACATACCTGCTTACTGGTATATTTTATTATACAAATCATAATAATAATTATGCACCTGGATATCACATTTACTCAGAACGGAATTTCCTAAATTGCAAATTTACATCTTGTTATAAGAGATTTTGAACCAAGAGAATACAACTAATGATATTATAAAACATCAGTTTATTAGAATGGAAGTGAAATTGTTCCAAGTGTATATAAATGAAAGTAGACGTTACACTAGTTTGGCTTTCAACCCTCAACTATCCAAGGTGCATGTATTTACGAATACATTGCAATCCACATTTTTTCATATTCATTTAATTTAGTCCCCGGCATGGTGTCCCATCTTGCACTTTGTAGAGGAACTTTCCATCATTGTAACCCACATAGCAACCAGGACCGGAATGCATAGAATCTCTCATCATCAGGCTACAGGGATAGGAGATATATCGTAGAGAGCCCTAAAATCGCCTCTGACCTTCAAATCGACCGCCATTTTGTTTTGGCTCTAGTCTCGTGAGATTTGGACGATGCGCGCGCATATCTTGAGAAAATGTTTACAAAATAGTATTTTTTTAGCGGGAATATTTTTTTCTGAAAATACGAGGTCATAACATGTAATTTTCGATTACTTTCACAAAAAATCATAAAACTGAACCATTTTCACTATTCCCAAAAAGTCGTGTAGTTGAAATACCCCAGTAAACGCTATGTGCAACGTAATCGAATATTTTTTCACACGTCTGCATTGTTTACAGTTTCATGAATGAAAGTCACGTGGTCGGATAAATTATTTTTAAGGTCAAACCAAAAATATCTTCGGTCAAAGTTGCTTCCGACCTTACGGTCAGAATAGCAAAAAAAATATCGAATTCTGTATTTCTGTAGACCATACATCGGCAGATCACACATCACTATCGGCGATTATCTTAAAATCCATTAAGTGATCCACGCCCGTAATGGCGATGTAAAAAAAGTTCGTTTATAATGCAGCCAAAGTCTATTTATTACCCATTAGAGACTGGCGTGTGGCACAACCAATCAGAATTAATACACGACGAGTAAATATCACTTAACAGTGACAAATATGCTGTTTTTGCACTAGATTTATTTCTTAATTTGATTTAACAATGCTCAGGCTTAATTTCATAATTGGGACGTTTAGCTAAAGTGAATAGTTTTTGCCCAATTGATCGCGCGCGCCATGTGACGTATTTAGGTCACGGTCAAAATGGCCGACTTTTATTTACTATGACGTTTGCTTTATTCAATTCTTGGAGTATTTTATCATTTTATTGGTGTACATTTGAGTTAGATAAATTGAATGAATTATATTACCAAGTAAGTGACCTTATTTAATATAAACATGAAGTTTGCCATTGTTTATTGCGTGTTTAACGCTTAAGTAGGCGAATTATGGTCACTCGAGGATAATTATATGTATATGGATACAGTCAACCTATATTACTTGGATCAGTTATGCGAACCAAGCTCATACCGTCCAACAGATCAAAACACTGGTACAGTCTGTTCGAAGTTAAATGATAACGGTTATAAACATAAGCTTGTCTGTCAGGTAAACTAGGTTTATCTAGGTTTAACTGGGTATACTGAAATCCCTGCTATGCTTTCGAATGGGATACTTTGATGGTTCCCTCATTAGTATTACTTATTGAATCCACTTTACTTACATATATCAGGAATTGGCCATAAACACAGTAAATTTCCTGCCATTGACATCAGAATTGAACGGGGCCTTATTATTTCATTTAAACTCAATAGCTTACTGGTTTGAAATCAATTCCCAAGCCACACCTCTCAAACACAACTAAAATGTCAACAATGAATCAATAACTAAATTAATCTATAAAACATTCTACATCATTTCATTGTGTATACCATACTCATACTGTTATACATTTGATACAGCTCAGCTGCTGAATCATAAATACCAGAAAACCTATCATAATATAGCATTTATAAATATAAACATGTTTTGCCATAGAGGCTCACAGGGAAAACTAGGCTTGCCCAACTGTGTTGCCTCTTAAAATAAAGTTGTTATTATTATTATCATTATTATACATAAATATCAGCCACTCAATCTTTGAGACTTTCATCAATCCTTTTCTTGACTCTTCATAATCTGGGGTAGGTTCAGTAAGCTGTCAAAACTAAACAATCAAACCTTGCACACACTTCCATCACAATATCCATCACAATATCATGGTAGTGGGGTCATAGTGGGGTCTAGTGGGGTCAGGTAGGCATTGTTTTATTGTCACAATTCAATGACAGTATCGGCTACATCTACCTGATCTCATTCACAAACTGTATGATTCAACAGATCCAGAGATATAGAAACAATATTATCTTCTATTGTCTAATTAAGGTACTTCACTACTTCACAATAGTAGAGAACAAAATGTAACCTAGACCGGGTCCTTACCTGTAACTTAATCATAATTGTTAAATGAAGTATTACCAATAAGCCATTTTCTCTACAACAATTTTTTGACAAGCCACGGGCACAGGTGTTCAAGCATTCACTGAAATGACTGCAATTTATCACGCACCATTATTCAACATTAGAATACAGACATACACTATGATACTGTTATATAGATGTATATTTGGAGAACATCTGTTACAACTCAGTCTCTAGTTAAATGCTTGATCTGTTTAATGTAACTGATGACTTAAAGACAAATCCCAATCATTATCTAATATTTAATGCTGTAAAATCATTAATTTTTGTCGGGGGGGGGGGGAGGGGGGGGGTTTGGGGGTTACATTTCATGGTTCTCCTTTACCCACGAAATCAAATGCTTTATCCAATCGAACACTAATTTTGATCCTTGTATTAATTTCCTGAAATACAAGATCCACAAATTAAGGTCCCAACGAAATGGTCTTTTTACCCAAGCCATCGGAATTAAATGATTTTAGTTTTTTTACAAGACAAATTCTGATCATTAACCAAACAGCAACTAAGCTAAGCATTGCTTCATGACTCATTTAATTTACTGGAAGGAATACAGCACTCCAGGCACGATCTGCACTCTATTATCAAACAGAACTATTAACAATTAACTATCAAATATGTTTCCAAAATAGATTTGCCAGAATACTCTCGGAAGAAATTACGATTATATAGGAAGACTCGTACATGCAAGACTTCCTAAAACTTCCAGAAAACAAAATTTTCGGACTGACACTGGTTGAAAATCTGTCAGACTCATTTTAACCAAGATATTGTAAACAGTCATTCAAACTGCCAAAAAGTTGCCAAACATATGAACAGACAGAAGTAGTTGCAGGAATGATTCTTAGCTATCAAACACGTCTGACAAACTAGCTGTAACAGAGTTTCTTTGGGCTGATGAAGCCAGGTGGGTCTGCCGAAAATCTTGAGAGATTCAGGATCTGTGCCCTATGGGCAAGCTGAAAATGTTGGTTCTACAGACTAGCTGAAGATTTGGGGTATGTAGGCAAGCTGATGAGATTTGACATTACAACCATGGGTTGTCACTGTATTTAAGTTCTTTTATCCAAATACGTTACATCATCTTTTATGTTATTTCTGCCGCTTATTGGCATTGATTGAGGGAATCTCCGATGTATGCAGCACATTTTTTTCATATTACCGCTTATACTATAGTATATACATTAATGATGACATGTATATAAAATTTATTTGAATATACAAAACACATTGCCTGAAATGTTTCCAATTCAATATATATTTTATAGCAGTAATGTATGGTTTATGACCAACAGATATGATTCCCTAAATTCATTCAGTTCATCAGCTACAAATAAAGCTACCATAAATGATTATGGCTGTAGCATACTGTGAATAGCTTTAGTGAGGAATGTATGAAGGATCATTACTTCCGTACATATAATCAATGAATTCTACACAGCTACTTATAAATAACCACAGGTAACTGTATCGTTAAAAACGAAAAAATTATTAACGAAAAAAAACATGTTAATTTTTTCATTTTTTCCCTTCATTTTCAATGATACATCTACCTGTGTAAATAACCAGGGGAAAATCAAATCAAGTTTTTGTACCATTTAAATAGTTAATACTCTGTATCTGAGTGATAATTGATTTTTAATTAATTCTCAGATTTCTCCCATTAAAGATAAAATGCATTGAAATTGAATATGTAAAGTTAAATTGATTTTGTAATTTTTTAGTGGTAAGATAGAACGAATAATTAGTCTAAGAACCTAGCAGATTTTTTATCTTCCTCTATCAAGACAATTGATCATTTAGAGTGTGAAAAATGTTCTTGGATCAAATTTTTTTATTATTAAAACACCAATGCTAGACTCTGTCTGTCATTTTTGATATGATTCAACAATTTAGGCGAAATCGTTCAACAACTAACTGGTACCAATATAAATATGAAACAGTGACAAAATTCAATCATGTTATTCTTCCTTGAATGCGGGACGCGGGATAGTCTACTGTACCGAGGCTAGCTGATCGGATTCAATCAAACCAAACATTTATAACAAACTTAGCATAATTCGCTGGCGTAGAATAAGAAGGTCGTAAGTGCCACTAACAACCTTTTAAGAATAATGCATATTTGAAATCTACATCATAAGGGGCTTTGTATGAGCCTATTTTCATGAAAATCGGAATTTGTCATGTTGACCAAACTGAAGTTGAAAAATCTTGTTTTACCATAGGTAAAGAGTAATAGCCAGACAGTTTTTCTTGTTTTCTCAAAATACTTATTTTGTAGTTACAACCTTCTCATTTTAAGCCATGTTGATTTATAACAAACATAGCACAGTTATATTCATTCTTACACTACAACATTCCCAAAACATTTCAGCCACAATCCGTGCATTATAAGTCATATTAAATGATTAATAAACACATTTGTTGAATACAAGGGTAGAAATAGAGCAATTAAAACTTCTTAAAGATTTTTTACAACCAAACCAAATCAATTCACACAATTCATTCCATTTCGAATACTTTTTTATAAATTTTACTATCTACTGTAGAGTATTCACGAAATCAGTGAATTATCAAAGAATCCTTGACACTGAATAATTCACCGAAGCTTTCAAATTAAATCTACTTACATAAATATGTGTTGGCACAGTTGCCTTTTCAATGATGAATGGTGTCAATTAATTGAATGTTAGAACCATAAAATCACTGTATAGTCAATGACTCAAATATAAGTGTCAATGTTTATCAAAATGTCAGCTTACTTTAGGTAAATAAACGGCTTCAGGGGTTTGACTGAGGCATAATGTGATTGTCCAATCGGAAAACAAGTTGCAAGTCTGTTTCGGGTGCCATAAGCACACATCCCTACACCTTAACTAGGCTTTAAACTATGTTTTATTGAAATCATTCCGGTCATGGAACTTCAAAAGGCCACAACTTTGTCAATTCTTTGAATTTTTTTTAGCAAATAACTTCTATTTTATGCTGAAAAGATAATTCTTTCTAATGCAGCCAATCCTGATTTCTGGATTGATTCCTGAATCAAAGGACCCCTGCAGTTTTTACACTTTCATTAAAATCAATTTTATTTTTAACTACTTTACTCATAAGCCCCAACTTCCTTTCCTGGCAATTTCCCGATAAACGACTGACCAGTTCTTTTATGTATACCACAAGATTTTCATTTTACTTTTGACAAAGCATTTTGACTCTAATTTGACAAAAGTGCTAGTTTTGACCCTTAAAAAGTTTAACTCATGACCAACCATAGCGATACTTACTTAAATGATGTGCAAATCTTCTTACAAGTAATATTTACTCACTTCTAATTATTAAGAGTCAAGAGACATATTGAGTGAATATGACTCTTCACTTTTGGAGTCTTGTGAAAGCTGTGGCTGCTGTGCACCATTTCAATGTTGGGGATCCACATACAATCATACATCTGTACATGTGACTTTGTCTCAAGAGTTTGCTGCAAAACTTAATCCAGTAGCATTACAGCACATGCATTAAAATCTCCCTGTAATTTTAATCATTATAATTTGGAGATAGATGTTTCAAAGTTTATAACATTTCCATGAAGCCAATGAAGAGAATAAACCAATACATACCATTTTCATCTTGCATTCGCTTGATGTGAGTAAATGCCTCCTCAGCTGCGGTTATAAGTCGTGCACGACGTTTACGTACTCGTCGATCATATTCCTGTTCCTCGTAGAACCTATCATTGTGACTAGCTTCTCGTCTCCGTGCCGCAGCAGCGAACATTGCACGAGATCTCGCGTGGTTGTTAGACTGCTGTCCTCCATCAACATCGTAAAATTTAAGTCCCGACATTTTCATAGGTTTTTTCATCACATTTTCTAAATATGGATTATAAACCTGAAAGTCTTTGTAATATTGCTCCAAAATCCAAACAGATGCACGCTGAATACTCAAATGTCCGAGTGAATATGTCTGAGTAGCGCCATCTGGTGACCTCACAACGTGTAACACAAATTGAGGCTGTAATTGTCGTATAATAAGCAGAATAATAGCGATATAATGTATAAACAATAATGCATCAACTAGATGAACTGAGAACTGAACAATGTTATAAAATGAATACTCCTTTTCCTGCATGATTTTAACTCCATAGAAAAGCCAGAACGCGAAGGTGAGAACAAACACGAGGAACAGTACAACTACTCTAAACACAAACACTCGCGGCATTGTCGCACGAGGCGCATGGAAAAACAATGCAACAGTTCCGATTAACAATATGAGTAGTTTAAAGGCCATGCTTATCAGCAAGCCTTCACATTCAACAAAGCATGGCTCCGTTTCCCAGCCTCCAATTTTTAGCCGTGGTAACACAACCATTGCAATAGGTGAGAAAAATCCCAACAGACTAAGAATGGCAGCCAATCCTGTGCTAAGATACCGGCAGCAATCAAATCCACTACTATCATCATCAAAACTTTCTTTATCAAACTTCCTCATATCGTCCATAGAGAACCCGGTCTCGCTCGTGTTCCCCGTGTACGCCGTCGTGTTATCACCCCAGTTGTCATCTTGTGGTAGAATCTGTACTTCGATTCGTTCACTCTCGGCGATACGACTATCAACATCGGACCCGTTACCTGGAGCCTGTATGGTAACAGATCGGTCGTCACGGATACGATCTGATGTACGACGATGATGTGATGATGAACCATGTGATCGGTCACGGTGACGATGATGACGACTATGATGACTTCCATGACTACGGTGCGATCGTTCCGACCTGTCGCTACGACCAGAACGTACTGATTCAGCTCCGTCCATTCTTCTCGGCGGTAATGGACTTACCTCGATGGGTTGATAATTATCAACTGAAAATAGATAAAATCTTAAATTGATAATAAACTTCAGTAGATACATGTATAAAACTTGCAATGAAATCATCAGTTAACAAATTAATGTTTAATTTTACTCAGTTGTACTGTTTACACCAAGAAAAATATCACATAATCAAAGATAATTAAAGATTTTGCAAAACTGAAATCTACACTCATTTATTCGAAAAAGATTTTGTAATATTTATACCTAGAATCATTTTCTATGCAAATACAATATTAATAATTTACAAATAAGCAATATCATGCTCTTTAACTAGTTGTATAAACTTTAACCACAACTAGTTTCAATAAATCCATTTGATAAACATACAAGTGTAGATACACTATGCACAAGCTAAACATTAAATAAAATCAGATAAAATGACGATCCAATTAAGAATTAATGTGTTGACGAAAAACATATTTCAAATTAGAAAATATTGCAAAAGAAAAAAAAAATAAACACTTGAAAATATAAAAAAATATCTGAACCCTGATAAACTGTGTATCCCTGCATTTTTACTACACTTGTTTATCAATAGATGAACACAGGTAAAGTAAGATGAAGTTTTTCCTCTGAGCCAAAACCTGATAACTGTACAGATGGGACAAATTATAACATATCAACATAAAGCTGGTCATGCTGGGCTTACTTCAAACAAATGGAGCAATTTTTGGCAATTTTCTCCGAGATCAGGGAGAAATCACTTGCCTCGCATTATTTATATTATCTTCAATAATTATCTGTAAGTGTTTCATCTACCTATCATAATCCTAGTAAATCATCATGTGTACGGTAAAACATAATCCTACATCAAAAATATATACTATAATCAAAACAAACCCAACAATCAACATTAGTTTCCATTGTGGGTGTGTGGTAGACGAAGGCACGGAATGCTCGGATAAGGAACGGAATGCTCGGATAAATTTCTAGGAAGAAATGGGATGCAATGAAAAAGCCGAGATGAAATAACAACGCTTTGAGGTAAAATTAGTGGCATGTTTTTTATTCTTTCTTTTTATAAATGATTAAATCCTTAATGTTTTGTGTAATTCAATTACAATGTACATGCAATGTGTTTCGATTCTTTGCAAGCAATTTTTTTTTAGTACACAAGACAATTGTCAATTAATTACTTTTTTCTAGATTATTTTCCAATGTTTTTTTTAACTACGGAGATTCTGATTTTTAAACTTGATTCATATTATATTTATTTATTATATTTGTGTGTGTTTTTTTTAATACATTGGATTGAAGTATACTGTGTCTCTTACTAGTTTTGAAACATTCAACAAGTCTGTCAGTGAGACCAATTATTTTTTATGCCAGTACGTGGGAGTTGGCTGTATAAAAGTAATTTATAACAATCTATAAAAGGGATAATAATCTAATGTAATTTTGATCCGTGACCTATGACCTTTCAGTCAACTCCAATTAAAAAGAAGACAGAATTATGATCTCTGAAAATTTGCGATAGCCAAAGGCGTAGCTGAGTCAAACAGTAGTGTATACCCATCATGACATTCATGGGGCTGGGGGTCTTTGTCACAAAAATTATACGCCAATAATTAAATTTAAAACTTCTTGTTTTCTAAAGTCCTTGAAAAAATGTTGATCTCTTAAGACAACTCGTGAAGGATCCCGTATATAGTAACAGACACAGGGGTAACAGCAAAATTAACACTTCTAACATATTTAGTAAACGGATTACGATTTTGAAAATTTTCATGATTCAATTTTAAGACGATAGAATGTAATTTTATTTGACTTAAGTGATATATAGCACCGTGATTTGTTTAATATAGATATACTATAAACATGTCACACAGTTAAATCTTCTACCCAGGGGACAGTGAAAACAGATCATAGGATTAATGACAAGTGACACAATTAATTGAACCCACTGAGTGACTCTTGTAAAAGTCCTTAGAAAAAATCAAAATCTTGAACTACTTCAAAATTGACTATACACATTATTTCAAAGGTTTAAAGGCTCAACATTTATATCGAAAGTATGTTTTAAAACTGATTTTATATTAAGAGTACCCATAATACATTGCAAGCAGTTATGGCTTAAAGTAAACAAATATTTAGTATTGTATACTTGATAAAAAAAAGCACTGCAAATTTGAAAGTTGAAAAGACAACTTCCACTTTCTTTGACCACAGCCTTAACACTAAGTGACTAACTCTATTTATATCTAAAAAAAATTCAACCTAGTAAAACACTTAAAATACTTCTAGAAATGTGTAAGCCATTCTCTGTGCCAGCTTCCCTATTTTTGAAAATTTTTGGAAAACACCTGGCTTTATTGTTAATTGGTAATAACGAACACCTAAACTTCAAGATCAAAGCTTAACACGTAACCAATTATACATTTCATTAGTTACTGACTCAGTGGCAGATCCGTTATTAAATTACTAGTTTGTAGTTTGAGGTCCAATCAAGATAAGGTAACCGGTGGTATAGCTTGGCCAATTTGACTTGAACCTGACCTTTATGCAAGAATATATTACAAGGTTCTTGCTTTGAATATATCAATTTCCACAAGCAAATCGTGCGATATCGGTTTTCAAATTTGTGTTTATAACTTTATATACATCTCGAGTGTCTTCGTGATACTCACCGATTATGAAAACATACAATCGGTGTTGTATCGTATTATGTAATATATCGACTGTTAAATTATGCTAATCAAAAGGTCATGAGGCTCATGTCAATGTGGTCAAGCTATACATATCTTGAGTTTCACGGAGTAAATTTCACAATCAGTATTAAATCAACTTTTTGAGTTTAAAAATAACAGAAGTAAAATCAATGCAACACTGAATGAGACTGTTGCATGTTAACTGAAATTTTCACTTTGCCGACTGAAAATCTATAAACCTCCCAGCCAATAAACATCAAAAACGCATTGTGTCAGCAAGGATAATACAAGAGTTTGACATTAAATTAAAGTTTCTCTAACACTAACAGTTAGAAATTGTTAATCGACTTTGAACCAAATTTAGCTGTTTGATATGATACATGATGTTTACTGAAACTTTGGATTGCATCTATTATGTAAATATCAAAATTGCAAACCAGAGAGAGGGACCAGAATTTGGAAAGTAAACTCTTACTCTAATCTGGTGATGAAAATAAAAGGGAACAAGTTTATGCTGGAATGCTCTGCTCTGACTGCTCAACACTGTCAAGATCTCTTGACTTCAAATAAAACACATTTTACTGATCTTGTAATATTATAATAATTTAAAAAATATGCATTCCATCTTTTGACTATTGACTTAAAAGCAACATACAGTACTGTATCAAGAACCTGGACACCATTGAGCAAGAAAAATCTTCGATAAATCAACAACATGTGCGCACACATCTTCTCTGGACAGTAAAGCTTTGGTTCATGGTTCCAATTAGTCATAGTAATCATAACAAGTAATTTGAAATTGTAAGCAATGCAGAATTGAAGTCCCCTACCAGCCCTGCATTCAAGGTAGAATCACATAATGGAATGTTCATTAACGTTTCATACCAGTTACAAAAACGAATAATCAATCGTGTGATTTTACCTTGAACGCAGGGCTGGTTTCAAGGTTGTCAATGTTTCTGTTACCATGGCAATCATAATGTTTGTCCACATGACAAAGTTTCATAAACATAGCATGAAAACTGTTAAGAGTTATGACAGGATCCAGATTTCTTGACTGACTGATAAATGGAAGAAAGGCATTCAGGGCAAACCGGCAGGGTCCAGACTAACAAGTAATTAGGAATTACAAGCAATAGTCTCAGGACTACAAGGGTTTCAGTGCTTTTTTCCCACAGAAATCCACAGAATCAAAATTTTTCGGCGTGCATAATTTCCTTATGGGTTCCTATTCACATACCAAGTTTCATAAACAAAGCTTTAAAACCGCTTGAGCCTAAGCATAATATATATATGTATGTATTATTAACAGACGGACAGTGGTTTATTATGAACTAGCCAGTAGCCTTGATGTTGCTTCGGCAGCTGGACATATTGCATCGAATATATGCAAGACTGTTACTTCACGAAATCAGGGGTTGTACCAAAGACCAATCTTGGCCATTGTGTCTACACGCAGCTTCCAGGAGAGATTGTTCGCAAGTATGACACCCAGATACCTTCCAGTCATCAAAGATGCAAGAGAGTGCCCATGTAGGAAATTATTTATTATCACTATCAGAAATCCTTTTTTCACTCGGATAGGATGGGTTCTGTTTTGCCCACAACGGTAGATCTATGTGAATAGCCTCATATTAAATAATTTGTTGGGGATGAAAGACATCGTCCAATCATGTTCTAATTTTTGGAACTTGAAGTGTGTCAATGTCTGAAATACTTCAACATCTTCAGCCAAATTGTACTTTTTGTAGTTTGCACATTGTAACTCAGGCAATGGGACTGGGAGGCCCTACTGGTCCAGGTTGGTCAAATGGTAGAGAGACAACAAAGACTATTACATCCGCCAGTGATGATAGGTCTAGGAGGCCGTTGCATATAGACAAAGTGCTATACTGACTGAGAAACAGCTTGCTTCGAAAAAGCGCTTCGTAGTGGACGAAGCCAAAAAAATACTAGACAAGCAGTGAGCACTTTTTATAGCATACCGTTGTGTAGCAAAGCGCTACTGAGTGGAACCGAAATGGTCTGTTGCACAAGAAAGCACTAAGTGTTAAGGCCTAAAAAAAAAATAGTTGTGTTTCCGGTGGCCCGACCGTATTTTTTTTATTACTGTTTATAAGACCGGCGACCGTAATTTTTACAAAAGTGGGAAAAAAATCGAAATCGTCAAAAGATCGATAATTCTTCACGTAAAAATGATCTAATACAGTTAATACCATCAAAACATCTGTCTAATTGCAGTTATCGTATTGAAAACGTATCGAAATTAAAGTACCATAACCTTACGTGAACTAGGTCACCTCATTTTCGAAAATCTTGACTCTATTTTCCGTAAATAGACGGATGACGTCATACAAAATTAACATCGAGCAAATTGTACATGCAATTAAATTAAGTTCTCTGCGTGCATAAGTTTGCGTTTTTTTTGCGCGTATATTTTAATCAATTCATAATATTGTTCCAGAATACAAGCTCTTGGTAACAGATCGTAAAATTCTTCGTAAATCGCATCTATGCGACAATCAGGCGGGACCACGAGATTTATACGAGGTCGAACTGACGACCTTGAATCACGCATGTTAATTAAACTTCGTGCTTGAATTGAGACAAATTGACATCCTTATATATACCCAGCCTGATTGGATTATCATGGTGATTGCAGACCGATGTATTCATCTTACGTTGGATCAGTTCAATGCTAGATCTAATTGACGCGAAATTTATGTTTTGCGAAAACAGGGCAAATTCATAATTACCTTCAAATATTAATCCATTTGTAACATAAGTTAACATGTATATATTTCATCAATCATGAATTATTCCAATAACACCGATTAAACAGACGTCTATGGCGTGAAGTCTATTAAATTAGCGATGTCTCGATGTGTTTCTATTGTGTCAAAGCGCTCTCATAAAAACCAGTCAAAATTCCAATGTGCATAAATTTCGGCTCTTTTATCTTCGATGTCAGTTCTCTGACAGTTTCTTTTGATTGCCTGACATAAGTCGGCAACGTCTGATATTTAGCGGCGGCATTTCTATGATCTAATGATTGTCGGCGACTTCTGAAGTTACAATGTCGGTCCGACTGCCTTTGATGGAATAACAGTAAGGGCATGGCGGGCATTTTACCAGCTTTATCTCGCCTGGGAAGAATAAATACTATTATACTGTCGCTGATCTCGCTATTGACCAAATGCGTTATGTTTTCATAATTTATTTCATAAATTCACGCGTTTTATAAATACTTGACGATTTTTTCGTTCGTACATTGCGCACTGTCGTATACGTTGCTATGGTCGATGTATGAGTAACGTCGTTGCTATGGATCATACAAATTAGTTTCTGCTTCTGTCGCGAATTATTAAGTAGATACAGTGGTGTATGTTAATCATAAATACCAAGGTTGGGACTGTAGGATAAATTTCGCAACGAAATTAGGTGGTGGGGTTCGAATCAAATTTTTTTTTCGACGGGCCGGCCGGTGGACGCTTTTCCAAAAAATCTTGTAAACCAGAAAATAAAAAATAGTGGTCTAAGTATGTTTTAGCAGATCTATAAATGAGGTGACTTTTTTAGTTTTAAGGCATCTTGCAGTGTTATTTAGTTGTACTATGTGTTCTAGTGATTGACACAGTTCAAGTCATATTTTATTGTTCGTCCATTTCCTACAGCAGGAAATTATAATAATTAAAGAACTGACAACTAAAACTGTGTTTTTACTTTTATTGTCAGAACATATATATCTAAAGGATACACAAAGTTCAACCACAGGATCTTTTTATATGAAGTTCTTAGTCGAGGAACCTGTCTATACTAAAAAAAAAAAAAAAAAAAAAAAAAAATGCCTACCTACCGACCCTATAATTTTTAGCCATGCCACCAGAAACACAACTATTTTTTTTTTAGGCCTAAGAAGTGGTTTGCTATCGGTGAACATGTTCGCGGATAGCATGTCATTTAGACATAGTAAAGCGCTACCAAAAAACAACAGGCTCTAGGTACTCCAATAAGCAGATGAAAAAATCAGTGTACCAACTTTCCTGAATTCTATCACTTCACTGCGACTGGGGTTCAGACTGACTAATTTGGCTATTCAATATTATAATTAGCTGATTAGTTTAATAAATATGTCTTTATACGACACCAGCATGATCGCTTGCAGTTGTTTCCACTGTGTTGTTATTTTCTATCTACTTGTAAAATTGAAGGACTGTTCAGACACATCGCAGGATCAGAAATACAAAACAAATCAGAAATTTTGAACACAAATTTTGGATATTTGAATATTTTTTAAAAATATCATAAATGAACCATATTAAAACGAAAACTTACGTTTTTTCAATTAAGTTTCAATTTCCTAGATACCCCTCAGAGTGTGCAAACCATGATCTTGGCTGGAGACACAGTATCGGCCAGGAATTCAGCGGCTAAAAGTTGACACCTTTGTTAGTCTATTTCGGCTCCATTTTGAACCAACAAGTATAATTGGCTGTTCCAACGAGATGTTTATCTTAGAAAATGGCCGTGCTATGGAGTTAATGTGGGTTGCTCTCGTTAAATTTGAGTTTATTGTGATGATTGGAATACGACCGATATCTAAATAATACAGGATTTAGGCATAAAATATATTAAAACTATGACAACACAATCGGGGAGGAATTTAGAACAGCCAATAATCGATTATCACGTGGGCGGTGTTAGGGTAAAAATATCCACGACAGGTGTATCGAAAGTAAGTTTGCATAAATATGGCTAAATCTTAATAATGTTGACATGACAACTATGTTCTGAATAGAATCCATTATTAATTTAATATTCTGGTATTGTTTCTTTTAAATTATTCGATGATTCCTTGATATTTGTAAATATATTGACTGTTGTTGTTTATTCGTCCTCAAAATAATTCGACCCCAGGCGTACAACAGTAACATCAGTATAGTACTAAGTACCGGCGACTGCTGTTTAATTTCTTCGTGTTCAGTTATAGAATACCCATTTATGCATGCATCAATATTATGCCCGGGTGGGGACGCAGCAAGAAAACGGGGGGAATTGGACTGACAACCTTTATGACAGGAGGACATTGTTGGTGGCGCAGTGGTCAATTGACTCCTAGCTGATCGATAGTTTGTCCCTGGTTTGATTCTCAACCGGGGCACTTGGTCATTTCAGAAACGCTATTCAGAGTTTTCCCTAGGATTTTTCATAGGAGGATCCGAGGACCCTTAAGGCTTGTATATATCTATTCTAGGAAGTCCCTGAGAAATTTTGGGGGTCCCATCATATACGGGTACGCATTTTAAGTCTATTGTTACAGTTTCAAACAAAAGTAAAATCATATTTATTTTAATTAATTGTTTTACATGTATTTCAAATGAACATGGAAAATATATATCAATTTCAAACAGATCACGGCATGGAACTTTCAGCAATGATCATAATAAGATCCTACTAAATTATTATAGCGTGCAGACAATATAGATTGATAAATGAACCACAAGTGCAATAAATAGCAGAAAGAAGTGTTCTAGAGGAAACGAAAAATGTCTGTTTGTATGATTCCTCTTAGGGGTCCAAAGAATGCATAGCAATTCAGAAATGATGGTCCGAAGCAGCAAAGTTGCGTCAGAGACGCAGAAAACCTGCATCAGGGAATCCCTGCTATTTAGTGTTCCCCATCCAACTAGAGATGAACTGGCAGGAGACCCAGAGGTAGTGTCGCTTGTATCCGTGCTTTACACATTAAAGAACCAAGGAATCTGTTCGAAACAAGCTAGGGTATCGCACCTGGATTCCTTGTACCTCACCTCCGTCTCGGAAATTTGCAAAAATGCCCCAAAGTGGGCCTGGCAAATTACTTGGAAGAAATTTGACCTTTTTGACTCTGAGTCCTGGGAAATAGACTTTGGTCAGGTTCTAAGACCCAGGAATTACTACTTTATTACGTGACCCGACTTCATGGATTTAGACAGTAAGCAGTGTCTCAGGGTTGGGGATTTAGATATCAAACACTCAAAAATGTCCAATTCACCTGGGTTGCCCCCGTTTTGTGGGCGGCATGACAGCAACAGCATGTTGTCTAACCAAGGCTCTGTTTAGAAGCACTTTCCTATGGGTGTGCAACAAGGCTCTACCGGAGAGCACTCCGACGAGCAGTGTTCGACAATAGCATACGGTTTCTCAGCTCTTTTCTTGGCAACATACCAAGCACTTTCTTATACGCCGGACCACTTTTGTAGTGCTTCACCGCATTATTTACTATCATTGCTTTCTTGCCTGCAAAACATTATATTTATTATGATAATACACTTCTTTCAGGTTTCCTTGGATACTTGGTTCTAGTGATTATGGCCAAACCTGCAGAATTTTGCCCTGGTGTACCTGACTACAGTACGGTTCATGAACCTATAGGAGATTTATTTGATAATCATCAGGTATATAAAGGTTCGCAACTCATGTTAGGGTCGTATCCTGAAGCCAAAAAGCACCGAGGCAAATCCTTTCTTGTGTCTATTTACATGATAATGATTTAAGGCACAGTTTTCTTAAAAAAATATAAAAAACATATTCTGGAAATTATTCAAATATTCCCTTGGTGTGTCTCAGCGTGGCTACAGTCCTGCAAGAGTTGTAGTATAAAACTAAGTTGTACAATATATGAATAGACTTTCAATAAAGGACCAGACAGGTCTATATGACATTGTTGGCTTTCACCCATGGTATTAATTTTTATTATTCCGGTAAACAGGAAAGTTCCAGGACCCTTCTTTAAATTACCCTCAATCTTATGAATTGTATGCACATGGTTTAAATGCTCACAGTCAAGCTTTGAATTTATTTGAAATACAAACTCATTACTGAGTACACGATAAAGATTTATTTGGTACATCTGCTCACAACTAGAAGCCTTTTGTTTGTGAGAAACTGTATTTACTAATGTAATAAGTCAACTGTAAACTATAACTGTAATATAATAAGTCAGACAATTATTGCTATACAAACTTACGTTATTGTTTTGTAACTATCAATTAAGACACAGAGTGTAAATGTAGCTAAATGTACACGATCAACGCAGATTAAGGTTATCACTATTTTAATAAGACAGACGTTTTGGCTTTACAAAGCCTTCATCAGGGGCTATACAGGGCTTCATTGTGATTGTTTTTTTATGCAATTTGAAAATTCAATTATGTGATAATAATGATAATATTGTTTGCTCAGATTGATTGGGGAAAGTATCGACTAACACAGGAACAGATAGAACAGTTCTGGAGAGATGGTTACTTATTGAACATCCCTGTTCTTACACATCAACAATGTGATCAAGTACTCCACGATTACAGATACTTTTTGGTATTATCTCATCATATATTTCAAACCCCTATTCAGTGATTTTTTTACAAATTTCCATGAACGAGTCCTGGGAATCGATAATTTGCAAATCTATGAGTTCAAAAATAGAAAAAAAGAATGAGTCTAAATGTTTTATAAAAAAACCCATTAAAGTAACCTGTTAAATAAATGTGTAAAATGGTTTCTTTACACTATTAGCTGTTGAAAACCAGTCTGGTACTGATTTTAAAAACAGTATTAAGCAATTGTCAATTTTTTTTTTTAGAAATCTCAATGTATTATTGGGATTCACATAATTTGAAACTTTGCATCCTGACTGATTTTTGTGAGTCCAGGACTTTGGACTTGCAGTTAAACAAATCACTGGTTATGTCTTGTGTAGTGTAAAAGAACACATACTTTGTTTCTGAACTTGATTTTGTACAATATGCGTTAAAGGGACCGCTTCACTTTTAGGCGTATCTGTGTAGTCTCCATGTCGCTAAAATATTGTGAGTTATATCTAAAATACAAGTTGTCAAAACAAACAAACCTCTCATAAGGATAATCATTTAAACTGAGGGTTAAAATTTAGCTCATTCTTCAGTACCCTTAAAAATGAGTCTTTGTTAAATGATAGCACTGTTTTGATTGAGTTTGTTATCTGGATGATAAGTGATGTAAACTTGAAGTTAAGTGTACTTGCCTCATAGTTATCATGACTATCAATGATAATTGAAGTATATCTCACCAATTCATAACATTATTATCATCCAAGCTGTGTGTTTGATGGGTTTCTTTCTATACTTGCTAATCTATTAAAGTGCATAGAGCTATATCTGACTATATTTTTTTTTTAAATCAAAAACTGAAAAACAATTATGCTTTCATATCCATTAGATCATTTTTTGCTTCAGCTTTAACAGAAACTCTCATGCAAATTGTCCGTTTTCATACAAAAATGTTCTAGAACACCCTAAGTCAACGGTTGAAATGATAAGAATCATCTGTTTTCGACGATTGAATCAAAGTACACAGAACTCCTTCAAAATTTGCAATTAAGGTAGTCTAGTATCATACTTAAAACGATGCAAGTAATTATTTTGACATTAAATGACCGTTAGATATAGCTTTATACACTTTAAGCATGTTTGATTTGTTTTCTTTTATATTGTTACATATACATGTATTACCTTAAAAATGTCAGCATTAGTTTTTTGGCATGTTTCAAAGTCTATCCAGGTATTGCTTCAAACTTGGCATACCTGTTTACCATCATATTCGCCTTACATTGTCAATGCCATGTAACACCATCCAAAATTTCTACAGAATTATGGCCCCTCTTTAAAATGGACAAGGCTTTCAATCCTACCTGCCAAGCTAGTGAAATCTAAAATAGGAGTGATGAAGCAAAACATGCCACAAAATGCACTTAAATGTGATTTAAAATGGATTAAGATATATAAACAAGAAATGTATTAATTCTATTATAAATATGGAACAGAAGATAAAAAAGTGAATCAAATGCATCTTTGTTCATAGTTTGGTGAACTTGGATAACCAGAAATTAACAATGAAAATAGGAGTAACTCCACTTTAATAGGAGCATTTGGCAGGTATGCTTTTACCAGGGTATAAAGGTTTAATGAATCTTGTTTATTATATAGGGTGAAGAAAAGCATGGAGGAATGGATATGTTGTATGAATTCCATAGCAACCAGACTGGTGATCCTAACAACGTACTCATGCATGCTCTAGGTCATTGGAGGCTTACACAACATTTTCACGACCTTGCTTTCCTTCCACAAGTTGTGGTAACTCTTTCCTTATTTTATACGGATCATGGACATTCTGAAACTAAGATGCAAATATTCCAAAATATAGCTTGGCTATTTTGACCTGAGCCTGACCTTTTATGTAAAATTATATAACAAGGTTTTTGCTTAGAATATATCAATTTCCGCAAGCAAATTGTGCGATCTCGGTATTTCAAATTTGTGTTTCTATTACATCTCGGGCGTCTTCGTGATACTCCTCGGTTATGAAAAGATACAATCGGCGTTGTATCGTAGGTAATATATTGACTGTTGAATTATGCTAATCAAAATTGCAGGCTCGTGTCAAATTAGCCAAGCTATATCTTCATCTAACTCATTTTTATTTTATAAGCAAGCCTAATTTAGAGCAATTCTTTACTCAGATAAATTGTTTCTATTTGTTTTGGCTTTTTTTTGCTGAGCATAGCCTTTTGTTTGCCAGTCAGCTTTCTGCTTAAATATGGCAGTCATAAGATTACTTCCACCTGGATTTGAACCTGGGTCTCCGGATTAGACGACAAACGCGCCACTGAGCTACGGAGGCACAATGCTTGACTGTGTACTAAAATCTTTAATAAGATTGGTGGGACTGAACATATTTACTGACAAACTCTCAGGTATATAACACTAATTTAAACAATAGCCCAATATTCATTATGCGCCTGTTTATTGAATATATTATAAATAATTAAATATACATAATATAGAATCTACCGCAGATCTTCGATGCCTCAAGTAGTTTTGCCTCCAACACCTTAAATACCCCAAGCAGGTACTGTAAAATCATTAATTTTCGTGGGAGATTAAATTTCGTGGATTTCGTGGTTCATCTTCTACCACGAGATTCAATCCCATCAAACAATAATTTTGACCTTTGTATTTATTACCTGAAATGCAAAATCCACGAATTAACGTCCCAACAAAATGGTATTTTTTACCAAAACCACGAAAATTCATCCCATCGAAATTGAATGATTTTACAGTATTTGGCTCAGAGAAAATATGTTGTACTAGTATACTGTAGATGGCACAAATTATATACCAGTCTGAAGGCAGTTTGAGGTTTCGGAATTCCTACTGTACTAGCTATGTTATGTTTTCAACATGAACACATACAAGTAATGATTGTTATATTGCAGGTTCCTGCGTCACAGTTATTGGAACCTGATGGTACCGTGTCCTCTGTTAGATTCTGGCATGATCAGCTTTTTGCTAAACCTGCCAAACATGGTGGAAATGTAGCATGGTAAGTGTCACACTCAAAAAAACGGACATATAGGATCCCGCATGAGTTGTCTTTGGAGATCAACATTTCTTAAACAAGTCTAGAAAACACAAGTTATTTATCGAGTCATAGGTTTTCGAGACAAGTTTAAGAAATGTTGATCTCAAAGACAATGTGTGACTGATTCTTTTTTATCACATTACCATAGTTACCTAGTCAACAACATGACACGTTTGTTACCACATGTCTTGGAGAACATTATTCCATCATTTGTACTGTAAAGATTGAAAGGGACCAAACTCCTGTTGGTAAATTGCAAAATAACCTGGCTTGATTGACCTAAAACATTTATATACAAATCTGGACTTATTCATCTGGAAGAAAAATAATCGCATAATGTTGGTCTATTACCTTTTAAATCCTTTAACTCTATTGCGTGACTAACTCGGGAAAATATATATTTAACATTGTTACAGCATTCAGTCGTGTATAAATACCGAGAAAAGCCCTGACATAATTAACGGACGGTAAAACATGTTAGTGAGTTTTCATCAATAGCCCATTTGATCGTTATGTAAGTTGTAAGAATACTTTTTGTATTCGTAAAACATAGTAATGTGATTAAAACGTCTAAAAATCATGTTTTTATCGTCTAAATGGGGTTTAGTCGCTTTAATTTAATTTAAGTAGACTAAAAATCATCCATAACATGGCTTATGAGGTAAAAGTCATGTTTTTAATTTGAACATTTTACACATAGTCCCTCAGTTATTGTATGACTTGTATGAGAATAAAACACGGCTCAACACAATATCAACAAACAAAATGTATGAGATTAAAATTTAATGAACTAGATACTCGGCAGCTTATAACAAAATCTAACTGTAGCTGCCTGAATTTATCACATCTTTTTACACATCTGTTGGATTTATTTTTATATTTTATAATTGCAGGTCAGGTTTTAATACTTTTGAATGTGACTAATGTTTTGTCTTCTCATAATCTTCATCAAGGTCAATAAATTTTATAAATTAAAAAATAAATAAACAGTTCTCACCCTAATCCTTGTTTAATTTTGTAGGCATCAGGACTATTCTTACTGGACAAGAACTACACCAATGAAACATTTAACTGTAATATTTATGTTCTATTCCATATATACAATACATACACCTTACCATCACATCAGGTCTGCTGCTTTGCAACTTATCAGCAAGAAAGCTTCTAATGTATTCAGGGACCCATTGCATAAACAAGGGCCTTCGAGTGCTTGGTAGGGCTATGCTAGAAATGGCTTGCTTCAAAAAGTGCTACATAGCGAATAATTAATATTCTATTGGCAAGTGCTGGCGGCTTGCAGACCGTTGAACAGCATAGAGCTATTGAGCATTACTGAAGCGGTCCTGTCCATTGCATAAGAAAACACTCTGTAGCGTTTGCCTTGCAAAGTATTGAGAAACGGTATGCTATCTGCAAACCCTGATAGCTTCCCCTCTTTGTTTGTATCGATCCTACCCTATTTGTCACCAATCTTCTACCCAAATTCAATCAGCATTATACAGAGTATGTTATTGTTTCAATAAAATTTAAAATTGATTTTAAGGCAGATAAGAAGTGTTTTTACTGTGATTTCAAATTAATAGTGTGTAGTTTTACAATATTAAATGTATATAACTTAGATTTAATACTTTCTGGCTACTATGGTGCGCCCAGGATAATGTGATATTTACATAGACCAAACTGGTGTACTGTTGCAAAATTGGTTACATAAATAAACAAACATGGTCAATTGTATGTTAAAATAGCACTGGTAAATCAAGCACATTTAATTTTTCCTCCTATGTGGCTTATACCAAAATTTCCCATCTTTCTCATTATCCTAGGTGCACTATGTACCATGCTATTTATGTACAGTCAAACCTCTATTATTCGAAATTGACGGGACCGAAATTTTATTTCGGATAATCCAGGGCTTCGGATTATCCAAATTCAAAGAAGACAAACCTCTGTTCAACTCAATAGTCTCCATCTTAGCTATAGCCGCGTAGGATACTCGTTTCTGTATTGTACATGTTTTGTTGTTAATATAAATAAATATGTAATTGAAATATTTTGAAAAATGAACTTTAACTCTATAGAAACCAAGTACTGTTGTAACTGTTCATAAATACATGTATGAACGTCAACATCACGATGACCCGACATCTACTGATGCGGAGGCATTTATGTATAACGATACTCCTGTTTGTTTGTTCATTCTTTCCTTCGTTACAAAATGTTAATAATGCATAAGCATTCACTGAATACAGTCTTTGTACGTACTGCATATAGGGAAATATACTATAGAACTAAAGTCATATTTAGTCAGTTATTGCAGGTCAGTTTTGTTTTTACAGGTTCATATTGCCCTAGATGATCAGACTGAAGAAAATGGTGCATTGAATTATATTCCTGGTTCACACAGGTATGCTCTGATTACAGCTGTACCAATATATGTTATATTGTTAAACTCTTCCTGCCTCTGTAGCTCAGTGGTTAGCGCAATTGGCACCTAATCCGAAGTCCTGGGTTCAAATCCCGGTGGAAGCACTCATATGCCTGCCATATTTCAGCAGAAAGCTGACTTGAAAAGAAAGGCTATACTTGGCATTAAGTCAAGGTTGTGTAAAAGTTGGTTTATGTTATTGTGGTGGTTGTCGTTTGCAGTTGATTGAGTCAGTCTTATGTGTATTGTCTTTCAGTTTTTTCCTTTCAGATTTGCCAATGAGCATTTTTTAGCTCACCTGTCAAATAGTGACAAGGTGAGCTTTTTTGATCACTCTTCGTCCGTCTGTCAACAATTTGCTTGTGTTCACTCTAGATGCAACAGTTTTGATCCAATCTTAATGAAACTTGGTCAGACCAAGTTCGAAATTGGGTCATGTGGGGTCAAAAACTAGGTCACTTGGTCAAATCTTAGAAAACATTGTGTTCACTCCAGGGGTCATTGTTTTGATCCTATCTTCATGAAATATGGTCAGAATGTAGGTTGTACTGATACCTAGACCAATGTGCAACAGGTGAGCGACCTAGGGCCTTTCAGGCCCTCTTGTTTATGTTTAAGGTTTACATAGTTGTGTGTTTATAATTTAGTTACTTATAATGGACCAGCTCATTTAGTAGAGCATTTGCTGTGTTAGAAACGGGTTCCTGGTTTGAAGACAGGTCTGGCTGCCCAATGTTCTCTCCCTGTAATATGTGTATATAATCTTTCAGATGGACCAGAAATGGTGGACGACCCCTGCCTGTAACAGATTTTAACTTTAAGGATATGGAGTCAATACAGGTGGGTGCAGGTTTTGATATTTCCTGTTTTCAGATGTATCCTAGTACATGCAGCCATTTACTGTCAGTACTTCATAGCTTGTACAGTATCCCAAATCCATATATCAAAATTGGGTTGCTTCCCTTTGTTGACATGCCAAAATTCATATATCAAAATTGGTTTGCTTTCCTTTGTTGACATGCCAAAAATCATATATCAAAATTGGGTTGCTTCCCTTTGTTGATATGCCCAAATTCATATATTAAAATTGGGTTGTTTCCCTTCGTTGACATGCCCAAATTCATATATTAAAATTTGGTTGCTTCCCTTTGTTGATATGCCCAAATTCATATATTAAAATTGGGTTGCTTCCCTTTGTTGACATGCCAAAATTCATATATCAAAATTGGTTTGCTTCCCTTTGTTGACATGCCAAAATTCATATATCAAAATTGGGTTGCTTTCCTTTGTTGATATGCCCAAATTCATATATCAAAATTGGGTTGCTTTCCTTTGTTGATATGCCCAAAATTCATATATCAAAATTGGTTTGCTTTCCTTTGTTGACATGCCAAAAATCATATATCAAAATTGGGTTGCTTCCCTTTGTTGATATGCCCAAATTCATATATTAAAATTGGGTTGCTTCCCTTTGTTGACATGCCCAAATTCATATATTAAAATTGGGTTGCTTCCCTTTGTTGATATGCCCAAATTCATATATTAAAATTGGGTTGCTTCCCTTTGTTGACATGCCCAAATTCATATATTAAAATTGGATTGCTTCCCTTTGTTGATATGCCCAAATTCATATATTAAAATTGTGTTACTACCCTTTGTTGATATGCCCAAATTCATATATTAAAATTGGGTTGCTTCCCTTTGTTGACATGCCCAAATTCATATATTAAAATTTGGTTGCTTCCCTTTGTTGATATGCCCAAATTCATATATTAAAATTGGGTTGCTTCCCTTTGTTGATATGCCCAAATTCATATATTAAAATTGGGTTGCTTCCCTTTGTTGACATGCCCAAATTCATATATTAAAATTGGGTTGCTTCCCTTTGTTGACATGCCCAAATTCATATATTAAAATTGTGTTACTACCCTTTGTTGACATGCCCAAATCCGTATATTGAAATTGGGTTGCTTCCCTTTGTTGACATTCTAAAATTCATATATCAAAATTGGGTGGCTTTCCTTTGTTGATATGCCCAAATTCATGTATTAAATTTGGGTTACTTCCCCTTGTTGATATGCCCAAATCAATGTATTAAATTTGGGTCACTTCCCCTTGTTGATGTGCCCAAATCAATGTATTAAATTTGGGTTACTTCCCCTTGTTGACATGCCCAAATCCATGTATTAAAATTGGGTTACTTCCCCTTGTTGATATGCCCAAATCCACGTATTAAATTTGTGTTACTTCCCCTTGTTGATATGCCCAAATCCATGTATTAAATTTGGGTTACTTCCCCTTGTTGACATGCCCAAATCAATGTATTAAATTTGGGTTACTTCCCCTTGTTGACATGCCCAAATCCATGTATTAAAATTGGGTTACTTCACCTTGTTGACGTGCTCAAATTCATATAAAAAAATTGGGTTACTTCCCTTGTTGATATGCCCAAATCCATGTATTAAATTTGGGTTACTTCCCCTTGTTGACATGCCCAAATCCATGTATAAAAATCGGTGCCCAAATTCATATAATAAAATTGGGTTACTTCCCCTTGTTGACATGCCCAAATCAATGTATTAAATTTGGGTCACTTCCCCTTGTTGATGTGCCCAAATCAATGTATTAAATTTGGGTTACTTCCCCTTGTTGACATGCCCAAATCCATGTATAAAAATCGGTGCCCAAATTCATATAATAAAATTGGGTTACTTCCCCTTGTTGATGTGCCCAAATCAATGTATTAAATTTGGGTCACTTCCCCTTGTTGATGTGCCCAAATCAATGTATTAAATTTGGGTCACTTCCCCTTGTTGATGTGCCCAAATCAATGTATTAAATTTGGGTTACTTCCCCTTGTTGACATGCCCAAATCCATGTATTAAAATTGGGTTACTTCCCCTTGTTGATATGCCCAAATCCACGTATTAAATTTGTGTTACTTCCCCTTGTTGATATGCCCAAATCCATGTATTAAATTTGGGTTACTTCCCCTTGTTGACATGCCCAAATCAATGTATTAAATTTGGGTTACTTCCCCTTGTTGACATGCCCAAATCCATGTATTAAAATTGGGTTACTTCACCTTGTTGACGTGCTCAAATTCATATAAAAAAATTGGGTTACTTCCCTTGTTGATATGCCCAAATCCATGTATTAAATTTGGGTTACTTCCCCTTGTTGACATGCCCAAATCCATGTATAAAAATCGGTGCCCAAATTCATATAATAAAATTGGGTTACTTCCCCTTGTTGACATGCCCAAATCCATGTATTAAAATTGGGTTACTTCCCCTTGTTGACGTGCCCAAATTCATATAATAAAATTTGGTTATTTCCCCTTGTTGACGTGCCCAAATTCATATATTAAAATTGGGTTACTTCCCCTTGTTGATATATAATGGAATAATGTGGTAAATTGATTTGGTAGTAACATAAGTAAGGGATTTGATTTGATAGTAAGTGTAGTAATTAATATAACGGGATAACCTGTAATACTACCATGACTATTTTCAGACAATATTAACAGAAGAAGAGAAGGCAGCATTTAAGCCAGTATGTGGAAACTTGAAGAAAGGAACAGCCAGCTTTCATCACGCTCTGGCTGTACACGGGTCATACGGTAATAAGTAAGCATCAACTCATAACAATAGTTACGCTGGAATTTCTCATGCATGAAATATTAATTGTACTGTGTTTAATGTATATTGTATGATAAGGGAGGCACAGCTGCACAGTGGTCATGTGTATAATGCTCTTAAATACGTGCCCGGAGCTCCCTGGTTTCATTCTCAAATTTGGTCATGTCTGAAACGCTTTTCAGTAGGGATGAAACTATTCGGTCAAATTGCTAACCGGTTAACCGTTTAATCTTCCTACCAGTTAATTGAATAATACATCGTATATTTTCTTTAGGTGTTATTTTAACGAGCATCATTTCCCCCTGACACCGGTAATACAGCATAATTTCGCAGACATTGAATGTATTATTAGGTTGAGACCGTATAAAATTGCATTATAAAATGATAAGAACTTAAGTTTTCTCAAAGCTGTTGCGTAAAATGGACGGGAGATTCCGAAGTAACATGCTCGCAAATCTTGTTTTGACATATCGGAGATTGAAGAGTTGTTCAAAGGGGAGAACACTCTCAACGGAAAGTGATTTACTGCGGTCCTTTTTAAGCTTAAAATGCGCGAGTCGTTTAATGAAATTTCAACAATCCTTTTTGATTCAATTGAAAGATAAAGCATATATTTGGTCTAGTAAATGGTAATCTATTCATAATTTAATTATGTAACTGTGTAAATAAAATCGAAATGAAACATGTGAAAAACATAGCGTGTCATCAATCTGCTGTGAACGAAAAAACCCAAGTACTTTGACTGTCTTACGTAATTAACAAGTTATCATACATGTCAAGTTGTTTATTGCGGATTATAAACAATGACCACCTGCAGACTTGGATGTTTTACGGTAACACTGGATGTGGCAATTATGAAACTTGACTGACGACAGGTTTATTTTGCAATTTGTTTTGAATGAAAGTTCAAAATAAACTTTTTTAAAAAAAATCTGATTAACCGGTTAGCGATTTTGATAACCGATAACCAAATGTTCGAACGGTTAACCGATTAACCATTGACATCCCTACTTTTCAGTGTTTTCCACACAAATAGATATGAACTGGTAGTCTTAGTAAGTCTTGTTTGTACTCATGCTGTACACTAGGCATGTTAATGAAACAAGTAGTCTATTTCCTTGTATCTCATGACTGTATCTTCCCTTGAAGTCTGAGGTTATAGTGTATCATTCAGGGAACAGCTGAATCATCATCACTAACAACTGTCTCAGTCAAACACAAACTCACCAAATACTACTACTTGCACAAACAGTGGGGGTATACTGAAATCAACTTGTTTAATCCTTTGTTGTTTTCACTCATTCAAAAGGACCGCATAGTGACAAGGTGAGCTTTTGTGATCACTCTTTGTCCGTCATCCGTCCGTCAACAATTTGCTTGTCTACACTCTAGAGGCTACAGTTTTGATCCAATCTTTATGAAACTTTGTCAGAATGTTGTTCTTCATGAAATCTAGGCCAAGTTCGAAATTGGGTCATGTGGGGTCAAAAACTAGGTCAATCTTAGAAAAACCTTGTGTTCACTCCAGAAGTCACCATTTTGATCCAATATTTATGAAACTTCTTCAGAATGTTGTTCTCTATGACATCTAGGCTAAGTTCAAAACTGGGTCATGTGGGGTGAAAAACTAGGTCACTAGGTCAAATCTTAGAATACCTTGTGTTCACTTCAGAGGTCACCGTTTTTATCCAATCTGAATCAAGTATGGTCAGAATGTAAGTTGTATTGATACCTAGACCAATGTGCAACATGTGAGCGACCTAGGGCCCTTTTGGCCCTCTTCTTTGTTTTATTAGGGCCCTGATATTCATTCCGTTGCTTACGGGGTGCAAAATGTTGCTTATGGGGTTTTACAAACAAAAGGATGAACAAAAGAAAACCCCACAATGTCAAGTCAGTGAGAACGTCCGTCCACATTTTTCATATTTTTTCTTAATAACTTGCAAACCGTTAGAGGTATCAACTTCAAACTTTAAACATAAGGTAACAGCAATAATACACTATTGTATGCCAAGTTATGTTACTCCAGCTACAATATTGTAAGAATTATGGCCCTTTGTAAGATTACAATTTTCCTCATTTTTCATCTTTTTTTCTACATTACTTCAAAACCGTTTCAGATATTCAAATGAAACTTGCTATACATATTGACAGTGACAATACGCACATGCGTAGCAAAGGGCAACAACTCTAGCTTTAATAAATTTTGGCTTGTGCCCCTTTTTCGACTTCAAAACTTTAATATTGGCCATAGGTCAAAAACTTTTCAAGATATTCAAATGAAACTTGCAATACTTATTGACAATGATAATGACAGGGCCCTGATCACGACAGTGATGGTTCTAGTTAAATTTTCAATTAATAAGGAATGATAATGTTTACCTGCTTAGTCATTGCATTTGGCTTGTCCCGATGAGTCGTTGAGATAACAAAGTTTTTCTGTATATTGATTGCAATGTTTTACAGGTCTAACAATCCAAGAAGGGCTGCTGTATTGAACTACATTCAAGATGGTGTATGCTCAGACACTGATAAAGAACTGTTAAAGGGAATCAAAATACCAAAGGTTTGAATATTATTTTCTATATTTATATTTAACTCACCAAGGTTTGGCTCAGTTTTTGTCTTCATTTGTTTTATAAATATATATAAATAAGCCCTTCTCCAGAAAAATCTGCTATTTTGACAAACATATTCTTAGTAGGCAGTACTTGTGTAAGATCTTATTTGGCAGACACTTACTAGTGACTTTAGTAAGAATATGCAAAATTTGGTTCGTTTTTATTACCAAAGTAAAGTTCTTTCATTGGTCAACTGACTTTGATTTTGTCAATTTATGTGTGTAAACCTCTGTCGTAAGGCCATGTCTAGATTGAAAACGATACAGATATCAGTTTAATGGACAAATGCTTGTTGCCTGTTTATTACACTAATTATAAAGCTCCCTATCTGGGGTATGTCTGACAGTCGGTAGACCAAATGGTTTCCGTTCACTAACCCGAGAATGCTTGGTCCTTGGATCATTGTGTTTGGTCAGCAACAGTAGATAACCCCTATTGATTTTGAGGTCAGTAGGTCAAAGGTCACTATTCTATTTACCATTTCTGACTATTGGGTTGCCATGGGGGCATTCGTGTTTTACAAACATCTCTTGTTTTTATATGTATTTGTTCTATGTTTCAGGGTAAAAAGTTGGAAGGACAATTCTTTCCAGTTGTGTTCAATAAAGCATGGATGGACAAACGTTAATTTGTTTTTGTGTGTCAGGATTTTCATAAACTTGTCTTACAAGATGCACTGATTCTGTCAGGTCTGGGCATCTTTATGCAGACAATGCTGTAAATGTGTGAGGTACCATTGTCTGACATTGTTTCTTAATCTGAGATAATGCCATATTTGTGTCAGAATTAATAAACATGCCATTTTCTGTATGCATTGTTTTGTAGTAACTCAAATCAGATCATACTGTGATACAGTGTAAATTGTTTATAAAAAGGAAATTGACACTTAGTACAGTTACAATGAACAATCAACTCTGGCCTCCATAACTTGCAAATCTATGAGTCCAAAAATTGAAAGATCGGGTCCAAATATTTCATTTAAAAAACATTGAAAGAACCTGTTAAAGAAATGTTGACAACTGGCTTCTTAAAGCATTCTTCCAAGTTATTTTTTAGAAATCTCAATGCATTACAGGGACTCTCTTAATTTGAAACTTTGCATCACTGGTTTTTGTGAATCCAGGACTAGCAGGTAAAAAATCACTGAATATATATATATAGTGACACATGGTTTGGAATGACGTCAGTGGAACAGTAACAGATTTTAGAAAGCCCTTAGACAAGAAGAACATACAAGGATGTAATTTACCAATCTAGTTTTAAACATTTTGAAATGTGTTCAAATAATATACTTGATAACTATGGTAACCAATTAGAGCAATATGATCAGGAGTTGGTTGATTTAAACTCCAGTACGTATTACACTAGGTGACTAAATACTGTAAAATCATTAATTTCATGGGGGATTAAATTTTGTGGTTCATCTCCTATCACAAAATTAAATCCAATCAAACAATAAGTTTGACCCTTGTATTTATTGCCTAAAATGCAAAATCCACGAATTAACGTCCTATTGAAGTTGTCTTTTTAGCTCACCTGTCACATAGTGACAAGGTGAGCTTTTGTGATCACTCTTCGTCCATCGTCCGTCCGTCCGTCGTCGTCGTCCGTCAATAATTGGCTTGTGTATACTCTAGAGGCAACAGTTTTGATCCAATCTTCATGAAACTTGATCAGAATGTTGTTCTCTTTGATATCTAGGTCAAGTTCGAAACCGGGTCATTTGGTGTCAAAAACTAGGTCACTAGGTAAAATCTTATAAAAACCTTGTGTACACCCTAGAGGTCATTAATTTGATTCAATCTTCATGAAACTTGGTCAGAATGTTGTTCTCTATGAAATCTAGGCCAAGTTCGAAACTGGGTCATGCTGGGTCAAAAACTAGGTGACTAGGTCAAATCATAGAAAAATCTAGTGTTCACACCAGAGGTCACAATTTTGATCGTATCTTCATGAAACTTGGTCAGGATGTTGTTCATGTGGGTCATGTGAGGTCAAAAACTAGGTCACTAGGTCAAATCTTAGAAAAACATTGTGCTCATTCCAGAGGTCGTGGTTTTGATCCAATCATCATGAAACGGGATCAGAATGTTGTTCTCTATGAAATCTAAGCCGAGTTCAAAACTGGGTCATGCGAGGTCAAAAACTAGGTCACTAGGTCAAATCTTAGAAAAACCTAGTGTTCACACCACAGGTCACAGTTTTGATCGTATCTTCATGAAACTTGGTCAGATTGTTGTTCTCTATGGAATCTAGGTCATGTGAGGTCAAAAACTAGGTCACTAGGTCAAATCTTAGAAAAACCTTGTGTTCATTCCAGAGGTCGTGGTTTTGATCCGATCATCATGAAACTTGATCAGAATGTTGTTCTCTATGAAATCTAGGCCAAGTTCAAAACTGGGTCATGTGAGGTCAAAAACTAGGTCACTAGGTCAAATCTTAGAAAAATCTAGTGTTCACACCACAGGTCATAATTTTGGTCGTATCTTCATGAAACTTGGTCAGAATGTTGTTCTTTATGAAATCTAGGCCATGTGCACAACTGGGTCATGTGAGGTCAAAAAGTAGGTCACTAGGTCAAATCTTAGAAAAACCTTATGTTCATTCCAGAAGACGTGGTTTTGATCCAATCATCATGAAACTTGATCAGAATGTTGTTGTTCTCTATGAAATCTAGGCCAAGTATGAAACTGGGTCATGTTGGGTCAAAGACTATGTCACTAGGTCAAATCTTAGAAAAACCTAGTGTTCACACCAGAGGTCACAATTTTGATTGTATCTTCATGGAACTTGGTCAGAATGTTGTTCTCTATGGAATCTAGACCAAAATTGAAACTGGGTCATGTGGGGTCAAAAACTAGGTCACTAGATCAAATCTTAGAAAAACCTTGTGTTCACTCCAGAGGTCATGGTTTTGATCCAATCATCATGAAACTTAATCAGAATGTTGTTCTTAATGAAATCTAGGCCATGTTTGAAACTTGGTCATGTGGGATCAAAAACTAGGTCACTAGGTCAAATCTCAGAAAAAATATTGTGTTCACTATAGGGGTCATCGTTTTGATCCAATCTTCATAAAATTTATATGGTCAGAATGTAGGTTGTACTGATACCTAGACCAATGTGCAACAGGTGAGCGCCCTAGGGCCTTTCAGGCTCTCTTGTTCACCAAAACCACGAAATTACATCCTATCAAAATTAAATGATTTTACAGTATCTTATTAAAATAGAAGAAGGGAGCGGTGACCTAGAGGTAGGGCTTGCGCTTAGTTGATCGAGATGCCTCAGTTTTAACCCTCGTCTGTTCCACTGGTTATTTTCTCTGAGAAAGAATAACCAGCATGCACCACATAAATAGGTACCTGTGCAGTGTTGGCTGCCCCACACACAGGAGAAAAAAGTCTAACAACAGAGAATTGAATGTAGGTTTCATAAGATAACCCAGTAAGAGCTAAATACATATTCAACATTGTCAGAAAATAGCTGCTGAGGCTACAATGTGTCATGACAAGGTTGCTTCCGGTTTTAAATTATTGAAACTATAATAAACATAAGCAGTATCTGTTTACAACACTAGCAGTATCGTGACAATTTCACCATATCACATAAGCAGTACCATTTTGGTGACACTAAGTGTAGAAAACTGTTATTTTTAGAAAGATACTTACGTCAGTGAATATATCATTGTGAAAGAATATGGTACTATTATTTCGCTACATATTCACGAAATTTGTGTATTCTCCGCCGTCTAGAAGTATTTTTAATTATTTTTTATAGACTAAACTTTGGACTTTTGGACGCATTTATCAAGTTTAAAATCGAATCTGACGTTTTTAGTCGGAAAAAATACATCTACATGTCGAGGAAGAACCACTGCATACATACAGGTTAGAGGTAGAAGCCGGGAGATGGCACAAACCACATAAAATTCCATACGACGATAGAAAATGCCAAAATTGTAAAATCCTAGAGGACGAATTTCACTTTTTGTTAGAATGTCCCCTTTATCACGAAATAAGAAAATGTCATATTAAAAGATATTATTGGAATCATCCAAATGTGCCTAAATTTATTGAACTTTTGAAATCTGATAATAAGACTATCCAAAAAAACCTATCTATTTTTCTTCAGAAAAGTTTTGAAATAAGACGTAATACAATCATGTATGTTTTTAATTAGTACTGTTTTATATTCCAACTAAGAACTCTCTCCCACTTTGTAAATATGTATATTTTGTTGATGGTATAATTATAATATGAGTGTAAGTATTAAAAAAGCACTTTTAATACCAATATATGTCTATGTCCAGTAGACTCTAATAATGTGATAATTCATAGAATTATTTTTGAAATATTTAAAATGCAATTACTTTTTCACATTTGTGGTAGTCAGAACAATATACTAGAAATATTTTATATGCATGTATTATTACTAACTGAAAACAACTTATCTATGCATAATTTTCATACATATTACCATTAACCATTGTAATTTATGTAAAATTGTAATGTATATATATGTAGAATGACAGGCATGTATGCCTTTTTCTTGAATAAACTATACTATACTACATGTTCATCTATTTACTGGTATGGACACGAAATAATTGTAACAGGCACAAAATACATTACCTCTCAAGCGTCGACATTTTCAGCTCTGTCTAAACAGCAGTACTCTGGCTAACACATGATTACCGGGGTACGCGGGGTGATCCAGTACTGTTCTTTTGTAAACATAGCTTCAAATTGTGCAACTAAAGGGAGGCAATTCCATCATGATAACTTCAATGAACACTTAGGCTAATGCCCTTTTCTATATCTAAACACAATTCATTTATTTTTACTGACTCATTTGCAACATACAGTATGTACATAGATGATAGTTAAATATATACATTTTGTGTAATTATTTAAACCTCTCGGTGAAGGATAACCCATGAAAGTGCAAGCACTTATTTCCAATATGGGATCCTGTGTTTTTGCTGAAGGGACAGCAGGTGGAAGAGACAGTGGTGTGATACAAGGTATCCGGGCGCGATGCCCTAGCTCTTTCCGAAGAGACACCTTGGTTCTTTAACGTGCCCGGTGTATAGCACCGATACACGCGAGACTACCCAGTTCATCTCTAGTTGGGTGGGAAACACAGAAAAGCGTTTCAGAAATGATCAAGTGCCCCGTCCGAGGATCGAACCCGGGACCTCACGATCAGCAGTCAAGCAGGCTATCCGCTCGACCACCGAACCACCCTTACTTACTTATTGTAATATGAAACACTGAGGCATGTCAACAATGAAATAACTCCCACCGACACATCATGTGTGCACTGATCAGTGAATATCATCAAATAGATTCTGACAGGGATTCAATAGAGAAGATCCTGATTCTGATGTTTGTGGGTTAATACCTAAAATACAGATCTTTGTTGAGGTAAATGCTGCTCAAACAAGTTGAAGTTTGCTCTGACGAACTAATCATTTGTGCCCACCAAAAACTTTCTTGAGGGTGGGTGTAAAGATGATCCGCTATACCCCTAAACAACTGCATGATCAAGGAAAACCGGGCGTATATAATGAAAATATATGAAATATAGCGCTAGAAAAACAAGGCTCTGATGAGCTGTTTATGAAGATTTCAGCAAACTATTTTAAATATTTAATTACCGACCATTAAACCTAACCATTGCTTGTACAATGTATAGACTAAACAAGTGCCTGTCAACTTCAAGTCGAATTATTATACCGACCTTAATTATATTTTTTGTTCTGACCCTCCAAGGGTTCCGTTGTTATTTTACTTCGGTTGACGAAAAATTAAACAAAATTAGGATGACTTTAAGGAGACCACTTAACCAAACCTACTGACGTATCAGCCTATATCCTGCTAGATATTGAACAGCGGAAATATATTTCATCCACAATCTGTATAATCTTCGATGATCAGACGATAAATCAAATCCTGTTTGAATGGTAAGTTTTTCTTAATTGATTGATGGATAGTGAGGAGTGTGTCGTCTGGCTGAAAAATGTGTCATTTATGACATCTGAACATTGCTAAGGATTTCAGAGGTACGATTTTCTATACATTGAGTTATTCATGAATGCATTTCTTGAATACATTAAATTTTATATTATGTTTTCATCGTCATTCAAAAGTATTACTAGTATGATAATTTATTTGGAAGAATGCATGTTATTCAATAAATGATATAGAAGTTCCGTATACATGTACGTACGAGTATATGCGCCGTTAGTGACAAAGTTAGGAAAATCTTGATAATCATCATCGTCGGATACCCACGGTCGGTGCCTCCGCTCTGCTAAGTACATGTAGGCCTATGCACCGACTGTGGGTATCCGACGATGAATAACCATGTGCGTTAAGAAGACGAGGCTTTACTTATGTAACAACTGTTTTAAACACTTAACCATTCGTTTTATCAATATGGGTACACTTTAGAAATTAGTCAACATAGCAACGAAAAAGATATTTTATTTACGAGTACATAAAGAAATAAATTCAAGAGATATATAGTACTATAATATCTAAGAACTCGGTATTTATGAAATACTCAACGAAAACCGGAAATAGTGAACATTATGCGCACAAAAATGAGTGGATCAATATCCCGTATTTTTTGTTCAATAACTATAAAAAGTTAAAAACTGAACATTTTTTGCACAATGTTTAATGTTTGTTCGTGAGATATCACATTCAAGTATACTCATTTTATACACTGTCTTTGCTGGTGTTTATGTATTCCTTGCGAAGATATAGATACAAAAATCAGGGGTTTCGTTATTCCATGGAGCAGTGTATAAACACAGCCTAGTAAATCAGTTCTCTTTATTTCTTAGATTAAAATATCAGCATGTTTCGAGCCACTGCTGACTACAATGGGTCCAAACCAACAATATCAATTGCGACAGGAGACGTGCTGTCAGCTGTACACGCCGTGGATGATACGTGGTATATAGGACATAATGATAGGTCTGGTGAGACTGGAGCATTTCCGGCAGCGTTTGTCGAGTCAACACAAGCAACGGACCGCAAACCATTACCAGGTATCTTCCTTTGGTCTACCCTTTGTCTTCTGAACTTATTAGCCTTTGAACAGGCCGTCTTCCCCTTATAATACGTCTTGGTATATAAGTATAAACTATATATTTAAAATTGCTGGTATCATTCCAGATTTAAAAGTAACCCAATAATTATACAAAATCCTCCGTTCGAAGTTAATTGATAACGGTTGTAAACATTAGCTCATCCGCCAGGTAAGCTATGTTTATCTAGGTTTAACTGCGTCATCAGTAGTCACTATTCTTTCGCCAGAGATAGTTCCTTCATTATATTAGTCCATATTACTTGTTTAATCGACAGTAACACTATTTAGTAATTGTTATGTATTGATAAATTGTGTTGGTGATGAATAACAACAAGAATAAGGTTCAAAACGAGTAATAATAAGCTGTGTAACTTGTCAAACAATTGGCGTATGAATGACAAAGTGGTGAAGAAAAAGGGCACCGAACTCGAATTAGGCCAAGTTGATTTGAAATATTCAAACTGTATGGTATAAAACCAAATACTAGTATGCCTACTAAATATTGGTTAGTAGCCACGTATGTATTAAATGTAAACGAAATAATGTGATATAGATTTAGTAAATACATCGATCAAAAGTAAGGATTTGATCTAAAACACGTATATGTATGTAGATCTACTACAAAATGTATTTGTATTAAATGCATTATAAATAATATATTAGAATAATGGTATTTCAGTAAAGGATACCGACATGACAGCGCTACCAGAGAAACCAATGTATGCTAATATATCACGACAGATCCAGGCACAGATTGCCGCACGTAAACTTGGAACTCCGGAACCTACCCCACCAGAACTTGATGTAACCAGACTACGTATCATCAAACCTGAGAAACCGTTTCAACTGAAGCTTTTAAAGAACCCAACATACGGTATGATTGATCTCCTCATGTATGTTTACCAGCTTTGTCCGAATTCCTCATATATTTTGTCTGGTTTTGTGCAATATCCGTGTTTAGTTTAAACAAATTTATTTCCCCAAATATATAACAGTTTACCTGCAATTTACAGTACAAAAAACACAAATTTAAGGAAAATGCTTAGAATGGAAGATTATTTCATTCTTTCCGTGTTTTCATCTCGATAGTAGGTAGAAATTGGAAAAGCAAAACAGACGTTTCAAGACAACGTTGCGGTATGTTTAGTGAATACAGGGTTCGTTCGCTTATCGATATGTTTTGTTGATTTATGGAGGGTATGTTCGCTGCTCGGTAGATACAAGTACCAGCCAAACGTACAATATCGACGGTGCCGAACCAAAACCCCTTAACTCAATTTTGGCGCGAAACCTTTTTTGCAGCATCCGCATCTGCTAGATGTCACGCGCAATTCTGTCTTGTCGCCATCTAAGTAACGCGATTGGCTCTTTAGATGGCGACAAGACAGAAATGCGTGGAACGTCTAGCAGATGCGGATGCTGCAAAAATGTTTTGGTTCGGCACCGTCGATATTTTGTTCCTATGCCAACACTATCTCGCATGCATTCTATGAAATATAAACAGCAATAATGACGTCATAGAATATGCATCATATACATCCCAATATATATCAAAGCATACACAATTCTGAATTTGTCAAACATGATCAAACTATCAATACAACATATTCTACATAACAGTGTTGGTGTCAAGGTTGTGTTTTCATGTTCAGAAAGGCTTTAGTCTTATTTATCCACTGTGTTAACGAGTTTGCGAAGCCTAAATTGCAAGAATAAAAACAACCCACTTTGCTTTATTCGGAAATAAGTCATTTAGCATACAGTCATAAACTAGTTTTATATAGTATACATGTACCCAATGATTCACTGCGGATACAAACCATACTTACAGCCTGATTATAAAGTGCTCCTAAATATGTGAGGTTGGTGTTATAAATGTAAACTCGTGTCTTGTTTTCCTACCTTATGGTTTTGAGTTTGAAATAACACAATTTTGACCCCATTTTAAAGACCTGTCGAGAAATGACATGTGTATATGACATACTGAATCATTTTAATCATTGTTGTCTTAAAATGTAAGCTTTTAAGTTTTAACTATGCATCTGGTCATAAAGCATCTCTTTTAAGTACGTACACATTCAGTAAAGCAATTTAAACAATTTCTACTTAAATTATGAATATTCATTTCTAATGTTATGTTTTCAAACAAATGTGATGCATTATTTTTTAGAATTTCTGTTTTAATGTGATATGTGTGTACATGATTTACACAGGTACTGGTGATGCTAACGACATCAAATCTGACGTACTGATTTCAAAACCAACTGCAGAAAACAAAGGAACTATGCAGCGAGTACGTTTTGACAGCATAAAGCTCCAGCATTCAATCAGCACTCCGGATTCCGAGTGGCAGCAATCATCCTTCGAGGACTCCAATCAACTATCAAACTACGACGGATACTACACGGACGAGGGTGTAGCTACTGCATCTACAGAGAACCTAAGTCGTCATGGAAAGTTGAGTGCTTTAAAAGCAAGTACCCAAAATCTCATATCGAGTGAGCGAGACGAGAGGAGATGTGTTAAAGCAGTTCTCGGCATAATCGGTGGACTGTTACTGGGTGCTTGTATTTTGGTCATTTATCGTTACATATTTGGTTACTCCTTTCAAGAGGTAGGGATTGCAGTTTCCGTCATAACTTTACTGATGTGCATTTGTCTGGCCCTGTCATCGTTCTTACGACACGTCATGCTCCTTGTGATTCCAAACTTTTTCACAGGAACCGGAAGAGCTGTATTGTTGTCGGCCATATTTGCTCTTATTCTACAACATCCGGTTTCAAATATATTCCATAATGCAAAGGAAACCGGAAGTAGTATGTCATGTATTATTGACATCGCGGTAAACCAGTCTAGGGCATTAGAGAAACAACTTGCATCGTCTATAGAGGAAATATCTGAGTATGTTGAAAGACAGGAAGTTATGTTGAAGAATTCTGTCAAAGGAATGCAAACAGCTGTTGACAGTACGAAGACGATAATTGACAAAATCGACAAAGGGGCATCCACTGCTGCGGAAGCTGCATCCGTCATTCGCCAGGTGATATATAAATAAATACAAACTTCAGTTACCTTCAAAATTAAACTTTAATTAGTAAATGTGTTTTCCTTGAAGTTTACCATATCAACGGCGAATATTTGACTTGTGTAGCGCAGTAATAATTTGTCCGAATTGTTCCATTTCATGACGAGATTGTTTCACTCATATAACATAAAGTATAACGTGCTTTTTTGTTTTTCATATAATTTATTGTACATTTACTATGCTAAAACAGGCCGCTCGACAGTCTGTAACCTGCTTCTTTGAAAAGGAGGAGGGCAAAACTATTAAATTTAAATATATCGTGTATCAATCTGCTTTAAAAAAATACATTGGTACCTTTTTATGATAGAATTGACTAAAGCGCCCGTACATAGAACCATTATGATGAAAATGCAACAGTAAATAAACGTTAGATAGCTCTTACTGTCAGGCAATAATGCGACATGAACAGATTTTTTTTCTGCTGTTATGTTTCTTATTTTAAAATGCTCAGATGGACATACAGTACAAGGGTGGTCTCCATAGATAGTATAACAACTCAATTAACACAAAGGCTTGTACTACAATACCAGCCAATGTCGAGCACTAATTCCTAAAATGATCAATTTATACTGTTCCCAATTACAGGCACACGGTTTTGTCGATTTTACAACTTGTACGATTTTCTTCTTGGAAGGTAGTGGAAATTTAAAAAAAATCATACAATTTGTTAAAATCGATGGAACCGTGTGTCTGTGTTCCCAAATGGTGTTGCTCTACATCGGCTGACCTGTATTACTATAACTATATGTATTGTTTATTGTCATGCAATGATAATATGTGTTACAGGAATGTGTCAGAGCAATCAATGACGTCAAGACCAACTGTGACAAGATGTGTGCTGATGCAATATTCCCGTTAACAGAGTAAGTTGTCTTGGTATTCTTCCACTAATCATTTATATCATTCATTGTGTCCGTATATAGAACAACACAGTTATAGTCGTTGTTTGTATTAAGGTAATGCTTTACTTCCGGTCATATAATATACCGCGACTGTAGCCAAATGGTAAGGGTGTCCGTCTTAGAAGCAGGAGGTAGAAGGTTCGAATCTCGGCGGAAGCCTGGTGGAACTGATGAGACCGGTCTTATAGGTGAATGGCTAACTCAAAAGGGATGACATTACAATAAACAAACTTAACTTTTATAATAAGAAAATAAAAAAACCTCTTTATGACTATAACAATATTCACGTGTCTGTATAGTTTATTATGCCTTATATTAACATTGGATGTCCTCCCAAAAGTGTAACTACTTGACTAATAATTCCATATTTTAATACAGTTTTAAAATTTAAAAAAAACCTCAAATTCACTCACGATTGCATGTTGTATCTAATGTTACAATGGTGCAATAAATACATTGCATGATTGCCCAAGTTTGCGTAGAACAGTAAGTTATCTGCAGTATACAAACACATGTGTTTGCAGTGTAGTTCGTCAAACTGAATATATTGCTTCCACAAAAGCTACATTACAAAATGAAATAAAACTGTTGTTTTATTGTCATACTTAGGATTTGTAAAGGAACTTTGTGTGAACTGCTGGATCAATCTACGGCAGCGTGTGATGCTTTAAACATTGATGGAGCTTTGAATGTAGTCAAAGACGCCAGGTTAGTACAAACACGCAATTAAAGATGTTAGGTTAGTACAAACACGCAGTAAAAGATGTTAGGTGAGTACAAACAAGAATTTAAAGGATCCATGTAAGTACAAACACGCAGTAAAAGATTCCATGTTAGTACAAACATGTAGTAAACGATGTTAGGTTAGTACAAGCACGCAGTTAAAGATTCCATGTTAGTACAAATACTCTGGGCAATTTCTTTCCACAAAAAGTCCAAAGGCTACACATTAATAAGTTTATTATAATGTCTCACATTTTATACCTTATGTAAGTGATCAATATCATGTCTGTGGTTTATTATGGAACGTTGTATGTACCTGGAATCATGCGGTTATATGATTTGTTATTGTATTTTATACAGGAATGTGCTCCAGGGTGCTGTGGATTACTTCAATGTCGAGATTGAAGTTACTGGATACTTTCATGGTGATGTTAATTCTTCAACCCGTAGTGGTGCTATACAGAGAGAAGTCGAGGAAGACATTGGTAGCAAGTTTGATGTATTTCACACCATCACATCAATCGTATTGAAATGTTTACCCTTGCCTTTACTCATTATCATGTTCATACAATCATTCTGGTACTTGCGGAGTTATCTGGCTAAGGATGGATACGACAATGTTTATATCACGTCTCAATTCCGCCGGCTAGACAAATCGTTAGGCAAGAGTTGCATTTTACCCCTGAAGGAAAGGGAACAAAATATATATGTCAACACAAGATCGTTCAAACTCAATAAGATTGAATTGTCCTACTGTTGGATGGGACTAATGCAGGTTATGTTTCATATACTGATGTGGGTGTTTGTCACCTTGTTTGACTATGCCTTGTATCACATCCTCTTACTGGTCAAACAGCATGGAGGTATACAACTGGATGTAAACACTGACAGTAAGCTGACAATAAACGTCCAAGGTTCAGGACCAGCTGCTGAATTCTATCGCATAATGATTGAAGGTTATGACCATGAGAATACATTTAATTCCAGTATAGACATAGACCATTGTCTCCCAAACCCACAGGAACCGAATGGCTGGATGGTTCCTGTGTTTATAATCTTATATGTGATAACCATAGCAGTTGTCATTTTAAGAGCATATGGTATGAGGCTAAGGCGCAAATGTGCCGCCAACTATTGCCCTGAACAAGAAATGGCCCGCATTGATTACTTGCACAAAAGAATCAAACACAAACGTATTGGGTTCCTGAAATTCATACGTCAGCAGATAATGTCAACTCATAAGGAAGGGGAAGTGAAAGACCGACTTAGCTTTACAATCTGGCTCTCTGTAAGGTTTCCATTTTGTGAAAGAATACTCCCTAAAAAGCAACAGCTTGAATGCACGAGTTGTGGTCAACATGAAACTAGTTTTAACCATGTTGACATAACGAAATGTAGGGGAACCGAGCATGACAGTAAGAGCTGCAGCGCTGCTTATTGTCGGGAATGTTTTGAGGCGTTACAAAATACATGTCCGCTTTGCTCCGACAAAAATGACGACGTCAGATTTAGGGAATAAATGACGCACTCTTAGAAACATAGGAAGTACTGAACACAGGTAACTGTATGACCAAAACAAACGAAAAAAATTATTTGGTGGAATTTGTATTCTTCTTTCGTTTTAGTCCTTATCAACAATAGCTGTGGTACTGACGTGTGCACACATCTGTTTCTATTGTATATTGTTTTTGTACTCATTAATTGGTATATAAACATGTATAGTTTTATTCTTTATACATATTGGGGCTATTTTTATGTTATTGTGTTCACATTGTTTATTGTGTTTTGTACATGCTCTTTTTATGTTGATTGCCTGTCGCCTATTGTTTTTTTAAGACGACGAACATAAATAATGTTCTTATGCTAATACACATGTAAAATGAACTGAAACTGAATTATACACATATCACTGGCTTAGAATGAGAAGGTCGCGAGTGCCACTAACGACCTTATAAGACTAATGCATATTTGAAATTTACAACACAAGGCGCTTCTTATGAGCCTATTTTCATAAAAATCGGAACTTGTCATGTTGACCAAACTGAAGTTGAAACAATTTGTTTTACCAAAAGTAAAGAGTGATAGTCAGACAGTTTTTCTTGTTTTTCTCAAAATATCGAATTTGTAGTTCTAAGCCTGCGATATACTTTTTTATATACTTGTATTATAGGTTCCATTCCGTTTGTATCATATATAAAAGGGTGATCTTTTTAAGTTTGAATACCTTTGTATGGGTTATATTCACATAACGAATCACTTAGTAATACATTTACCCCATGTGTACCCTCCATTTTTGACTTAACTAGTTTATTAAAAATGTCTGGTGCACTTCGTCCTACATTTTTACAACGTTTTTACAAAATGAAACTGACATTTCACTACGAGTTTTACTCGTTTACACGATGCCAATAAATCGAGAAGACTATAGATATAGAGGATAATTGTGTATTTCGGTATATGGTCGGTTATTTCACCGAGTGAGCAGCTGATGCTATTTTTTACGAGTAACGTCGTCACGAGAACAAATGTAAGTCAGATGCTCACGAGATGAAATAACATCCGATCTTAAACCGATAAAAACCACAAACGTTCTATTGAGTGCATTTTTTTTTTCGACATTTTTTAACCAATTGGCAACTAATTGAATTTTTGTGATCCGTCAGTGCCTCCATATTGACTGGACGTCATTTTTAAAGCGCTCGCTGACTTTCGATTATCTATATATCGCAAAACCCCATCGGTTTCCGACGCAAACGATTATTTCATGATTCTTTCAATTGTAGTGTATGTAAATGTGTTGAGAGTTTCTAAATAAAGTATGTATCTAATGGAAAAAGAACTTCTTTATTATTTTCTTTATCTAGAGCTTCTTAAACAGCATCCACTAAAAGAGGACTTAAGGTGCGTACACTCAGTAAGTTTGGATGCATACATCTTGGCTTATAAGTCAAGATGTACTGTGTAGTTGCGTGTAGTACGCCTCTATCATACATTTTCTCGAGATGTACACATTCATCGTTACCAAGTGGTATGAAGGAAATGTATGGGCGTGATGTACATCTTGTAAAATGAACATCCTTGACTTATACACGAAATAGAAAATATGCAACAGCCCAATATTTAGTCAAAATGTCCTCGATTATCAATTTTCTACATGACCAATTCGCATATGAGGCTTCAAAACTGTGGTCTGGTTCCTATATGTTCAAGGGTGGTATTCGTTTTTTTCAATATTCAATATTAATCTTATTGAATAAGAGAATAGGGATAGCCAATCGTATGACTGGACGCGGACCAAGAGTTTGATATGGTGTGATCTGATCGGTCGACATTATCCAAGTCAAGTAAGATATTTATTGAAATCATGTTGATGCTTCGACCTCATTGGTTGCGTCGATGGATTAATATTTCAACTCGGATAACGAATCACTGAAATATAAGTATTATGTATATGTAGAAGGTCAAGTGAATGGTATTTTAAATGCGCTGTGGGGCATTATTAAAGTTACCATAGTAACCTCCACTTACTCGGCAAAAAGTCATATGTGTTGCAAATTTGTAAATCAATTAAAAACGTTGTTTTAAAGTACATAAAATATATATTATGTGTGATTTATACTGAGTTTGGTCTAAAACTAAACAAATTGCAGACTAAGTGCACGAACTGTTTGGTACCCCTCGTGTAAACGTATGCTACTTCTACTGGTATTGGTTTCAAATGCAGTTGTGCTGACATATTTCATGACTTTGTGTTGTAATTCCGCCTTGAATAAAATGCAGTCTAGAACTAATGTAAGCTGTGAAACATTGTAAATCGTTCCATTGTTAATAACTACAAAAGTTCTTAATTGAAAATCTATATGTAATAATTTTTTTCACAGAAATATTGATGGTCATTATTGTGTAATAAGTAGAGAATGGAGTTACCAGTTGTTGTTTTTCACACTGTCTGTACCTATCAATTATTTAAACATAGTAGCTCGCGATGCCCAAATAGTCAATGTCAATTAAGAAAGCAATAGATTGTTAGAAATACAGTGGAACTCGGTTATAACGAAATCCTGGGGACCTAGCAATTCCTTTCGCTATATCCGATTTTCGCTATATCAGTACAACGAAATTTCGCTATGTGAGATCGGATACAACGTATTTTGTTGTACATTGTATATTGAAATCATTGTGTTTATCATTTATAAACCCAGCATGTACAGACCGCTTCGGAATGTTTAAAGAAACAGCATAGACGATGCGGATTATTTTTTGATATTATTAACTGATAAAAATGGTAATGAATGAGTTCTATTCAATATCTTACTTGGAGTATATCCATCCTTATTCTATGCGAAGTAAGGCATTATTTGAGCAGTTTGGCTGTTAAAAAATTAAAACAATTTACTAAGTAACGTTGCCGATTGTGACATGGTCGATGAAGGCCAAACGTGTTTCATCCTCTGTCTAATACTTCGTTTTATAGTTGAAGCTGCAGTTTTCCGAAACTTTCGAAATAAACAATTTACAAAAGTTAAAAATCTTGTAAAGTCAACGAAGTTTAGGGGTATAATTATAGAGTGTAGGATAAAAGCCCCTACGGACATAAGCCCCTACACATTTTTTTACACTAGGACATAAGCCCCTACATACTTTTTTACATTAGGACATAAGCCCCTATGCATGTTTGTTTGCAACATGAACAACTCAGCCATGTACCAGTGTCTACAAGTTCAATTTTTTAAGTTGTAATTAATTATCAAATGAGAAAAAACATAATAATAAATAATTATTATATTTATAACAAGTATCTGTGAACAAACGAGTGTTTTGGGGCATGCTACAAACAGATAGTCACTACAATACATGATAATTGATCTTATTAAGCATTTTGCAGACTAATTATCTCTCAATTTACTAATTTTATACCTGAAATTAATGCATATTTGTAACAAATAAACAGTAGATACAATATAACAGTTTGTACAATAATTGTTTCTTAATACACCATTTAATAATAGAAGATAACATGGAACGGTGCAAACAAAACAAGCATAGGGGCTTATGTCCTAGTGTAAAAAAATGTGTAGGGGCTTGTGTCCTCACGTATAAAAATGAGCGTAGGGGCTTATGGTCGTAGGGGCTTATGTCCGTCCCCCATAATTATTGGTTAGGTCAGTTAATTTGCACTGATAAATGCCCGAGGCGCAACAACTCAACACCTTTTAAGATTGTTAGTACAATTTTTTTTCACGCAATTATCGCCTTTGTTATAACCGATCAGTATTGCACACAAAATGTTACATCGGGACCTAGAAATCATTACGTTATAACCGATTTTTCATTATATCCGGTTACGTTATAAGCGAGTGGTATTACATTGAAATAAAGAAGGGACAAAGTCGGGGATTTTTTTTCCTTGCGCTATAACCGAGTTTTCGTTATAAGCGAGTTCGCTATAAGTGAGTTCCACTGTAGTTGTTGTAGGGTTTTACTACTTAGCATGTTGCTGATAATTTGTTATCTTAGTCAGAAGACCCACATGCTCCACTCCAACATGGTGTAAAATGGTACCTGTGATGGCTGTGTCTATTCCTGGGCGCCGTAGATCGGTTTCAATATGTAGCCCAATGATCAGGGGAAGTTAAAATGTCAAAGGGTGCTTGAGCGACCTAACAGCTGAAAAGAGCCCTAGAAAATTGATAACTTTCTTAACTTAAGGCCCAAGATGAGTTTATTTTTTTTGGTGGGGATAGTCCTGGTACAGAAGATGCCCAATATCCAGAAGCATCCCTGGTTCTCGCACGTGTCTGGCGTATAGTACCCATACACGGGACCTAGTTTTAAAGCCTCGCCGAAAGACTTTTGGCAAATTTAGTTGGTCAGAGCTGGAACTCGAACCCACAACCCCGAGATCAGAAATCTCGTGCTCTACCGACGAAGCTAAACGGGCAAATAGAATGACAGAAAGAAATGTTGGATGTATTTACCCTCGCCACCCATTTGGGTGAGAAGCTAGAATGAACATATACTTTTTTTAGTTTTTTTTTATGTTATTTACAACACAATGATCTGTCTGAAATATTCTTAATGGCATTATAACACATGACCACTATAAAAAGTTTACCAATTTATTTACATCATCATCAAAATTAAATGTACTGCATCTTTCTAAAATATAAAATGAAGCGGTTATATGGAGATGGCGTGTCCTTTGTGGTCGAGAGGTTCCGGATCTGCGCCATCGCTAAATTATCTGTGCAAGAGTTACACACAGTGCTCGATTTACCAAGGTGTGGACACGGGTGCCTGCGATGGTCGAAGGCCAATATGATGGACTGCCATCAGCACCGGATGTTACAAACGACTTCCTACCCAATACGGTCTTGTGTAAAAGTCCAATCTGGTAAGCGTTGAGCTGATGTCGACTTCCGACTCAATGGTCCGAATATGGCAGGCATGTGTGTCTCCACCCGGATTTAAACCTGGATCGCTGGGTTAGGCACCAGGCGCGCTTACAACTAAGCTACATAGGCCTGTAAATAAGAGTGGGCACTATTTCGTTAGACTAAAACATTAGTAAAATGATTATTATTTATTTAATGGATTAGATAGATAGATTTTATTCAGTATTGAGGTACATATTACATGGATAATTAAAAACATGTATACATAATAAAACAAATTATACGTACATCAGAGCTACAGATAAGGTTTTATTCCATTGGGTATTTTACCCCCCCCCATTTTCAATTTTAATTGGGTTTTGACAAATTTTATTTGGGTATTTAATGAAACACATAGGGTACTGAATGATCTTTTATGTACTGTTTTTCACTATATCATCATTTTTTCTTGGGTATTTCAGATTGTCATTGCTTTTTTTTACTCCCTCCTCTCAAAATCTATTGGGTTTTTAAGAAAAATAATAGGGTAATTACCCCAATATGCAGCTTATCTGTAGCTCTGGTACATGCATTCAAAAGTACCCATGACAGGCACACCAACACTAAGGATAACAATAGATGAGAGCAATTGCTATACACACACTATGAAAAACGTTTATTAAATGATGAAACAAAAATAATGACTACATGCACTCATTGTCTACATAAACTTTGAAAATGCTCTATCACTTATATATGAATACTTTCAGATGTTACAAGTACAGTTTGTGTTAGTGCACGAGTACTCGGGTTGAAATGTCATCAATAATGAACCTCATGTGTTGCCATGAAACATTTCAGGCTTGCCATTTCTCAGTAATTGCGTTCGATGTAAAGACAATTTCACAATACGGTAAACCAATTCTTTTATATCGATTGTTGACAAAGCAATTAACAGGAAGCTGTCGTCTTTCAATTTCTTGTGGCGTCCTACCGATTGCACAGTCTAATTTTAGAACCGGAAAACCAGTTACTTGGGACGGGTGAATTTCAGGTAAATAGTTGATTTTCTATCTATCAACTTGGAATCCATAAACCTTAACTAGCGCATCGTATGCCTTAAGGGTTGCCACGTTCGGGTGGTCATCAATTTCTTCAAAAAAACATTCCCGGATTAAATAAAATAACCGGTACAAATTTTTAATTTCCAAATAAAAAAAATGGTACCGGCTATTTTGTTTAATTGGAAAATCGTTTCAAAGAAAATGATGACAGTCTGTACGTGGCAACTTTTAAGGCATTCGGTGCGCTAATTGAGGTTTATGGATCATAAGTTGTTTTTTAGAAAATCAAATATTAGCCACGTCCAAATCGAAAGTCACCCGTGTAACTGTTTTTCCAGTTCTAAAAAATAGAGGGTGTACCCAGTGGATTGGATAATTTCATTACTTATATAACACATATTGCTATATACATGTATTATGCAATTAGTCTAATACCACATTATGTACCTTTTGACTTTGTTTAGTGACCGTCTTCTCATGACCTTTGTTAGAAATGTAACCATGACGAAATAAAGTATACGATACAATTGTATTGAAAGGCACACTATTGTCCATTTCTCACCTAGCATAGACATTATGCACATGGACTTATTGGTGCTGTATAATGTATAATGATACATTTGGATTGACAATTGGACTAATGTCGCCAGTTTTTGTACCGATTTGATACTGAAATAGTCCGTTATTGTCATTGTTAACACATAAATGTATAATAGGGTATTATACGTACAAAAGTATATTATATTACTTATCACCAGGTGTTCAAGGCTTAGCTTCATGTCTGCGACAATATAATTCGAGACAAACACAGCTTGTGGATATTCAGAGATCAGTGGTCAGCGAAATGCTATCGGTTACATGGACAACTTTGCATTATTTTATTTATTGTAAAAAAATCACTAAAAAGTGTTCAGCGAGATATTTGATGCAAATCATAGGATTGGGAGAAGTGTTGTGATTTACTAGTAAAGTGCAATTCTATCGTGAAAAAGATTGATATAACTTGAAAACAATGAATAATACAACTGAAATCGACTCTTCCTTGGCATTCTTATCAGAGGCGGAGACACGGCTAATTGCAAGAGTCGTCTGTTATCTGATTGGTGTATGGACGGTGACTGTTCATGGTATGCTTCTTGTTTGTTTTTGTATGCATCGTAATGCTGCATGGATTCAAAGAGCCATGGGAATTATAAGTCTGACATTTACCGACTTCTTATCCGGTATACATTTTACTGCACTTCTCACTATGCACTCCTATCCCACGGTCGGGTGTTTCGCATGTGTTGTCGTGTCCGGAAGTTACTTGTCAATAAATTTCATGACGTCATTACAAATACTTTCTCTGTGCATAAAACGTTTAATGGCGGTTCTTTCCAAGCGGAAACGACGGATGGAAAGTGTTAGACAAACCATCGGCTCATACATTGTTATGTATGTGACATCTAGTGTGTTTATAACCATACCCTCGGTATGGGTACAATGGAAACCGAACTACACTCCGTGTAACTTACAAAATCTTTTTGGCGGGAATATGCAAATTGTTTGTTTATTTATGTTGGCGGTAATCGTTGTTCCTAATGTACTTACAACGTTTATTTATGGATGTGTGTTAATTCAACTGAAAGCAAAACAACAGCACGTTCGACCAATAGTCATGGATCCGTTAGAGGGGGAAACACAGTTCGCTATACGCTTACCAACCGTCAACACATCCACGTGTACCAACATTGCATTGACGAAATACTACAGGAAAATAGTTGTCACTATAGGATTTATTATGTTGTTAAACAATATAGCAATCACACCGTATGCTGTTGTGCTCTCGCTTCAAGCAAGCTCATCTGACTTGGATAAGTACCCGGGACATATTTGGATACTATCAGCCTTATTTCTACAATCAAACAGTGCTCTGAGTCCATTTGTATACGGGCTAAGAATACAGTCTATAAAGGAAGCATTTATAAACATGCTGCACAGGATTTTCTGTCGATGCAAATTTACACATTCGACGTCAACGGCTTGATACATTCGACGTCAACGGCTTGATCAACTTTGGGTTATTTCCCACGACTGTTTGTTGTTTTAAACGGCACCGACTTTGGTTTATTTCCACATAATGTATGTTATACAACAACGTCATTGATTTATTTTCCCCATATTGTTTGTTAAACGAGAACGCCTTTATAATATCTACACATCGACTGTTCCTTAAACAAAAACTCCTTTGGGTTTTCCCCATATAATGGGCATATTGTGTTCCCAGAAATTATTGAGAAGTTTATAGTGTTTTCAAAATGGTGTAACTATTTTTTTTGAAAAACAATCAACTGTTCATTTGTATTAGTTAGACATGCAATGCTCATTATATGAATTGCCAATAGTTTAGTTCAGATAATGCAATGGTTGTCATGCCAAAAGGAGTTTTAACCCACAAGTCGTAAAAATTGCAAGTTTTGCATACAATATCTAATTAAGACCCTTTATTTAACTTGGAATAAGTTAGAGATAGTTCATGATTGATACTTGAACCCATTTGTTGTCCAAATATGCAAACCCAACAAGAATGTGTATGTTTTACACTAACTGGAGCTGCAATTTGTACCTGGGGTTGCGTCAGAAAAAATCACTAAGGATATTTATAACATTGTGTTTAGTTCTTTATATGTTTCATAGGTCAATTTAAAGTTAACAAATTATTAAATTGTAAGGGACTTCATAAGTTGGCCATAGTGTGGCAATATTCACGATATGACCCCAATAAGTTTAATTTTTGTTATTTTTTTACTCACAAACTCATCGTTTTAGGCATACAATGAGCTTTTCTCTACATTGAATCAACACTGGGTATACCGTCAATTATTAGAACTGGAAAACCCGTTACTTGGGACGGATGTTTACCAATTTTTGACAAAGTAAATTGCTGATTTTTATCTACCACCTTGAGATCCATAAAAGCCATGTACCGCAGAATATTGGGCGTTAGAAGATATTATGTATTGTTATTGTTAACGATTGTTGCACATTATAATAATTCCATTTATGAACCTGTCAATTGAAACCCGGACCCAGTGGGGGATAGCGGGGAAATAATCCCGGGTTTTTACTTTTCCGATATCCCTGCACTGTTCCGCGCAAAAATACCAAAATAGCGGGGACATATAGCCGAGATTATAGTATTTCCAGAAATAGTTGAGATTTTTAAGGTGTTTTAAAAATGGTCTAGACTAAGTATTTTATTTGGAAGATAACAAATGTTCTTTGTATGCATATAATATACAAGAAGATTTATTAATTTTACGTCGGATATATATAGACATATATTATAACATTAGCTAATAGCTATTTACCGACAAACATAAGTTAAGCAATGTTCATTATATGAATTACTAATGGTTTTAATTCAAATAATTCGATGGTTGTCATGACAACAGGTGTTTTAACGAACAAATGCGTAATCCGTGAGTTTCGCATAAAATGCCTAATTTAGACCCTTCATTTACCTAAAAGTTAGTAATAAGAGATAGTTTATTGGAAACACTTGGACAAATGTATTGTAACAAAATGTAAACTCAACGAGAATAGGCCTACGTATGTTCTAAACTGATTAGAGCTGGCTGCAACAAATTACTGTTGCAAAAAACGGGTGTTCCCTACTGAGGTTTACAAAAAGCATTGTTTGGAACAGTTTCTAGAGCTAAGATTATATCGCTTAAATAATCTACAAATGAAGCATATTTTTCCCATTCAGTTATTTGCAATGATGAAAAGGTGGATTCACAATAATTTTTGGGAATACTACACGTATTCTACATGTATTTCACTGGTTTAGGGCGGTAGCAACGGACGGGACTTTTACCTTCTACATGGCCATTGGGTGGCAGGGATTTTACCCGGTGTTTTGAAAAAAGCAACAGTTAAAATCTGCTGCCCTTTTCTAGGTTGTGGGCCGGGGTTTCAATTGACTGGTACATTATACGTAAAGAGAATACGACAATACTCTACCACTGTGGTATTCCATTTATATTACATAAACAGTCTTAATAATTATTAGTGTATTCTAATTTCTGTTAAAAGTTTGCGTTAGAAATGAAGTCATATATTTACTCATGTGTTGTTGTTATGAGAATATATCACAGTATGTCAAGTGAGCCACAAGTGAATATTGAGTTCTGAGAGAACGGAGTATTTACCATATTCACTATATTGATAAAAATACATAAATATGCAAAACACAGTAAACTACCTATACCGCCCTTTCTTTTAGCGACAGTCATTTTTAACCATTCAGTGACATAGTCAGGGTGGACGTACCACGTGATAAGACGGCAAGTGACAATATTTCACCAAAAACCGCAAATATCTTGTTCTTTGACCGATTTTCACAAGACATGTTCACCAAAAACCGCAAATATCTTGTTCTTTGACCGATTTTCACAAGACATGTTCACCAAAAACAGCAAATATCTTGTTCTTTGACCGATTTTCACAAGATATGTTCGACGCCGAGAACGAGCAAACGGTCAAAAGGCCATGTGGAATATATGTTCAACCTGATAGTGACATTTGTGCTTTTATGATCACTCTTCACTCGTCAATCATGATTATGTATGTATGTCGACAAAAGAGATCGCGATATTTACCTAATCTTCACGAAACTTGATATTGGTGTGAAGGTATACTAGTAATCTAGTTCAATCTAGTTCCATATTTGGTCTTATTCAAGAAGTGCTAAACAATCCTAAATTGGCTTTAGATTGTTCGACAACAGGTTTTCTAATAAAACATCTACATACATTTACAGTATATGTTTCGAATGACAGCGACGATATATAATTGTTATTAGAAAAATGGGAAGTTATAATACGAATACGAAATTTTGTTTTGCTTAAAGCATATCGATGGTTTAGAATTAGAAGGTCGTAACTATCAAATCGATATTTTGAGAAAACACGGAAAAACTGTCTGACATTAACTCTTTACTTATGGTAAAACAAACTTTTACAACTTCGTTTTGGTCAACATGACAAGTTCAGATTTGTATGAAAATGGGCTCATAAGAAGCGCCTTGTGATACACATTCTAAATATGTATGAATCTTAAAAGGTCGTAAGTGGCACTCACGACCTTCTCATTCTAAGCCATCGATATGATTATAATACAATGCTTATAACAAATATATCTACAAATAATCAATACATTTACTTAATACAATACAAATGATATTTTCCTATTTTAATTATAATTCACTCACGGAAGTCGCACAATTACCGCTGTTTGCAACAAGACGCCTTACTTTTGTCCGGTATATATAAATGGGAGAAAACTTCAAAGAAAAAACTCAAGGTCGCCCATATGGGATTTCCCGGTGGTGAGGGTATAAACAAATCCAGTATGTTCAGAGAAAAACTCTAATTCGCATTCTAAGGTATAATTTATTAGGAGTCTTACTGTGCCCGACATTAGTAATACCGTTTTCTGATATACAATATTACCTGCATAAAGAACTTCATTAAACTTTGTTTTCCTTGTGTATGAAAGCGACGCTCGTATGATGAGTTTTTTTATAATTTATCAAATGAACGTGATATTAGTTCTTTCACAAAAAGATGCGTGTACGGAAACTATGACAGGAACGTAAGTACGTTGAATCACTGATTGGAATAAATTGACTTTTGACTTCATAGTTCATGAGGAGCACAGCAAATACAATTGTACCGTGTACGTTATCGAATGAGGTTGATAAAAATATCAAATTGTATTTTTATAGCGTTACGTACCAGATAAAACAAATGCCATCAAATATACACGTTCTTCACGTCTAGTTTCTATATACACATCACCTAGGATAAGTTTCCTAAAATATCATGTACATGTGAAATAAATCGTAGCTGAGGTTTGCCAACGTGATGTATAGCCTTATATAAATATGGTATACAGTATTTATACCTTCTGAACTTCACGATTTTTCATTTTACTAACAGCATGGACCCATGTGCAACAAGAATCAAATTACTTTGACGTAATTAGTTCTCGCCATGACATAAAAAATAGATCGTGTTTTATGTTAAAACTACGAGAGCACTAATTATGATCGTTCTATGAGTTTAATCAAAGCGCCGTTAGCGCTGAAAGAACAGGGTTTGTTCTTGTGATCAGATAATTATATTACCAGTTGCAAAGCCTGTAGCACGCCCGTCATATACGTATATTGCAGTATTTAAATATTATTATCCATCTGTACATGTTTTCGATCTAAAGAGGGACCCTTGATACTTTTTATAGACAAGCCGGAACTCTCTATGTACACGTATGTATCCCACTATATCACTCGTACCGGTAGAATTTATAAGCTGACCAGTCATGTGATGTAGTCTTTGTTACTGACCGGTGGTAACCTTGCTAACGTAACATAAAACAATCGCTGTCTCGAAATATTTTTCAATGGTTTTGGTAGCATCGGATACGCTTCTGTTTCCTTTGGTAAATGCGCTACTAATATACTGCGTATATCACACTAATTTATTTTTAGCAATGCATCACTATTCTGTCAGAGAATGTAACATCGACTGGTACCCTGGCTATTGTTCTCGATACTTCTGTTTTCTTCGATAAATGTACTAGTTAGAACTTCCAATGCGATAAAGCACCAAGTCATCCCCGAAAATGACCACGCAAATCTTTTTTAGCATCTCAGTCTTGATGGACAAATTTTGAACACGGAGCGTTAGCGAGTCGTTCAGTGCAGGTGCTAAAAATTCACGGTTAAGACTGCGAGCTTAAAATAGATAAATTCCGCGGGTTGACTTCGGATTTTATCGCTCAATCTTTAGCCGAGACACTGTGGCTATCGACGGTGATGACTTATAGAGACAGCGATTGTATTATGTTATGTAAGCTAGGTTACCATCCGGTCAGTGATAAACGCACAACGTTTAAATACTACGAGTAGTATAGGCAGTAGTGGTAATAATATATTAACTATATGCTGGAACATACATATGGCGTTGGGTGGCATATGCCCTCATATGCTTTGTGACTGGAAAATATTTTTCTGACGACATGAACAATCCCTGTTCTTTCAGTGCCATCGGCGCTTTGATTTACCCCTGCTCTGAATGGGTTAGCTAACCCTGTTCAAATACCATATCACCTAAACGTTCGGTTGTCACGGTACATGCGGTGTGGTAAGGACATTGCGCTCAAATAAAGTTTAGTATTAAAAAGTGACCTATAATTGAAGTAAGTCAGACTTTCCTTAATTTCATGCATGCATGGTGTTCATAATATCTACCCCCCGGTTGGATTCATATGTTCAATTATACCTATTTGTGTGTCTATACAGTATACATACACTCAGTCATGTTGCTGTCGAATATACAATGCACACATACAGTAACATTCATTTTAATGGCATCATATAGTGCGCCCAGGATTATGCACGATTGATGCTCCCCTCTATGTGGTAAATACCACAATTTCCCGCCTTTCTCGTTATCCTGTGCGCACTGCAGGGTGTATATTGTTTTGAAAAATAGAAACCAGTATCAGCTGGCAATCAACTCGTAGATACGATTGCCCGAGTTCTCATTCCAGTCCTAGAAGTAAGAACGATCCAATTACCTCGCAGTTCTAGCTAGTTGTGAGCGGAACATTGCTGCTGTTTTATGATTATGGTACAAAGCTCGTTATTAAAAATTGTAGCTGCACAGACACAAATGATTTCTAACATGTTTTGTATTTGCTTTAATCGCATTTAACCTTGACATAATACTTGGACAATAATAATTTACAGGAACCATTTGAACATACATAGTAGACGATACAATTTTTAGCTCACCTGCCACATAGTGACAAGGTGAGCTTTTGTGATCACTCTTCATCCGTCGTCCGTCCGTCAACAATTTGCTTGTGCCCACTCTAGAGGCAACAGTTTTGATCCAATCTTCATGTCACATGGTCAGAATGTTGTTCTCCATGAAATCTAAACCAAGTTCGAACTGGGTCATGTGGGGTCATGTGGGGTCAAAAACCAGGTCACTAGGTCAAATCTTAGAACAACTTTGGGTACACTCCAGAGGTCACCGTTTCGACCCGATCTTCTTGAAACTTGGTCAGAATGCTGTTCTCCGTACACTCTAGGCCAAGTTCGAAACTGGGTTATGTGGGGTCAAAAACTAGGTCAATAGGTTAAATCTTAGAAAAACATTGTGAACACTCCATAGGTCGCCGTTTTGATCCAATTTTATGGTCAAATATGGTCAGAATGTAAGTTGTATTGATACCTAGACCAATGTGCAACAGGTGAGCAATCTAGGACCCTTTGGATCCTCTTGTTTCTACTAACCTTTAATTGCTATTTGTTCACTCATCAAGAAACAAGTTGTTATTGTTATTGCAATGCGCTGGCAATGAATTAATTGGTCTATTATTCCTGGACACCATAAAATGGTATTTTATTCATACGGACGTCGACCGAAATGAAAAAACCGTCGTCAAAGACCTTGGAATATACTGACTCTCATTAAAACCAAGTCAGCAATTATTCTACAGAAGAATAAACAAGACTTCATACAGGTTGTATGGCTAATGTTACACCACAACATAGCATGTTGCTGTATGGTTATGTGTAATAAAACACCGCGATGTGTACATGTAAAGTGTGTTCATGTGCCATTCAGAGCAAACCATTCCTTCAACTGATCACGAATTGACTATTATATGATCAGTTTTAATGAAGAATCACACGATTCTACAAACATAATATTGTCTCATGGCATTCATAATTACATGAGTATCTATTTAGTATTTACCCACCTAGTGTTGACGTGCTTTATTGTTGTTGTTGTTGTTGTTGTTGTTGTTGTTGTTGTTGTTTGTCTTACATATCATATTCTAGTCTAGTCTAGTCTAGTCTCCATTTTTTGTAGTTTTACTACCAGACTACCAACATTGGGTTGAAATAATTGTCCGTTTGCCGAGTCATGGTTCATTGAACCGCCGTTAATTGAGATAAAATATTCCCTAGTTCCAATCTCAATATTGTATATGGCAAATAGAAACCACCAAGTGGTTAGTGCGTCCACATTGGAAGCGGGAGGACGAATGTTCGAATCTCGGTATAAGTCGGGTAGAACTTAATTAGTGAAGAGGTGAAACTCAGGTATACCTAGTTAAACCTAGATAAACATATTTTACCTGCTGGAAAATAATAAACATGTTTTAACAACTATTCTCATTTGACTTTGAAAGGACAGATACAACACATCACAGTCGCTTGTTTTTATTGTAGATTGAAAGAGTATTAAAAGAAATTGCATAAGATTGAACTAAAATCAACATCGAAAATGCATTTATATCCAGCTTTATTTGTAAACAAGGGTCGGTATACTTACCGGCGGACTTTACAATTGAGTAAATGAGCATAAACTAAATATACACAATAAGTTAAAAAAGTTACCAATTTTCTAGGGCTCTTTTCAGCTGTTAGGCCGCTCAAGCACCCTTTGACATTTAAACTTCCCCTGTTCATTGGGCTACCTATGGAAACCTACACTCGTGTCTCCCTGGGAAGACTATTTCTTTCCTGTGGTGTGGCAGCCAACATCGATCTGCGGCGCCCAGGAATAGACTCTGCCCTCACAGGTACCATTTTACACCATAGTGGAGTGGAGCTGTGGGTCTTGCTCAGAGAAATTAACCAGTGGTCCAGAGGAGGATCGAACCCCGGACGTGGTTTTTCGCATCAGTTTTGACGCGTTTGCTCTATCTACTTTTTTATTATAGCAATTCTGATTAAATAAGATGTCTCTGTGTGTAGGGTTTTGTATGCAGCATATTTTGGTGTATTTCATTTTATCCTACGTTAAGTATTATTCGAGTCACATCATAAAAACCACGCCATTTTCGACATATTGACGTTCTAAAAAACGCCGTAATTTTTGCTTTCAAGTGCAAATATTTATAAAACGTGCCGACATTTTTTTATCAAAATTTCACTATGATATTTAATAGAGTATTTTCTAAATATATGTCAAAGAAAGTGATGGGGTCTGCTACTCCGATATTTTGCTAGAATTAAATGAAGCTTCCTTGTAAGAGTGAAAAAATGCGCGACGTTACACACTTTTTGGTCCAGGTCATATGCAATATTCTAATTTCATTCATTGTTAAACCGGTCAAAATGATTAATAGTTTCACTTCTAGACAGCAGTCATGTAATATGTTTGATTGTATTTGACTTAAAAAAAGTATAAAAGAAACCAATGTGTTCCATTGTTGTCATGGCAACCAGAATTTAAGAAGTCAGTTAAAGAAAGTAATTATTTAAATACATTATAATTATCCCATTTTGCACACAAAGTGACATACTCGACACTTTAACATTCAAGACGGCATGTCACTTGTGTATACTTGCTTTAACCTTTTTCTGTCAAACTTAAGTCATTGTCATTACGGTAACAAAAGACTATTTATCTAGACTATGCAACCAGCTAACAACAGTTTATCAAGTAGATGTAATTAAATTTTGAATATAACGATGGGAGGTTACAGTTAAAAATGTGCACGTCTTCACAGATTTGACAGAAATTGTGGTTGGTATAGAAAAAATGGTGAAGTGTTTTCCTTAATGGAGGAATACAATATATCTATCTAATACAACTGAGGCTTTGAAAGCTCCTGGCATCTATTGATATGTGAGGTAGTATCATGTCTGTCTGCGCGTCTGTTGCATTGACAATGTTGACAAAAACTTTCCAATTTTATGAATTTTAAATATGTTCACATTTAAGTGCATCAAGGCATAGTGCGCACAGGATATTGTGAAAATCGGAAAAAATGTGGAATGAGCCACGGAAGTCGATTACTCAAGTGTGCACAATTTTTCAGTGTTATTTTAGTACATACTTTACCAATTTTACTATGGTGTAAAGCTTAGCAATTTTGACCTGAACCAGAGTATATAACAAGGTTCTTGCTTTGAATATATCAATTTCCGCAAGCAAATCGTGTTAGTATTACATCTCGAGCGTCTTTGTGATACTCCCCAATTATGAAAACATACAATCGGTTCTGTATCGTAGATAATATATCGAAAGTTAAATTATACTTATCAAAAGTTCAGGCTCGTGTCAAATTAGCCAAGCTATATACAGTAGGCTATTTATGGATATTATTATGCATGTGGTGTATGAGAACCATGTATAGCCCTTCCAGATTAAACTGAGACTCCTTGTATAATTCGTATAAGTCAGGAGATAACGGTATATAGTAAATTAAAATACAAATCAAATACAACCGAGCATGGCCCGACAAGCTTTACAGACTTTGATAAGTGTCAGTTTAATCTGGTCAAGCTATAAATGTAGCTGATACATTAGTCAATAGAAATCCGTCCCAATTCATAGGAAGTGCCAGTATTTTGACGTACGTCTCAAACCTCATGTAAGACTATATTGCGGATTATTTCTCAGCTATTTTGATGTAAAACAATAGCTCCGCACTGACACGGCCGTACAGGGTCATAGGAAAGGCAAAACACGGGACTTTTCCCAACTACCCCCGCTCTTCTCAAGGGTTAGTGGTAGAGTTTCAATCGACTTGTGCATAACCGAACATGCAGGTTGCAATTTAAATTCACTTGCGAAACAAACGTGTGCATGTAGAACTACATGAAATTCTAAGTTAAAGTTCGTCATGAATCTATATTGAGTATAAATGTTTATATTCAGTGAGTTAAAGGGTGATGAAATACTAGTATTTGTTCACAGTACATCCGAAAACACAGTAAATTATTATATACACGAAACTCCAAAAAAACGTTGAATTGTGTGTTAATGAGACGGCCGTGATGGATGGACATTTGGTTCGACCCCTGCTTTGTTGGCATGTAATCGATCGCCTTCGACTTCGAGGGAAGAAATAGAAAGTTTGTGTACAAGGAATTCGGGCATGCTGCATTAATTGGTTAGTGTACGTTTCCGATACATGTGAGACTACCTCTTGCTAAAATTATGTAAAGTTCATTTCTAATTATGTGAGAAACAATGAAACGCATTTCAGAAATTTCTGACAGTTGAACAAGAGTTTTGGCATGTTTAGTTCTGTTTACTGTATTGCAGATGGACTTTCAAATTCTATGTTCTTTTATCAACGTGATCGAGCACTTACTTTATTATAAAAAAAATATATTGAATTAATGTATACTGTCAATATGCACTACAAACAATGCAATAACTTGACAATAACAGTGACAGGCATTGCAGGGTATGGTTTTCAGAACGGGCGTCTTAGATAATTAAACATTACAGCAATCAGCTTCACAAATTTAACGATTTATCATCATAATATTTAATCGTTAATGTCCAAGGTGATATCTGAACTTATGAAATGAAATCATGGAGTATAAATCGCGAATTTATGAATTTGAAACTTGTTAAAGTGTCTTAACATGCCGTCTTCCATAACTTTACATTTTTGTGTTATGGAATTAAAAGTTTGAATCATTTATATTGACGTTATGATAAGGAAACTCAGCAAATCATTTCAGTAACTCATCCTAGACTTCGGGGATATGTTATATTAACATGACATACTATTATATAATTGGATGTATGAATGTTAAAGCTGACATGTTTCTCTCAAATTGGGATATTATTATTTTTATGAATATAATTATGTGTATGTTCTCATGAGCATAAAATTATGTCTTCCTGTATAGCTTGGCGAGTTTGCCCTGACCCTGACCTTTATGCATGAATATATTACATGGTTCTTGCTTTGAATATATCAATTTCAGCAAGCAATTTGTGCAATATTGGTATTTCAAATTGTGTACATATTACATTACTTTTCACCATTGTACTTTCGTTGTTTCATGTTTTCATTATCGTTTTATCGTGTTATCACTATTTTACTATCACCTTTTCATCGTATTATCGTTGTTTCATACTATCGACTTTTCACCATCCTACTTTCGACTTTGTATAGCTATGCCGCGATGGCTCTAACGGGAGACCGTAGTGACCTAACGCATGACTTAACCGCAAACATATTTATGAATTAAATAAACCTATATGAAGACATGATACTCTCCTCGCTACATGAATTCAGTAATTCTTGAGTGTATTACCAGACCCCATGTTTTAAATTTTGATGGGCGAGTTTTGGTTGTCATCGCAACAATATGATATGTTTTGATATAAAACTATATCCATGTAACTTACTCCTAATCTTGCTGTGGTTTATCAATTTGTACGGATGAAGGAAATTAGGCAGTCGCATTTAACGTCCAACAAAAAGTGCATAACGTCGAGCAGTTTTTACCCTACCAAGACAGTTAGATTTAATTTTAGCAAAAAAACTTAGTTGTAGACCCTATCTTATCATTTACATATTAAATACCATAGCGAAATTAAAAAAAACTTTGATGGTACCATTTTTTAAATATTTGTTTTTGATCGCAAAAATTTACGGAGTTATCACTTAAATGAAATTAGAATATTGCATATGACGTAGAACAAAAACTGTGTAACGTCGCGTATTTTTTCACTCTTACAAGGAAGCTTCATTTAATTCTAGCAAAATATCGGAGTAGTAGACCCCATCTCTTTCTGTGACATATATTTAGCAAATACTCTATTTAATATCATATGGAAATTTTGATAAAAAAATGTCGGCACGTTTTATAAATATTTGCACTTGAACGCAAAAATTACGGCGTTTTTTAAGACGTCAATATGTCGAAAATGGCATGGTTTTTATTATGTAACTCGAATAATACTTAACGTAGCATAAAATGAAATACACCAAAATATGCCGTATACAAAACCCTACACACAGAAATATATTATTTAATCAGAATTGCTATAATAAAAAAAGTAGATAGAGCAAACGCGTCAAAACTGATGCGAAAAACGACGTCCCACCAGGTGGCGCTTTTGACGTCATTTAAATATTTTTTGCGCACTAAAAATGCCAAATTTGTAGAGATGACATCTTATGCTACAACCACACCAAATATCATTACAATCTGACGCATATTTCTCTTTTTCCGAAAAGGTGGGGAGGCTCCGTCATCTTCTCGGAATTCAACTTCTTATTTATGCACAGACACCCTTGATCACGTGAGACATGCTATTCTGGTTCCCGGCATCCAATCTGTTCAGTATTAGATAGCGTAGCATCAAGGGGAGGGAACTCCAGACTAGAGACATGCATGCTCTTTTACAGGACAGAATTAACGGATAAGAGTTAAACAATTCAAATGATTTGGAACAAAAAAACCCAATCAATTGCAAAACACTACTGAGGTTGAAAGAATATCTTGATTGTTTCGTGATCTACGCAGACTATGTCGTATGTTTTATCTTCGGTTCGTATTTCGTTCTTTGATAAAATGCTATCAACTTTATATACAATAATATCATACAATAGTTCTGTTGATGTCGTTTCCAAAAGTTTCAGTTTATAGATTTTGTGAACTGCATGTCTATTGATTCTTTGAATGAGATTCAATTTCTCAGTCCATTGTTCAACAACCAATGTGTGGAAATAAGTCAAAATCACAGTTACATTTTGTATTTAATAACCAATATCTGAAAACAAAAGATGCCGTTGTTAGGCGACCAACAAAGCAAAGCTGGTGTCTTTTAGCAAATAGCTTGGTCAAGACGTCGACGTAGTAAATGACATTTTGCACTTACAGAAAAGCATGTGCAACATAACTATAAACGATTGCTTGATTGGTTTGATTCTAAACCCGTACACAAACGGACTCAATGCGCTGTTTGTTTGTAGAAATAAGGCCGACATAATCCATATATATCCTGGGTATTTGTTCAAATCTGGTGAGCTCGCTTGAAGAGACAGAAGCACAGCATAAGGTGTGATCGCTATATTGTTTAATAACATAATAAATCCTATAGTGACAACTATTTTCTTGTAGTATTTTTCACCTACAATGTTGGTACACGTGGATGTATTGACGGTTGGTAAGCGCATAGCGAACTGTGTTTCCCGTTCTCTCGGATCCATGGCAACTGGTCCAACATGCCGTTGTTTGGCTCGAAGTTTAAATAATACACACCCGTAAATAAGTGTTGTAACAACGTTAGGAACAACAATTACAGCGAGCATAAATAAACAAACACTGTTCATGTTTTCACCGGCAAGCGTTTGTAAGACACACGGAGTGTAGGTCGCTTTCCATTGCACCCATATCAAAGATAAAGATACAAACACACAGGAAGTCACATACATAACAATGTATGAAATGACTGTTTCTTTCACGCCTTCTGTGCGTCGTTTGCTCTTTGAAAGAACCGCTAATAACCGTTTGATACACATACTAAGTATTTGCAATGACGTCATGAAATTTGTCGACAAGTAACCTCCGGACACGACGACGCAGACGACACACCCGACCGTGGAATGTATTTGCAATGTGAGAAGTCCAAGTAAACACACACCAGATAAGAAGTCTGTAAATGTCAGACTTATAATCCCCATGGCTCTTTGAATCCATGCCGCATTACGATGCATATAAAAACAAACAAGAAGCATACCGTGAACAGTCACCGTCCATATACTGACCAAATAACACACGACTCTAGCTAGTAGCTGGGTCTCGGTATCTTGCGATAGGGTAGAAGATGAAGCATCCATTTCAGTAGTAAAATTCATTGTTATTGAGTATTGCAAAAGTAGTTAATTTAAATTTTAAGTTTCAATGTAATCACAACACATTTTCAAATGTTCAAATATCAACGCCAAGTGATCTCAGACTCAATAAACTGAAATTCCTTCCATGAAATATCCATGGTTCTGTCTTATAATGTCTGTAAATGAATTATTTTCAACTAATTCAAAGTAATAAGATAATTTTATAATTAAACTAACGCTTTAAAGTGTTGGCATGTTTAACTATTCTATCCTACAACGATGACAAACAAAGCTAATCATATTTCTTAATGAAATTGGAATATCTGTAGATCTTATAATTGAAATATCCAATCAGATTATAACAGAGATGCGATGGCATGGTAACAACGTGATATTAAAGATTAATCTAAAGGCGTTCTATTATCTTGAGTCATCTTAATGTTTTTATGCCCCCGTATCGATAGATCGGGAGGCATATAGTAATGCACCTGTCCGTCCGTCCGTCTGTCCGTCCGCCGTCCGTCCGTTCGTCCGTCCGCCCTGGTTAACCCAAATTGACCGTTTCTTCTAGCATTAATATGGCTTGCTACAAAGCTTTCAAACTTGCATGGATGTTGTATATGAACACTCTCCACGCGCCTGTATCACCTGACTCCATTTTGACCTTCACCTTGACCTAATTTTGGACTTAGACTTATTGAAAGGCCAAATTCTTGGTTAACTCAAATTGACCGTTTCTTCTAGCATTAATATGGCTTGCTACAAAGCTTTAATACTTGCATGGATGTTGTATATGACCACTCTCCACACACCTGTATCACCTGACTCCATTTTGACCTTCACCTTGACCTAATTTTGGACTTAGACTTTTCTCCCCTTTAGTATTTTCACAATAAAATTTTGTCTGGAGCGTATCTTCAAAACTATTTAACATATTGACTTGGAATATGATATATAAATAAATGGCAACTTGGAGAAGTTCATTGACAAAGAACCATAACTCTGTCTGTTTTAAATTTTGAATTATCTCCCCTTTCGTGTTTTTATAGTCAAATTTTGCTCTGAGTATATCTTCAAAACTATTTAACATATTGACTTGAAACTTGGAATATAAAAAGATGGCAACTTGGAGAAGTGCAATGACCAAGCAATATAACTCTGTCTGTCTTAAACTTTTAATTATCTCCCCTTTAGTATTTTCAGAATAAAATTTTGACGGAGTGTATCTTCAAAATTGTTTAAGATATTGCCTTAAAACTTGATAAATAAATAGATGGTAGCTTGTAGAAGTGCATGGACCAAGAACCATAACTCTGTCTGTCTTACATTTTGAATTGTCTCCCCTTCAGTATTTTCATGATAATTGTTTGTCTGGAGCGTATCTTCAAAAGTATTTAAAGTATTGACTTGAAACTTGGTATATGAATTGGTGGCAAGCCAATCGAGGCACTGCTTTCAAATGTGGCATATTCGTTTACCATCATAAGTCCCTTATAGTTCAAAGCCATGTAACACTATCACACATTTTAACTGAATAATGGCCCCCGATTGACTTACAGCTTTTTATGGACATGGCTTCCACGGGGGCATAAGCGTTTATTGAACGCAGTCTTGTTTTAAAATACTGTACTACGTATGTACATTCATGTCTGTTGTTACACATGTAACCATGACGAAATAAAGTAGTATATTGTATTGTTATATGTTCTTCTGTACACAGGTCTACGAAACTTCTTGTACAAAAATGTATATACAAAACAGTGTTTTGACATTCTCATTTTATCGTAAACGCTGATGAGTAACCTAAATATCTACATGTACATGAGTAGGACATTCTAAAGACATTGATGGGAGAGCCGTAACTAAGTTTTGGAACTTGCGGTTCATCCAATTGTACCTCAGATTTGTATTGCATGTAAATTTGTATGAAATGTAATTGTACATTTTGAATTAGGTAATACATATGTTTAAACTAAAGACATAACCTGCTAGCACGACGTCATCATCAAGTTTATCAATTGCAGTAATACTCCCCTGAAAACATCACCCTGATGTTCTCCTTGGTTCATGCAGCTTATTCCTCCTCTTAAACCACGTATCCTGATACTAAGTATTATGCTTGCTGCTAGCAGCCTTTAGATGAGTCTATGCTTCGGTAAGTTCATTTTAGATTAAGTCCCTGCATGTTCAAATTATCCTCTATGTTTCATAACTCAAACCTTGTTACAATGGCCGTAGTGTAACACTGATCATTGTTAGGATGGGAGAGAAAGAAATGTATCGTGTGTAAAAGTCTTACTTATTTCCCAACAAAGCTGAAACGGTATGACGAGATAATCATAGTACATTGCTAACAGAGCACAACTCCAGGGTGCCGTTTTATCAACGTACTTATGGCAATCGTAAACTTACGTTCAGATTTAGATTCAGTATAACCATTTACCAACTACACATTCGGGACAAATATTTTTTGTGTGAATTCATTAAATAAACCTTGATTAGTATATCAGCTACATTTACCACATTTTATAGATGTAAAGAAATTAAATTTGACCGTAACTTTACGATTTCCGTAAGTTCGTTGATAAAACAGTGCCAGTTTAACTGTAAACAAGGGGCCATAGGTCGCTCATCAGTCGTAGTAAGCACCTATTGTGTCTTAGGGAAATCATTTACAACTTGGATTGGATCAAAACTGTTGCCTCTATAGAGTGTATACACGTTTTTGTCTGAGATTTGACCCGACATGACCCAGTTTCAACATTGGCTTAGATATCAGTAAGACTAACATTCTGAACAAGTTTCATGAAGATTGGATCAAAACTGGGGTCACAATGTGAACACAATGTTCTTTTCTAAGATTTAACCAAGTGACCTAGTTTTTTACCCTAAATAATCCAGTGTTGAACTTGGCCTATATTTCATGAAGAACAACATTCTAACAAAGTTGCATGAAGATTGGGTCAAACGGTTGTCTCTATAGTCGCACACAATCAAATCAACAGATGACAAGTGATCATAAAAGCTCATCTTGCCACTATGTGACAGATGAGCTAAATACAAAGGACACACAGTTAATCGTCAGTATAAAACCAAATCGAACCGGTTAATCAGCCGCCATATTGAAAATTGTGATTCTTTCCTGGCGACCATATCAAAGTTCTTTCAACAGCTTTCAACTTTCTTATATGACTTGTTATCCAAAGTATTTAACATCTCATTTTTAAATGATTATGTTAAATACTACCACAAGCAGATTTATGTATCATATGTTATCCCTAGGCTACGCATCCAGCCTTTGTACCTGTTTGTGTGTCGATAAGCACATTCTTGTATGAAACGTCAAAAATATCATTTATACATGCAGTATACATTTTATTAACATTCTAGGGATGTGCATTGTTTTAGAAGGATTAACGATTTTGCAAAATTGAAACCGGTTACACCTTGTAATCGAATCGTGTCCGATTAACCGACTAATCATCCCGGTCCTATATTTGATACATGGTATGTGTCAAGTTCCAATGCAAAAGCATTGATAGTAAACAAAATATGATTTTTTAAAAAAAAGTTAAAAAGGGTTATATCTCCTTACAAAATCATCCCCGAGTTATGTCACTTGTCCAGTACTATTGACTATTCTTTATTTAACACTAACTGCATGTTTTATAAGCAGAGAGTATAGCGAATATGCACAAGGTGTAATACAAACACAAATCAAAATGACTGACTGGTATCTATTCTGTTCTACTGATTGATTCCCCTCTTTCTCTTGGGAGGTCTCTTCTATTCAATTAGATGATCAAATCAAATATCTAAATATTTGTCAATCAACAAACCTAAAAAGTACACACTTTTGGCTAAAATCCTTATTTGTTCTGGGAAAATATAAGGTTAAGGGTCAACCCCCCCCCCCCTTGCATATGCATAATTATTTTGGCTTTTTGTTTTCACTACATGTCTTCTACACTCCATTTATAAGCTTGATCTGCCACAGCTTTTCTCTCTGCCTGTTTGGCGTAGACTTGCTTCTCGAAGCCGTTAGACCTGTTTACACCGTCCCATCTATAACCTGGCATTATACCAAACCTATTGGGTGGAGGAGCAGGCCCTTTATATCGAGGAATTTCTGAAATTAGAAAAAAAACAATTAGGAATTGCAAGCACTACAGTCCCCTACCTGGATTACAATGTTTCTATTGTCATGGTAACCACATTTTTTGTCTGAATAAAAAAAACATAATCTCTTCATTCGAACCTATCCACATACAAAGTTTCATAAACCTAACGTGAAAACTTTTTGAGTTATGGCAGGATCCAGGATTTTAAGTATTTTCACTATTTTTCAGCATTTCCGTATCCATAGAAACCAGAAGTTTAGTCTGAGTAAAAAAAGTACTGTAGACATGCATAATCTCCTCATTGGTATCTATCAAAATAGCAAGTTAGATAAACCCAGCTTGAAAACTGTTTGAGTAATGGCAGGATTCAGATTTCTTGACAGACAAACAGCAAACCTCCAGTCTCCTCCAGTTGATAACGATGCATGCAACCGAATTTCTGAGCTTGTAAAGCTAATAGTTTTTCAAATGACTATAACTGTATTAAAGTAATAATTCTTATTTTCTGCAGAATAGATCTTTTAAAGTGCAGCAAATTTGGATATCCTGAGGGTTTCTGAATTGTGAAATGCTTGATTATTATTTTATATTCAATGCAAGAGGGCCATGATGGCCCTGTATCGCTCACCTGATTATAAATGAATCCCTGCACAATTTTCACTCAAGGGAATGATTTGAACAATCTAGGTAGGGGACCACTAGATGATGCTACATACCAAGTATCAATGCTCTAGACATTGTAGTTTTAGAAAAGAAGATTTTTATATGTTTTCCCTATGTAAGTCTATGTTATACTGGTGACCCACCATGGGGGGGGGGGGCAATTTTGACTCCAGGGGCATAATTTGGGCAATCTTGGTAGGGGACCACTAGATGATGCTACATACCAAATATAGAAGCTCTAAGCATTGTAGTTTTAGACGAGAAGATTTTTGCATGTGTAAACCTGGCCCCAGGGTGGGCCAATTTTGAGCCCAGGGGGCAGTATTTGGTAGAGGACCTCTAGCTGATTCTACATATCAATTATTTAAGCCCTGGGCCAAGCCGTTTCGGAGCAGAGGATTTTTAAAGGTTTTCCTTATATACCTCTATGTAAAACTAAAGGGCCCTCAGGGCGGGGCCAATTTTGACCCCAGGGACATAATTTGAACAATCTTTGTAGAGGACCTCAAGGTGATGCTACATACCAAATGTGCTAGGCCTTACGGTTTCAGACAAGAAGATTTTTGAAGTTTCTTTTTTGACAATCTTTTTTTAGCCCCTGTGACCTGGTTATGCGACGGACCGGAAAAATTTGTACATATTGGTACAGGTCAACCAAAGGAACATTTCTGTGAAGTTTCATCAAATTTGGCTCAGCGGTTTAGGAGGAGAAATCGTTTGAAGAAATTGTTGACAACGACGGACATCTCGGTATGAGAAAAGCTCACCATGACCACTTTGTGGTCAGGTGAGCTAATAAAAGATATGAGATCTGATGATCTTAAATTGCGAGTTTGAACCTCATCAACTTTCTGAAATTTATCTTCGAAATATGCTGGACAAATGCCATTTAATGATTTGTATACAATAATAGATTTTCTGTAATTAAGTCGCTCAGGAAAAGTCATCCAATTTAGAGTAGCAAATAGTTCTACTGATGGAGTATCAAAGTCTTTGTCAAGAATTACTCAGGCTGCTCGCTTTTGAAATCTGATTAGACTTTCGATTTGACTGTTGCTACCATTTCCCCATATAGAACAACAGTAATCTAAATGGGGGAGTATATATGCATTGTAGAACAACTTCCTGATTGGTATATTTATGTAGTGTTTTATTCTTTGCAGAAGATATAGTTTTGAATTGCATTTTTTAATGACCATATTAACTTGACTTTTCCAGTTGAGATTCTTGTCAACTTGAACCCCTAAAAGGTGCTCTGAATCAGACAAGTCAATTTGATTTTGTGCTAAATGTAAATGTATGTATATATTTTAAGGTGACATTACTGTTTTTATATTGCACTGTGTTTATTCTTATCATGATTGAATTGCTTTTATTTCTTATTTTTGCCAATTGATGTAACTATTGTTGTTGTATATATTATGTAAATGTGTTTAATTTCAGAGGCTCGTAGGGAAGATTGGGGAAATGCCTAACTATGTTGCCTCTATAAATAAAGTCTTTATTATAATTATTATTATTATTATTATTATAGAAAAGCGGACTGGGAAGGCAGCACTCAAGTTAACCAGCCAAGCATAGAACACCACAACACATCACATCTACACAGAGCAAGTCTTGCCTTTGTAGTTGGTTACTTATATGTCAGAAAACAGAATATACCTTTTTTAGGCGGCCCCTTGGTCTTGGCTTTTTTCTTACTCATGAAAGCTAACATGGGGTCTTCAGCTCTGTCCATATTGCGTAACATATCATCTAAATCATCATCATCTTTATATCTTGCTAGTGGTTTGTTCGCTTCATGTATAGCTTCCTCTACCTGCTGCGTCTGCTGCTCGATCTGCTTCAACCTATTAATCATACAATCATACATTAATCACATAAATAAATGTAATATTCCATGTGATAACAAATGACAGAAAAGCGTTCTCCAACACGTGTGATAACAAATCCGCGAAAACGTAACATCGACGGCTTATATTCTTTACTTCTGATGTTGGTTTGACTCTGTAACTATGGTAATGTGATAAAAGGAATCCATCATTTGTTGACTTTGAGATCAACATTTCTTAAACTTGTCATAAAAACACATTATTTAGCTCGCCAAAGGCTCGCTAAATAACTTGTGTTTTCTAGACTGTTTAAGAAATGTTGATCTCCAAAGACAACTCATGACGGATCCTATACATCTTGGTATCAGGACTGGGTACTGACAAGAACAAGATATTGGTGTATGAACAAAGACTAGTAACTTGACAAGAATTAGAATATTAATAAAATTAATAACTAAATTGTTACGAGTTGAAATGGATGGCTTCATGCAAGACTGCACAGCAAGCAATTATGAGAAAGTGATTTTAGTATCTTAACAATTTCAGAATTTCATAAACAGAAGGGAATATGAAGCTCACATATTGTATCAGTTTTCATGGTTCATACAGAACTTCTATAAAGAAATTCTTTCCAAGGACTTTTTTGCAGATTTAAATTCAAGCATTTCCAAGTACTATGCATTAAAGCGTACCAAGACTTGAAGTATGAAAGTAGCCAAGGCCAACAAAGAACATACTGTAAAATCATTAATTTTCGTGAGGGATTAAATTTCGTGGATTTCCTGGTTCACTTCAACCATGAACTTTAGTCCCAACGAACATTGATTTTGAACCTTGTTTTGTAACCTGAAATGCAAAATCCACGAATTCAAGTGCCAACGAAATTGTCTTTTTTACCAAAACCACGAAATTTCGTTCCAACGAAGTTAAATAATTTTACAGTACCTTACTGAATAGAATGCTTGATAGACAAACAAGCACTCTATTCCATAATGAGGACTTAGTGCAAAACTATAGTACACATGTGTCTCTATAAATTGAGGTAGTTACCATAGGTTTGCACTGACTGACTGAGTCCTTGACAATCTCCTGTTGTAAGAGAGTACCGGTACTTGCTCTGTATAAACTGTAGAAGTGAAGTATAGACAAAGAAGAAATGTTACCCTTTTCCCCATTTCTGGTATTTTTCATCTTCTTTAGCCTTGATCTTGGCTTCTTCTGTTTCCTTTCTCCTTTCTTCAGCAAGGTTTCTCTTCCTACCCGACTTTCTGTCACGGAATACCGTCTCAGCTCCCTTACCTAATCTCTCATCAGAAATCTAGAAATTCATCACTGATACATGTACATGTTATACACTAACAGTGGGACAACAATCACTAGCAATGTACAACAATGTCATTATGTATTTTGCAGGTAAATTTTAAGCAATTTTCACTGGCTAAGAGTAAGAAGGTCACAAGAAATAAGACTCATTTGACTGACAAATATTTATAAACGTATCAAGGCCATAAATCATCCCTATTTTCACGAAAATCGAAACTTGTCAACTTGTCATGAAACTGAAGTTTAAAACAGCTTGTTTTTTCATAAGAAAAGAGCAATTTCAGACGGTTTTTACTTGTTTTCTCAAAATATAAATTTTTTACTAACAGCATTTTGGTACCATCAATAAATGTGCATTGAATGAACTATCTATTATTTAAAATCCTACATCGAAAGTCATCATATGAAACTTCACAAGACCATAACTTTGTTACTACTTTATATTTTTTCATCCAATAACTCATATTTTCTGCAGAAATGCTCATTTTTTCTAGTGCAGCAAAATTGAAATCCGAATTAATCTGGAATTTTAGGATTCTTGTAGGACCCCTGCAAATAATGATAAGTTATCTTCACAACACAAACCTGATTAAACTGTTCTTCCTCTTTTCTTTTCAATTCCTCCGCTTCCTTCCTCATGTCCTTGGCAGACGACAAACCCGCTCTCTTACCAGACAAGGTTTTCTCTGCTTTAGTTCTATTGCTATCATTGTGTGACTTGTATTTAGATGAAGATCTCGGTGGGGACAAATCAGAGTCTGAATCATGTCTCACAGACCTACCACTAGACTTAATATTACTACTTTTTGAATGTTTTCTAAAATGAGAATAGTCACTATCGGAATCTTCTCTTCTACTTTTATGCCTCTTAGACAAGTCACTATTTGAATCCTTTGACTGAGTGTTTCTTCTTCTAGGTGGCGACTGATCACTGTCAGAGTTCTGTCTCCTGCCCTGTCTCCTTGGCAACGACTGATCACTATCCGAATCATGTCTTCTTTTCCCTACATTAGGTTTATTTCTATTTGATTTTGGCACCTTTCTTGGTGGAGAATTATCAGAATCATGTCTTTTTCTTCTAGGTGGTGATTGGTCAGAATTTGAATCATGTCTTTGTCTCCTGGATGGTGATTGGTCAGAATCGGAATCATGCCTTTGTCTCCTGGCTGGTGATTGGTCAGAATCTGAATCATGTCTCTGTCTCCTGGCTGGTGATTGGTCAGAATCGGAATCATGTCTCCTGGCTGGTGATTGATCGGAATCTGAATCATGCCTTATTCTTCCATATGCTGAATTACTTTCTGCATCTTCTTTATCTTAAAAGCCAGAGAAAAGAATATTTTAGATTTGTAATAAATCATGTTAAACTAGTAAGGCAAAAACAGAATTATAAGCCTGGTTCAGGAAACCCAACTAGCACTATTTTTTCATGCTGATCCTAGATACTCATTTTCTTCAATTTTGAATAAGATTGTTCGAAGAACGCAGATTTTGTAGAGCAAAACACCCATGTATTTGTCTTTGAAGAAATGAGTAATGTCTCTAATAGAACAACAAAATTTCTCTCAACATTGTCCGATTACAGTAGCCAATGCACTTCTTTCTACCTCATAACACTATTTGTACAAAGTTATTTGCCCTAGATGTGCTTTAAGGGTAGTTTGTGCACACTTTTGTTACCTGTTTATACATGTATAAGTAACGCTTTTGAATGTTTTAAAATAAAGATGAAAAACTTAAATGCAATTCAATGACATATCAGTTGAAAAAACATGAAGACATTTGCGCACCCTTTTGATTATGCGTGATACATAATTGAAATTATGGGCCTAGAGCTGGTTGTGAGTTACCTTGTCCAAGTATCTTCCATGCTCCAGAAGAACGATATTTCTCTAGCAGTTGAACATGTTCAGGTCTTTCATCTATAACATCAGCAATCAATGGTTCATTGTCACCAACATCTTCTTCCAATGTGTTAGACAGATTTTCTGGTAGAAGACTTGTAAAATCTACATCATCATCGACGATTCTGGACCTGCAGTTAAATAAGTTTTAAAATTACGTTAACTGTTAGCATTGATTAGTCCAGGATTACACTTTGAATTATAACTGATCACTGACAAATTAAACAAGATCCTGATCAGACCATTTTAATTTTTAAAACCAATGAATACTGACCTAGTTGACCCTTTGTCATGCATCATGCAGCAGTCATTTTGAATTTGGGCCAGTAATTAACTTTGTAGAGGTTACTTACCCAAAACCAAATTAAAAAATAGCATGCCCTCTGGAATTTTTTAAGTGGGTATAGATCTGTACTCACTAGTTTTAAAAAATACAGATTTTAGTCTAAAAATGTTAATGGTAACCAAATTGGTACTTATATCATAAGTTTTTTTATTTCTGACATCTTCATGATATATATAATAATATGTTACGAAGTATAGCAAAACATGGCCTATTTCAGTATTTGGGGTGTATTTAAAATTTTCATCTGCAGTCATCTGTGGGATTTTCATAGGTGCAAAGTGATGTAAATCCTAACTGATTCAACATATTTTCTGTCCGGATAGGCCTTTAACAATTCAGTTTCAGGGGTATGGAATTCATGTGTCTGACTTGGACTTTTTGACCTGCGGACAAGTGGATTTTTCTATCCTGGTTGCCCATGGGTAAGTGCAAAATGATCATGAGAAAATAATATTAAGTTTCCTATTTTACCTATTATATACACAAAAGTGATAATCCCTCAATCCTGACTGAAAATGATTCAAATATCAGGTACACAGTACTCTCTGAAGCTTGGCAAGATAAATAACTATTGAAACTGAAATTTTGTTGCATTTTGTGTTTTCCTGGTCAAGTAGATTAAGTCTTCGGGCAAGTGGATTTTTCAGTCCAACTTGCAAGTGAAAATTTGAGGTCTTCCACACACCCTAGTTTCTAAAAAGATAGCAGCCAATTTCATGGGAATTTTCCAAAACATTACTGGTTCCTGTTAACTCAATCGCTTTTGGTGTTACAACTTGTAACAAGCAAAAAGAATAAAAAAAGTTTTACATCATTCTCAGGTGGACGGTAAGATGTTACTAAACGTTTTAATCGGAGAATAATGAATATGTTTCACGGATCAATCAAGAATCATAAGGTACATGTATATTTCATTAATGTAGCAACCCCAGATAAGCCTATGTTTACATTAGATTTATCGATGGTAGCCATAAAAATCGATAGTTACTTAAACTTTTTCCATTATTTAAACATCTTACTCTGGTCAAATATTATTAAGTTTAATATATTATAAAAGCATATAAAATTACCTTTCCGATGGTGTGTTTGTGCTTATGATCAATAAATTTATCGATTTTGTGCTTTTGATTATTTTAATTGATTATTGGATACTGGCATGAGTCCTAATTGCAGACACTTTTGGCATATTTTTAAACAATACTCGGAAAATATGTAAATCTAATTCTTGAAATTTCATCTGAACCAAGCTAGGTTCGTCTCTCAACTGTATAGCTAATTTGTTTATTTCTAAAACAAAGTCAAGTGGGTTTTATGGGCCTATAAAGGGGCCACTTTATCAACAATTTTTTAAGACTAACAGGTCCTATAATCCGGACAGCGTGATGTTACGTTTTTAATATACACATTTTACTTCTACATATTGTTAAACGATAATTTTAAGGTGAAGAACTGTTGCATTCAAAATACATAACTTGTAGGGGTTATCTCCCTTGAATCTTGAATCAAATCGATGTCAATTTTGTCACGGCAAAATATAAAACCAACGCTTTCCGTAGCTGGCATTTTGGATACAAATTGACGTTGAATGACGTTTTAAATCTCGGCAAGTACTTATTAAAGCGACATTTTCGTAATCAAACCAAAGATATTTTTACTTCCCCTCGCATGTAAACAAGCTTTGCGAGTGCAGACGAAAATAAATTCAGCTTTTCTTATTAAATATTTAAGTTAAATCGTTGTAATTGTGGTATTGTCAAAAACCAAGCATCTAAATGATTGACAACGGATGATTAAAATTAATGGCCACAATAAAGCGTTTTCGAGACTGTCCTGATTTGAAGGACCGTCCGGATATAAAGACGCTTGCCAGTAATGGTCTCATAAATTTCACACATACAACCTTTGGGCAAACGGATTTGACTTTTTTAGTTGCCAATTTTGTTTTCACTAGAATGGGCGATCGGGTGAGTGCTTATTTCGAAGACTGATGCAGACGATCCTGCCACGGCAGTTAGAGTCTTAGACAACTTTTTCCTTTGAAGTCTCACTTACTAGTTGCGGCTAATTTGATGTAGAGCAAAAGCCGTGTGTCATAGGAAAGGTACAAGCCGGTTACTATTCCACAGCTTTCCCGGTCCTGTGTGCATAATTCAACATTTCCATTGCGGGCATTGGCATTGGTTAGTGCTAATGATAGACCCTGCGATTGCTTCACGGTATGCTACACTATGTTTCACAAACTAGGGTGCTAAAAAGCCGCTCTTAGAAGTGCATAGCTTTTTGCGACACGATTCTTTGTCGCTGTTTGGTGACCGATTTAGAGCATTTAAAATCAATATACAGTTGAAGCACACCACACATGTCTTCATAAATACCTTTCCTATCGTTCAATACCAATATTTGCAAGAACACTAACCTCACTGATGCACAAATTAATCCAGTTTCACTTCCACTGCCAAATTACTGAAATTTCCAGAATGTTGACAAACAACAATATGGCGAATTTTTATTAGACGAAAAAAGTGGCTAAAACCCGGTATCCTGAACATAAAATCCGGAACGATAATCAAGAACGACTACTCTGTACAGATTAATTATTTCGTCTAAGACACGTGCGTCTACTTTAGAGTAACCAAAATGGGGTCAACTGAAATTGATTCACGGCGGCTGTCAGAAAAACGTTTTATCTAATATTGGTTGTGTAAAGGTATATTTAATGATGTTTTTGTAGTTTATGAATGAAATAAGCGCTACTATGACCATGTTAGCTGTTAAATACAGAATAGGTGGTTAAGTTTGCAAATAACACTTTGCTATTGAGAGCTATTAATAGAGCGATAAAACTCAGTACAGGAGCGTATTCATACCGCGAGTATCTGAGTTTTACTAGTAGAACTATGGCATTGGTCAGCTTTTTTGCAAAAACGTTAGCAAAACCAACTTTTAAAGACGGGCAGAGAACTATAAACATACTTGGGTATTTTTGCAGGAATGCCCGGCTTTTTCCTTCTTTTCTTCTTTTTCTCTTCTGCATTTACGGATAAATATTTTTTCAAGTATTCTGCCTTGCTACAGGGCGCCGCCATGTTTAGGGAGAAGCTATATTCAAGGATGTTTGTAAACTGTAAAACCGAAAACTTTATCCTTTTTGTTGTAATTAAACATAAGATTAATAAAATATTTAACGAAAATATATAATTATATTTAGACATACTTCTATTTATATGTTTTGCCTCTAAGTCATAAATTCTTTGTAGCAAATAATGGCTAGTCCCTTCCGATTCGGTCAAATTATTATCGACCCAAATATTTCGTATCGACTATATTCGTAACTTATTTTTATTTTCAAGTTGAATAATTATGAGAGTTGATATAAACATACCATGCGTATAAATAACAAATAAGTATTGATATGATCATCAAATTTTGTAAAGAAAAAATCTGCAGTTATGAAATATCAGCCATCTAATCACAGTCACCTCCCCTTAGTAATGTCATTATGCACTCTGAAATTTGTTATCACTGCTTAGGAGTTTAATACATTTTGCTTTTTTATGCTACCATTTTTTCTGTAATATATTTCTTGTACTGCAAATTGCTTGTGCAATTGAATTTAGGGATTTAAATTGGCTGAGACCTTGACGGAGCCCCTTTAAGGCCTTGTATAGCCATGGAAGGCGCTATATAGTGCATTTTGGTAGCGGGTTAATATGTCTTTGCAATGACATGCTTCCATTGTGCAGTGTGGATTGATAGTATACCATTTCTCCCCTTAGCAGCACTTTGTTAGGTGAGCGTTTTCTTGTGCAACGGACCAGTTTGCACATATTTACATATTTGTTGCACTTATGCCTCGAGGCTCAACCCTCTGGGGGGGGGGGGGGGGGTAATAAAAGGATGTGTACAATTATAACAAGTGTAGATACATAATTTATTCACAAATGTATGTTACATCATTAAAGTTTTAATTGGGTTTATAGTGAACATTAAAAATGTACATTTAACATAGCTATATATTTACAATAATTTACGTAGGGCCTACCAGGGTTCCCACAAATTTTCCAAGACAAAATTCCCAGACTTTTTCCTGATTTTTTCCTGACTAAACAGTTGTTTTCACTCATTTTTTGTAAGAGCTAAATAGCGCAATAGGAACAGTTAAAAGGCCGGCCGGTTAAAAATATATATATAATTTGCTTTATATGGAGCCAAAAAGTTTTAAGTAGTAGTTTTTAACTGTTTTAGGACCGTTGATTGACATCAAGTAATCATAATTTATTATTATCCCAAGTGAGCACAGCGAGCGAAGATTTTTTTCAGTTTTTGGTATCTTCTTCATAGGAATTGACACTTAATATCGAGATCTTTAATGAAAAATTCCCTGACATTTCCCGACCTTGAAAAATGATGTTTTTCCCTGACCAAGGAAACCCTGCCTACACGTTCACCAAAAATTCTTAATTTATTTAACACACCTGGTAGATTGTTTGGAATGACATTATCATCAACACAAAAATACTTTTAACCCTGAGTTTTTCTAAAGAGAATTCAACATTTCAAATAAAGTTCAAAAATAACATACACTTGTACAATGGATTAAAATAGATCTGTATTGATAAACAAGCAAAATCAACAACTTGAATCAATATGGTTAGCACCTTTTAAGTGTTAATATAACTAGGGAAAAAAGAAGTTCTAGAGATATAGATAACCATTAATTGTCATTATATTGAAGTAATAGGGGTATCTGGAAAATGTTGGGACACAAAAGCCGTAGTCATTTTTGTTTGCTTTTGGACATAAACAGATATTTGTAAATCATTTTTGTGCTCTGAGTATAATTCACAACTTACTCATAGAACTGTACATACTTATGCTTAAATTAATTGAACACTCATAATCAGAAAATATCTTAACATAGTACAGCATCATATTTGTTTGATAAATTCCGCAGTAATATACTAAGCTAACTACATCAAACAAATTTAAATTGTTCTATCTAGAAACAATATGTTTCAGACATAAATATCTTTAACTCTAAAATATTTTCATATCATTATCAGCAGAATTTATTTGAAAATGATATAATGCATTGGGAGCCAAAGATAAGATACAGGTTGAGTTACACAGTGACAACATTGTTTAACAATATCACAATTGACAATACAATATTTTATAACATGATATAACTTAATACAACAGGAGCCTGTTGCTTAGCCAAGCTGCTATCGAGCGCTTTTTGGTAGCGTTTTACTACGTCTAGGAAACGACATGCTATCAGCGAACATGTTCGCCAATAGCAAACCGTTTCTTTACACTTTGCTAGGTGAGCGAGCTAGTGCTTTGCTACGCAACAGTATGCTAGCTGCGAGCGCTAGCCGCTACGAAGCGCCTTTTTGAAGAAAGCTGTTTCTTAGCTTAGTGCTCGATAGCTCCTTGCCTATGCAATAGGGGTGTAACGGTACGCTCACCTCACGATATGATACGTACCGTCAATTTTTCTAACGGTTCGGTATATTTCGGTATGATACAATATTCTCTAACAGCTACTTAAATACTTCAATTTTTAAGTAATACTGAATTTGTTGCTTCTATAACAGCATTTATTATGTGCCTATCAACTATTTTAAGTGAATATAGACAATATGAATCATATCTCAATACAATTAAAACGAGTGATACATGGTAATTATACATAATCAGTAGGCTGTCAGGAGTTTTCGTTGTCTGAATATTATTTTTCTGATAAAAAAGCTTATACCGAACCGTACCGAAATTTAGAAGTCTTGTACCGTGAACCGTGTGGGACTGAAGCCCGCGGTATTTCGTATACCGCGGTATACCGTTACAGCCCTACTATGCAATGGCCTCCAGATCAATACCGGTAATATACCCAGTATATATACTTGTAGATAAGATAGTATCATTGCACTTAGTTCAAATAAGTCATCACATTAATATACATACTAAAGTGAACAAGCTAATCTGCCCATTATAAAAATCTTACACATAAACATGCTTGTATATTGTTGGATTAAAACAACAAAAATATCACAGAGTCAAGATGGCACCAATATGTTTTAAAGTAAAGACATGGGTCGGTATTCACAAAGCATAAAAACCTAAAATTTTCTGTGTCTTGGTTAAACAAGGAAACCAATGTTATTGATTGTATACAATATTTTCAGGCCTTGTGTGTAGAGAGCTACCATAATCACTTAGAAACATGGATCATTTTCCTATTTGTGACAAATATGTCTATCACAAGTTTTGTTCATAATTAAGTCAAAATAATTCAGTTTTCACTAAGATGCTCTATAAATACCGGCCCTGTAGATCAAGTTCATGTACTATATGATCATGTTGGTATATTGATACACATCGTCCACAACAATGCACTATCTGTTTCCACGGTAACTGTTTTATCACCGCACCAAGTATTTGATGTACTTATCAGTTCTCCAAATCCCATAGGCTGATGATCTGAAAGACAACAAGTGTATATAAACATATCATAATAAGGCATCCAATACAGTATTTGAGGATATTGCTGTGAGTGAATAGTAAGCAGATTTTGCATATATTTCTGAAATTAAATTTTGTCACAAAATATGTGTGGAAATATCACCAACTTTTTGTATTTCATATATTTTTTATCAGACAAAATTTACTTTAGAAACTTTTGCTAATATTTCCATCTTTCTAACTTCAACACTTTACAATATTTTCTTGGAACATGAAAGGCCTAACATTCTATAGGTTAAGTGTGAAAATAAGAAGGACATTAGTCAAGGAACAACTCTTACATGATAAGCACCACACAAAGGAGGTATACCAGTACCATTGTGTATTTGCCTTAGATTGAAGTTATGTATAATGAAGCCGGGGACCATCCTCATACATCAGTGGTTATGAGTAAGAAATCTCAAAAGATAAAGTGTGAAGAAATACTCCCAGGAGTGGCTAAGCTGTATCGGGATTCCTTATTTTTTTAGGCAGACATTCAGAAAATAATAACAGCTACTTTGTGACTTTAATTTAGACATATGGCAGTGGCGAAGTTTATTTTAGCACTTTATTTCACAGTTATTCTATATATACATAGTGTATCAACTTACTCATGGTGTACTGTTCAGTCCGTTCAAAGTCAAATGAGAACTGTTCTAAACATGAGCTTGTCCACAGGTCAACTATGTTTATATAGGTTTAACTTGGTGTAACTGAGTAAAATGTAGTGCCTGCTTTTCTTTGGAATGGGATAGTTCTCCCAGTAGTATTACTTATTGAATCAACAGTAGTCATATTTGAAAGTATTACACATTTCTGTTGATATTAGCATGTTAGGTGTTACCTAGATTCCACTTGAGCCCTGTAGTAGTGACACACTGACATCTGCCAGCCAGGGGAACCAATCCACAATATTCTCCTTCCATCCCAGAATCTACGTACAGTTTGTGAGAACCCTGAACAATACAAATATTGAAATAATTTATATAAGGTACATGATACAATCTTATACAATACTGTAAAATAGTTTAATTTCGATGGGATGAATTTTTGTGGTTTGGTAAAAAAGACCATTTCAATGGACGTTAATTCGTGGATTTTGCATTTGAGGTAATAAATACAAGGTTCAAAATTATTGTTCAACGGGTTTGAATTTCAAGGTAGAAGATGAACCACGAAATCCACTAAATTTAATCCCCCATGAAAATTAATGAATTTACAATATAATGTGCCTGATTTCCTGCATCTTAGGCATTTGGTTTCAAGTCTTCGTAAATTAATTATTTTACACAGTCACCAAAAGTCAGTGTATGTCAGAAGAGAAAAGGTACACAACTCATCCGCAGTGGAACCGGATAAAGTTGGTATCATTTCACGTAGCCGTACCCGCGCATCACTTTAATCACTATATACGTAGCAACATGGTTTCAGTTAACTGGTGTAACTTTTATAATACCCATCACTATCAACCATGTTGCTACACAGATAGTGTGATTGCTCTAATCAGGCGACCCGGGTTCAAATCCAGGTGGAGCCAAATACATAATTTTTATATGCCTGCCATATTTCAGCAGAAAGATGACTGGCAAATATAGGCTATGCTCGGCATTTATAAAAAAAAGAAAGAACAAAAGATACCTTTTGTAAGAGGCAAGCTATGGATTGAGTTGACATCAAGTAGACTGGTACACTTATATCACATTGTGAAGCAGTAAACAAGGTTTCAAAGTTGGCAAATTGTTGATCCAGTCTACCTCCGAATGCACCAATAACAACAATACAATCAACCTGTCAAACAAAACAACATAAACATGTACAAAAAATACTGTAAAATCATTAATATTGGAGGATGATTTAATTTTGTAGATTTTGTGGATGGTATCACCCACGAAAGAAATCCCAACGAATATTAATAATTTAAATAATGACATTTAATGACTAAACTAAGTTAGTGGATAAAATATCATTGAAATTATGTCCCCATGAAATGGTCTTTTTCACCCAAACCACGAAATTTTGTCTCATTGAAATTAAATGATTCTACATTAGTGGAGGAGCATTTATTCATGTATGTGTAACTGGAATGTTGGTTTTTCTATCAAATACTGTAAAATCATAATTTCAATGGGACAAAAATTTCGTTGTTTTGGTTAAATAAAAGACCATTTCGATGGGATGTTAATTTGTAGATTATGCATTTCAGGTTATAAATACAAGGGTCAAAATGATTGTTCGATGAGAATTGATTTCGTAATTGAAAGGTGAATCATAAAATCCACGAAAAAAATTAATACCCCACAAAAATTAATTCTTTTACATTACACTTACAAATAGTCCTGTATGCAATTTTTGATAACTGTCAAACACTAGCAACACCAACAAGTAACAGACCAAACTTATAACATTTGAGAGGACTATCGTAAATATGCAGCCATAAGTCGCATGCAGCCATAAGTCGCAGGGGGACTTTTGAATAAAAAATTAAGGTTTTTGTCTAAACCCTTTCAAGGTTGCATGTATAGTTTTCCATTTTTTGAAAGCTGAAATCATGTGCCCAGTGTCAAGTGTCGAAGGAAATGTGGTCATTTACAGCTAAAGTTGGGAGGAATGTGGTGATTTTCAGACAGAATATGGCGGAGTGTAGTAATTTTCAAACAAAGTTGATGGGAATTTTCAGATAAAGTCAGGGAGATGCGGTCAGTTTCAGATAAAGTCAGGAGTAATATTATGATTTCTGACAAAATCGGTAGTAGTGTAGTAAACTCTTCCATAAGTCGCGGGGTGATTTTTTTACTTTTTTGGGGACTGTTTTCGCCCGACTTATGGCTGAGTATTTACAGTACAAACAAAAATAAATGCATAGAATACCACATGCCAGAATATGCATCTAATAAATCCAGATAATGTTTTCGCACAATTTCATTTTGCAGAGTTCGTGAGTGGCAGAAATTTGCAAAATTAAATCCCCACGAAAGTGTTAAAAACATTGGTATGGACATTACTTGAGACTTAAAAACATGAAAATTTGCATAACATGAAAATTTGTATAATGTGAAAATTTGTATTAAAAATATTCCCACTATCATCCAAAATGAGAAAGTTAGTATTCGTGAAAGTAAATTGGTTTACAGTATCCTGTAGGAAAACCCTCAGTCAGCCAGTGCCCAGAGGCCCATGACCCATACCTTTCATAAGAAATTCCTTCCAGGACCCAATCTCCAGTAACCTCTCAATTAGAGTCAAATCTCATCTCAAATATTTCCATGTGGTGTTTGGATAATTTCTGTTGGAAGATGGACTCAAAAAAGGCATCAAAATAGCAAACATTATTCTTATTTTATTACAGTAACTATTGAAGTTTTTTAACTACAGATTTATTTTAAATTCATACTCTTATTTGGGTAAAATCTCAATTTGAGATTGCAATGTAACATGAATGTTGTTGTAAGTGAATATCATTTTTTATTAGTTTGTCCAAAACATAGGAATCTTAGAACCATATATTTCAAACCGTATTATTTAAGCTGGCCTACCACACAAAAATTCACATGTATCATGTCCACAACCTCAACTCGTACCATTTTACAAATTGCTAAATACATTTACTATGCTACTCTAAATAGAAATTAATTGAGATTATTTGTCTATTCAATCAAGTTTTTGAATCTTTAAACTGTTTAAAAATAATGTAAATAATTTGCTTGAGATGTTTTGGGAGATCGGGGCCAGATGAATATGTGACCTACTTGTAACTGATGCAACCTCTCCTGTATAATCTTCAAACATTTGGTGAAATCTGTATAGTCTTGATCCGGTGTACATATAATCTCTACACCCTGTCAATAAATGAGAACAATTATAAACATAAGTTTGTCTGTCAGGTAAACTATGTATATCTAGATTTAACTAGAAATTAATCTCCGAACCGAGCATAGCCTTTATTTGCCAGTCAGCTTTCTACTGAAATATGGCAGGCAAATATACATGTGCCTCCACTTGGATTTAAACCCGGAACGCCAGATTAGATGGCAAGTGTAACCACTGAGCTACAGAGCGAACTGTTACAATATAATTTTAAAGAAACAGTTATATCATAAGTAATACCTATTGAATTGACAGTATATAGTGTACAAACCTTATCTTTATAAAACTGAAGCACTTCCTCTCTGGCAGAGTCCAGGTCTCCAGTAATTATATCAGGTAGAAACTTGTCTCGTTCACCATCAGTATTATCATATAGTTCATTGGAACCACCATCTACACATGCCTTTATCACAGCTACAATCAACAAATTGTTTCAGTGAAATTATCAGTGACAAATAACAGTGAAATTATCATTTTGTTATTTTCACTGTTTTGGAGCTGGTTTCAGTATCGTGCAGAAAAGGAAACTCACCGTCATCAGCGCCAGACTTCAAAGTATGCGTTATGTCATTATGACTTCATAATTGCCATGTCATGATGGTCTAATTTCAACGTAACTTTTCTAATTATTAAGCCAATTCCTGTACCATTTTACGAGACACTGAAGCAAATAATAAACAGCAATTTTTTTGAGTTTGATGAAAGATCTTATTTTATTTCACTTGTGATCACAGAAAATTATTAATATATTATCACTTGTGGCTACGCCACTTCAAACCACAAATAACTTCCTTTAAAACACTACCTTTTTAATATCTATTTTATTTCCAAAGAAATAGAATTGGGCAACAGGCTTAGCCTATATTAGCCCTCTCCTTACAAGATACATATTACACAATTTATAACAATCAATACATACAGGTTTACAATGAACAAGGTCAATACATTTTGACATACATAAATGTTTTGTTAGAATACATAGTAGGGCACAGACGCAAGTCACACAGCTACGGCGTCAGCGCCTAGCCATACACGCAAGAGTCAGACATAGTACAAGCAATCCACATCCCCATAAATGGATGCTTCAAGCGAGCCTTATATGCTCACTCCGCAATGAATGACATACTGCGGACTTTGAACTTTGTGCATAATTAGCCATAAAGGGAGGTAATTGCAAGTGATAACTACACTGAAGTGAAGTACATGGCGACTTTTTACAGCCGCCACACAGCACTTAACACACCTGTTGTAGTGATAAGTAAATAGTAGGGCACAAGCCAAAGCCACACAGCTACGGCGGCAGCGCCTAGCCACAAATGCAAGAGTCAGACATAGTACAAGTCATCCACATCCCCAAAAATGGATGCTTCAAGCCAGCGTTATATGCTCACTCCGCAATGAATGACACACTGCGGACTTCCAATTTTGTGCATAATTAGCTATAAAGGGAGGTAATTATAAGTGATAACTAACTACCTTTTTTCCAGACAGTGTGTAGAAGATTCAGCTCTGACTTCAATGGTTGATTCAGCACAACTAATGCCACCTTTGTCTCTAAAAAAAAGTGGAGATAATAAGTGCATACTGTAAAATCATTTAATTTCGATGGGATGAAATTTCGTGGTACTGGTAAAAATGACCATTTCGATGGGACATTAATTTGTGGATTTTGCATTTCAGGTAATAAATTTATACAACGGTCAAAATTATTGTTCAAGGCGATTTGATCGTTTTGATAAACCATGTAATTCATGAAATTTAACCCCCCTCGAAATGTAATGATTTTACAGTATCTGATGTTTGATAATTAACCAGTTTTTGAGGAATTCGAGTACTACCCGGAACTTTTCAATTCCACTGGTCAGCAAGATTAGTGTGAAACTAATTGGACATAACCATATAAATCACTGCTTCTTCAAGGAATAACTGTTTGACAGCCATGTCCAACATAACCTTCATAGGAACCTAGAAATCAAGCCTAAATCATAGCAAATATACCTTAAATCATGGCAATTTGTATTCAATTTTAAACATTTTTAGTCTTGAAAAGTTTGAGATTATGTGAAGGATCCAGATAGGCTTACACAATATGAATAAAATATTCAATGTACATACAATTGTATAGTGAGCCAATTATAACACGAAAGGTAGAACAATTGGTATAACCCTGTATTAAAGTGTAAAGAGCTATATCGGAAAATATTCTTTTAAAAAGTTACAAAAACTAAAAAACCATTATGCTTTCATATCCATTAGATCATTTTTTGCTTCAGTTTTAACAGAAACTCTCTGTGATTTATTGGACATGCGAACTGTCCATTTTCATACAAAAGTGTTCTAGAACACCCTATGAAACTATAAGAATCGTCTATTTTTCAATGATTGAACCAAAGTACACGGAACCCATCAAAAGTTTTAATTTGCAATTAAGGTAGTCTAGTATCATACTAAAAACGATGCAAGTAATTATTTTGACATTGAATGACTGTTAAAATATAGCTCTATACACTTTAAAGGTCACTTAGTTGGATTCATTATTTAAGTGTGCACGATTTATCAGCAATTTTTCTTATGAATTTAACAATTTGTGTTTGCTTTTGAAACCAAGTTTGCATCAATATTGATTCATATTTGAAATTTAAGATATCACAATATCCTAGGAGCATTACAGTTAAATTTTATTACTGTAACATGATGTGACACTCAGCTCACTCACTGAATGACGTACATTAAGTATTAAACATTTGCTATCTTGAGGATTCATCAGGACAAGCCAAATGCTCGAGATAAGCATGTGCTTGACATAAACGAATGTCATGATGCATTTTTCTTCTGACTAAGTGTAACAGTGTTTACACAATGACAATTCTTTATTTGATATCGGCCACCAGCCCATAACAATAATATAAATATATTTACAGAACATACATAGGTTAGTACCTGAAATAGACACACATAGTTGAAAACAAGCGGTAAATCAATATTTCTAAGTCGGGACAAAAATTGAACATTAAACAATTGATAAATACATACATATGTATATGTTTGCTTCTACATATTAGAGTTTTGTCTACAAAAATCTATACACTTAATTATAATGTAAATTCAAATTACTGTTAATTAATTAAAATTGTAAAATGGAGAATGTACAGGTGTTTTATAATTTATTCTTATGAAGTAATTGGTAATAAAATCCGGTAATTACCACTTTCCGATCTCAATATATTCAGTAAGTCCCATTCCTTCATTGTGACTAGTCAGCTGAAATCACAGAATAAAACATGTAAAGTACAACAGAGCTAACATATACATGTATCAATCATACATTAAAAAATGCCAAGTCATGAATAGGATATAGTAATTATACATGTACATGTAATACATGTTTTTGAATAATGACTTAAAGTGTATATAGCTATATCTTAACGGTCATTTAATGTCAAAATAATTACTTGCATTGTTTTTAGTATGATACTAGACTACCTTAATTGCAAATGAAAACTTTGGATGGGTTCCGTGTACTTTGATTCAATCGTCAAAAACATAGACGATTCTAGTAATTTCACAGAGTGTTCTAGAACACTTTCGTTTGAAAACGGACAATTTGCATGTCCAATAAATCTCAGAGAGAGTTTCTGTCAAAGCCGAAGTGAAAAATGATCTAATGTATATGAAAGCATAATTGTTTATCAGTTTTTTTTTTTTTAAAATATCGTCAGATATACAGTAGCTCTATACACTTTAAGATATACTAGAGTCTTAATCTAGCACTGGAAGTTTTTAAGATACTTGGTATATCCAAATTTTATTGGTGTATAGACTCATTATGATGCACAATATTCTTATGAATTAGGGATGCAAGAAGGAAAGATACAAATAACATTGCCAGGACATCTCTAAAATGGACCCCAACAGACGGAAAGAGACACAGAGGAAGTTATTAAAGAGCATTTGCCCTGAAAGCAAATTGCAACAGGATAAGACCCCCATTGGAATGCACTTTTTAATCCTGTCAATTTTTGGACCAACATACATAACATGAGAATGACCCAAAAATGTTCTGATGACTGTTCATGAGCCTATTGCAAAGCCAAAGGCGCTTTTCTAGGTCAATGCAATCACTAGCTACTAGTGAGCAGATAGCATACAATTCTTCTTCTTCCTGGAATTGAGCAGGGTCTTTCTTGACCGTAAATAACTCAGTGACAATTACATTCAAGGTGATGGCGATCAAAGGTTCAAATCGAGTTAAAAAATAGTATTAGTTCATGGATAAAACTGTAAGTAAGCTTAATTCAAGTTAAAATTTTGTACATGGTAAGGATTCACTTATAATGATCCAATCCTGAGGAGATACTGGAAGTCCTCCAGGGAAGCTGCCGTCTTACTCTGAATGGGAGACAGTTCCAGTTCTTCATATACAACTTTCAAGTGATTCCCATTGGAGGTCCTAACATATTTTCGTGACCCTCCCGTGTCTTGCTTATGTAGTCGTTTTCCACAAATCTGGCCGCTCTTCTTTGTACCTGTGCTATGTCTTTGATGGTAGACTATGACTCAGCACTTTGCTATGTGAGTGCTACAGAGAGCTTTCTTATACTATGGACCTTGTCGGTTCCGCTCGGTACTGTAGCACTTTGCTGTGCAATGGTCTTCTTGTCGCTTTGAACGCTTCATAGCACATTTTTGAAGCAAGTGTTTTCTTAGCGTAGCTCAGGATAGTGCCCTCCTTATGCAATGTATGCCTGTCTTCACATTATTCTCTGTCTGACAGTGATATAACAGTTGATATAAACTGACCAGTGCTGACTTTTCTTTGTCAATGCCATTTTTGAACTTCAACTTCAACTTCAATATTATAGGGTTACTCGTCAACATCCACATGTAGATATTTACTAACGAGGGTTTAAAACTGTGTGTGCGCAGAGTGTGAATCGGCTCGATAAAAACTCCTTTATATTGTCATTTGTTTAAAAAACATAAAATGTATTTACACTTTACAATACAGTTCCCGATTTTACACACTAGTATGCTGCTGGTACCCGGTGGAGAGCTGATTTAAAAGCCTCCAGGCTTGGTGCACAGACGGTGGTATCTGGCAGACTGTTCCAATGGGTGACTGTTCTGGGGAAGAATGAATACTGGCATATATTCAGAAGGCAGTGGAATGGGATGAATTTCACTCTGTGGCTAGTTCTAGAGTCCCTCCTCAGAGCCGGTGTTGGGCATTATGTCATTGGTATGGCCACTAAGGCGTTGACTGTCTTGTACAAGAGGGTGACATCTGCGTATATCCTGCGCTGGTACAGTGGAGTCCAGTTTAGGTTGGTGAGCATGGTAGTCACACTGTCCGGTTTGTGTGGGTTGCATGGTTTGATGTAGACGAAGCGAGCAGCGTTGCGTTGTACTTGTTCTAGTTGTTTAATCTGGGTTTTCTGCTGAGGGTTCCAAACAGTTGATGCGTTTTCAAGTTTTGGATGGACTAGGCTCTGATAAGCTCGTTCTTTGATCTTTTGTGGACAGTGCTTAAAATTGGGCTGTTTCAAAAAAAATGGCTAATTTTAATTTATCTCTGCTAAAAATGCATAAAACACTGTAGAATATTTTTAAGTTGTTCATGAAATGACTTTTCATGCCCTGCACTTATCTGTGAAGTTTTATCAAAATCGCATCATCACGCGAGAAAATATGCTAAAATAACATGCCAAAAATGTCAGGAGTGTGACAAAAAAGTGTGACAATTATTAAAAAGGTGTCTTTTCAAAACATTTCTACCAAATAAGTAGTGACATAAACTAGCCAAAGTGTTATTTTATTTATAGCTATATATCTTTAGCATTGATTAGTGTCAAAATATAACAGAAAACTGTTTTATATGTTTAAAATATATGGTCATCAGTCCGGTCAGTGATAATATTTTTTTACATAAAAAAAGCATTAACATTAACTTTAAGTAGTTGTGAGTGTTCTATTAGTTATTGTAAATTAGTGTTTCATAAATACACTTTTAGTGCAATGTGTCTAGACTTCATAGGCACAAACTTTTGACCCTGATTTTAATCATACTGTTTGTTAGCAGCCTCAGGAAAATATTACCCAAATTGGTCAGGAGTGTGACATCATGCTTATATTTGAAAATTTTGTCAACATGGACCTTAATATGTGTAATTCATTGTGTTTTTCCTGAAAGTCTTAGACATGCAATGATTATAAGTGTAATTATGAGTGCCTTTAAGGACCTATTTCGGCACACAAGGCCTACATGTGTTTGTCAGGAGTGTGACGTCACATTTTGATGTTATCGCACCATTCTAAAGCCTTTATTTCAGATATATCGGAGTCTGTTTGCAGTAATTTTTTTATTTAAAACAAAAAATGGAATATGAATAAGCCATTTCCTGTATAAAGGTAAGTCCTTTTCATTGTTTGTTTTTCTAAATTTTACTTCAATTTAAAATTAAAAAAATCTGAATATGAACAAATGAAAAAAAAAGTTAGGATTGGAAATAATCTTTTATACATGATTTTCATTATAATGTTTTATTTATTGTCTAGATGTTAACAATAAGTTAAAGCAGTTTACATAATATTTTGCCTTTCCTACATAAAATTTAGAATGCAGGTGCTCACTGTCACACTCCTGACCAAAAACTGCAATTTGTCTATTTACAGAAACGACATGATCAGTTTGATGGTATGTCTAACAGGAATCAAAAGGTCATTAAGAAACCTAAAACATGCAGCTGCTGAGATGAAAATTACTTCAGCAGAAAGAACATGTTGGTACTGTGAATGTCTGTAGAATGATCATTCAAAGCTTGTAATGTAGTAATCTATTAAATTATTTTTTTATTTTTGGGTAAACATCAAAAATAATTAATCAATTCTCAAAATTCTCACTTTTCATTATGTTATACACTAGGAGTAAGGAGTAAATTGTTTTTTATAGTGACATGTGCATATATATTTACAAACATTTATAATACAGAAAATAAAGAGGCACCCGGCCCGTTGGGCCTATAAGTCACTATTTACCCCCAAGAACCTCTTATTTAGCAAAACATTTTGACATTATATTTTGATTTCTTAAACTGCAAGGCACTATGTACCTACCAGGGTTAAAATTTCTCAAATATATCTTTTATTGCCTTGTAATCAACCGATACCCAAAATTCACATCTTAAAGTTTTGTTTAGAATTTTGCAGATTTTGTCCCAAAATATCAGATTTTGCACAACAACCCGGAAAGCCTTTTTTGATATTGTAAACTACAAATACCAAAGTACCTATCACAATGTAATTTCTTGATGCTTTCTTGGTTATGTTCTTGATGTGAAGATCGAATTTCATGTTGTCACTGAGTTCTACGCCTAAATATGGATGATGTTGTACGGTTTCTAGTTGTTGGCCTTTCATGTTGTAGTTGTAGAGTTGTTTCCTGGACGTTGTGGTAAACCAACCTGATTCCCCAATAAAGGAAATGACAGTTAATGAATGACTAATATAATAAATTGTCCAAGTCTTTTGTTATAAAAAAAGTTGCAACTTGCCTTCAAATATTCTTTTAGACCAAAGTTTTACTTGTTGAAAGTCAACTGATGAAACATGTAGGCATTAAAACAAATGGCGAAATTTATCAAAGGGAAGTAACTTTATTATTATTTTATTTTGGTCCGGATTAAGACGGTTTCGTTAAGAATTAAACCAAACTCTCTTTTTTGAGCGGAAGTGACGTAAAAATATTGTAAACATTAGCAAATTTGTCACAAATTTTCACCTCGGAAACGGTTCCTATGAACAATGATCTAGTGTTGTCTTTCCATGATGATTTACTATAATTATTTGTCGATTTATAGTTTACATCCCAGTGTCGAAATATGGAAGCTTCCCTCAATGAATCAACTCCGAACAAGTCGCCGAAACGATCAACATTTCGACACAATAGGACAGCCAGTGATTTGCAGCCTTCTCGACGAGAGTCTCCCCCGAATTCTAACGGTTTAAAAGCAGTCAATACTGTAACAGGAGCTATACAAAACTTCCTGAAGTGGTCATCATCCCCTCTAGCAAAAGAGTGAGTTTCTTTTTTCTGACATTTAGCTTTCATGTTTGACTTTGACTAAACTTTGAGCTTTTTTTTTAGGCAGTGGCTAGGATTACGGTACCGTAATCCTAGACCCACAGGCTAGGATTACGGAAGTTCCGTAATCCTAGCGAGTCCTAGCTAGGACTGTCTAGAATTACGGAAGTTTTTATATCGAGTGCAATTAAGCGTTAAATTATACAAATATTGGTATATTTATTGACAAATTGATAGAAATATCAGTATATCATGCTTCGAATTTTACTTTGTCTTAGCAGGGGAAGAAAATAGAGGCAGTCCGAATGTTTATAATATATTTAATGTACGTGGTCGAATACACAAATGTAGTTCCATTGAAATTGATTGTCATGATCGAAACAAATTGTGTTGATAATTTTGGTAGTAGATCTGATATGTTTGTTCGTCATTCGGTCCTCGAAATAAACATTAAGTAGCTAAATCGTTTGTTCATTCACAATTTACATAGCCTACTACTGGATCTACGTTGTGACAGCGCGTAGTGATACGTATTCCTAATATGGTCATATTCAGTTTCTTAATTATTTATTTTAATTTGTAACTGATTACGCTTTGCATGTCATTAGGAATCTTATAAAATTAGAATTATGTAAACAATTGATCCTGTATGCGTTTTTTAAATATAATTCAACGGTCATGCAAGGTTTATTTTGCTCAACTAACGTATATACATTCGTGTCTGCTCTGATCACATGAGCGGCATTCGTGATATATGTTGAAGTATTCTTGTTCAACCCTGTTATTATCCTCCAGTGACCATAATTCGCCTACTTAAGCGTTAAACACGCAATAAACAATGTCAAACTTCATGTTTATATTAAATAAGGTCACTTACTTGGTAATATAATTCCTTCAATTTATCTTACTCAAATGTACACCAATAAAATGATAAAATACTCCAAGAATTGAATAAAGCAAACGTCATAGTAAATAAAAGTCGGCCATTTTGACCGTGACCTAAATACGTCACATGGCGCGCGCGATCAATTGGGCCAAAACTATTCACTTTAGCTAAACGTCCCAATTATGAAATTAAGCCTGAGCATTGTTAAATCAAATTAAGAAAAAAATCTAGTGCAAAAACAGCATATTTGTCACTGTTAAGTGATATTTACTATTCGTGTATTAATTCTGATTGGTCGTGCCACACGCCAGTCTCTAATGGGTAATAAATAGACTTTGGCTGCATTATAAACGAACTTTTTTTACATCGCCATTACGGGCGTGGATCACTTAATGAATTTTAAGATAATCGCCGATAGTGATGTGTGGTCTGCCGATGTATGGTCTACAGAAATACAGAATTCGATATTTTTTTTGCTATTCTGACCGTAAGGTCGGAAGCAACTTTGACCGAAGATATTTTTGGTTTGACCTTAAAAATAATTTATCCGACCACGTGACTTTCATTCATGGAACTGTAAACAATGCAGACGTGTGAAAAAATATTCGATTACGTTGCACATAGCGTTTACTGGGATATTTCAACTACACGACTTTTTGGGAATAGTGAAAATGGTATAGTTTTATGCTTTTTTGTGAAAGTAATCGAAAATTACATGTAATGATCTCGTATTTTCAGAAAAAAATATTCCCGCTAAAAAAATACTATTTTGTAAACATTTTCTCAAGATATGCGCGCGCATCGTCCAAATCTCACGATACTAGAGCCAAAACAAAATGGCGGTCGATTCGAAGGTCAGAGGCGAAATTAGGGCTCTCTACGATATATGTTATCTTAATATATTTTCGGTATTTTAATACCTTTATAAATTTATGCGTAGATAGAACTACTTGCTTTATAATACAGTATCAAAAGTATTTGCATTTAGATATTTTCCGCCGTTTAGTATCTTTACCATACTCTATATCTTTACCATAACCAAAACTGTTTACTGATGGTCAATATACCAATACTTGTATAAATTCATCAAATATTAATGTCAACATGCAATATAAGGCGACCTGCACGCTTAATTGCACTTGATGTAAAAACTTCCGTAATTCTAGACAGCCCTAGCTAGGACTCGCTAGGATTACGGAACTTCCGTAATCCTAGCCTGTGGGTCTAGGATTACGGTACCGTAATCCTAGCCACTGCCTTTTTTTTATTTACCATCTAAATGTGATAAAGCTGTGTGGGGGTGAAGTAGTGTTGTGAACTACTAGTGTTTACACCTGAAGTATCTGTCCAATACCCGGATGTGATTCTGATGGAATTCCCACGGTTCGCAGGTAGAAAAGAGCTATGAGTATGAGGAGCTGATCTGGAACCACCAAGCTGACCAGACTTGCCACAGACAATCATAGCTAAATAGGATGTTAAACTGGTGTCACGGTCTGTACCTATTAACTAAAGGGGGGAAACTTGCGTAAGCAGCCGGCTAGCTCAGTCGGTAGAGCATTCGCCCGTAATCGAACTTGAGCGAAAGGTCCCGGGTTCGAGTCCCGGTCTGGTTGCACATTTTTCTTCCCCTGTTACATTTGGCGCCCAACGTAGGGTCGTGACTATATTTGCTCCGATCACTATGTTCTCTAGACCTATCTTGACTATTAGAAATTCGAGAACGAATTACGTTCTGATGGGGGAGTATGTCACGGTCTGTACCTATTAACTAAAGGGGGGAAACTTGTGTAAGCAGCCAGCTAGCTCAGTCGGTAGAGCAGTTGCCCTGTAAGCGAAGGGTACCGGGTTCGAGCCCTGGTCTGGTTGCACATTTTTCTTCCCTGTTACACACGAGTATGAGAAGTAAGTTGCCTTGTACCGTAAACAAGCAGAAGTTGCAGACTACCGAATACTAGGCTTGATCTTCATTCAAGGCATTAAATTAGGGGTCAGATATTAACCAGGGTTGAAGATTGTCGAGAGATGATGCTAACTGTCTAAAACCCTTGGGTCCGGACACTTAATTGTATAGTATTAGTAATTTCCGGGTCTTGGAACTCAGCCGAGTCCAGAGTCTATTCCCTGGGATTAGGATTCAATGGGTTGTCAAATACCTGCTGGTCAGAAAGATTCGTCTGTCTAATTCCCCATGTATCCTCGCAGTCTGACCAGCATCCACAACAATGGAGCCACCTCCCTAGATACCCGGTACTTACTCCTCGTTCTACTGCTCTTCTCCTTCACCTCCGCTGTCCGATGCTGGAATCAGCTCCCAGAGCAAGCTTTCATGGTTGACTATGACCATTGAGGCCCTCATTAGAAGTCCGGTCACTGCCTAGACCGCCAGACTGCAGATTTTATAATAATACGATTTAACCCTGCCACTAATGTGCAGCTCACATTACATTGTCTAGAGTTGAATCATTTTCTGTGGATTCTTTGGTTGATTAGGTAAAAATACGGAAGAAATGGTACAGTACCGTACTCCTTGTCACTGCTACAGTATCAAACACAATGCAATGAACAGAAATGGGCTTACCAGTGAGATACAAATATTATTATTATTATAACATTGATATATCATGCCATTCTCATACTGTTGTCTTCTCATGTTATGGCTCAATGCTGTGTTAATGCTTTGTACTGTGTACTCAACTTGTAGAAAGCAGAAAAAAACATAAACACTTGAAATAAGACTTTATGAAATTATTTATGAAAAAACTTAAAACCCAAAATTATTTTTATAAAAGCCTTTAGTATTGCCTTTTAAAACCCTGATTGTACTCAACTTGTAGAAAGGAGAAAAAAACAACAAGAAAACACTTTAAGACTTTAGTTTAAAATTAAACCATGAAATTTTTTTGTTGTAGCCAAAACAATTTTTCAAGCTTACTTTAGACTTTAGTTTTGAAATATTATTGTTAATATCAATACTGTATGTGCCTGCGGTAGCTTGATACGGATCAGATAGTGTAGAATAATTGCAAAATTTCCAGTCAAAATTTATTTAATTTTAGCTGTAAGTAGTCTATTGTGCTCATTCATCAGATTCTGTGGTCTACTCATGATACTTTATAAAAGAATGTTTATCATTAGTTTATATACAAATACTAATTAGGGCCCTGCAAAATTTTTTGCAGGTGCCCTATAGTAATCACCCTGTCCGTCCGTCTGTCCGTCCGCACACACGAAAGCTACCTTAGGTGGTTGAAGGTGTGGCCTAACACAATAGAAATCTATTCAATTCATTCCGTGACCACTTAATTCTTTTGTCCTTTAAGTGGTCGTTCCTTTGATCTTAAACAATGGAATGACCACCTAAGGTAGCGATCGTGGGGGCGTCCGTCCGTCTGTCCGTCCACATTTTTAGCTCACCTGTCACAAAGTGACAGAGTGAGCTTTTGTGATCACTCTTCGTCCGTCCGTCCGTCCGTCTGTCCGTCCGTCTGTCCGTCCGTCAACAATTGGGTTGTGTCCTCTCTAGCGGTCACAATTTTGGCCTAATCTTTATGAAACTTGGTCACAATGATCATCTTAACAAAATCTAGGTCAAGTTCGATATTGGGTCATCTGGGGTCAAAAACTAGGTCACTAGGTCAAATCAAAGGAAAACCTTGTGAACACATTAGAGGTCACAATTTGAGCCTAATCTTTATGAAACTTGATCACAATGATCATCTCTGTAAAATCTAGGTCAAGTTCGATATTGGGTCATCTGGGGTCAAAAACTAGGTCACTAGGTCAAATCAAAGGAAAACCTTGTGAACACATAAGAGGTCACAATTTGAGCCTAATCTTTATGAAACTTGATCACAATGATCATCTCCGTAAAATCTAGGTCAAGTTCCATATTGGGTCATCTGGGGTCAAAAACTAGGTCAAATCAAAGGAAAACCTTGTGAACACATTAGAGGTCACAATTTGAGCCTAATCTTTATGAAACTTGATCACAATGATCATCTCTGTAAAATCTAGGTCAAGTTCGATATTGGGTCATCTGGGGTCAAAAACTAGGTCACTAGGCCAAATCATTGAAAAACCTTGTGAACACATTAGAGGTCACAATTTGAGCCTAATCTTTATGAAACTTGATCACAATGATCATCTCCATAAAATCTAGGTCAAGTTCGATATTGGGTCATCTGGGGTCAAAAACTAGGTCACAAGCCTTTGAAGGCCAAATCATTGAAAAAGCTTGTGAACACACTAGAGGTCACAATTTGAGCCTAATCTTTATGAAACTTGATCACACTGATCATCACTAAAAATTTTTGGTCAAGTTCGATATTGGGTCATCCGGAGTCAAAAACTAGGTCACGAGGCCAAATCATTGAAAAAGCTTGTGAACACACTAGAGGTCACAATTTTGACCTTATCATTATGAAACTTGATAACAATGATCATCATTATAAAATTTAGGTCAAGTTCGATATTGGGTCATCTGGGGTCAAAAACTAGGTCACGAGGCCAAATCATTGAAAAATCTTGTGAACACACTAGAGGTCAAAATTTTGACTCTATCTTTATGAAACTTGGTCACAATGTTTATCTCTATAAAATCTAGGTCAAGTTAGATACTGTGTCATTTGGGCCAAAATCTAGGTCACTAGGCCAAACAGGTGAGCGACCCAGGGGCCTTTGGACCCTCTTGTTCATGTTTTTTCTTAATAACTTGCAAACCATTAAAGGTATCGACTTCAAACTTTAAACATAAGGTCACAGCAACAATACACTATTGTATTCTAGTTATGTTACTCCAGCTACAATATTGTAAGAATTATGGCCCTTTGTAAAATTACAATTTTCCTCATTTTTCATCTTTTTTTCTACATTACTTCAAAACCGTTACAGATATTCAAATGAAACTTGCTATACATATTGACAGTGGCAATACGCACATGTGTAGCAAAGGGCAACAACTCTAGCTTTAATAAATTTTGGCTTGTGCCCCTTTTTCGACTTCAAAACTTTAACATTGGCCATAGCTCAGAAACTTTTCAAGATATTCAAATGAAACTTGCAATACTTATTGACAATGATAACGACAGGGCCCTGATCATGACAGTGATGGTTCTAGTTTATTTAAGGTTGATTTTGAAACAAGTTTTTCCAACTAATATTAATCACTCTCAACACCTCATTCCTGATGTTATCCATTGCCACGAGGGTATGAGAGAAGGGAAGCCAGTTTCCCGGCCCTTACATGCTTAGCATCTAGCAAGGGAGTTTCTGGTGCCATTTTCATTTCGTCTTTGGATGACGCAGCCTGGGATCGAAACCAGGACCTCCCTCACTTGAAGCGAACGCTCAACCACTAGGCTATCGAGGAGGCTGTTAATGTTAATGTTTATCATTATGTGAAGATGTTTTATAATCTTGGACTTGGTACCGGCAGCCGGAGTTATTGACCAGTTGTGTGTAAAACCTAGTTTTCATGAACTTACAATGTTACATGTCGTTTATTTCAGTAACAAAGCAAAATCGTTTGATTCCATTGATCGAGCTTCTAGTCATGAATCTCTGAGTCTCATACAAAGGAAAGATTCATTCAAAATGGAAAAAAGGTAAGTGACTGTTATTATTAGTATAAGGTGTTATACAAGGGTTTCACTGTTCAATGACCACTGAGGGAGATTGACCTGACCCCAATCAGGCTATTAGTTTGAAAAATTGGACACTAGTTAAGTAGTTTCGAAAAAGTTTCCGCGAACTTTAATGTACACAAAATGCCTGAAATTACAAAAATGCAAACTTTTTGACACATGTATTGTAAATGACCACTTATACAATACAGTTTTTTAGGCTGGCGATTTCGCGCCAGACTATTACAATCCTAAAAAATGAAATCCACTAAGATGAATTGACAACACAGAATCTATACACTCAATGCAAATAGTTCCTCCTCATTAATCAGTTTTGCAAGATAAGAACATTCAACTTTCCTTGTTTCATTTATTCTGTTTGATTGTAATATATTAGTTTCTTCTTGAATTGGAAGGAAATTGTATGAAATTAAAAGAAAAGGTGTTTGAAGGCATTGATAATTATTACTACGCGTTACGAACGCGATATATAGCGCGGCACATCAATGATTTTATTATGTTAAATTATTTAGGTCATCATTCTCCAACGAGATCGTGGTCGAGTGGTTGAGCAACTCGCTTAGTAATTTTCTGATGCTAAGGTCCAGCGATCGAATCACGGCGGCTCCAAGTTTTTTTTATTTTTAAATTTTTATTTTTTGTTAAGTCCAGCACTTACCTCTCTTTCGACTTAGAAAACCACTTGATGTTATATTACTTGAAACAAGCAGTTCGCCAGCCTGTCAGTACTTTCAGTACTTTGATTATACCTTGCAAGTTGCATAGAAGAACTGACCTTTTCATTCAGATATGAGAGTATTTTAGGATCCCACTGCTCAAAGAAAATAGTCTAGATTAATTTTGGATAATTAATATTGAACAGTATCCATTTGATCTTGAATACATGCAAATATCTATATAATTAGTTTCATCTAACATCTATATATCAATAGTTGTCTGCTTTAAGAAATCTTTATTTATAATTGAACAGTGACAAAACACAAAGTGTGGATTTAGTCATGTGACTGGATTTATTCATGTGAATGGATTCAGTCATGTGGCTGGATTTATTCATGTGGCTTGATTTATTCATGTGACTGGATTCAGTCATGTGGCTGTATTAAGTCATGTGACTGGATTAAGTTATTTGGCTGGAATTAGTCATGTTGCCATTAAAAACATTATTAGCAATGCAATTAATCAATGCAATTCTGTGAGATGATAAGTGGATATGTTCAAGTGCAGAAAAGTTCACAAATTCATAATTTTCAGTATTCTGCATACATTTAAGTTAATGAAACATCACATGATTTTGGAATATTGCATAAATTTATAAAATACATACATGTCACGAAATGGCAAGACCAATATGTCATAAGACTCTTAACCGTTTCATGTCCTCAATTTTTCATAAGCTGGGTGGTGGACATAACTGTTAAACCAGCAGACAGACTGATAGCACAGTTATAATTCCCATCAGAATCAAATGCTACCCATGTGTTTTTTTTTTTTGTGTTGTGAAAACATGATGTAACGACCGATTCATTTAGGAACATAATTTTGTCCTTGTCCGGGCTGTATCTCACTCATGCTTTGACCAATCTTTTTTATATTTGGCTTGAATGTTCACCTTCATGAGACAGGCTTCATCACAGACCCCGATGTTCATATCTCAAAGGTCAAGGTCACAGTTGAAGGTCAAATTGAAGCTTGTCCAGACCATAACTTTGCCGTGCATTGACCAATCTGTCTTACATTTGGCATGAATATTCACCTCCATAGTTCCTATATCAAAGGTCAAGGTCACAGTTGCAGGTCAAATTTCTGATGAAGCTTGTCTGGACGATAATTTTGTCATGCATTGACCAATCTTGCTTGAAATTGCCATAGATGTCAACCTCGGATGTCAATTAATTGGAGTGTCATGAGCAACCCCTGGTTCTTTTCTCAAAGGTCAAGGTCACAGTTAGAGGTCAAAGGTCAAATTGAAGTTTGTAGGTATAATTTATTCTTTATGCATGCTGGCATTAGATGTAACTTAGCACATTTAAGTCGGTGCATTTTTTCAATGTGCGCCGAGGCTCGACATAGTTTGCCCGAGGGCACAAATTTCTAGTTTGCCTATTTGCTACCTAAATGATAGATTCTAGATTAAGTAAATTTATTACAATTCAATGGACGCAAATTGCTATTGTAAAAATATCCAATTATAGGTGTAATAGTGTCAATGTACCGGGTGGTAAGACTACCCTTGTGGTGGTACCACTATGGATTTTGTAGGTTCGGACCCAAAAGATGAAAACACAATGTTCCAGTTATACGATCTATTAACTCTCAACCTCAATCTCAACCTCAATCTCAAACTCAACCTCAACCAAAGCCCTACAATTAACAATATAAACAACATTAAGTACAAGGTCATGACAATATATACAGGTTAATCAATACATACATTAATACATATAATACTGTACAATACAGTCATGACTGGGCTTTTCCAATGATTCCAATCTAGTGGCCGACACACACATTACATTACTATTAAAACATTACAATTACAGATACATTACAAATACATCACAAATACATACAAATACATCACGGATACATTACAGATACATCACACAGGTAAACCTACCAATTGTGGATTAGGCTCCGTATTCTTCTTATTCAATCACACACTCTCATAACATTTCTCAGTGTTGGTTACTGCAATATTAATAAACATGGTGAACAGATAGGGTTTTGATGGTGTTTCAAATCATTAGAATTAGGGGTAATCAATTAGGTATTAATATACTATTACTGTACTGCCATCTTGAATATGAATGCAGGTGCAAAGATGTACCTGTCTAACAATTACAAAGTCTAAATAAAGTAACCACAACTCAGGGTTCTAAATCACCAAAAAGTCAGAAACAATAAATACCAATAGACAAATTATACAAAGGGACAAATCATACATACACATCCAATCAATCACTGTTGAGAAACCAAATATCTATCAATCTAACAACCACTGTCTTTACTCTTCAAATACTTGCTGTCCACTGATTAAAAATACTTTTCACACAAAGAAGTCAGCTGACCAAATTAAGGGATTAAGTAATAAGAGCGGGAGCCAATGCTTGACTGAATATATAACACCAATGGTCCAAGGGAAGTAATTCAATCACCATTACACACAAATAAGGCAGAGTTGTCTTTCTTACTGATATTAAAATATAACATAAAATACACCCTATTACACATATAACATAAAATACACCCTATTACATAGGTAATACATAATTTGATTCTAATTTATTCCAAATATTAATGAAGTATTGAAGTATGAATTATTAAACAAGAGATAAAAACATGATCTTGATTGATGTGTAAAATGAAACAGCTTATTAAAGGGGGAGACCATAAATTTAAAACTGTGACAATAAGTAAACACCTTTTAACAATACGAAAATTCCTTTTAAACTTGGGATTTTTTGTTCCCTGTCATAAACACCTTACATTGTCAATGTCACATATCCCTTAACCCTTTCTACAGCTTTATGGCCCCTGATTAACTTAGCTAGTTATTATTGACATTGCTGCCACTTCCACCAGGGCATTATAACAATAAAGCATTAAGAAGTGAACTTAGTCTTGTTGTATCAAAACCACTGATATTGAACTATCCAAACTGAAAAGAATGTAGAAAAAATGTAATTTAAACGTAATAAATGATGGTGAAACACCAATGAAGAATTTAAAGTCAGCAGAGGCGAGTCAATTTTATGTTGAGTATCTTTAACCAGTACACCTTAACATGATATGCTACTTTTATATATCAATATAATTATAGTGGCTTGAATTTCTTTATTTGCATATATCTTTTATTACATCAGGTATCAGGTGTGGGTCCTGGGATGTCATGACCTAAATAAGTAAATGATCATGTGACTGTTGGACTTGAATCAGATATTTAAGTCTGGTTTGACTCCGGGTCAATTTAAGTCACATTTTCCTGTTAGTTGATGCAGCAGCTGCTGTTGTTTGGATAGATAACAACATTAAAATTACTGGCTGCCTAGCCTTCAATTTATGCTGTACAAACTATCAACAGTAGGATTAATTCTGTGGTTTGGATTATTTATGTAATTCACATTCATCAGTAATAGTGTGTATCAAACTTAGCAAGTCAATCATACTGTGTTAATTCACATGATGTAATATTATATGCCACAATGACATAATGTAAGTTGCTTTAAAATGAAAACATCCAGCTTTGTGTATTTGCATTGCCTTTATAGAAGGCTACTGAATATTTGCTCAGAGTGTATCAGGTCTAAGGTTCCCTCCATGGATGTCACAGGTTAAAGTGCCGTAGGTCTTGGGTTCACCCTGTGGATACCTTAAGTTTGAGTGAAGGAGTTGTAGTAAAAGCTACATGAGTGCCACAGATTATTGGAATATGATAGGTGAATCTGATTGACACATCTATATGTAATTTGCATAGACAGCCACTATGCCTCAAAGTGCATATCAAGCATGGTGAAATAAGGTAGATATGTCAAGAGCATTCTCATTGAGTATTAAAGATTCTTTAAAGTGCAGAATTAAAATTACCTGTCAATGAAGTAATTAATTTTAAATGGTTACTGGGTCATCCTACTATTGCTAGATAAAGTGTATCATGTATTTAAGTCTACTGTAAACCAATTTACTTTCATAAATACTAACTTTCGTGTTTTGCCAAACTTCGGCATATTCGTGAATATAAATTTCCCATTTTTAAGTCTCCTGCGATGTCCATATTTATGTTTTGAACACTTTGTGCCTATTTTCAATTTCGCAAAGTTCTACCACTTGCGAACTCCTCCAATTAAATTCTTAGCTTACAGTTTTAAAAATGATGACTCAGTCTCAACACGATGTTTACTATATTACAGAAGAAGCAGTGCAGCTTTATCAAATGCTGGTCGTGGTTCCAGTCCAACCAGTAATACATCTAAGGAAGGATCACCAGATCCGAGTAGTTACCGTAAAGACAGTAGAGATGGTAGTGGTGTTGATAAACATGACAGTTCTCCTAGTGTTACATTCTCTATAACCAGTGGTGATAGTCTGAATGATATAAGTGGTGCATCTAGTAGTCCGGTACGTACAGTCACACCTTCTAGGAAGTCTACTGACAGTAGTGACAGTCAGAGTAGAGGGTATGAACTAGCTATGGATATAGGTGAAAAAAGTTTTGAGTCTTCGCTGAATAATATCCTGAATAAATGCTCAGAAACATCATATGATGTGGCTGTAGACGGGAAAGATGACTCAAAGAAGAGTGATAGAAAGAAGAAAAGTACACCATGGTATACAGTGAGTACATGTTTAAAGCAATTTAACCTCTCAGGGCTTTTTTTCCTTCTATAGCAGGGGTCATTTACAGGCCCCGTCCCATCAGGAATATTCTTTTAAATCATGCAGTTTTCCCTTAAAATAAAATTTACATCAGGTCTTTTCTTCCCTTTTGCAAAAAATATGTGTTATTTTTTCCCAAATTTAAAGAAAAGGCCCCTTCCCCAGTTTTTGAAAAAGCCCTGCCTCTGTTTAGCAATCTGTCAATAAATTCATTGTATAGCAACAAAGTGTTTCATGCCCCTGTTTGTAATATATAATAGATCTACTCTGTCTCTATAAGGTGCCAAGAGATACACAAGCTACGAGTTTACGAATGTTAAAGCAAGTTTATTATATAAAATTAAAAAGTAGTCAAAAAGAAATTGTGGCCACATGTAAAAAAGATAGGTAGCATACATATATATGATAAACACTGCAAATAATTGAATAAAAAGTCAATATATACAAGGAGTGTTCCAGAAATAATAGGACTTTGCTCAAAACCTCTTACTTAACGGTTAACCATTACAATTTAATGAAAATGTGTATATCACTATATGCGTAGCAATGTGCTGATAGCAACATAATTTCACTGTTGCTGATGATGCTCATACAAAGCGTTGTCATAGAAACCATGCAACGCCAAGGCGGTTCACACTATTATTTGCCATTACCATCCTTATTTAGAATGTGAATATCTCAATAACCACTTGATAAATATTAAAGCATATTTGTATGGAATTACGTGGATGATTTTGACATGAGCATGTAAACTTTCGAAGAAATCGCTCTGTGTTTGTAATCGTAAGTCAGTAATCAAGTGTATGTATCCAAGCGTGTCATGGATGAAAATGACGTCAACACCAATAAACAGAAACCACACGATGGTCAAACAATGGTATACATTGAGAAAACCAACAGTGCTTAACAATGAAATGATGAAATACATATAATGTTGTGGCATTAAGCAACCACTTGTGTTCTTTGGCTTAAATTGTTTACAGATCGCGGATTTATTAATTTGCTAATAAGCACATGTGGGGGTTATACAGAATAAAGTTGACGTTAATAAACACTGTGTGTACACTGGTAGGCGCTCCAATGTTTGAGCAAATTCTAAAATCATTGCAACATCTAAATAATCGGAGCAGTGATATTGGATGTGTTTAGAAGCCAGGATGGCTATAAACAAAACTATTTAATGTTCCTTTATGTTAAAATACTGCGCTTGAAATGAGACGTCATAATAACGTCATGGTGCGACCCGCCGCCTTGGTACACAGTATATTAAATGTTTAATAAATTTCTTATTTTTCAATCAATTTCTTTGATATGTGGCAAATTTGTCAGTGAAAGATCAAAATTCAGTTATAACTTATACTTATAGACAATCCGTTCGATTAATTTATGATTTGCCGTGCTGCTATGAAAAAAGTCCTATTAATTGTGGAACGCCCCACGTATGTGGTGATATAATGTTGCCTTTTGGAATATTCAATAAAGCGTTCTCTTACATATTACTATAATAGATTGTACAGACTGATATTTTTGTCTATATTGTTATTATATAAGGCTATAATTTATTCTCTGGAGGATTTCTTGCAATTTTAAGCTCTTGCCTAATTCATAGCATCGAAACAGACCTGCGTGTTATATCAATGTATTTGTAGACTAGGGGTTTAAATTTCGTTGATTTCATGGTTCATCTTCAACCATGAAATGAAATCAGATCAAACAATTTTTTTACCCTTGTATTTATTACCTGTAGTGCAAAATCCACGAATTTACATCCTAATGAAATGGGTTTTTTTTAACGAAAACCACCAATTTTCATCCCATCGAAATTAAATGATTGTACAGTATATCAGTGTATCAGTATAGTCTGATATTATGTGAACATTGAATGTAATTATACCACTGTTCCCTGTGTGAATAATGTAAATGTCAACATCTATAGTTGCAAAACATTATTACTTTCTACTGTAATTTTACCCTTCTCCAATGAATTTATTATCATGTTGTACTTTAGACTTGTTTAGTCTGTAAAATCTCTTATAAATATTTGCTGGCATATTCCTAGGAATGAATTAAATTTCAAATCTTATGTTTCAAATTAATTATGGGGAAATCCGAAATTTGACATTGTGGTAAAAAAAGTAACTAAAAAATCATGAAAAATATAAGTCATGAACAATATCAAAACCATGTTAAAAAAGTATTTTGATAAATAATACTTATCCTCTGTTTGACAAATACATGTACATCCAGTATACAATAATTGGTTTAACATTTTTGTTCCAAAATAGTTGATGCTTGTATTACTGTATTGATCTTAGTTTGTAAATTTGTACTATTCTAGCTGGCCAAATGGTCATACAGAATGTCTGCCTTGGGAATGTACTATTCTAGCTGGCCAAATGGTCATACAGAATGTCTGCCTTGGGAATGTACTATTCTAGCTGGCCAAATGGTCATACAGAATGTCTGCCTTGGGAATGTACTATTCTAGCTGGCCAAATGGTCATACAGAATGTCTGCCTTGGGAATGAGAGGTCTCAGGTTCTGTACCGACTACAAATATACTCCCAGGTCTAGATATACCAAATTTGTTACAAATGGTACTGGTAATTATCTCCCTTGCTTGACACTCGGAGGGCTAAGTGCAAAACTATGGTATGTGCCTCAATAAATCAATATAGTTACAATAGTTTTGTACCAAGCCCTAAACACTCGATATGATGGTACAGAACTCGGGATCTTGAGTGACTGGGTAGTCCAAAATTATGGACTATAGGGAATTTACTAGTGGGAATTTAAACACATGTGTAAAGACCGTTCTAATTTCAGATGTTAAGTCCGACATACAAGTCTCGTAGTGAAGATTTCAAACGTCAGTTTAAGGAAATACCAACAGATGAAAGGCTGATTTGCGGTAGGTATTCTAATGATAAAAAATGTAAAATTAACCAAATGGTCTTTGAAATTTAGACCAAGTGAAACTCCTCAAGTACAGTATTTTTCATGTCAAGAGAAACTGGATCATTATGCCTTTAGCTATCATTAAGACCAAATTTTGCTATTACTTACTATTTGCTATTAATATACAGTAATAAAGGGTCATATATTGATCACTAAATGGTTCTGATGTTTTGTTAAAAGTCCCCTACCAGTTTTCGACCGGAGGGGAATATAGATTTGCCCTCCTGCCATAACTCAAACTTTCAAGCTAGGTTTCATACTCATAAATCAGTGGTTAGTCAAGTACCTAGTATTTCATTGAAAAACATACGCTGGTTAAACGAGAATGGCTACATTTATGAAACTTGGTAATTGGATAATAAGAAAATTATGAACGTCTATTGTTTTTAATTTGGAAAAAAATTGTGGTATAACACATACCATGACAGCAGAAACTTTAAAAACCAGGTAGGGGACTTCTGTATTGCTTGCAATTCCTAATTACTTGTTTCTATTGTTTCAGATTATTCGTGTGCATTACAAAAAGAAATCTTGGTGCATGGACGTATGTTTGTCACTCAAAACTGGATATGTTTTTATGCCAACATATTTAGATGGGAAACTGTGGTATGTTGAACTTTCAGTTCCTAGCTCACATCAGAGCTATAGATAAGCTGCATATTGGGGTAATTACCCAATTTATTTTCTAAAACCCCAATTGCTTTTGAGAGGAGGAAGTAAGAAAAAAGCAATTACAGTTTGAAATACCCAAAAAGAAAATGATGATATTGTGAAAAAATAGTTCATAAAAAATTCATTTACCCTATGAGTTTGATTAAATATCCAAATAAAATGTGTCAAAACCCAATCAAAATTGAAAATGGCGGGTAAAATACCCAATGGACATAAACTTTATCTGTAGCTCTAATTGTTGCATTTTATGATGTTTGCCGATTGTGCGGTGTCTACATCAAACATGTTCTTTTAACATTGAATTTATTTGACATGAGTGACGTTTTTTTATAGTGATTGTTCGTGTATTCGTTCGTTCATATGTCCGTTACAAAATGTTAAAGGTCAAATACGAAAGAATTTCATAATTTAACTATAGCAACACAATTACATAGATATATATCATATAAAAGACATGTCGTACTTTTAATCCACATAATTGCAATATTTTAGATGGTTTATAACGATAAAGTTGACGATAACAAAATTACCAGGTAAATCCAACCTGGTTGTCTCCCTTGATTTTTAGACCGTGTGACGTCATTTTGGACATAAGTGGAACTGTTCCTCTTCAGTTTAACTAAATTTGAATGGGTCCTGTCGAGTTTTTATCGGATTAAATTCATGAACAGTGACGGAAATTACTATAATGTGGTATGTTCTAAGCATTGTATGTGTTGTCATTGCAATCACATTTTAATTCCCTTCAATATTTAAGAAACAAAACAACGACCGCATACCGATGTGGACATTACTGACTTCAACTGCTGGGCGTGTTATACATTACAAACGCAGCAGTGCAAACTGCGCGCTACAGGGGGTATACATATCACGCTGTTTACACACGTGACACGCGTAAATCGGTGATTGATGTTGAATCTATAGCTGTCACTATTTTTTTTTATTTATGTGTTAGGTTTTGTAACAGACCATAAGTAAAGCATTCCGTATGAGGAAAAAAATCATGTTCGCGAGAAATGGCGTTACCTGCGTATTTGTAGTAAAACACGAAATGACGCGTAGTTGGCAGTTTGTCGTTAATTGTAAAGAATTTATAAATTAACCATAATTAAGTTACTGAATTCCTAAATTGAGAAATGAACATTATAATTCAAGACAGGAAATTATTGACGAAAAATTGTAAAAGGAAAATTTGAAAAATAGTCTGTAGATAACCGGTAAAGTTAGAGACATTGTCCAAAGTTCTTGGATGCCGAGTTAATCCCTTCATTTTCAATTATGGAAAAATCAAACGAGAGTTAGCATTAACTAAATCGATTGGTATTTTTTTCAACATTACATACTGCACCATCATCGCCCTAAACCCTCGGGGATAGACGGAGAGACGGTCGTGTTTTTACCTTCCCGCCGCATGGCCGGTGAAATGTTGGGATTTTTTCAACGAACCAATACCCTTGGCCTAGGGACGCTATTTAGTTGTCAGGGACCGGGAAAATACCGGAGATTTTCCCCATCAGCTGTCACCCGCAGGCCGAGGAAGGCGGTTGACGACCCATAAGCCAAACCCCGGGAGTGAGGTACCGTGGATGCTACCGACAGGTGCATAACAATGACACGTTAGAACAAGTGCGCCGAAAATTAAGTAATTTGGAAATGTAAACTCACGCATTTCCAACACAATAGCCGGCGTAATGATCTTTTCAATATTGTTGGTATGTATATGTAATAAAAGCATGGTTTCTTTGAATGACACCTCGTTCATGGTAAAATTTATTAACTGTTCCAGTATCATTGAAAAGTGACAGTATTATAGTGCGATGCTTATACAAAAGTTTGAGCATATTTTTTTTAACTTTTTGAAGCTAAACCATTAATACACCAGAAAACATAATAGAGTTTACACGAATCCTTGTCATTTCCAAAAAGTTTCACATTGATAAACAAAAACTTTGTTTATTACGCACATTCATTGAAGATATTTTTACGCACTTGCCATAATTAATACTTACATTTCAATTCGTGGCGTAATTTTGATTGGTTGGTACAAATTGGTTTGTAATAAACTCGCCACGCCCCCTTGCACCTGCATGACCTATGACAGGCCAGACGATCACCCCAAGAGCTTGATACCGTGTGATCTATATATTATTTAAACATAAAATAGACTGTCTGCTTTTGGCGGCCTATAGTGCAGTGTCATATATGTGTCGGCCTTTTACTGATGGTTCGTCTTTAAATGTAAGCCGGTCTAAATTGAAGGATCAAAATGTCTGACCGTGCGTTGATATTCTGAAAAATTAGGCACGTGTTTGAACTCTCAGGCAAGTATTATTTTGTGATTTGTAACAAGAATTTAGTTATATTACGGAAGCAGATTACCAAAAGTGGAGTTCGCTACATACATGTATCTTGTTTGTATTTTGTGAAATCCACGATGCTCGCACTGGGTAATGACACGCCACGTTTTGACATATTTTTAAAAATATTTTAAACAATACTGTACATGTATACGAGCCCATGCGTTGTTCCATACAGTATTCTACACAACAACATACAAAGAATAAATCTTTAATATCGCTCTATATTTTTTATATAATATATATCCTGCGTTCTATTTCTGATAGTCTGACGGTATTTTTTAATAAATACCCATAAAGCAAAACGATACACAATTTAAACACGAATTTTTAAAGTCTATATCATAGGCATATGATTTCAACTGTGCGTATAGTTGATTCAAAGATCTCTGTCACAACCGCGTAAACAAACATTCACCCCGGTCGATTATTACAGGTGTGTCAGGATTAAATTTTACCAGCAATACTACACTTACATGATTAAAAATCTAATGGTCCTATAGCATAGTGGTTATACTTGCTGCAATTAGCTATTCAGAAATGAAACATTATGGCGGTTTTGACAGACATCTTTGAATCGACAATAACTATTTTTTCCGTTATGTATTTTCTTGTTAGGGTCCGTAATGGGAGATGGATATGTTGATCTAGGTTCTTGCTAGGAAGAATCATTAGTTTACACACAGTTGAATTCAAATGCCAATGATCTATATCGTTTTAGAAAAATGCAATTTAGCGTTCCATACTAAATTAATGAAACGTTTACCGAGTTATAAACATTCTATATCTGGTATAATACTCTGTTCTTTTTTGCATTTTGATTGACAAAAATATATTATTAATACTTGGACCGTTACAACACCCTTCCTATAACTCGCGTAATGTACACGCGTCTCCAGGGTACTGTTTTATCAACGGACTTACGGAAATCGTAAACTTACGTCCATATTTAAATTCTGTACATTTCTTTAGCTACAGCGAATTGGGGAATTAAATTGCTTGTAGACATTCATTAACTGATATTGATAGTATTGTAGCTCCATTTATCACGCCTTATAGTTGTAAAATTGTACAAAACATTAAAATTTGACCGTAAGTTTAAGATTTTCGTAAATGCTTTGATAAAACAGTGCCCAGTTGCATTGACCGTAAACTTATCTATGTACACATACCGATTTTGAATATTTCTATGTGTATACCCAATAATACGTACAGAAACAATTAAATTAAACATCAAATGGGTCAGATAAATTTAGACATACAGCAGCTGATTATAATCACGTTTTTCGCATGTTACAACCCCCCGTGATGTGCATAATGTACCAAGATTAACTGTATGACACTTCGTAGATCGACGCTGTGTATATAAATGTATAACCCCCGTGGAGAATTCTTTTATGATTGTGCTTTAAATTTGACCCACTATTACATAATAGCACATGTATTTCATGTAACTTTAATGCATTTAAACCAAACATATTCAATAGAGATCAAGATTTATGCGAATATACACTAATAGTATATAGCCTCTGTGTTAATCAGATGTTCCAAAAACACGTCACAAGCTAAGGGAAGTAACTCGGGTTAGTTTATTATCAAAATAAGATAATCGAAATAAGAGATGACGTTTATTGTGTGTTATAATCATATCTGAAGTGTAGAGATTGATGCAATCCTATATTTATACCATAAACTTATTAAAACAGCAAAAAAATAATATTGCGTATATGACCTTTAAGCAAGTGGAATGGCTTAGCTAGCTATTATGGACATGGCTACCACCATGATCATAGTCAATTTTCTGCTATTTCTGTTCAAGTTTTCCTGGTTGATGTTTTATACAATAATGACATTAAGCTTTAAGTCACAATGTATATGATATACATATCATAATAGTCGCTCAGGCTATCCCCAGTATTTGCAACATATGTTTGGATATTGTATTATATACGTGTATGGAATGACGTAATATATGACTGATGTATATTGGTATATATGTCACAGTTGTAACTCTCTAGTAAGAAGCGCCACAGCTGGCCTAGCCCATTGTCGAACATTGTATGAAATTCTATATAAAATTGTATTTATTAACAACATATGTTCATTTTGTTTCCGTGGCAATATGATTTTTGTGCATGTCATCTACTCAGTTTATATGCGGCGATATGACTTGCGTCATCAGTGTTTTGTGTATACATTGTATCTTTTTGAAGCAGTATCAACCGTATAAAATGTAGTGCACTTTAATATATGTGGTATAATTGTAGTCAAGGGAAGCAAATCACTATGTATACCACACATTACATTTTGTAGAGTGGTTTCCCTTGTTAAGAAAATAGAGTCAATTACTGTTAAGAGACCTAAACTATTTTCCTATCTACATAGGTTTGATGAATTTGTTTCATTCCTAAATCTCAATTAAAGTGTATAGAGCTATATTGGAAGATATTTTTTAAAGAGTTTCAAAAACTGAAAAACAATTATGCTTTCATATCCATTAGATCATTTTTCGCTTCAGTTGTTCAGAAAATCTGTGTGTGATTTATTGGACATGCGATTTGTCCATTTTCATACGAAAGTGTTCTAGAACACCCTATGAAACTATAAGAATCGTCTATTTTTCGAAGTTTGAATCAAAGTACACGGAACCTATCCAAAGTTTTAATTTGCAATTTAGGTAGTCTAGTATCATACTAAAAACAATGCAAGTTATTATTTTGACATTGAATGACCATTAGAATATAGCTGTATACACTTTAATTAACTTTCTGCTGTACTATGTGTTCCCAAGTCAAGTTTTATTACAATTTTCTTTGCAAATTGTACTTTGAAAAATCACTATCCAAGGTACCAAGAAAAAGCGCTACAGTAAAAAGTATAATTAATGGTACTAGATATATAAGGCAGTCAGATAATGTAACCAGTTCCCTGGAATTATGATCACTATCATAATATCATTCAATATTTCCAAAACCGGTAAGATTTATTTCCCTTTACAAAAATTGCAAATGGCTCAATTTTGACAATCTCATTATTAGCTTTTTGTTTTTATTCTGGGTTGATTCATGTGTGTGTAATGCTATACCAATGTTATGGAACACATAAAAGACACGGCCAAGAATTCCTGTGTTTTGCCTAGCTATCTGCTTAGCAACAATCCAGTGGTCTTGAGGAGCTCATCAGGATGGGAAATTTAAATATCATGAATTTATATTTGGGTGTGTTTGTTTCAGGTAACCATACCAACGAAGGAGATTCTAGCAATAACAAAGGAGAAGACAGCCAGAGTTATACCTAATGCAGTACAGGTTACGTCGGATAAAGAGAAATATTTCTTCACATCTTTCACTGCACGAGATAAAACATTCATGATGTTATTCAGGTTGTGGCAAAATGCTCTCATGGATCAGGTATGTATACAAGAGTGAGATAGTTCCTGATGTCATATTTGGAATTTAGATATTTGGAACAAGACAGTTAGTGTGAACATATTCAGGAATTTTAGTCTGAACAACTACAAAATAATGTTTTTGTAAGGTCGCAAATAGGTTACTTTGATCCACTAAATAATAACAACTGATCAGTATTATAAAAATATTTCTTTGCCCTATCTGTCATACCCAAGATTGGCCCTCAGCAAAACTAATAAGAATGTGGCCTATCTTCTCCAACCCCTCAGGGAGAGACTGAGTGTTAATATGAGCTAGTGGTAGAATTTGTTTTACAATCATCAAAGTTCCACAGTTACTATAACTTATCCTGTCTTTGGAGAATGAGTCTAGAAAGCACATATTATTTAGCAAGTCTCTGGCAAGTCTCTGGCAAGCTTTTGGTGACAAGTTTAAGAAATTATGATCGCAATGACAACTTTTTATCACATTACCATATTTACTGAGTCAAAACAGTGAAAGAAATAGTGAATTTAAGCCGGCGACGTTACGTTTTCCTGCTGAAAAGCTGGTGATGTCACTCATTTGTTTTCACACATGTTATAGAATATTGTTCCGTCATTTGTTATCACATGGGATATTACGGTATTTATATGATAGACATATTTATTTGTTTTAGCCGATGCCCCCTCGGGAACTGTGGCATTGGGTACACAGTTGTTATGGTGAGGAGCTAGGTTTAACTTCTAGTGATGATGACTATGTTCCACCTCCTAACCTCAATGATGGCAAGGACGGACAGAATAAAGATGGTACTTTAGTCAACAAGGTTGGTTTAACTCTAGACATTATCTATTTGTATAGAGTGTGCCCTTTACTTTGTGACACAATTCTTAATCCAGAAACCAAGCCCAAAAATACAATTATAAAGAGAGCTTTTTGATAAAGTTAGCAATTTACCAACTGGGATTGAGTCCCTTTAAGTCCAAACTCACAGGTAACTGCCTATAGTTAAAACAATATTATATTTTCCAAATAGTCTTTGCATGGTTAAACTTGTTCATTTTCAAATTAATTAATTTTGCATAATATACATGAATTGTGTGATAAACTAGATAACGGTAAACCCATTATATTGACACCATGAAATACTGTAAAATCATTAATTCTCATGGGGATTGAATTTCGTGGATTTCATGGTTCATCTTCTACCATGAAATTTAATCACATCAAACAATAATTTTGACCCTTGTATTTATTACCTGGAGTGCAAAATTCACAAATTAAAGTGCCATTGAAATGGGCTTTTTTACCAAAAACACCGAATTTTGTCCTATCAAAAAAATTAATCGATTTTACAGTACCTGTTTATCAATTAGTCTGTGGTTGATTTGTTTCTAATTCATGTCTATGCATACATTAATTGATAAAACAAGGTGTTGTTCATGGTTTAACATAGATAACACAAGTATATTACTGTAATATGTCACAATAGGTCGTCAGTCTATATCTATCATTGTACACTTTCACTGTGACTAGGGACATTTTAAAGTGTTAAACTCTTATCAGTTAACTGTATAATTGTGTGGATATAATTGATTGTTGTGTAGAACATTTAAAGTGTTGAATGATGAATATTGAAGTACTTCAGATCCAATCTTTGTCACAGTGGAGACTACAGGTATATCTATTCATGGTTATTAGTCCCCTACCGGTTTTCTACCAAAGGGGACTATAGGTTTGCCCTTAGTCTGTCAATCAATCAATCCGTCGGTCAAGAAAATTAATCTTGATTCTGCCATAACTCAAATAGTTTTCAAACTAGGTTTATGAAACTTGGTATGTAGATAAGGACCAAGAAGGAAATTATGAACGTCCAATTTGTTTTTGATTCGGACAATAATTGTGGTTGCCATGGCAACAGAAACACAGACAACCTGAAAAACCAGGTAGGGGACCTAATTACTTGTTTAATAGGGGTCCCACTTATTCAGGAATCTGGATTTGATGCCTCCCTATCCAAAAACAGACTATTACTTTTCTATTTACTATTACTAGGCATAATACACATCAATAGGGGATATCGGTAAATCAAATAACCAAATTATCACATGAGGTGTCTTTTTAGACTAGTATGTTGATGTGGTATAATTTTTCTAACATATTACTTGTTGTGTATGATTTCAGGGTGATTCGTCAGATTTAATGTTAGGGTCAGGGTTAGCAAACAATGGTGATGGCGAGGATGATTCTATACAAGCAGATATGAGTCTAGACGACTCCAGTCTGGTACAACTCAACAGCTTACAGGACGATGATAAGGACCCGACTGATTGTAGTGATACAACCGAAGATGATGATGTCAGTGAAGGTAATCATCCAGCTCCTTTTTATCCATTTTTAGCTAGGCCACATTTTTAGCTACACTCTTTGAAGAAAACAAGAGCTATTGTTTGTCATAGTCTGGTCATTAGCGTTGGCATCCTCGTTGGTTAAGTTAATTGTTAAGGTAAATTTCTGGAAAACTGAAACTTAAATTTACTATCAAATTGGAAGTGTTCTGATGGATGCTGTGTACCATGAAGCTATATAATGTACTGTAAAATCATGGTTTTGGTAAAAAAGACTATTTTGTTGGGACTTGAATTCGTGGATGTGCATTTCAGGTGAAAAAACAAGTGTCAAAATTAATGTTCGTTGGGATTAAAGTTTGTGGTTGAGGATGTGGTTGTTAGCTCTTTGATTACATGTAATTGATTACATGTGATAATTTTGGCGTTAATTTGAGCAATCCAATTAAGCTTACAGTTATCTTTAATGGCCTGTTAACAGAATATGTAACACTATGTTAAATTTAAAGCTGCTTTGAGCAACCGTGCCCTGCAGATATATATCAGGGTTCCTATTATTCCGGAATAATTCAAATACCGGAAATCACGATTTGCTCCATTATCTTTTCTGCACAGAATTTGATGAAAAAATTTATGGTCATTTGAAGTTACACTATAATCAGAATTTTAATAACGAAAGAATGTTTGAAACCTAGTTAAGGCATGGGGTGTGTGCTAATGACTCACAAAACAGGCTTGCTACACAATTTCAGGATTTGAAATTATTCCTCAGTAGAACCCCTGGCCTGATATATTAACACCTCACGATCTAGAAACAGAACTGTTGTCCAGAGTTGCTAATGTTTATATTCACAACTTATTACCCTATACTTTGCAGGAGAGATTGTATGTTCAGAACATGATCATTTCTCTAAACTTGCTCATAATGAAGTCTATCAAATGCCTCTGGAGAAGCTGTTTGAATTGCTCTTCACCGATTCAGACTTCTTCAAGAACTTCACGGAAAAGGCTAGAAAATATACAGGTAAGTCTATTGGGGTTTTTCACTACATTGTAATTAAATATACCATTTCTTTACACAGGCACACAGTTTCATCGATTTTAACAACTTGTATGTATGATTTTTATGCCCCCGTATCGATAGATCGGGAGGCATATAGTGATTCACCTGTCCGTTCATCGTCCGTCTGGGCTGGTTAACCCAAATGGACCGTTTCTTCTATCATCATTATGGCTTGCTACAAAGCTTTCATACTTGCATGGATGTTGTATATGACCACTTTCCACACGCCTGTATCACCTGACTCCATTTTGACCTTCACCTTGACCTAATTTTGGACTTAGACTAATTGAAATGGCTTCCATGGGGGCATAAGCGTTTATTGAATGCAGTCTTGTTTGACTACATTCTTAAACCCCTAAAGCTCACTTAGCCGCCATTTTCTCAGCCAATGAAAGTTCAGTCTTTCACTACACACTGTGGTTTCGATTTTATCAGTAGCCTAACTACGCGGACACATGTGCGTGCTGGGAGCCAAAATACTTCTGTTGGTTGAGAAAATGGCAACTGAGTGACCTTTGGGTGTTAAAGAAGGTAGTCTAAAAGACTTCTTACAAATTGATAAAATTGATGCAACCGTGTGCCATTGTTTCTTCATACAATTGATATTGAGGAATTTAAAATAAAGCATTTTGCAGTGATTATTTAATTGAATTGAAGAGTTTTATCTAGGAGGTAAATTTAGCAGGTACTGTCAACGAATTTGCTATCGCGACTTCAAACTTTATTGTCTTTAACTCTCCTGCCATGTCCATGTTTTGATATTTAGTGGCTACTTTATTTCATTATTTTCTACCACTCACAAACTTTCCAAAATTAAATCTTGCAAATGATTTTTTAGTTTACAGTAGTCGGGTAGGAGTCATTAAAAATGGTTGAAAGTGAACCACAAAATCAATGAAATTTAAACCCCCACGAAAATTAATGATTTTACAGTATGTTTCGTTTTAATGTTTTCAGATGTCACGGTGACACCATGGCAAGATGACCCAGATGAGAATATAGGTCGTGTTCGTGTTGTACGCTACACAATACCCCTGAATGCACCCTTTGGACCTAAATCTTCAAATACTGTTGAGAAACATATATGTTACAAAAGTAGTCAATCTGGTGTAATGTATTTAATTGATGCAGAGTGTACACCTCTAGGAATACCATATGCAGACGCTTTTTATGTGATGAATCGTTACTGTATGACTCGTGTTAGTAAAGAGAAGTGTCGACTACGAGTAACTAGTGAAGTGAAATATCGTAAATCTGTGTGGGGCGTGGTTAAAAGTGAGTACACCTACTTTACTTCTTTACTTTCATTACTTCTTGCTTTTATTATGCTGTTATCAGGGCATTGCTTGTATTATGCTGTTATCAGAGCATTGCTTTTATTATGCTGTTATCAGGGCATTGCTTTTATTATGCTGAGGCCAGGGCTTGCTTACATAGTTTGAGGAGCTGGAGAAGGTTTAGTGCACCCAGGATTATGTGATGTTTACAATCATTGACCGAATTGGTCTAGTGTTGCAAAATTGATTACTTAAATCAACACATATGGTTAATTGTATACTAAAATAACACTGACAAATTGTGCACTTTGAGACTTATCACAACTTTTCCCACCTTTCTTGTTATAATGGGCGCACTGTCGTACTGTTTTGTCCACTCGTTTAATAAAACTTGTATGTAATGAGCACTCATGCAAGATCCTGTATTTATTATGCAGGCCTTAAACTTATGTACCAGTATTCCTGCATAGTGTAAAATCATTTAATTTCAATGGGACTAAATCTTGTGGTTTGGGTCAAAATACAATTTTGTTGGGATAATTGTCTGATTTTGTCCTGACAATAACTTTGTTATACCAATCTTTCTTATATATGGCCTGATTATTTGCCTACAAGAGGTGGAGTGTCATGCTCAATCCCAGGCTCCTTTCTCAAAGGTCACAATTGAAGGGCAAAGGTCAAATTGAAGCTATACCGTACCATAACTTTGTCATGCATTGACCAATCTCTTATATTGTAGGTTTAACGCTAGCTTTTTCATGCTATTACATCTGCAGAGTAGTTCCAAGGGACGGTTGGTCCCCAAGCCCATTAAGGCGAGGGCACCAACACTCCCGAGGGACTCTGCAGATGTATATGCAAAAAAGCTTGTGTAAATTTTGTATTTAAACATCACATCTATTGGTATGTTTGAAAATCAGCTGTCGGTTGCTAATATCATAGAAAAGTTCAAAACCCATGCATTTATACATGGTAGATTGAGACTTGCATTACTGATGAGTTATTTTGTATTATTACTGGTATTTACATATCAATTCATATCTGTGCCTAATCTATGTCTAATTTGATCTTCCATGAAAACCATTTTCATATTGGTGTTTGAATATGTTGATCAAATTGATATTTAATCAATGTATGGGTCACCAGATAGGATACATAATACTATGTGTGATGTGTTTGGCAGGCTGATAGATCTAGATGTTGCAGTCTGATCAGGCATTTCTTTCATTTTAATATTCATAAATAGTTTGATGAAAAATTTGATGAAAAATTCATTTAAATGTAAAAACTGATTTTTTATCTGTCAGTGATATTACAATTATTTATCAATCTCTTTATAGTTGTTTATGTTATACTGTAAAATCATTGAATTTCAATTGGTCATAAAAAAATTAATAAGTAAGCCTGCAGGGATAGGGCACTGGCTTTACACCTTGGAAAGTTTGCATTTTATGTATGATATCTGACTGATTATTTTCGTCATTGACTAATAATTGTTGTATCCTCCACATGCGGTGGGGGTGTGGAGTGCAAGTTGTGGAGCAAGCTAGTGCTGATAATGATGAATTAAAGGACCACTGTTTGGCCAAATGACTACTGTATATGACAAGCGAAGCAAAACAATGTACTTCTGTAAAATCATTTAATTTCGATGGGACAAAATTTTGTGGTTTTGGTAAAAGACCAATTTGATGGGACATAAATTCGTGGATTTTGTATTGCTGGTGATAAATACAAGGGTCAAAATAATTGTTTGATGGGATTTGAAAGCGAAATCTGATCCTCATGAAAATTAATGATTTTACAGTAACTGAGAAAAAATCATTGAGCAATTATGCAATCTATTTTTTCTGTTTTTATTGATTTAACCGCTCTGGTATTTCTATGGAATATTGTATGAATCCTGTTTTATTTCAGGTATTCTGAAAACTCTACTCAATGCATTCATTTGTTATCTAACAGGTGTGCTGGTATTGTGCATATGATAAAATTGATGATGAGTTTTTAAAATTCAGCATAAACCTACTGTAAAATCATTAATATTTGTGGGGGATTCAATTTTGTGGATGGCCTGAAACACAAAATTAAATCCCCATGAATATGAATGATTCTCTTGTAGTTTAGTTAGTGGGTAATGTATCATTGAAATTACATCCTACCCATAAATGGTCTTTTTCATAAAAAACATGAAATTTTGTCTCTTTGAAATTAAATGATTTTGCAGTCTGTAATAGGTAATTGATGACCATAAAATACAAAAAAAAAATTTAAACCCTGGATACTGGTATTGTGCTATTAAGAACCGACACATTTTCGGTTTTTGTTGACAAATAATGTTTTTTTGTATTTTTACAGTATAATGAATAACACAAAATCTACTATATTGATTCATCATAGCCAGTAACTACAATATTAATTGCCATTATTTTCACACTCTCCCTAGATTTTTGTTGTTAACGAGAGTGGGTTTAGTTGTTCATTATCACATTCTATGTACTGTGAATTGTATAAAATGTATAAAATACTGTAAAATCATTAATTTTCTTGAGGTATTAAATTTTGTTGATTTCGTGGTTCATCTTCTACCACCAAATTTAGTCCCATCAAACAATAATTTCGACCCTTGCATTTATTACCTGAAAAATCCACAAATTAAGATCCCATTGAAATGGTCTTTTTTACCAAAACCACGGAATTTCATCCCATCGAAATTAAATGATTTTACAGTACACCCAACAATGTGTTCTTTTATGATCAATGATGTAAATATGTTGATGGATGCTTGAAGCAATAGTTTTATATTTTACCTACATCTTGGTTTTATACTGCATCTGCATAGCAATTGTTTTTGTGGTGAGTGGTTTTTGAGTACGGTTACAGTATAAATTAAACGAGATATTTTCAATGTGTGCATATCTAGGTCTAAGTATTTATGTGCATCAGATCTTTTTTGAAGTAAATCTGATGTATTGATGTGAACGCTTAATTTATATTCTCAAGTTGCGATTAACTCTTGTTTGATATATACATTATGCAAATTTTGTTGGACAGATTGATATTTTAACCAATAATTGTTTAGAAAGGCGTAGTTTTGTGTAATTATGTTTGGTGAAGTTGTCTAGGTGCTGCAGTGTTTGCAGTCTTAATGAATTAATACATGTGCATCTATAGATGGAGACTTCATGTGACAGTTGTGAAGTACTATATCTTTAATGTGGTGATCTGCTACCTCTGTGTACAAACGAGTCGATTTCCGGCAATCGCAATAAGGAATACAAGTTGAAGTTAATAGTGTGGCAATAAGTCATACAGTGATCAGATTTTACATGACTTTTGTGCTTTCAATAACAATAAATGATACAAGTTGAATTTTATAGTAGTCTGATATTAGTCTCGCAGTGATTTGGTTTATACGCTGTGGTTATATCACGACATTAAGAAAGTTTCAGAAAAAAAATCAACTCTGATTTCTGATCTTGGATGTTATTATGTTATTAAGGTAGTACTTCTATAAGTATGACCATTGTATGTACTTCAGATATGATTGAGAGGAACAGTGTGCAGGGAGTGCTCGACTACTTTCAAAGTTTAGGTATGTATTTAACCTCATCTTTTGTCGGCCTCCGTAGCTCAGTGGTTAGTGGGCTTGCCTCTTAATCCGGCTACCTGGTTCAATCCGAGTGGATGCACATATATGCCTGCCATATTCGGCAGAAAGCTGACTGGCAAATATATGCTGTTATCGTCACTATTAAAGTTTTACTTTTAAAAGTTAAATGAGCTCGACTTTTCAAAGAAAAAAAGCTGAGCTATACTTACTTTATACTTATATATTTAAAGTTGATTGTCAACAAGTCTTTCCAACTTACAGTCCAATGTCTGTAGAGCTGCACCCTTTGGAAGCTGCAAATATTGGCTCTTGTACAAAGGCTGTTCCTTTACAGAGCTTACATTTATAGTAAAACTTGGGGAAATTTTGAGGGTGTTGTTTAATAGAGGTTATTAATGCGTAGAGGGCAGCTCTGGAGAGGTTGTGCTGTATAAAAGTCACTCTTGACACCTCATTCTTTATGTTATCCATGACCATAAGGGTATGAGGTCAGAAAAATTTGAGGGCGTTGTTTTATAGAGGTTATGAATGTACAGAGGGTCGCTCTGGAGAGTTTGCACTGCATATAAGTCACTCTTGACACCTTATTCCTGATGTTATCCATGGCCATAAGGGTATGAAAGTATTGTTGAGCTTATTGTTGCCCAGTCACTCAGTTGTCTTACAAATGTTAGCTGAATTGTTCAGGTTAAGTTGTTGATCTTTCAGTAGATAGCAATGCATGCAGCTGTTATCCTGCGATGCAGACAGCTGTTATCATTCAATGCAGGCAGCTGTTATCCTGCAATGCATGCTACTGCTATCCTGCAATGCATGCTGCTGCTATCATGTAATGCAGGCAGCTGTTATCCTGCAATGCATGCAGCTGTTATCCTGCAATACAGGCAGCTGTTATCCGGCAATGCATGCAGCTGTTATCCTTCGTTTAATGGGTTATTTGTATACATTATGAATTGCGCTCTAATAAAAAAGTTTGCTGTTGATATTTTGATGATTTTGTAAAGAGTGTTTACTGTTCTATGGCAGGAGTACATTTACGTCGTGAAACTGAGAATCAACAGAGCATTCAGGGTATGACTGCAAAGAAAAAGTTACGCAAACGTCGCTCGCATGCAATGAGAAGTGCCAATGTGGTCCCTGATCACAGCTCGACAGCTCGACAGATGTCTAGATCTCATCAGTCTGAGAAACTGAATACCCCACCCACTCCTGTCAGAAGTAAGTCTCATATTTGTTTATGAAAAGTTAGAGAAATGGATTTGATCCGGTGTTCTCTAATTTTTGGTTGTCCCCTTTTGTTGCCGTTTTGGACCTGGTCACTGCTGATAGTAAATTGTCGCCAGATACACATTACAGGGGTGTCAATTTTCCTGATTTATCAAAAATGCCGGAATTATCACTTCTGTAATAGAAATGACTTCTGACAAAATTATTAGTTATTTAATGAAAATATCTCTAGAAATGGCAAAGTTATGGTGAATTCAGTCGGCTATAAAGGAGTTTCTTTAATAAGAAAAACAGAATTAATTATGTTTGGCCACATTCGATTTTCCTCATTTTCAATTTTGCCTTGTTGACACACCTGACATTACAATATAATTATGAAATTAATTGTTTCAATCACATGGTCAGTCTGCCATTTTCTGTTTACAATAGGAGCCATTATAAGGCATCATTCTCAGAATTTCTTTTTAATGTCACACAGTTTTTCCTCAAAACTAAATACTACATTCTACACCTCTGTAATATATGTTCCCTATGCCACGATTTTGTCAAACATGTCCATTGCTTGAAATGTCTGGTTAGCGCTTGTTTTTCTGTGTGATAAGATATGGACATTTATTATACAATAGACCAAGTTTGGTAAAATAATACCTGTCGGTTCTTGGTACATTTTAAAGTTTTATTGTATTGTATTACTGTATTAAGGGTTATAAATTTATTAATTAGATCATGTTTGAATTTGTTCTGTCTTTTTATTTTTTCTAGATATTGCTGCACAAAAAGAGGAAAAGTTGTTGTTACGTTTGAATGCTGATACACTGATTAGGATTGTTTGTTTTATGTAAGTATTATATATTTGTAAATAGTATGAACCAATGGTTCACCTCAATAGCCTGGTGGTAGAGTTATATTAACAGAAGCTTGTAGATGCTTGTTGTAGAACAGGTTAGTATGGTATGGAGACTATAACCTGATACTTAACCTTCTAGTATGGCTTCAGGGCTTTCACTAGGCTCTAAAAGTGAAGAGTCAAAATCTTAATTTTCAAGAGTCATCAAAAGATTGCCAGATTAATTTGTATTATAAGTATAGTAAATTTGACTCTTGGGCTTAAATTTTCAAGAGTCAAAAAAGGCACTTTTGTCAAATTCTATTGTCAAAATGCAGTTTCAAGAGTCAAATGAAAGCCTTGTTAAAAGAGCTGATATATTGGCTATATTTTAACCCGGTTGTATGTTATGTTTCCATAAGCAGACAGTATTATGAAGATGTTCCAGGTGTTATACAAAATCAACTCTAAATGACCAATATTACACAATGTGCTCACAGAAATTGATTTATCACATAACCTGCAGTCTGGGAGTGCTGTAAAGATGTGGCACGAATATAGTTCACCACTCCCATACTGTGCAATAAATATACAAATTAGCCCAACATAATTTAAGCCAGTCCATATCTCGAATGGCCCATGACGTCAAGGAAATACAAAGTCATTGAGACGTCAGGCCCATTGAGCTACCAAATTTTGAATGAAGCACACACTATTATTTTGATTGATAATGAACTAGTGTTTACTAGTCACGCCTCGATGCTTGTTGTAGATCTATAGCATACAGTATTATTTTGATTGATAATGAACGTTTATAAAGGTTTGGATCAGGTTAATATCTCAGTACTGTACTGGTTGATGATATTTCCCTGGCTTAGAATGAGATGGTCGTAACTACTACTTACAACTTTATAAGACTAAAACATATTTAAAATCATCTTAACAATGCGGTTCTTTTGAGCCTATTCTCATGAAAATCGGAACTAGTCATGTTGACCAAAATGAACTTCAAACAGCATGTTTTACCAATAATTATGTAAAGTACAAATTTCGGACAGTGTTTTCTTGTTATCTCAAAATATTTTTTTTGTAGTTACAACCTTCTCATTCTAAGCCAGCAATATTGGAAGAATATTAACATTATCTGTTAAATCATCGTGTAGCAATCTATAGGTAGATGACATAGCCAATTATCTTGTTTCAGAATAATTTAGTCTGATTGCTTTTCTTGCTCAATTAATTGCCCAGAAATGCTAAATATACCGAACAAGTTTGAATGTACTTAGCAATAAAGCAGATTGCGGTTGAATTGTGCTGAAATGTTTTATAAATATCTGAAAATTTTCTGTGGATCAGGTTACTAGTTACAGTACTGTAGGTAATTGGTTTTCATTAATGACAACTTGATACCCAAAGTTAGTGCAATAATTCCCATATTTCAGCTGCTAACAGAGTAATTAAGGATATGCTTTTGTTTTGTTGTGTTGAAATTAAAGCATACGAAAAATGTCATATGAACATTCTCATTTACGTTGATAATGCAACATTATTAATTATTTGACAATTGTTCTAATATATCTTGCTTAATTAAATTGGTTCATGGTTCAGTAATAGCAAATACAGCATGATTAACATACTTGTTTGTCTCCAGACCCATCTGGTTCATATACTGGGTTAGCAAGGTGAATCCCTTCTCTGAAATTGCCTTCAGTCCATATGATTATTATTGTGCACTCCGGATAATGTGACCTTTACAAACATTGACTGAATTGGTCTACTGTTGCAAAATTGGTTACTTAAATAAGCACATACAGTCAATATTGTGCTAAAATAACACTGATAAATTCTGCACGCTTGATTTTCCACCTAAACATATGTGGTTTATTCCAAATTTTCCCGCCTTGGCCTATGATAGTGCTCTATATGTGCAGATATATTCAGGTGCCCGCAGCATGTCAGTACTGCTTGATCACTAATTACAGGTAAACTGGTCTGGTCAACTCACTCAGCTATATGACAGAAAATGCACATAAAATGGTATAAGACTACTGTTTGTGGATGTTTGACACAGTTTCTTTTCGGACTTCTATTTAAAACTTGTGATGTTTATATTTTCAGACTTATATTGTTAGTGATGTTTAATGCCTTATTGTTTTACAAACTCTGGTCACTGGAGACTCTGGCAAATGTATTGTATCTTCCTGACTCAGAGGACACAGCCCACGCATACATAAAGTAAGATATTACTCTCTCTTTGTTTAATGTCACCTATTGTTAATGCAAAAAGTCCCTACTAGCTCTCACTGATGAAATTTTTATAACTTCAACCCTGGCTTGTTTATCCTTTCTTTTTGCCCCCTGGCAACTAAATATTGTGCCGGGGTATTAGTTCGGAGAAAGAAATCCAACATTTCCCCGACAGTGCTGTAGAAGCTTGAAGGTAAAAATATGGTCATTTTCCCGATGGAGCAAGCCAGGGATCCCACTAGCTTCTGAATATGAAAAGTCATTTTGACTAAATGTTACCATTTTATAGGCACACTATCCATGATTTTAAGATGAAAAGACCCTTTAAACTGTGGGTCAAATTGTTGCTTTTTGGGATATTGAAAGGGTCATAACCCCTATTGCCATGTCAAATACAACCTTTGACAAACAGAATTATAGAATCCAAACAGAATTATGACATCCAAACAGAATTATGACATCCAAACAGAATTATGACATCCAAACAGAATTATGACATCCAAACAGTAAAACAAAATTATGACATCCAAACAGAATTATGACATCCAAACAGAATTATGACATCCAAACAGAATTATGACATCCAAACAGAATTATGACATCCAAACAGAAAAACAGAATTATGACATCCAAACAGAATTATCGCTGAAGTTTTTGACTTTATGATGTTTTTCTTATTATCATTACAGACACCCTCCAAAGTCGCATGAAGAATGGATGCATTTATTGAATCAACAAAGAATGTTACATAGTTCTGAGATGAAGAAATGGAAAGATTTATTAGGAACATCAATACAGATGGTCGATCATGTATGTATATCCAGCATATTTCTTGTCTCTATGTTTGTTTATGCCCCAGCATCTACTGTTGCTGAGGCAAATAGTAATGAACCTGAACGAACATTTGTCAGTTTGTCCGTCAAAAATAAAGTTTTCAGAGGTCAGAAAAACAAACCTTTTTACAGCCTTTATATACCAGGTCTCTTTGTTTAGGAGTTAAAAAGTTGTAACTTAATCCCAAATTTACCTAATTTGTTGAAGGTTATATTGGTATTATACAGGACTTTTACTTGTATGTAACATGAAGCACTACAACATGAGGAAAGGGTTGTCCCTTGCATTTCTACTTCAAAATTGTCCAAAAATACACTAGGGACCCTTATTACATGATGTTGATATATAATTCTCTGCAAAACATATTTGGTACTTGTAAAGTAATTGTCATAATGTTTAAATACATTTTTTAAAGGACTTGTTGTTGTTGTTTTCAGATGAAACAGACTCTTGTACATTTAAAAGATCATATAGACGAACGAGACGTAGGACAAACTACCCAGCATTATTGTGATACAACTTCTGATAAGCCATGTTCATAGCAGAACCTAGCTACATGCCATAACCTCTTTAAACACCTTGAAGTGTGACTCAGTGTGACTCAGTGCTGATACCCCTCTCTCAGGGGTTCTACTATTCCGGAATAGTCCGGAATAATCCGGAAATCCGGATTTGTTGCATTAGAAAGAATGATTTTTTTCTGAACAAACTAAAAGTTGGTTGGTGCAAATATTCAAAGAATTGACAATGTTATGGTCATTTGAAGTTTCTTAGTCTACATGTCAACTATAAAACAATGTTTGAAACCTGATTAAGGTGTAGGACACATGTGTGCTAATGGCATCCAGAAACGATTTGCGACTTGTTTCCAGGATTGGGCATTATACTTCAGTAAAACCCCTGCAGTGCTGATATCCCTCTAGTGAGATTCAGTGCTGATACTACCCCTCTAGCTCCTCCAAGCTGGATAACCTTACTAATGATGACTTATGGTTATGTTCTACCCAACTCTGGATTTTCTTTACAGTTTCCAATATTTTGGAAGAAACACATATCAATGGCTTAGAATGAGAAGGTCATAACTACCTCTTACGACCTTTTAAGACTCATACGTATTTGAAATCTGCTTCACAATGCGCTTCTTATGAGCATATTTTCATGAAAATCTGAAATTGTCATGTTGACCAAAATGAAGTTTTAAAAACGTGTTTTCCCATAGGTAAAGAGTAAATTACAGACAGTTTTTTCTTGTTTTCTCAATATATCGATTTGGTAGTTACGACCTTCTTTTTCTAAGCCAGCGATATGGCTGTTGCATGTTGCTAATGCCATGATTGTGTAAGGCGTGATAAAAGTTTAGAGTGTTGCTCAAAATCATGATCCTGGCTTAGAGACTGGAATATACAATGTATGTTGTACTGAGTATGATAGATAAGGTACTATCACATGACTGTGATCGTCAAATAATTCATCCGAGATCTCCTAACTTACACAATACTCCTGGCTCTATGTATAACATTACTACATTGTTATCATCCATTTACCAAGTCTGCAAATATTTCTGTATTTAATACACGATTGTCTGATATTCTGTGTATCCATTTTGAGAAAAGAAAAACTTTAAACTAGAAGCCTACAAGATTCTTATTGACCAAGGTTATAAGTGTTAAACTCAGACTTAGACTTTATTTTGTCAAATGTTTCATTCACTCTCATATTGTTATAAATGTACCGATTTTGATATAAATGGGTATACATGTTAAATGGTAACAACAAATGCTCAGATAAAAGTTCACATGGTTAAATCTAATTGCAAAGAAATGGCAATGATTTTAAATGTTGTCAATTTTAAACCTAAGTCTGAGTTTCGGTCTTACAATGTTGGTGAGTAAGGCCCAATATTACCAATCTATAGTGTGAGGCTACCGTGTGATAATGCTAACTTTGACAGGTCAAGAAAACTACACACTAGCTTGTTTTGTCATTCAGTTGTTGTTGTTGTTGTTATGACTTACGTTTTATATGTGTGTTACACCTAACCATGTCAACTAATGCCATGTCTGGGCATGTACTTGTTATGTATCATTTAGTACTGTTATCCTACTTTTATCAATTTTCTCTGTTCCTTAGTGTAAGTCATTGGGTTTTTTTTTTTGCATTTGACTTAGACCATCATAGTTTTATCCCTGTCTTATTGGATAATGACCTCCAGCTTAGGGGGAGGTCATTGCATTGAATTTGATCTACGACTTTCTGCTAGTAAACATATAGTTGTCATTAAAGGAATATTCCATTTTATAGTGAAGGTCATTGTAACGATGGTTATCTCTAAACCTGAAATTATCTTATTTATTTGTTTACTGTAGTACAACCTGATTTACCTGTTTGAGTCATTCCAAGATTCCATAATGCATTCGTAAAAGTTTTCAGTCTGAATACTGATTTCTGTGTTGTTAGAAAAAAATTATATGAAAAACACCAAGTTCAGTATGTTGACAAAGCAGTTACGATATTTTAAACAATTTGAACTTTTGCCCATCATGATAGTGTGTACAATGCAGTGGCAATGTGATGTGATTGAACACTGTGAAATATATTACAAAATTACCATTTATTTACTATTCACAGGATTAATGCCAGGTATGAAAAGTCAATTCATGTCTAGTCTAGCTATTAGATTGATTTCCAGTTAGATGTGAAATCCCCAATGAAGTATATCAAAAATGTGTGTCTCAAGTCTGTGCCATTTAAACATACATAAAATTGTTTAATTTAAAATTATCTAATTTGTCGGCCTAAATGCTGAAAATTTTGAAAAGCATAATATGTATAACAGTTACTGTGCTTCGTTAAAATAAAAGCTTTTAAGCCATGACTGTAGATTGTTTTAAACTGATTTTAAACCGATTCTTTCAAACTCACACCATCAATTTCAACATATTTTTGAACGACAATGATCCAGAGTGGGATCAAGTTCCGTATCGGTAAAAGAAGAAGATGAAGTGCATAATAATAATCATTTATAATGACTTGCTAAAATTACTGATAAGATGTATTCCTGTTTTACATGGATTTTTGGATGACAATTTATTTCATCCCACTCCCCCCATATACTTAAATGAGGGAGTGTACTGCTTTGCACATGTCACTCGGTCAGTCAATGTCTGTGCATGTTGATTGGTAAATCAATTGGTTGGCAATCAATAACTCAGCAACACTTACCATTTGATATAGTATCTTCAAACTTTACACAGAGATAGGTCAGCAATAATAGCTCACCGTACCACCTCAAATGTCAGTAGGTAAACGGTCCAGGCTTTCATGACTTATCATATATCATCATATTAAAGTACTATTTGGCTGCCATGGGAACATACTTGGGCTGTACATTTAGCATTGTTAGACTTTATACCATCCCTTAAAGGAATACTGATAAAATATGCTGATAAGGTATTTCTCTTGTTGTATACTAACATGGACTTGTGCAAAGTACAGGCGGTCTGTTATTGTATGTTTGGGTACCGGTTTGTTTGGGTTCTGGTATATTAGGGTACCGGTTTATTAGAGTACCGGTTTGTTAGGGTACCGGTTTGTTAGAGTAGTGGTATGTTTGGGTACCAATATATGTTCGGGTACCGGTATGTTAGAGTACCGGTTTGTTGGGGTAGAGGTATGTTAGGGTACCGGTTTTTTAGGGTACCGGTATGTTCGGGTACCGGTTGGTTTGGGTACCAATATGTTTGGGTACCGGTATATAAAGGTACAGCTGGTTTGGGTACCAGTATAACTTGGTCAAGGGAGACAACTGTATGTTCATGTTGTAAGATGTAGAGTTGTGTGCTCTTTCTACCTCAGATTGTTGTGTTGTGTGAATGCTATGTTCAGAGATGACAATCAACATGTATAGTAGACATTTATACCCGATTTAGTGCATACTTAGGCAGGTGTTTGGCCCTTATCTGTAGAGTAAGATATAACGTTGTTGCCCCAAAGGGACTGACTATTGGTATCATTGTGTGTATTTAATGAGTGTGATTATTTATTTTTTAACTCAGCTTTTCTCTTGGATCAGTACCGTATGATTTTATTTAAACTACCATAATGATGTTAGTTGAGCAAGTTGAACAATTCAACTGAGCTTGTTGACTAAAAACTATGTACCGATATGTTTGTATTATTTGAATGTATACAGTACTGTAGAGATTCTGTATAAACTGCTGCGATACTTAATGCTGCATATGGTCTCATCGTAATCTCTTGTCTCATTGTGGCCTGTGTATCAAAAGACATTCATTTTGCATTATTAATTTTATTGGCCCTCCAGGAGGCTAGCGAGGCTTACCTTGTTGGACTGTTTGAGGACAACGACTTGTACGCTATAGTAATATGATTATGACATATTCAGATAAAAAGGGTTAAAGTCTATCTTTAGATAAGACATAGAAAAGTTTAAGTTTTCATTATTTTTTCATATGCTCAAATCAGCCAAGTTGTTATTTCCGAACTTTCTAGTATAGAGACAGACTGAAGGTTACATGAGATCACAAACTATGGAAATACTGGAATCTTGGTACTGACTTACTTCACACATTCCATGACTTCAATAGGTGCAATCATTTCAGTATTACATTATGGTCGCATTAAACAACAAATTTGAGTCAAAGAAATTATCACTTTCCTAGTCCTGAATATGTTAATCAAAACAACAGTTCTGTAGTTACACTACAGATCTTTCAAATTTAATTGAGAATAGTTGTGAACATTGAGTCCTCGGTCAGGTAATTATGTTTGTTTAGGTTGAACTATGTATACCTGAGTTAACTGTAAAACCTGCTATATCCTTTCGAATTAGATAGGTTTATCATTAGTATTACTTATTGAATCGACTATATCACTAAATTATGTGATTACAAACATGACATGAATCTCCCTTATGTACTGGTAAACTGTTCAAATCTTGTTTAGAAATTTGTTGAATGACTGAATGAAAGTTATTCAGTGCCCTATCTTAATGGGGCTGGTAGTTACAAAAAAAGCTATGGTCATTTGATTTAAGAGACTTAGAGTCCCGTAAGTGCTTTGATAAAATGGTAAATGATATTGTGGATGTGTGCATGCATTGGTCACATGGTGTTCAGATACTACCCAATATGTATATAATATGTTCTACCATAATCTGGCTGAGCCAATGCTACTCATATTTTTTGCAACATTTTGAATACGTGTGCAATTTGTATTTTTAACAGTATAGTCAAATCTATTGAACGCATGTAAATATATTTATAGAATATCGTGTATATGTTAGCATAATGATGCATCAATATGTATATAATTAAAATAATGTATGATGGTTAATTCCTATGGAATCACGGTTTTGTCAGTCATTTTTTCTGATGAAAATTTTGACTTTGTGCTCATTGAAAGTGACAGTGAGATTGTACCAGATTATTTTTGTTTACCTTTTGGTGTTTATTTGTTAGTTGCATTAATTGAAAGCTGATATTGTGCAAACATGACTTGTGTGGTGCAACATAGGGGAAACATCATACCTGCCAAACACTCCTATTAAAGTGGAGTTACTCCTATTTTCGTTGTTAATTTCTGATTTTCCAAGTTCACCTAACTTTGAACAAAGGTACATTTGATTCATTTTAGGATCATCTGTCCCATATTTGTAACCACTAGAATTAATGCATTCCTCGTTTATGCATCTAAATCCCGTTTAAATCACATTTAAGTGCATCTTGTGACATGTTTTGCTTAATCACTCCTATTTTGGATTTAACTAGCTTGGCAGGTATGCTACTACTTATTGTCATTGGGCTGTTTCCCTCTTGTTTTTCACCACATTTGTACCTGTGTTTTATTTAAAATTAGCTGCCTTAAATTGGCTTTGCTTATTAGAGACAGACATTCCCTTATTGTGAACAAGTGTGTGTTAATTATATTTATTTTGTTTGTTCCCTGCACAAATATAAATATTTGTCTGAGAGAAATTCATGTTTTACATTTTATGTTGTAATTGATGTGTTGATTGTTAACTGTGTGAAGCCCATGAGTTAGTTATGGGAAAAGCGTTAACCTTTCTCCCAGTACAGTATAATGTATGTTGTCCTTTTGTTACCCATTGGGAAAACGTTCCAACTACACTAGAGGGTTTGGTCCTAGGACAGTAGTTTCAAGCTATTGATACTTTGAAAAATGGGGAAACTAATTACTCGTAGAGGTATTCATTATATTTTGATAAAACACTTTTCTTGGGGATACTTTAACCCTATCACCGACTCTACTATATTATATAAGGAAACAGCTGTGCTGTTATATATTTAAACCATAACTTCATCTGATGTTTGCCTATAGTCAGAATGCTTTTGTTCATAGTAATTTAAAGGCCAAAGTCTAGTAGATCTCACTGCAGAAACCATTTTGTGTCAACGAAGGCAAAACATACACTTATATCAAAGTTTGTTTATTTGCTTGATTCATCCATTTGTTATAGGCCAGAAGGGCTGGTTCTCACAAGCATCTTGAGGGAAGACTGAAATAGTTTGACTGAAGTCAAAACACTTAGTTGCACATATTTCCCAAGAAATATAATGCTTCCAAACTTTGTCAAAAATTGATAATCCAGATCTTCTTGTTTAGTTGAAACACTTAGGGAAATCTTAAGATTTTAAGAAACTTTTGGTTTTTCCCAAAGATGCTTTGTGACTACCACCCTTGTGCTACCTGTGGTTGAAATTTCTAACCAGTCAATAGACATGGGTCTACATACATCAAACTTCATTATGTTACTTACCTGTTGTTGTTTAAATAGAGCCAAGTTGATCAATATGTATTATTGGTGATATTTTGTTATTGTTACAAAAATTTTGATTTTGTTAGCTATCTTAGTTGATTTGCTGTCTTTGTTATCCTTTCAACTAATTTATCTGATTTTTTAGGAACTGTGTAGATTACATTATGTTAAAATCTTCGTACAAAGCATACAGAAAATCAATTAATTGTATTTAAAGAAATAAAAAAATGCACAGGTAATGCTATTGTTAAGGCTTATTTTGCTACAAACTTAAATCAGCCAGACTGACCTCGGGCACAAATATGTTATTATACCGTTTCCATGGTACTGAGAATGTGCTTTTGAGTTCATTTGATAGAATTTAAATATTTGTGCTATTGAATAGTCATTTAAAATAAATACATGTGTATTTGATAGAAATGTTTAAGATTAAGATAGATTGCGTCATCTGTGATATAGTTTATGCTTTCAAGTGCTGAAGAAAATACTTGTTTCTAATTAAAAATACTTTGTATTACGTTTTGCTCTGTAAATTGAAATAAGTTGGTCGGAGTGAATTTATTCCAGGAGGTTTAAAATACATTGGCTCTATAAAAGTCAGTTTGATGTTCTGCTTATTTTATTTATAGAAAACATAATTATTCTTTCAGTCATGAAAAAGGGAAAATTTATATCTATTATTACTCCAGCATTTTCTTTTCAATAGTAATAGTAATTTTAATGTTAATTATATTAAATCAAATAACCAAATTAACATTTGACTTCTTGCATTGAGGCTTCCTTTAATTAAAACCTGAGTACTGGCATATTAAGTCATATTTTACTAAAAGAGTGCAATACTGTATTACATTTCTTTTTATTGATTAGTACCCCATTGTTTTACCCTGCCCCCATTCTTACCTTGGTTCTATGTTGTGTGTTAAACATCATCTATTTCTTACTCTGTTGACAGTGTCATGTGTTTGTGTATAGTTTGCCATTGTTAATTTTGTTCAAGGCCACTTTAGACCCTTACTCCATAGACACCCTGGTTAATCTTGAATTTACATTCTGTGTCTATGTTGAAAAATTGAATTTCAGGCTTTGAAACAGAGATTTTCAGGCTTAAGAATGATATCAAATGACCAGGCCTGAATTGCGGTCTGATTAATTCATTGTCTATATAGATGTCCTTGTATATATACCATGAAATCTACATGTATTTGTGCATGACATGTGTCAGGTTTCTTTGTTAGGGTTTCTTGTTTGTTACATATAATATATTTCTATTGACTTGTTTAATGCATACAAAACATGAAAATAAAAATATAAAGTTCTAATCTTGTGTTGTTTTCTCTAATTGACAATGCATTTTCAAACAAACAGAAACCCATTCATGTGCTGACCATGTGCTAGCTCAGTAGGTAGAGCATTAAATTATCACTCTTGGTAATAAAAAATATCTTGAATTTATGATTCAATTTTGAAAAAACTTGAAGACCACTTGCGTCTCAATATCATCTGGATTCCTTTCTTGGTCCGGCTGCGTGTATTCTCCATTATTGATTCCAGAGTTATGACCCTTAAAAGGGTGAGGAACTGGCTGTATATGTACTTACCAAAGTTTAAGTATAAAGCAGCTTCATATATAGTTCTGATTTAGCGAAACTTGCTACCAACTGGAATCACCATGCTATAAGAACTCGGGTCTTTAGCCTTGGATCATGCCAGTCATGTAATTTGTGGTAAAAACTAAGGCCAGCCGTATATGTGTGTATGGTGGCTGCTGCATAGCCCTGGCCAAAACAATTTGCCACGGAAAGGATGGCTTGACTTCTAGGGATGGGCCAATGACGAGCCAAGCTATTGGTGTCCCGGAATTTTTCGAAAACCCTGAGGGAAGTTCTGTAGGACTGGCTTGTGTTTGCCGAGATACTACTGCCTACAAGGCCACGTGCTACTTTTTGAATATGTCCCAAACTTCTGAAGGGACGGTCTGTGGGTTAGCGTCTGCCTCTGGAGCCAATTGACGAAATCTCTGAAATTGGAAACGGGACAGGGAGTCACAAATGCCGTTTGCTATACCGGCCACATGTTTTGTTTTTACTACCACACTATGTTGCAGGCTAACGAGCGTTATAAGCCGCAAAACAACCATTACCCGGTTATTCTTAGATGTCATAGCATTAACTATATCAACCGCTGCTCTGTTATCACAATTAAAGCACAGTCGTGTACCTGTCAAACTCTTACCCCAAATCTTGCGTGCAACAAAAATAGGAAAAATTTCAAGCAGTGTTATATCCTTAGTAATGCCATCCCTATGCCACTTTGCAGGCCATTTACCATATGCCCATTCACCCTTAAAATAAATGCCAAAACCATAACCCTCTCCCCCTGCACTGTGTGAGAACAGTCGTAACTATATTATAGCGGACCAGAATTAATTATAGAAAACTGATACACCATTAAAGTTTTCCAAGAATGCCAACCACATACGAAGGTCTGCCTTCATTGAGCCAGACACCCGCAAGTGGTGGTGTGGTTTAGATAAACCGCAAGTTGCATTAATTAAACGACGACAGAATGGTCAACCTGGGACTACTGCTCTACAGGCAAAATTGAGTAAACCAATGAGGGATTCTATTTCTCTAAGTGTTATCCGGTTTGAAGAAAGCATACTGTTTATTTTCAAAACAGCTTCTGTAACTTTGTCTATGGGTATACGAACGACCATTTTAATTGTATCTATTTCTAGACCTAAAAAGCAAATGATTTCAGTCGGCCCTTCTGTCTTTTCATCTGCTAAGGGGACCTTCAAAGCACTCGTGCACTTGAAAATCAGACATTCGGACATCAGACTTAGACACTCGTCGGAATCAGCACGGCTGCCCCCAAGGAAGTCATCTAAGTAATGCAACAACTTGTCTGAGTGGGCCTTCTTTCGGACAAAAAACTCAAGAAAGGATGAGAATTTTTCGAACAAGTTACATTAGGCACTACAGCCAAAGGGAAGGCATTTGTCAAAATAAAATTTGTCCTCAAACCTGAATCCTAGTAGTTCGAAGTCATCAGGGTGGATGGGCAAGAGCCTCTAATGTCTACTTTAAATAATAATGACCCCCTACCTAACTGTTGGATCATAGCAATAGCCTGGTCAAAATTGGTATACTGTACAGTGCAAAAAGCCTCATCAATAAAATCGTTTACAGAATTGCCCTGTGGGTAAGATAGATGGTGGATAAGACGGAATTCATTTGTGGCTTTTATTTACACTGTCCTGTTCTATAAGGTTGTCGATGAGGTAAGTGTGAGGTTTGGTGCACCATAAACTAGTTTAAACCCCCAGTGACATTGTCGCTGTCCCTTCCAAGACGGAAGCCTCATTTACAACCTTGCTTTATGTATGTATTGTCCACTTTATAGTAAAATAGAAAACTCGGCTTAGGGCCTTCCTTTCTGTAACTGTATTATTATTGTACATGTTCTGCTGCAATTTCGCTGTCCAGCATAAGACTGCCTCGTATCTTTCAATAGTACATGTATATTGTGTCATTTAGATGTGTGTCGTCCGTTGTTCTAGTCTTGTCGCTTGGTTCTTGCCCCGCGTGGTTTGACTGACTGAGGCGGCAAACGCACGGGGTGGGATTTCGGGTTTGTGTAATTTGTATACCTGTTGTTTTCAAGTTGTACTCTGTTAAGCAGTGTCTATGGTCCCCTCCCTTATACAGCACTGTGCTGTGTCGGTGTATTTTTGTTTCCACTTGTCCTTGGAAGTTAATTTCTTGAAGTCAACCGCCCACACCACCCCCTACTTTTCATCATTTTTATCTTGCGGAAATGCTGGATGAGATATGTTTTCTTTAGGTCACGTACATATATTGGTTTCCACTTGTCCCTGGAAGTTAATTTCCCCTGCCATTTGTTTTTAAGTCCACTGCCCATAGTTCCCCTCTTTTCATCATTTAATTGTGTCTTGCGGAGATGCTGGATGAGATACTTTTTAATTAAGTCACTGTGCTGTTTGGTCACTATAATTAATGTTTTTTTTTCATATATATTTTCGCCCTCTTTTTGCCCATTGTTGTAAACTAGGTCAAGTCGCCCCCTCCTATTTACAGCACTGTGCAGTGTCTGTTTATTTTTGTTTCCGCTTGTCCTTGGAAGTTAATTTCTTCTGCCATTTATTTTGAAGTCAACCGCCCACAACACCCCTTACTTTTCATCATTTTTATCTTGCGGAAATGCTGGATGAGATATGTTTTAATTAGGTCACGTACATATATTGGTTTCCACTTGTCCCTGGTAGTTAATTTCCTCTGCCATTTGTTTTTAAGTCCATCGCCCACTACACCCCCTCTTTTTATCATTTGTACCTTACGGAGATGCTGGATGAAATACTTTTTCATTAGGTCACTGTGCTGTTTGGTCACTATAAGATACGTTTTAGCATATATAATATTATATATTTTCGCTCTCGTTTTGCCCATTATTGTAAACTAGGTCAAGTCCGAAAATGCCTCTTTAACATGTATTATCATGGCAGAAACTGAAGATGAATTGACCAGAGGTTTGTTATTTTTGGAAAATTGTTGTGATAGATGGAAACTAACTGTTAATATTAATAAGACTAAAGTCATGGTTTTTAAAAAGGGAGGTAGACTTCGAAAAAATGTATCATTTTCATATAAAGGAAACAATTTAGAGATAGTCAAGACCTTTACATACTTAGGAATTGTTTTCACTGTTGGAGGTTCATTTGCAACAACGTTCGAAACATTGGCAGGCCAGGCCTCAAAAGCAATTTTTAAATTGAATTCTTATTTGATTAAATTCCCTACCATGAATATAGAGAGTAAACTAGATCTCTTTGATAAATTAATTCTACCCATTTTAAATTATGGTTGTGAAGTTTGGGGATTAAGTAACTCTATGATTTTAGAAAGAATACACTTAAATTTTTGTAAGAGAATCCTAGGAGTAAAAACTCAAACTCAAAATAACTTCATTTATGGAGAACTCGGAAGAACCTCGTTACTAACTATTAGAAGTGTACATGTTGTTAGATATTGGCTGCAAGTTATAAAAATGGATGAAAATAAATATGTAAAGGCCATGTATAGCTGTATGTGTAGACATTTAGAGACAAACCCGAATTGTAAATCATGGGCTAAATCTGTGCGTAGTTTGTTACAATCATTAGGTCTTAATTATGCATGGATAAATCAAGGTGTAGGAAATGAGAAAATATTTTTGTCTCTGGTAAAATCTAGGATAAATGATGCTTTTATTCAAAACTGGTATACAGATTTATGTAATTCTACAAGAGCAAAAACGTATACACTATTTTCTAGTTTTCAGCTTCAACCCTATTTATCAGATGTGAATATAAATAAATATAGAATTGATCTTTGTAGATTAAGAGTTTCATCTCATAGATTACAAATAGAGTCTGGTAGGTGGCACAAACCTGCACCCATACCTTTTCAAGAAAGAAAATGCCATTTTTGTCATACTTTAGAAGATGAATTTCCTTTTATATTAGAATGCCCGATATACAAAGATATAAGAACTACATATATAGATAAAAATACTATTGGAATAGACCAAATATACCAAAATTCATTGAATTAATGAAATCAGAAAATGTAAAAACAAATAGAAACCTAACAATATTTTGTCATAAAGCTTTTAGTCAAAGAAACATTTACTACTATTATTTTGAATAATATATTAATTTACATGGATCTCTCGCTGTTTTCTCTATGTATTGTTTTTTAGTATTATTGTTGTTTTTTTCTTTGTAACACTGTATTAAATTGATGCTATGTTTAGATTATACTAAACTATTTTATTAAATGCTACTTTGAATATATGAAAGGGAAATCGTAAACTTTGAAAAAAAAAATAAAAAAATGTATGTATGTATTTTTTGAAATATTTATAACGATTATATGCTTATATGTTTTTGACCACTCGGATGATATTGATGATGTAAAATTGTTCTATACTCATGGATTGTATATATCTATTGTATTTGAAAATAAACTAAACTATTAACGTTATGTTACTGTCCTTGGTGTTTTTAACTAGGTCAGGGGGTGGTTGTGCCTCATTTAGTCGCCGTTTAGGCATGGGTTTGCGTGGTTTGTTCGCCGTGCGATGGGGCCTTTGGGAACTTGGTCGAGTGTTAGCTTCGTTTCATTCGGCAATGACCGCTATTATATACTTTCCTTGTGAATGTGGGCCATCCTGCATTTTATCGGTGGGACTTGGATCTTTGGTTGTTTCTTCGGCTTATGTGTGGGTATTGCTCATTGTAGTTGCTAGGAATATGTAATATTATTTCCCGCCCCGTTCCTACCTTGCCCATATTTTAACTAGGTCAAGTCGTATTTGTGCCGCTTTAGGTTGCATAACGTTAGGTCACTGTCCTTGGTGTTTTAACTTAGGTCACGCCCCGGGGTTGTTGTGTCTCATTTGGTCGCCGTTTTGGCACTGCTCAGGGTGGTTGTGTCGTGGTGTTTCTGATTTCTGTGCTCGGCTGGTTGGGTTGAGTGCTGCCTTCCCTGTCGGATTTTCTCATACCCTTTTTCTTTGGAACCAAACCTATGGGGGTAATCTTAGATTAGGCAGCGGCCTCAACTTCCTTTTTAATTTTATTTCTCACAATATCTGTTTTGTCATTGATAGATTTTAAGTTTCTACAATTAGTTGCCTCTATAGGTCCTGAGTAATCTAGGTCCTGAGTAATTTAAATGAAAACCAAATTTAAATTTGTTTACGAGTATTTCTGCGTCTGTATGTTTGTAATCTTTGATTTCATTTTCTAACGTATATAAATCAACTGGGGAATGTGCTAATGGGTGCACCATGTTCGCCGTGCATGATCTAAGAAAGTTAACGCGAGCCGCGGGCAGCGCCCCTTAAGATGAGGGTCCCCCTCTGAAAAAACGACTTCCCCTGAAAAATCTGTAGCCTGTATTGCCGCGAAAGGCACCTGCCGGTATGCCTCCCTGGCTGGTTGGTACCCTCCTGGCGCACACGGCACTGCAAACGATTATGCTAAGGGGAGGCGCAATAAGTACACACATGGGCGTAACGACAGTTGGTCCAACGACACGAACCGTTATTGAAATCAAGACATCCTGTCTGATTGTAAGACCACTGTGTGCTCGAGGCTTGTCTGAATCTATTGCTCGAATTGATATGCCTGGGAGGCTGTGCTGATAAAGACATTACCCGGAACCATAAATCTGCATTAATTTTATCCCAAGGCTGCAGGTTTATAGCCTGACGCAACCTAAATTGCTCATCATATGAGCGCCATGCAAAGCCGACATGGTGGTGTGCTACCTCTCTAATAATTGACATATACCTCACCAACTCAGGAGCTTTATTTGGGAATTGTTTAATATAAATACTAAAGAATTTGATAAACGCATCTGTCCAGTTTTCGATACTCAGGATTTTATCAGTAAATGGTTCCACCTTGGTCTCCAACATCCTATGCGGGTTTAATGTAAGAGTACCACCGTCCTCACACATGATGGCCAATTCCAAACAGCCCTTCAATAGGCAGGCTAAATAAATGTACCTATTTTGCCAAATCTTTTGGCTTCAATAGGCTAAATTAATGTACCTATTTTGCCAAATCTTTTGGCAGATTTGATCGGGGATATGTGCCGATAAATCATCCCCACCGCACCTTACAATTTCCACCCCGCTATCCACGTCAATCATACTATTTTGATTAACGTTTTCGACGGGGAATGCCGCTCTAAACTGCGAACGAACGTTCGTTCAAAATCTATAAATGAATCATTAGAATTAGCAGCCGAGTTACTCGGTAAATCACCTGCAATAGCTGCATCGGGTCCCTCGCTCAAATGGACCAATTCCACTTCTTCCGAATCTTCCTGTTGGTAAGCTTGTCTACGCTGTTTTGGTCCTTTGGACGAACCTACCACGCTTGTTGTTCTTTTCGCTTCTTAACCGCGTCCAGGCATCATAAATTATCGTGGATTTAAGTGGATTTTCGACGATTTAATTTTACTGAAAATTTTGGCGGCTGCTTCTTTTGGATACCGGAAATGGAAAGGCTGTAAGTCAGGCGATGACCTTGGCCGATGATCGGAAAGCCTTTGTTATTTATGCCAAAATTGTTTGTTTTCTTCCGGTCCGTTTCGGACTTGAGAAATATCGACCCGATCGATGCCAAAATAAAATGGCTTATGTTAAGTACATAATCTTTATTATTTGACCATCCCACATTACCTGACGCATTGGAAACTGTCAGAATGATAGTCCAAGTGTCCATTGTGTGGAAAATTGCATCACAAACTGTCATGGTGTACAGTAAAGATTGTCACAAAAACACTGCAGATGATGTAATAATCAGGCCCTAAAAGTTCTGGCTGTGGCTGATTTTTTGGAAAGGAAGAGGGACAGACTCAGAGTCCCTATATTCCTATACCACAATGAACGGGATGATAGAATAGAAGAGCAGAATAGAATATTTTATTTCACCAATCACGGGTCATATAAAATGACATATAATATAATCAATAGATAAAACATAATGCAATGAACATGATATACATAAACCACCAATAAAGCATGGTAGAAATGAGGATATGAATTTAGATAAATGAGGCTTAATTCGTATTAGTGATAACACAAATAATATAGGAGTACTAATGTCAAAAGGAAGAAGAAAATGATAATAATAAAAAAACTAAAGTTAACTTGTAAAAAACGATATTATACACTTTTGATCAATACAATGCAAACAGCAAAGATTGATGTATAAAGACTTGACCATTTTTGTCTAAAAAGGAAACCATTGTTAATGTGCTAACTCTACAGGTCACAGTTGAATAATTATGAAAATAAAATTTAACCCCGATAAGCCCGATACCACGATGTTCACATCTCGTGCGTCATAATGTTTCTATCGTTAACTTAAACAGGTCGTGCAAAAAAACCCCAAAAACGTTGTAATATTTGACGATTTGAGTAGGCCGAATTTCGTTGATGTACGAACACATTTAGGAAAATACCCTCAACGATACTTGCCCAATTATTGACTTAGTTATGGTCATTTGAAATTCCACATGCTGGATTGAACAAATGAACAATTTTGCATATATTGTGGATGTGTGCTAATTTTAATGAGACCTGAAACAGACTCTTGAGTCAATTTTTCAGGATGCCTGCATAGAACCCCTGTTAGGAATGTTTAGCCCTATATCAGTATAATATTGTTGTTGTACGTTTACATCAAAGTCTGAGATATCATCGTTTACCGTCTTACCTTTGCATCTGATTGTGGTAAAAGTTATGCATGTGTGCAAGTGGAAATATAAAAAATCTTTTTTTTTGTCTTCGTAATGCTAGTTCGCATCTTAGCTGTGTTTCATTCAGGCACTTGAAATCATCGTTATGTATCGGCCAGTTGCATCCACGCCCCCGCCATGAGGATGTGCGGTGGATAGCATCTTCTATAGCACTGTCGGGGAAATGTTGGGGATTTTTTCTCCAAACCAATACTCCGGGGACAATATGTAGTTGTCAGGGGCTTGGAAATACCGGATATTTTACCATCAGCTGTCCCCACTGAGCCTAGGAAGGGCGGGGTTTTTGACAACCCAAAAGTAAAAATCCCGACCCTTCCCCGGGGGTAGGGGCGGTGAATGCAACTGAATGATGGATAATTTTGTTATTTTCTTGTGGAATCGGGTTATCCTGTATTTTTGGACTTGGGCTTTTGGTAATTTCTTTGGGTTGTATGTGGGCATTGCTCCGTGTTGTTGTGTTGTAAGGTTACTGTTTTCTGTACTCGGCTGGTTAAATTGAGTGCTGTCTTCCCTGTCCGATTTCCTCATTTCTTTTTTGGTGGGTTTTTTGTCGAATCATAAACAAAGTATAAAACTGTTATTTTTCAAATACTTTATTGCGTTTCTGAGAATAATTACTAACGCTTGGACATCACATACATTAAAAATAAACACTTTTCTGATATTTTTGTACTTTAATAACAACATAAAAAGTGTCAACATTAAGGGTGGATACGTTTTCAACACAGGACTGCAAACACGAACTTTGATAAAATATTAAAACGTATAACAAATATTTACAAGTGAAAACATACTTTTATATAAAATACAGGAGGGAGTGTCATACAAATATGACCATGATGAAAATTAACCACCAAACACGTGGATTTTTCTACAAATATTTTGACAGTCTTGTCCAAACCACGGTAATTACTTTTTGCTTCATTTTATTTCACTTATTTCATAGTTAGGGAGGACATTTGAACATCCAAATCAAACGGCTTTTCCTTGACATAAAATGTTCAATGAATGCATTATGCAATGGTAAAATAGAATCACACCATTTATCTACCAATGACTCAAAATTGTTACTTGCTAAAGTCCAATTATCCTAATTAATTTGCATTCATTTCAAATTATCTTTGCCTTCATTTCAAGGTTAGTTTATACATACATGTATTGAATATATGTCAATTCAATTAAATTTTTTTCTAAAGTGCAAGGGATATGGAATTGCTTCGTTTGGATTTTAGTAAATAATATGATGAAACCTGTACATATGATGGCAATCCACGAATCAAACACTATTAAACCACAAACATTGAACACAATGTACAGAGACAACAATATAAACATTACCCAAATGACGCCCTGTAGCACAGGTAACAGTATCGTTGAAAAAGAAATAAAAACAATTGAAATTGAAAAAAAAGTTTTTTCTCGAATTTTAGGTATTATATATTTCCACTGAATAATACCTAAATTTGGAGATTTTTTTTCTATTTCAATGTTTTTATTTCTTTTTCAACGATACTGTTACCTGTGCCCTGTAGTAGCAGCGTCGTCATTCATATTTTGTCGTGACCACATTATACACGTTGGATTAACCAAAATCATGTGTACAGAATTCGAATTTTTCGATGAATGGCATAGGCACATTGCATATTAATATTATTTTAGTTCAAAATACCACATTCAAGTGTAACGTACAATTATGATATAATAAAAACGAAGCATCAAAATACAATAAACAATATGATGTATTTTGTTGCGTACCTTTGCAATAACAATAAACACTTTCTCCTGCACAATAGTCGATAACAAACAAAAAAGAGCAACTTCAGCCCAGTTGTTACACGACTTTAAGCTGCCCAAAATAGTTGTACAGTGTATTACTGTGCAACTCGTAAGCATATTTAAAAAATGTGTTTTTCCGTTTTATTTTAGATGTTTCTACATTAACTATGCAGTTTGAAACCCACCACTTCACTCACCAAGCGACGTAACATTACGCACCATATATACGAGGATTGTCCCAGTAAATCGTGTACTTTGCTAATAATTTTCTTTTTTTGCGTCACACGATCATGATTGTAGTTACATTTATAAATTCATTGTTGAACGAAATCGTTCGTATTTGTCTTGTTTATCCCACGTGAACTGCTCATTGGCTACACTATCACAATTCAGTGAGTTTGAGAAAATAAATAACCTTGCCAATGTTCCTGGACTGTATTCATAACCAGAACTATAGCCTAACCAGTGCTTACCTACCATATCACAAGCAACTGGAGAATCTTCTCCACATGTGGAGAAAAATCGACATTGTTGTCAACTTTTCATGGAATGTCCATAATTTATATCCTTATCAAATATGATTCAAGTAAACAGGTACATTGTCAGTAATGGCATAAAACACCGTGGGACAACAAGCGGGCTAGAACAACCATGCATAATGACGGAACCATCACAAGCTAGGATACAAAAGACCAATCGTAAAACCTCGGCCAATTCCGTTGGTCTCCGGTAAATACACATTTTCCATTGGATAAAAACCGAGATGATCAGAATGACCAAATATCGCAGACCAATATACTCGCTATATACCGGTATGTAATTATGGTGTATTTTGCTGAACAAGTTTATTAATCAAAACATGTCGACTGACACTTTATGAGATACAATGCATACTTTTACATTTAATGATTTCACACGCCCATGATGAAAGAAAATAATTACGTTCAGTGTAGTTGCTAAGGTAGTTGCTAAGTAACAAACACATACCAATCAGGCACTTGCACGAATATTACAGAAATCGTTAATTAGACACAATCATATCGCATAATAAATTATACTGCATACAAGTAACAAATTTATATAATATTGCTTCAAACTTTCTAAATCTTGAAAATTTAAAAATACTAACCTCCAGTTAGTACGACGTCTGTTTTTATAAAATATCCTTCAGCTGACAATAAACATTTTGTTAAAACTACTGATGTACATGTGTATTAATTACTGGTGGCTGTAGGTAATATAGTCAACAAGTAAGGTAAAGTTTGTTGATTATAATGTCACCCCTATTGAAAGGGCCAGTCAATTCTGACTGACGAGACACGTGCGTATATTTCATACTTCCCGAATCCCTTCTCGTAATGCCGGGCACCTGGCAGAGATGTCGAACTTTCGACCTCCCGCTTCCTTACCACTCGGTCACAGTCGCGGTATACTTCATTTCTATTTAAAAAAGCCTAAGTAAAACTTACTACTACTATAACGTTCACTCTACACGATCAACAGTAGTAAGTAGCACTTGGAAACCAGTAATGGAAATATTGAATTTAAACTTTCTGTAAATGTGTATGGTGTTATTGGTATTATGGTGCATGCAACGTATACATTAAGTTACAATGAGTCACCGTAAAACAATGACGTGTTTCAAGTTAATCAACTGGAACCAGTAATTAACCTGACACTTATGAGTGTTTGCTCAAACTTGATATTTACCACCATTTGCTTTTCTGCAAACATCTAATAACGTTCTCCAAAGTCCACATGTGCAAGTCAAGACTGTATTCAATAGCATGCCATTAACACGCTAGCTGACCAGTACTGTACTGGATCACAAGGGGGTGCTCACACCACAGATAACCGGGTGAACAACACAAGACGATGCTTTTATCTACTTTCGTCGTGTTCTCTCAAATCTGACAATATGTTCGGCACAGCTGATGTTTTCATATATAGTCCAGTTAGGATAAATTGACAGTGACAGTGTACATAAAAGATTAAAACCATTGCTTAAACAGGTAGAGTTTAATTTAGTATTGAACTATTGGCATATAATAAGCTTTTATACTTGTTTTTTACACTGTACTACTGGATTGTTCTACTGCGTCACTGGATTTTTATCCTAACAGGACTGTAGGTATGAACATATTGGAAAAAAGAATCAACAGAGTATATCACTAACGAACAGATGGACCACATATAAACAGAAGTGACTTTAAACAACATATTCGTCAACAAAATGTCATCAGTATTCATTATCAATGACTCCAGTTTTAACTATTTTTATACGTCACACAAAAGTTCATTATCCAAATTTATCACACATCCATTGTTTTGTAAGCATGTTTGATATGTATGCAGGGAAAATTTCTTCATTTCAAGCGTCACTCTCCGTCTTTTTTGGCGCCCTGGAAAATGCAAATCAATGAAACACCATTATAATTTTATCTAACAATGTTAGCTTTACAAAAAAAGCTAGAAAAAGGGACTCGGTACTTTTGATCAGGAGAGTGGTATTAAACCCGAGAAGTCGAGTTGAGTATTAACCTACTCTGTATTGTTTTTCATGTTCCCACTTTATGTTGTTAAAAATAAAGTCATGTTTATTTATAACCTATGCACTAAATTAGAGATAAACATATGACACAGTCGAGTTCAAGCGCCTTGCTTAGAACCACATGTAATGTACAACAAATGGAGGTCACAAATGCAATGAGTTACATATATTTTAGCGTCAAAAACCTATCGAGTTGTTTAGCATTGAACGTGGATTTATTACAAAAATTCATGGCAACAAGAACAAGAATAACAACAAGAAGACCAACAACAATGATGGCCATATGGGATCAAAACGACATGTTACCATTGACCTGTCACACTTTGTGCTGTTTCAACGATGTGTTATTAGCTATTGTTAGGCAGTCTGGTTGCAAACAGACCAAAACATTGATTTAAAATAACAAAAACATGCATTATGTTTACAAAGGATGTATATTCAGAAAGTTCTATAAAAACTGAATGACATACCCTTACACACACTCCTAACGCAACATCTATATTTTTCAGGATTGCTCAGTTGTTTATAAAGGAATTTAAATCAAACTTTGCATTTGCATACATACACGTCTAATCGATGTTATTGTGATTTTTATCACATCACTGTGAATTGATAAGTCACAGAAATAAGAAATGAAAAATGTTGAAAAACATGGTTATTATTTTACTAAATAGTTCATCATGGTAAAATGAACGAATAATGACATTACAGTTAATGTTTCTTAGCATCTTGAATGTCTATCTATGTATTTTGTGATAATATTTACATCTGCAACATCGATAACTCATATTTCCTGATCAGTTTTTGGGTTGCGTTTAAAAATTGCTAAAAAATCGACTGTTTACGAGGTTTTGTAGGGCTGGTTGTCGTCTCATTGGTCGCATATCAATATAATTTCAACTAATTCAAACTATTATTGAAATTCGAAGACTTTGGTGATAGTGGCATCTGTTGTATTGTCTTATTCTGCAGTATGGCTTGTGTTTTACGTGCTATGGGACTCCAAGCTCCGTCATAGAGCGTGTTATTTATCAGAAAGCTATCCAAATGTACAAGACTCTCAGAGGAGATGCACCAGATTATCTTCAGAATGCATTTACATTTACTACAGATATTCATTCACGACTGTTACGTTCTTCTTCTACATACCAATTGTACAGTCCAAAACCCAACACCGAGTTATTTCGCCATACTTTTGTTTTCTCTGGCACCTCAATATGGAATTCTATCCCTCTTTACATCAAAAACTCTACTTCTATTCAACATTTTAAAACTTTATATCTACGCTGGGTGAAGCCATCATACTTTGAAACATCCCATGCTATTGCTACAACCTAATGACTGGCTAGCAAACTTCATGCAAACATTACTATTGCAGGTATAATAATCTATATATCCGTCTGCATAATTATTCCTTCGTGTATTATGTTTTTAAAATGCCATTGCTTTAAGTATATTGATTATGTCGTTCACATGTATAATGATACGCTGGTTCCTATGGTGTGTCTATATCGGATTAAGCGTTTTTGTTTAATTACAGCTGTAGATATTGTCTTGATAAAGTTTCTATAATTATGCATAGGTATACCTTCTTTTTTTCAAATCCTTTCACTGACACTCTTTTATGAATTTTTCAACTTATATTGTGAGACATCATAGGGGCCAAAATATCAAAATATCTAATATCATTGTTTTCTTGGCATAGTTATTTTTCTAGTTCATTGTTCATTGTTCATTGTTGAGGATCTTATGGAAGATTGATTGTTTCGTATATATATTGTCAAATAAGTTTCCTCGTAAAATAAAGTCTTTATTATTATTATTATTATTATTATTATTATTATTATTATTTTAAATGTGGCCATTTTGTGACTTTTCATTTTACAGTAGCGTTCATTATTTATTTTTATCTTTCAAGAAACTAATTAACTTAAACATTCTGGAAGATATTCAACGGGTATTTGTTTTTTCACAGCTAAGCTTTTAACCAGATTCGTTTACCAAAATCATCAAAATGTAGGTGTTGAGTTGGGAGTGTGCGTAAGTGTAGTTTCAGTTGTGGAAAAGCTCGAAAAAGGACATAGTTTCAGCTATGAAAAGCTGAATGACCTAGTTTCAGTTATGAAAAATCTTGTTGACCTAGTTTCTGTTATGGAAAAGCTTATAATGACCTAGTTTCAGTTTTGAAAAAGCTGAATGACATAGTTTCAGTTATGAAAAAGCTGAATGACCAAGTTTACCATTCAAACACAACACGAGTACACGACACACAGTCAGACAAAGATATACAATGTAATTACAACATTTGTATATTGTTCAGTCACAAAGAGATTAGAAATATATTACAGGACGCCAGCAAACGGCGGCATAGACTGAACTATTAGACGTTACAAAGAAGTCGTATTTGACACAAACGAAATATATAGTGTCATTGTTTCATACTTTGAGGAGATGTTTTCCATATTTCGGAATTTCTTCTTTGAATCCTTATTCTCATTCCCTTTTGAATTTGCCTGAATTGAAGTGAATTGGAAGTTGTTAAACAAGAGGGTCATTGACCCTAAATCGCTCACCCAAAGACGCCATGATCTAGTATTTTACCTCAGATGCCCTTGTTTTCCAGACATACATTGTGGTCAAAATCCCTTTACAGTACGTTCAAACTATGATCTTAGTTTGTAAATACCTTGTGGTCAAAATCCCTAATAATATGTTCAAACTTTGACCTTATATTGTGTTTGTAAATACATTGTGGTCAAAATCCCTAGATAATATGTTTAAAGTATGACTTTATATTAACAAAGTTTTCTTTGATTTAGTCTGATGACAAAGGTTTTGGCCCCTAACAGATCTGACTTATTTCAGCGCCAATCCTCCCGTGTACTTGGCATACGTTAGTTGTCATACATTGTTAGTTTACCAAAGTATATACTATCAACGATCAAATGTATGACGACGGACATAGGGTGATCACAATAGCCCACGTTCTGCACTTGTTTCCAGGGGAGCTGAATGAGCTAAATAAGCTAAATCTTGTTAAAATGTATTGGTTGCATATACTTAAACTCGTTTAGTCAAACTGATCCCAGATTTCAAGTTATGCTGAAAATCCTAAACCAATGGATGTAATAAGTTATTAAACAAAATAGAATGTGCTACATAGAACCTATTGCAATGTACCATGTGAGATATATCACAATGTGTTGGAATGTTGCATTGTGAAGGATCTTTGATTGTGAAGTACCCAACGTACAGTCTGTCTCGATTTAAGGTAAAGAACCACTAAATGCATCCGCAGACCAAGTGGTGATACTCAAGTAGTCCTTAAAAAAACTTTGGTTTGCCTGTAAATGGTGATTTTTCTTGACAAATGTGGAGTTGAATGATGAAATTGAGTTTAAATCGTTGGTAAACATGCATGTGATGTAGTAAAACTGTAATATTTGTATTATTCCGCTATTTTGTTCTTGGTATCAAAGTGAAAGTAGACTAGGGTAAACCTCAGAAGTTATAAATCCGGACATGCGTAAAAACGGATAGACCATGTTTGAAGGACAAAAACTTTCTTAGAAGATACATTACCCCCTTTTTTATTGCATTATTTTGAAGCTTAAATACCCCTCTTTACAATGATATATGTGGTCCAGGTGGCCATAGACTAAAAAAAGTTAAAAATTGGGGCCTACTATGGGCACTTTACATTGAGCTATAGAGCAAATTTATTTGGTGGTTTCTAACCTTAAGGACATTAACTATCGACATACCTCATTTGTTTGGGATTTTGGCTGTGGTTGGGCATTATTTTGTTCCTTCATGCCTTCATATCTATCTCTCGCTGTTCTCAAAGGTTCTACCATTGTCCCTTCAATTTGTGGAAATAACTGGAATGGAACACACAAGTTTACGATCTAATATAGCTTTGACAATGGCTTCATTTTGCACGGGAAAAAATCAGGTATAAAATTCAAACGCCATGGCACCAACTACAATATATTTGCAACCGCAACAATTGAGCACACTCATTATACAATAGTAACAAACCCTGATTTGCTTACATCTTCTGCAGGTACATCCTTAAATTAATGTCCTGCATTTGCATTATGATGGATTAGATCCATGGTAATACTCATGACGGAAAATGACCTACCGGGAAATCATGAAGTTTCCAAACGCAGTAACGGCTGAGCTACAGAATCTGGAATTCTGAATATTAAGACAATCCGGTCACATAGGGTGTTTCTTTTTTCGAAAATGTTCTCCGTTCAAAAAACCTTTTTGCCCAACTGTGACCATGCTCAAACAATGCATGTACGTTCCTCTGATCATGCTCTTCAAAAGGATATGCAACATCACATAGTTTGTACAAGTTTGATAAAATATTAAATACTCCAATATTGGGTCTAAGACTCTCTTGAGTCAAAAGTTTGAGTCGGAAGGGAAAGGTGTAAACATTGTCCAATTTAGCTGAGAATTTGTTCACATGCAATGTTTGAGCAGGGTCACAGCTGGACAATAAAGGTTATTGATCTGAGAAATTAAAAAAAATGAAACACCCTTGTCTCACATTCACATCCTTGTCGACGTTGACTTACTTTAGAAACTGTTTCAAACATGGGTATAAGGACAAACTTGATAAAGCCAATCTGAGCTGTGGGTTTGGTGACCTTGTCACGGTCCATGAATGGTGCTACCGGTAGTCCTTCCATCTTCTCTCGGTCCGACTGAAAATATAAACAGTTGGTTGTGTTCATTCTCGTTCAGTCAGCGTACTTTTCGTGTGAATTGGCTAACCGCTGATTCATCAGAACGGTTTTTGTTTTTGGTAGATGGAAATTTTAGGTTTCGAAAAGTGACGTTCATACCTGATTGAAATTCTCCAGTTAACTGGAAGGGCCGGTCAGAAAGTGACGTTCATACATGATTGAAATACTCCAGCTAACTGGAAGGGTCGGTCAGAAAGTGACGTTCATACCTGATTGAAATATTCCTCCAATAGACAATCGACCCAGGGTTCAGAAACCTCCATAGGACGAACCTCGTTGGATATATCGCAGCATTTGATTAACACCATCTTTAACTGCAAGGTACAAAACAAACATTTATATTATTCGTATATAAACCTTCACCAGGTTGGGCGGGATTCGAATCCACGACTTCAACGGCGACAGAGTCTAGTACTGAACTGACTGCGCCACCAAAGTTGCTAAAATGACGCTGATATGGTCATATTTATAATTATATTACTATTATTCGTTTGAAATCATGCGTATTTAGTATGTGCTACAAGCTGTATTTTACGACATGTGTAAAATGGTAATGCCATATTTGTAAATAGTGTTCATTGAATTAAAAAAACCACCACGAACGCTATCGTACAAAGTGACGTAATTCTACTTCCGATACGGCAACTATAATGTCTTCATTGATGGCAACATGTTGATCTTTACATTTGGTTGTGTTTTCCTTGCAAATCCAAAGCTTTAGCTTATAAACTGGTTAAATACATAATCATACCTCGACATAGGGGCAATTGGACATACGCCTCGCAACCATTTATGGTTGAGCTTTCCGCTTCCAGTTACACTTTCAGCTTTCAGTCGAACTTTCCTGCTCTTAATCGTAAAATATCGAATAAGTGATACATTTTCATATGCATGTAATTTTGTTATTCATGGAAATTCAGCTAATACTAATATTATCATATTCGAAGATGAAATAAAGTTGTGTTTCTTGAAGGACTTTCTTCAAGAAACGAAAGAACTATACATTATATACATACTGTATCGATGTTTTCCTTGTTCTTGAAGTCAAATTTCCCGTCAAGTTTCGATTTAAATGTTTCGATAATTTCACTATGTCTCGCCATGTCCGTAGCTAGTATCAACTGAGTTATACCCTAGAAATATACAAGACGTTATACCCTAGATATATACAAGACGTTATACCATAGAAATATACAAGACGTTATACCCTAGAAATATACAGGACGTTATACCCTAGAAATATACAAGACGTTATACCCTAGAAATATACAAGACGTTATACCCTAGAAATATACAAGACAAAACATTCAAATGAAACCATGGCCATCACAAATACGAACCATCATCTCGAGCCCAATCGTAATGTAGATTCTAGAGCAGATCTTGGCTCATATATTGTACCCTGGGTATTCGACATGTAGAATTACTAATCGGATAGCTACCAAATTCGTCAACGCTGTGTATAAGGTGCGTACAGATGTGAGGGGCCGAAAAGGGTATTTATGCACTTTCATTTTTAGTTTTAGTTGGAAATTTGAACATAACACATGCGAGCATATAATTAAAGCACGCAGAAGAATTAAGTTTTCTTTCCAAAATTTAAGGAGGGGGTGAGCGAAAACGTCTGTTTAGTGTGCCGAAAATGACGCTATTTTGAATCTAAACATAAGTTTTCCCCCATCAGTGAACGTAATTTCGTGTCTAGACCAACAGAAATATAGCATTTCAGTAAGTATCGCTTGAAAGATTTAATTTGTATAGACAAAAAGAATTGATGACCCGCCCAGGGGCAAAACTTAGGAAAAACAATCACGATTTAGTGTAACAAATCTGATTAGTAAGTTATAAATTTAATGGTGCCGGCTTAACGTGATAAGCAAGGAAGACAATTCGATACTGTAACATGGCTAACTTATAAAGCACAATATCCACATTGTTCTCCACTGTAACGATGCTTTTACATTTCTTTTTTAAACGACCACGTACTTTCATATCGTCAATCTAAACTAAGTTTCCCATTAATGCCTGTCTATATTTTTTGGTCATGTAAATTACTAGACATATGGTACATGCTTGGTTCATGTAACATCGGTCACATAATACAATATATGAGTGAATCGGACAGGGAAGGCAGCACTCAACTTAACCAGCCGAGCACAGAAAGCAGTAACATCAATTAGTGTTAAAGTCGCTTAAATTATAATAAATAAAATAAAATATTTATCTATCCGCCATGTTTGTTCGCTTGGCGAGCTACGTGTAAAGGTCGTTCGCAAATGGCTAACATGTTCCTGGCGAACTTGTCGTTCAGTAACGAGAACTCACGTATTGTTCGCGAATGTTGGCGAGCGTTTTCATTAATGCACGCACTGCTGATATAAAACTTCACATATGTCTACAGGTGAGCACATATCCAATAGAACATATTAAACAATCCTTACCGCTCTAACTCTTTTAAACGTATCTTTATCGACATTTGAGAAGATATTCGTCTCAGGATTTGATAGTATTTGGAAAGCCACCGCACAATGATGATTTTCTAATGGTGATATGTCGTTATAGCGGATAGCTAAGTCCGTCCTAGCGTTGATTTGATACCTGAAAAAAAAACCAGACACATTGAATGAAGATATGGTGTCAATAGAGGATCTTACACGAGTTTATTTCCAACGAGTTTAATAAATTCTATATGAAAAGAAACGAATGTAAGATTATTTTTATCACATAATCAAAATAAGCTCTGTAAATATGCTAAAAGTAGTCTTCCCCATTCTGAAGAGAAAAGGGCCAGCCTTAGTAAGCGATGCGGATAAAAATAAATGAGCAAATTAACATAAAGTGCTGCACTGTATTTCAATTACCGTTACATTTAATTCAATCAGTGAACACTGCATAATTTGTTGCATAATGTAGTGTTTAGAACTACACATAATGTGATTTGAACACCATTGGGTCATTAATTTTAGTACCAAGCATACAACACGGACAGATTGGACAAAGTTACCACGGTAAATGAAACTATAGAATTATTGCAAAAGTTGTGGAGTAGTTTGCATGTTGACACAAGATTGCTCCACTGTATAAGATAACGAATGGTTTTGCGCTTCTTTGTACAACTTACGTATGTGTAATCCCTGTCGTTTTATAACGATCTGCTATGAAATTAGGCCACACTTTGAACACACAGGCGCACGGTTTCATCGGTCTAATTTTGCATGAAAACATATTTTCCCTTTCTTATTAAAATAATGATATTTTAATAAGAAATGGGGAATATTTTTTTCATGCAAGTTTATTAGACCGATGAAACCGTGCACTTGTGTTTAAACCAGCGCCCTAAACAATTGTTTTAAAACTTACGTATTATTATGTCCTGTTGAATGATGTTTTATTGTAATGGTTATCTATCTATTTTTATTTATTATTGTATTTTTGTTACTTACGTATTATTATAGCCTGGATGATCGAGATCATGACAGACGCTTGCTGTGAGGAGTATACCTATCTCTTCACCCGTCATATACTCCCAGAGTTTGCATACATTCACCATACCGTACATCATCTGTGTCACACAGAAACAATGCCGAAAGTTGTGGAAAGGATTGTTTCGATAGTTCTCCTGTACACAAAGCTGAAAACACAGACATATGCTAGGGTTCTTTAGTCATAAAGCCTAATTTATTTGTGTTACCTAATCAAAATCAAGCCTAATATACTTTAAAAGTTCTTTGTTGTTATGTTTATATTTTCAACCCATTTTGATTGGAATTAAACTTTATCTTATCTTATTTATTCGTACATAAATATTACTATGGTACTGTTTTATCAAAGCATTTACGGTACTGTGATCATAAACTCTGATACATACAGATAAACGTAGCCCGCCTTATGCCTCGGAAAACTTGCATGGTCAAGAAGTATCCTTTCTGTACAAAATAAAAGTGATTTTATGAAAAAATTCAAAGAATTAACAAAGTTATTACTATTTGAAGTTACAAATATCAATTTAACAAATAAGCAATGATCCGCTCCCAGTTAAGGTGTAGGTATTTGCGCTAATGGCATATGAAACCGACATTTCACCCGTATTCAGGATTAAGCATTATGCCTCAGTATGACCCCTGCTGCTAGACGTGCAATGATCAATACAGATCACTTACCAACCATCGTTTCAATGTGATAGGATTAATGTTGAACTCTTTCACTAGACTCAGTTCGTGATACATATGCTCCAGTAAACTCAGCATCTGAAAATATCAACATGATATGTTTCATTCGAACCTACTCGGGCATTTCCGTAACAGAGAAATACGCAATCGTACCTACTCGGGCATTTCCGTAACTGAGAAATACGCAATCGTAACTCACCGGGCATTTCCGTAACTGAGAAGTACGCAATCGAAACTACTCGAGCATTTCCGTAACTGAAAAATACGCAATCGTAACTACTCGGGCATTTCCGAAACTGAGAAATACGCAATCGTAACTACTCGGACATTTCCGTATTTGAGAAATACGCAATCGTAACTACTCGGGCATTTCCGTTACTGAGAAATACGCAATCGTAACAAGTCGGGCATTTCCGTAACTGAGGTATACGCCTCGGCACTGTTTTATCAAACCATTTACGGAAATATTTAACTTACGCTCGAATTTAAATTCTTTATAATACTGTTACAACTGTAAAATGTGGATATTCGAGCTGTAATACTTATCAAGATCCAGTTAATGAAGTCTTACAGACAATACCTGTCCCGAATATACAGATGTTAAATAATTATACTGAATTTAAATTTGAACGTAAGTTTACGATTTCCGTAAGTACGTTGATAAAACGGTGCCCTCGTCCATAAGTGTAGGGTTACAAAGTTTGGTTATGCGGTTTCCGGTAACGGCCAATCATCAGTTTTTCAATTCTATCAAGAAGCCCTCCAATTACCGGTCTCCTTTTAGGAGTTGATACCTTCACAGGAGTAAGTAACCTTTTAATTCTCTTCGATTTTATCGTTTGATTCTCATGAGCGATGTTGTAAAGTAGTCAGTGATAATTGCGGCTTTCATATTATGTCCAAGGCGCTTACGTTAGATAAACGCCATGGAGTTCCGATTGGATATGTATATAATTGAAATATGTTTATCAAAGTCATTGGCATGATTGACTTTCATAGGGTAGACATTGATTTAAATATTATATATATAGCCTATTTGTACAATGATAAAGAGTTATAGGCGTTTACAATTATTTATGTATGCTTTTAAAATCGAAATCCTAAAAAGTTTCTACCAATTTACAGCAACATTATATCCAACAATAACAATGTTCAAATGGTAAACAAATAACAATAGTAATTCAAGCCATGCACACGTACACGATGCAATCGAACTTGAAATGTCACATAAAACGATCATGTGTCAATACCAAACGCGCTTAAGTGTGATGCCACGAGAAGTACATCACCGTCTAGTTTCTGACCCCAGAGCCATGACCTTCAATAATTCACTATATCGTATATATAACATACTGCTAAAAGTACAATCACGACACAATACTCTGTTTCTATCTATACCGTAAACATCAAAATCAAAACAACAGGGTGGACATATGCAATGCGCAAACATTTCGCTGAGTTAGAATGAAAAGGTCGTAAGAATTACTTAAGACTGATTCATATTTTAAATAAGCACCACATGGTGTTTCCTATGAGACTGAAAAATCTGTACCAGAAATTCTTTTGCTGTACGCTCAGCATGTAAGGGAAACTGACTTTCTAACTTTACTTATATTACATACCTCGTTAGGTTCCCAGTGCCATATGTCGAATGTTGGCATCTTCAAATAATCTATCGTTTCTTGTGACAGTGTATACTAAAATATACATACATGTGTTAGCATGACATCTAAGGACAGGAAGGGAAACTCATCGGTAAAGAAATAATACAAAATACATTAATTGTTATATAAATTATACAAAATACAGTAAACCTTTGTTAACACGAGCTTCGATATTACGATATTACTTCGATATTATTTTAATAGATGTTATAATCATAGTATGAATCTTGCATCGGTTATGACGCTGGTAACGTTATTTAGTGAATATTTAAGTTTTGGGTTTCACTGCCCTTTATTCCAATTCTGATATAATTACGATATTATAATTAAGATATCACAATGTTGCATAGTGACAGACCTGAATGAACGTCATATGACTATCCGTACATTTAGTTGTAACATGTAATACTAGTACTCTCTGCTTTTGCTATGGTCACAATACTAGTACGGTTTCCGTACGAATTAACCAACTCGTACGAATGTTTTTAATTCTATCCATGCGGACTCCGTACGTATGCCGTGCGAGTTCAGCAAAATCAACTCGTACGGAGCATGTAAAGAGCTCGTAGGGCAAATGTGACCACGATGTTATGAAACAAACAAAGAAATGAAGTTATAAAACAAATAAGCACACATTTTAGTACAAGAACAGCCACATCAGCACACAGGGAAATGTCATAAAGAAACATTTGTTTATAGTACGCATATATGGTAGTATAAATATATAGAATATAATAGTATAGTTTGGCGAATTTGACACGAACCTGACCTTTACGCAGGAATGTATTACAAGGTTCTCAGTTTGAATGTATCAATTTCTGCAAGCAAATCATGCACTATCGGTATTTCAAATGTGTGTTTGTATTACATCTCAGCGTCTTCGTGATACTCACTGACTATGAAAACATACAACCGTGGATATCAGTACAGATAGGGTATCGACTGTTAAATTATGCTAATCAAAAAGTCAGGTTCGTGTCAAATTCGCCAAGCTATATAGGCATGGAAAAGGCAATGCGTACACGCATACTTCACCGTATTAGACACACTTTATTTGATATTGATATTGAATGATAATAAGTTAATAACACAAATACCAATAAACAGCACTTATTATTACTGAAAAAAAAACAACATGTAATAGAGAAAGTACAGTTCTAAAATGACTGTTCACTTTCATTGTGACGAATACAAACAAGTTTGAAAAAGGCTTGAGGATAGGAAGTAAAACGAACTTATACAAAACAGGAATTTCAATACAAAGGTAATTTATATTTGCAACACACATATGTATGTGCTATTTCTAAAATCAATGTTTCACAGTGTGATATAGGCAGATCTACAACTTGACCTTAAGATGGTAGTATTGATATTAATACTTGGGTATAGAAAAGTTCCTAAGGCAATTATTTGAAGTAAATATACACCACCCTTAAACATATATCATATGAGCATTGCTAATCGAAACAAATATATTATAGTGCAAATCTCACACCAAAAGTTCATTCTAGGAGTATAACTTAGCTAAACCTAAGTTCTTTGAGCGCAAGCCCTTCAAATATACGTTATATGGGCATAGGCACTTTTCTAGCATACGTTATATGGATATAAGCGCATCCAACATACGTTATATGGACATAGGCATTTCAAACATACGTTATATGGGCATAGGCACTTCAAACATACGTTATTTGGACATAAGCACATCTAACAAACGTTATATGGACATAAGCACTTCCAACATACGTTATATAGGCATAAGCTTTTCAAACATACGTTATATGGGCATACGAATTTCAAACATACGTTATATGGACATAAACATTTCAAACATACGCTATATGGGTACAAGGATTTCAAACATACGTTATATGGGCATAAGCATTTCAAACATACGTTATATGGGCATAAGCATTTCAAACATACGTTGTATGGACATAAGCACACCAAACATACGTTATATGGACATCAGTATTTCAAACATACGTTATATGGACATAAGCACTTCAAACATACGTTATATGGGCATAAGCATTTCAAACATACGTTGTATGGACATAAGCACACCAAACATACGTTATATGGGCATAAGCATTTCAAACATACGCTATATGGGCATAAGCATTTCAAACATACGTTATATGGACATAAGCACTTCAAACATACGTTATATGGGCATAAGCATTTCAAAAATACGTTACATGGGTATAAACATTTCAAACATACGTTATATGGGTATTAGCATTTCAAACATACGTTGTATGGACATAAGTATTTCAAATATACTTCCACTCCAAATAGCCCTTTGAGGGCTGTTCTACTTCAACCGTAACAATCTAACACTAAGAATGCATAGGACTCTCAAAATGTCTTCAATTTTTATATGAAACGATACTTATTCTGATCTCGTCCGCTCTTTGTCTAAAGCGGTGGTCACAACTGGACGTGCGCACGTGATGTCTGTATGCAAAAAGCAGATGATACTTAGGAGTTCTTAGGTAGTCAGTATGGCCTCCGTACGTTTTTCGGAGCCCGTAGACACGACGCAGCACTTTTCGTGTATGTAGAACTTTAGCTGCGTTTGTCTGCGTGCTCTACGTGTTCGTCACCGTGCGGGCGACGCGCGTGCAACGTGCGTGCATTCTACTGCCAACTTACAACGCACGTGAGCAGTACGTGCAAGTATGGTCTCCGTACAATAACTTGACAATCAACCCGGAGATCGTACGATGTACGCTGCACGCACGTTGTACGCTCATACATCTTACTTGACAAGTGCACACGATGCACGCACTAACTTATGGTCAGGGAAAGCCGCGTGTGTGAAGTGCGTGTGGCTTACTTCCTCCTTACTTCTTCCCACGTAGCGACCGTAGCCTTGCAAAAACACGCACGTCGGGTTGTGACCAGGCCTTTACTGATGTTTCATATACCTGTTATAACTAATATTTCAAATTAAATGAACTAAACTTTGGGGATTTGGGTTGTACACTTGGTGCGCATGCGCATAAGGGGCAACAATGGGTGTATTGATTACCTTCTGGAACCCTGGAATATTTTTGGCGCGGGAAGATACAACTTCCATGGAACTGTTGGGAAATATAACACATATTATACATATATGGTTATCTCTCCATTGAAACTGCTAGCATTAATAACCACAAAACCTCTCCTAGTTTGCTACGTCCTCTAGTCAAACATTTATTCTGATATTTCTTGCCGTGTTTATTAATATAACCATGAGTGGCGTGGAGGCATTGCTTAAATCAACAATATCTTAGAAAAAAAAATCTAAGAACATTGTAAACGCGTACTAAGGTGTTGTATGCATTATGCTTTTTAAAAATGATACAAGTCAAATTTAATTGGCGGCACAAATCATGTTTGTATCTTAAGTTTCTCTTGTCGACAGTGTAGAACGTACTCTTACGAAGAGATATTTTGTGAAATAATGCACCAGATTTCAATATCATGAAACACTGAATATAAAAAATGTGCAACGAAAAATACACAAACAAAACAGTGCTAAACACAACTAATAACAAACAATGGGGGAAAATCAAGGAATCAAAATGCACACTGGTGTTCGTTGCCTAAGCCAAGCGCTGCGTAGCGCTTTCCTCGGTGAGTGATACATGCCTTCAATATTTAATTAAATGGGAGGTAACTGGATGAAAGCGCTCGGTAGCTCTTTGCCTAGGCAACGGGCACCGGGAAAGTGATTAAATAGGGAGTTTTTACCTTCGGGTATGCAGGGATATCCCGCTTCAAGCATATCTTCCTCTCGTCACTCAGCGAACTATAAAAATTATCGTGAGTGTTACTACCATACAATAAGGGTCTGAGATCGGGTAGATGAGTGTGTGGTTGTCAATACGCATGCGCCCCGCAGGTAAGGGAAATCATAAAAGAAAAAAGAGAAAAAATCACTAGTGTTAAACAAGGCCAAGGTATTAAGCCTAGGTCCTACTGAGCATTTTTGCCTCGGCGATGTACTACTAATTTAATACATGAGCATCGGAAGGCACCGTTGTCTTTGGTAATGGTAAGCTTCGGGAAAGTTATCAGGAAGTTTTGGATATCCCTATTTCCGATGCTTCCCGAAGCTTCTCGAAGCTTATTCATGTCAATCGGCAGTACTTGGCCGAGGCAAACAATGTTCAGTGTGACCTAGGCTTTAGACAAGCACAATATAGTAACCAATAACACAGGCAGCTGGACGTGTTCACTATACAACACATACATAGTATTCTTCAGTCACATCAACGCAAGTATTAGCATGACGGTGGTAAACCAAGCCCCTGTTCTCACAGCGAATTAGTTTCCTTGATCAAGCTCAAGTTCAACATTGATACACATTTATCAAACGGAAGAGTAGTTCTTTTCACACAAGGAACAACGAGAGTGATTTACATTTCAAAGACAATTGTGTTTGCATACAGTTAAACATTAAATAGTGTGCTTTTAAAATAAATTTAATCTGGGTTTAAGACATTGATCCGGATCAGTCTCAAATTAAAAATAAATAATTGTCGAAAATAAAATGAATTTACATTTTACAAGAAAAAGCAAATGCCTTGAAGGTGCTCAAGAACAAAAAGAATCGCGCTTAGATACCACACTGATATCTTATTCTTTGTGGAACTGTTCACATCAGCAGTGGTACTACCATACAACTTATACACCAGCAGTGGTACTACCATACAACTAATACATCAGCAGTGGTACTACCATACAACTAATACATCAGCAGTGGTACTACCATACAACTAATACATCAGCAGTGGTACTACCATACAACTAATACATCAGCAGTGGTACTACCATACAACTAATACATCAGCAGTAGTACTACCATACAACTAATACATCGGCAGTGGTACTACCATACAACTAATACATCAGCAGTGGTACTACCATACAACTAATACATCAGCAGTGGTACTACCATACAACTAATACATCAGCAGTGGTACTACCATACAACTAGTACACCAGCAGTGGTACTACCATACAACTAGTACACCAGCAGTGGTACTACCATACAACTAATACATCAGCAGTGGTACTACCATACAACTAATACATCAACAGTGGTACTACCATACAACTTATATGTCAGCAGTGGTACTACCATACAACTAATACACCAGCAGTGGTACTACCATACAACTAATACATCAGCAGTGGTACTACCATACAACTAATACATCAGCAGTGGTACTACCATACAACTAATACATCAGTCACCCAGCAGTGGTACTACCATACAACTAATACATCAGCAGTAGTACTACCATACAATTAATACACCAGCAGTGGTACTACCATACAACTAATACACCAGCAGTAGTACTACCATACACTAATACATCAGCAGTGGTACTACCATACAACTAATGCATCAGCAGTGGTACTACCATACAACTAATACATCAGCAGTAGTACTACCATACAATTAATACACCAGCAGTGGTACTACCATACAACTAATACACCAGCAGTAGTACTACCATACACTAATACATCAGCAGTGGTACTACCATACAACTAATACATCAGCAGTGGTACTACCATACAACTAATACATCAGCAGTGGTACTACCATATAACTAATACATCATCAGTGGTACTACCATACAACTAATACATCAGCAGTGGTACTACCATACAACTAATACATAAGAAGTGGTACTACCATACAACTAATACACCAGCAGTGGTACTACCATACAGCTAATACATCAGCAGTGGTACTACCATACACTAATACATCAGCAGTGGTACTACCAAACAACTAATGCACCAGCAGTGGTACTACCATACAACTAATATGTCAGCAGTGGTACTACCATACAACTAATACATTAGCAGTGGTACTACCATACAACTAATACATCAGCAGTGGTACTACCATACAACTAATGCACCAGCAGTGGTACTACCATACAACTAATATGTCAGCAGTGGTACTACCATACAACTAATACATCAGCAGTGGTACTACAATACAACTAATACATCAGCAGTGGTACTACCATACAACTAATACATCAGCAGTGACACTACCATACACTAATACATCAGCAGTGATACTACCATACAACTAATACACCAGCAGTGGTACTACCATACAACTAATACACCAGCAGTGGTACTACCATACAACTAATACACCAGCAGTGGTACTACCATACAACTTATACACCAGCAGTGGTACTACCATACAACTAATACACCAGCAGTGGTACTACCATACAACTAATATGTCAGCAGTGGTACTACCATACAACTAATAAATCAGCAGTGGTACTACCATACAACTTATACACCAGTCACCCAGCAGTGGTACTACCATACAACTTATACATCAGCAGTGGTACTACCATACAACTAATACACCAGCAGTGGTACTACCATACAACTAATACATCAGCAGTAGTACTACCATACAACTAATACATCGGCAGTGGTACTACCATACAACTAATACATCAGCAGTGGTACTACCATACAACTAATACATCAGCAGTGGTACTACCATACAACTAATACATCAGCAGTGGTACTACCATACAACTAGTACACCAGCAGTGGTACTACCATACAACTAGTACACCAGCAGTGGTACTACCATACAACTAATACATCAGCAGTGGTACTACCATACAACTAATACATCAACAGTGGTACTACCATACAACTTATATGTCAGCAGTGGTACTACCATACAACTAATACACCAGCAGTGGTACTACCATACAACTAATACATCAGCAGTGGTACTACCATACAACTAATACATCAGCAGTGGTACTACCATACAACTAATACATCAGTCACCCAGCAGTGGTACTATCATACAACTAATACATCAGCAGTAGTACTTCCATACAATTAATACACCAGCAGTGGTACTACCATACAACTAATACACCAGCAGTAGTACTACCATACACTAATACATCAGCAGTGGTACTACCATACAACTAATGCATCAGCAGTGGTACTACCATACAACTAATACATTAGCAGTAGTACTACCATACAATTAATACACCAGCAGTGGTACTACCATACAACTAATACACCAGCAGTAGTACTACCATACACTAATACATCAGCAGTGGTACTACCATACAACTAATACATCAGCAGTGGTACTACCATACAACTAATACATCAGCAGTGGTACTACCATATAACTAATACATCATCAGTGGTACTACCATACAACTAATACATCAGCAGTGGTACTACCATACAACTAATACATTAGCAGTGGTACTACCATACAACTAATACACCAGCAGTGGTACTACCATACAGCTAATACATCAGCAGTGGTACTACCATACACTAATACATCAGCAGTGGTACTACCAAACAACTAATGCACCAGCAGTGGTACTACCATACAACTAATATGTCAGCAGTGGTACTACCATACAACTAATACATTAGCAGTGGTACTACCATACAACTAATACATCAGCAGTGGTACTACCATACAACTAATGCACCAGCAGTGGTACTACCATACAACTAATATGTCAGCAGTGGTACTACCATACAACTAATACATCAGCAGTGGTACAACAATACAACTAATACATCAGCAGTGGTACTACCATACAACTAATACATCAGCAGTGATACTACCATACACTAATACATCAGCAGTGATACTACCATACAACTAATACACCAGCAGTGGTACTACCATACAACTAATACACCAGCAGTGGTACTACCATACAACTAATACACCAGCAGTGGTACTACCATACAACTTATACACCAGCAGTGGTACTACCATACAACTAATACACCAGCAGTGGTACTACCATACAACTAATATGTCAGCAGTGGTACTACCATACAACTAATACATCAGCAGTGGTACTACCATACAACTTATACACCAGTCACCCAGCAGTGGTACTACCATACAACTAATACATCAGCAGTGGTACTACCATACAACTAAGACACCAGCAGTGGTACTACCATACAACTAATACATCGGCAGTGGTACTACCATACAACTAATACACCAGCAGTGGTACTACCATACAACTAATACATCAGCAGTGGTACTACCATACAACTAATACACCAGCAGTAGTACTACCATACAACTAATACATCGGCAGTGGTACTACCATACAACTAATACACCAGCAGTAGTACTACCATACAACTAATACACCAGCAGTAGTACTACCATACAACTAATACATCAGCAGTGGTACTACCATACAACTAATACACCAGCAGTGGTACTACCATACAACTAATACAACAACAGTGGTACTACCATACAACTAATACATCAGCAGTGGTACTACCATACAACTAATACATTAGCAGTGGTACTACAATACAACTAATACATCAGCAGTGATACTACCATACAACTAATACACCAGCAGTGGTACTACTATACAACTAATACACCAGCAGTGGTACTACCATACAACTAATACACCAGCAGTGGTACTACCATACAGCTAATACATCAGCAGTGGTACTACCATACAACTAATACATCAGCAGTGGTACTACCATACAACTAGTACACCAGCAGTGGTACTACCATACAACTAGTACACCAGCAGTGGTACTACCATACAACTAATACACCAGCAGTGGTACTACTATACAACTAATACATCAGCAGTGGTACTACCATACAACTAATACACCGACAGTGGTACTACCATACAACTAAATGATCGTATTCAATGAGGCTTTCAATATTTGAATTTCAAACAGTGGAAATTTGACAAAGAAATGTGATTTGTGTACATTGGTTGATATCTAATAAACATCATTGTATCGCCCTGAATATCAAGTAATGTCTCGAGTAGCTAGGTGAATTAAAATGTCATACAATCTTGCAAACATTCGGAGCCATTTTGAAACTTGGCCTTTCTGAGGTTTAGTGGTGTATTATGTATTGTGCCGAGAAATTGTGGCCAGAATTGATTTTAGGGTTCCTCTGCTTGGCTGTTAAGTTGAGTACTGCCTTCCCTGTCCGATATTTTTGTATTATTTTGTTGTCGTGTGTGTTTGTGATGAAGCATCTTTGTGTTTAAATTATCCCTGTTGATACAGAATCGATACAAGATTCTCAAGTTCGGCATCTCGTTTGAAATAAAAAAGGGAGTCAAATAATAAAAAAGGTTCGTAGGGATTCCAGAAATGTAGGATAGGGATCACTACACACCAATAATTAAACAATTTAGGTTAAAACTTTACACAATATCACATTGGGGGTAATGGATGGAATAAAAAAAGTCTATATGAAGCAATTTAAAATCGAAATAAACAACAGCAAAACCAGACATGTAAGTATTCATAAAATAGCTTAATGCAATTAATAATATAATATATTGTTATATGCACATTGTCATGGTAGAATTTTATTCACATCATATACACTGGGTTAAAACTCACAATGATAAAAATGGGAGATAGCAAATGCGTATGTAAACTTTGTCGTATGAACAGTATGGAGTCAGAATATCATATACTAAGCATCTGTTCCGCAAAATTAATTCACGTGTAAAACGTCAGTTACTAGAAGATTTAGATATCTTCGTACCGAGTATAGCCTTTATTTGCCGATCAGCTTTCTGCTGAAATATGACAGGCATATGAGTGCCTTCACCATGATTTGGACCCATCAATCGCGCTAACCACTTAGCTACGGAGGCACATATTAAATTTTGCAAAACGTATACTGTGCATATATCATTTTGTGCAGTACATTTGTGTAATAGTTGTGTGTTATAGTTTGCATAATATATTTGTGACTCGTGCCTCGTGTATATAAAATGTATACAAAACACATAGTATGGGTGAGGTATATGTGTTTGTAACATAGATATACACGATGTACGATATTAATAATTATATATATATATTTTTTATTTATCTATAAAATAAATACACCATTTACAGCCCGAATAAGGTTAACATGTCTTTACCAATAATGCCGAATGTGATTGTCAACGAATAATACAACAAAAATCATACATACATAATATGGATATTTTAAGATTTTAAGTACACTTATAGGGGCTGAAATGACACTTAAAATAAGTCAAAATGAGGGTTCGCTTGTTGACAATCATTTATACTAGCACGACAAAAAAGCCAATGTGAATCGACAACTTACCTCGAGTCTTCGATACTGCATAATACCAAATATGGACTTTATGTACAAAGTAACAATATACACTCAAAACTATGGTGACACAAAAGCGACACGCGTATTGTATGCTCAAGTGAAATAAAACATAAGTTGCGTGTCACTCTTGTGTCACCATAGAAGTTCACATATAGTTGTTTATCTTATACAAATAACACATTTAGAGAAAAGATAAAAATGTCACACAGGAATAAGTTCTAGATAAACATGCACGCTACATTCACTATGGTGACGGCATACACGCACTTTAACATTGACAGCAAAATCTATCAGATACTTTTTAAGCACGTGCTCCGTAAAATTGTAACTCTCACTTTCGTAAGCACGTGCTCCGTAAAATCGTAACAAATTCTTTGGTAAGCACGTGCTTCGTAAAAGTGTTACAAATTCTTTGGTAAGCACGTGCTCCGTAAAAGTGTAACAAACTCTTTGGTAAGCACGTGCTTCGTAAAAGTGTTACAAATTCTTTGGTAAGCACGTGCTTCGTAAAAGTGTTACAAATTCTTTGGTAAGCACGTGCTTCGTAAAAGTGTTACAAATTCTTTGGTAAGCACGTGCTCCGTAAAAGTGTAACAAATTCTTTGGTAAGCACGTACTCCATAACATTGTAACAAATAACATCACAAAGCTCGTACGAGTCACTTTGTGACAGATGCGCTTAAATAGAACGAACTAGAATGATTTTATATGATATATTCGGAAAGCATCATGATTAATCCGATTCACGTGATTTATTTACGTCAACCATAAAATATATCCCTAAGATGCATCCCGATTAGTCACAATCAAGTACATCAATAAGTTTAGAAACATTTAGAGGACAAAGAAAAAGAAAACAACAGTACAACGAACAGGCAATATTTGATAGACCTCGTCTCCTATAGATATACATGTACAGCAAAATGAGAATCAAGTTTATGTTTCGAATCGTACACGTGGACGCGCATACTAGTATCTGATACTGAATACGAACGTTTTTAACAATGTGTCACTTTGGTTCAAAACACAACTCGTCATAATACTTGTAAGATGTGACTGTATAGAAACGGGGGTCTTCTACACCGTCATTTTAAACCGAAAACTCAGACTTAAAATTTGCTAAATTGAAAATGACTAGAGTTTCTTGTTTAATGCTTCTAAGCTAGTACAAGTTTGTCCGTACCCACTGTACATGTGTGCCAAATTATACAAACAAAGTGTATATTAGATCGATATATTTATTACATCAAGATAATGAAATATAAACTTATTTATAAATCTATGCCTGAGTTTCGGTCAAATATTGTTTGTCAGAGTTGAAGCTCCGATCTACAACAGTGATCATTTCCTACTTGATACTGCGACAGTGGCAACATTTTAGTCAAATGCATCCTACTTGGAAAAATATACTAAATTGTTCATAATCATGTTTTTAAAGAAAATGTTTAAAATCGCACCTCATTCTGTTGAAATCCACAAACTTCTTCTGCGCTTTCCAAATCTGGTCTTTTATCTCAGAAATATCCTTTTTACATTTTTCAATTTCCACCGCTTTCAGTCCCTCGACTGGAAGACAAAAGAGATAGAAACTGAGATAATAATGATAATAATGATAATAATAATGATGATGATGATGATGATGATGATAATAATAATAATAATAATAATAATAATAATAATAATAATAATAATAATAATAATAATAATAATAATAATAATAATAATAATAATAATAATAATAATAATAATAATAATAATAATAATAAAATAATTAATAATAATAATGAAATAAATAATAATGATAATAATAATAAAGACTGTATTTGAAAATGTTGAAGTTGAGAAAACTTATAATAGACTAAGCATATTTACAGTGTTACAATTCCAAACGACAGTTCGATCGGAGCCAGTTTTCATGATAGTATTAATTAACAATGTACAAGATGTATCAAATAGTATCTTCCCCAAGAACATGCGGATCATCAATACATGCCCTTCGGATATGTCGAGCACCCGGTTATTCCTCGAGATAACGAAATTTTACTGTATTAGCAAAAGTACAATACTTAGCCCCTGTAGAATTGTAACAGTACGGTCAATGTTCTGTATGACACGCTATCGTTTTTAAGACCATTTAATATAGACATTGGTGACCAGTTCAGTATATTGTTAAATCGATTGTTGACAAATAGTTTGGGACTTGTTACATGTGAAAATACCGACGCCATACGAAATATGTGCAGCAGAATACTTTAAAAACGTTCATGCTGTTATTTTTTACAAAACGCAAGCTTTTCTTTTGTCCAAACGCCGTGCAAAAAAGTAACCACACATTTTATAATGCTAGATCTACTGTTAAAATTTACATGTTGTACAATACAATTTCGCACAAAAAATTGCCCTGAAATCCTAGGGTTTTTGCTGCTTCGGTATTTTGGACTTGTCCCGTGGATATACGTAGTATTAAGACTTCGGAGTTCAATGGCTGATGTTTCAGACAAAATATATCCTACTTACTAAATAAGCTTCTTAAATTTTAGTGCAACAGACAAAATGATCTTAAATATATTGTTTCCGATAAGAATCTAAAAACTCTAAGCAGTATAAACTTTATAAAACAAACGTCGCTATAAGCTTCTTACATCGTAAACTATAACTACGTCATACCAACTACGGCGTAACCATAGCAACCATAGAAACAGTGTATATTTACTGTGTCTTTCTTTTAACGTTTTCTAGGTGAATTACAGGATGTTAAACTATTAGTATATCGAACGCTCGGTGCACATTTATGGTAACTACAATTCATAGAAGCATGTACCATAGTTTTGCACTGAGCCCTTAAGGACGCTCGTTCCTTTTCAGTTGAGCGAAGTTTAAAAACCTCAGTCCCTTAGACGTATCTCAAGCATCTTACTGCCATGATCAAAATGTATGCAAAAGTGTAAAATTGACGTGGTAGTACATTTCAATGCATTTATGTCGAGATAATTCTGAATATTAAATACTAATTTACATTATTGATACACAATATCGAAGATCTACTGATGAGCCTTAAGATTTATCCCAAATGGTTTTAAACACCAAATCTCACGAATTGGTTACAACGTTTGTAAAACGTAATAATATGCACTCGATCATATCAAAACTAGTTAATATTTTAGAACCGAACTCCGAACTATTTAGAAGAAGTTTCTTTTGCGTTAATATCTTAAGGGTATTGACTAGCAAATTCAGGAGAAACAACCCTCAAACCGTTAACATATTTGATTTAAACATTTATTAAACACGTAAATATCGCGAAAACTGTAGACAACGGATGCAAAACGTTCAATTTAAAAACATCTAGCCAAACAATCGCCATGGAATTTGCTATGAAACTTCTATAATTGTTACTGTACTTGGTGCATACTAGTATATAAGAAAATCGTATGTTGTTCAACGATTTTTCATGTCAAACATATTTAAAAAAGGACATATTTTAAAATATTATTTAAAAATACAAATAACTTACAAAGTATATAATACAGTTTACTATTTGATTCCTTACCTGCGTAATTTCATGTATACCAAGTTTTATGCTTTTTGAAACAAATCTTTTCGGTACAATACATTTTAGAATTTTAATGGGTTGTCCTCTAAATCTAAGAATATCTTAAAAACTAGCCGAGCCAAACTGTTGGAAATTTTCTAAATGATTGGCATTAATCTGAGCTTCATAAAAATAACAGGTTTTATATACCTTGTACAGAAAATTCAAAAGGAACGAATGTCCTTGATAATGTCCTATACTCGTGCATAACTGTTTTCAGTGTTCCGTTCTCTAAAAGTCCCATTGTCCCATGAAGACTAGATATTGTTACATCACATGAATTAGGTTAGTACTAACGTAGCGAGTACGTATAATCTTATACGTAACATGTGTGATATAAGCTATACTACATTGGCGTGTTTTTTTCTAAATAAATTGATGCGTTTTTTGCGTTTTTGGAATCATATAAAGAATCTACCAATCGTTGTCAATTGATATCTTTATATTAAACTCGTTCGGGAAATATTATTAAGCTCGCCTAAGGCTCGCTGTGCACTCGGTTAATATAAATTTATATCAATTGGCAACTCGTGATAGATCCTCTATAAATATATTATATCAGGAATTTTATCGTAAGAATTAATAGACCAGTTCCTGATTATATATAAACTCGATTAAATCCAAGAACAATTTCAAATAGACGGCTCAAGAGAATTCAATCATTTTAATAATTAAACAACAGTTTTTCTTTGTATAATAAATCATATTAGTTTTTGTTGCTGGTTGAAATTTCTTTTGAACAGACATGCGTAAACATGTCACACGCGTATGAAATACTAGTCCTTCGTGTGATGTGTTGCCTTCTAGATTTGTTGTTTGCTGGATTTTTAATTTTCCTTTTTTATTCAGATGTTCTTAGATTATGACATCCTATAAAAACTTCTACATCATGTACACTTACATAGTCAAAATTTAATGTAAAACAACGCATTATGGCTGGGTCGTAGTCAGAAATATAGAGAACGTATAATTGGACCAGACATTTGTGAAAGGGCATGCTACACTTATATTCACGCGTCGTGTTTCTATAACTATGATGTCAATGACGCGTAACGTTATAATAAAATGGTAAGGTACAGGGTGTCCAAAAAGAAAATATACAGTTTCGGGATATTTTTTTTATCAAATCTCTACGTTCTGCTATTGCAAAGAAAACTTGCACATGGTTAGATGAAAGATTGAATTTTTTTCCTGGTACCATTGAAAATTGTAACTCGCATAATTTTTGAAAAATCTCAATTTCCTAAAAATACCTTATTTTGACAGCGACATAATTTTGACTTAATTTACGACGTTTTCACAATTTCTGTCCGTATGATGTTTTCCGTCTTGCACGCATTCTTTAAAAGTCATGATTATAATTTACACATATTTCTACAAACATTAGACGTACATACATTGTGAAAACGGTGTAAATTACGTCACAATGACGTCACAGACAAATATGGTAATTTTAGAAAATTGAAATTTTAAATAATATATTCATGTTACAATTTTCAAACTGGTGCCAGAAAAACTTACTTTTTTTACTAACCATGTGCAAAATTTCTTTGCGATTGCAGAATGTTAAGATTTGATTCAACTACACTGGAATTAAACATGTATACTCTTTTTGGACATCCTGCATGCTACATGTATATTTAGTTAACTTACATTCGAGTTTTCTTTCTAGCGCTGAAAGCCGTGTGGAAATTTCTGATCGCATTTCTTCTACCTTGAAAGCTCTGAAATCATGAAAAGAAAGGAAAGATTAAACGCCATCAGATGAAAACTACCAATACTGTAAAATTATTTTATTTTGATGGGATGAAATTTCGTGGTTTTGGTGAAAACAAAACCGATTCGATGGGACTTAAATTCGTGTTTTTTTTATTTCAGGTAATAATTACACAAAACAATCCGGGAATGATTAAAAGGTAATCTTCTTCTAACTTAACGTCGCTAAGATTATCATTTATGGCTCAATAACTCGTACTTTATTTGTGTGTGTTTACAATGGGATTTTTCATCGTCTACACAATATGTGTCTATAGTGTACGACGGCTCATTCGTTCAGCTAGTTTTCTTATAGTTTAAGTTCCAGTGCCAAATACAACAATTCCTTAGCAAGCAAACTACGTACGTTGGAATTGTTGCAAACCGACTAAACAACAGTAGCACACATTGAAGAGGCAACGTGAGCAACAAAAACTTGTAGAAGTATCTAAATCCACTTACTTGTTGAATTGGTCGGCCACGTGGGACATCAGTTGAGTAAGAACTTCACTGTCACCTAAAATATCAGAAATTGTATATTATTACTAATTATCCAATACATCTGGCCTGGTGATTATAAACGTTTCTCACTCCAAGCTCCATGCTTCAACTTGAAAACCCCCCAGCTGTTTTTAGAATTTTGCATCAGAACCAACCCCAACTTGTAGCAAATGATCTAATTAAGAAATTGAACCCCCGTTTCGTATGTTTCCATTCAGTAACAAAGAAGTTACAGCAGTTTCTGTAACTATGAAATACTCCAGTTGGAGTAAAGAGTACGATTTAGGCATGGAGTACGTACTCCAGTGTTTATAATCACCGGGCCAGGTTATTCCTCCTAAAACGAAATTGAGAAGTGACAAACTTTTTAATCATATAAATATCACGTTCGAAAAGGAAAGCTACAATGAATTGCGTTAAGAATATCCATGGAAACGGAAAATGTAAAAACATAGATACTATTAATTAAAGACCGTCTTTAGGACTTATGAAAAACTGGTCTTCTAATTATGCAGCTTTTAATATTGAAATAAAATAAAGAGCAACTATGTGAGTAGTGCTTACAGATTGTTATAAGTTTGACTTTGTGATTAATACCCAAGTCAAATTGGACCTACGAGCTCCGTACGAGCTCCTTACGAGTTTATTTTTCTGAACTCGCACGACGTCCGTACGGAGACCACACGCAGCCCCTACGGATATCGAGATTCGTACGAGCATCGTGGAGGACTCGGTGATCTGGTGAAACTATACATTATGTACAACTCGTACGAGATCCGTACGAGCTGAGAACAGAAGCTAAGAACCTACAAATACTGTTAGGATTAAAATATTTTAGACTCGTATGAGTTTGAAATCCGTACGGACATCATACGAGCATTGTGACCGAAGCATAAGTGATTTGATAATAATAAATCATTGCGATGATTTTCAACACGTATATTCATATTATCCGACAATGGTTGATTGTGTCCATATTTTAGACCAGTACATGTATGCAATTTGTGGCATAATTTGGTATTTAGCTATCTTTGATGTTTTTCTTCTTCTTCAAATAATGATATTTTAAAATATTTAATAAATAACGTTACATATAGTTTATTTTGAAATATATTAGACATTATGCCCATGAATACACAAATGTACATACAATATATACATGAAAACATAATTATATAACTATTACAAGGTCAACAATCAATATATTGCTAATATAAAGAACAGTAGAAATATATTAGAATATCACACGAGTTTACACAGTGTGTTATGTATATCTACAAACAAAAATATAGTCAGCGGTCAAAAAATGTCATTGCCATATGTCATTTAGTTGTGTACATAAATGACAAAATTTCTATCAATACTGAGTTGATTATGTACATTTCATTCATTCATAATCAAACAGAGCAACACATACATTTGTAGGTTAGTTACAATTCTTTGGGTGAAAACTAGTTGGTTGGCTTAAATACTAGTTATGACTTTTAACGATGAAATTTAGAGGAACTCGTGTTGCATGCCCATTGTGCTGGAATCTAAAAAGTTCAATATCTGATCATTCACATTACGTGTTTTTAGCAATGGTATCTGCTGATAAATTCACAACGACATTTAAAACCATTCAAACGTCTTTAACTGACGTAATTGAAAATGAAACTCATAAAATAAGTTTTTTTCCATTTTAATTAAACAATCTCGAGTGTAACATTATGAATAACAGGCGTCTAATTGAACCAGACAGACACAAAATGAAGACAGAAATATTATTGTTTTGTGTAGAAATTAGTATTTTTTTCTCGCACGTACGTTGTTGCTATTTCACAGCATTTTGGTTTACGACAAACATTGTCATGGAAAACGTGTGATTGTAAACACATCTTTGTTTTCTCGAGTATAGGACGCTTTTCAAAAATAATTAAGGTGGTTCCTTTTCGCAATTCCCAAAACTCAATCACAAAACAAGAGCGCCTGGTTAAAAAATTGTTTGGAAAGGTAACGTGTTTAACAATTTTCTCCAGAATATTGCAAATTATGCTTAGGAAAATTTAAGAATCTTTTGAATGTTGGTTTACTATGGCGTGTAAAGTGTTGCAATATTGTATGTTTAAAAAATATGGTATATTTTTATATATTCATTGTATACGGAACTTTTTTTTTATAAAACAAGAAATAATTGTTGTAAAAGGCAAAATATTTATTCAATGTGAAAAAATTTTATTTGATAGTTTCAAAATTTTTATTCTATCCTTTAAAATATTTGTTCTATGTGATAAAAATATTTATTCTATACGTTTAATATTTTTGTGCAATCCTGCAAAAATATTTGTTCCATGTTAAAAGTATTTATTCCATACTTTAAATTTTTTTGTGCTATATTAAATATTTATTGGATGTTGTACAAAATATTTATTCGATAATTTGAATGCTGGGAAGGACGACCAATTGTAACGCGTCATCTGATTGGATCAATGCAATGTAATGATCCATCCGCAGGTTCACCTACGGATACCTTGTTACGACTTTTACGACCTCTACCCCGGTCAATTTGCGCATCTTCTCGGCCAACGACGGCCCGCCGCGAAGCGGGCCCACGGGTCCAATCTGAAGAGCTCATTAACTGGAGCGATCGGTAGTAGCGACGGGCGGTGTGTACAAAGGGCAGGGACGTAATCGACGCGAGCTGATGACTCGGAATTAACCAGACAAATCGCTCCACCAACTAAGAACGGCCATGCACCACCACCCACCGAATCAAGAAAGAGCTCTCAATCTGTCAATCCTAACGGTGTCCGGGCCGGGTGAGGTTCCCCGTGTTGAGTCAAATTAAGCCACAGGCTCCACTCCTGGCGGTGCCCTTCCGTCAATTCCTTTAAGTTTCAGCTTTGCAACCATACTCCCCCCCGGAACCCAAACACTTTGGTTTCCCGGAGTCTGCCCGCCGAGTCATTGAAGCAACTCCGGCGGATCGACAGTTGGCATCGTTTATGGTCAGAACTACGACGGTATCTGATCGTCTTCGAACCTCTGACTTTCGTTCTTGATTAATGAAAGCATGCTTGGCAAATGCTATCGCTGTAGTTCGTCTTGTGACGGTCCAAGAATTTCACCTCTAGCGCCGCAATACGGATGCCCCCGTCTGTCCCTATTAATCATTACCTCGAGCTCCGAAAACCAGCAAAATAGAACCGAGGTCCTATTCCATTATTCCATGCACCATTATTCAGGCGGTAGTAGCCTGCTTTGAGCACTCTAATTTCTTCAAAGTAAACGTTCCGGCCGGCCGAGACACTCAATCAAGAGCACCAAGGCGCGGACAACCGGCGTTGAGGTCAGGACGAGCAGTGACCGTCGCGAGGCGGACCGCAAGCCTGCACCCGATATCCAACTACGAGCTTTTTAACTGCAGCAACTTTAATATACGCTATTGGTCGCGACCAATGAAGTCTGTCGTAACAAAACAGCAAATTTCCCAGCATTCAAATTATTGAACAATTATTTGTAACCGATACAATAAAAAAATTCGATTTATCGAATAAATGTATTTCACATTCCACAAAATTTTGAAAGTATTAAATTAAATATTCAAAGAATGGAATAAATAGTTTAGACATTGAACAAATATTTTACAGGATTGCACAAAAATATTTGACGTATTGAATAAATATTTTATCACATAGAACAAATATTTTATAGGATAGAATAAAAAATTTGAAACTATCAAATAAATACACTCAACCGCTTTAAAAACGCACCACTATTGAAATTTATCAAATTTTGTCAAAATACATTTTTTGCCAAAGTAGATAGTTTACGGGGTTTGTTCAGTTCATAAGCTTGACCTAATTAAAGAAAACGATTTATTTTTCATTCGGAATACCCCGCCCAGAGAACTTTTTTGATTTTGCATGTTTTGCGCGTGCAGCTCAAGCGCGTCAACCTGTGTGGTCAAGATTACTTTTAAACTGTACGCTGTTGGTTTACACATTGAAAAAACAACATTAACAATATTTGCTAATGGTAGTTTTATGCTGCGAATATCTCGAATGTTTGTTCTCGATGATTGTGCCTTCGCTTCCAACTGAAAAGAGCCTCGGTGCCTTAGCATGGCGGTTCAGCCGCCACCATACAATACATGTAGGCTTAGAACATCGAATCCTAGCAAATGGCACAGTCAAAGACCGACCTGGATGAAACCAGCTAAAGGTATTGAGTCCAAGCTAGAAGGAAACATGACACAGGTTGTGTCACTGTAAATGGTTCCGCATGGCTGCAAACAGTGTCAAAATAATGCCGGGTGTCAATCAACGAGCCAAAAAGTACATTAGTGCATTTTCATAATTATTTCTTTCACAATTGTCAATAAAAAGGAAAATTATTTTAGTACAATTTAATTGAGTTTTCTCCCGTTAAGAGCCTTAAGTCCCAACTTTTTGTCTTCAAGCTCCTTCATAGTGTTGATTTGAGGTGCCATATAAGCACCACGGGATATGTCCTGACAGTCTGATGCTCATAACCAAGACTTAAAGTTTAAATAAGGCTTGAATCCATCATAGGTTCACATAATGCGCATATCTGAACCGCACTTGGTCGTATGGTATTAGCCAGACAGCCATAGCCACATAACATTTATAATTCAAGTCAAGCTTTGCTTGAATGGTGGGAAATATCACGTCGAACATAATTCTATCCTATTACGTAATTAATATTATGCTTTAGGAGGAGATACCACGTGCATGTATCAATGTATCGGGCTCTTATACTAGCTTTTGAAATTGTGACTTTCACTTTCATGGGTCTCAGTGTTATCTATATCATACTTCATTTTAAACTCGTAATAATGGCTTGAAAATCACACACTTCGTTGAATACAGACTGAAGATTATTAATCAGAAAATAAATAACCATAAATTGACGTTTTCATTACTAAAACCGATATTACATATGTGGTGCGTTTTTAAAGCGGTTGAGTGTATTTTTCACATTGAATAAATATTTTACTTTTTACAACAATTACTTTTTGTTTTAGAATAAAATTTTACCGTATACAATGAATATATAAAAATAGACCATATTTTTTAAACATACAATAATGCAACACTTTACACGCCATAGTTTACAGAACGGGTGTTGTTTAAGTCAAACCAAACCATGCCGGTTTTTATAGTTTTTATCGAGTCATATGGTGGCGATCGGTTGGTGTAAGTAACACCGAATTAACCGCTTTGAGCTTAAGCTTTATAAAGCCATTTATAACATAAGTTAAATTTTAAAGTCAATGTCGTGTGTAACATAGAGGCCGCGTATCGAAGCTGAAACGATCTGATGCTCAGGGCTGTAAGGACTAAACGTTCTCATTTTGTTCACTCGGTGTATTAAACAACACACATTTAAAAAAGCATTTTGAAATAACGTTACATGTAATGGCTTACAGAAAAATGGTTTAAAAACAGCGCTTGTTTAATGGACTTTTTGAAGGTGAAATATATCAGTTCGGGACTACAGTGTAATGTCTGCTTTTTTGCACAACAAAGAACAAAAAAGAAAACTCATGTCGAATGAAATTAACGTTCATACTTCCGCTTCCCGTCTTGGGAAAAGATTAATTTTCCGTTTTTAATCATATGTCAATCATCATGCATGAAGCACCATATGAGCTTGCATTCTGATGATTCTTTTCTCGCCAGGGAATTTGAAATAATTAGAATTTTTCATTTTGAATCACACGCCAGAGATTGTGAAGATTTGAGATTAAAATTTTTGAAGACATTATCAGAATCTGTAACATTAACATATGAATCCTAAATACTCTTATACTATTAAGGAATAGAATATAGTTTATTTTTTTAGTTTGTTTTTTCAAAACAACAATAATACAACTGTTTAAATAGCATGGTGATAAATTGCGAGAAAGTATTCATATTATATGATATCAAATATGAAGAAATAGTTTATGTATGAAACACGTCAGGCAAATTTTGGTCCGGGTTCGAGAGAGACATCTTTATTATGAAATATACGGATGTGGTAGTTTTATACTGGTACTATTATATGTTACGCATAATCTCTCGTATTATTATAAGGTTTTGATATAACGCAAACGTTATAAATCGTATGCACATCGGAGACATTATAATAACATCACACACAATTGCCATTTTAAACAAAGGAACAGTCGTGAATACACAATCTACGTTGTTGCCTTCGTTCGTCTCCAGGATATCACGATTTTATTATTTCTCCAGAGGGCACGATGTTGTTTCGAATCCATTAGATGAAAAATGAATTATGAAACCATGAAGTCAGGAAGTTGTAAATTGTAAAATCGTGAAACCTTAAAGCTAAAATGCCATGCCGGCCTTGTGTATGTTTTGATTTCAGCCGGTGTCTACAGAACTGTCTTAAAATAGCTTTAACATTTCTTCCTTGGTATGGGACATATCTCTGGTTTATAATGAGAAGGTCGTAACTTCTACTTACGAACTTATAAGACTGATAATACTACTATATGAAATCTGCATCATAATGCGCTTCTTATGAGCCTATTTTCATGAAAATCGGAACTTGTCATGTTGACCAAAATGAAGTTGTAAAAGCTTGTCTTTCCTTTAGTACAAGGTAAATTTCAGACAGGGTTTTTCTTGTTTTCTCAAAACAATGATTTTGTAGTTACGACCTTCTCATTCTAAGCCAGCTATATGTATTCTGGCTGACTGGCGGGCATGGCTCAAAATCATTTGGCTTGACATTGGATTTGCTTCTGGATTACTGGTACATTGTTATACCACGCGCCTTAATATAAGCCACATTACCCCTGCCAATTGCGTTTATGTCTGGTCTCTCAATTTGTGCTAGTAATTAAATTGTTACACTCAAATGCGTTATTTATCTTATAATAATAAAGAACACATACGCACACAGTACACGTATGTAATGAATCTAATCACCAGCCTCTACTAACAATATTTCATTTTGACCAAGCACTAGATCTAGTATTTACTAAGAACGTGTGGCGAAAGTAACATAATTAAGACACAAAACACGTCCTGCTCAACTGCGCTCTTTACGCCATTAAACCTTATAATTCGGACTAAACGTAGAAAATAATGGGAACTCTACATCTAATACTTTGTCATACACACTTTTATGAGTATGTCATATTTCATCAAACGAACTGTAGTAGATAATGTAAAATCAGCCAAGGAAGACATCACACCCCCGTGAACAACCGAGCACAGAAAGCAGAAATGACACAGTCCATCATCACACGACACAAGAGTGCTAGGGCAAACACAATCGTGTTATTTCCGTTTGTCTCCGATAATCAAAACCGAGGTGACCAGAATGGTGGAAACATTGCTAGAATATTTAAGAATAACTTCACATGGTAAAACTCTATAAAATATTCGATGCTATAAGTGCATGCTAAAGTTTTCCGTGATTTTGGACTTGGTGTGTAGTTTAGATTTGATGTTACATTAATATTTAGTTATTTACCTGTATGTATTCAATTAGTAATACTAATGAAGGAGCTATCCCTTTCGAAAGAATAGCCGGAACTACAGTTAGCTCTTTGCTCAGTTACACCCAGTTACACATAGATACACAAAGTTTACCTGACGGACGAGCCAATGTTTATACCCGTGCTCATTTGACGTTATACATGTAGTCTGATCTTAATAAAGACTAACCTTAGAAGCCTTGAAATGATCGCCAGTTTATATATTGACATCATATAGAAGATTGATCAATAACGGAGAAAGTACAAATCAAGATTGCTTGATTATTAATGAATGATATCGTAATAAATCGGGCATTGACCGCGGCACTTAAATCCCAGATGTTTTCAAATAATTATCCAACATATAACAACATCTCCTATATAATTCTCCTAATGATTTTGTAATTGATATTTGATTTAAAAAAGTTTATCCAATTTTATTTACTTTCCAACTGTATTCGCAAAAAAATGTATATAGCATTTATATAAATTAATGGTGGAGTGAAATGATTTAAGACTTGCGTATATAAATGTTTATCGCTGGCTTAGAACTAGAAAGTCGTAAGTACAAAATTAATATGTTGAGAAAACACGAAAAAAAACTGTCAGAAATTTACTCTTTACTTATGGAAAACAAGCTTTTAAAACTGTTTTGTCAGAATGACAAGTTCCGATCTTCATGAATATATGCTCATAAGAAGCGCCTTGTGATGCTGATTTCAAATATGGATCAGTCTTTTAATGTCGTATACGGTACTTACGACATTCTCATTCTAAGCCAGATGCATTATAACAGTAAAATTACCAAAAATGATTTGGAAAATTGCATTTTGTAATATTATAAAAAAAACCTAATAGCTGTTAGTATTTCTTATTACGTAAAAGCTATGCTACAAAACTAATACAAAACTAGCCACGTGTTTTCCTAAAATAGATGTCCCTTGAAGAATAAAGACAACCTCGGCATTTTAAAGACAATTATCTAGTATACATTGAATCGTATTTCGTGTTTCGTGTCTCGTATCACCAATAACAACGACAACCTGTTGCTACTAGTATATAGAACATGAATTGCTAAGCATATGAGACAAATTTCATTAAAATGTCAGCGTTGAGTACGAAGTTATGAGAAAATCTGTGATACTGTGTCTCCAAAGTACGCTGTGTCTACTAAGTTTTATCTTGCATTTCGTTTCGGCAAGATGATGCTGATGGGAGTTTTGTTTTTACCATATTATACATGGTTTGTTTTCCATTTCTTTTTTATATATGCATTCTCAGTACATTTTCATGTATATTTTTGTATTCATTGTATGAGCTCTCAAACACTGGAGGTAATAGAAGTATTATTATTTTCCATATTTCTCTTTTTTAGCAAAATAATATTTTTATTATAAATTATATCTATGTAATTTTATGTCTATATACTATATATCATATTATGTAACATTGTTATATGGTGTAAATATTATGCAAATACGTGCATATATGACAAAAAGTTAATTGAAACAAAAGAAACTCCAGTCTTTTGTTCCAACGTTTCGACTACTAAATATTGAAGTCTTCATTCTAAGGATTTATTTTATAAGAAATGAATGCTGTTATGATGAATGTTATAAATGAGACAGAAATAAAGAAGATACATAGCTACACCCAATGTTGTAATCACCTTATATGGTCATGTAAGATGCATTATCGCTATTATCACAATTATCATGTAGTTTCCCCGACAAACTGACATATCGCGCAACTCAAAATTAGCCATGTTCTTGATTTCTGTTTGAGTGCTGTTTTGCGTCATTGTGACGCAGTTTTTGGATGTCATCGTATTTTTCCAAGTTTAATTTCAATTTCGAAATGACCATCGACCCTTGCTCGACACCAGCCTGTAGTTATACAAGACGTTACTCATCGTAACTACTCGGGCATTTCCGTAACTGAGATACGCACTTTTGTTGGATAAATTCTGATTGAAGAAGCTACGAGTAGGCAGTAATGTACTTGTTAGAAGACGTCAATGTCACGAACCAGAAAGGTTAAGAAAAAAGTCCAGGAGGCGATTTGTAAACATTCAGCAATAGTTTAAATGTTCTCCGTAATAAAACAACACGTATGTGAAATTTCACGATAAGCCTTTAAGTTGGCGATTGCTGGAATAGTTTATTAAATTCAGCATCGATCAAATGGAGTGAAGTTCTGACCAAATCGAAAATTTCAACATTAGTTTAGATCACTGTCAAACACACATTTTATGCCCTTGCAAAACCATACTCTCTTATTTATTTTATTAAATAATACCTTGTTATTTTGTCTTAATATCAGAACAGAACAGAACAGAACAGAACAGAACAGAACAGAACAGAACAGAACAGAACAGAACAGAACAGAACAGAACAGAACAGAACAGAACAGAACAGAACAGAACAGAACAGAATATGAAGTGTTCTACAATACATACTTTAAGTATACGAGAATGAAGTATCTACACTTTGAAATGTTTTCCATAATTATTTCATATATTTTGAATCAGTAACTTTATGCGATTTTTGCAGACAATATCTTTTTGTAAGAAGCTTGGAGAAGTTGTGTGTCGTATTAATTATTATTGAGCTGTTTCGTTAGAAAAATACTTCAACTCTTATTGCAAAACCAGCATAGTCAACAATACGAACTAATGGAAGGTGGGAAGAGGGATGGTTCCCCGAAATTGTCACATCTATGACGGGGGAATAAATGAGCTAGATGATGCAGTTGAAAAAAAAACTACAGTAAAACTTCGTTATCTCGATCATGATGATAATCGGGACAGGTAAATTGCTCGAGACAAACAGGGTACTCGAAATAACCAAACGGCATGTATTAATGATACAAACGGATACTATTAAAACCTTCCTCGAGATAGGCCGGGTGTTTGTGATATCGATGCTCGTCATAACGAATTTTTGTTGTATTAGAAATATCTATAAATATATCATGTACACTGTATACCTAGTATTTGACATCACTGTTGACATCAATATCGATGGTCCTCTCGTCACTGACGTGGGCACTATACTATAGCTGCCACCACGAGTACGATATATACACTTAATGACGTGTTAACTGATAAACTGCTAAATGACCAATCAATACTCTTGTTCTATCGGTAAATTGTTTATACATTCGATAGTATAAATGTAACTATGGTAACGAATAGTTGACTAACGAGATATACAACACTAAACGTGAGTTTTTTCTAAAACATCTAAACATCACAATCAGCAAAGCTCGCCTAATTGTCTTTGATGTCTTACATAGTGTCGGAAGACATTAGCTTGAGGAAATTACTAGTACTAGGTATACCAACGGTCATTTTCATTGAATTTCATTAAAAGACTCTTCGAAAACTGATTAACATCGAGTCTTTTATCGATTTTAAAAGCCTGATACAATCAATAAAAATGGCCACGAAAAACATTAGAAAACAACTGAGTTTTAAATTAGTATAAGGATAGTTTAGTCCTAGTCTCAATGAGCTATGAATAACGTGCGTAATTCGACCTTCGTTTGGTTTGCATTAACCTTTCGCAACAAAAAAAAGACTTCCAACAGAGGCTATTTTAAAGGTTCTTCGTATTACAATCACAATGCATTTATTTCTAGCTAGAAGCAAAGTAACACATAATAGAAAGGTTAACTTTTCCTGTAGATTTGTTTTCAAATTTTCAAGAATTTTATGGGGATTAATGAATTCAGGAGGAACTCAATACACAACTATATCAAGGGAAATAACACATGTTTTCATAAATACAAACATGTACATATTTTACTTTCGTTCACTAAGGCCATACCAAATCCTTTCTTCGTTAAGCGTCCGCCCTAAGTTCAAAAACCTATATAGCTTTTCTGAGACAAAAAACAAAACACTCGAAAAAAGTCATAACTACTTCTATCCCCATCAATATATGGCTTACAAATATAGGTTCCAAGCATTGCCAATCATACTAAAATTATTGAAAACGTGTTTGTATGAAACCTGCTGTTGTTTTAGGTTTGGAGACATGATGGTGAACAAGTTTGTAATTTATGAAGGAAGAGTATCTCAATGCATTTTGAAGATATTTAATAAAATTATATTAAAAGTTTACAAATTTGTTGCTTTTTCTTTCCCAAGATGTCCAAACCTATCCGTCATCGGACTCTAAACGAAGAAACGATTTGGTGTGATCTAACTTGTAGTTAGGCACCAAATGGTCCTGCATCTCCGACTTAATTGGACCATCACATATATGTACGTATAAGGGTGGTAATCACAAAATAAGATGATAGTGTATGAGTTAGTTACCTTGATTAGTCGTTGGCTGTGCAACATGTACCTTGTATGGTGTGCTGAAAAATAACATTAATAGTGTAAACAATATATTCGTAATTTTAAATTTCGTAGATAGTGGTTATATGCTTATCATATTGCATGGGCACATCAATTCGTGGATAACAAAAATGACGGGGACAATCCACCCCTTGCTTGAGCATTAATGGGAAGATTTATGATCAGTAGTGGTTATATTTCGTGGTAAGGTTCATCTACGTAGTAATACGGTCTTGTAGTGAAAATAATAATTTTAGAATAAATTCAAATCACAGAGAAACGACTATACAATGTCCTGGTGAACCCAGCGGTGATTCCACTACCCGAACGCGCTACATCGAGTGAGTACGGGAGCGGAATGTCGCATGTCGCCTAGGTTTGCAATGATGACTATACAAATACCGACTGAGGTCATTTATACCGTAAACTATTGACTTAATAAGCTTACCTCGGCGTATTACACGGCATTGTAGGGGCCATAGAGACATGAGCCCCATTGGGATCCTTCATGGTCAGTACACAGTATCTGCAAACATGTTGGAAGTTGGTATTAGAACATAATGTTATACACTTAAAAGACAAACATGTTATAATTTAATACTGTAATTCACAGACGATATAAAGCCGTACAAAAGGTTGCTGCAACTAGACACACAATCAAGAGACAGACAGTTTAAGACACAGTGCGTAGCGGGCCCCCAGGCTGGAGCAATAGACCGGACAGAGTATATAATTCAGTGACATTAGCTACGGTCGTGCTTTCCGCATTCGGAGGAGCTCTCGGTTGCTTGCGGGAGAGATTCATTCAAATCTGATGATAGCAAGCCTACTGATGGGTACCTATTAGAAACTTGTAAGATAATCAAATTATCGTGCATGAATGAATACAATGTTGAAATAATGGAGTTAACCATACAATAGGTAATAGTACAACCGTATCATTGATAAAGCGTTTTATAGGAATCGAATGTTTTTGTAAAAATACTATATATTTTTTCTTCCAAGGTCCATTTGTAGAGAAATTAACGAGCCGGTCACTGAGATGCATTTTATTGTACACAATTTACGTCATTTAACGTAACAACATTATGCGATGAACACATGCTTACATTTGATTTCATACTACATAACGTATCGTTTAATTAATTTTAAACAAATGACGTAAAACAATGGCGTAAAATGCTGTAAGGACGACAAAAACAAAATAAACATACTAAATATCAGGCTATCATACTAAAACTATTATGCTATCATACTAATACAATTATGCTATCATACTAATACTATTATACTATTATACTAATAATGTTATGCTTTCATGCTAATACTTACTTGCTGCATCCACATGCTTGAGCCACCAAATCATGGATATCACGTGAACTACTGTGTTTACTGAATACAATCTGAAAGTAGACCAGAAATAGGTTAGAAAATACTTATTGGACAACGCTTGTTAGAACAGAAACATTGGGTACCGCTTGTTTGCACACATTAGTCATTGCTTGTCAGAACAGAAACATGAGTCATCACTTGTTAGAACACAAATATTGGCCATTGCTTGTTAGAACAGAAACATAGGTCATCACTTGTTAGAACAGAAAAATGGACCATCACTTGTTAATACAGAAATATTGGTCATTGCTTGTTAGAACAGAAATGTTGGTCATTGCTAGTTAGAACTGAAATATTGGTCATTGCTTATTAGAACAGTAGCATTGGTCATTGCTTGTTAGAACACAATTATTGGTCATTGCTTGTTAGAACAGAAATATTGGTCATTGCTTGTTAGAACACAAATATTGGTCATTGCTTGTTAGAACACAAATATTGGTCATTGCTTGTTAGAACAGAAATAATGGATATCACTTTTAGAACAGAAATATTTGGTATCACTTGTTAGATCAGAAACAATGAATCCATCTTGTCATTACTAGTATGTCTTCTTGCATTGTACACCAAACATTGGAATACTATGTCTGCTAGTCAAGATTGGGTATTATATTAACACAGTACACAAAACCATTATTATCTAATAATAGATATCTTTGTACTTCGAAAGGTGCGTACATACACATTGTCTTACTTCTTGTATTTACGTTTGAATTCACGAACGGCTATACAGTATATATTTCTCAGTTGTGAAAATCAATTCGTATAACGTTAAGCTAAAACATTGTAAAGCCATTATCCTCGGCACAGACATCCCAGATCACGATTACTACAGTGCAGTAAGGATATTTTGGCAGTGACGTAGCTGATTACTGTGTATTGAAACGATTTCAGCCTTTACCAGAACAGGTACAGTCCAGTTAGGATAAAATCCAGTGATGCAGTGGAACAATCCACTAGTATACTGGTGCCTCGTATTTCCGTGGCACTTAACTATAAACTTAAATATAATGTTTACAACAGCAATACTGGTCACAGCCTGCCACTGAATAATAAAATGTACCTTTGGGTTTATAATTTATTCTAATTAAATGTTTTTATCGGGCAAAACATTAACAAAATTAAGTTTTTCCTTAACCTACTCCTTTCTACACTTGGAGAGCGGATACCCCTATTTCCACGGTATCCAATGAAAACAGTTCTTAGTGTCGCCAACAAGACATGTACCTGTCTGAAACCTTGTAAAAATGTTAAGACAGATGTTGCTAACTGTAGCAGACAAGTTAACATAAGCTGTTATGTATACTTTTGTTGCTAGAGGTTTAGCAAGTGACCTACTCTTAAAACACTAGAAAATTTACTCTTTACTAGGAGGAAACGTAAATTCAGCCCAAAAAGATTGTTTATTTACTTTTTTGTCTATTTTTTTTATAAATTTGTGAGATTTAAGTAACAGTGCACTTATTTACAGGTATATTTCGTATGTATGACATACACAACTGTTTTTATCCAGTACCACGGAATTAGGGGTACCACGGAAATACGAGGCGATGCTATACGGTGTAAAAACAAGTATAAAGGATTATACTAACAGTTCAATACCAAACTAAACTTTACCTATTTAAGCAATGGTTTTAATCTTTTGTGAACACATAAATGATGACTTCACTGTCACCATATCCTAACTGGACTATAGAGTTTAGTTTAGCATTGCAATAATACAGACATGTTTGTATAAGCCTTTATAATTGGGTTTACACTGTAAGAGTGGAGTCTACGGCTGCAGCATTGTATTCTTACCCTAACTGGACCACAGCACGAATAGATGAGTATCAATTATCAATAACATTGTCAATATTTGATGTTGACTTCTATGTTACATCCTTCATAATTATGACCGATAAACGACGTTAAACAAAAACAAATAAAAAAAGTAAACAAATACAACTGGAGATATAAACAAACAAGTTACGTATACTTCCTTTATCTAGGTTATTCGTCTATATACATAACATGACATACGTAAACATTGCAATAGCTCTCATTAATTTCTTAATTAACAAATAAATAACGTCGGTTTAAGTATGTGGCTTATGGGATAAGGTATTGATTTTCTCTCATATAAAAAGGCAATGTCTTAATGTTTATAGTTCACACTACTTCTTCGTCCAATCAAAAGCACTTGGGATTTTGAAATTTTAGGTCCAATTATTAATTTATGTTTGCAATGAGCATACTAACTATTTAGTAAATCTGTTATTTTGTAAGTTTACAAGTGACAGATTTGATTAACTAATTATAAGTGAGCATACATCGCTGAAACATGGGGGTCATACGGAATACTGCATGTTTGACTTTATAAGTAATCAATTTCGTCAAATGTCGATGCATTTTCGACCTTTTCAACCATAGGTTAACATAGGAATACGTCTGCCTCTGATGTTCTCTTGTTATATCGACCTCAACACGATAATATTCCGATCATTTCCCTTAATAAGGTATAATAATAGCAACATCATTGAAACTAGTTTTTTTGGCAGAGATACATGTATGTGGACGAAACACCTGTTTCCCGGACAGTGTCCTACGTTCCTAACCAAGATCTACTTATCGTTCTAAATGGAACCGACAACTTCTCCAAATATGGATGAAAATCAACACTACCGGTCAATTGTTCGTGTACGGAAAATAACAGATTCCAAGCATTGACTAGCAAAGACTACGGTATACGTACATGGAAACATTTGATTGAAATTATGAAAGCATGCTTAGACGTGAAAGTCAAAGAGAACCTCAATAACAATAATGTCGATGTAATGACAAACTGGCATTAAGTCTATAACATCGCTTTCACTTTTAAGAATAACAACCCTTCAGTTTACCCAATCGACATGTAGACATATGAGGTAAGTGTGTTTTGCGTCTTATAATGATTGTATGCACGTTATACCAAAAGCCTCCATTGAGAATATTCAGGACAACGAACTCATAATGCGACTGTTAATGACACCTGCTGGTAATGAAAATTAATTTACTTTGTTAGTTTTCAACTAATTATCGTTAATGGTTTAATGATGTAAGTATACAAGTATATACCATGTTTTATTACAGCGCGGTTTATCTGCAATCTATAAGATCAAAAGTAATCGTGTCAGCGATGTCATGAAACTCCTCAAATAGAGTTTGTAATCAAATAGAGTTTGTAATCAAATAGAGCTTGTAATCAAATAGAGCTTGTAATCAAATAGAGCTTGAAATAAAAAAGAGCTTGAAATCAAATATGGCTTGCAATCAAATAGAGCTTGAAATCAATTAGAGCTGAAAATCGAATATGGTTTGAAATCAAATAGAACTTGAAATCAAATAGAGCTTGAAATCAAATAGAGTTTGAAATCAAATAGAGCTTGAAATCAAATATAGTTTACTAACTAACTTACACCCATAAAGAGCTTAATCTTAAGTAGGACTTACACTCTTATATGAAATTATAAAAATTATATATATATACCGAAACGTAAGTAATACAATTAAAAGCAATATGTGTACGTGTTGTGGTTGAAATAACATCACTCATATATGCAAAAATAGTTGGAATCAACTAAATATAACGGTGGGTCATTAGAAAAACCATAATAATATCTTAAAGAACGAGCCAGATGACAAATAATTTGTATGGTTTCAAAGTCGTTTAAGATGATTTTTCTGTCATTATGAGATGTTTCGGAGAAATTTCGATCGTTAGATCAAAGGCGCGAGTACCACCTTAATAGCGTTACGAATTGCAAATAACCAAGAACCGCTAACATGCTGATAAACAATAAATGATTTCAACTTTCAAGAATTGTTAATCTGATCTGAAACATAATTTTAATAAAATATCAGGGGGATAGAAATGGCTAAATGGCAAAGCAAAAATACATTAAATCAACGTAGTAAACTGAATGTGTTCTACAGCCCAGTTACAGTTAGGATAAAAATCTAGTGACGCAGTGGAACAATCCACTAGTACGGTGTAAAAACAAGTTTAAAGGATTATACTAACAGTTCAATACCAAACTAAACTCTACCTATTTAAGCAATGGTTTTAATCTTTTGGGTACACATAAACGATGACGTCACTGTCAGTATATTCTTACTGGACTATACTTCTGCGAACTACAAAGGACTATCAACTTAAAGGCGCACACTCTAGTGTATGTCTTGTATCAACAATCAATCATCTATTATAGTAAGAGCTTATTGATTTGTAATTAAGCGTTTGTGTAATCGATCAATTCTGTTCTATTAAGATTGCTTGTAAATTAACGCTCAGACGACAATAGGGTAATTTGATACGTCATCAGTGACGTAATATGTCAATAAACAAACACTGTGTCGTTTTGCTGGCTAATAAAATAGTTCTAATCCTTTGTGTTAGGTACAAAATATATGTGACAATGGCGAAAGGGAATTATGTAACTATGAAGAAATATGTTCACATGTTTACAAAGAGATAACTATGATTATAGTCTCCTTAATGATGCTAATGTTGAACCATTGAAGTAGCTACACAACCAACAAACCCTCAATTGAGAGATTAATGTGTATGTTTGGTATGCTGTCAACACCAGAGTACGTTTCAAGACTATCTACATGATGACAAACATAGTTTTTAGGCTGGCGATGTCGCCAGACCTATTGCAATGCTAAAAAATGAAATCCACTAAGATGCATTTACTCCCGAAACTGACAACACAGAATCTATACACTCAATGAAAATAGTTCCTCCTCGTTAATCAGTTTTGCAAGATTAGAACATTAAACTTTCCTTGTTTCATTTAATCTGTTCGATTGTAATATATTAGTTTCTTCTCGTAAAGGAAGAAAAGGTGTTTAAAGGCGTTGATAATTATTACTACGCGTTACGAACGCGATATAGCGCGTGCATCAACGATTTTATTATGTTAAATATTTTTTTTCATTATTTAGTTCAACATTCTCTAACGAGATCGTGGCCGGGTGGTTAAGCAACTCGCTTGGTAATTTTCTGATCCTAAGGTCCAGCGATCGAATCACGGCGGCTCCAATTTTTTTTATATTTTTTAAATTTTTATTTTTCGTCCAGCACTTACCTCTCTTTCGACTTAGAAACCATTTGATGTTATATTACTTGAAAAGCTATTGTCCCTTTACAGTTCGCCAGCCTGTCAGAACTTCAGTACTTTGATTTTGCTTATGTGGTCGTTTGATGTTACATAGGTTAATACTTAAAAGACTTGGGCCTTTCGGGCGACTCCACTAACGTATTTATCGATCGTGAAACAGGCTAGAAAAATACCAGATTCGGCAATAAATTGGTCGTCTACGTATTCCATCCCAAACTTCTTTCCCGCGTTCTTAAGATAAAGCATTCTAAATAAGGTTAGATCTTAATAAATACAGAAAACGAGTTTTAGAATTAATTATTTCTAGCAGACGATACAGTGTTACTTTCACGTAGTCTATGTCATGACGTCAATATCATTTTGAAAGTCTATTCCCGGCTTTTAGACATCTATCGATTACATTGTAGTTTAAACAATTTACATACGTCTTAAATGATTTACATATCACCGGATGCTTATATTGAAAACAAATACAAGCTAGATATCAGGAAGTAGAGTGTTATTATGCTTAGTCCATATATCTAGGCTACTGCTCCCCATAAAATTTAATGTATTCACAAACATGCGAGTTTCAAGACAAATGACAAAATATCCAATGGAAATATTACACTAATACACATATAATTCAATTTGTTTGTTCAACTTGCGGCTTTGTTGTGTACAGAAAAGAGAATTTCAATAGATATATCATATCTACGCAATTACGCATCAGACAAAATAAATATTTGAGTAGGAAGGTGCGCCGATATTATTTTAGTATCTAAGTAAAATAACACGATCCTTCCTAACTATTCCAAGAAAACAAAAGAACATCACGGACGGATGCTGTCGAACATATCAGGAGATAAAAGCAATAGTTCGTAGATCAGTGGTTAGCGCGCTATTCGCCTAATCTTGCGACCCGGGTTCAAATCAGATTGGAAGCACACATACACATGCCAAATTCTGCAGAAAGCTGACTGGAAAATTAAAGACTATGCTAGGCGTTAAAAAAAGAAAAAAAGACATAGAAGATAATAGTACTAGTCCGACCATAACAAAACCCATAATAACACAGCCGGGAGGGAAGGCATCGCTCGACAGAAACAGCAGAACTCGAAATACATACATTTTGGACTAGCTCTGTCCGAAAGTGGTCTGACAAAACATCAACATTACAAATAATATATTTTGTTGTGGAATCAAAATGAATAATAATGTAATATTGGAAAGGGATGTGAGTCAAAGCTTCAACAGACATGTCATTACAAAACTACATGTGTCCGTCTTGAAATGTCCGCACGAGTCCATCATTAGCAATAAGACGCAATACCTCCCCGTGCTCCCCTTTAAAATAAGCAACTCTAGCTACACTCTTGATAATGCTAAATGCTAATAATCAAACCACCAAACTATAATCTCGAGTGTGAGTGTGCATACAATTATATTCCAGCTACAGAACCCACTGGTCTTATTCAAAGTAAATAAAATTTGCATCGACTACATTCTCCGGGGAAATTCACAAAACAAACAGAAGTAATTAAGAATCTTAATCTAAAGGACAGATTTTGATACAAAAGCTGATTACGCGATTCTAAGAGCACCGAGTAAAAACGGATAACGATAACAAATAACACAAACGAGTTTTGACATAATGAATTTCTCGGAACTTAATGCATGTGACCGCCAATATATGTTTGTAAATGCCAAGATTGTAATGATAGTGCTGTTTACATTACTTTGTACCGACGAAAGTACCAATCCGTTGTCTAGATTGAAGACATTGTTCCCATCAAAGACGGAACTCATTTAATAACGGTATGTTCTTTGTTTTATCAAGCTTACTAGCATTTATAACCATTCAAAAACGTTCATGTTGTACTGCCACTGTCTAGTGCTACCTTCCATTTCCAGGTCTGATTAATTATCCTTTCGTTAGTTCTAGCTGATTTATTTCAAACGAAACATACAGAAAACTTCATTAAGTCGAGCATCGATATAACGAGCACCCGGCTTATTTCGAGCAAATTTCAAATTTGCTATATTTATGTTGTTTACTTATACCAAACCGCTATGTCGAGCTCCTGGTTTATCTCGATCATTTGGCGTGTCCTGATTAGTCCTCGAGATAACAATGTTCACTGTATTTATTTATTTTGGCAAAGGAAAATAACATTCACTTGCAGCATGTCACTTTAATTAAGCATTTCAATCAGGCGAATTTATTATGATAATTGGATTGTCATTTGATACTAGTGTTAGACACTTCCTCATTCTCAGTTTAAATGAACGATGAAATTACGTGGGCACTAAATCTTATAATTCAACACGATTTTAATGAAACAGGAACAATCAGAAGATTAATTATGAAGGTTTGGAACTTGTACTGTTGATTAGTCAGTAGCTAGCTAGTTGTTTTATAATAATCAGAATGAAGCTTTATTTATTTTTTCATTCTTTGTTGCAGTTGATACATTTACTCGTCGATCGGTTATATCTATCTATCTTTGTTTACTGCCGAACACCTCGTCAAGAGTATTATTGGCAGGCCGGGTGATTTAAGAAAGAAAAAAGTAAATGATTTTTAAAAGAAGAAAAGAACAAAGAACATAGAACAAACAAAAACATCTGATGCATATATAAAAACTAAGGGTGGAGTTGGGCCACTGCCTGCTTGAATGGTTCTAGACCAGACAGTGCTGCAATATGCGGGGGTAACCTATTCCGCAGGACTGTGGTATGAGGGAAAAAGGAATACTTAAAGAAGTCCGAGTTGGCATGTATTTGGCGGAGACTATAGGGATGCATGTGCCTTGTTAACCTGGTTGGGACTTCTAGGTAACTGGGTAATGCGATTGCTACAAAACCATGATAGATCTTGTAGAAAATAACCAGTTTGGATACCAGACGTCTGTAGGGTACTCCAACCAAGGGTGTTTTGTAAATCGGTGACACTGGTGTAATTGGAGTAATCATTTTTTACCCATCTGACTGCTCTGCGCTGGACCTTTTCCAATTTATCTTATCTTATTACTCAGAGATCAAGCCATGACGTTGCCTCCTTAGACCCAGATTTTCACAACATCGTTCAGTCAACATGTAACTGATCTGGAGAGAGAGGGTGTAATAAGAGTAATATTTATGATCGCTATCTAGTCTATAGAGAATATTATTTTCAAATTCAGAAGGTCTAAAAGGCTCATAAATCATGCTGTCTTGTCACATTGAACATGTTTAAGGAAGGGCGGAAATATCTTGTGTCAAAGAGGAACTGTTCTAAGAACAAATGGATAGATGTACATTTTGATATTGTACATTACAGCAGTTATTTGTAATAATAAAAATATTCGTCAAAGTGTGGCAGTGAAATTATTTTAAAAGAGCTAGATGAATATGCATTAATATGGAATCTTTACTAAGACAATATCTAAAACTGTAATTGATCTAATCCGACATTGACACACCATAAGAGCCATGTATCATTGTTCATGTTAACAACACAACCCATATACATAAAGCAATGGCATTTGGTTACAGGGAGTATGCTAGCAAGTCATTAGGTTGCAGGAGCAGTATGGAATATTTCAACGTATGACGGCTTCACCCAGCATAGATATACAGTTTTGAAATGTTGAATAGATGTTGATATTTTATGTAAAGAGGGATAGAATCCCAAATTGAGGTACCAGAGAAAACAAATGTTTTGCGAAATAACTCAGATTTGGGTTTTGGAGTGTACAATTGATATGTAGAAGAAGAACGTAACAGTCGTATTGTATAGCTGATACGATTAATGTGACAGACCTTTGGTGTGCTTGGCGTGATTGACCCGCAGTTTGGAATTTCGTAGATAAAGGACAGTGTCAGCTTTGGTGTGTCCCCTCGTTGCTCAGTGGTTAGCGGACTTGTCATCTATACTGGTGTACCGGGTCAAATCCCCATGGAGGCACTCATATGGCCGCCAAATTTTATCCAAAAAGGACAGGTTGATAATGGCTATGTTCTGTATATAGCCGTCAAATGTTTGGATTCGATGTTGGAGTATTTCACATAAACAACATCAAATAACACAAATACACGACAATGCCCTATACATAACCTGACGAAAAAACAGAAAGTCAAGTATGGGACACATGGGAGGTCTTATTGTTGAGGTTCGTATTATATTCAAGGCAACGAGAAGAATGCGTTCACTCACTGGGATTATTTACTTTCAATGAGACGATTTTACCAAGAACATGACATGGCTTTTAGTCAATAGATTCCGGGAAATCGTAGACAAACTAAGAGCTTAGGTCGATAGAATATACAAGTTTTGTTAGGCATATTGATACTGCTGTGACAGACACGCACAGACCAGAATATACAAACACCAGAAATATGAATCAATCATGTTTTATGTCTTGTTTTATGACCGTTTTTCCGTAACGATCAGTATGGAATGACCTCTAGTTTTCTGTTGTTTTTCTGTAACGTCTTTAAATCCAATCATAAATGGACGCGTAAATCTTGTGTCGTGAAGACGGTCACATACGACATTAGTTAAGTATATGTGTAACTTTCATTTCATATAGGTTTGTTGTAAGATTCTCATATCGTCCCGTACATTGCAGTAATATAGATTGTCACAGGAACCGACGACGACGAAGACGGCGGCGGTGGCGGCGGCAACAGCGACATCAGCATCATCATCAGCACCAGCAGCAGCAGCAGCAGCAGCAGCAGCAGCAACAACAACAACAACAACAAATTGTTGTAGAGTTACAACGTGGATAATTCACACATGCCACCTATCTGAATATATACAACACCCCACAAGTTAATACTTTGTTTGTGCTTCTGGTTATGATAATAAAGGGTCGAGGGTTAGTTCAAATTCACCGCACCATATGACAACATTATATTAGGTAGGAACATACGTCATATAATGTTTTATACGTAATTATCTTCATGCCTGATATGTTCGTTATAACGGATTATCTATTTGTCTGGACCACGGCTAGTACGTGATCATAATGAGGGCTGGGAAACTGGTTAGGACTAGATAATGTGTATATGTATTCACATGATACATTTGAATATCATATGAGAAAATAACCTTTTCATGGAAATACCGGGAGTTATATGGCTTTTTTACGTCGAGCGGAATAATTACATATTATCCTGTACACTGAATAAACGAGTGTATGTAGCCACTAGGCTAAGTAAAGTTTTGAAAATACCGAGAGTGTTTCGGTTTTATGACGATGACCATGTGCGAGACAACGTCATTAATTATAATGATAACGTAATCATACGACAGCTATTGTCTATCTTAAAAAAACTAACAACAACGCTTCTTGTTGTTTTAGAGGTGTATCGATACATCAGCGGCACCAACCCCTCAGCCACCACAGCCACCACAGCCATCACTAACAACAACAACAACAACAACAACAACAACAACAACAACAACAACAACAACAACAACAGTCCCTCATTCTTTGCAAACTTTTTTAAGTATTTAGGAGAATGTGATATCTACATTATACATACACCTAACATTGTGAAACCATTATATTGGTGTTGTCTGACATTTGTATTTACCAAGATCAAACAAATCTCATAAAATATTCCAGTTCACACTATAATACAGGCTTTCTGTTGACCGATTTCCGAGGCAGCAACTTTGTTCTGGTTGGTTAAAACAGACTTCGTTTACGTATATAAACAATTACATCAGACATGTGCAACTAGCGTTACATGTCTGGTTATTTAGGTTTTGTTGAAAATACACCCTGTATGTTCAATCGAATGATTTGTTTATTAAAGACATATCTGGAAAACTTTGGTTTTCTGGAAAACGTATGCTTACTGTATGGTTTGTGCAATTCTCATGCATCATATCAGGGAGATTTTGGTGTTTACATCACAGAAATAATATTCAAACTAAATTAACAAAATCACGTGATAATAAACGTGAAACGACGTGATCGGCATGTGACCGTCAGATATTGATGCCAAGCATCGTAAGGGAAACACAAAAAATCCTTTAAAGGTTTATCTCCAAACAACTATAAAAATGTCGAGACCTCGACCCCGCTGCTGGGAATGTGTCAGGTTTTTATTTAGCAAAACTACACTCTTGGTATTGTTTTCTAGAAATCCATCAATGTTTGTCTCAAGGCAGTCTAACAACAGTCCTTAATTAGAAACAATAAATATTATGACAAATTTATTGGCTATTGTTGTGTTTTGTTGAAGATTAAGCCTTCTGGTAATATTTTAATAGCAACGGAGCGAGAACAATACTTTAGCTTCCGGCACGAATTTGCCAGCTCAATTCTGTATTTGATAAATAATTTAATTTACTCGCTGTTTTCTCTCATTGCAACTGAATAGAAGCTGCAGCGGGCATAAATATGTTAATATCCGTACGTCAATAAAATAAACTCATTCGAATATCGCCGATTGTTATATGGTCCCTACCACACGAGAGATGGAATGAGTCGCAAGGAGCCGGAATCAACCGGAATGCCGTAAGTATAGCAATTCGAGGTACGATCTTGCCAGTCAACAGGAAAACCTGCTATTTTGACATTTTTTGTTTGAAATTGTTCTTAGTTGTAAAGAATAATACAAGTGAAGCAAAATACAAAATTTGTGTAAATATCTTGCGTTTTGAGGAAGTTTCAGTTGTTTTTGTATAGTCCTTATTCCACGTTTATTTAACATCATTTAAACGTTACGTGACGTAACTGTACTAGATATTTCATAATTACACCATTTGACCTATTCTCGTCATAAACTGATCAAAATAGCATCAAGTTTTAGAATTAAGTTTAAGTTTTCAAAATACGTACGAAAATCGAAATCGTATTCATTCAGATGTAGGCTTGAACTGTTTTAAACGACTTACTACAATTGGTCACCATAGCAACATGTGATTTTGACATATCTCTTTGGAACCTTTAAAGCTAAGTTATTGCACTATATGGGGAAAATTACTTAAATTAGAATCATTTGATGGTTATATATTCTTAATTCGGAGCTTCTGTGAAACCTTGTTTCATGCTGTAATAAAATAATGTCAACTTAGCAGGTTTTCCTGGAGAAATAGCCTAAACCTTTGAATGTAACTCAATGACAATCAGATCACACGAACTTGGAATTAGCCGGAATGTCGTCAGAATGAAAATTATTGGTGCAGTTCTAAGATCTTTCACCAAAATGTTCTGTTTACTATTTGCTTTATTTTCTCGTAAAATGGTATAATAATTGGCTAAATCGGAAAAATACGCTTGAATTAGAACGTCACGAGGTGACAGTGATGACGACGTAACGCACGTTTCTTTTACTGTACAATACTGGAACCAGCTACATAAAAGTGAAAATGACAAAATGTTATTGGTCACTGTTATTTTCACTGAAAGTCACCGTAATCCATTGAAAGCAAATAATAAAATACTTAAGTGTGTCAAGTCTAATTTGAGTATTTTTAGCGAGACATGCTTCGAGACATCCTGTAGTGTGTGTTTTTATATGAAACGTAAGCATTTCATGTAGACGAAAATACCATCAAGTTCTCCCAGACTAAGCAAATCATTAAAACACTCCAAGAAATAGGCACATATTTGAGACAACAAAGCTGTTCGGTTAACAATTTAACGTAGAGTTAACAAATTATGTCATGATGACTTAAACAACTGGGAATACAACTAAAGATGTCAGTGAGTACAGCAATAAACAAATCAGTGTTAGCGTGTACGTTAGGACACAGTTAAAGGGTGTATGTTAGAACCCAATTTAAGGATGTATGTTAGGACCCAGTGCAAGGGTGTATGTTAGGACCCAGTGTAAGGGTGTATGTTAGGCCGAATTGTAAGGGTGAATGTTAACACCAAGTGTAAGGGTGTACGTTATGACCCAGTGTAAGGGTGTACGATAGCACCAAGTGTAAGGGTGTACGTTAGGACCCAGTGCAAGGGTGTACGATAGGACCCAGTGTACGGGTGTACGTTAGGACCCAGTGTAAGGGTGTATATTAGGACCCAGTGTACGGGTATACGTTAGGACCCAGTGTAAGGGTGTACGTTAGGACCCAGTGTAAGGGATTATGTTAGGACCCAGTGTAAGGGTGTACGGTAGGACACAGTGTAAGGGTGTACGTTAGGACCCAGTGTAAGGGTGCATGTTAGGACCCAGTGTAAGGGTGTACGGTAGGACACAGTGTAAGGGTGTACGTTAGGACCCAGTGTAAGGGTGTATGTTAGGACCCAGTGTAAGGGTGTACGGTAGGACACAGTGTAAGGGTGTACGTTAGGACCCTGTGTAAGGGTGTACGATAGCACCAAGTGTTAGGGTGTACGTTAGGACACAGTGTAAGGGTGTACGTTAGGACCCAGTGTAAGGGTGTACGTTAGGACCCAGTGTACGGGTATACGTTAGGACCCAGTGTACGGGTATACGTTAGGACACAGTGTAAGGGTATACGTTAGGACCCAGTGTACGGGTATACGTTAGGACCCAGTGTACGGGTATACGATAGCACCAAGTGTAAGGGTGTACGTTAGGACACAGTGTAAGGGTGTACGTTAGGACACAGTGTACGGGTATACGTTAGGACCCAGTGTAAGGGTGTACGTTAGGACCCAATTTAAGGGTATACGTTAGGACCCAGTGTAAGGGTTTACGTTAGGACACAGTGTAAGGGTATACGTTAGGACCCAGTGTATGGATATACGTTAGGACCCAGTGTAAGGGTGTACGTTAGGACCCAGTGTATGAGAGTGTGTTAGGACCCAGTGTAAGGGTGTGTGTTAGGACCCAGTGTAAGGGTGTATGTTAGGACATAGTGTACGGGTATACGTTAGGACCCAGTGTAAGGGTGTACGTTAGGACCCAGTGTACGGGTATACGTTAGGACCCAGTGTACGGGTATACGTTAGGACCCAGTGTAAGGGTATACGTTAGGACCCAGTGTACGGGTATACGTTAGGACCCAGTGTAAGGGTGTACGTTAGGACCCAGTGTTAGGGTGTACGTTAGGACCAGTGTAAGGGTGTACGTTATGACCCAGTGTAAGGGTGTACGTTAGGGCACAGTGTAAGGGTGTACGTTAGGACACAGTATAAGGGTGTATATTAGGACCCAGTGTAAGGGTGTATGTTAGGACCCAGTGTATGGGAGTGTGTTAGGACACAGTGTAAGGGTGTTTGCTAGGACCCAGTGTAAGGGTGTGTGTTAGGACCCAGTATAAGGGTGTACGTTAGGACACAGTGTTAGGGTTTACGTTAGGACCCAGTTTAACGATGTACGTTAGGACACAGTGTAAGGGTGTACGTTAGGACCCAGTGTAAGGGTGTATGTTAGGACCCAGTGTAAAGGTGTACGTTAGGACCCAGTATAAGGGTGTACGTTATGACACAGTGTAAGGGTGTATTTACATTAGGACCTAGTTCCAAGCCTTTGGTTTTCACTGCCACGTTCACCTATTACAACGATAAAAATACAATGTTATGACAATGTTTGTCTAAATATATACATGAGACAAACCTGAATACGTAGAGTGGACATACCACGTGATTTTTTGGCTAAGTCTACAAGTAAAAATATGTAAACAAAAAGTTAAAAACAGCCATAGATATCTTATTATTTGACCGATGTTCACGTGATGTTCGACGCTCAATCCAAGAAGGAGCACTACACACGCACCTCAGTAGTATTATGACATAATTCTCAGTTTAGGTCCGTAACTGGCTCAAATGCTTTACATGTTTACGGTTTCGGGGAAAAACTGAGATCTGCTGTTGAAATATATTAAGTTGCACGCGGATAAAAGGACTGTAATAGTTATGTTTACCTTTTCATGTCGTCCATTAACTTCCAAATAGATTGCCACTGATGAGTCGATAGATGAAGCATTTCCCATTATTATATAAACTCTCAGAAAATATAACACAGTTTAACAAACAGCCGATGTCACTGACATATTATTTTGTTCATTATCACAAAGTCGACTCTCAGTAAAATTAAACCTAACACACTGTTTTAGCACTAATCTCAGTTTATCAGAGAAAAGCGATGAAAATGTCAAGTATTATATTCTATTCTGTTCTACGCTCAGTTCAACACAATCGATAGAAACTATGAAGCTTGATGCAAAATATTTTATGTCGTCTGTAATGTGTTCATTATTATTATATTGCTTTATTCATGGTTTAAAACAATTACTCAAAAATCTATCCAAGTTTTAAATGAGCATTTTCTGCACCGAAGCAATTCCCAGGTCGTCGTTCGTTTCTATAACATATTCTCGTTACTCACGCAACTGCGCGCATGCGCGGTCGATATATTGTTCTATTGGCGTTTGTCTCTTGGTAACGTCTAAACAAAACAACACCACGCGTCTCCATAGCAACGCTCGCGTTCTGTTAATGAATGGTACATCATTGATTGAAAAATCACAGTTATTTCGCTCAAATACATCTGGTGTCCACAAAATTTGTTTATATATAAAATTGTCAATATATACGACACCTTTCATTACAGCAATGACATTGCATGGTAGGTTCGTGATTAGAAAACATCATAATTAACATCAACTGATTGTCTGATGATGACTTCTGCTTACGCCAACCTGCCAATTAACCCTATATTACAAATACGTGTAGGTTATATGAAGATTTTTAATCAGGACATAGACTAGATTTACAAAGCAATATTGCTAAACTCGAAACAGATACGTGCTATTTTCTCACAGACAACGATGAAAATAATTACTGCTTTATAATATGCGTATACTTTTAATCAAATTTCTGTCAACGACATTATGTAAATGTTTTCCCTCAACGCGATACTCCCTCTGTAAAACGTTGTTTGTTATCTCGATGTTTTCCGGTCAGTGAAACCTAAATGCTCTACACCAAAATCGACCTAAACTTCGGCTAGGCATATAAGGAAAAAATAATGAAGGGACTTTTGAGAAACTTAGGCACGTCAGTATGGCGAAAATCATTATTGTATACGTAAGTAGCCAGAATTCGAAAACAATTCGACTGAAGGCTAAATTCGACAAAAGGCTAAAATCGAAAAAAGCTAAATTCGACAAAAGTCTTAAATCGAAAAAAGCTAAATTCGACAAAAGGCTAAAATAAAAAAAGCTTAAGTCGAAAAATGTTAAATTCGAAAACAGACTAAATTCGAAAAAAGGCTAAAGTCGAAAAAAGACTAAATTCGAAATGAGACTAAATTCGAAAAGTCTTAATTCGAAAAAAGGCTAAAGTCGAAAAAAGACTAAATTCGAAAAAGACTAAATTCGAAAAGAGACTAAATTCGAAACCAGTAAACAAGATACTGGTTAATCAATACCGAACAGATACACATACGTGTATAGTAGATGTAATTTATGATACTGCATTTATCTGTCATTAACGGACACCACGTATTTGACAGATTTTCACACCATTATCACATTTACAAGTAGTACGAGTAGTTATGTTTATTTTAGATTCCGTCGTGCGATCTAAAGAATTTGGTGATGTTTTTTGTGTGTCTATATATAGTGCCATTTTCAACAATTTCCAAGCCCTAATTATTAGGGATTCTGGACGTACAATACACATGAAAGATTAAGTGTCTCGTAAGTCAAGTTTGAATAGCCCCTTCAATAGGGGCGACACTACAATAAATAAACTTTACCTTTTTGTTAAAAGCATTACAGCAACCAATGCCAAGGAAGTCCATACGCCACCAAACACGGTTTTTTGAGCATGAAGTACGTACGCCTTTGTTAGCATAACTCCGTATATAAGTATTGTAGGAAGAATATTGTTGAAAACATGTAATTGGGCCATCAATGATTGGCCATGATAAGCGGGAAAGTTCACATAACACAAAGAATGTAAAATAAATTGTAACCCCATATCACTGGTTTATAATGATATTAAGATATTATAGGACTCATACATATTTGGAATTTGCGTAACGAAGTGATTTTGATGATCCCTTCTTTCATAAAAATCGGACCTTGTCATGTTTGACCAAATTGAAGTCCAAAGTAAAGAGTATTTTTCATACAGCTTTTTTTTAAAATATTGATTTTGTTGTTACCACCTTCTCACTCTAAGCCAGCTATACACGTGTATTTGTGATAATTGTCTAAATCTACAGAACATTCGGTTTCTGTGATACGTGTATATGAGGATATATAGACAGACATGTCAAAGGAAATTAAACAGCGAATTTGTTATTAAACACAACGTAGTGTCATTTGAAGTAGACATTAGTCGCAGTGACAATCTGCGGACATGTCCTAGAAAACAGCCGCATTATAGATTTCGTTAGTGGCCGCATAAGTCAATACCCGACCCATTTGGTGTGAGGGTTAACGGCTGTATTCATTCATTTTCACCTTTATCGAAACCCCATAACAGAACATTAGCATCCTATATACAGTGTATATCGACTTTCTAAATAATATAATCATGATTTATATCTGGACACGGATCAATAGAATCTGTTTCAATATAATGTATATCGTTATTAGTATCTATATACAGCATTGCACTAAAGAGCGATTGTTGCTAACATACATTTTGGTGGCCTAGAGGTAGGTCGTGCACTTCGGGATCAAGATGTCCCGGGTTCGATCCCCTCTGGACCAATTTCTCTGAGCAAGACCCACATGCTCCACTCCACCATGGTGTAAAATGGTAGCTGTGAGGGCAGTGTCTATTCCTGTGCGCCGCAGATCGATGTTGGCTGCCTCACCACAGGAGAGAAATAGTCTCCCCAGGGAGACACGAGTGTAGGTTGCCATATGTAGCCCAATGACCAGGGGAAGTTGAAATGTCAAAGGGTGCTTTAGCGGCCTAACAACTGAAAAGAGCCCTAGAAAATTGGTAACTTAACTTAACTTGATGAAACAAATATGTGTGATTATTTCCTTCGGGAACTGTTCGGGATGGATAAAAGATTACAAAGCCTCGCAGAATGCTTCCCGATGATGCGGAGTGAATACCGATGGGTTCCCGAACACCCGAACTGTTGTCGAAGTTTTTCGGTCCTGAAGGCTCACAGAAGAGCTGCAAAATGATGCAGAAGGTTCGACATGCCGAACCATCCCGATCTGGTGAATTTCAGCTTCGGGAACCCTTCGGGGTCCTATTTGACGGAAGGTATTACACGTCACGTGCTATACTTGGCATGTGACGTAATTTTGGGCTTATATTATTATTCTTCAACAATTTTGAGTCATGGTTAGAATCAATCAGGAATTTTGGCATTGAGACAACGGAAGCCTGAAAGTTCCGTTCCTACTGTAAACGTTTCAAATACGTTCAACAGATATATAGATGGCTTAGAATGAGAAGGTCTAAAGTCCTCTACTACTTACGACCTTATATGACTAATTCATATTGAAAATAGTCATCACAATGCACATCTTATAAGCCTATTTTCATGAAAATCGGAACGTGCCATGTTGACCAAACTGAAGGTAAAACAGCTTGTTATATCATAAGTAAAGACAGTTCTTGTTTTCTGAAAATTTTATTTGTAGGCCTTCTTACGACCTTCTATTTCTAAGCCAGCGAAATGCATTACCTGCTTACGTGTTACTGTAAGAAACACGTTTATACGTATATTTGTATATTTACACATTATTTGTACAAATGCAAAGATTGTATGGAATATTATTCGATATAACGTTATAGTGGGAAGCTGTATTCACAACTTTCTACATTCATTATCACTACAATTATCAAATACTACAATTATATGTCATCAATGCATCACATGATCCAGCAGGTGTCTGACAATGGTGTACTTTCTGTGTAACGGACCCGTGTCTGTCATCAGGAGTTTAACATGTGGGGAGGTGGTCCGCTCTTCGGGATCGAGTGGGCACCGTCTGCACCATTGCTTAATTTCATTGAACAAGAATAGACCATAATGCTTCGCCCAACAAGGTGTGAATTATGCCCCACTGAGAAAGGAATTCCTCATCGGCGATGTTGAATTACATATAGCTTCTCCCGATTTCTCCTGATGCTTCCCGACACTTCATGTTGTAATCGTAATTACATCCCCGAAACAGTGGGGCCGCCATATAAGGTCAGGCATACATCGGGCTTTCTCCCGGTGCATACCGGTTCCCCCAAAGTATCCCCGATAAATATCGGCACAAATGCGGGAAAAATCTTACCGAAATTCACACAATTGTTCCCTACATTTTAGCAAAACATCGCAGCGGTCCACGAAAACTGATTACTGTTTAACAGTGTGCTAACTGAGCCGCTGATCTGTTTTGCTCTTCGTTTCTGTAAAATCGTGTGTTATTTGTAAAACTCATCGCATATTATTAACATTCTAAGAAATGACCTTCTATCGGTTTAATTCATGACCTATTTTCCTTAATGATCTATAATCGGAAGAACTTGGCAAATATGATCCGATTAAATATGATCGTGATTTGTAGATCGACTTTGATGTAACAGGAAAAATAATAATGAGTGTCGTCAAAGGAAATGTTGCAAATCAATTGCCATAATATATTATAGCAACTTCCGTTTCAACCCGTAGTATACCCAAGGACAAAAGTTCTGCACGATATTCAAATCCTGACAAGGACAACACCTTTGCATTTTTCGTAACTTGTATTGAACTTATATAGATCTATCTTGGATTTCATTTCATCGTAAAATAGGCACCTAGTACACGTTTTGGAACAGTAATAATGGATTCATTTAGTATCAAATAAAAAAAAAATAATACGGCATCAATTAAGTGTCAGTCAAAATATTGACGTCTTTGACGTTCTACACTTTTCCAAAGACGCCGCCAATTGGTGCGGGTTGTTACACATCAACGTGTTTGAGCACACGTGTTCCAGACAAAATGTTGCGCAACTTTGAAACACTAACGTCAAGGGGACACAGCAATTTTTCCATCCGACTGAACTATGGATTGACATGGACGCCAAGTTCCTGTATGTCCGATGGGATGTGTAGGTGTACCATAACATCGACTTAGACACCTGTTGGTTGGGTTTCGGACATAGCATCACCATTAAACTTGTAAGGCGGTGGTAGAAATTTTAAATTTCCTTTAAGTGAAATGCTTTTCTTATTACACGTTCAATACTGACGTCAACATGAAGCAAACCATAAAGAAATATTGGAGTTTTATGTGACTGGCGTTTTAAAAGGATTGTAAGCGTTTTTACGAAGAAAAAAACCCGGACCAATTGACTTTTCACTGTTTATGTAAATTTTGTGATGCCATGACCAGTCAAAAATTATGACGCCACCCAGCGTTAAGGTTATACTAGTCAGGCGTCATATAGGTTCAAATACAAACTAAAACACGTTTGGTTGAAAATGGTCAAATATCAAAAAAGTTATAGAGATTCAAAACGCGTGCAAAACTTTTGTCTTTGAGTATATGTACATGTAGTGTATTGCCTATTATTTTGTTTGGCTTCAGCGATCATTAATGGAACAAATATTTCTGCATTATAACATAATCCCTTTACGTGTGGGGGGGGGGCGTTTCAATAACTCAGGTACATCCAGTTAAACCTAATTAAACATATTTTACCTGACCGACGAGTTTATGTTTATAACTGTTCTCATTTAACTTGGAATGGACTGAATATCAGACAAACTCCACATCCGTGTCTCTGAATATTAACTAGTATAATTATGTAGACTATACAAATATGAGGACAAACTGTGGCACAGTACATATAAATACAGGAATATCATAATAGCTGATCTTAATCTTGCGTGTAATAGATGAATCTGTACAAGATTAAACGACTATTTGCTGATATAATGGGGATATGAATAATGAATGGCTATACAAATGTAGTAGTAGGAATGACTCTATTAACGCATTCAACAACATCAGTATCTGAACAAATATGGAAATGTTAGAAATACTCAAAAACAACATTACGGTAAATGTTCTATGGAACTCCTCGGCGTTTATCTAACGAACATATTTCTCAGTTACGGAAATGCCCGAGCGGTTACGATTAGTATGTTACATTTATCTGACGGAATCACTATCAGAATATTAACCTTTGTTGACAACATGCACTTTTTGTACACATGAATGACATTTACTTCCAATTAAACCTTGTTTTAAACGCTAAATTTACCTATTATAAATCATGTAATGTGGAATACATGTACTGGTTAGCTGGAAATCATCTATCAAATGAGGGCTGATTTCAATCCTATCCTGGTATAATGGGTGTTGATATCATGGAGGTTGGTTCCTGGTATAGGGGTCTTCTGAAGATTGTCGACTTTATTATAAATTGTGGGTTTAACTAGGACAAACTATTTAGTTTAAAGATTCCATTGAACTAGGACATATCGCAGGCTTAGAATGAGAAGGTCGTGAGTACAAAATCGATACATGCATTTTGAAAAGAAAAACAAGAAAAATAACGTTTTGAAAATTACTCTTTACTTATGGTAAAACAAGTAAGTTCGACTTCAGTTTGGTCAACATGGCAAGTTCAGATTTTCATTCAGACTCGTTACGGAATTCGGCTAAACTATGCACCGAAGAACACCTTCGAGCGTTTCCACGTAAAAAAGTAGTCCCAAATTGCTTTCTGAATATATACACTAAAACGACGCTTTAAAAGCTGCAAACTATTAACATTTGTTCAAATTACCATAATTGACAGTTTTCAACTGATTATCTTGGATTTATAAAGAATATAGTCCATTACTAAATCGGTGAATTTTGCGTAAGAATTATGCAAATTTTGTTGTCACATGTGTTGTATAACAATGTTCTTCGATTTGTTATCACATGGAATATCACGGTGTTATGTGATAAATTGAGATATAAAAAATCAAATTTGTAAACATGTTAATGGCATCATGTGACAAATGGTACAAGGCACCTACTTGTGACGCATCTAGAAATTCTGCGTACGTGAACAGTTTTAGGGGGACATTCATACATGTTTATTTGTCGCAGAATAGTCAATGTTCGCTGTCGAGCCCGCATCTTTTATCATGTTAGGTGCTGTTTTTCGTGGTGTTTTATTAATGTACTGAAATGTATAATATTGTATTTTAGGATCAATTAACACAATGACAATTTAGGTGACATAGTTGTATATAAAGTGTATCAGAAATTTAAACTCACACTTCAGGGTGAAGTCTCACCTAACAAGTTAGCGTGATCAGATAGCGGAAAATACAAAAAAGTCACTTCTTATAATAGTTTATTATGTACGTATAGTTTCCGTTCAAAGTTAAATAGTAACGGTTATAAACATATGCTCGTCCGTCAGGTAAACTATGTGTATCTAGCTTTAACTATGTGTAACTAAGTTAACTGTAGTCCAGGTTATTCTTTCGACTGGGTTAGTTCCCTAATTGGTATTACTTATTGAGTCGACAGTATAGTGCCCGTTTTTGAAATGGAAATTATATTCCCAGTAGTGTCAGAACATGTCAATTCAAAACTTTTTGAAGACTTTGCGGAGTTGTAACATACAAAGTTCACTGTGACTTCAGCAGCAATCTGTTTAACTCTACATCAATAGTACTATTATTTGACTATACATAAGTAGTATTAAAGGGTCCAAACTCCATTTAGAAGATAAAAACACATTTTGTAGACGTTTGAATAATAAAACAATGATTTACGAATACACTTTAGTATTCTTACAACTTACATTACTATCAAAGGTGCTATGCATGAAAACCATCGAACATGTTTTACCGTCAATTACGGCTTTTCTCGGTATAAGGTCGGTCAAACCGTTAAACCAAACAACATGCGATTTTAAGAGAGCTTTTCGATAAACTTTGCAATTTACCAACTTGCGCTGGGTCCTTTTAAAAATTGTTTGAATATACTTCAACACTATCATAGAAATAATTTACAGCAATATAATTGTTAGACTATACATCAACAGTATTTATTGTTTGATTATTCTTAAGCAGTATGAAAGAGTGGTCATACATTGACAATGCTATACGAGGCATGTACATGTATTTGCACTTTACAAGTATTTTTAAGACCATTTTTTGTCAACAGAATTGATCAACTGTTGCTTCTTGATGACAAGAGATTGTGCGACTGTTGGAACCTACCTTTCAATGATTGAAGTAAGACAGGCGTTTCATGATGGTGTAAATGTAACAGTAAATACAGAAAACACTCGCTCTCAGTCAATGTAACTTGTCATTTCTATAATTGCACTAGTTGACGAAACACGTCAATGTTTGGAAGCACGCGACGCCTAATGTGTCGATCAAAGTAGGACATCGAAGATTGTATATCACATTGGTACATTTATTTAATTACTATAGCTTAAAGGGACTAAACTCAATTTCGATGATACAAACATGTTTTGAAGGCGTTTAAATCACAAAACTATGTTTTACCCCTTAAGCTTATAGCCCTACCAGATTAAACTGAGACTCCTTGCATAATTCGTAAAAGTCCGGCGATAACGGTTTATAGAAAATTAACATACGAATCGAATACAAGCGATCATGGCCGGACGAGCTTTACGGACTTTGATGTCAAATAAATCTGGTCAAGCTATACCCTTAAAGTATCCCCTAAAGGGTGATCTCTAAAGATATGACTGTCATAAAATCAATTATACTCCGATACGCTCTGTGACTCCATTGATAAAGTGTACATTATTTTCGTAAGTGTACACTTTTTGATTTGTAAGAAAGTTGTTTGTACAAAACATTTACTCAGAAAATAATTGGTCAATCATGAAAAATCCGCTTATAACTACATGAACAGTTAAATAAATGGCATACTGTAAAATCAATAATATTAGAGGGCCATTTAATTTCGATAATTTTGTGGATGATTTCAACCACGAAAATCCTTTAAATTACATTGAACTTTCCACGAAATGGTCTTTTTCACCAAATCCACAAATGGTGTCACATTGAAATTTAATTATTTTTACTCGTCAAAAACATGTAGCTAGAAAATTGTAAGTCCAGCCACAGATAGTGCAATATTAGACTGTACTACTGTAAAACCATCTTATTTGTGGCTTTTACTCGAATCAATAGTGTAGATAACTAAATCATGAATTCCAATATTCTTGATTTATTTAGACCAGAACAAATTTTAGAGAATTTTTTTATTGTTTTGTAAACTGCAAAATGGGGAGCAAAATTTATATTCTTGTAATGACCAAGAAAAGTAGAAATTAATTATAGCAATTGAAGCAAAGTTACAGAATATTCATACCAAGCAAAGTTATTTTATTATTATTCTCAAGAAAAGCAGTGCTTTTACAATATTTTTTTAAGTATTTGTAACAATTTTAGCGAATTTAAGATTTAGCTGTAAAAATTAATTGTGCAATTAATTACATGTACAAGAAACCTGAATATATACAGAATACAAATAGTTACTATAATTGTCTATCAGGTGAACTATTCTATATATTAATATGACTGTAAGCGTCAACATGGGCAATACGAATATAACCTTGTTATGTGTATTAGAAATAAAACAATACCAATATTTTCATAGAAATATGAAAATTGTGAAAATAACATGCATAAATTTCTACCTTTGTGCACTAAGTCCTTTATCAATGAATGAAGAAAACTAGATGCAAGTGTATTATAAGAACTTATAAGGTGTATAAACACATTGACACTTGTGTGAATTTTAATCACAAGCTAATTAAACCTACGAATGGACATTTTGGACAGTTAACTTAATCCCTTTGGTACATTATAGGCCACGCACATTTTTACATTAGTACTATATTTTCTATGCTGCGAACGATGCTCTGTTCATGGATTGTGCAAGGAACTTTTGGATAACCATGGTCTCTCAGGGGATCATTTTGCTTTTTGTGGGAGTATAAGTCAGATACAGAACTTGTTATCGCTCAAAAGTGTCTTCTTACAAGTGTTATTGTACAGTTTCGGAAGGACGAACAACAAATTATCCTCGGCTTCGCCTCGGACAATTATGTTGTTTGTCCTTCCGAAACTGTACAATAACGCTTGTAAGAAGACACTTTTGAACGAAAACTAGTACTGTATCTAAAACATATTGCACACATTTGGGGTCGAAACAATACTTTATAGTTTACCCTACTTCTTTTTCTAATCAAAAGCCAGGGATTTTCAAATTTTGGGACCACTTATTCATATATTTTTGCAATGGGCATACTAACTATTTAGTAAATCTGTTTTAGGACAATTTTGCTGATTCCAAACATGCAAAACTAGACCCACCCATACTCATAATTTTACTGTTATTCTATCAGCAATCATAAAAGAAATTTTGTACAATTTTATTCTCATTATTCCATAAATGGGTAAGCTATTGTTTGCAAACAAAGGGTCACTAAAAGTGGGCGGGTAAACTATAAGCCGGTTATAGATTATAAACAAATTAGAACTGCGGTCGCTAGCGCTCCCTTGTACTAATTTGTTTATAAATCTAATATATGATCTATAACCAATACTTAAAAACTTCTCGATACCTATTGTATCCCCTTTCCATTCACAAATTAACGACACACCGTCACCAATCTCCTGACAAAACTAAACAGTTTCTAGCGTCATTCTGGGAGTATCTCACGATCCAAACTTTCGCACATAACATTTGGACATGACATCGGTGTGACGTCACCAGCAAACGACCATCAAATTGTGGAGCTATATTTGGACATACGAGTATTGATGAAGGTTCTATCACTTACACTGTTGTTTTGTCATACTGGACATTCGGGTGATATTTATTGGACTTGTAAATTGTGTACCAAGTACAGTTGAACAAATGCAGAAAACACATACATCTTTGGTGCTGCTGTTGCCATGGCGTTTACTTACAATTTGAGGTGTTTGCGAAATTCTGACCACCCATGTTTTCCCAAATGATCATGCGTTTAGTCATTTTGCCCCTCTTCCTATTTCTCTGTCATACTCCATGTTCCATAGTTGTAGTTCACCGTAAGTGATTTAAACTGCAATAAAGGGACTTAACTCCAATTTGATGATAAAACACGTTGTTAGTAGGCGTTTTAATCACAAAACTATGTTTTACGAATGCATAAAGTATTCTTACAACTTGCAAATACGATCAAATGCGCTATTGACGAAAACTCACGAACATGTTTTACCGTCCGTTAATAAGGTTAAGGCTTGTCTCGGCATTTATATACTACAACGCTATAAAACAACGTTTAATATATAGTTTACTGCGTTAATCACACAATACATTTTAGGTGTTTAAAAGGTAATAAAACGACATTATGCGATTATTTTTCTTTTAGATGAATAATTCCAGATTCTTATATAAATATATTAGGTCGGTCAAGCCAAAACATGCGAATTTAAGAAAGCTTTTGATAATTTTTCCAATTTACCGATGGAGTTAGGTCCCTTGAAAGCATACTCACTAAATTAACTTTGATTATATACTAGTTCAGTTCTCAACCTGTTCATATAGATTTAATACATACACTGTACACGTATATTCATGCATGCTTACTGTCTGTTATGAAGTAATAAATATACAATTACTTTAAATGTAAAAGTATTATTCAAGAGTCAACGTGTTGACAAACTGTTGGCAAAGTACAAAGTATGTCGAGTATGATTTATGTCGATAGTAAGTTAATGTGAACAGAAACAATATGAGCTACTTTTATAGCGTAATGTTATGATGAACGTTATCAGGCTGATGTGAATATTTGTAACAAAACTCTCAGCTACTTGCAGCTACTTCAACTTTGTATTTTTTATAATGATTTCCTGTGCCCTTTCAAACTTGACAAATTGGCGTTTATGTAAGTTGTTGAGAGCAGACATTAAACTAGATTGGTTCTATATAAATTTCTAATTTCTATTTGAAAATGAATAGAACGTTGTAATAATAGTAAAACATTAAACTAAGCCTTATCCCGACCATAATGAGTTATACCCGGAGTCTCAGATTAAAGTGACCTGTCAATACACGTATACTTTTCATTTTGCATTTGGCTAACAATTTCTTTGAAAAAATTCCCACATGAACCAAAATAGCCAGTTCCAATTTTTTATTTTCAAATAAAAAATTGGTACCAGCTTTTTGTTTAATTGGGGAATCTTTTCAGAGAAATTGATGTTAACCTGAAATTGGTAGCCCTAAAGGCATACGCTGCGCAAGTTGAGGTTTAGAGATCATAAGATAGATAGAAAATCAAATATTTTCCTCGTCCAAACTGAAAATCACCCGTTCCAAGTAACGCTTTTTCCAGTTCTTAAATAGACGGTGTACCCAGTGTATTTTTATACCAAAATAGCTACATTTATAAAAATGTATGAGAGCGACGAAACATTTGACAATAAAAAGTCTAAGTTTAAGTTTTAGACTTATAGCGTTGGTGAGTATGGTCCCTGACCTCAGGTTTGTCTCCCCCATGAATATTTTATTTGGCCTTACACACAGAGTTAAGTGTACAGTAGATATGACGTCAATGTCAATCACTGTGTTGTAATACTTTATGTGGATGTTCTCTAAGTGTACAGGAACAATGAAATTTAGTTTATTATTTATTTTCTTGTTTCTACAATGTTCAACCAATCGTAAGTATATTGTTTAAATTTGCTTTTTTGTAACTATGCTTATTTAATATGCACTTGCCCGGCCGATTAGCCAAGTTGACAGAACACTCACTTGTCATACTCAGTACCCGGATTCGAATCCTGAGTGGGGAACGTTTATAATCCTCCATGGTATCGGTTACAGAAATATTTTTTTTGTACTCGGATAATAACATTTGGAGGAACAAGTTAGTACATGAGGGTGAATTTAATTAATTCCAGGAAAACATCTATTGAATTATATTAACGGTGTCCCGTAAGCGGCATCACATTATGAAAAGTTGATAGTTCGATAATAAAAAGTCGATAGTAGGATAATGAAAAGTCGACAGTACTAAATGACGATCATGAAAAGTCAAAAGCACGATAGCGAAAAGTCGATAGTACGATAATGAAAAGTCGATAGTACGATAGCGAAAAGTCGATAGTTCGATAATGAAAAATCAATAGTACAATAATGAAAAGTCGATAGTACGAAACGAGGGTAGTATGATAGTGAAAGTTGATGGTGCGAAATAATGATAACTATTAACGAAAAAGAAAAGTCGAAGGTTCGATATTGAAAATACGAATCAACGAAAGTACAATTGTGAAAAGTCGATAGTATAATTTGCGTTTTCATTAAGATCTTTCTATCGTGTTTTCATAATCGCTTTATCGAAGTCTTTTCATGATCGAAGTATCGATATTTTACCACCATATTATCGTTATTTCGACATTTCTCTATCGTAATATTGACAAATTTCTCTAATTTATGCAGCGTTGGTCCTAACGGGATACCGTACATATGATTCAAAGTTCACAGTCGCTGAAAACCGGAGCTAGACCTGATAAAGATCTGTTCCGCAACAATTATCACAATTATAACAATTTTGAAATGTATGCTTGTATGTTATATACCGGCATGTGTAGAGGATAAATTATACAATACATATGTATATTTTGTGTACATTTCCTACATAATTATGCGAAAGTAGACACATGTGATATGCAATCGTGAAAACTCGGTCATTTCCGTTTGTCTCCGGTAAATACACATTTCCATTGGATAAAAACCGAGCTGATCAGAAGTGTGTTGTATCTGCATTCGTCTTGTTTGGATGCAGATTAACTACAGTCAAAATAGCAAACACATGAGATACTAGTACTATCAGACGAACTCAAAGGAATTTTATAATCATTTTTCTGTTTGTCTTGTAGCAAACTGGTACCTTTTCATAATAATTATCACTGTTAATATGTTAACTGCGGATAAATACCATAATAATCAGTAAAATATATACATATGTGTTTAAACTTCTCATGTCTAGGTCAGCAATTTAGTAACATAATACATGCATATTAATCAGGGCTAATTTATTACTTTTCATTTGTATAAATCTGGTTGATTTTATGTCACACGTTTTTGGAGAAATTTAATCCTGTGATTTTTTCAATTGAGCAGTCTGTGTGGGGACCGGAAGTGACGTCATTGTGGTTGATGATGACTCATATGGACCTGAAGAATCATACGCTGTTGTCGATGTTGGTAACGAGCTTGGAGCAGACGCAGACATATCAGGGGAGGCTCATGAAACTTCGCCCGAACATGATAACATAATTGAAACACTTGATACCACTGCAGACATATCAGGGGAGTCTCATGAAACTTCTCACGAACACGATAACATAATTGAAACACTTGATACCACTGCAGACATATCAGAAAAGTATCAGGAAGACTCTACTAAAGATGTTGGCGGAACTGGTGAACTTGCAACAGCTGAAAGCGTAGCAGAAACTTCTTCTACTGGAGCTTCAAACGAAGGTGTAAACATAAATGACGAATTTGGGACAACTGAAGATTTAACAGGGGAGTCTCATGAAACTTTGCACGAACATATTGACGTAGTTAACGGACCTGGAATTGATGAAGATATTCCAGTGGAGTCTTTTGAAACATCACAAGAATCTGCAGGCATAATCAACGAATTAGAGTCAGCTGAAGCTATATCACAGCAGTATCAAGAAGCTTCGCATGAACATCTTGACACAATCACCGAACTAGGACCAGCTGAAGACATATCAGAACAATACCCAATCGGAGCATCAGACGAACATATTGACAACCTGGAAGAACTAGGAATAGTAGCGGAAGACAAAATGCATAAAGAAGAAGGCCACACCTCACCAGAAACATCTACTGAACATTCGTATAAAGAAATATCAACATCAGAAGACATTGATGAAGTTCCGGACCTCTACAATAAAATTCGACTTCCAAAATCTATACGTCCGAAGTTTTACCAAATCTCGATCTTTCCACACATATATGGTACAGATCCAAAAGCGTTTACGTATGAGTGTAAGTATATCAATTATTTTACATTGTATGGTTCGCTGCAATGCATGTCAACTTGTAATTACAAACTTTTCAAAACAGACTGGTTAACAATTAACAGAATTAAGATTTGCATTTTCCTTTGTACATATTCACAATTCTCAGTAGATATCTTAAAAAAGCTTTACTGCATGTATAATAAAACATGTTATAGATACAATATTAGTTCTTGATCAAAGGTTTCAGCTAACATAGCGACGGTGCCGAACCAAAACCCCCGTAACTCAATTTTGGCGCGAAAACTTTTTTGCAGCATCCGCATCTGCTAGACGTCCCGCGCATTTCTATCTTGTCGCCATTTAAATAGCCAATCGCGTTACTTAGATGGCGACAAGACAGAAATGCGCGGGACGTCTAGCAGATGCGGATGCTGCGAAACAAGTTTTCGCGCCAAAGTTGAGTACGGGTTTTGGTTCGGCACCGTCGATAGGTTATACATAGTACAGTTTTATATGAGTATATGCAACTAAATGCCCTAGTAATCAGTTCTTTTGGCCTATAATGTAATCTAACGGTATATGAACCTCATCCAAAGGTATAGAAAGTGCGCATGAGATTGACTTCAAAATGTTCTCTCAATATTGAGGAAAAAAAGTCACATAATGTATAAACTATGATTTATGAATCTACATACGATAGACTAAGGGAGGTTAGCCTCGATTTGCTGGTGTTGCATAAGCAAAATGCTACCATGCACCTTCATCCAGTTACCACCCGTTTAATTAGACATAGAAGGCACGGATTTCCTCCCGTAGAAAGCGCTACATAGCGCTTGGCTAAGGCAACGGACACCTATTTGTGCTTACAAATAGATACGTACATTTTATTTAGGTAGTTTATAGAATTACATGCTTTATATTTCAGGTGAAACCATCATCAATATTTCGTGTATAGCTGACACTGACGTTGTTATCCTACATTCGTTAGACAACAACATATTGAGCTGGACATTATCTGATACACCCGAACATGCAAGAAAAGGTAAATACAGTACAACTTCGGTATGACGAGCATTGATTACAAGTACCCAGCCTTTCTCGAGGATTTTTAAAACAATAGTATCCATTTGCACGAAATCAATGCATGCCCTTTGGTTATTTCGAGTACCCTGTTTATCTCGAACATTTTACCTGTCCCGATTACTCGTCGAGATAACGACATTTTACTGTATTTGGAAGTGACATGTTAAACCTAGGTCCTATTGAGCATAATTGCCTCAACGATGTACTACCGATGTAATAAAGTGGCATCGGAATGCATCGAGAAAAGGGTCTTCGTGGTTTAGGATACGCTTTGAGGAAATCATTAGAACTTTTGAGAAATCCCTCTTCACGATGCCTCACGAAACTAATTTAATCAAACCGGGAGAGCATCGCCGATGCAAAAAAATGCTCAGTGGGACATAGGCTTTACTCAGGAATATACGTTTCAGTTCAATGTCATTTGATCCTTACGAATTGAAACAACAGCATAACATACCGTTTCTCCCATGGACTAGATCGTTCTAACTTGAGATTAAGTTTTAATGCACTAGGCGAAACATAATTTAACAACTTTTATTATTTATTTTAATATTTCCGAGCACCCATCATTAGCTTTATCATAATTGACATAACGGCAGTTGTCAATCATTTCCCATTAAGAAAGTTTAACGGTAAATTATAATCACGTGGCTAAGTGGTAAATTGAAAAACCTTCACCAAACACCTTCCACAAACAATTAGGCGGAGCGAGCTCTGCTCTGGCATACTATAATACGAACTAGTGACAAGATATTTTCCTGTAGATATATCGAAGAACGACTTATAACTTATAGGAAATAATGAATATAGCTATTTGCAGGTTATTTACTAGGAAATTATGAATATTACTATACTTAGCAACTTTTCTAAGTCCACACTTATATCTTTGAAGATAACTTTGTCAACCGTGCAAGTAGCCTATTGAAAATTTGCTATGATTTGCGTGTGTTATAGGTGTGCAGAAGTGTGCAACAAAAAGTCGTGTTCACTTTAAATTAATTGAATGAACACACTCAAAACATAAGAACGAAAGAAAGTAAAAGTCGCAAAGACAGCTTTTGATATATTGGATGACCATCATGTAGTGTGCTGTTTCTATTGACTGTCAAGGACGTCAGTGGGGAGCATTGCTGAACAAAGAGACTAATTAAATTTTACCGTCTGGACGCAAAGTTGTCATGCGACGTCGGCGTAGATCGTTGTTACGTCATAACGTCACAATAAATGCTCAATATTCTCACAATCATCATTATATGAGAAGCAAACGATACGTTTACCTTGAATTAAACACTCCTAGACGTGTTTATACGTTGCAAATCAACCAAACGTGGATTTTAAGGTAATTATTCTTGATTGTCGACACAAAATGCTACTCTGTACCGTACTGACGTCATTTAATATTTTTTCTGACATCATTCCACGAACAACGATGATAGCTTAATAATTTTTAAACTGTTTTTCATACCTGGTTAGTCATTGGGCATAATTTCAAGGCATTTTTAACATACGACATGAATATGTAAACACATGGCGTCAAAAAAGCATGAAACGGACGTCAATCTCGTGACGAACAAACCAGGTGACATTCTGAAATTTCGAGACAATGATTATAATGTCTTTGTTAAACACACTTCACATGAGAAAGTTTATTACTTCACTGTATATTATAAAAAAAGTTATGAATAAATGAAAATGAGGACTTAGAAAAGTTGTTAAGTATATTTGCAGGTTATTTACTAGAAAATTATTAATATTACTATTTGCAGGTTATTTACTAGGAAATTATGAATATTACTATTTGCAGGTTATTATTAGATAGTTATGAATATTACTATTTGCAGGTTATTTACTAGATAATTATGAATATTACTATTTGCAGGTTATTCACTAGGATATCGCGAATATTACTATTTGCAGGTTATTTACGCTACAACTTGGACAAAGAACTGATTGAGATCAATGTAGGTTTTACGTTAGTTGCTGGCAGAGATTATGTCCTGACATTACAGACCAATAGTTCATTATCTACATCGTTACGGGGAATATATTACAGTCCATATAAAACAGGAAATAAAACCGAGTGCGTAGACACGGTGACATTTCGTCATTTCTCTGGCTTAGAATGAGAAGGTCGTAACTACAACTTACAATCTTATAAGACTCATACATATTTGAAATCTGCTTAATAAGGCGCTTCATAAGGAGCCTCTTTTCATGAAAATTTGAGCTTGTCATGTTAACCAAAATTAAGTTGTAAAAGCTTTATTTCAATAAGTAAAAGATATATTTCAGATAGTTTTTTTTCTAGTTTTCTCGGAATATTGATTTTGTATTTACAAATTTCATTCTAAGCCATCGATTTATGTATCCTTACAAATATAGCACAACCTCTGCAAAGCAACCCATGTTGGGAGCTACAAATATTGCCTGTTGTTTGAAGGTTGTTAGTTTATAGAGGTCACTTTATAGAAAATATCGGATTAGGGAAATTTTGAAGGTTTCGTAGTGGAGAGGTTGTTGCTAAACAGAGGGCACTGCTCTAGATGCTTCCTCATTATAGCATACCTGAAATTACAACCGTATTAAACAGAAACAAAACATTTATACACGATCAATGGATCTGACTGCTTTCTTGTGCAATCATTTATCAACCAATACTTACTTACTCTTCTACAAACAACTATCAATTTCTCCACATGTGAATGTCGTATGTGGATGACGTACACGTAGACAATGTCACAGAGAACTGACTCAGTTTTTGAACCCTAATCGCTTACTAGTATTTGAAATACATGCCACCCCAATTCCGGCGATCTCATGTAGGGATAGGTAGTGCCGTACACATGTGACAGTATACAGCCCCAACCATCTTAATGTTACCCAAGACCAGTACCTTGTTCATGTGCATACAATTTAGCAGAAATTTATAAAAAATCTTGATTGAGGATCGAACTTAATGAAGGTACATATGTAGGGACTTCCATCGATCTCCACTAAAACATGTACAGTGCTGTCGGGTAATTCTGCGCACCTAATGGGTATTGGCTTTCTACATTTCAGATTATTTGATTTTTAGAATAGAGTATGGTGCTGTTTGGATAGAAACAACCTTCATTGACAAATGTTAACAATTCAAAACATCATACCTTCGCTAAACTAGGTCAAATGTCGTCTGAAAACAAGATGACTTCCGGTTTTCATGACGTAATTTTTTTCGGCTAATTCTGCGCAGGTGGAGTTGTGTTTTTGTATAGTCTGTTTCAAAGATTTGTTTCACAAGAAATTTATCACAGTATCGAAAGAATAAGTCATTAAGCCAATGTTGACAAAAAAGGAAAAGTCATCATCCATTACAAAAGTGCTTTTATTCAATTTATGTGTCACGTGGTATATCAAATTAACGAAAATCGTCGTTGACACTCATATTGGTCAAATTTTCGTAGAAATACTTTTCCGATTTTGTTGAAATGATTATAAAACTTTACATAAGTAACCCACATCTACAAAAACACTGGAGGACCGAAGAAAAACGACCCAATAAAGTCTCTAGGAAATAGAAAGTTAGGGTGCACAGAATTACCCGATGCGCAGAATCACCCGAAACGACTGTACAAATCATTAATACAATTGAACATTGGATATTACGAGCACCCGGATTATCTCGAGTATTCTACATGTTCCGCTTAACCCTCGAGATAGTGAGGTTTTACTATATATACATTACAGATACGTTATAACGACGATGATGGAGCCGACAGATGCTAGGCGGGTATTCCCCTGTTTCGACGAACCTGATTTTAAAGCAATATTTACATTCCGAATCACACGTAAAGCTGACATATCAAGCCTTACCAATTTACCGAAGCGGCTAACAATAGGACCGTAAGTACAGAAGTAAAACTTGAGCTCGTTGATATATTTACTGCGCATGCAGAATATCTTTGATGATAGTTTCTTTTATGCCATATCACTTTGTGGATATATAATGCAATTAAATGTTATTAATTAAAAAAACAACAATAAAATGTCAATAGATTAATTAGATGTGTCGATGTAATAGATTGTGAATAGCCTAGACTGAATAGAAGTTATTCTAACTTGAGACTATCACCAATAAAAACCGTAAAAAGTTTGATGTTACGTATTATAAAGCGGTTATTTGCTTGCTTCAATCTAGGAAAACTCGTGGTGATGGATACCCTACAGAATGAGTCGTCGAAGCCAATCAATATATTTTGTATGACTTGTTTCAAAATCAACCTATTGAGTACAATCAAATGAAAAAAATAAATTATCAAATCAAGATTGCTATAGTTGTCTTCAAACGATCACCATGTTGTGTATATAATCGTCACTTTAAAACGTGAACACTTGTCAGTTGATGTTTTATAACTTGACCAGATTAAACTGACATTCATCAAATTCCGTAAAGCTCGTTCGGCTGTGTTCGGTTGTTTCCGAGTTGTATGTTAATTTACTACATACCGTTATCTCCGACTTTTACGAATTTGCAAGGAGTCTCAGTTTAATCTGGTTGGACTATGTCTTCAATATATTGCCTAATTAATGTATTGTTCTGTCATATTCAGTGATGAAGCGGGTTACTACACAGACATATTTGATCAACCACAGACCGTACCCATGTCTTCCTACCTAGTTGCACTTGCCATCGGTCACTTTGATTGTTTGCAATCCTCCGTTAACAACGTTACGGTAAGTTCAAGTTGTGCATCCTTTCCAACAGTGTGGTCAGTAAAATTTTCCTTTTTTAAAAAAAATGCCGAGCAAAGACTTTATTTGCCAGTCAGCTTTCTGCTGAATATGACAGGCATATAATCGTATGTACCTCCCGGGTTCAAACCCGAGTGGAGGAACATAATATATTCCTGCCATATTCAGCAGAAAGCTGACTGGCGGCTAGCGCTCTAAACACTGAGCTACGGAGGCCACCTGACAACTGTATAATTTTAGTATACAGTACAGTTAGGGAACTTATTTTTGAAGTATGTACTAATGGTACATGACCCCCATCTTTAGTCAACATGTTTCCATACCTGACCACTGGCAAGAACCTAAAGAATTCCTTTCAGTAAACTTTTACACACAGCCATTACTTGCTTTTGATTAACGTTTTTTTCATAATTTAGGATAATGTGACTTCCTATGTCTGAAATGCTTTTGACCAGTGTGACTATAAAAAGAATTCTTCAAAAAAAATTAATTGAAAGTAAATTTATTTGAAGTACTTTCCGAGATAAATAATCCGGTACGTTATGAATGTGCCATTATATTTGTTGGAAGTTTGCATTTTTGCATTTTAGTTTCGTACATTCAGCAGAAAGGCCGCTGTCAACCAAACACGGTACGCGCTAGAAATGGGTATGGAGTTTATGAAATTCTTCGAAGACTATTTTCAAATCCCATACTCACTACCAAAAGAAGGTAAATATGTTATACGAGTACTTCATTACGTAATACTGAAAATCATTCAATTTCAAAAACTATAGAAACTATCAATATTCGTGGCGATTAAATTTCGTGGTTGAGATCATCCTTGAAATCCTCGAAATTAACCCCCCCCTCGAATATTAATGATTTTACAGTAGACAAAATAATGGTTGATGTATGGCTTGGCCAATTTGACATGCGCCTGACCTATTGATTTGCATAATTTAACAGTCGATATATTATCTACGTTTACAACACCGGAAGTATGTTTTCATAATCGGGGAGTACCGTATCACGAAGACGCTCGAGATGTAATACAAACACAAATCTATGATACCGAAATTGCACGATTTGCTTGCGAATATTGATATATTCAAAGCAAGAACCTTGTAATATATTCGGATGACCAAATTTTGCCCACGCCGACAGCACATACTTGCACGTACGACGGGTTGTAACCGCAACTTTATGTTAGCGTAGAGAATAAAACACAACTAAATGTTGTTTTTATTTTATTTAAAGGAAGTTGTCTGTTGTCTCTAGAAGTGCATGTTGGTAGCTATACCCCGTGAAGCTGATTAGCTAGGTCAGGTGATCACTATAATATAGGACTTTGCATATGTTTACAACAGCGTTAATCAACAACTTGTATGTACGATATCATGTAGAAGAACCCCATAAAATATACAAAGTTTATACCTTACAATTATGTTGGATACTGGTAATTTGTATTAAGACCAAACCAAATCGTATTTTCTATTAGCGTTCATCCTTAGTTCGAACACTTATCTTATCTAGCTAGCATGTGTCAAAGCACGAAGCCCTGAAAAACAAGTCATTACGACTTCTATTCTACATTATGGCTAATGAATATAGCTGTCAAGCATTGATTGTCAATCATAATTATTTGTTGGAATTACTTAAACCTTTTTGTGTGAAACCTACTCATGATGGTAAACACGTATTCATATGAAACGTATGAAAGAAATAATTCAATGTATTTCGAAGATATGAGATTCTACTTTTTTTCTTTTTCTTTCCCAAGATGTCCAATTATATCCGTCCATCGGATGCTAAACGAAGAAATAATTATAATAACAATTATAAAGACTTTAGTTAACGAGGACACTTATTTGACAATACTGACATCAATCTTCCATAAGATCCGCAACAAATGAACAGTGAACTAGAAAAAATAACTATGCACAGTAAATAATGATATTTTATATTTTGGCCGATAGAAACGATTTGGTATGGCCTTGTTTTTCCTGAAACTTACATGCAATCAATAAATATGAATGTTTTCTGATTAGATATGATAGCTGTACCAACTATGTCGTTCTCGGGTATGGAACACTGGGGTCTGATCACATATAGAGAAGACGCCATGTTGTTTGAGGAGGGCGTGTCCTCACTGGAAGATAAAGAGTGGACCACTATCATCATTGCTCATGAAGTAGCACACCAGGTAAGTCATTGGCTGGTATCTATAAAGCATTTAAGTAAAAACTTAGAATTTTCTTAAATCCAAAGACTGTAAAGCAAAACCGAAGTAACAAGAACTGAAGCACAAAGAGAGAGCACAGGATAGTAAAACAGAAGTACAGAGAGACCACTTCGCTACGGCAATAGCGTAAAAGCGCAATAGAACTACAACTACAAAAACATTGAATCAGCTAAACAGGAAAATCAAGATCATAATTTTTACATAGTTTATTTCTAAACCAATGTTCCAGAGTTGCTGCACCAACGAAGAAATTAGTTCATTTTAACTACACTCTTTATTTGTGTGATGGAGCGATGCAATATCCCTCGTATATAACCATTATTGTCATGTTCGACATGTTTCCTACTGTCAGTTATGTATGTATATTTATTTCAGTGGTTTGGTAACTTGGTGTCCCCTCATTGGTGGGACGACCTCTGGTTAAATGAAGGTAACATTTATAGAAATAGTTTAATATCCTTAGCATTGTGATACGTTTGTTGTTATTGCTTTCTTGCAACAACACCCTTTTCCACTAAAAGAAATTACCAGTTTTATAGGTCAAAGGATCGCTTTCAGCATTTCAGCTACACTTTGATATTGACTTTCGCCTTGGCATTGGGATAACACAGAAACTCTGCACGCGAGTCTCCTCGGGTAGACTAGGGTAGACTATTTCTACATCTGGCAGTTCTCGTGAAACTAAAACAAGTGTAAACGACAATTTCTTCTAGATAAACATGAAACACACGATGAACAACATTTTTCCTAAATACGAATATTTTCAAGCAAACAATCATTTTCCAGAATGAGACAATACTATTATGAAGCCGTTTAAATAGAGTTTAATACAAACATTCTAATTTTACAGTGGCGAAAGGCTGCTAATGATAGGATGTGTGTATTCCCTGACCGATTGTATATTACCATATTTGTGTTTCAGGATTTGCTACCTATATGATGTACTTGGCTGTAGACAGGGTGTTGCCAGAATGGAATATGGTAAATTAATATGGCTTGGCAAATTTGACACGAAACTGACCTTTAAGCATGGATGTATTGCAAGCTTCTTGCTTTGAATATATAAACTTCCGCAAGCACATCGTGCAATATCGATATTTCAATTTTTAGTGATACTCCCCGACTATGAAAACATACAACCGAGGTTATAAACACAGTCAAGATATGACTGTTAAATAATGCTTATCAAAATGTCAGGTTCGTGTCAAATTTGCCAAGCTATACATCACTTCTTATACTAGCAGGCCAGAAAGTACGCTTCAATACATTAAATATTTCATGTCATGTCGCTTTGATCAACTTTCGTTTTGCTAAGTTAAGTCGGGCTATGGTCTGGAGACAGTTTGGCTCAAACATCAAGGGGGTCTGCCATGAAAGGCAACAAGAGATGTTATATACCAAAATGTTTTGGAAGGTCTGCTGATTCAAAAAAGGCGGGAGCCTCTCTTGGGACGATATAGAGTTTTGCGTGATCAAAGATGGCCGCCATAATTTACGAATCCGCCTGATAGTAAATTATCTAGTGTGATTTTTTTAGTTATGTATTAACTGACAGGTATTTGCCTGGCCTTTATTCTTTTGATGATGTTTCTTGTTTAAGCAAATGTTTTGTATTCAAGTTGGCATTAAATGTGATAAAATAGTTTGTAAACATCTATTCTTTAATCATGAGTTCAGTTTACAATTCAAAATATTAAATCTGACATTATTATGCATGTACACGTTGACTGAGAAAGCATTCTTAAGTAACTTCGCGCCAACTTGAATACAAAACATTTGCTTAAACAAGAAACATCATCAAATGAATAAAGGCCAGGCAAATACCTGTCAGTTAATACATAACTAAAAAAAGCATACTAGATAATTTACTATCAGGTGGATTCGTAAATTATGGCGGCCATCTTTGATCACGCAAAACTCTATATCGTCCCAGGAGAGGCTCCCGCCTTTTTTGAATCAGCAGACCTTCCAAAACATTTTGGTATATAACATCTCTTGTTGCCTTTCATGGCAGACCCCCTTGATGTTTGAGCCAAATTGTCTCCAGACCATAGCCCAACTTAACTTAGCAAAACGAAAGTTGATCAAAGCGATGTACAAACTAGTATAATGTAGCTGGTTTAAATAAGAAAAATGGTTGCTGATGTATAATGACCTTGCTTTATTAGTAATTGTCACATATATGTCCTATGAGAATCTTATATACCCGATATTAACTATCACAAGTTTGCTCTACATTACGAATGTTCTGTAGTATGGTATTGTTGAGAAATAATTATTGATTAAATTAAAGAATCAGTTTGTAAATCCTATGTCCCACTGGACATTTTTACCCCAGCGATGTAATCTCGATTGAAAAAAATGAGGCTCACAAATTTTCTAGTGATTTCCCAAAGGCTTCCACTAGACCACGAATACCTTTTTCCCGATGCCTTCCGATGCTCATTTATTAAATATCTTGAATGCTGGACACTGAGTCGAGATTGAACCACACATTAAATACCAACTAGGCTTGTACGCTTGGCCATTTACATGATTTGTGCAGAGCTATGGATGTATAAATACGTTGAAATATGATAATAACTAGGTTCGGTTATACATTGTAACTGTGTTTAAATTGAAGTTAGACTACATCCATAACACATTAACACTTACATTTAACTAATTAACATATACATTTTACCCATTTACGAGGTATGATCAATATATATTTTACACCACATTAAATATTCTCAGAACATAAACATAAATGTATGTATTAACAAAGTTATAAGCGTTTTCTCGTTACATATTGACCATCCCTTCTACACTTATATTTACCCTATTAACGCTTACCGTTAGTTTATTAACACTTACATTTCCAGATCAACAAATTGATCGTAGATTTTAGGGGTGTTCAAAATGTGATGACAACTGATGCTAATATACTCTCACACCCTGTATATGTATCCGTGGACGATCCTGTGGAGATCACACAGATCTTCGATCTTATATCCTATGCAAAGGTAAACGTTTAGAATATCCACGTGAAACCAATGACTCTTACTTTATATACGTGCACGTGTACCTGTTTTATGATGATTTGATGTTGACAAGTATACGTTTCATTGTCTCCAAGTAAGGTTCAAAAGCACATGGGCATAGGAGCGTTTTCAACATTGGGGGGGGGGGGGGCAAACATTTGGCAACGGGGGTAAAAATTTTTTTTACTCGCTTCGCGTGCAATCAATGGATTATTCGTCTCGTACAATTTCTTGTTGTCCTTACAAAACTATCCTATAACGCTTGTAAGAGGACACTTTTGATCAAAAACTAGTACTGTATCTATTACATAATTTATCATATGAGTCCGTCTTCAAAGAAACCTTAAAATATTTGATGCTATACGAAACACTACTTCGTTACATTTTTTATAAATGATTACCAATTTCTAAAACATATGTCGAGAATTCATCAAGTGCTGAAATTATTTGACACAATCAAGTAAAAACATAATTTGAATTGCATTTGTGACTCGCAAAAAGTCTCCGCTTCAATATGGTTGGACGATGCAATGGACATGATGTATTCGTAGAATTAGACCAACAACACATATTTGAATTAAACGAAGTATTTTATAACATTTACTGAAACATGCGATTGTAAACATGGAAGGTAACTATCTGAGTATTGAACTTAATAATCACGACAGTGATGCTAGTATTCTGAACTGTGTTCTTCCCTTATTGTTTTGACATATTAATAATGTGATATCTATAATTGAGGAAAAAAATACAATTATTTATCCTAAGTCCCCGTTTTTTGGACACCCTGTACATCGTCGGATACCCACGGTGCACCCCGCTACGTACAGATGTACATGCATGTTGCTGTTGAATTTAACATCGAACTAATTCATTATACCCAGTCTGTCAGTAGCTGAGAAGAGAGTAACACTATCTGTTGACTCTGTGTGATTTTTTCAGGGTGGTTCTGTTATTCGTATGATGAATTTCTTCCTCGGAGAGGATACTTTCCGGAAAGGTTTAACGGTAATAAATTGTCTTAAATCATGCAATTCTTTGCTCATGCCACCGGTTTGGTCGGAAATGGCTTTGGATGTGATGTGTTAAGCACTCAACGCAAGTAAAATCCGCGATAAAAAAGCCGATCTGAGAATAATTGACATTTTATCTTCGTGAGCAAGCGTTGACCTTTTCAGTGATTTATGACTAAAACTGTAGTAAAAAGACAATAGAAAGCAGCACTCAATTGAAACAGCCGAACACAGAAATGGAAAACAACACAGAGCACAATCCAACGTCACAATGCATCAGAACGAGAAAATGAAACTTATAAAACGTTCAGCTGTCGAGAAGCCTGAACATGAACTTGACTTTGGTCGATGTAAATCACGAGCTGTTAGTCGAATCAAGTATAAGAAATAAATGCAGGAATTTAATGTCTGCCATGAGCAAGTTTATATGTAGGCGTTATAGCTCTTAAAGCATTAAACATGGAGTTTCAAGCGTAATAAAGTTTAAACAGATACCATTATTACTCCAACGTTTGTTATTTCACTTTTCATATGAAGCGTTTTTTGAAGTCATATAGCTACCAGACTGCCACCCACCGAGATTTGTGGAAATCTTTATCTGAGGTAAATCTATTCATAGTAACACATTTGGCTCCCAACCCTATTTAGGTAACACATTTGGCTCCAAAACCTATTTATTATAATACATTTGACTCTCAAACGTATTTATAGTAACATGTTTGACTACCAAATCTATTTATAGTAACACGTTTGACTCCCAACCCTATTTAAAGTAACACATTTGACTCCAAAACCTATTTATAGTAATCCATTTGACTCACAACCCTATTTATAGTAATACATTTGACTCACAAAACTATTTATAGTAATACATTTGACTACCAAACCTATTTATACAAACACGTTTGGCTACCAAATCTATTATAGTAACACATTTGGCCCCCAAACCTATTTATAGTAACACATTTAACTACCAGAATGTCACCCATCTATATTTGTCGAAATCAATAAACGTATGTCTTGTTCAGGATATTTCCATGTATTTAAAATTGTTTTACATGTTATAAGTCACTAGCATTATGCACTGTTTTAATAAGCGTTTGTAAGAATACAAACATGTATAAGTTTGTAAATGACTTTTATTGAATCGTTGTGTATGTACACATATATGTATGTACACCGCCACCGTGGCCTAGTGGTTAGGGCGTCCGCCTCCGGAGCGGAAGGTCGAAGGTTCGAATCCTGGCGGAAGCTGGGTTAGAACTGATGCGACCGGTTGGTGAGCCGCCAGCTAGTTAAAGAATGGTTACCGTAGGCCCATCTCTGCCAGGCGCCCGGCAATATGAGAAGGGATTCGGGAGGTTCTGTGCGCACGAAAAATAGGTGTCTCATAAGTCAAATTGGCTGGCCCTTTCAATAGGGGTGACACTATAATAAACAAACACTTTACCTTTTAAAATTTGTATTTGAACCATTTATAATCAACTTCTTATGTGTGTTTTGGGCCTAAAGCTTTGTTTATATTCCAACAGCAAGCGTTAGAAGACAAACACACGCACAGTGACGTCATGGACGTGATGAATACGTGGATACTAGAAGCAAATTATCCCGTTGTCATGGTGAAGAAAAAAGATAACGTGACGTTGGAACTCACTCAAGCAGCATTCTTACGCAATGCACAACAACGATCATTGCGGGCAAATATGTAGGTATTATCTTCCATAAAATACCGATTCATTCTCGTAAAATAGATCATTAAATGTGAGCTGTTTCCATAGAAACCTTAAGAAATTTCCGAAAACGTGGCGAATTATTAATTGTAAGACAGTGTAGATCTTCTTCAAAACTAACTTTTTCTAAGTTTTAGAATAACAAAATGGTGTTGGTGCTCTAACTCATATACGCTTTTGCTCTTATGAAATCCGATATAGGACCCATAATTCACAAAATAGCAGCTCATAGACCTTGTGCTTGCTGTGTCCGCAATGTGGTGACTCCTAAACACGCTTTTAATGATCAGTACAAAATACAATACTTGCTATTCAGACGACCACAAACATTTGTTACGCGTCACATTCCGGAATCTTAAATACACACCCACATCTGTGCAAACCATCACAAATCCGTTCTAATCCACAGTATTTGAATTATACAAAAACATGACGCTTTTTATGTCAATTTCAGAATATGGAAGATTCCATTCTTGTGTTATCTTAGTACCTTATTTATTAGACATTATTTTCAGTCTGTGGAAGATTCCATTCGCCTACACTACTAGCGTGGATGCTAACTTTGATAAAACATTTGAAGATATCCATTGGCTCGATGATAAAACTCTAACCGGTAGGCAGTTTTAACTTTGACTTCTATGTTTGAATATGTTCACGAATACAGCACATGTCTGCTAGTAGACCCTAGCACCATTGGTACCTCTATCACACAAATCAGCAGCACAAATATGCCTAAGCATAATTCGTGCAACAGCTAACCAGGGGCGTAGCTAGGACCTTAGCAATGTGTAGGCCCGTAGGCAAAGATGAAAGTATTAGGGGGTCCGGGGGCATGCTCCCCGGATTTTTTTTATTCCTTGAAAGGTACTGGTGCGTTTTGACGTATATTTAGGAGATCAAATTTCAAGTTAAACTTAAAATATTTATATATATTATTTTTTCTCGAAATGATGTGTAGGCCCGGGCCTAATGGCCTAGCGGTAGCTACGCTACTGCTAACGACCGGCCCAAATGGTCAGGGAAGCACATGCATGTAATATCGGCTGAATGGACGCTTGTCTAACACTAGATTTAAAGTCACTGTGGTACTTTATAATACGTTTGATATTCCGTTTTATTTTTAAATAGCTCACGTAGTTCCAAAAATGTTGACTATAATTATGTAGGAATAATAATTTGATATCCGTTTTGACCCAGGCTACTGAATACATGTGTCCATTGATCATTCACACTTCAGCACTGAACCATTTGCATCGGATATTTTGTTGTAGTTCCCATTAATTTTCATCAACATGACCTTGTTTGCTTTTGTATGTTGTAGTAAGGGACAACAGCCTTGCTGATTCGACCTGGATTATTGGTAATGTTCTGCAATATGGGTTTTATCGCGTGAATTATGACGTCACAATCTGGGAAGCCATTTTATATCAGCTGGACATAGACCATGAGGTGATCCACCCAATAAACAGAGCACAAATTATCAACGATGCTTGGAATATTGCAAGGTATGTTCCATATTCCATACACAATTACTATCATACGTTTCTATTATATGGTACGTTGTTATTTCCAGTTATCAAACTGATAGAAACACAAAGCATTTAGTCACCTGAGAAACATTTTAAAACGTTAAGTTATGAATTGTCGAGGGCTGTTTGCAACTGTTCAGCCGCTCAACTACCCTTTGGCACTTTAACTTCCCTGCTCATTGGGCTACCTAAAGAAAGCTGCACTCGAGTCTACATGGGGAGACTATTTCACACCCGTGGGTGACTTGTTTATTAACTGAAGTCAAATTACTCCTTTGTCACAATTAACGACTTCTGTACATTTGAACTTGCTTCGGATAAAATGTGTATACCGTACATTCCATACCATGCCACTGTTTGGTAGCTTTAACCAGTCAGACATTTACTGTGTTCTTTGATCTCCCTTAAACCCTTTAAAGTTCCAGATATGATACGTGGCGCCCCATGCTAGTAATATTTTCCCCTGGTTTGAGATTGTGTTTTGGTTGTTTGTATTCTCAGGGCTGGTATGTTGGATTTTAAGATAGCACTACGTACACTTGACTATCTGGACTCTGAGACTGACTTTGTTCCATGGAAAGCAGCCATCCGTGAACTCGACTCCCTAAAGTCTGCCCTACAACCTACGTCTGTATATGGAGCTTTTGAAGTGAGCATAATGGCTTTATATTGATACAAAATACTAAATTGGACAAATCATTGATTCAGAGACGTAAATAGAACCACCAAGTTCCATTACACGCCGAAAATGTTTACACAAATAGAAATATGGCTATGTTATATTATTGTATGAAACGTTGAAATGTTAACTTTCCGTTGGTGTATGGTAACGGCATGGCATTAGAATGTTAAGGTAAAAAATATTATTGGACCACCGGTACAAATGCGTATATTCCTGACAACGCCGGTTATTTTCTCTCACAGCAATATATATGTACTTAACCATGGCGCACATTTTCAGTCCAAAGAGCAACACCTTTTCGTGTTCCAAAGCAGCACCTTTCTTGTCTCAAAAGCAGCATGTGTTTCGTCTCCAAAGCAACAATACTCATGTCAACAAAGCAAACCCCTTTCTGGCCTTTAAATGAAAGCAAAAAAGGACCTTTAAATTTGTCATTAAAGCAAATCCTTTCTTGACAGAATACACATTATAGATAAGACTTTAGGAACGATTGTGTTTTTGAAGAGGGTACGTAGTATCCTGGTCTATGTTACGGAGTTCTAAACGATCGCAGGATAATGATGCTAAAAATAGATAAAATTGGTCATTCACGGCATGACTTCAGTTTTTATCGCCTTGTTCTTATATTATAGCATAAAACGGTAATTTTGCTCATACTTAAACAGGGAAAAAAGGTACGTTATTGTAAAGATTCTCGCGCCCACGCGCTGTTGGTGTAATGTGTACAATGGTCCGTTTCGAAACTCGACTATTGTCCGAGGTCAGATTGTACATGTACCTATACTCATTCAATTACCTTAATATACCGTACATACTTTGGTAAATGTTATTGTCGATACGTGTATGCCATAGGTCGTTGAATTATCGGTGCTGTGTGAAAGACTTATACAAAAGAATGTGCTTACTTCTAACATTATTTTACAGAATTATATGAGAAGAAAACTAGCTAAAGCGTACCATGATACAGCCGGTGCTACTAGTCACTATGAACGGTAATTATACATAACTATTGGACTGTCGATTGTTGTTTGTCGCTATCACTAAGCAAGCAACGACTTTGCAGAGCAACATGTTTTCTGTTTCCAGCAGTTGCGGTCTGGTAATATAATGCTTACATTACAGTACATCGCTTTTAGTTTGACGCTATTACCTAGTACACATCAACACTCAAACAATAGAATAGCTTGTTTTGAGGAATGGCGCCTTAGATAGCTGATTGGTTCTAAAAGATGTGAGATTTTTTCCACATGCCCACTGTGCATTGTACTATATTTTTTGAAACTCGTACGTTGTATCGTATGCATTCTCGACAACTACTTAATTTGTGTTCCAAAAACTTTCTGCTTTGCAAATTTAAAACGTGTAACATATTTCTAAATTGATTACAATGTACCATATTATATCATACACATACATGTACATGTATACTATAATATATTGCTCTCAGGGTACAGTATATAATGATTGCCAAGGAGGCGTGTAACTACGGACTGCAAGCTTGTGTAGATGACGCTATGGACAAGTTTGAAGCTTGGGCGAAAGACGTCGATAAAAGGTATTTCATATGTTGTATGATTTCTGCTACATTATAATTAATACAAATAGTATTAAGTAGTGATTTGTGTTTTTCTATCATGATTCATTGTGTACAAAGTGTAATAATTTATGTTTCGTTTTTACAAAATTGTAATGATGTATATCATCTTACAAAATAGTGGCCTTGTATCCACTGTGTATAAACGAGTCGATTTCCGGCAATTGCAATACTGAGTACACGTTGAATTATGTAGTACGGCAATAAGGAGGATAATTATCAGATTTTACATGTGCTTTCAATAGCAATAAAGGATAAAAGTTGAATTTTGTAGTAATCCGATTAGTCATATAGTGATTTGTTTTATACGCATTGGTATCCTATACTCACAGCATGCTATGATGTTCGATACCTACACGAATCTGTCGACTGGTATCTAAATATTTTATGTAACGGATTCGTGGTATTATGGCAAACCTATGGCATGATATAATTTAATGCATGCATATATCGCTGGCTTAGAATGAGAAGGTCGTATCTACAAAATCAATATTTTGATAAAACAAGAAAAACTGTCTGACAATTACTCTTTACTTATGGTAAAACAAGCTTTTTCAACTTCAGTTTGGTCAACATAACAAATTCCGATTTTCATGAAAATAGGCGCCTTGTGATGTAGATTTCAAATATGTATTAGTCTTATATGGTCGTTTAAGTGGCACTTACGACCTTCTCGTTCTAAGCCAGCTAGATGCTTTGGTATCTACATCGAGGTAACGGTCTGTCTATTCGATCACTGCTAAATGATTTCTCAGTATGACAACAAATGTATGGATGTATATGTATGTCTCACTCACTCACGGTATTTATATACATCTTATGTTTAGCATTGATGCTGACATGAAGGAGACTGTTTATTGTACTGGAGTTAGACACGGTGGAATCAATGCCTGGCAAATTGTACTTCAGCGATACACAGAAAGTCATTCAACCAGTGAAAGAAGAGTTCTGGGGAATGCTCTAGCCTGTACGGAAACACCTTGGATTTTATACAAGTATGCAAAGTTACTTTCTCGTTCATTTAGCGTATTGTTCGTCCGAAACATAGCTAGTCTGGGAACTTGACTAACCACTGACGTATGAATTTAGCAGAGATGTTGTGAAAAAAATGTAAACTAAAATGTGACTGATCTTCTCCTAAGCAGCAATTCTTGTAAAACAAATTTCATATTTTAAAATATGATTGATAATATTACATGTACAATGTATTACATTTTGATTAATATACGTGGGTATATCCAAAAGTAATGTCACTGATGCTGTAAAATCGTGTATAATGGCAGTAAAACCACGAATTTTTTCACACCGTAACTTCAGACTAATTTTAATATGATTTCCAAATTTCACAACAATGCACTGAATAGCTCTTGAGATATGAATATTTATATGAGACATACTTACGAACATCGCCGCAAGTCCGACGTCACAATGACGTTACTTGTCGACACCTACTCATCCAGCAGAAGTTCATTCCTGGTAATTTCAACCGACTGATAAACCATGCAGTCATTTCCATGACCTTAAAAAATGTGCAACCCACCAGACATTTACTCTCTGTGAAATCAAATTATTGTTATAGTCCCACAGCAAAAAAAGAACTCACCACATAATGATGGCAGTTTTAGACGTCGAATTGAATGGACGGCGTTAAAGATACTCTTGATGTTCTTTTCGGATACACTACAAACCGTTCATATGACTCTCTATCGATAATGATTTGTAGGTCCATGCCCCCTTAAAAGCTTATACTACAGGTACGCAAGACTATATTGCCACCGTGTGTAACTAAAGCTTCTGTAGGTGACTTTCATAACTTTTAGGAAAAGTGCATTATTACGCACAGCGTCTTTTTGTCACAAATCTGTCGTGTTTTTGCTAAGTAATCAGTGCGTTGATATATATTGCGAGTTTCAAAATAGAATGACGTCAATGAATTGTTAGCAACAGGCACAACACATTGGTTTCATCATGTCACGAAAGTATGGTCTGCTTTCGAGAATTATATTTTACAAAAACGCATAAAATAAAATCGCTATGATAATGAAAAAATATCGTTATTTTCGTGTGCGGCGATATGACGTCATAGGTATATTTCAAATGTACATATAATCCAATTATGAAAATGGAATAATGGAGCACGTTGTTTTTTAATCAGAATTGAATCGCTGAACATTTTTTTATGATATTTATGCATATCGGCCTATAAACAAATAAACCACGGGAGGAGTGACATTACTTTTGGATATACCCTCGTACATTTAAGAAAATTGAATCCCCACAAATGTTAATAAATTCAATATTACATGTATATGACTCGGTGGATAAGAATGATGTCCTTGATTACGTCTGCACGAAATGGTATTTTTTTCCGAAAACCAGGCAATTTTGTCCCATTGAAATTTAATGATTCTACGGCATTATTATTATTATTTTTAATTATTTTCTATTGAAGACTGACGGAGCTTATTTTCGAAAGCGACGTATTTCATAAAACTGAGAGTGTGGTTGTGTTGATGAAGTTACTGAAGACCTCAGTTGGGCGTTTGTTGGTTTGGTCTATTGTGGATAAATACTGGGATGTCATCAGAAGCCAGTAAGTGGAATAAAACTGTATACTACTACAACGTGCAATTCAAGTCACTGTATTACTTATAGGGAGAGTATAAATCAAAATTGTATGAATTAATGCGAGCTAGAGTGTATTTGTATGTGATTTCCTGGTCACTATATGAGTTACTGGAGAGAATATCCAATCGAAATTGTATGAATTATTGCGAGCAAGAATGTACTAGTATGTGATTTTCAGTCAGTGTGTGACTTATTGCGATAACTTGAAGATGATTGACGCGTATATACACCGTGATTATTCTCTCATTAATATGTAACCTTAAATATTATCTCTTACACCTGAGAGTACTCTGTTCCCTCAAGTCTATGTTGTTTTCAAAGCTTATGTTGGAAAAATATAGGCCTACGTACTCTTACAAGAATTGATTTGGGCATTTAGGCCTCCCGCCAATATGCAAAGTACACACATATTGCTCATAAAACACTGCGTGGTTAGTAAAATGTAATGATTTCACCGTTTTATAACCGTTCTGAGTAGGTCACGACATTTCGTACCTTTAACTTAAAATGTCACACATTTTATTATACAACTTTTATATTGTATAACGCGTGCATCAGACATGTACGTAGTTGTTTATGGATTGTTAATTTATTTCAGGTACTCACAAGATATTCATTTATTTTCCGGTCTTCTAGAATCCATGGCCAAGTCAGTCAGTACAAAACTAGACCATGAAATGGTAACTGTTGTATTTAAGATTTGATTTTCATAAATTTATGTGTAGTAAAATATGCGTGGATTAGATTTGATTGTTAAAGACACAAAATAATAATGTTAACTATATTTTGTTATCATATGAAAGATATATTTTTTAAGAGTAACAGCGTTTAGTTACTTTCGTTATGTTGGCAAGTTGAAATGGTTGCCATGTTGGAAATTTTGAAAGCGGGTCCATGTAAGTTACTAGTTTTCGAGAGCTGCTTTCAGTAGTTTAGCTGTTAAGCCACCACATGCCATTTTAATTGTCCTACTCCGGATCTCCACTTATCTATAGGTAAAAATAGATTTTTAACGTTATAATCCTTGTGACACTTGAATATTCATATCTTGACAATATAGTTGGGGTCAGTTGTGTTTGTATATGAATACAAAACCAGTCTAACAAGGCCAGATTTGTTTGTACCTACATGTAAATTAAGGAGAAACCCACATTGTGCAAGTTCCGGATATAAACTATTTTTCCTTGCCATTGTGCTATCTAAGAAATACTGCGTTCGAATCTCCATGTGGAGACTATTTTTTCTCCTTATCTAATATTGAACAACCGTCATGCAAAGATTCACGTTTTCTTCTATAAAATCACAATTTTACTAAACACATGCTTAACGCTTCTAAAAGTTTAACATGGATTCTTCTTCTTCTTCTTCTTCTTCTTCTTCTTCTTCAATGTATAATACTAATAATACTAAAACTTGTTGTTTCAGTTAAACTGTTTCCTGGAAAAACACGATACCAGTGGGGTAGCAAAGACACTCATGGGGAAATATTTTATAAACACAGCTGAAACTAATATGGATGGCCATTTTGATGTTGTAAAAGAATGGCTACTAAGACAAAGTGGACCAATCATACACTGAATAATGCAAACAAAAAATAGACATAGCAGTTTTATCATCAATAAAAAAACAAAACTAAAACATAAATATTTATTAAGTATATTAGTGTATATACGTTTTGTAAACTAGTTGATATGCAGCACTGTGACATTTGAATAGTTATTAATAATTAATTTGCATTTCATTATGTTTGTATGTGTTTGGGATATATTTTAATATTATTCTGCAGAATTTAGGGATTTTTTTTGTATTATGACTAAAGTATGTTTGTAATTAAACTATGGATTATACTTGGAATTTGATGGTGCTGTTCATTTTGACCATTTGGTGTGTGTACACTTTACAACCAATAATTCCACTATGATTTTGTTGTGAGGTTCTAGTAAATATTTGAGTTTTTTAATGAAAGATGTTCGTTATTGGTTTCCCTTTGACCATTAGTAATATTTGTTGGGGATATGGCTGTTTCCCTTTGACCATTGGTAATATTTGTTCGAGCTATGGTTGTTTCCCTTTGACCATTAGTAATATTTGTTGTGGATATGGTTGTTTCTCTTTGGCCATTAGTAATATTTGTTCGGGATATGGTTGTTTCCCTTTGACCATTAGTAATATTTGTTTGAGGTATGGTTGTTTCCCTTTGACCATAAGTAATATTTGTTGGGATATATGGTTGTTTCCCTTTGACCATTAGTAATATTTGTTTGGATATGGTTGTTTCCCTTTGACCATTAGTAATATTTGTTTGAGGTTTGGTTGTTTCCCTTTGACCATAAGTAATATTTGTTTGGATATGGTTGTTTCCCTTTGACCATTAGTAATATTTGTTTGAGGTATGGTTGTTTCCCTTTGACCATTAGTAATATTTGTTGGGATATGGTTGTTTCCCTTTGTTCATTATCAATATTTTTTGAGGTATGGTTGTTTCCCTTTGACCATTAGTAATATTTGTTGGGATATTGTTGTTTCCCTTTGACAATTAGTAATATTTGTTGGGATATGGTTGTTTCCCTTTGACCATTAGTAATATTTGTTGGGGATATGGTTGTTTCCCTTTGACCATTAGTAATATTTGTTGGGGATATGGTTGTTTCCCTTTGACCATTAGTAATATTTGTTGAGGATATGGTTGTTTCCCTTTGACCATTAGTAATATTTGTTGGTGATATGGATGTTCCTCTTTGACCATTAGTAACTTATTTGTTGGAAATATATAGTTTTTTTTCCTTTTGACCATTAGTAATATTTGTTTGAGATAAAGTAGTTTCATCTTGACACTGCGAAACGTTGTCGTTTCCCTTTGGCGATTAGAAATTGTTTGAGATTGAGTTTAGTTGCTTTCCATTGAACTTTCGAAAGAATCGACGAATAAAGAGTTGTTCCCGTTCACCTTTAGAAATAACTATAATAACGAAGTTGTTTCTCTTTGACAAATAGAAACTTGGTTATAATAAAAAAATGTTTGGTTTCCTATACAACTTATAGATGTAAGATCTCGTAGTGTTTGCAAACAGGTTGGTAATAAAATGTATTTAACGCATAACGTAGGACATTATATGAAGCATACTATTGTATGACTGCAACAGCTGGGAAGTAATTGTTACGTGTGAACTGGAACAAAATAACAAATTACATGACGCTACGAACAACCAATGATGCAGATATATTTTATTTAATAACACGTGGTATACACTGACAATTTACGAATAGCATTAACAGTACAACGGACGTATATATAACAACCGCCCACACGTACGTTGAAGCTTGCATGGTTATGAGACAAGTCAGACTACATTCAGGCCCGGTGATTATATTAATGAGCATCGAAAGACATCACGAAAAGAGTCATAATAGAAAATTTGTGAAAACTCTGTTCCCGTTGCATGCCGAACGTCATTTATTTAAATCGGGAGGCAAAAATTGCTAAGAGGGGCCTAGACTGTAATAAAGCGTGGCATGTTTTCAAAAGCTACATTTGTGTACGCATTTATTAAGAAGAACTGGTTTTCCTTACAGCGAGGATATACATGAACGAGGGTAAGTAGTGTGGAATAGTTTGTATACACTGATATTTGAACAGCTTTCTGAACACCCAGATGTTAACGACGTCCACCGAATATAGGCAGCCAGTCACGTGTCGGCTTGGAACTCACAAACTGAAATACAACCGTGCATATTTCACTAGTGAACTTACATTCATAACCATTTATCAAAATAAAAGGCATACAGCAACATTTTGGTGCGATTTGCAAAGGTCTGAAGATCGTTACTGCGCATGCGTCGTTGAATGTAAACAATGACGGTGGCTTTGTGTTAATGTTGTGTGTTGTTACTTTAGAATATAACATGACAGTTCTAATGATGTGCTATAAGATGGTAGTGTCTACGCTTAAAGATAACACATTGGTTGAGGAACTCATATACTCATAAAGAGTCAATAAATATTATATGTGTGGTAAGGTCAACAACACAAAGCTACAATTAGCTTTGGAACGGTAATGGTTTTATAACTGTACATAACGTAAATTTTCTATGTTGCCATGTTTAAAGAAACAATCTTATTTTGCATTTTAGATACTAATAACGTTATCATTGAAATTAAGAACGATCCCCTCAGTTCGTTGTTGATTTCGAAAACGCTAGAGCAGATGTTAATGACAAGCAATTCTCCAAATACGAGAACAAGCAAAAAGTTAAATACGCGAGTGTTTGTATAAAGTTACCTTCTTAAATGCCTCGAACTCTTCGTTGGACGGCAAGATCAACTCGTGTCCTATCGTCAAGTACGTATAAAATAAAACCATAATATCCTGTCCCCTCATAGTTTTACACATTGGGTTTGTGTCCATCAGAAGCCTTATCGATAGCTTTGTCCGTAAACAGTTAAACAGCTTCGTCACACGTCTGGAGGAAAACATATCAAATTATTGTACAGACTTTTAGACTTAAGCGAGTTACGTTCAAATTTGGTATTGACTGTACATAGATCTGCCCACAGGTAACTGTATCATTGATAATGAAAACAAAATGTAATAAAATAGATAAAAAATGTTTTTTACAAAATGTTGTTTTGTTTGACAGGTCTCTTTTAAATTACATAAATCCACTCTCTTAATCATGTACAATCAATTTAATCAAAAAAGAGTGCGAGAATGGAAAAGTTAGTAGGACACACAACGTGAAAATGTCGTAATTTACTCCAAACGACGTCACTGACAAATTAAGGCAATTTTGAAAAACTGGCCATTTTCTAAAATATATCCTAGTTATAAACTTAAAACTGGTACAAAAATAAACAACTTTCGTCTAGACATGTACAAGTTTTCTTCGTGGCATCAAAACGTTTTTATAAAGATACACTGAAACTGTATACTTTCGTTTTGGACACATTGAACATTACCTTTCAGTTGATGAAAGCATCGTCACTATATCATCGTCATTCTGTTGCTCAGAAGCATCATTTCGAGCTCGGCATTGACGAAATGTATCACCCACCACATTGTTAACACAAGTTGCACTTAGTTCAGTATCATTCTTCATAGCTGGAAATGAATGTGGATAAAAGCATACCTGCCAAGTACTCCTATTTAAATAGAGTTACTCCTATTTTCGTTTATAAATTTCTGGTTTCCAAGTTCACCCACCTTTGCACATAAGTATCTTTGGTTCATTTCCAGAATTGCAATTTGTAGGCTTTATATTTTGTGGAATTCATATTTTACCACTGACGGTCATCAGAATAAGACGTGTGGTCTTATGTATGGACGGAAAATGCTAGGATGTCACACCCGGATTCCATGTGCCTCACCCCTATGTCTCGTTTCTTGAAGTCGGTGGTCATTTGCTTATACGGTTGGTAAAACTGAATGACCATATACCAACAACTGTATCAATCGAACACAAAGCAAAATAATAACAAACAAACAACAAAATACAAATTGTACAGTAGCTGTTTATATTCGAAAATGTATAATTTAATAATAAAGAATGAGAATGCTTACCATTTTGAAACCAGCCAGATAGTTCCGTCCCTGTACACAATCGGTTATGGTATCTCTCTGCTGTATTGTTTAGCAAGGGGCACATTCGAACATTCAAAATTGGATTTGTTATGACTTATTCAAAATAGTCTCCATGTGGAGGCTCGAATACAGTTTTCTGTATAAAATTAAACGAAAAAAAGGTAAACTTAAAAAACAATATATAGAGGATATTTGTTGATTTTGGTGTAAGTCGAATTTTATTTCACCGAGTGATCAAAGAAATCAGTATCAGTATAATTTTCTGTGATCACGAGTGAAATAAAATAAGATCTTTCACCAAAAATCAACAAATTTTCTGTTTATTATTTGCTTCATTTTCTCGTAAAACGGTACAGTAATTGGCTAAATTGGAAAAAAATTACGTTGAAATTAGAACGTCACGACGTGACAACTATGACGTCACAATGACGTAACGCATATTTTGAAGCCCGGTGCTGTTGACGTTGCGGTTTTTTTCTGCGCGATACTGGAACCAGCTCCAAAACAGTGAAAATAACAAAACGATAATTTCACTGTTATTTGTCATTGTTATTTTCACTGAAAATCACCATAATCTATTGAAAGCTAATAATAAATAGATTTATTATAAAAAAAAGTAATATCGTTGTTTATCAATGATACGAAGCAGTTACACGTGGTCCATCTTCATCAAGCTTACATGAGAACCATTCTTCGGTGTTTATATATGTCATTTATCTTTTACCCGGCAGTAACACTGTTATTGAGTATCAAATGCGAAATGTCGGTATTCAACGAAAATAAAAATATGGAAAAGATTTACCTAGAATCGCAGCAAGTATCCCAAATAACATGGTGTTGTTTTCTGTTGAAATCTAATACAAGTTCAACATGCGTGCACTCACAGCGTAAGTGTTTAACTGAACACTGGTTCTGTGTAGGTCTAGCTTTTAATTCCCGCAAGTTGGATGCACAATGTTTAGTAAGTTTAGCAATATTTTACCAAATTCGACTATCACCGCCCAAGCGCGAAACAAATAGGAGTAGGTTCCTTTAAAGTTCGCGACTGATAGGCCTACATTGTCATTTCAGAACACAAAAAACACGAATTATAGCGATTATGTTTTCGGTAATGTTTGGTAATATGCTTATTTGTGTAATTCCTGGTGAGTTATAATGTTAGTGTCATGTTTTACAGAAAATGTGACGTAAATGCTTTAATGTCGACAGATTATAGTTAAATACAGGAAACGGTATCCATAATTCAGACTTACAGAAGAGTGAACATACTAGTGACCAGGTGTCCGTTGCCTAAGCAAAGCGCTACCCAGCGCTTTCATTCAGTTACCTCCCGTTCAATTAAATATAGAAGGCATGGATTACCTCCCGTGGAAAGCGCTACGTAGCACTATGCTTAAACAACGGGCACCAGTTGACAAAATGTTAGTACAATTATATAAATGTCACCACTCCACAACTATTTCAATATTATGCATAATGTTATGTAATAGTCGATTATGTTTCGAAATCATTTCGCTCAATTTGTTACCCGAAACGTACACTAATATCACCAAATTGCCATTTAAAATTGTTCCATTAACTTTAATGCCAAAGTGTGCTTCGGAATCGCAATACTAATACATGTGTAATCATAAGCGCAACAAAATAAAACAGCTCATACTAAAAAGCCTATTAGCGCTGTGTCACAGGTAACCGTATCATTTTTATTTGTAAAATGTGATCATCTTCTAGCCCAGCTGAGCAAAAGCTGTTGAAATATGGAAGGCATATGAGTGCCTCAATCCAGAGTTGAACCCGGGACGTCCGACTAGGCGGCAAGCGCGCCTGTTCCAGGATATGTGCTTTTATTTGTTATACATGTAAACAAAGCAATATTTAAATTAAAACGTTACATGTTAAATTTTACAACGTTTGGTATAAAACATTCTCTTGAATTATTTGATAAACTCATCACACCCATCTTAAATTACGGAAGCCCAGTTTGGGGTTTTCACGCAGCAAATCATGTCAAAAGAATACAGTTACAATTTCGCAAATCCTTACTTGGAGTCAAGTCTAAAACTCAGAATGACTTTATATATGGTGAATTGGGAAGAACGAACTTGCAAAATAAAAAAGAATGTTTTATATTATAAAGTTTTGGTTTAAAATCTTAGAAGCAAATGAACGTAAATTAATCAAAGTCATATACAATGTTCTATTAAATGATATTGAGCAGGCGCCAAACACAGTTAACTGGGTTTTGTTATTGCGAAACTTACTCAATTCACTTGGTTTTCATGACGTATGGCTATCACAGGGTGTAGGCAATGTTAATATATTCCTAAATTTAGTCAAACAAAGACTGACAGATAATTTTATACAAAACTGGAACAGCAGAATATTGGATTCCACAAGGAGTAGATTTTATAGAAACTTTACCACCTTTGGTTTAAAGCCATATTTGAGCAAAATTAATATAAAATAATTCAGAATTGCTTTAACACAATTAAGGGTTTCATCGCATAGACTAAATATTGAAACAGGGAGGTGGAAACAACCAGCTGTACCTTTAAATGAAAGAATTTGTGCAATATGTAACACGCTAGAAGACGAACAACACTTCCTTTCCGAATGTATTTTGTATAAAGATTTAAGAAAAAAGTATTTTGTATCATATTTTCACAGAAATCCTAGTGTTTACAAAACAATAAAACTATTTAACACTGAACGTGTAAGTACACAAAGAAATCTTGCAATGTTTGTCTACCATGCTTTTAAACTAAGAGACAGCTTGTTACACATCAACTAAGATAATACTCAATATGGACCTTTATTTATTTATTGTTACTTACTAACATGATTGATATGTTGTCATTGAAGTATTTGAACTTTTTGATTATAAAAAGGGAGGTAATTAGAAAACACACGCAACCTACTTGTTTTATACATTTTTGTTTTCATGATTAATGAAGGAAACTTAATTTTTTACCTTCATACTACCTACCATCCTTTATTATTTCTTATTATAGTTATGTTGTTTGTTCACGGGTCATTTATGACCTAAACAATCGTATAGAAACACATGTAAAAATTATTTTGAATAAACTTGTAAACTTGTAAATGTAACTTGGGACATGGGACTCATGCACCAGTCAGTTGCATCCGAGAATTGGCCGGTAATTTTTGGCTTGTCAAAACCCCCGCCCTCCCATGGCCCTGTCGGTAAGCTGATGACAAAATCTCCGGTATTTTCCCGACCCTTGACAACTTTAATATTGTCCCCGGTGTATCGTTTCGGCAGTGCGGGGAGAAGCTGGAAGGTAAAATCACGGCCGTTTCCGCGGCTCTCCCCGAGGATACCCGGGTTGGGGGCATGGATGCAACTGACTGGTGCATTACTTCTAGGAAGCGAAATATTTCCTTATGGCAATGCTTAAAACATGGTATACAGGGGACATGCATGGTTTCCAAACATCTCTGGTTTCATAAGGTTAAGTATGAGCATTGCTCCGTGCAATGATGTTATGTTGTTAATGTTTTCTATGCTTGGCTGGTTACGTTCAGTGCTTCCTTACTTCCCTGTCCGATTTTTCACGTCTTTTTGTAGTTTCGAACCAACAAACAAAATTAAATGATGCAAATAATATGAACTAAGGCACCGCCTAAACGGGGATTAAAAAGATATTGGGTAACTGCTAAGCTATATTTCAGATATACACTGACTAAATAATGAAGTGAATTTAGATTATAGATGGAGATAGTTATCGATCAGCAACTGATCATTTTCCTCTTATTTAAGACCAGATATAATAGTTATTCTAAATTTTAGCTTGGCAATTTAACAACTATAATTTTATAATCTAAACTGGGACTTGAACGTGATCAACCAGTTGTCTTACATTTAACCATTTGGATGAGCAGTATATGAAAATAATATTGCAAATGTCACCAGGCTATGTTTTTGTCAATAAATTTCTTTTAAATATTACATATTGTATAACTATAAATTAAATGACATCACAATAGTCGTCAGACAAGTCCGACAATTTCTGTCTCGATTCTCAACCTTTCCATCCAGACCACCTATCCAATCACTCGTAACCGTCATGGTTGTACATTACCGTGTGAGTTTTGTAAAACGTGGCTTGATAGGTCGAAGAACTAGGGAAAATGTTAATGATAATATTTCGACGTAATATAGGTGTTTATCGTTGATAGTAAGACTGTCACATTCACCAGGGTGTTATACGGATATAAAACATTGTCAAAACCATTTTTAACATTATTCAACAACTGCAAACCGAATTGAAGACGTATTACATTTGTAGTTAAAGGCTTGTGGGAGTTAATCAACTAAACCGTCATCGATATTCAATTGAAAACGAATTATAATTAGGAGAATTTGAAAGTAAGTTAACGATTCATGTATTGGTTTAATAAAACGAAACCAATGTCGGATTTCCTAATATATTTTATCTTTTATCGTTTTGGTAAGAATACATGTAACGTACGTTACTTGCAACAACGATCTTGGAAAATATTTAAAATCGAAAAGTTGGTACCTGTATTCAAAGCATTTGTATTATATTACAGTTAAAATATTTCAATAAATGTTATTTAAAGTTTGTATCACGATATAGATATATGTCATCACGCAACAGTTTTGCCAGATCTTCAAGATACGGACGATAAAAATCCACAAGAAGTTTGCGTGTTTGCTGTAACATTGCTCCGGCTTTGTATTTCGCTGCCGTTAATCGAAAATGTGGCATCGTAGACATTTTCTTCAGAGTGTTTTCATCTGGAATTGCTGAAACAGTTTAACAGTTTAGTTAATTACCATTCGACTATACTGCATGGCAAATACATATGAACAGTTCTCCAGGGAAACCGGGCTAAGTGCCATATACTAAAATATGCAAAAATATTTTTTTTAAATGTCTAAAATGATAAAACAAAAATGTCCTTTGGTTAAATCTGTAATGTGATTGTATAGTTATCATATACTGGATTTATGAAATGCCAGTTAACGCTACGTCAAAAAGGTTGGAATGACGTTAGCGATGTCACGCAAAAAGTAGGGCCTTAGTAGGTGGTAGTGGTCGGTTGAAAAAGTCTATTATTTAGTAAATATACGCAATAATGTTTTCAATTTTTCAGATACTGTTCATAACAGTCTCATCTTTCTAAATATTAATTAGCAAAAGTTTTGCAATTTTGTCACTTAGCCCGGTTTTCCCGGAGAACGGCTCATATCGAGGATATTCAATCGATAGGTGTAAATTGTACATAGAAAGTCACAAAAGAAATGTTATTTTAAGTCAGTTTTTACCTACAGGTGGCAGTATCAGTGTTTTGTCCGCAAACGATTAAAAAAAATAATATATTAATATATTCATAGTGTACATGGAGTTAGATAGACAATCGATATATATATATATACGGTCCATGTAGTGTATTAGCTCAGTGACGGATTTTTTCTTTTTCTTTTCCAAACACTGATACTGCCACCTATGTTTTTACCGCCGAAACATAACACAATGTTACATTATAATTTTTGTAAGCGCGCTGACGTTTGGGTATTGTCAGATCAAAGCCTAATCAGTGTACATTGTACATAATTTGATTTTTTACGCTAGTGTATTGTCAGATTCAAATAAAGGTTTTATTATGTCTTTCGTGATAACAATTTTGACAATTCAGTTTCACACTTGGACAATTACAATGAGACAAAAATACATATTTCATCTTTGCTTGATTGCTCCTAAACTCAACAAGATTATAAATTATACACAAATGTATAATCATATGTAGGGCAATACTTGCAATACTTACACACATTCAGGTATTTGAACACATTTGTCATAGTTCCACGAATATCCTTAGCATAATCTTCGTTCCGAAATATCAAAAACTGTTCCCTTGGAAACGCATTCAACCATTCCCGTAGATGGATATTATAAAATCCTGGATAGATCGGACTCTAAAATGAAAACAAAATTTGACAATTGACATTACACCAGAGCAGAAATCGCTCCACCTGACTGTTTGTCGACTGTAGCTTGGCGAAGGTTTTAAAGTCAATCCATTGGACCAAGTGTTTTTAATTTGATTTAAAGGGTAATGATTGACCCCTGACGTCATGTAAATTGTACATCATCAGTGATATTTGACTAGACTGCATACGTAGTGTGCTATGGAAGCCCTGGAAGGCACTTTTGACTTGTGACTTATGACTTGGGACTTAAGGAGGCCCTGGAGGGCACTTTTGACTTGTGACTTTTGACTTTTGACTTGTGACTTTGACTTGCGACTTGCGACTTGCGACTTGCGACTTGCGACTTGCGACTTGCGACTTGCGACTTGCGACTTGCGACTTGCGACTTCGGACTTCGGATTTGTTTCATTATATAAATAAATATACGGGCATTTGCCTGGACGCCGTGAATGGTGACGGATGTTCTTTGAATCGGAATTAACTGTTGATATTCTAGTAAATCAGGTAAGTAGGCATTATGTTTGTATGATTTACATCGTCGTATCTACATTCACCGAGCAACTGTCCATCTTATTAACTAAAATTGCGTTCATGCCATAGCGTACTAATAAAGTAATTTATGTTTTACGGTGCAGTTGTGTATTATAAGTACACATGTACGAGTTTGCTTCCTTGTCTTTATCATATGAGATTCTCTTTTTTATCATACACTACTGTCGATGCAATAAGTAATCATAATGAGGGAACTGTCCCGTTCGAAAGAATAGCGTGGACTACAGTTAACTCAGGTATACCCAGTTAACCTAAATAAACACAGTTTACCTGACGGACGAGGTTATGTTAACAACCGTTAGCATTTAACTGTGAATGGGCTGAATTATGCAATATTTTTTATATTAGGTTTTAAACTTTGTAATCGTAGTTTAGGTATACCATAGTTACCAATCAGCGTTTCAATCGACGAATCTGTTGGTTAAGACTTTAAGTATTCAGTGTTATTTAACTGTGTTTGTTTTATGTTTTGCAGGTGGAGAAAAATAAAATGTCTGCATTCATCGTGATGGAATCCGGAAGATAACATCTCTTGTGGAATATTGCACCAACGGAATCTACAACCCTGCTATTCTACTACCATAGTAAAAAAGAAGGCGTACACTCACATGTTGAACATAAATTGCCTCGTTATACATGTATTAGGTCATAGATATAGTCGACATAGAAATACAAACTGATCTGACATGGGTTGCAAAAATAAATGAATAACTATGGTCAATGTATCATGCTTAAGCACAATTTTACACCCACACCTTGGTGATATACACGGACTCATATATTGAGATTGTGGCATTTAATTCCAAGCAATAGTTCATCATTTAACAAAATATTCAAGAATTTAAACTATTTTGTCCCTCGGTATAAACTAGCTCATCCTGCTCTTTTACAGCGGGGACTTGGTTAACTATGTCGAATCGCAGCTACTGTTATTCGGTCACTTCGGGTCACCGTTATTTTGCATATCTCTTTGAAACAATGTTGTCCTGCCCTTACAGCGGGGACATGGGCTTTTCATTTTTCGTTAGGTTATGTATCCACGGGCATTGCTCCGCGTAATTGTGTTATGCGATGATGTTAATAAAAAAATTATTTTCTATGCTCGGCTAGTTAATTTGAGTGCTACATTCACTGTCCGATTACCTCATATATTGATGTACATGTAGTTAGCCCTGTATTGATGAGCCATTTCAGTATAATAGCATGTACATTACACTTATAATTCTGATCAAATAGCTTAGTCAAATAGCAACATGCTAGCCGGGTTTATTTGTATAATTTGATGTCAAGTAAGAATTCGATTTATGACTTTTGACTTGCGACTTGTGTTGTGACATGCGACTTGCAACTTGTGAAATGAGAAATATACAACTTACATGTTGTTTATTAAACATGGCAGTGTCTGTTTTCATTTGTTTATTTTTAGTATCCCCTGAAGATATGACCAGTAGCCAAGAACCTAGGAATTATATTGAATCTTGAAATCAACAGCCTATAAGCGAACTTGGTCTTTATTTGTTTTATTATATATTCCAAGTTAACACCAATTATAACTTAGAGTCTGTAATAGTGCACGTATTTTAAAACAAACGTATTATACGTTTTTTCTAGAATAACTTAATTCATAAAAGATATCACATATTCTAGTTGTATTGGTGTCCGTGATTTGAAGCTGTCCACAAAACGCTCATAATGTTCTTCATCCCCACATGGTACACTGTACACACATAAAAAGTAATTCAAGCTTATAGTGTCACACACTAATTGCAAAGTCTACATTTGAGTTCGTTGCTTTCTATGGCTTAGTTTCAGGATGCGTAGACAATGAATGTAACTGTATATTAGACAGCGGTGTCACAGTATATCGGTCCAATCACATCGCACAAACTCACCAAGTAGGTATTCCATTTTTCGTCGCCTGGAACAATATAAAAAAAACATATTACGTTAACAAAACAAACGCATCTACATAGAATTATCTATGAACATAATCATTTGTCGCCAACAACTTTTAAATGTTGCCATGTCGAGTGCGGGAGGTCCAGGGGTCAGTCCCATGCCGCGTCATTACAAAGACAAAACATATAGCACGTATTTCCCTTGCTCGTGAAACTGGCTTTTCTCCTCGCATGTATATTATTACATGAACGGCAATATATAGATAATGTTAACAAGGCAAAACAAAACTAATTAAATGACGACTTACCTGATGTATTACTATTGTTGAGTTGTTGTTGCTTAGTTGCTGATATTGTTGCTGTTGAGTTGCTGTTGTTGTTAAATGGATGCTTTTGTTGAGTTGCTGATGTTGTTGAGTTACTGATGTTGAGTTGCTGCTGTTGAGTTGCTGCTGTTAAGTTGCTGTTGTACTTTAGTTGATGCTATTGTTGAGTTGCTGATGTTGTTGAGTTACTGATGTTAAGTTGCTGCTGTTGCGTTGCTGCTGTTGAGTTGCTGTTGTTGAGTTGATGTTGTTGAGTTGCTGATGTTGTTGAGGTACTGATGTTGTTGAGTTGCTGATGTTGTAGAGTTGCTGATGTTAAGTTGCTGCTGTTGAGTTGCTGATGTTGTTGAAGTACTGATGTTGTTGAGGTACTGATGTTGAGTTGCTGATGTTGAGTTGCTGATGTTGTTGAAGTACTGATGTTGTTGAGGTACTGATGTTAAGTTGCTGCTGTTGAGTTGCTGATGTTGTTGAAGTACTGATGTTGTTGAGGTACTGATGTTAAGTTGCTGCTGTTGAGTTGCTGCTGTTGAGTTGCTGATGTTGTTGAAGTACTGATGTTGTTGAAGTACTGATGTTGAGTTGCTTTTGTTGAATTGCTGTTGTTGAGTAACTGTTGTTAAGTTGCTGCTGTTGAGTTGCTGATGGTGTGTTGCTGTTGTTGAGTTGTTCTTGTTAAGTTGCTGATATTGTTGTTGTGGAGTTGTTGCTGTTGAGTTGCTGCTGTTGAGTTGGTTCCTGCTGTTGTTGAGTTGCTGCTGTTGTTGAGGTACAGATGTTGTTGAGTTACTGATGTTGAGTTGCGGCTGTTGAGTTGCTGCTGTAGAGTTGCTGTTGTTCTTTAGTTGATGCTATTGTTGAGTTGGTGATGTTGTTGAGTTACTGATGTTAAGTTGCTGCTATTGAGTTGCTGTTGATGAGTTGCTGCTGTTGAGTTGCTGATGTTGTTGAAGTACTGATGTTGTTGAGGTACTGATGTTGAGTTGCTTTTGTTGAATTGCTGTTGTTGAGTAACTGTTGTTAAGTTGCTGCTGTTGAGTTGCTGATGGTGTGATGCTGTTGTTGAGTTGTTCTTGTTAAGTTGCTGATATTGTTGTTGTGGAGTTGTTGCTGTTGAGTTGCTGTTGTTGAGTTGGTTCCTGCTGTTGTTGAGTTGCTGCTGTTGTTGAGGTACAGATGTTGTTGAGTTACTGATGTTGAGTTGCGGCTGTTGAGTTGCTGCTGTTGAGTTGCTGTTGTTCTTTAGTTGATGCTATTGTTGAGTTGCTGATGTTGTTGAGTTACTGATGTTGTTGAGTTGCTGCTATTGAGTTGCTGCTGTTAAGTTGCTGTTGTTGAGTTGCTGATGTTGTTGAGGTACTGATGTTCAGTTGCGGTTGTTGAGTTTCTGCTTTTGAGTTGCTGTTGTTGAGTTGCTGATGTTGTTGAGTTACTGAAGTTGTTGAGTTACTGATGTTGAGTTGCGGCTATTGAGTTGCTGCTATTGAGTTGCTGTTGTTTCTTAGTTGATTATATTGTTGAGTTGCTGATGTTGAGTTGCTGATACTGTTGAGCTACTGATGTTGAGTTGCGGCTATTGAGTTGCTGCTATTGAGTTGCTGTTGTTTCTTAGTTGATTATATTGTTGAGGTACTGATGTTGAGTTGCTGATACTGTTGAGCTACTGATGTTGATTTGCGGCTGTTGAGTTGCTGCTGTTGAGTTGCTGTTGTTGAGTTGTTGCTGTTGAGTTGCTGTTGAGTTGCTGTTGAGTTGCTGTTGAGTTGCTGTTGAGTTGCTGTTGAGTTGCTGTTGAGTTGCTGTTGAGTTGCTGTTGTTGAGTTGCTAATGTTGTTGAGTTACTGATGTTGTTGAGTTACTGATGTTGAGTTGCGGCTATTGAGTTGCTGCTGTTGAGTTGCTGTTTAGTTGATGCTATTGTTGAGTTGCTGATGTTGTTGAGTTACTGATGTTGTTGAATTGCGGCAGTTGAGTTACTGTTGTTGAGTTGCTGCTGTTGTTGAGCTGCTGTTGTTGTTTAGTTGCTGCTATTGTTGAGTTGCTGATGTTTTTGGGTAACTAGTGTTGTTGAGTTACTGATATTGAGTTACGGCTGTTGTTGAGTTTCTGTTGTTGTTTTGTTGATGCTATTGTTGAGTTGCTGATGTTGTTGAGGTGATGTTGTTAAGTTGCTGATGTTGTTGAGTTGCCGCTGTTGTTGAGTTGCTGCTGTTGTTGAGTTGCTGTTGGTGGGTTGTTGTTGTTAAGTTCCTGATGTTGTTGTTGTTTAGTTGCTGTTGTTGAGTTGCTGCTGTTGAGTTGCTGCTGTTAAGTTGCTGTTGTTGAGTTGCTGCTGTTGTTTACTTGCTGTTGTTGTTGATTTGCTGTTATTGTTTAGCTGCTGATGTTGTTTAGTTGTTGATTTTGTTTAGTTGCTGTTGTTTAGTTTCTGATGTTGTTGAGTTGCTGTTGTTGAGTTGTTGTTGTTGAGTTGCTCTTGTTGAGTTGCAGCTGTTGTCTAGTTGCTGTTGTTGTTGAGTTGATGCTGTTGTTGAGTTGCTGTAGTTGTTGATTTGCTAATGTTGATCAGTTGCTGTTGTTGATTTCCTGTTGTTGTTTAGTTGCTGAGTTGTAGCAACTAAATGCGATGAATGTTTGCATTTATATAATGATTAATTTAGTTTTGTTTGCTTTTGTTTGCATAGACTGGTTATATTTTGGAGAGGGCCGATATCTAATGTTGAAATAACTGTGGCCCGATCCTTTTGTAATGAATATAAAATTGTTAAAGTTTATGGTTTACGTTTATGATATGATTCTATTTCTTGTAATTAATTGTATATATGCAAACCCTTTGTAATTGTTGTAAAAATTCATGCAATAAAATATGATTAAACTATAGACTGGTTATCATCGCTGTCAGAAATTGGCGGTTCATTTTCAAATTAAATAATTAGCATAATTCATCAATTCGGGAACGTATAACTTTAAAGGACTGTCTCAATTTAAAAATAATAAACTGAATAACATAACTAATCCGAGGCCCTACCCCAAGGCCCTACCCCAAGGCCCTATCCCAAGGCCCTACCCCAAGGCCCTACCCCAAGGCCCTACCCCAAGGCCCTACCCCAAGGCCCTACCCCAAGGCCCTACCCCAAGGCCCTACCCCAAGGCCCTACCCCAAGGCCCTACCCCAAGGCCCTACCCCAAGGCCCTACCCCAAGGCCCTACCCCAAGGCCCTACCCCAAGGCCCTACCCCAAGGCCCTACCCCAAGGCCCTACCCCAAGGCCCAACCCCCACCCGGCAGGAATTTACCCCCAAGGGTAGAACCCTATCCCCCACTAACCAAAACATTATTTCAATTTAATCTCAAGGACGGGTTCGTTTTTATCTTCAATTGTGCTTTTAAGCATTTATAAGTTGCTAATACTATCTGAACATATTTCAAATTTTAATGAGGATGTGTTTAAATTTTGAAAATATTGAAAATTTTATCAGAATTATAACAACGTCCACTCGGTCCTTAACACAGATCTGTTATGTGAAAATGTAGGATTCGGACATGGAGCCATACTGACGGCGCAAGCTAAGACTTATCATGTTATTATATTAAGTGAATTTGTATAAACAACGCTTACTCGGCCCATAAGACAGAATTGAAATAATGTTATATGAAAATGGATAATTATTGGGACTCGGACTTGGAGCATATCATGACCGTGCGACCACATACACGCGTCATGTAGTTTGTTCGTCTCTTACTAGAAACAAACAGATAAAAAGTGCAAATGCAAGTCCGCTAAGACAGAGACGAGCTCCTCGGCCACCCCTTCTGATCTAGCCCTCCTTATCCAGGAGAGAAGAAGGGGTGTAGGGAAACAACCGAAGTGCAAGCCAAGCAAAGCAGACATAGCCAAATGCTTGATAATGGATGCACCCAATGCCCAAAAGTAACTTTATATATGACTGCTAAGTGACTAACTTAAGACTTCTTTATATGTGAATACAGTATTGTTAAAGTATGTCAAACAACTCGAATCCTGCTCTGCATGAGGTAAATTTTGAGTGAACGCTTGTGCATATATTATAGTCCAGCAATAATGTCTCCAAAAATCGAGTAATCATTAATTTTTGGAGAAAGTTGCCAAACTTGGTATATACATTGGGCAAATATATTGGAACATTTTTTTCATGAGACCCATCTCGTATCTGCCATTATGGTTGCCATGGCAACCATTTTTAAAGATGGCCGCCAAAAACGAAAAATCGGGGTATATCTTATATAACGCATGATAACAACGTTATTATGAGTAATTGTAAAGTATTTTTATTACAAATAACTTAACTAACATCTAACTTATACTTTAAACCGAAAAATCTTTTGAAATATCCAAATGGCCGACAAAATGGCCGCCAAATTTGAAATATTCTATACAATAGTCTTTAGGTATACTGATACTATATTTTTAACATTTATACTGATAGTTCTAGAAAAAATCTGGTTAAATGTATTCCAGTTTAATTATTAATTAGTGGATAAAGCAGATATTTTATTCTAGGGACGTAAATTTCAATAAAGATGAGCCTCGATCTGAGAAAATGGCCCTTAATGACATGAAATTGAGAAAATTGAGTTTTTAAGTTACGTCACCATTTTCTGCGAATTTCAGAACAGGACACAAAATGCACATAAATGTTTTATGTTATATCCAGCAACATAATTGTTGCCTTGTAACATACTTAATGTGGAATTCTATACTAACACTTGAGACCTATATTTTTGGGGTAAAATATGAGAAACTACAAACAAAAGTGAGGATTTTTGGAATTGGCAGACCACAATGTCATTTATAGTAGAATTTTATTGAAAACCCCAGTAATATGAGTGTAGTATCTTATAGTATTATATATAATACGAAATTATCGGCTATTGGTCAAGATACGATATTTTGGGGTAAAATACTACAAAATGAAAACAAAAATGATGATTTTTGGAATCAGTTTACTGTAATGTCATTTATTATGGTATTTGATTATTAATCAATAGAATGGACACATATTGTCTTCGTGCTTATGATATTGCTAATCTGGTGCCTAAATGTTATGTATTTTAAGACATTTTTGGGGCAAAAGCATTGGAAATATAAACAAAAGTGAGGATTTGAGGAATCGATTGGCCACGATGGCATTTAAAATCGTATTATTTATAAAACAACTTCAATTCGTTTGTAGTAACTTAAAGTTTAGTATATCAAATAATATATTATCATTTATGATTACTGAATACTATTTTGGGGTAAAATTGTACAAAATATAAACTAAAATGGGGATTTTTGGAATAGGTTTACTACAATGGCACCAATCGCATTAATTAGTTATAAATCACTAAGATAAACATATGCAGTTTTTCCTATTAAGATATTAATAATCTAGTTTCAAAATGACTGGCGTCTTGGGATATATTTGGGGTGAAACAGTCAAAAATATAAAATTAATAAAAGTGAGGATTTTTGGAATCTAATGATCACAATGTCATAACGCCACAAACTGTGCTATTTTATAATTAATCACTAAGATAGGCATATGTTGCCTTTTCGCATATTAAGAAATTAATAATCTGTTCTAAAAGTTGTTCATATGTTATGTTATCTCTTTTGGGTAAAACATTACTAACTATAAACAGTAATTTAGTATTTTTGGAATCAGAAGACCACACAATTTTTAAACATCGTATTCGTTAATAACTCACTGCATTTGGTTGGTAGTAACAATTTGCTTAATACATCAAAACATTTATGTATGAAATAACTTGTGTAAAATGTAATTCTTTGGAATGAAACACAAAAAGAGTAAATGAAACAACCTACTCCAAGCAATTATGTATCAGGCAATGATGTGTACCACAAAGAGCTGTTATCTACCAAAAGCATTGCTAAGACTGGAATAAAACATAACGTGTCGCCAAGAAAGGAATTTCTGACGAGAAATTTCTGTGCCCGACCAAATTAGGTATCTTTATTGTCAGGATAAAAATGTTCAGTGAGACCTAGGCATAATGATGAATACCACACGCATGGAATATCTGCATATTGTATTTTGAGTAGATTATATTGTTTGAGATGGCTTTACCTGGTCATATTTTCAAATACTAGTACCTGGTGTGGTCTGGACATTTTCGAAATTATACAGGGCTTCAAGTCTGTTAATCAAATGAGTTTAACACTGCAAGTGGGCCCAATTTCCTTGATAACTGTTACAAACTTTGTGTTACACTCTTAGGTCACCATCTCATATATTTTTGTTAACGTTGCATTGTTTGAGTATTCGAAAAAAGAAACACTGAAGTTCCACAACAAGAAAATATGAAATTCGATGAAAAGTTGAAAATCATGTTTTCATGTCGGCCAATTAATCTGGCGCAAAATACTTTATATATTCTTCAGACAAGCTACATTTACAGCAATTGCCACCATAATATCTCATTCAAAGTAATTTGATAGTAAACTGATTCTCCTTTAAAGTAACTGTGACGTTGACCCCTGATGCTCCACTTATATATGAGCCGTAATCCAGGAAAACCTGCTGTCTTGACATCATGTAATTACTGTATAAAACAAGGTTCTGAAAAGGCTCTAAAATAAGTGAAACAATGTATATATCTGTCGATTCTACTTTATTAAGTAATTTATCCATATTGTACTATATCTTAGCTTTAAATTTCCTCATAAATTAAGTTGAAACTATATGCTTTGTTGCCATGGTTACCAATTTCGGAAAAATACTTCAATTCAGAAAAACTGAGAGTTAGCTGTTTAAAACACCAGTAGCCTTTCTCTTAATGCAACATGTTTCTATTATGATACATATTTTAAAAATCAGAACATAATTCTAAAATGTGACACTATTTAGAACATTTTATGTCAAGAATTAATCTTATAGTGTAATTATGAAATACGTTTTACAGTCAAATGACGTTCGAATGACGTTCACGTCGTCCGGCAAAAAACTCGGAATATTGACTTTACAAAAATAGCTGTAGCTTCCTCAAAACTCAATATATTTACACAATTTCTTTTGAATCATGCTTCATTGGCATTAGTCTTTGTAACTACGAAACATCACAAAAAATGTTTCTTGTCAAAATAGCAGGTTTTCCTGGAGACTGGCTTATAATATATAACATAGTAAACTCCAGGTTTTGTCCGTTTATAAAATCTGGATCCGGTCATAGCTTAAACATTTTTGGAGCTAGGTTGATGAAACTTGGTATGTGGATACAGATTAATAAGCAAATTATTCATGTCAATTTGTGTTTTATTCAGACAACAATTGCGGTTGCTATGGTAACAAAAATATAGATAACCAAACAGGGTGCTTATATATTGCTTGTAATTCGTAATTAATTGTTATTATTAAGCAGAAACTTGTTTTTTATTTCATCAACGTCGACCTTGACCCCATTTACACCTATTTTGATGGAAAATATTTTCTCGGAAGCTATATATTGACCACGTTTCATTCATATATGTCATTCCAGACTAAATAAAGTCAGCGGAAACCGATTTTCTATTTTTAGTAACAGTGACCTTGACCCCAAATGTCCCATTTTTTATCCCAACGTGAATCATCCTACAAGCAACGTATATAGCAAGTTTCATTCAAATATCTCATTCTTAACGGAAGTTATTGAGCAAAAACCGATTTTCTATTTTTAGTAACAGTGACCTAGATATTGACCCCACCCATTCAACTTTTTATTTTTAGTGGCTTATTGAGTCAAGCTACTTATACACCAAGTTTCATCACGATATGCAATTTTAAACTGAAGTTATTGGGCGAAAACCGCCATTTGATCATTTTGGCGGCCATTTTGAAAACCGTTGCTATGGTAACCAAAGAAAATATTTAAAGTGGGTCTCATGAAAAAAATGTTTCAAATGGACCAAGGAACAGTTGTACCAATTTTGGTAACTTTCTCTAAAAATTAATGTTTATTGGACATTATTGCTGGACTATTATATTCTATATTGTCTAAGTCTCGTTGCAATTGGCTTTAAATTCAAATAGATTAAGCACAATTAAATATATATATTTATATTTTCATTGTTATATGCGTACCCTGGGGCATAATGCGTAGACCAAACGTTGTCAAACGGTTACATTATATTAGCCCAATCATTTTCACACCATTTCGCACTTGGCGTTACATGCCATAATGATACATCTTATACGCAGTGATCTCCCCTTACAGGTGAATATTATATGAACCAGTTGTAACTGTCAATCATTAACCCTATGCTTTGAACTAATCACGCATTTGATTTTTCTTATTTTTGAACTATCATGAACTTCTCTGTAAATCTATATACATGTATGTTAATATTGATCACACATGCTTATTATGTAAATGTATATATGTTGGCTATAAATACGCGAAATGCTATTTTATGCCCGAATAAACTTTGTATTGTATTGTATTGTATTGTATTGTATTGTATTGTATTGCTTTATCAAAATCGAATTGTTTATTATTCTATTTATTCTATACAAAATTAAATAATTAGACATATTATTATTGGTAGCTTTGTCCAATACACATGACATAACATCAACCCTTTAAAATTGTTTTTAACTGAATTGCCTTCTATTCTTGATAGAAATGATGACCAAGTGAATATTCTTTGAACTTTAATTTTCTTTCATATACACCACCAAAAGGCTTATAAAACTGTTTGGACAACTTATCTGTATATTATGAAAATAATTACATCTTTTTGTAAATCTTAAGACTAATACATGTATGAAATTTTGTAAAAGTGGAAAATTCAAATGTACAATACCATTTAATGGTATAGTTTTTGCATATTCTGGTACTTTAAGTTATTGTCAAGAAGATCTTGATAAAAAGGGATTTGAAAGCTAGAATTTGTTTTGTCCGCAACTCCATAATGTTGATTGTATTTGTATCTTTTTTATTACATATTCATATATATCTAAACTAATTCTTGTTATATGAGAGTGAGATCAGGGGAAGCCCTAATACTGGTAATGCTATTTTGAGAAAACCAGATTACACAATATTAAAATATTTTGAAAATATGAACAGTGATAAGTTGCATTTAAATTTTAAAGAAAATGGTTCTTTGTGTTCACAAAAAAGCAACCAATGACGGTGGGTGAGATTTTAAAATGTCCCATTTATGTAGATGTTAGATCTATATGTAATTTACTTAAGTATTGCAAACGAATTTCCTCTGGTAATGTCAGTGACCTACTTTATGCTGCATATAAGGAACGTAAGCAATTATGTTTGATTATGTTTAACACTGTCTCGAGTCCATATCTATGTCGATTTCTGATTTGAGAGTCACTATAATATATTATCAATTGTGTTATGCATAAATAAATGTGTTCAGGCTAAGTGTACCACTGCAGTGGTCAGCGAACACAGTCGTGCTATTTAGGGCTAAGCATATCGTATATAAATTATATTCTGTATATTATTAATTATAATTATATCCATCAGATTATTATAATTTTTATCTTATTATATTACACTGGGTACACCGTCTATTTTTAGAGCTGGGAAACCCGTTACTTCGGACGGGTGATTATGTACCCAGTGTATTAAAGTGGAGCATATATACAATATAAATGCATATACTATTGGTTTTATACAGTTTATAAAGAAGTTAGTAGCTTAGAAAAAGCAAAGATATGTTAATATTTTATACGAGCACCAATGTCAGCATTAAAATGAATGAGATGACTAGTAAATACCAGCCAATAAGGTCTTTAAGATCAGACACTGCTATGCTAAACATTCCTAGAATAAGAACCAATAATTACAGTGAAATGCGGTTCGACAAATGTGTGCCACCTTATGGAACGGTATTTCTGTGGATATGAAACACATTGACTCTCTGACAGTCTTTCATAAAACATTGAAAATACATCTGTTCAAAATTGCATATCAGTGATAATCAAGTGAATTTGTATTTTAGACTTTTAATGAACTTTCAATTAGCTGACTTTCGCGTGCTAAGCGCTTTAGATTCTTGTTATATAAAGCGCTATATTTATAAATATTTTCCATTATTGCTATCACATTAATATAAAATACAGTGAGCCTGCCTATTATCCGTCAACAGCCAGATACTTATCCAATTATTAATACCAAGTAGCCGCTATTCATCACAGACACCTTGCACAAAAACATGATTTTTGGCTTTATTGCTTATGTTAGAGAGGTAAGAGAGGTGGCATATTAATTGTCAATACTTTGTCTTTATTTTTCATCGATATAGTGTATACAACAACTGTTGAATTATCAAGTACGAAGCAAAAATATAACAGTTTTCTGTTAATATCGCTTACTTTGGGTGATGTTTTGTCATTTTTCTACCCTTTCCCATGGATATTTCTGTGGGGTAAAAATACAGTTGTATTGATAAATCATTGGTATATCAATAGTGACAGAAAAATGTACGCCTTGGATCAGAGTTAAACAGTAATTTCATATAAACTTGCGTCTCTATTGTCGATATTAAGGGCCCTAGCCAATCATTATCATCCAGCCAGCTATTATCCGACCTAGCAGTCATTATTCGGATGCAGACCGTGCGTTATAATAATAATAATAATAATAATAACGACTTTATTTTAAGTGGATAACATATTTGGTTCTAGACCAATTTTCAATATGGTCCACATCAACATTAAATATATACACAAATTTACATGAATACAATTATGCACAAATATTTACAATAACAATATTATTATTATAGATTGAATCGGAAATGAAACCAGTTTAAACTATAGTGTCGCAACGACTACATGCCAAGGTCACCCAGCCAAGATCGATATCCCGGAATGCAACGGATTCGAGTCAATATTGTCCGTACACCATCGTAGCAATAGTTAAGTAAACAGGTGTCCTTTGCCTAAGCAAAGCGCTACCGAGCGTCTTCATACCAAAATTTATTGAACTTTTAACATCAGAAAATCATCGTACTATCAAGCAACTGTCAGTTTTTGTATTCAAAAGTTTTGAATTACGTGACTGTACTGTATTTGTGTAACCATATATATGCTTTTCTCTGTTATACTGTAATATTGTTTTGTTATTACTGTGTAATATTTTGCTGAATGATCATTTACTGCCATTACCGTCATAATCTATTTGAACATGCTTTAAGTCACATTTACTGTATATACTGCATTCTATCATTTATATTTGTACATACTTGTAAACTGTTGGGCTTCAAGCCTTATGTTTGAAATAAATTATCTATCTATCTAAAAAAAAATCTACATTTACCTCCCGTTCAACTAAATACAAAAATAATGGATTACTTCCCATGGGAAGAGGTACGTAGCGTTTTGCTTAGGTAACTCAGGTAACCAAATGATACTTGTTTTTAACATGTTTGTAACAAGCCAGTACGGTCGAGACCCTACTTATACCATACACTACCTGCCCACGTAGCGATGTGACGTGCTGGTCCATTTAAAAAAACTAGTTACTATAAGTGAAATCCACGGATTTCATCGTTGTAATACAGACAGGAGAACAGATTACTACAGATATGATCTGATACGGACACTCATAGGGGATCACGGGCTAATGTAGCCCCTTGCAGAATAATTCTGATAGCTAGCTCAGTTTTCACATGGACTTCGTTAAGTTAAGAAGTTAAGTAACCAAGTTTCTAGGTCGATATCGATATAGATTATATTACAAATGTTGAATTATCACGGACAAAGCATTTATAACATTTTTCTTTTAATATCGCTTACTTTGACTGATGTTTTGTATTTTTTCAGCCCTTTCTGACGGACATTTTATAAGTTAAAAGTACCGCTGTGTTGATAAATTATTGCTAAATATAAATCGTGACAGAAAAATGTACGAATGGTGTCATAGTAAAACAGAAATTCCATATAAACTTACGTCTCCATTGTCGATTTGTTAGCGCCCTAGCCACCATTATCATCCAGCCAGCCATTATCCGATGTAGCAGTCGTCATTATACGGATACAGACCGTGAAAGTTTAAACTATGACGTAAGGCTGCCGGCCAAAGTTTTCAACAAAGTCCTGAAACTGACCACAATGCTTCAAATACCCACAAATCGGTTTTAACAACAAACCTGAAAAGAAAACATGTCATGGTTACATAGATAACAAGTCCAGATTACAATATGCAACACTATTTCATATGCAGCCTACTGTAATTCACTCTTTTTTGTTCACAACAATCAGCCAAACCATAAATTTTACTGCCCGGCCGAGGCCAGACAAGCCATGTTCGACCCCCATTTATGCGCTAACGGTCAATGATGGAAGTCTAACAGCTGCTGATATTTACAGATCAAGACTAGAAATCTTCAAGAATGGCACCAGAAACCCTTGCCATCCCTGCCGTTTTTTTCACAAAATAGCTTTGAAAATGTACCATTCAATTTCGCTCAAAAAGCAGTTCTGTCAGTCAGTAGACGCTTGGTTTCAAGATCCAAGCTTCTAGGAGATCAAAAATGTAAACACATCCAATTCGCATGCACCATTAAGTAATATTATGGTCACTGCCAGGGATGAAAACCCAAAACCAGCAGTGAAATATTCTATAAATATGCAACAGCCCAATATTTAGCCAAAATGTACTCTATTATTGTTTTTCTACATGGCCAATTCGCATATGAGGCTTGGAAACTGTGGTCTGGCTCCTAAGTAAAGGTTGTTTCAAATGTCTAGTAATGGCCTTGTCCATAGTAAGTTTTATTATTAGTAACTGTAAGAGAGATTGGATGATAAGATAAGCAAACTAACATACTCAAGACAATGAGTCTATTTCTCAATTGGACTGGTTAGTACTGTAGTTCAGTCCGTTCAATTTAAATGAAAGCGGTTATAAACATAAACAAGTCCATCAGGAAAACGGTGAGTATCACGTAGAAGCTTAACTGGATGTAACAGAGTTAACTGTGCACATGTACTATTCTTTCGAATGGGATAGTTCCCTCATTAGTATGACTTAGTGAATCAACAGTACCATGGCGTTTACGTGCCTCATAAGTTTACTTTGCATGACAGCAATATCAATCTTGTCGATCATGGATCATAACGGGTAAATACATGACAGTCTTCAACGGAATACCAGTTTACCTATTTGCGTTAAAGTGGCCAAACTCATGTAATTTTAATACACAACAAAGAAGAACTTTATTTTACATGTAATAAGTACACAATGTATAACCGGATGCGTCCTCGGCCGAGTGATGCGTCCCGGCCGAGGTAAATGCTGATGACGGGTAAGTAGTGGAGTTATATTTCTACCAGAACTTATCGATTTCGATATTTCTTTTGTGAATGACCACGAAGGTTAAAATGTACTGTTCACACAGCCTCGCATGTTATCTTTTGCGGAATAAATCTGATAGAGCCTGTTTATACACGACTCGCAGAAAATAATGCTCAATTCTCACATACATTGCCCGAAATTAAACAGTTTGCGCTAGTATTGAATTATTTAACCTCACAGATCTAACGAAAATTCATCTTTGAACAATTCAGTAAAGTAATAACTCTGTCCGTGCCCTGAAATCAACGATTGACCCTTCAAAGAGATCCTAGTATGCGCCAAAATGATGACGTTTACGGCCAAGGTGATTTTGTGATGATGACGTTAATAATGTGACGTAACGCACGGTATTGAGTACGTTTGTGTAACGTCGTGTTACGTCAGCATGTTATTAACTAACTTTGCGTAATACTTGTCTTATGCTCTAAACATTGATGTTTAACTTTGCAAATGTTTACAATGTCGAAAATTACAGTACATTTATCTGTCAATAACATCGTTTTTAATTAAAAAAAGATTGGGTATCTTTCGGTAGCAATTTCTCCCGCTTGTTCAAGTTAACGCTTATTCACTCGTATCACCCGATGTCTATCTGACAAGTATCTTACTCACTCACGTATTCAACCCCTAACACACTTATCTATGTACTGTTTTATGAAAAACAAAACACCACATTGTTCTAGAATATACGGGTACAAAATGCATTGCATGCCTATGCATAATATCGCTCAAAATAATTTTTTTGGTAATGTAGTTCGTCCACTATAAAAACTTGCGTTGCATAAAACGTCCAAAAAGTCGCAAAATTGCGCCGTAGGACAATCTTCCTCCACACATTGAATCAAGTGTGTCGGACTTATTTTAAGAGCAATCGTATAGAATTTTTAAAAGTAAAAATTTCACTCTGATAATATTTCAAATTTTATTTTAATTGTACGTTCAATGACTTATAATAAAATTATTAAGTTTCGAAAATGGTCTGTGCCACAACGTATCGCTAAAACGGGCGAGTAGGACAATTTTCCTCCACATATTCCATTCTAATAATCTCGATAAGTATTGGCTAGAATGCATTGGGATTTTATTATTTATAATAAAACAAAAATAATATTTTAAAAACGAAATCATAATTATTTTATTTATAAAAATGAAAAAATAATTGCGTACTAAGCATGCGTCTTCGGAAAATTTTCAGCCTTTTTTTGCAAATTTGCACTTTTTTCGTGTTACCAGTTTATTATTTAACTTTTTTATTTTTTGCACCCGTGATTTTTCACGATAGTATGTTAAAACACGTCACTTCTGGTGTCACTCAGTGAAGTATCCCACAAATTTAATGACATTTTGAATAAAACGGCTGTTATTTTATACCGACGACCAATATTTTGTGTTACAAATTGCACACGGATTTTTGTATATCTGTCGGGCATTGTCTCCAATTCTACGGCTACATATGATTCTACATGAACTCAAATTAAAATGACAATGTAGACAATTTTATAATGAATAGTTTGGTATATGATATGTAATATATCGAGTGAATTAGAAAGAAGTATCGATTTTTGTTTTACAGCGAGTGTACGAAATTACGAACGTACTCAGTTACGTGCGTTACGTCTATACAGTCGGGGACGCAAAATACGTATGACGTTTACGGCCGAGGAAATACTTACTAAAAGCTGTCATTTTTCGCAGTTTCAATGGTTTTCTCTCCGGTAAAGTATGGGATATTCGCCAGTGTACATTCCAATGAGCATTTCTTTACCAGAAAATGTTGGACAGGATTGCCACACACTTATTTTATTCCTATATATTTGATATAAAACGTCATTTTAGAGATCTATGACTTTACAAGACAGGTATTTGTTTGTTTGAAAAAGCATTCAACAGTCTATATGATCTCAACGAAGAACATCAGTCAGCATACAGAAAAAGACACTCTACCGAACGTGCTCCCTGTCTTCATATTCTTGTGTTTATCATCTAATTTTACAGAGTTGTGCACCAGTCAGTTGCGACCACGGCCCATATCCCCGGGGATGGGTGGGGGGAATTGCGGTGGTTTTGACAACCCGAAAGTAAAACTCCACACCCATACCCAAGGGTGGAGACCGTGGATGCAACTGACTGATGGATTATTTTAGTGTTCGTATTTTCCTTTATTTGTTTTGGCGGTATGTTTTTTATGCTTGGAGTAGGGAAAGAAAAATGTTCATTCTGAACTGAAACCCTGTATATATCTTAATGGGTATACAGATGAAAATGTTTTAAATACCACCATCGACTCTTCCTATCACGGAATAGGACCGCTTCTGCTGTTAATAGTGACCGTGTCGTAGGTGTAGGGCCGCTTCTGCTATTAACAGTGGCCATGCCGAAGGTCTAGGACCGATTTTGCTGTTAACGCACAATTGTTTGATGTCTAAATCCCCGCCGCCCTACAGCCAGAGCTGACAGTCTAAATCTCCAGGGTCGGTACACGTAATCACGTAGTTAATCGCGGGTCTTGGAACCGAACCAAAGTATTTATTCATCCGGACTAGGAGTCGATTAGGGTTTCTAATTGCCGCCAATTGTGAAGATTTGTCAGTCTAATTCTCCCTGTACTCTCGCCGGCGGTACACCGGGACCTGCACTGGGACAGTGAGAACGAGGCTAAAGTAATACTCGATTTCTGACGTGTAAATTCCAATTATATAAAAGATAGTTTTTCAAAGAAAATAGTTTTCTCAAAGGGTGAACTTACGCTATGGTGTCATGATTTGGGCCGGGGGCCTTATATTAAATCAATAAACTTATGTTATGTTATGTGATTTGAAGCCAAAACATATGTCTAAAACTAAAATTCTAATAAAAAAATTTCGGCTCCAGTGGGGTTCGAACCCACGATCTATAGGAAATTGGAATACCTTCGTAAAGAATTATTTTATGAAAAATGTTCATCACATGAGTACAAATTTCATCATATATTTCAATGGCAAACAGGCATCATAATAATGACGCATGTTCATCATATAATGACAAATACACATCAAATGATAATCATAGTATGGCAAACGGACATCATCAGATGCCAAAACATTGACATATTATGACAAATGGACATGATTTTTTTATATCACGATATAATAACATAATGCAACAGTTCTTAAGACAGCTATGGCGTTCCATAGAGCTAGTCTGAGTTCCATATGACCATATTTCACAAACTTAGTATTTACTTTCAAATAAACAAAATTATGTCTCGTAAATAACAAAGATCTCCAAAATGACGTTTTATATTGAAGATATAAGAATAATATAACTGTAAGACAGTTTTCTATTCAACATTTTCTGGCAAAGGCCAAAGAAGTGTTCGTTGGGTTGTACATAGTCCATACTTTACCGGTGAGAAACCATTGGAACTGCGAAAAATGACAGTTTTTTAGTAAGTATTTCCTCGTTTGATAGTTTGATATTGACGATTTGCACATATTTTTTATATTTTTGTATAAAGCAAGCAAACAAGACTTAGTGTTTGTGAAAACATTTTATGGCATGGAATCAATATACATATACTTGTACTGGTGTATACTGTGCAGGACCTAATTGCTTCAAGTTAATTTTTGACGTTGGTTACAGAAACAGATAACAAATCGTCCCGAACTCAAGTAGAAATCTTATCTCAAATTGAGATTTTGCTCAACCTAGAGTCTGCATTTGAGATAAATCTAAAGTTCAAGCTTTTACAATTTAACTGTAATGAACTAAGACTATTGCTAGATATTTTTTTATTAAGCTCATTTTGCGTCCAGCCTCTCAATGAAGATTTCTAAATGACACATGGCAATATTTGAGATGAGATTTAGCTCAGGCCCCAATCTCCCGAAGCATCTCTATCTGAGAAAAAATTCATCTCAAATATTTGCATGTATCTTTATGTAAGTTTACACTTGAGACTGGACTCGAAATTAGCATCCCTCGACAGAAGCAATATTACAATATTATAACAAGTTCAAGAGCTGAAACGTCAGATGCATCTCTAATTCTGATTTGAACAAAATTTTAATTTGAGTTGAGATTTCTACTTGAGTTGCTTCGGGAGATCGGGATCTGATTCAGATGTTTAGGGAGCTCGGGGTCAGTTCTTGCTGGGTTGTTACCGACAGGTGAAGCATTGGGGAGGGATAGATAATATACCTCTATCAGGGGAGATCACTGCGTTATGACAAGATATTATTATGGCATATAACGTTAAGTGTGAATGGTGTGAAAATGATTGGGCTAATATAATGTAACCGTTTGACAACGTTTGGTCTACGCATTATGCCCCAGGGTACGACATATAACAATGAAAATATAAATATATATATTCAGCAATTCTAATTGTGATTTATCTATTTAAATTTAAAGCCAATTGCAACGAAACTAAGACAACATAGGATATAATATATGCACACGCGTTCACTCAAAATTTACCTCATACAGAGCAGGATTCGAGTTGTTTGACATACTTTAACAATACTGTATTCACATATAAAGAAGTCTTAAGTTAGTCACTTAGCAGTCATATATAAAGTTACTTTTGGGCATTGGGTACATCCATTATCAAGCATTTGGCTATGTCTGCTTTGCTTGGCTTGCACATCGGTTGTTTCCCTACACCCCTTCTTCTCTCCTAGATAAGGAGGGCTAGATCAGAAGGGGTGGCCGAGGAGCTCGTCTCTGTCTTAGCGGACTTGCCTTTGCACTTTTTATCTGTTTGTTTCTAGTAAGAGACGAACAAACTACATGACGCGTGTATGTGGTCGCACGGTCATGATATGCTCCGAGTCCGAGTCCCAACAATTATCCATTTTCATATAACATTATTTCAATTCTGTCTTATGGGCCGAGTAAGCGTTGTTTATACAAATTCACGTAATATAATAACAGTCTCAGCTTGCACCGTCAGTATGGCTCCATGTCCGAATCCTACATTTTCACTTTGTTATATAATACTGATAATTTTTTCAAAATTTAAACCCATCCTCATTAAAATTTAAAGTATGTTCAGATAGTATTAGCAACTTAGGATGCGGGGGGGGTAAGGATGCGGGGGGGGTATGATGCGGGGGGGTAGGATGCGGGGGGGTAGGATGCGGGGGGGGGGGTAGGATGCGGGTTTTTTTGTTTTTTTTGAAAAAGTGAGACAGTGTCTCTAAAAGAATTATTTGTAGAGTACTTTTTAGTTCACTGACATTTTGTTACAGATGTTAGCGAAGTCTGTAAATTTTATGAAATTCAATTAAGTCACTTAACACTTATAATGTGATCGAGTTTAACTTCTACATATAAAGTTATACTCCCCGAATTGATGAATAATGCTAATTATTTAATTTGAAAATGAGCTGCCGATTTCTCACAGCGATGATTACCAGTCTATGCAAACAAAACTAAATTAATCATTATGTAAATGCAAACATTCATCGCATTTAGTTGCTACATAAACAGCAACTCAACAACAAAAGCAACTGGACAACATCAACTACACAAAATCAGCAACTCAACAACATCAGCATCTAAACAACATCAGCAACTAAACAACAGCAACAGCTCAACAACAACAGCAGCTCAACAACAACAGCAACTCATCCAACAGCACCTCATCAGCAGTAACTCAATTACATCATGAACTAAGCAACAGCAGCAACTCAACAACTACAACAACTCAACAACAACAGCAACTCACCATCAGCAACTCAACAACAACAACAACAACAATATCAGCAACTAAACAACAACAGCAACTCTACATCAGCAACTCAACACCGGCAACTCAACAACATCAACTCAACAACAACAACAACTACAGCAACTCAACATCAGTAACTCAACAACAGCAGGAACTCATCAACAGCAACTCAACAACAACAACAACAACAATATCAGCAACTAAAAATCAACAACTCAACAACAGCATCTCAACAACCGCTACTCAACAGCAGCAACTCAACAACAACAACAACAACTCAACAGCAGCAACTCAACAACATCAACTCAACATCAACAACAACATCAGCAACTAAACAACAACAACTAAACAACAACAACTAAACATCAGCAACTCAACAGCAGCAACTCAACATCAGCAACTCAACATCAGCAACTCAACATCAGCAACTCAGCAGCAGCAACTCGACAGCAGCAACTCATTCGGATAATAGAAATGAGACAAACCCCAGTTATGTATGTACATGACTTGTATAATTCCAAGTTGCACAATGAAATATCTTTTTATTGGTACATGTATTCTATTACATGAACGGTATTCTAGATGTCAAAAATAACTGTTCGTTGCCCGACAATATGAGTCCTTCAAAATTAATTAAATGCCGACTTACCTGACTTTCTAAAATATCAACAGTTAAAATTCCGATTCAAACACTTCCGTCACTATCCACGCCTTGCAATGAAATGCCCGTATATTTATTTATAAAATGAAACAAGTCCAAAGTCACAAGTCACAAGTCACAAGTCGCAAGTCAAAAGTGCCCTCCTGGGCCTCCTCAAGTAATAAGTCACAAGTCACAAGTCATAAGTCGCAAGTCAAAAGACATTTATACGCAATTCTTTCAACAAAATATTACAGGAACTGTACTTAATTTTAACAGCAAGAACTCATACTCACGTGTGCCAATGAAACTTACATTATGTATTTAACTTTGAGATCTACAGAGTAAATACATAGACACTTACACCAATACACTTACATTGTATTTAACTTCAAGATCTCTGGAGTAAGCACAATGCCTCTCAGAATGGGACTGTAGACAGTTATTCCATATTTCAATAGATTGAATTGTATCTCTGTGAAATGACTGAGATGATCTGCCGTATGCCCCATGAAAATAATGCGAATATAGTCTGCAATTAAAACAAAACAATAAGAACACTAAAACACATCCACTATTGCTACAATGAGCTTTTCCCGATCCACCCTATCGAACTTCTATAAAATCATTTAATTTACTAGAATATGGTAAAATAGTTTCTAAATTTCGACGATCTGATTATTGAAAGAAAAAATTGTTGATCCGTTATTTTAGGTCAAATATTCCAGTGGAGTTTTTCTCGATTTATTTTGAGTGAAAAAGCATCGATAGTTTTACAATACTCTCCGTCATCCATTCCCAAACAACATGTCAACCAGAGCCGGTATTCACAAAGCATCTAAAGAGAAAACTTAAATATTTTGACTTAATTAAGTTCATAATTCAAATGCCCGTATTGCAAAAAACTAAAGATAACCCGTATTTACTTGGTGAGTACTGTGGTGTTTTACATAACGCTTCAAAACAAAGGAACAAGTTGATAATCTTGACTTTACTCTTTAACTGAAACACTTCGGGAAATAATAAGAGTTTGAGAAAATTCGAAGTGTACCCTTACGATTCTTTGTGAATACCAACCCAGGGTCGTATGGACAGGACAAGCCCACTAAATCGACCCGCCAGCACCATAAAGAATGCGAATATCAGTAATATGAAACCAGAAAAACGTCAATTAGCCTAATCGGAATGAGCTAGTGTAGTACGCCGAAGGCCAATGTATGAAACAAATGTTTTGTCCGTCCCCTCGAAGCTAGATGTAATTGACCAAACCGAATGGTCCCGCAGTAATAGACGTTGACAAGTTCAAGTTTATTAGCAAATCGGCAATTATACAATGACTTTGATCATTAACAAAACATACGAGTACAAAATTATACAAGGTCACATATGCATAAATATAAACACAAAGCATGCAAGATAATAAAACACATTTAATCAAATCAAACATACAAGTTTCATACAAAATTCAATCTTCAAGAAGCAGGTATAAGCTTGCCTTGTCTTAAAAATAAAGAATGGTGTTTATTGGATTTACCTTTCGACAGGGTCCCTAAGTATCAACAGTAGTTTAACATTCGGGTTGATATGTTTTATAACGTGAGGTGTGGTGAGTTGTAATTCTTCAGCCTCGTTTTGATTCTGTGGCATGAGATAATCATGATATCTATCATAAAAATCCATCGGATCACCCACACCTACATATGAACAAATAATAAAAATAAAGACTTTATTTAATGAGGCAACTAATTTGACAATACAATACTAATATCAATCTTCCATAAGATCATCAACAATGAACAGTGAACTAGAAAAAATAACTTGATAAAATGATAAAATAGCGGTTATTGCATGAGAGTGAATGAAACGCAGCCAAGAACCGACCAAGTTCCCTAAGGCCCCGCTGCGCAGCGACACTCAAGTGCACAAACGAACCATAACACAGAGTTCAGTTGCTACTGCAGGAGGTAGTCAAAATTGTTATACAACCTGTAATCCTGTGATGAAAACCTGTGGTGTCCACGGATGCATCTAATTGTGCAGCATCAAATTTACTTATAAACTTCTCAAATGTTGCTTTCTTGCCGTAGTGGCCTCCGTGCGGACCTAAAAATAGATTCACATGGGCGTAGGAGCCGGGGGCAGGGGGAGCAGCCCCCAATGTCTAGACAGGGGGGGGGGCAACATGTATTTTGCCCCCCCCCACCGAATAGTTCTGACGAAAAGTATAATTTACGAACCAATATATCTCCTAATTGACTATTTGACTTCAGTTTTTTGTGAAATCGTATAAAAAAATTTGGCTCGCTTCGCTCGCATAGTAACTTCCTTATTACAAAATATGTCAACACCCATTTTTGCAAAAAAATTCACTTGTGACATAAATTGTACTCTAAACGTCCCCCAACCATCCTAAGGAGTGAGTCCTATATGACTTTGAGAGATTGTCAATCATATATAAAGGGTTTGAAACTAACGTTTTCACATTAAGCTTCAATCTCAAAATCGGGCAATTTAAATTTTGTGCAAGCACCTAATTGGGTTTTATCTAAGAGCTTAAATTTCCTGTATTTGGTTAAAAACGGGTCCCTTTTTAATACCAAATAACGTATCTCAGAACGCCCAAAATGCACGAGTTTTATCCATTGTTTATAACTCCCCCCCCCCCCCCGACCCCCACCTATAATGAAAATGTGTCCACTAATCATGTTTTCCACTGAAAATAAAGACGTTATTATTATTGCTTCAACTGATTAACTTCAAGTTACCACGCAATTACTAAACCAAACTGCCACAGAACCATAAACTCACACTTATTATATAGACATAGGACGGTGGGGCGTTCAAGAGTACAGTTTATGTGACGAGTGTATTTTTTTGCAAACAATGGGTGTTGACATATTTTGTTGTAATGAAGTTTCTTTGCAAGCGAAGCGATCAAAAAATATTTTTTACACCAAGTTGCCAAATTTTGCCCCACCCCACAATATTGAAGACGCTCCTACGCCCATGGACTCAGTGGTATAGAAACATCGGACCCCATTAATACGACACAAAGCCTATCACACCTGAATTAGAAAACAAGTTCAGCTATTAAAAATTGTCCAAAAAATGGAACCCTAAGTTTTCAGTTTTAGCTGATCACATTAATTGCGCATTTAAAACAACAACAACAACAACAACAACAACAACAACTAAAGGCTTTATAAAAAATCATATCAACAGAATAAAAATTCCTTCGATCTACCACTATTATTGAATAAGGTAATAAGATCAAGCTGTTTTGCAAGAGTTGTTGCCCTTAGACTTTAAATTCATGCATTTATGGTTTACAAATCATCTTGTCAGCAAACTATCTGGATGTTTCATTACATTTTCTTCCATCTTATGATGTTTTCCATAATTGGAAATCAACTAAAGTTCTCGAATTGCACCATTCTGCAGATATGATACCAAGTTATAACTTATCAAAATAGTAGTTTTGGGCTTAATGTGACTTAAATGTATAAAGTGTTCTACTTAAATGGTGTCACCCCCTACAGCTATGCACACACCATCGATCGTATAACGTGTCATTTAATATCAAATGGACAGTGAAAACTAGTTTTAAGAGCACACAACTCATTACCTGGTTCAATACACTTCAATAATTTTTATAACACGAGACAGTGATCATATAGTTTGAACAAATTCTACTTTGTGACATACTTCTCTCGAAAACTTGACATCTCAGCGAACACCTATACACCAATACTTTACCGAAAATGTTAATACACCTTATAAAACAACTATCGGATTTGAAATATATGTTTGGCTTGCATTCGTTTATGGGATGCACTATTATGATATGTATCCCGATCGAATCAAATAGAATGTTACAAAGTCGCTTAATCTACGCAACGAGACAAAAAATACGACTGTTGTTTTAGGAAACACGACACAAATTTGTGTCTTAGTGTCATACCTTTGTCGTGTTATTGTGGAACAAGAGAAAACACTAAGGCGTGCATATATAGTACATGGATACTGAAATAAAATAATATGGATACTTATACTAAAGAGCATGACATAAAAATAAACAAGTACCGTGTTGATATCCATACCGCAATCGAGACCAGTACGATGTCTCTTTATGAAGGAATCCATTGTTGGGAACAATATCTGGGTGCATAAGAATCCGCTTGAAGAAATCGCTAGTTCCACACTTGGCATTTCCAATAAGATGAAAGTATGGCTGACATCGTAATGTCCGGTTTTCATTAAGCCAACATGGATTTCTGTAATTTTCCAGGAACTTCGGCGTATCCTGCAATCATGAAACGAAAAAAAAGAATGAATAAGTGAGCATTAGAGCAAAAGCCTGGTAAGGGACGTGGGGGACGAAGCCACCGGAGGCTCCTGAAAAGGAGCAATTTAGATGTAGCACTTGAAAGACATTACTAAAGTACGAGGTTGTATACGTATTCCTTATTTTAGGATCAAAAGTTGGGTTGGGGCAAACATTTCGGATCAGAGATGGGATGGGTATATTTAATGTTATTAACGTTACTATGATAAATGTTTGTGTATAAACTAAATAATCACTGGTGTATGTCATCTCTAGTGAATCAGAGGTTTTTGCTTGACAAATTTAATGGTATTAAAAATATTTAAAAGTAGGGTTCCGGGGGAACATTCTCTCCCGGCTGGCGGCTGATAGCGGCTAGAACACTTCTCGTCGCTATAGCTTATACCGTGTATTAAACCACAAGCCTAAGAAATGATATCACAAAAGAAACAGTAGATTTTGACATACCCAATTTTCATTCATTCATAATAGAACATTATATTAGTAGAAAACTCCTCGTCGTTAAATCCCATACCGTGTAATATGCATGTATAGCGGCTAGAAATTTCTTAACATTTTAATGAATAATTATAGTGATCGTTCTAATTGGTTTTAATTTATGTAAGAAATTAAATTCCCAAAGCATTTTTTGTTTCAATTAATATTGACAAGGATATCACTGGGGGCGTACACGTTTAATTGAAAACTTTATATGTCAGATTGTATACCAAAACATTAACATTTTTCCAGTTCAAAAATGGTATGCATACTTATAATTCATGACTTCATAACAATTTCAATTTGTACCCTGAAGAAGACAACATACAAATGTAGTCAAAATGTTGGATACAACTAGAATTTGTTTTGTTTTCTTATACACTTTATGCATACTTATGTAAGAACAAATACTTAAACATTTTTTCCTAGTTTTCGGTATCAACCTCGTGTTGCTGATGTAGACATAAATTGATCTTTATACATTATGAGTTTCATCACATGGATTGTAAATACAGTCTGTGAGGTGGCATAAAACTGAATACATACCTTTTCAAGAAAGCAAATGCTATTTTTGTCAAACTTTAAAAGATGAATTTCATTTCATATTAGTATGCCCGATATATAAAAATATAAGAACTGCATAATATTATAATAATACATTATAGATAGATAATATTGAAATAGATCAAACATACTAAAAGTCATTGAACACATGAAATCAGAAAACGTAAAAACCAATAGAAACATAGCTATATTTTGTCTTAAAGCTTTTGGTCAAAGAAATATTCATTACTGTAATTTTGAATGATGAAATTAATTTCCATAGATTTTTTTCTCACTCTCGCTGTTGTATGAATGTATAATTATTGTGAAATGAAAGCATTGTTCAAAAATTGTTATACTCCAACACGCTCACTGACTCCTTTCAAAAAGTGTACATTATTTCTGTAGGTGTACACTTTTGTGAGGCATTTACTCAGAAAATGATTGGTCAATTTAAGATGTTAGGCCAATGTTGTTATGTTTCTTAGAGTAATATTTTCTAAAATTTAGAATATGTTATGCTCATGAATTTGCCGGAGCAGATTGTAATAATTATTGTCTCTCTGTAGATCATTTTACTTTTTGTCGGAGTATAAGACAGATACATTACAAGTTTTTTTATCAAAAGAGTTCTCTTACAAGCATTATAGGAAAGTGTTGTAAGGACAACAAGAAATTGTCCAAGGCGAACTACATAATGATTATATATGTGTGTTTATGGCCACTCTTTATGTTGATATTGAATATTTTGATATTTGTATACTCATGGATTGTATACATGTTATCGTCTATAATAGACTTTTCCGGTTTCCATAGTCCTAAATTCACAAAAAATCATTTGTAGGCTGAGACTAAAACGAAATTTACGATCACTTTTTCGACCGCATTGCTTTCTTGCAATTATATTTTCTTTAGCTTGTCCTGAACGCATAATCATCGCACCCATGAAGGCATCCAATTAAGATAACTTTGTAACCATATATGAGTATGAGTTTTTTTCTTATTTATAAAAATTATTTAGTCCTGTCTGTACATTTATTTCATTATCTGCGCTAGGGGTTACTAATACACCGTGTTTATAGGATGTGCCTCTATAGGTTCGTTTGAATGTGATGAGTTTTTAGCGTTGGCAAGTTTGATTGCAAATGTATTTATCATACTACTACACAAACTTGTAATCCACTGCGAGCTATCCACTAATATCCTACCAGGGTTATCCCAGTAAATCGTGTACTCCGCTAACAATTTTCATGATTCATTCATTTGATTTTCAATAAACTTGTACTTTTCGTCTTTCCAATTATAGATCTACAACAAGCGTCTAGGCGTGACTATAGATATCTATAGTAAACACTCAGTGTTCTATCAATATAGGAAGCATTATTATTTTTTGAAACATTGCTTATCTTTTTGCAATATTTGTTAAACCGTAACAAAGCAATTTTGGTTGGTTGCACATAACTTGTTTATCAAGGTCAAATAGATTTTTATGCATAATTCCTATCAGAAAAAAACATGTCTAAATCATTTAAGTAGTAAATTGCGCTGTTTTGGGCTGTCACCAAACCAGAACTCTTATGTATATATGCTAGTAACTATAGTTCGATTTCGAGCATTGAGACGTGACTGTACTTTTAAAGTTTGATCCTATCACCGATAAAGGTTGGTGCGGGATTGACTATTCATATATGTATAACAAAGAAGTATCTTTAAATCATGACTATGTAAATAAATAAATCACGGGTTACCCGCCCAGCTAGATTCATCTAAAAAGGTCATGGCTCAGGGTTCAAAATTGAACTATAACGATAGGGATCAAACTATGTTAACATAACCATTCATACATCAAATACACATTTCGTCTGTATGATAATACATCCAAAGCGAAATTTAACGATAGTTTTCTTCAATATAATTGCATTGAAATATTGTACCCAGCGTTTACGTCTTTCATGTAACATTTGTACACATATACGTATAATATATAATAATAACATTTCCCTGTGGTTTAGGAAAATTCTTTTACCGTCTTTGTGAAGAGCAAACCTTCCAGAATAAGCATCATGTATGTTGTTATGTAAATATTTAAAAAAAATTGATAAAACAGAAATTGAAGGTTGGTTAGCAGATGCGTATATTTGTATATTACTGTAACGGGATTGTTTCATTTCTTAAAATATGAATATATACAATTTTTGGTATACGTTGGACACATACTGTTGTATGTGCACAAGACATACATTTCAACCTCATAGGTCCACAGTTTATTTATTACCAACATATTTAATCGGAATAATTCCCTCATGTAACGGTCGGCCCTGTAACGGGCTATTTTGTTACAGGAAGCCAGAGTTTGTTACAGGATAGACATTTTTGTATTGAACTACACAATATTATAGTATGCTATTGACAACAACAAACTTGATTAAACACGACAATTGTATTGTTACGATCAGATATTGCAAAATATCTGTGTCAGTTTTAAAATAAGATATCAACAAATGTCAACATCAAGGTATTACCTGTTACATGATAGACCATATTTGTTACAGGAAATACTATTACTTGTTTAAAATGGACTCATATTATATGTGGTACGTTATGAAATAATTAATATATTTTAGTTAATTGATTAGAGAAGACACTGATTGACACTCAGTCGACCTATTAACTGACATACTAAATGTACATCTACTGACATATTTCCAGTTTGCTAGAAACCCACTGATTAATATACAGGTACTGACTAACACACTGACTGATATGCGGATATGTACTGATCCATTTATTGCAGTAAGTTTTCAAAACAATGTGGATGCAAATGTCACTGTTGTCAAACCATAAATATTCATTTTTCTGACAAATCACAACATTTATGATGAAACGAGTTCCTTTGCTAAGTTATATATCGGATTTCGTTGTAATTGATTGTAAACACCTTGCTCAATCTTTTAAATGCTTCATTAAATTATCAAAACTAAATGGCAATAGTGTAATGGGTTAAAGTAAAATTGTTTAAAACTGCATTCATTGTTGCGAATTACAGTTATACCTAGTCTTTCATATAAAACACATACCTGTACATAGCTGCGAAAAAAGATATGTTCAACAAAAAAACTGATGTGGTTTTCGCGTGAAAATATTAAATATATTTTGAAGATAATTATCACTTCATTTAAATAAATCAAAAATATCAAATAGAACCCTTCAAGTGCATTGTTTTATGTCAATGATGCAAAATATATTGACTCTAATAGTTTTTCATGTAACATGCCATGAATTGTCTATTTTCAAATGGTGATACACGTGGCTATTATAGTCATTGATAGTAAGCACAACTGTTATGCTTTACATTTTATTGTTTTGCTTAATATTCAATGAAGGGTTACCAAAAGAAATACTCATTGCCTATCACATAGCATGTCCTTCCTGTAGCATGCATGACCCTAATGTAACACCATGTGTCAAGTTTATTAAATACAAATGCACTTTTATGTTATATGTGTCGAGTTTTTTTCAAATAACAAGAACATTTCTACCTTTGCATATTAGTGCTCAATAATTGCATGATATAAAGGCGTTACAGGAAGGACATTTCAACAAACCAAGTCAAACAAATTACAGCATTCTTATGAAATATGGAATATTTTATGTGGAATTTGTGTGCTATAGCATATACATCAATACATCATTTAAACAAAAAATTTAATTAATTAAACGGCAAAAACTGTGATATACCGGAAATTTAACCACGGTATAGTCCTATACGTTTACACGGTGCTAAAAATAGACTGTGTTAGAATTAGGAAATAGATCTTAGTTTTCCGTGATATACCGGCCAATATATCACGGTTTGTCGTTCACATGCATAGTTATTAATCACTCAGGCCTACGGCCTTCGTGATTATTTCCTACGCATATGAACTCCAAACCGTGATATATTGGCCGGTATATCACGGAAAACTAAGATCTATTTCCTAAATCTAATACTTTTTAAAGGAAAAATCTTCGAGCTCAAATGTTGCAAAAATAAATATTGATTCATAGAGTTCACGCCTCGACGCTTGTTGTACGTCTATAGTTATTGCGCATAATTTTCACGTCGGCATTTATGAGTATCTGTTTAATGTCATCACAGTAAATTTCAAATGAAAATCATCATTTATTCGAACAATTCGCATGTTTGAATAGTCACATTTAAAATGTTAACGTGTGTGAATTGTGATTGCTTCGCAATTATGTGTCAGAAAAACGTTAAATGTCATCAAAATGTTTGTTAATGTAAGAAGGATGAATCAATGTATACACAACATCATACAATGTACATACACCATCATGGATGTCTTATAAATAAAGTAATATTCGAAAACTATTCGAATACGTATAAGGGTGCCATATTTGTAAGAAATGAACAAAATACGATGGTACTAAAAGTATGCCATTTGAAAACAACGTACCCCGAACAATAGATCGTTAGAGCAAAGGCGTGCATGCCACAATAAGATGGAGAAAGGCTATTCCGTGTTTGACCTCACTGTGCGCCGCTCCAGTACACAATTTGTATAAGATAATAATAATAATAATAATAATGATGATAATTTAATTTAATGTAAATTGAAATTTTGTTTATTGATACAGTTTCATGAAATTAAAAAAGACTACTTAGAACCTATTTAGTAATCATCAGTGTTAAATTGAAAGGAATGATTTGAATATTTTTTTTGTGTTGTCAGAAAAGTACACGATTATCTGGAACAACCCTCGTAGTTAAAAAAAAGCATATACCACGAAGGGTTCAGGGAGCTTAATTTTGCCAGATTGGGATGGTTCGGCATGGTTCGGCATGTCATTGCGATGTTCATTCCAAAACGCCTCTGAAAGCCTTCCGGACATTTCGGGGCCGAAAAATCTTCGGCATCGAAATGTTAACATTTGGACGCCGAAAGTATTGTTTGGAAGTGCTTTGGAGCAGCTTCGGTGTAACCAAGAAACCATCGGTGACAGTTCGGTAAGTTCTTGAACCCATCGACATTCACTCGGCATATTCAGACGCCTTCTGCGAGGCTTCGCAATCATTTTGCCATCATGAGCGGTTCCCGTAGGAAAGTTGAACCGATATCGAAAGCTCGTCGAACGCGACGAAGAGATGAGTTATACACAAGGAAGCTATGCCAACCAAGTTAAGAAGCATGTCGAATAGTTACTGAAGGCGTCAGCTGTTAACTGAAGGGATGCCAAGTCGTAGCAGTATATCCTGAACGACGACGGAAACAATGCCTTCAGTTTGCCGATAGGGTTAGTATTGATAGCAATCGCTGTCTACATGGTCAGAAAAACAAGAACATTGTAAACCGCGATCTATAGTGGACGGCAGGTCTTACCATGCATAGTAGGTCTTCATACGAACTGTTGTTTAGAGTTGTTCCACAAGCGTCGAACATTTCTTGGACACTCGTTTGATATTTGAGTTTCGTGATTTGTGTGAATTTCGTTATTTTCGTGGTCTGAATCTCGTTGGTGTTATTGAGCATCGTATATGGAACATCCCGAGCCAGAAACACGTGTAATAGTATTAGTATTACAGTTATTCCTATAAACACTATGACGCCTATAGATTTCGTCATCATGTGGATTATCCAAGACTAAACAATGTGTGAAAAAAGCGCTAAACAACATCTGAACTATACTAGTATTTCATTTAAATAATGTATACATTTAAGTCCATTTGTTATAAACTCCGAATAACCTCCGACCACAGATGACGGGTGTGTGTTTGGTGTATATAAAAGTTGTTTATTACTCCAACACTATCGTTCAAGCATGATTAAAATAAATATTTTGTAAAACCAATGATTGTGACTGCTATAATCGACCATGTCTTAAGCCGTGAATAACACAGGTAATTGTATCGTTGAAAACTAAAAAAAATGATTATTTTTGTGAATTTTTTTTTTCTTTCAAGGTCCATTTGTACAGAAATCCACGAGCCGGTTCAAGAGGTGTACTTTGTTTTTAATAGAAACAATGCTTTACGCTTACCAATTATCTTAAACATGCTGTGTGTTTACACAAACAGTGTTATAGGATGAATGTTAGTCTTAAATTTACTCCGTATTATAAAATACACGGCTTAAAAGGTTTACTTTAACTGTCATTGGTGTAACACGTTGTTGGGGACGGCCATACAGATTTGTGTTGATCGCACCATAAGAGCGGCTGTGAACAGTATCTACCTTTTATAGTATAACTTTTTAACTATTGGATCAATTTTGATGAGATCTGGCATATAAGTAGTTCAAGCATTGCTGTATATGAATATAATTAGTTTATGGAGATATTGATAGTCAATTTTTGTTTTTGATTGGTCGAAATTCTGGTTCATTTAGAACAAATAAACCTTTATAGAAAAATATAAATTTTCAAAAAAAAAATCTTGTAATCTTTTTTTCGATTTCAACGATACAGTTACCTGTGGTGAATAATAGGTCCATTCAAAATGGGGATACGTAGTACTTAAGGTACCGTTTGTATGTGTGTTTTACTAACAATGCGTAAATGTCGCGTACATGCACGCATAGATACCTTACGCAAATTCGTAAGTGAGTTTTACTAAACGATCTCAAGTACTTGCATACATTTACGCAAAAATATTGAAGATTGACGTAAGTCGGGACACAATATAACCAATATAACGGGGACAAGAATGAATAAATATACTTAGACCACAGCTTACTGTAACTGACCAATCAAGGAGCAGAAAAAGTGTTGGATGAATCCCATATGCAACACTTTTCCGTGGTATATAGAAAAAGTGCTGTATATAAACTTACATTCATTTATCCAATACTATTAAGGCCAAGCAAAATAATCCATCAAGTCAGGAATTTATAGCTTTATTGTGTTGTAACAATGAAGTTAAGCATTAACAATCACTTTACATGTACATGCATATATCCAATACAAACATCAAACATAGAGTTTAAAGAGGATGTAGCGGCGTCTTCACTGACTTAAAATTGTTATGTAACTTTATACCTATATTTTGTGTAACCTGAGTAAAGTATCATTAAAATACAGTCTAATGTATCGCTGAAGCAGTAAGAATTACCATAGTATTGATTATAAAACATATACATGCACTTAAAGAGGCGTTCCCTATAACGTTGATTGTTTAAATCGATTCAGGAATATTATACATTAAATGAAAATCATTATTGCTTAAGCTCCTCAAGTTTTCAACAAAAAACTCCCACTAATTGCCGAGAAAATAATGAAAACAAATTGCCTTAACGAGCCAAAATAGTCACGAGTTGTTTCCCTTTAACCACATAAAAATAAATCGCTGGAAGCGATAAATTATTATTGGTGATTTAAATATATTTTTCACATTATAGAGACATACGTAGGGCGTTCCAAAAGTTCCAGGAAAAGTGCTCTATATTATCGTTTAGTCAATATACTTCAAACTTTGCATTTACATAGAACAATTCATGATACATAGTGTATTGTCGATTCAAAGATGTCTGTCAAAACCGCTAGAATGTTTTATTTCTAAATAACTAAATGCAGTAAGTATAACCACTACGCTATAGGACCATTAGAGTTATAATCATATAAGTGTATTTATGATGGTAGAATTTAATCCTGAGAAACCTGTAATAATCGCCCAGCTTGAATGTTTGTTTACGCGGTTGTGACAGAGATCTTTGAATCAACTATACCATGAATTAGACGCATGAGGGTGTGTCGTACAAAATGACACGGCTGCCATAGTAACGTCACTTATGGCTACCCGGGGCAATGTTATATTTGACCGTAAGTTTTTAACATGTTTGGACTAAATCTACCTCAGTCAGTCAAATGACACGCAAAATGCACTTGCTACAATAACAACAATGCTTCATATTCTAAAAGAATGCCTCGCTTGAAGGTATTCACTTCCAGGGTCCGTTTGCAAAGTATTCAAAAGTGTCACAAAATCAAGGAGAAACGTCCAACGTAACGTCTAGCGTACACAACAGGCCGTACCTTCCTATTATCATCAGCAGCAGTACCACTGACAGTCTGGAAGCGTTTATACTATGCATACATAGTACATACTACCAAATGACAAACAACATTCTTAACAGGCAGTGTTTATCAATTCTATTTGTTTAAGTCTTAATTTTCCTGAAAAAAGACAAAAACTGGTCAAATTTCAATGATTTGCTGACATTTGATGGGTGATTCTAATATGGCGACAAATAAACCTGACCACAACAGTGGGACTATTTAAATTATGGCATAAATTGACCTAAATGATGTTATACCGCCCTTTGCAAATGTTCCATGCAGTAAGTTTAGGTCATTGTAAATTGGTAGCGATTTTGTTGGGAGCAATGTGTAGGTGAGTTTGACGATTTCTACGATGTGACGTCAAAATTGCCCCGGGTAGCCATTACTGACGTTACTATGGCAGCAGTGCCATTTTATACAGCACACCCTCATGTGTTTGATTCTTCATGGTATAATTTGTATCATGATTTGTTCTATTTAAATGCAAAGTTTGAAGTAATTTGAACAAACGATAAACATTTTAGAGCACTTTTCCTGGAACTTTTGAAACGCCCCTCGTATGTGCGCACACTTTCTTCTGACAAATTATGATAATTCATAGTGATTTGTACATTTAGCTCATTTAATGTGGTAGTAGAAAAAATATGCTATGTATAGGGAATGCCTCTATAAATACTATTTAAGCAGTTAAGTATATCTAAAAAAATATTAAACCATTGTTCATTAGTGAAAATTCATTTATAACGTTAGAGTTTTCTGCTCATTTACAAAATCGGTATGCCAAAATTGAACAAAAAAACGTGCAGTGAAATAACATTTTTACGTTTTACTACTGCTTACACAAATGTTTTGACTGGTGATTTTACAGTGTAATCGACATCTTTCTGTCGCATTTGAAAAACGATAATAGCAGAATGAGATATACAGTCAGGTACTTCTATCACAATAACATGTGGGTCTGGCAAGCCAGCAGACTCGACCTTGATAATCATTGCCGAGACGACTAGTTTAGCTGTAGGCTGGGGCGACGGAGGCGTCTTCGATGGCGTTTGTAGTTTGGATGATAAGTTACACTGCATTGCCTCTAACGGTTGTTTATAATCATTCAAGTTACCAATTTTCTAGGGCTCTTTTCAGCTGTTAGGCCGCTCAAGCACCCTTTGACATTTTAACTCCCCTGGTCATTGGGCTACATATGGAAACCTACACTCGTGTCTCCCTGGGGAGACTATTTCTTTCCTGTGGTGTGGCAGCCAACATCGATCTGCGGCGCCCAGGAATAGACACTGCCCTCACAGGTACCATTTTACACCATGGTGGAGTGGAGCTGTGGGTCTTGCTCAGAGATTTTAACCAGTGGTCCAGAGGGGGGTCGAACCCGGGACCTCTCGATCCCGAAGCGCGCGCCCTACCTCTAGGCCACCGCTCACCACAGCAGTGCTTCTATGCCCACTGCGTGCCAATATTGCTTGTTCGTCAAAATTGTTTTCATATAGACGGATACACTGTATATTTAAATGATGAAAAGTAGTCCTCGTAATACCTTAGAATTACGTAATTGTGCGTATTGCTCGTATGCTGAACATGTCCAAGAATGTTGATTTCTGGTATCATTGGATTTTTATGAATGGCTAATGTAAACGGTTTTGGAATCTTGTGTGTACTAAGTATTAATTATTGTATTAAGTAGTTGATTACTGCGCAAATTGGATCTGAGAAACTAACATTTTAGCTGTGGTCTAAGTCAGATAGACTTCTCGTATGTGATGTATATGAAAACATAAAATCTCGCAGAGCTCGATTTAGTTTTCATATACATCACCTACTCGTGTTCTATCCTAGCGTAACCCTCAGTTTTCCTAAAATTTTGCGTACGTCGATAATATTTCCGTAAATGCGTTTTACAAAGATATTTTAGTTTACTTTCTGTCGTAAGTTTTGGCTTATTTCTACGCCAAGAATGGGCAACCCTAAATGGCAAATATGATCGTAAGTGAAGAGTTTTTAACACGCACTGTTGATTTTTGACCGTCACATGTTATTTTAAACCGTCGTTTGTTGTTTTATATCGTCACTTGTTGTTTCAGACCGTGATTAATCATCAAATCTTAACGACCGTTTATGTATATTTGTTCGTTCTGGTCCCCGTAAAAGTGCGTACACACAGTAAGTGTTGATGTATAAGTCGAGGATGTGCGCTTTGCCGCGTGTACGGCATGCCCATTCATTTCCCTTATACCACTTGGAAACAACGAAGGCGTACATCTTGAGAAAATGTATGGCAGAGGAGTACTTCACCTAACTACAATGAACATCTTGACTTATAGGTCAAGATGTATACACCAAAACTTACTGTGTGTACGCACCTTCATTGGTTATATTGTGTCCCGACTTACGTTCATGATCCTCAATATTTTTGCGTACATGTATGCAAGTACTTGCGATCGTTTAGTAAAACTCACTTCCAAATTTGCGTAAGGTAGATACAGTTTATTTCGAAATACATTAGGCATTAATTTATGCCCATGAGTATACAATATGTACAAGAAAACATAATTACATAAATATTTCAAGGTCAACAATAAATATATTGCTTATATAAAGAACATTAGAAACCCGCAATATATCAGAATATCACACGAGTTTACACAGTGTATTATGTATATCTCCAAACATAAATATAGTCAGCGGTCAAAAAAATATATAATGATTACTAATTCTGGTGAACTTATTCATAAACATTATAAACTATACCAGTCAATATTTTACATACAACGGGAGCGGTACCAACAAAATACTTATCCATAGTACATATAATACTGATTTCTAATTTCAAAGGCTTTAAAAACATACATAGCTAATCGTCTATTAATATTAACATTTTGAGAGGTTAACAATTCTATAAATTTTACCATATTTGGACGCAAGTAAAAATATTTATTAACATATAACTTTCTGATATCACTATAGAGGCTACATTCCAGAACAAAATGATACTCATCTTCAAGAGTTTTACACAAATGACGCTTTCTTTCATTAGATATATATGCGTAAATTTACGCGACATTTACGCATAGTTAGTAAAACGGTGCCCTGGCGTCTACATGGTCTAAGTCGCTGAACATTATGGTACAACCGCCACATCTCTTCACGCATACATGAACATGGTCATCATGTCCATATGAATCCACATTTTAGTGAGATGGAAAACTTGTTGCGTCCCTTTTTCGCTAGTGTTTCAAAGTTTCACAACATTTTGTACAGTTGGTTAGGGTATAGGGGATCATTGTCAATAACAGATCTGTCTCTGAAACGTGAAGAAATTTGATAACTTCCAGGGAAAAGTACAAATATTTAATTATTGACCTGAATAACGGAACCCTTTCGAAGCAATGTCATAATATTTGTTGACAAATTACTGATTAAATAAAGGTGCGTACACACAGTAAGTTTTGATGTATAAGTCGATGATGAACATTTGCCACGTGTACGTCAAGCCCATACATTTCCCTCATACCACTTGGTAACAATGAAGGTGTACATCTCGAGATAAATGTATGGTAGAGGCATACTACACGTAACTACACAGTACATCTTGACTTATAGGTCAAGATGTATATATACATCAAAACTTACTGTGTTACGCACCTTTAGGTAATTTATAACTTTATCTGTCAATGATAATCAAACTATGATCATGTATATTGATACAAATATTGGTAAATTGGGTTCAAAGGAGTTGTGTATAGCGGATCACTCAATGGAAACAGTGCATTTAGTTATGCACAAATGATTGTTTTGTTTTTAGTCTGCAATTATTTGTCGATTTTTCTGACCTAGTGACCGGTATTAAAAATGAAAAATGAACATTCAAGATACTTTTATCAAGTTATATAGAGGATATTTGTATTTTTCCGTGTATGATCGGCTGATAATTCACCGAGTGAGCAGCGGATGTAATATTTTCACGAGTGGCGTAGCCACGAGTGAAAATATGTCAGCTGCTCACTCGGTGAATTATCAAACGATCACACTCCGTAAAATACTAATATTCTATTTATGTCATGCTTCAAATAGCTTAAATGATGGAAATACTCCACTATATACCTAAAATGTTTTGCGTGAAGTCGTTTTCCCGCCATGCACGCGTCGAGTTACTATCAAATAGTTCTTCTGCAATGGCTTCAATTTCGTCCATTTGTTTTACATTTATGTACATATAATGTTCTGTTATTTGTTAAAGATTAAGAGAGCAAGTGAAAATGCTTATTATTTTATTTTTGGCGGCGGGGAAATTTTTTTTTTTTTTTAAATAGTCCGTTTCCGTGAAATTATGAACTGTGAAATTATGAACTGTGAAATTATCGGGTAATAATCCACCGTTATTCCGCCGTAAACCACCGGTAAGCATGAAATAAAGTTATATAACGCTTGTGTATATTAATACTGTACTTACTTAGTACATTGGTTTCGTATTCCTTTGTTAATGGAGCTATTAAATGTTGACTCATTTTAAACGACTTTGTTATGGAATCCACATGCCTCAACAATAACCGGGACACGTCTGGTGGTGTTTTGTCTGACAGGTTACATAGCTGTTGAGATGATTCCCATTGGAAGGAATGTAGTGATCCGCTATTGACCAAAGTGATCCGCTATTGACATATCGACTGTGTAGCTTTGTCATCAAATTACTTCTGTAGAAAATCAAGAGTTTTATTCCGAATATGTTGGTAAGTCATGTCCGAGTAATGTGTTAAACTTTGCAATAGGTTTTTATTTTGAAAAAAAGCATATGCTTGTTATCAGCTCTTATGTCGTTAGTGATCAACAACTGTATGCGTCAGATGGTTATGAGCGACGCATTATATATTTTTTTAATTTGTACAAATACGAAAGAGGGCTGTGTATGTGCCTGATAATTTGGGACACAGTGCTTGTATAGCCGAAGTTGTTAAATAAATTAAGGGTGTAACTTATCTTGCAGCTGCTCTTTGAACTGTTTCACTTTGTTAGGAGAGGGACTTTTACCGGGGGTTCCAGATACTTGAGTAATACTTGAGTTGAGAACGGTTATAAGCCTTTTCTTTGCCCTTGATGTTGCTGGTCTGAACATAGATTTCTTTTGAATTTAAGGGAGTTATTTGCTTTGGTCGAAATCATTGTGTTATTGATGTATTTTGACCAGCTTAGATCTTTACTGATGGTGCTAATAACTGAGTGAAGTAGCAGTCGGAGGACTTTCTGTATTAAGTGTAATTTAGGTCTTTGCTTAGATATATTTAGATCTACTTCAATTATACATAAATATTACAGTATAGGTTTTGACGTCATCACACCATTCAACCCGATACATAGAAAACAGTTGGCACATAGAAGACAGTTGTCAGTGTTTATGTACGCAAAACTCGCGGAATTAAGTATTGCTTGTTTTCATATTCCTTTTGCAGGGTCTGAACAAAACAAAGTGTGTACATTTATTCGCAGTTAAAAGAGGTGTCAGTATACAAAATTCTGAGCAAAACCGTGTATTATTTTGGGAGAAATCATGAAAAATGTATGCGATTTTTAACAAAAAACGCGTTATTTGAAACTTTGATCCCCAAAAAGGTATTTTTTGACAAATCCTTACCGTTTGACTTATACCATGACGAAATTACATCCATCCCCCGTCTATATGCAGATTTACACACTTTTATTCGTCCTTTTCGCCGAGATATACGAGTTTAAACATGACATATTGTCATATTTTTGAGAACAATGGAGACAGTTGATGATTAAAAAAGATCACATAGAAATCAGTCGCAAGGGTATAGATGATAACAATGAAGACAGCCTGAACGCAACGTTTTTGGAGCGCAATAACATTGAAATAATTACGGTATACTTAAGTGCCAATGTGTATAACTGGATTTTTATAATGCGCTACCAAAGTACCGATGATTTTTTTTATAAATGCCATTCACACTCATCACAGACCTGACTCAACGTATGAATCGGGACGCAATATATATGCTTGTTTTGAACATGTTTAAAATAAACGTGGTAAGGTCGGAGAGCTTCCTGACCAACGCACTTCCGTCACGTTTTTTTCCGCGTTCACAAATATCCTCTCCGATTGACAACGATTTGTCATGATTTGGACATTTTTAGATCTATGAAGAAGCGTATATAAATTTGACCTTTAAATATATCAAAAACGTCTATCGGACATGAAAGTCGAACCCCTTGAGGAACATTTTTCATACATGGCACCATGAACAAGATTGCGTGTTTTTCTATGTCGCTGTTGGAAAGAAGCCTGTGTTTTCGCCTGTGTATTTTACGTTATGATAGCATGTACAGCATACGTATTACCCTAGAGAACACAACAAAGAAGTTAATCAATGGTTGTGTTATTTTTTTAACTCCAGTACTACATGTTTACACATACCAACTCTCCAAAAACAATATACTAACAATACATTTATGAAACCGGTATGTACATCATAACAGGCTATTTCGTTTATACTATATTTTACTTTTATATATCTTAAATCATTTTTGAATTAGAAGTAGAAAAGCGTGTGGGTATTATTGTTACTGTCACCAATCTGACTTGGAACCTATGGCACTACCTTATAATTTGACATACGCATCTAAATAAAACCCGGCTAAATATACATGTGTTGGTACATGCATTGTACTGATGTGTTCGTCACATAAAATACGAAAGCAAGTTATCCATAAATACAATAATAAAATGCTACAAGTTGTGTCGTAGAGACAATTCTGACCTCATGTTATTACAGTTTTTGGTAAACAAAATCAATGCATATAGTGATTATAGGGATAAGATTACGTGTGGAATGAAATATTGTCACGTAAATACTATTTTAGGGGTGAAATAGCATGAAAGACTTATTTGGAACAAAACTAATGCTAACAAAAGGTTGTTTAAGCATCTAAGAACGATTTATCTGTTAAGATTACAGCTTAAAATGCTAAGCATGGCTTATAGCTTCACAATTGAACATCTATATACTGTCATGTAAAATACTAGTCTTGAAACATATTTTTCAACAGCAATTCACAAACGTCAAGCCTTTATTCTGGAAGCAAAACTTGTGTACACATAACTCAGTTTTATCACAAATTATTTCTAAAATATATCCAGTAACTAACTATGGTTATTTTTCTTTTTAGGTGCTTCCGTGAAAGTCATGTGCAGTCGTCTGGGAAGTTGAAAAAAATAATTTGTTTCCAACGAGACACGAGCTCTTCCAAATTGCACAGTGAATATTTCGTTTTTATTAATATTAAATAAAGCATTGCCAGCATGCCAATAATCAATTGCCATATTGGCTCTAATAACTCTGGATTTTTATTTGTATTTTACGTGACGAAAGTTATATGGTTATCAAACACATGATTGCTGTAAGAATTTTCGCTTTTTTGCCAAGTTGTGAAAGCTAATAACTTAATTTATATTTTATAAATGTAATAGATAGCATTGCTTCTCATCAAAATCAATAATTGCAGTAATTTAGTACACTTTATGTAACTGCACAGACACAAAAAATTAAACACATTTTTACTCTTCTAATATCAAAAGTCAAATAGTTAGCTTGATTTACATGTAGATTACACAAATACTAGTTGTTTAAAGGTAATACACTCTAAAACCATGTTATACTAGTAAGTCATCAAATTTAAAAATCAAACGTAGGTTCATCAAGAAATCAATATATTGAAATTAAATTTTACGTGACACTAAATTGTATTTTACGTGACGAACAAGATCATGCTGACCAAGCAATAGAATACACTATCGGAATAATTCTAGAATATAAATTGAGGTACACCAATGTCTTTCAAGAGAAAATATTTATTATGCCCCATATGTCAATGGTTGACCATTTCTGTTGATGAGCAAATAATAGACCATTCGTGGTATATGTACCGTAAAAATTCAATGTCATTCTAATTATGTGGTATTTCCATGCATATATTGACAGTAAACATCAAATGTGTCATAATGGCACAGAATAAGATATATTCCTTATCATTTTATCGTTGTAATCACTTTTTTTAAACCCGTCACGTAAGTATACAGTCACGTAAAACTTTTTTCGCACTAAGATGCATTTATTCTTCATTCATTGTTAAATCCGACATGTGCCAGACATATTACAAGGAATAAATGACCATTCCTTAATAAATAAGCGAGTTCTGGCTGTCACGTAAGAATACAACATAAATGTCCCGGTAAGGTACAGGCTTGAGATAGACTGACGTATAGTTTTTGTTCGTGTATTTTGGTAAAAAAATTGTGTATTTATCGATAGTGCTTATATTAGTAAACAAACTGGTTCAAATAATTTATAAATTACCACAAGCGTAAGCGTTGCAATCGCATTCATAAAAACAGTGTCACGTAAAATACTTCTTGTGGGCGACACGAACTCTGTCGAAAAAATATCAAAGCAGCAAGTGCATAGCACTCTCGCGCATTAATGGGTTCATTTTCCAAATTATTTGCTTACATATAAACAACACATTTAAGATGTTTTGACTAGTTACTAATTATGAGAAGCATTTAAATTATATAGTTTGTGCGGGTGACAGCCGATTTTGAGTAGGGTGTCATAACTTGTATATTTTTTCAAGTTCATTATTTCTAATATCATTTGTATTTATTTTTGAGGAACTATATAGTATTAGTGATAAAAATTGATTTAAGACTTCTCATACTCGATCATTCGTTTTTATAAACATTATTATAGTGGTGACAGCAGTTGGCTCAAATTTTGAGAATGCGCGAAGAGTGTGAATGGCATTTATAAAAAAAGAGCATTGGTAGTTTGGTTCGCATTATAAAACTCTAGTTATACACATTGTCACTTAAGTATACCGTAATTATTTCAATGTTGTTGCGCTCCAAAAACGTTGCATTCAGACTGTCTTCATTGTTATCATCTATACCCATGCGACTGATTTCTATGTGATCTTTTTTAATCATCAACTGTCTCCATTGTTCTCAAAAATATGGCACCATGTCATTTTTAAACTCTTATATCTCGGCGAAAAGGACGAATAAAAGTGTGTAAATCTGCATATAGACGGGGATGGATGTAATTTCGTCATGGTATAAGTCAAAGGGTAAGGATTTGTCAAAAAATACCTTTTTGGGGATCAAAGTTTCAAATAACGCGTTTTTTGTTAAAAATCGCATACATTTTTCATGATTTCTCCCTAAATAATTCACGGTTTTGCTCAGAATTTTGTGTACTGATACCTCTTTTGACTGCGAATAAATGTACACACTTTGTTTTGTTCAGACCCTGCAAAAGGAATATAAAAACAAGCAATACTTACTTCCGCAAGTTTTGCGTACATAAACACTGACAACTGTCTTCTATGTGCCAACTGTTTTCTATGTATCGGGTTGAACGGTGTGGTCATGGGTTCGGCGATTAAGAAAAAATAAAGATCTAATCAGATTTTGGCACATATTTATCGTATTTATTTTGACATTGTCTTTATTGCGTCATAATGGATCAAAGTCACGTTTTGACTGCTCCGTTGATCTGGTGCACGTGCAAATAGAAAGCTACGCGCTTGAGATTAGCAATTAGCCATATCGCTGGCTTAGAATGAGAAGGTCGTAAGTACAAAATCGATATATTGAGAAAACAAGAAAAAACTGCCTGTAATTTAGTCTTTACTTATGGTAAAACAAGCTTTTATCTCTTCATTTTGGTCAACATGGCAAGTTCCGATTTTCATAAAAATAGGCTCATTTGAAGTGCCTGGTACTGGAGATTTCAAATATGTATGCGTCTTATAAGGTCTTAAATAGTAGTTACGACCTTCTCATTCTAAGCCATCGAATGTGGTAGATTAGTCCATTGTCACGTTGAACGCGTCTTTATACTAGTCAAGAACGTCCTTGACCGCTGGCATGCGCAGTGAGTCAATTAGATCAAGTTTGTTTATATTCGAGATAGTGCGATATATCCACTATAAAATACAGGTTTCGGTTTGATTGCCAAATTATTTGGATAAAGAGTTTACACGCTTGACAAGCTATAATCCGAAATGACAACTGTTATTGTTAATTTAAGTCGATTGAGCGCGACTCGTTTGTTGTTGAAGAGTAGCACAGGCGCTTGTTTTAATTGTTTAACCAGGAAAATTCACGTGCAGCGTAGTAAGCGTTTAAAAGAGCCTGAATACGACAGATTCTGCAACTTTTCAAAACTTGGCATTGGAGCTAGAAAAATGTCTTCTTATGCCGGCAAACACGATTTTATCTTTAGACAGGTGAGTTGTTTTACCTGGATAAATACATTTGTAATTTAATCTGATTTATTATAAGTTCACATTTATATATTAACCGATCTATGTTTTGATGTACAGTAGACTTAGTCAAACAATCTCGACTTAGAGTATCCACTTCTAAGATGGAGATAAAGGTCAGAAATTAAAAAATCTCCTAGCAGATTGCCCCACATCTAATGTAGACTCAAACTGATTCATGTCAGGGGCGTAGCAAGGCTAAATATTATTGAGTTTGAAGATCAATTTTATACAATAAAGTAAAATGGACCTGAACATTGTGGGCTTAATTTTTTAGGTGGCCTCTATGTGAGGGTTTTTGTACATATACTTAGTTGGATATTTTACAAATATAAATGTTTATATAAATAGAAATTTGGCCTACAAGTTTATTGTAGCAATGTTGTGGGGCAGGGAAAACTCACGCTACCGCAAACCGAAATACGTCTTCTTGGGCCGAATTCTCTATCGCCTGTTTCACGGTATTTTACACACAAGTGTAACAAATTAGTAAAAAATTCAAAGTGTTTAATTCTTTATGGCTTGTGAATTTTCCAAACATACCATATCCAAAGGTGCAAAGTCTGAAAAATCTTTGTGTAATCTCATCTAGTTTTCCCAAAATCGCATACAACATACCAAGCTCTCATGTGTTCTGAGCACATATATGTAAATAGTGTTATATGAGATTTTTTTTATAGTTATAGACAAAGTTAAGAATTTAACATTTGTTTTCACTTTAGCCAAAGTGGTTACAGATTAGTCACCAGAAATTTTAAGTATAACACTTAAAATTGATAAATTATTGAATTTTCAGCCGTTTCATATCATGTGATGAAATTGAATAAACTTAAAACCTTAATTGTTTTTGTAAATAGTGCTGGACTTATATCAATAATGTCAGCTTATTTTGACAAATCTGCTATATAAAAAAACAGTACTACAATTTATTTCATTCCTTTTCGAAAAATAACAAGGTTTTCATCCTATCCAAGGAATTAGATAAAAACGTTGCGGACACTACATATTTTAAAACTGAAGATCATGCATTTTAGATAAGCATGATTGTCTCTATATATGTATCAGTTATTTTTAAAAAGATCAATTTAAGTTGATGAAGATGTGTTCAGACATATAAATACTGAAGAGGAATAGTAATTATACATTATTTTACATTTTATAACATACAGGAAAAAAGTTTCAAATTAGTTGCACCTTGACCTGAATTACAAAATTGTATGTATAAACTACAAATACAAACTGTGCACTTAAAAGATGTTTTACCAAAATATCAACATGTTATAGTATTGAAATGAATAAAACTACAGATAAGCAAAGTCACTGTATAAAATTGATTTTACTAATAAGATTAAATAATTTGTTAGGTTACTACAATGATGCGGACACTACAATTTTAAAAACAGTCAGATGATTTTGTGAATTTATTTATTCCAGCAACTGTTTGTAATGTTTTGTACCTGGTTAATAATTTTTGTACATAGTATGCAAGACAATAGAATGAAGTGTATGTCTTCTACAGCATATTAATATGATATGCAAGAAAATAAATGGAGCTGCCATCTATATGTAAATGTACAAACCAATAATTAAATGACATAGATCTGATATGAAATTTAATTTGTGATATTGATACATTTTACATGTCTGTCTCGAAAGTTTGCAGAATTGTTTCATGGGAGCACCCAAGGTGTATGGGTGATTCAGGTGCCATAAAGATTTTGGCTGTCCAATCTCGTACTTGAACCTTTTTCTTCTAATCAATAGCAAAATTGATGAAAATTAAATAGCTCAATATCAAGGACAAGTTTGAATACCAGCAAATTCAGTCCATTAAGTTGCTTTCACTTTAAAATGATTTTGTCCTTAGAATCAATAAAACTTTTAATATTATAAGCCCTTAGAATCAATAAAACTTTTAATATTATAAGCATTTTTCGACTTGAACATACATGTATTTACAGCTATTCTCACCAACTTGATGGAGATATCAATGAGCATATTGTATCGGACAATATTAATACCCAGCAAAATCAGACTTGTCTTGCATTACCTACTGGATAATGTAAAACTGACAAGAATTGCATTTCCAGCTCTTACTTAATAATTTTTATTGTGATCCTCATTCAACTTCGTGAAAAACAGGATATATTATTCAAAAGTAAATAAATAATATCTTGAACACTTTCATTGGCTCCAATAACCAGCCAATTTGGCCTTGAATATTTCAAAATGGATAAGAGTTTGTAAGTAAGTTTGTATCTGGAGCCTTTTCAATATTGTATTCTCACCAATCATAACTTGCAAATGACAAAAGAAATGGACTAAATGAAATTTATGTTTTGATAGCCACATTAGAAATAACTAATTTATTACCTAAATTTGATAGATTATAAATAGTTCTAGAAAAAAAATTAATGCAAGGTTAGGTACGGCAAAGTGTCTACTTTTATAAATTATATCTATGTGTACATAATTCATACTTTTTGAAGATATATGATATTAAATCAAATTAAATATAATTGATACTCATGCCTATATTTTTGTACGGAAACTTTTTCTAACAAATTTAAACAACAGTGAATGCAATATATTAGCTTAGATTTACGGAAAAGTAAGTAATAAAAATGTTTTGTTATTTCCAAAATGTTGCGGACACTACATGTATTTTATTGAAACAGCAGAAATATATTATCATTGATAGACAATAAAATACTTTATTGAAGGGCATTCAAATTATCAATTAGGTTCAAATAGTCCCTAGAAACTGTCAAAATCAATTGAAACCTAATTTATTAAAAGAAACTACAAATATATTTTTGTAAAATATGTCTATATTCTGTTGGTTGTTACACTACTGTTATTTTCTAGAAAGCAGTAAACTTACATTTCTTCAACATGAAAAATACCTAAATAATCTGAATTTTGATTGTAAATTCTTTTTGACCCAAAAGACAACAATACAAGACTGAAAAATGCTATTTTAATGGCCTGCGTTGCGGACACTGCAGGCGTTGCGGACACTACAAGTGAGTTTTTTTTTTTACCTGCAAAAAGTTGGCACAGCAAAGCTATAACCTTTGGTTTATGTCTTTGTGGACATGAGATCTATTCACACACAGAATTGTACAGGAATAGCTATAGTAGTTTCTGAAATACTATGGCGTTGCGGACACTACAAAAAAAGTGTCTCAAAAAACACCTCACATAGAAAATGACTTTTTTCAAATTTGATCCGTTATGATAACTTTTTGGTTCTTTTCTCATCCTAAATATTTATTTTTTGAAGTATTTATGAATAAAATGACAAAAAATGGTATAGAAGCAAAATTCCACACCTAGTTATATGCAGGTAGGATGCTCAGTTTCAAAAAAGTATAACGTAAGAGTAGTTTGCTGTATTTAACAGTTTTTCATTATTTTTTGTCCGATTTATAGAAAATAAAAAGCAAAATGCAGAAGAGATAATACAGTATTAATTTCAGGTCTTTTTAAGGGGTATGTGATTATTTCTATATAAGATTTTGATCTCCAAACTTTCCCATTTTTAGAATGTTACAGCATAACGCCTAAAATTGCCATTATATGGGGCATAAATGGCATAATTACAAACTTACAAGTTGAAGGAGCAAACTTATTTTAACTGTAAAAGTTGGACATTGACCTTACACTGTTTTTAGTACATTAGTACCAACATAACAATTGAAGAAGTATTGTTTTTGAGCATATAACATAGTGCAAGCAATGTTGCGTAAAATACCGTGAGACAGCCGTATACAAAGTCACCGTTATTTAACCATCATGCGTGAGACGTAAGGTCTAATATCCGTAACCTGGTCCGGTCAGGACAAGTATGAATTTTTGTACTTGTCATTTCACAACAACTTTCATATTCTCAATAATATTCATAAACTTTTGTTTTCTTACAAATAGTGAAGGACTTTATTTTCAATTTTGTGAAACATCAGAGGTCTCGCAAAATTAATTTGTAACAAATTAATAAGTAAAACCTAACTGACCTGATTATGGGCTATATGTATATACACTACCCAAAAGTGCTAACCCGCCATGTAGATATTTCAGTCCTGTAGTGTCAAAAACTGGTATATTCAATTGAGATTTCGCATACCGATACATGTTTAGTAGATGCAGCTGATAGTTAGTTTAATTTAGCGGTATTGTGGCTAAACTCGGTGAATTTGGCGTATTGCGTAATGACGTATTTTTGCACGTGCAGTGCATGTGCACCAAAATTTACGCGCACATGAACGAAATCGGCATGATTGATGACTGCTTATATTGAAAAACACTTTACATCCTGAAATTCACTCGATAGGAACACTCACGGGATTTCGAAAAATCCCTGGAACACATTTCGTAGGTGTCAATGTTTCATTTTTTTAAATACTTTTTTTAATATGCATCTTTTAGCATGAACATCCACATACGTACGTATAAAGATGTATTAAATTCAAATATGTGTTGATATTTGGCCTACTTGCTGTTGAATTTACCATGTTAGACATGTTACGTAATATAGCATGTTTACACGTGTAAGAAATACGCAACGGAAACCACGTTCTCCTGAACGGTTTTGATTAAAAGAATCAATTTCCTTCGCGAAAAACACATTAACAGCCAAATTGTATCAGCAGGGAATGCGACAGACCTGTCGGAATGTTATGACTTTGGTTAGAGTTGCGGCCCTTATTTTTTTAATTTCACAAGAATATTATTTTATGTTTTTGTTTGATTTTGTAGTTTAAGTGGTTATCTCTGTTTTATTGACAACAAACTTAGTTTTGTGAATATTGACATAAAAGCGTAATTTTTGCAAAACCAACCGTTTTGACATAGCCTTTTTTCTCATTTTGTTCGAAGGTTGTTACTCTTCAGCAGAGTTCGTCTGGAGTAAATCACGACATGTAACGTGTTTTTCGTATAGGACAGGGATCAGTTATGCGAAAATGTTTATGAAAACGTGCTTTCCACGTGTTGATTTATGCACACTGTCATCAAAAGTTTGGGTATTTTTGTGAATTGGTAAAAAATACCCCATTACGTAACACGACTGTGACAACAAACATAACCGTTTTCCGTCCAAAATAAATTTATAATTAACTGCATCTAGGATTCAAGTACGGGTATGCAAAATTTCATGTGTGTACATACTTAAATAAAAAAGTTATGGCGGAAAATGTAAGGTGGCGGGTTAGAACTTGTGGGTAGTGTATATATGTATGGCAGAGGATGGGTGGCACTGGGTAAAAATCTAGCAATGATTTTTTTTCAATAAAACTTGAAAGGATATATTCAATACAATGTAAATCATAGGTCATTTACAAAAAATCCTATCAAACAATAATATTTAATTGGTTTAACTAAATCTAATGCAATAACATATTGGTATATATAATAAAATAGAAATTATTTCATGAAGTGGCTATATATTTTTTACCTTTTATCAGGTAGGTGTAACATAATGAATTGGTAAGTAAGTATAACATTACTCTCTTAAGATTGGCTTAGCAGGTGTGCTACAAATCTGGATGTGTTGCACTAGATTAACTTAAAATTCCTGTTGCAGAAAAAAAAACATCGATTTACAGGTACCCCAACTGCGCGCTCCAATACGCTTATGCCCTTGGAACCAAATATTTTGAATAATCTTTAAATCGAGAATGGTTTACTTTGAACAATATTTAAATCGAGAACGGTTACCAGCGCGTAAGCATATTGGAGCGCGCAGTCGTGTACCTGTAAATCGATATTAGGATTGCATCACTACCGTTGGTTTAGATTATGACTGCTGAGCGACCTTCTAATGTACAATTAGTTGCAGGGATTTTTTTCATGCAAGTTTATTAAAGCAATGACACCGTGTGCCCTGTGGCCTGATGTTACATTTTGTCATTTCAGCTTCTAGAATACAAGTCTTTCACTTACACATACCTCCTAGCAGACCCAGACTCTGGTGATGCCATATTGATAGATCCAGTCATTGAAACAGTTCATCGTGATATTAAACTCGTACAAGATATGGGACTTAATCTTGTCTATGGAGGTAAGACATTATACACACTAGCTTAGAATGAGAAGGTGGTAAGTGCCACTTACTATTTTATAAGACTAATGCATATTTGAAATCTACATTATAAGGCGCTTCTTATGAGCCTATATTTTCAGGAAAATTTGAACTTGCCATGCTGACCAAACGTAAGTTGAAAAAGCTTGTTTTACCATTAGTGAGTGATTGTCAGACAGTTTTTCTTGTTTTCTCAAATATTGATTTTGTAGTTTGACCTTCTCATTCTAAGCCACCGATTAGTTTGGGACATTATTATATTCAACTAGTTGATTGCTATAATTATTTGTTAGATTACCTCATATAGTTGGTTACATTTTTATTCCCCGAGATACATGCTTGAGGTTGTACAGTCTGCATTATTTTTTTTCAATGAGGAAAGGTATAAATTTTATACATTAATAAACAATGTTGAAGTTAATATTATCAAGTAACAGAAATAAAGAAAATTTGACCATCATGGCTTTCATACTGGTAGGCAGGGATTTCCCTGATGCAGGTTTTCTGCGTCCCTGACGCAACTTTGTGGCTTGGGACCCTCATTTCTGCATTAATTTACTGTGCATCCTTAAGACCCCCAATAGGATCCCTCAAATCAACATTTTTGTTTCAGCTAGAATATTTATTCTTTCTGCTATTTATTGCACCAAGTATTGTGGTGCATTGAGCAATCTGAATTGATGTTTTATTTATTTATAAATTTGATTCTCACTGTAATAATGAACTTGAAATGCATGACCCTTTATGAAGGAACCCCCAAAATTTCTCAGGGACTTCCTAAATATTAACATTAAGGGTCCTGGGACCCTCATATAAAAACACCTAGGGAAAACCCTGGGTAGGGACATTTGTAATCTTACCATTTCATTGCACTATAGTATACATGGTCGTAATAATTATCATACATAATCTAGGCAGTGATTATGTCAAACACTTAAACTATATTCTGAACTACCTTAAGACTATGAGTGAACTATATTCATACCTTAAAGTACTTGCATCGAATAATATTTGCATGTTTGATATCGGTTATCTACGATGAACATGTCTGCAAAATAGATTTCAAGGTTGTATCTAGTATCTAATACAATGTACTGTAAAATCATTTTATTTTAATGGGACAAAAGTTTTTTTTTGTAAAAAAGACCATTTCCTTAGGACATTAATTTGCGGATTTTTCATTTCAGGTAATAAATACAAGGGTCAAAATTATTGTTTAATGGGATTAAATTACGTGGTGGAAGGTGAACCACGAAACCTACAAACTTTAAACCCCCACATAAATTAATGGTTTTACAGTACCAAGATACTATAAGTGTAGATATAAATGTAAAGTGCACACACATGAGGATGCAGTTTCTGGCCTACATGTAAGCCACCCTAGATCAACCTATTGCCATATTTTCTGCATTGATAACCTATACAATATCGCGGCTGTTACAGGTGGTACATACCATTGTTGTTGCCAAATGTGCAATATTGGCTATCATATTGATGGCTTAGAATGAAAAGGTCGTAACTACAAAATCAATATTTTGAGAAAACAAGGAAAACAGTCTGACAATCACTATTTACTTATGGTAAAACAAGCTTTTAAAATGTCAGTTTGGTCAACATGACAACTTTCGATTTTCATGAAAATAGGCTCATAAGAAGCGTCTTATGGTGTAGATTTCAAATATGCATTACCTAAAAAGGTCGTAAGTAGTAGTAACGACCTTCTCATTCTAAGCCAGCGATATGTTAGAATTAAAATAATGAATATTGTAATATATAGTACTTAGTATACTAGTATATAGATCTAATAACTCTTGGCATAGAAGTTGGAGCCGAAGTTTTGTCAGGACATGCCTAAAGGTACAAATATGGGAGTTATTCTTGTTTGTGACCTAATTTGAAAGATAACTAGGCAAAAATATACTACTGTTATCATATTGGAGAGGGAAGGCAGCATTCCACAGAAGCAACAGAGCATGAAAACCTTAGTTATATAACATTAAACTACATGAACATGATTGTATCTATGTATTAATAATGTAAGCTATAATTAGGTTGTCCCTGTCTCCTAATTTATTATAACAATGAAATTTCTATGTGATACTTGGATAAAATACCATTTGACATGTCTGATATCATAGTTTTTAGAATCATACAACACGCTATAAATACTTATTTCGCTGCCCATTATCAAAATATGAAGTTCAGTAACCAGTAAGTCATGTCACTTGTGAAATTAATTATGTATAAACGTTATTTTTAGTTAGGAAATACCCTGCATACTGTAAAAATCATTGAATTTCGATGGGACGAAATTTTATGGTTTTGGTAAAAAAAGACAATTTCGAAGAGACGTAAATTCGTAGATTTTACATTTCAGGTAATAAATACAAGGGTCAAAATAAGTGTTCGATTGGATTTAATTTTTTGGTTGAAGGCAATCCCCATTAAAATGAATGATTTTACAGTATTTGTGAAAATTCCTTTTTTGGGTCTTTCAGGAGATATTTATTTCTATTACACTTTGAGTGTAGATAAAACAAAATACCGACCTACCTACCAACATAAAAACTTAAGTCACTACGGGCATTATAAAACAATTGATTTTCTTGTACTTACTTAATTACCTTTGGATGATGGTAATAGATTCTATGCCATTTGTTTTAATTATAGCATGTAAGTTAAATTGAATGTTAATAAATTTATTAAAATTGGTAATTATGATATGTCGCTGGGACACATTAAAACACAATACACAAAATTAATAACAGAGTAATAAAGGTTTTATAAATACAATCTAATGATATTGTAAATAAAACAAGTATTTAATTATCACGCTGTCCAACTGACGACCCATTTGCTTGACCTTGATAATTTAATGTTGACTTGTCCTTGAAGGTGCTCAGAGTTGTTTTCATTTATTTGGTTTATTAAGAATAAAATCAAATGCCAAGAAGAACATTGTTATCTTAGCTTTTGATAATGGGCCGTCCCAGTTAAGAACATAATTCGTATTGATCAATTGGTCATTTTAATAATGAAAATTATTTTAGATTTTAATCTAAATGTGATGGTCAAGTTTTAACCTATATTTTGAAATTGGACATTCTGTTTGGATATGGCAAATACTTTCATCTTAGCATTAAACTATTTTGATCTTTCATATATATTACCAATATAAGTTTATTAGAAATGTCCTGAAAATATTGGAAATAGACTTTACATCGCAAACAATTCAAATGAAATGATCAATATTTAATTAAATAATGGTTTCGTTCTTTATCACACAGTGATAGTACAGGGTTCCCTGTGGTCTGAATTAATGTAATTTAAGGCTGTTTAATATGTTCATTGATTTTGTAAATTGAACCTTAATCGAGTCCTCTTCCATACATAGCCTTACTTAAGTCATCCATCCCTAGGCCGTGTCATACCAAGGACAAAATTCAAAATGGTACCACTTTATAATTTCTCTTGCAAGACACTCATAATATAAAAAGGAAAATGGCTTCCTTCTGTCATACCCTCGTGGCGATGAATAACATCTGTAATGAGGTATCGAAAGTGATCCATATAAGTTGGAAAAGTTATTTAGCAATAATTAACGAATCTGTATTCAGACGGGTCTAGTTTGGAATCAGCAAAATTGTCCTAATGAACAGATTTACTAAATAGTTACTATACCCATTGCAAAAATAAATTAATACGGTAAGTGGTCGCAAAATTTGAAAATCCCTGGCTTTTGATTGGACAAAGAAGTAGGGTAAACTTTAAATTATTAAACGGACTTGAATGTTAAAGAAACCTTGACTGTATTTTAATTAGTTGTTACGACTTATAAAATTGAGAGGTCAGTAATCTTAAAAAGTTATAATACAGGTACAAAATATACTGATAACGTTATATATTGTACATGTGATTTATTATTACCCAGTACTTCCTTATGTAAACAAATTGTCAGGCCAATACCCTGGCTACTTGACTGAATTAAAAACATAGTTTGAACTGTTTCATAGGCTGAGAGTGGTTTAGAAATGGTAATTATAGGTTGATTTTGAGACTTATGTCATAATGGACCAATGGAAAGATTGCATTTTGTGACTTGTCTGAAATTGACCAATGACAAGGTTGCATTTTGAATTTGTATGTGATTTAAAAATTTACCAATGATATTGCTGTGTTATGAGTCAAGTTTGAAAATTGACCAATAACAAGGCTGCATTTCGAATCAAATTAAAAAAAATGGTCAATAAGAGAGCTGCATTCTGGGACTTGTTTGAATGTAACCATGGCAACAACAAGGCTGCATTTTATGACTGACCTCCAAGTTGATCAATCCTAAGGCTGCATGTTCACGTATGTGGCATTTTACTTGGCGAATTTGACACGAACCTGACCTTTTGATTAGCATAACGCAGGGAGGTAATCTGGTATTCCATTGATGATTTACTATCAATTATTTAACTTTTACAATCCGTGATCGGCAAGATTGACATTGCTGTTATGAAGATGAGACTAATGAGGCCCATGTGATTAGTTACAGAGAATTTGATGTTTAAAAAACACAATTTTTTCTATCGCAAACTAGCTATACCAGTATCAAAGTTGATGCCAAATTGTGGCATGGATACACATGACTGATTTTAAAGTTGTTTTACAAGTGCATTTTGTATTTAAAGATGGGCAAAGTTGAATATATAGAACACATAAAAAGACAGCCAGGTCAGATAATAATGATTTATTTACTGGTGTTTCAATTACTGTAAAATCATTATTTTTAGTGGGGGTTAAATTTTATGGATTTTGTGGTTCATCTTCAACCACAAAATCAAATCCCATCAAACAATTGTTTTGACCCCAGGGCCTGTATTTATTACCTGAAAATATAAATCCACGAATTAACGTCCCATCGAAATTGTCTTTTTTACCCAAAGTTCAAACCACGAAATTTTGTCCCCTCGAAATTTAAGGATTTTACAGTAAAGTATTTGATGTTTAATTTCAGTAAACACACATGTACATGCAGATCACATCACAGGGACTGGAATGATAAAAGAGAAGATACCATCATGTAAGAGTGTTATAAGTAAAGCCGGACATGCCAAGGCTGATATACAGTTAAACCACGGTGATAAGATAAAATTTGGAAAGTTTGAACTGGAAGCACGAAGTACACCGGGTCATACAAGTGGTAAGCATGTATACAAGCACCTGGGTAAATAACTTAAGAGGTGTCAACCACCCGTAACTGTATCGTTGACACGGAAAAAAAAAAAAAAAAAAAAACTTTCGGTTTTTGTATTGTTGAAAACGAAAAAAAAAAGTTTTCGTTTTTTGTTTTGCTTTCAACAATACAGTTACATGTACCTGTGTTGTCAACAGGGCAAAATTTAAAATCAGGAAACTAATATGCAGCCTAACATTTTTGCCTAACTATATAGGCCTTCAAAGACATTAACTTGAGTATAAATTATTTAATTTACCCTACCTTTGCCATTTCTTGAGATATGTTTCATCAAAACATTTTATTTTGAAGAGAAGCCAATGATAGGAATTGCGGATCAATCAAGAAAATTGACACCACTGTTAAATGTATAAATAACAATATATTTTTCAGGATGTATGACATACGTATGGCATGATAAAGGTATGGCATTCACTGGTGATGCTATATTGATACGTGGCTGTGGTAGGACAGATTTCCAAGAAGGTTTGTACCATGTTACCATCATACACTCTTCAACAGATACTGTAAAATCATTTAATTTCAATGCGACGAAATTTCGTGGATTTGGTAAAAAGGACCATTTAAATGGGACATTTATTTAATTTGTGATTGTTGCATTTCACATAATTAATAAAAGGGTTCTAATTATTGTTTGAAGGGATCTGATTTCGTGGTTGAAGGTGAACCATGAAATCCACAAAATTTAATCCCCCACGAAAATTAATGATTTTACAGTATTGAGGTTTCAGTGCAAAACTGAGGTAACTACATTATTATATAATTATGTAACCTAGCAGGCCAAAATGCTTACCTAACAGGCCTGATAAGGTCCTTAATGCAACTATTGTCTTTAAATTGTGTATACATTTCATATTTTCAGCCAGCCAAAATAGTTTTTAAGCAGTCAATTTGCAGCCTGCAGATATTGAGAACCCTCTCATAAGGTTATGTTTGTAACATTGGCAGCAGTTATATGTGTCCATCAAATGCAGAGAAATTGCTTGCAGAAGATGAAGATAGTTCTAGTAAATGTTTTTTGTTTGAGAACAAGTTATATCTATGCTACTAGTGTTATAATAGTGTATACTTTGTCTAATTTTTTTTTTTTTTTTTTAAGTTTGAGGAACCAACTCGGTTAACCCCGTTTATTCAATAAAAGAATGGTAACAACATGGTTTATGGTATTGACACAATAATACAATACAAGCGATACATGTATAATAATCACTACAATACAATAAATAACAGTATTATTACATGCAAGCTAATTTAAGATTAATTGATATGTTCTTTTATTTTACTTAATAAATGATCAGTATTATTTTTACAATAAGATTTACATAAATTCCAAAATTCTGATTTAAATAATTTGTAGATATCAAAAGACTTAGTTCTGCTTTCACTTAAAAAGTATGCTTTGTAAATACAAAATCCGAAAAGTGTTAAGATTAAATTCAAATAGGTATTTGCAGGATATGATAGTCTATCTCCTATTACAATACTCTGGAGAGATTGAAGGTTTTTATTTACTCCGCATTCACTTAAGCAATGCGTTAATTTGATCCAGGGATCTGTAACTACAGGACATTTTAAAAATGTATGATCATAATCTTCAATTACGTTGCAGAGGTTGCAATTCGGCGAATCAACCATTTGCCATTTAAATCGTATTTGTTTACATGGGAATATATTGTGTATTAATTTGTATTTATATTGTTTAAGTCTGTTATCTGGTAAGTATCGTAAGAAATTATAAAAGATTGACCAATCAATACGTGTGTCAAATTGTGAGTTCCAATAGGTATGTATATATGGCTTTACGAACTTATTTTTGATAAATTCGTCATATATATTTTTGTTGGTTTGCGTATGAATACTGCGTTGAAAGACAGTGATACCAAGTTGTGTTTTCACTAATGTCAAACGAGACTGTTCTGTTTGTATTTCTTGAATCCACTTTTTGGGGATACATTTCTTTAATAGTGTTATTTCGGCTATCCAATTTGATTTATTATTTAGTTTGTTATATATCAAATTTTCCTGTAATACACCATCATCATTTATTAGGTCATTAATGAAAATAATGTTCGAATTTATCCAATTGTTAAAGAATAAACATTTATTTTTAATTCTAATGAACCTGTTACCCCAAATTATTTCTTTTCTAATGCTTACTGCTGATTTTGGAGATTTGTGTTCGTTGATGTTTTTTGCTTTTATCCAGATATCAAGAACATTTTTATAAAATTCCGGTAAAAATGACGTATTTAGATTTTTAATGTTATCAATATTAGACTTATATATGAAAAAATTTTGTCCGAATTCTTTGAAGAAGAAGAGGGGCAAAAGCTTCCAACTGGAAAATTTATCGTCTGTTAATGATTTTACCCATTTAAGTTTTATGGACGATATAAACGATTCTAAATCGACCATGTCTATTCCACCTTGCGATCGGTTGCCAATTAAAGTTAATATTTTAATTTTTTCTCGTTTGTCGCTCCATAAAAATTTGAATAAAATGGTATTTATTTTATCTCATATTTGCTTCGGAACTACTAAGGACTGAAACATATACGTAAACTTTGGTAATAAGAGGGTTTTAATTATTATGATTTTCCCATAAATTGTTAGTTTACGTTTTGACCAGCTATTAATCAATTGTTTACATTTTTCTAATTTAGTTTCCCAGTTCAATTTGTTACATTCAATTTTGTTGTGACCAAAATAAATACCCAGTGCTTTAATAGGCTTTCGTGGCCAACATATGTTACCGATGCAATCTATACATTTTTTACTTTTTCCTATCCACATTGCTTCTGTTTTATTTTTATTTAATTTCAGTCCAGAGACTAAGCCAAAATCTTTAATTATTTTTAAAGCATTGAGGATATCTTGTTTTGCTCGAAGAAAGAGCGTTGTGTCGTCTGCTAGTTGAGAAATTTTTAATTCTCTTTTCGAATTATCGACTTTTACGGATATACCATGAATAATATTTGATTTTCTTATATTAGTTGCCATTAGTTCTGCAGCCATTATAAAAAGTAGGGCGGATAATGGACAACCTTGTCTTACTCCGCGCTCTGGGGAAAAGGGTTTAGATACCCATCCGTTATTAATAATCGAAGTTTGAGCATTGTTGTATAAAGTTTTGATCCAGTGAATAAACTGATCTTTGAAGCCAAATTTGTTCAAAGTTTGTAACAGGAATTTATGTTCAATAGTATCAAATGCTTTACGGAAATCTAAAAACAATATGGCACCATTTAGGTTTAATAAATTTGTATATTCTATTACATCTTGTATTTGACGTAAGTTGTAGCCAATAAATCTATCTTTGATATAGCCTTGTTGGTCATTGCTGATTATTTTATCAATAACTGTTTGTAGTCTATTAACTAATACTTTAGCAGCAATTTTGTAATCAACATTAAGAAGTGAGATGGGTCTCCAGTTTTCAAGGTTCGTTGGATCGCCTTTTTTGTATAGAAGAGATAAAACAGCAGAACGTTGAGAGTTAGATAATTGAGTTTGTTCATACCCCTCATTAAAGACTGATGTTAAAATGTATTTTAATTTATGCCAAAATGTTTTATAAAACTCAGAAGTAAGTCGGTCTAAACCTGGTCTCTTGTTGTCTTTCATAGAATTAACTGCAGTTGTGCATTCTTCAATAGTAAAAAGACCTTCGCATTTATCGGCCTCAGCTGTTGTAAGTTTTCTGTCTATTTCAACATTATGAATATAGTTATTAATTTGTGTGACATCGGGGTTAGTTGAAGTATATAATTTAGAATAAAAAACAACTTCTTGGTTTAAGATATCTTCTATTTTGTCATAAATTACATTATTTACTTCAACTTTTGTTAAGTTTTTTCTAGATTGTCTGCTATTTTCAAGATTAAGGAAATATTTCGTATTTTTTTCGCCATTTTCGATTATATCTATTTTTGATCTAATTTGAGCTCCTTTGGCTTTAATTTCATACAATTCAGTAAGTTCAGATTCTATAGTTTCAATAATTGAGGAGTTTTCGTCATTTATTTTAAGCAAGTTTGACAGTTGTTTTTCTAAAACTTTTATTCTGCACGATCTTTTATAGCAGATAAATTTAGAGTACTCGATTGTTTTCTCTTTGATTTCATTTTTAAGAAGCTCCCATTTTGTTTGTGGTGATATGGAGTTTAAAGTATTGTATTTATCTATAATCGTATTTATTGTTTTCAAGAAATGTTCATCGTTTAGATGTGAATTGTTTAATTTCCAGTAGCCAGGACCTTTTTGTGTGGAAATTAATATTTTAATGGATATAGCTTGGTGATCTGTGTATTTAATGCAGGCTGGGCGGATGTCTGTTGAAAGTACAGTGGGTATTATGTCGGACTTAATAAGCCACATATCAATTCTACTTTTTTCTTGATTATTGTGTCTTTTCCAGGTGAATTGGTGATTAAGTAAATTCATTTCTCGCCATATATCTATTAGTGAGAATTGAGTCATCAATTTCTGTAGATTGATAGTAGTTTTATGGTTATTTGTGGATTTGGTTACTCTATCTTTAGAAACTTAAATATCATTGAAATCGCCTCCTATTATTAATATACCTTGCGACAATAGTTCGATTTGTTCCATTAGGCTGTTAAAATAAATATTTCTATTATGTTTATCGTTCGGTGCGTATATGTTAACTAGTGTAAATGTGTTATTGTTGATAATAATATTTAGCAAACAATATCTGCCTTTTTGGTCTAAGTGAAAATCTATAATTTCGTTACAAAATGTTTTTTTGATAAAAATTGAACAACCCCTACTTAGGTTATTCCCATATGAATGAAAGCAGTCCCATTCTAAAAATTCATTAGTTACTATATGGGACATGTCTGCTGTAAAATGAGATTCTTGTATGAAGACTATGTGTGCTGTTTGTTGTATGATGTATTGAATAAAGCGTGCGCGTTTTTGTTTATCTCTTAAACCTTGGCAGTTAAGGGATACGATGTGAAGGTGTTCAGTCATAAACAAAAATAATAAATACTAAATTCATTATGAAAACAATATAGTATAGGGAAAATTGAAGATGCATGGAGTTTCTTCGATATGTGATTATAAAAAATGAAGAAATAAAAATTAAAGAGATACATGTATATGATAACATAGAATAATGCGTTATTTAACAATATTGAAAATACACCATAATAGTACATGTAAAATAAACAATGTAACAATTATCTAGTGACATTGGTCTAATATCGACATAATATTTACTACTGCTGGTTAAAACACATAATATCATTACATTATATTTATAGCATCGTTCGTTTGCGTAAACTATGAGGTTGGTAAAGTATAACGTGCATTGTAACTTATGACGATGTAAGCAATGGTAGTAATGGTCTATACGATATATAGTCTTTTTTGCGATTAACAGTGTAATAATGTATAAACAATAAATTTATTCCTAAAAAATTTGATTCACCACGCACAAAGTGGCAACCATAAGTACAAGACAATGGGTATGTTACCCGTTCTTTAATTATACTAATAATCATACTTAAAAATAGTATAATGTGTAAAAGAACAAGTGAGTACATGGTAAACAAAGTGAACATACATTGTATAGTGTTACAATAAATGTAAACTAGAAGACCAACACGTGGTATGAAGTGTAACAGCCATATAAAACTACACATACAAGATGTAAAATGAATAGCAATAAATAACAAGCTCAAAATCATGGTGATTGTGTATGATACTCATCATAGACGATTAATATATGCATATCAATAAACTGACTTGGTATATTTATTCCCCTTGCAAGAATACGGTGTTCGTTACAATACTGGTTAGACTCAATGGAAGTCACGTGATTATGACTTACCGTATTTGGGCATACAACTAAAGATAGTACATGGTATATATACTTATAATAAAACAATCGTACGTTATAATCAATGGAAGTCACGTGACTATGACTTGCCGTATTTGGACATACACATAGTATATATACATGGTATAAAATCATAGTAAAACAATAATAGTAGTTCGTTTATTCGTTTGTCGAGTACCTGTTTGAAACAGAGACTCACATAATTCTTCAGTCATATAAAATTGTATTTCGTTAGGCGATTTATCTCGTAGTCCGTTAGACAGTTCGAATATAGGGTCGAAAATCAGTTGTTGGTTAGTGAAGATGTACATATTACTTCTCACGGTTAGCCTTGCGCGATTTTTTACTTTGGTCATTTAATACTTCAGTTGGAGTTGGTGGAGATCTAGTCACAGATCTTGACCTTTGTTTATCATTTCGAACTGACGACACACGCGCACTTTTAAGAAATTTATCAAGATTGGATTGAACTGGCGTAGTAGCGCTTATATTCACACTTTTGTTGTTATCTTGGTGTTGTTGAGGTTTTGATCTGGATGATTTACGACTTGGTTTTTGTGTACCTGGAGAATTACCCCGTTGGGTGCCTTCGTTCACACTTTCGTGTTGAATTTTATCATCTACATCGGAGCACTCAGAAGCGGTGAATGAATTACTATCGGACATATTGTCCTCAGTTGGTGGTTTACACTCGCTCCGCTTGTGTCCAATTTGGTTACAACTCAAACATTTCCAGTCATTACGACAGTTTTGAAGCGTATGTCCAACCATAAGACATTTATGACATTGAAGCGATTTGTTAATTTGGCCTCTATGTATAACTTTGGCTTTAAATTGAGCAAATTGCATGAATCGTTCCAGGGGTTCTTTAAGGGTGGATGTTTTCACAGTTACTAAGCGATCACCAGTTTCACAATTGGTTAGTTTATTGTTGATTCTCAGTTTTTCACGTATGCACGTGATGACATCAATGCCTTTTAGAATAAGGGCCCTTGTAATGATTCCATCATCAGCCGATAATGGGATGTTTTGTATTCTAATCCTTGTTGTATTTTCGTTGTCTAGGCGCAGTGGATTTGTTTTTAATATAGGGAGAGATTTTCCTCGTAAGACAATCCCCCCAGCGACCATGGTAGCTTTATCATCTAAATTATCTAGGTAGATGCGCCACATACCATTCACTCTTTGTAGACCAGTAATATGGGTCGAGTTGATTGAAAGACTAATAGCAGTGTACATCTCTTCGTGTGTGAGATAATTTCGTGTCGTAGAATTAGAGACAGGCCTGCCAAATAAACTTGACTCTTGGAAGAAAACTAGCGGAACAGTTTGAAGGTCGCCGCCATTTTTATTCGAATTCGAATTTGAACTTACAGTTTCTGTTGAATTCTGACTTAATCCAAACATTTTAATCCGTAAGTGAGTCACAATTCACTAGTGTAAAATTCGTATCCAATTTCACGTAAACGTTTTATGGTTTACTAGTAATAATATTAGCAATTAGATTATTCTTTGCAGAGCGATAAAACGCTGCCTTGGCTTGCGTAGAGTTATCGTTCATCCTTTGTCTAATTTATAAGTCCTATTGTGTTTGAATTTCCATATCTGGTGTTAAAAATAGTGTTAACATGATGCATGTACTTATATGTTTACTGAACGTTTTGGCCCTTTTTAAAGGGCCAGCTGATCTGGCTATGCGACAGATGAAATAATGATTTCTTTACTCCTTTCCTTAAATGCTAAGCTCGAACCATTAACTGGCTGGGATTTTGACAGCCTGTTGCATCAAGATGGACCGTTACAAACATTCAAACTTTTCCCCTCCTATCCCAAACATTTACCCCCTGTGGCCTTATTCACCAACTTTGTAAGTCTAAAACTCAGACTAAGACTTAAAAATTGACAATATTGATGATCTCTGCCATTGACTTGCCACTGGGTAGAATCATGTGAAATTTTGTCTGAGTTTGTTACACACTGAACATGTTTACCTATTTATAATAAAATCTGTACATTTATAACAACATGAGAGCGAATAGAACATAGGGCAATGTAAAGTAGTCTTACAATAATGGTGAATAAGGCCCCTGGACCGTATTTGTAAGAGCTTCAGTATTGTTATGTTTCAGGCAGCTCAAACACACTGTATGACTCAGTACATAGTCAGATACTGAGTTTACCTGGTAACTTTCAACTCTACCCAGCACATGATTACACTGGTAAGTATGGGCGTCTTTTTACTACAGATTTATTCAGGGATTCTACTATGGCATAATTCCCAATCCTTAAAACGAGTCGCAAATCTGTTTGTGGTGCCATAAGGAAGCATCCCAACATCTTAATAAGGCTCCCAACATTGTTTTAATGTTAAAATATAGTTTATTGAACTTCACATGACAATAACTTTGTAAATTCTTTGGATATTTTCACCAAATAACTTTGATTTTGTGCAGCACCATTACACATGCTACTACCTCAGTCACCATACAATTCATCTGCAGTCTGATTGGAAACACTGAGAAGCATTTTAGAAATAGCCCCGAGTACCCGGCCAAGATTTGAATCAGGGTATCGCCATCCCTAGGCTAGAGCAAATTATCCACTTGACTACCGTGTTATCTCCATTGAGATTTAATCATTCTTGACATTCATTCAGTAAAGTATCATAAGATTGACAGGTGGTTGCTTTTATTTGATTGGAAGAATGTTGGTTATGATCAGCTCTACAACATGTATATTAGTGTCATGAATATCGTAATTTCATGGTATTCAACTTATAGAATATGTTACTCCTTTCCAGTATTGTTTTACTGTTTTATTTAGTAAATAGATGTTAGTTTTGTGTGATATACTGGCAAATATATCACAGTTTGGAGTTCATTTGGGTAGGTATCAATCACGCAGTCTGTTTGCCTGAGTGATTAATAATTTGGCATATGAACGTCAAAACGTGATATATTCGCCGTAACATCACACAAAACTAATATAAGATTTGCATTCTAACACATGTAATATGTACAATTTTATACGGACTAGTTTGATTGCAGAGTGATAAGTTATTTTTCGCATTGCTATAGACCACTTTCGCTCTTTCAAGAATAACCTCCACTGCTGGAATTTTGGATTTTTTGCTAATGTTTATTCAAACTAGCTGTTACCAAAATTTAGGTTTATTGCAAGAAATACTAGTTATTGAAAAGTAATACAAAAAGAGAAGCTGGTGCAACGTCACACACACTTTACATTAATGTCTTAGAATAAAACTTTATTATGTCATGCGATAAACAAGACATCATTACATTTATTTAATAAAAAATGCTAATCGTCCCAGGGTGATAGATTTTACAGCAAAAGCCAATCGAGATATATCGGAAATTTAATCACAGACCTGTGAGTTCTATGTTTTTTGTATTTTACATGCTTGGTGTAAAATACAGACAGTGTTAGAATTGATATTTCAAAATAAAAAATGTTTTATATTATGCAGCAGGGAAACTCTAACCTTTCAATTTTCAGGAGAATAATGAACCTTCAAATGGCCTGTATCAACAGTTAAAGGGGTAAAACTTTCTTGACTGAATTGTCCCCCTTTCTATGATATGTGTCGTAAACTTGGAATATGTTTAATGAAAAGAACATAGAAATTAGCTATTGTTGAACTTAACTTACAGTCAATATCAACAGACTGTATTTTGTTGAAACGACGTATATATATATATATATATGATGTAGTGCTTTTACGGCATATTGGGGAGACACTGCTTATTAGGACCCTATCGGTTTGCAACCAGAGGGGACTATAGGTTTGCCCTCCGTCCGTCTATCAGTCCGTCTGTCTGTCAAGAAAATCTGGATCCTACCATATCTCAAAACTGTTTTCAAGCTTGGTTAATTAAACTTGGTAATACTATGTGAATATGGACTCATAAGTACACTATTCACGTCTAATTCTTTTTTTATTCGGACAAAAATTGTGGTTACCTGATGGAAACCAAAACATTGACAACCTGGAAACCGGGTTGGGGACTTCTGTATTGCTTGCAATTCCTAATTACTTGTTGTAACTGAATCTGAATAATTATATACGAGGTAGTGCCTTTACGGCTTATATGGCGTGAGACTGCTTATTCGCTGGTAATTAGCAATCATTCTCAGACCTGATAATCCATGTTTCAAATACCTAACAGCGGGCTCAATTTGTGAATATCATGGGTATCTGTAATTTTCAGTTCTAAGGTGAATTTGAACATCTGTTAGAAAGTAATATGCATCCAAATAACTTGTATCTTAATTAAGTCAGTCATGGATGACTATGTGACGTCTTGACGTGTTAATCGTCAATTTCTTGTTTTGATTGAACACCAGCCTGGAGGATAGCCGGCTGGATTATTGTTGCACCTTGAATTGATACAGAAAGACCGAGCATGTCTTGTTTGTTTTGATGAAAATATGCTATACTCTCATTCTACAATTTAAAATTGATATTAATAGACCTACTCTGGATCTCCAGTAATCTGTAGGTACAAATAGATTTTGACCAGTTTTAATCCTTGTGTCACGTGAATATTCATACCTGGGCAATAGAGTTGGGTCAGTTTTGTTTGCATATGTCAGATTTCAGTAAAATGTCTGCGGTCTGACATGTGCATCTGACCGTGGTCCAGTGCACGGGATTTGTTCACCGGTGAACTGGCTTTGATGTCTAATTGCTGCAGGTCATACCCTTCCTTGAAAATTGAGAACTATGTTGATTTTCCTTAATTTGTGGCTCCTTGTGGAAGGTTAAGTAAGTACTGGTTTATAGATACAATCATGCAATCCAGGAAATCAAGTGACTAGATCAATCAGTCGCCATATTTTAAATGCAAATTGCTTGAGATGCCATATGAGATATGTCCCCTAAAAAAGAAACAACCAAACTTATACCTACACCAATTACTAATTTACCACCATTCTCAATGTTTTGTTTGACATTATGTTACCATGTTGATTTAATGGATAAATGATTTATTTGCAGGCCAGACTGTAACTACTGTAGCAGAGGAGAACAAATTCAACCCTCGACTTAGCAAACCTAAAAATGAGTTTGTTAAAATCATGGAGAACCTCAACTTGCCCTATCCTAAACAAATAGGTTGGTCTTATTGAATATTTAACCAGGTTTTTCAATGGAAAATTCCTGGTCATTAGATTTGAGTATGGCGGGCAGAGTGACTGGAGGCGACGTCTAACAGGGACCAAGTACCGGTCAATAATAGTTTAGATTGGCATATCTTCATGAAACTTTGTATACAGAGAGCATGAATGGAGACTTAAGTTGGGAATGTATTTGAGGTCAGTGGGGAAAAAACTGAAAAAAGGTAATGGTGGAAGGTGCAAAGAAATCCTGGTTCCGCTACAGTATCGTGTCTTGTGATAAAATATGACTGTAATTCACTTTTCAACATTTTGTAACATTATATGAATTCACAGAATATCTAGCTCTAATATATTGGAGGTATTCAATGGAATAAAAAAAAACTGTTTCGTCAAAATCTGTCAAGTATACATTTTTATGAGCTTAGTTTTATTCCAATTTCACCACTCATCATAAGCATGCACTATTTTTTACACAATTATGCTGAATTAGCTACTTGACAGTCACACTTGTGATATATTATTTCAGACAAAGCCCTTCCTGCCAACCTGTTGTGTGGTATCCAGCCAGGAGAGTGAGATTACGGGGAAACAAACAGTGGAACAATCTACCTTGAAAACATATTTATGTTTTGTTTATAAAAAAAAAACATTTATACCAAGATTTGGGATTGGGTTAGATTATAGTTAATCAGAATTGTATCTATTGTTTATGGTATTTGTTATCGGCTGTTTAAGCAAAAGACATTTTATTTAATTTTATAGAACATTAGTTCTGGATTGTCTAAGGAAAAGAAATGTTATACTATAAGTATTGCTAGAATGAATATCCTTGATAGTACATGTATTACATTCAGTAATTTTGAAGCAGGGATATACAGGGTTTCTTGCACCAAAATGTCACTTAATCACATTTTTCATTGGTGTGTTAGGGTGCTTATGAAATGTGTACGTACAGTAAGACTAGAGACATAATAATGGTTAAGTTGTTCTTACAGTCTTCCAAGAATTGAGGAGATTTGATCAATTTGCCTAAAATTATTCAGGGATAGAGTCTCCTCCTGCATGATGCAGGAGATCTAGCATGTATGCATTGATAATGGGCTCGTGTGAGATTAAATTCAATTTGGTGAATTTTGCAGAAAGATTTTGTAATTATAGTGGTCATTGTTTGCAAGATGTCATTATAACACAGGTTTTACTGAACATGGTGAAACAAAGTGATGTTTGATATAAATGTGATATTAGGGTATTTGTCTGAATATGTTTTATACTCGTTAGTGTGACTTTTCGAAGAAAAGGGTCAAGCTATTGTCATGACAGGATCGTGTGTGTGTGCCTGTGTCTCTACATGTGCTTTGGCTAAGATTGTTATATTCTCAAAGACATACACTTGAAACTTAACATAGTTATTCACAAGGGAAGTTCATATTTACAAGGCTGATAACCCTGTGACCTATATTTATTATCTGGCCTTGTAACCCTTAGAATTTTAACTGACAGATGAGTAAGGTCTGATTGTAAGGGTACTATCAAGAACGAGCAAGTTGAGTGTAGGCGATGCTCTTCACAGTTTTTACTGTATGTATCAGGTAGTTTGGTGCTCTCTATTCCAACAATGTGATATTTTATAATGGTTGTCACTTAGTACTATAGAAATATATCCATATAATAATGCAAGCTTAAATTACGAGAAATTATTTCTTGGCTTACAGTATTGTATTTGGGATATTTCTATTATTATATCGTGATACATTTCAGCTCTATTGTGACTGTCCTTCTATGCATAATATTTTTATATTTGAATCAAAAGACTAATGATTTGTAATAATGATTGGATTTATATTTATAATTGTCTTTTTCTGTTTGAATTGACAGGTTTTCCTATTTTCTGTTGTTTAAAACAATGTCATTCTTTGTATGGTCACACGTCTGTTGTATTCAGAAACATTTGATGTATAGGCCCAAAACTGGGTGGGGTCTGGGGCCCATTTGGAAATATTATAGAAGTAGATAGCCTATGCTGGGTTTTGACATATAATTGGTTACTTACATAGTAACGAAACTGTCTTCAAATTTTACTACTCATTATAACTATGCTCTTTAAATTTATGTGTTGGCCTAGGTCTAATTGGTCTAGCATCTATCATACTGCAGATCGTTTAAACACTCTTTATATTCATTGAGATGTTCATCAATATATTATAAAATAACAGAGACAAGTGCATGGCATGTATAAGTACAGGCATTAAAATTTTGTAAGCATTGATTAATATAATTTAAAGTCAATTTTTAATTGGTAAATGATAACATATACAAGTACTTTATTGTTTTAATGTTGTTTTGTCTTTTATTCAGAGCGTATTGAATACTCTTATGTAATTTTGTGCATTATTAAATTTTATTGAGAATGTGCGTTATTTGGTGCATTATCGCTGCTGTCTTGGTTTATTCTATGGAAGTTAAACAGTGTATAATACCAGTAGTCTTGATCTGCACTTTCTGCATCTACAATGAACAAGGTTTTGCTTATCTATGTATCAAATGACAGAAATTAACCACTCTAGAGTATCGACACCTCATTTCTGATGTTATCCATTGCTACAAGGGTATGAGAGACAGTAGCCAGTTTACCCTTTATGCTGATCTCCTCAGCATGTATATAATTGTTTTACCTGATGTTTTTTATATACCATTTTGTTTGTTATTGTCTCGATATTTAATAAAACTGCTGTAAGCTGGTTTGAACCTTACTTTGTATATTAACTCAGTCTGTATCCATACGAGAGCTTCAAAGCGCTACACAAAAAAACGGCTTGCTTTAAAAAAGCGCTTCGTCGTGACTAGCAGTGGGCACTTGTGGCTAGCATGTTGTTGCGTAGCAAAGTGCTACCAAGCGGAACCGAATGGGCCGTTGCATAAGAAAGTGCTTGGTATCGCTCGCCTAGCAAAGTGATAAGAAACGTTGCCTAGAAAAACGCTACCAAAAAGCACTGAATAGCAGCTTGGCTAAGCAACGGGCTCCGGATGAAGGGTGTCAGATCCTGAGTGTTGCAATCACCAATAAATCATAAATAGAAATTCTAAAACTAATAACACAACACAATGATGTGGAGTACAAATGTTTATTGATGATATTTACAAGCTAATGACAGCACAATTCATAAGTAAAAGATGAATTTGAATACTGGAACCATTCAACAATTTGAATAATGGAACCATTCAACAATTTGAATACTGGAACCATTCAACAATTGGAATAATGGAACCATTCAACAATTGGAATAATGGAACCATTCAACAATTTGAATAATGGAACCATTCAACAATTTAAATACTGGAACCATTCAACAATTTGAATAATAGAACCATTCAACAATTTAAATACTGGAACCATTCAACAATTTGAGACAACAATATCAATCAATGACAACAACAATTACGCAATGTTAAATAGACATGAGTATCATGATTAAAATATTGAAACAGAATAGGCATGAAAAAAGGTTCCTGGGGTCCAATTGGGGCATAATGCCAATTCCTGAAAATGAGTCTGTTGCAGGTGTCATTAGCACATACTACACCTTAACATGGTTTCAAACATTGATGTAGTAAACATTGAGCTTAATGAACTTCAAATGGTCATAACCTTGTCAATTCTTTGAATTGTTTCATCAAATTGCTTTTATTTTGTGCAGGAAAGATAATGCTTTCTGCAGCAGATCCGGATTTCTGGAAGTGTACGACCCTTGGGGTTAATGTTGTAAAATGGTACAGGCTTTTTTCTCAGAGAATGTTAAACCATCCATTCAAAACATATTTTACAAGCAGCTGTATACGGAGAACTTTTCAAAATCCAGTAATAGAAATTATAAATCTCAAAATCCAGTAATAGAAATTATAAATCAGAGTACTGACAACAGTACGAATATCGAAAACCATACAATCCTAATATTACAATTACAATATTCTAAACCTGCTGATTATTAAACCAATGAAAACATGTTTAACAAACATTAAATACACATACAGTTCACAGTATTCTCAATGATTTTGACTCGAAGTATATGGGAAGATGTGTGTATGTATATATCTAGACGAATTTGACACGATCCTGACCTTTATTCATGAATATATGACAAGGCTCTTGCTTTGAACATATCATTTTCTGTGAGCAAATTGTGCTATATATTTTTTAAAGATTTGTGTTTGTATTACATCTCAAGCGTCTTTGTGACACTTTCCGTTTATGAAATCATGCAACTGGGATTATAAATATACTATTAGACAATTTACCAACAGTTCACAAAGTATGCTATCATTTGTAAGAACGAGGCTCGTATCAAATTCTCCTAGCTGTATTAGCTACATACTACATCAATTGATACATGACATTGTATAAAATATTTTAAATATTGTAAATGTTATCATTGCACATTGCATCATGATAGAATAAAAGGTACTGTAAAATCATTAATTTTCATGGGAGATTAAATTTCGTGAATTTCGTGGTTCATCTTCTACCACGAAATTAATCCCACTAAACAATAATTTTAACCCTTGTATTTATTGCCTGAAATGCAAAATCCACGAATTAACGTCCCATCAAAATGGTCTTTTTATCAAAACCACAATATTTGTCCCATCAAACTTAAATGATTTTACAGTATTCAGTGTTTTATTAAAAACATTATTACATCAAGAAGTTTGACAAATACAGTCTGGCCTTGTTTAATTGATTTGCTAGGTTAAAAATCTCATTCATTGACAAATCAAAGAAGGTGTTGGAAGTAAGCTTTTTAGTGACAAGATTTGTACCTGAAATTTACTTCAGGGGATACAGAATAGCAAGTCAAAAGGATGTCAATTTAACAAGGTCCGGTTAGAAAGTTGTCAAATTAACAAGGTTTGGTTAGAAAGATGTCAAATTAACAAGGTTTGGTTAGAAAGTTGCAAATTAACAAGGTCCGGTTAGAAAGTTGACAAATCAACAAGGTCTGATGAGAAAGTTGTCACACTAACAAGGTCCGGTTAGAAAGTTGTCAAATTAACAAGGTCCCATGAGAAATTTGTCAATATAACAAGGCCCAGTTAGAAAATTGTCACACTAACACGGTCCGGTTAGAAATTTTGTCACACTAACAAGGTCCGGCTTGTTAATTTGAAGGTTAATTAACAAGGTTAATTAACAAGACCCGGTTACAAGGTTGTAAAATCAATAAGATGTGGTTTGAAAGTAATATTGTCAATTTTTCAAAGTAACAACGCCCTGTAAGAAAGTTGTCACACTAACACGGTCTGACACAAGTTTGATCCCGTTACATGAAATTCACAATTTTAAGAATATGAACTAAGACACGATCATCATGGTTCTCCTGTAGGAATGATAAATGATATATAATCTGCTGTAGCACCCCATTCTGCACGCTTTAACTGGAATATTGTCACCCAAGTCACTATTATACTGATCCATATCACCGAACCTACAAGTGAACGTAACACATCTGAAATGTAAAATTATTGAATACGTTTATTTGATGGTATTTTAAAATACATCAACAGCTAATTTCAGTAAACCTGAATTACCAATTTAACAAATGATTCAATGAGTACCAGTGGTTTTATGATATGGTACAAATATAAAATGGAGAAATAAATTGTGCCTGGTTTCAAGTTTTACTTAATGACCATCCACTTTCAAGCTAGTTTTGGTTACCAGGACCAGGTGTGCAAAGCATGGGCTAGACAGAGCAACGATTCTATCCCATGGTATATCATGGCTGTACATGAAGGAGAGTACTGTTAGGAAGGGGAGACAACCCCATTACAACCAAGGGAGATTATTCAGATTAATTAAGCAGTGAAGTTCTTATCAGTTTCAGGACAAAGCAAAGATGACATGAACACTGGAGGCTGCAGCTGGGCCACCGACTGGCACATATTGACCACATAATATGTGGCATATAAAATGCCAGTCACAGATTCATAATAATTTATTTAATATGGTTGCAGAAAAACGAAACCTCAGAAACTCACATTAAAATCATGTTCTCTGATATCCAGATCTATATTGTGTAAATATTCACTATCCTACTTATTGAGTTCATAGTGAGATAAAAGAAAACATAAAAAATCAGTGGATGATACAGTCCAGTTAGGATAAATTGACAGTGACGCCATCGTTTATGTGTACCCAAAAGATTAAAACCATTGTTCAAATTCTTGGTTCTATCCTCTTCGTCCCCTGTGGGACATAAGGCTGCATTGTTCAAATAGGTAGAGTTAAGTTTGTTATTGAACTGTTGGCATAAGCCTTTATTCTTGTTTTTACACCCTACTAGTGGAATGTTCCACTGCGTCACTGGATTTTTATCCTAACTGGACTGTACTTACATGTTTTAATCTGTTGTTGTTCTGTATATGGTGGTTTGAAGAAAGCTTCCCTGAAGAACCAGACAGAGTTGACAAACCACAGAAATGGTAACATTGCAAACCCACCTAAAAGTAAAACAAAACAAATTACATGAATTATGCTACAATTTGTAACTTACCGGTATACATTTTCAAAAATATTGATAAATATATCTAGCTCTTATTCAATTTTCATCATCCAAAAATACCCGGTAAGTGAGCAGTGCATTTCAGTTGATTCTGAAGTTAAATGAAATGACTTGATATTATTTTAATCATTTGTCAGTTGGTCAAGAGCTAACCAGATTTCCTGGAATCCCAATTATCAATTGATCAGTACTAACTAACTGAATTTGCAATCCACTAAAAACTTCTCAAAATCATACATGTGACTTTACGACAGCCACTGTCACAAAATAATTTAACCTTCGTACTTAGAAGAACTTAATCTTTATCAAAAGTTCAGAATTTTACAACCAAACTGTTGACAGACTGACAACGAGCAGGCCCATAGCTACACTTGGGTACACTGGGGCACTTACATGTACCTCATTGAAGATTTGAGTAATTACCAAAATCTGCAAATGTTTAATAAAAAGAATGCCTTAAAATGATAGACCCAAGAAAGAATTTGCTTTGTTGATATTTGGGCTCAGGATATGGCCCTGAAGAATAATCATTAAAGCTCACCTGTCACTGCACTTTGTGACAGGTGAGAAGTGACAGGTGAGCTAAAATTTCAAGAGAAAACATTTACCCAAGTAATATTTTCTACATAGTTCTAGTTTTTCTTCATTTTTCACTCTTCTGAGGTCCATGATGTTTTGTAGTTAAAACAGTCTGAAATCATGAAAAGTAAAATTTTTATATTTAAATGTAAGGTAAGACTAAGGTTTATTTTAAATAATAATAGTACATTACTATACACACCATGTTTCTCAGACCCATAGGCCTGAAATAAGTGATGAAAATGCAGGATATTTCTAGTAGACTATAGCCAAGACTTTGAACTTCGAAGCCTAATACACCAGCATAAAGTAAGACCAAAAAATATGTTACGTTTAAGGTTTCCCTACCTACCCTATTATTTTGCTGCTTTCCTACAACATTTATTAAAAAATTAAAGCCAAAACTTGAAAAGAAAAAAATTGTAAGAAAGCATTGAAAAAAATAATATTAAAAAATAAAATGTTTCCCCTACCTACCTACCCTACTTTTTTCGGAGGACCCATAAGCATAACCTTAACCACACCATTATTTGTCTTGGTCTAAATAGTTTTAAACTAGTAAATATTTGATGAATTGCATCTGAATATGTTGGCTGTCTCACCTTTTGCAACTGGTCATAATACAGTCGGATTACGACTCCTGAAAATTCATGGGAAGAAGAACTTTTAAGTTCTACTTTAGACTTAGAGTGATAGGCTAGCTATTCGTTCTATTTAAGCAATTGCATCTATACTAGTATTACTACTAAAGGCATTTGGTTTCAACTTGGAATACTGAAGAGAAGGTGAGAAGGCATTCACTTTTTTCTGCAATGGATGTGACATATTGACATAGTAGACATCTCACTTGTACATAGTTTTAATCTGTAAATACATAAACAACTGTTTTGTCGGGCATGACAGATTTTATCGCTGGGTACTAGGCATTCCAGAAAGATTTCTACCCATTTAACGGAAAAAGAAGATTGAACTTCTCAGTACCCCGGGCTATATTCATTGAGATGATTGACTGTAAATTTACGGAGATAATTTATGCACAACTGAAATCAAGTGCCTATGAGGAAAATGGCATTTTATTCAAATTTAGGGCACAGAAGCTCCAACTTGCCATTTAACAATGCCAATGGGCAAACATGTACTAATACATGATGAATCTGAACTTTGGGAAGTTGGGGACGTTTTACATTTGGTACAAATGTGTTCCAATTACTCACACATTTTACGCTTTAATCAGTGTTTCTGGAATATAGCTACTTACTGAACCGAAAAAATATAAGTGCAAACTCAATATACCTAAAGTTTTGTTAAACTAGTTGTTATTTGGTCAAAGAAATAGAAAAATAACACCTAAGAAATGATTCATTCATGTAAATTATCACTTCCGTGTGTAGTTTAATGTGACGTCATCAAAATTTGCTATCCACAACAAATGTGATGACGTTTTACTCATACCAAGGAGAATGGCCGAGTATCTCGCATCGATTTTTGGTACAGAAAAAGACAAGTGAGAATATTCTTAACCCTTTCCTAATTTTTAGTAGTATTCAGCGTCTAACCATCCTTTGAAACTTACTGTTCATAAGACAGAGTGTCCTGTTTGCGGAGACTACGGACGTTAGCCCTACGCATGCCGATTGTGTTGTGTTCGTCCTCGAGTCATTTCGTACTCATGTTTATATGTTAACTTTTTATTCTAGTTTCTTACTTAGAATCTTTGACAGTGTGTCCTGCACTTATATTATTATATAAAATGAATAATTATTATACCCCCAAAATGTATGGATACTCAGGGTGCATTCGAAACGTCAGTTCTCTCTGTTCGAAACCTGCAAACTATAGACCTGTGTCTCTAACTTCAGTCGCATCTAAAATGCTTGAACATATCGTCGTCTCCAGCGTTATGAATCATTTGGACTCAAACAACATTCTCTGTGAAAACCAACACGGCTTTAGACGTAAACGCTCTTGTGAATCTCAGTTGCTTTTAACTACAGACGATATAGCGAAACACATGAATAAAAGTGAACAAGTAGACATGGCCATTTTGGACTTTTCCAAGGCCTTTGACAAGGTCTCCCACCAACGTTTGTCATCTAAATTGGACTTTTACGGAATTCGCAATGATACTAAGCAATGGATAAACAGCTTCTTATCAGGTAGGACGCAGAAAGTTGTTGTACAGGACGCCACATCAGATACATCCAGTGTAACTTCAGGGGTGCCCCAAGGGACGGTTCTTGGTCCCTGCTTATTCTTGCTGTACATAAACGATATTGCTGACGACATCTCATCCACTGTACGCCTCTTCGCAGATGACTGTGTAATATACCGTGTTATCAAATCTGCAGCCGATCAGTTAAAACTCCAGCAGGATCTCGATAGACTTGTAGAGTGGAGCAAGGCATGGCAGATGGAATTCAACGTGAAAAAGTGCGCTATAATGAACATCTCCAACACATCCAATAAGAAACGATATAATTACAAAATGAATGGTGAAACTTTGGAAACTGTAGATCATCATGCTTACCTAGGCGTTGAACTGAATGACAATCTGAAATATGACACCCATATTGACAATATTACTGGAAAAGCATCACAAACTTTGGGTTTTTTGAAACGTAATCTCAATAAATGTCCTCAATCAGTTAAAGAACGAGCATACCAAACGCTAGTAAGACCAAAATTGGAATATTCATCACCCATTTGGAACCCGACCCAGAAACAAACTACCGAATTAAAACAACTCGAACAAATCCAACGCAATGCTGCAAGATTCGTTGCTAATAAACCATATAATCCATACCAACCAGACAGCGTAACAACAATCATCAATGACCTTAAATGGCAGTCTTTACAACAGCGTAGACAATCATCCGACTTAATCCTACTCTACAGGGTTGTTTATGGCCTTGTCGCTGTACCAGCTTACTACCTACCAGACCGCTCCATAATCCTATCAACTAGGGGACATAACTCGCAAAACTTCATACCACCTCAGTGTCTGCGCAATGCGTACCAACATTCATTCTTCCCTCGGACAATAACAATCTGGAATTCTCTACCTACATCAGTGGTGACAGCCCGGAGCCTGGACTCCTTCAAGTCGGCAGTTAGGCCACTGCCCGTCTACCGCGCCTAGTGCTACAGGCCGGTTGTATAGTGTAAATACATGTTAAACTTTTTGGCGAATGCTACATAGTTTTTATGAAGCGCTCCGCACTCTACACTGCGCATAGTTTTAAACCCTCTTCAGTAAATGTCCTAGTGGCGTTGGAGAGTATAACATTGAAGTTGAAGTTGAAGTTCCGGAACAGATGGAACAGAGAACAGTCTTACGAACAGCCCGGAACAGTGTTCCGGACACGTTCTATCTGTTCCCAAATAAAAGGTGGTGCAGGCAGAACAGGTCACGTGATTTCAACGAAAACGAGACAACCGGAAACTTCACGAAATGTGTTATTCAGATCACCTTGGCAATAGTATGTTAACGGAGAAAAACGGAAATCACCGAACTTTTATGTTTGGAAATTTTCTTGTGTCATATTTCTTCAACAAATATAACGGCTGCAACTGACAATATCGTCAACCTTAAAAGTTTTATTTTCTACATTTATTTATTTATTTTATTGTTACTTCCTGTTCTGTCCCTGTTCCATTTTGTTCGTAAGGTACTTGGAGTGGAACATTCGGAACACTGTTCAGAACAGTTTTATTTTGTTCGTAAGATGCTGGAACAGGAACAGAAGGAACACTGTTCCAAGTGTTCCAGAACAGACGCTACGAATGCACCCTCACTAACTGGGCATCCATTCAAGACCTGAAAAAGGCGAAAAATTGTCGGTCAGACCACAAGGAAAGATCTGTGGCGTGTTCAACAGGATAGCACTCGCCTAGATCTCGATGTAGTGCTATCCTAGTGCTAAATGTACATCGTGAACGATATTTATCATTTGACTACATAGCGGTATGACTAAAATACGAAAAGAGGATTTTTGGCGCAACGAGGCGAAACAGGGATTAAAATTTGATATTGTAGGAATTACAGTTATTATTTTTACAAATATCAATTCCAAATAAATGAATTGCGTATTTGGATGTAATTAACTTGTTCCTATCAATAAATAATGACATTGTTTTAAAATATGCTTATTTGAAGCCTCCTTTCGTCGACCGTAGACATTGAAATATCGGCGATCAAAAAGGAACTTTACCTATCCACTCAGTTATGGCATAGCCTCCTTTCGCCAACTGTTGACTATACAATATCGGCGAAAGGAGCTTTATGATACTAATTTAATTATATACATGAGCCGTTCTCCAGGAAAACTGGGCTTATTGACATAACAATAGTAGTTATGTCACGATATTTAGAAATAGGTCTAAAATGAGAAAAAAGTCATGTTCACCGATTAAATCGTAAGTAGTTGGATACCCTAGTACTATCCAAACAAGTTAAATTTTCTGATAAATTATGATAAATTACTTCCGTCGTTGCTATGGTGACCAATTTCCGAAAACTACCCGAATTGAGAAAAAGAAGGGGTTAGTGGTTAAAAATAGCGGCTACTTTTCCCTTGAAGCAGACACTCACAATTTTTACGTGTTTTATTAAAATCAGAATATTATTCTAAAATGTGACAAAAATTTAAAGGTTTACGTCAATAATTCACCAGATACTGGGTAGGGCTGTGGATCGTTGGGTAAGTGGCGATCCGATCCACGATTCATGTGTTACGATTCACAGATCGATTCACGATTCACAGTTTAATTAAAAGAATCAGAATAAAACATATAAAAAAACAGAAACTAAAGTTTTATTTATAACTTCCTATGTTCAGCTATAACGAGCAGCATCAAACTTGTAATAAAAATGTTCATTTTAATGACTAACAGCCTAACAGTGTATACGAATAATGAACATAATCAAATGGTTTTATGAAGAACAGAGGCCAAGTCAGTTTTTCGTCTGCACTAACAAAAAAAATGTCCGAACGCTATAGAAATCCACCGGCAAAATACACATCAAAAGTGTGGCAATACTTCGGGATCTCCATAAAAGACGAGAAAAAAGCAATCTGCAAAACATGTACGAAAAACTGACGTCATCTGCAGAGCTAGCAGACAGTAAATTCGAATTTAGACTGTTGAAATTAAATTTGATTTCTAAGATTTTCGTCGTCGCTCGAGTATTTAATTTTTATTTCCAATTTTGACAAAGACAATAATAAATTGATAACATAATTGAATTGAAGTAATTTCAATGAAAATTGTATACAAATTTAACGGTTGATAGCTCAACAACATACCAGCTGTTTTACTTTCGGTTTGAACATTTAGCCATCGTAAAATGTAGGTAAAATACTCTTTAAATTAGCTTTGCAGCGCATTTGCCTGGATTATTTAGCGAAAAAAACACTCATTTCAAAAGTTTAGACAAAGATCGCGATCCAACGATTTCTGCAGTGACGAATATTCGTACCCGATTTTCTAGTCAGATTCGTGAATATCCGAGTACTCGGATACTCGCAGCAGCCCTAATACTGGGTTTATGCAAGGAATTACATATATTTATTTATTTATATACCTCCCTGGTTTATGAAATGATTATTAACGTTACGTCAAATAACGTTCGAATGATGTTTGCGACGTCACTCAAAAACTGGTTAGTTTCAAAAGTCAATAATTCCGTTAATTTATGCAATAATTCGTTCAACTTTTCAGAGAGTGTTCATATGAGTCTCGTCCTTCTAACGATTTATTATCATGATTTTCGTATTCTTGTCAATAAGCCCGGTTTTCCTGGAAAACGGCTCATATATATCTACTGGCCTCTTTTCGCCGTCGGTAAAATGTAAAATATCGGCGAAAGGAGCATTAATAATTAGCGTACCAACTTAGTTATACTCTATGCTCGTTTCACCAACCGTAAACCACGAACTATCGGCAAACGGAGCTTTATAGATCTAATACCTGCTTAGTTATATGATCGTCCTTATATGATTGTCTCCTTTCGCCGCCCGAAGGTAGCATGTAAATTCTCGACGAAAGGAGCTTTATCATACATACTCAGTTATTTTATAGTCTCCTTTCGCCGACCGTAAACCATAAAATATCGGCGAAAGGAGCTTTAGCATACCAACATATATATACCCAGCAAACATGTTTATATGGGTCCCATATGAGCTGTTTCTGGGCAAGCCCATATGGGTATGCCCATATTGGACCCATATGGGACCTATGTGGACAAGCCCACATGGGATATGCCCATATTGGACCCATATTATGGGACCTATGTGGACATGCCATTATGGGTAATGCCCATATTGGACCCATATGGGACCATTTTGGACAAGCCCAAATCCCATATGGGCTGTTTCTGGGCTAGCCCATGTTGGTATGCCCATATTTGACCCATATGGGACATATGTGGGCAAGCCCATATGGGTTATGCCCATATTGGACCCTTAAGGGACCTATGTGGACAAGCCCATATGGGTAATGCCCATATTGGACCCATATGGGACCTATATGGACATGCTTATATCCCATATGGGCTGTTTCTGGGCAAGCCCATGTGTGTATGCCCATATTGGACCCATATGGGACCTATGTGGACATGACCATGTCCCATATGGGCTGTTGCTGGGCAAGCCCATGTGGGTACACCCATATTGGACCCTTATGGGACCTATTAGGACAAGTCTATATGGGCTGTGCCCATATTGGACCCATATGGGACCATTATGGACCAGCCCATATCCCATATGGGCTGTTTCTGGGCATGCCCATGTGGATATGCCTATATTGGACCCATATGGGACCTATGTGGACATGACCATGTCCACTGTTGGCTGTTTCTGAGCAAGCCCATGTGGGTATGCCCATATCGACCCTTAAGGGACCTATGTGAACAAGCCCATATGGGTTATGCCCATATTGGACCCATATGGGACCTATATGGACATGCTTATATCCCATATGGGCTATTTCTGGACAAGCCCATGTGTGTATGCCCATATTGGACCCATATGGGACCTATGTGGACAAGCCCATAAGGGTCATGCCCATATTTAACCCATATGGGTAGTGCCCCTATTTGACCCATATGGGACCATTCTGGACAAACCCATATCCCATATGGGCTGTTTCTGGGCAAGCCCATGTGGGTATGCCCATATCTGACCCTTAAGGGACCTATGTGGACAAGCCCATATGAGTTATGCCCATATTGGACCAATATGGGACCTATATGGACATGCTTATATCCCATATGGGCTGTTTCTGGGTAAGCCCATGTGTGTATGCCCATATTGGACCCATATGGGACCTATGTGGACAAGCCTATATGGGTCATGCCCATATTGGACCCATATGGGACCTATGTGGACATAACCATGTCCGATATGGGCTGTTTCTGGGCAAGCCCATGTGGTTATGCCCATATTGGACCCTTAAGGGGCCTATGTGGACAAGCCCATACGGGTTATGCTCATATTGGACCCATATGGGACATATATGGACATGCTTATATCCCATATGGGCTGTTTCTGGACAAGCCCATGTGGGTTTGCCCATATTGGACCCATATGGGACCTATGTGGACAAGCCCATATGGGTTATGCCCATATTTGACCCATATGGGACCTATGTGGATAGGTCCATATGGGTAGTGCCCATATTGGACCAATATGGGACCATTATGGACAAGCCCATATCCCATATGGGCCGTTTCTGGGCAAGCCCATGTGGTGTGTATGCCCATATTGGACCCATATGGGACCTATGTGGACAAGCCCATAAGGGTTTTGCCCATATTGGACCCATATGGGACCTATGTGGGCATAACAATGTCCCATATGGGCTGTTTTTAGACAAGCCCATGTGGGTATGCCCAAATTGGACCCTTATTGGACCTATGTGGACAAGCCCATATGGGTTATGCCCATATTGGACCTATATGTGACCTATGTGGACATGTCCATATGGGAAGTGCCCATATTGGACCCATATGGGACCATTATGGACAAGCCCATATCCCATATGGGCCGTTTCTGGGCAAGCCCATGTGGGTATGCCTATATTGGACCCATATGGGACCTATGTGGACAAGCTCATATGGGTTATGCCCATATTGGACCCATATGGGACCTATGTGAACATGACCATGTCCCATATGGGATGTTTCTGGGCAGGCCATGTGGGTATGCCCGTATTGGACGCATATGGCACCTATATTCCTGGGCTACCCATATGGGCTTTCCAATCTGGTACACAGACGGGTCCCATATGGGCTATTCCTGGGCAAGCTCATATGGGCTTTACCATCTGGTACACATATGGGTCCCATATGGGCTATTCCTGGGCAAGCCCATATGGGCTTTCCCATCTGGTACCCATACGGGTCTCATATGGGCTATTCCTGGACATTCCTATATGGGCTCTCCCATCTGGTACACATACGGGTCACATATGCGCTATTCCTCGGCAAGCACATATGGGCTTTCCCATCTAGTACCCATATGGGGTACCTATACGGGTCCCATATGGGCTATTCCTGAGCAAACCCATATAGAACAAAAAAGTATTACTTCCCTTGAATTGAAATATTAGTTAATTTAATGTATAAATCTTCTTCTTACTATTATATTTACTTTCAGTACAAATAATAGTGTTTCATAAGTTCAAAGTAAATTGATATAATATTATGTACATTTTTTTCTTAATTCTACCACATGGTTGTCTGGAAACTTTAAATGTTAATGTGATATATAGCTTGTAAATATCGAACTTGTAAGTATATAATATAGAACACCTTGTATAAACAAGAATCTGTTCAACTGCTCCTTCCTGCAAGGACACTATGCACGCTTAGTAGTAGCAAACCAGAGGATAGAGTGGTGTTTGCTGAAAAATACAATTTCTGATTTACAATGTATCTGAAGTGCTCATACGAATATAGGCTGCCCATATGGGTCCCATTTCTGAATGAATATTGGCAGCCCAGATGGGACCCATATAGGCAGCCCAGGCGAATGTACATGTGTCATGTGGTAGCCCAGATGGGACCCATATGGGTCCCATATTGAATGCATATGGGCAGCCCAGATCACAAAGGCCCCTGTTGCAGTTTTAATGTTGGTCCCATATAGGCAGCCCATATTGGTCCCATATATAAGGTGCCCACGTGGGACCCATGTCGATTGTTTGCTTGGTAGTTACACTACAGCCTCCTTTCGCCGACGGTAGCATGTAAAATATCGACGACAGGAGCTTTATCATAAATACTTAGTTATTTTATAGACTCCTTTCGCAGACCGTAAACCATGAAATATCCGCGAAAGGAGCTTTAGCATATCAACTAACTTAGTTATACTATAGCCTCATTTCGCCGACGGGTGCCCGACAGTAAACTTGTAAACGTTGGTAGAATGTTGATTAAAATATTGGGGAAAGGAGCTTCATCTACATGTACCAACATATTCTATAATAGCTGCTTTTTGCCGACGGTAAAATTCATCATAGTCATATACGACCGTTAACCATGAAATATCGGCAAAAGAATGTTAGAATGTAAAATTCCACTGCAACGAGCGTTATCATTTATATTTCAACTAAGTTATATCATAGTGGTATATTTGCTAGATCGTTGGTTGTGATTTATTCTATGCTGAATGTGTGCATGTACAAAATTGAATATATATATGTATATATAATAAAAATTCTAGCTTTTCGCCACCATTGACCATGATATAACAGCGAAACGAGTTTTACCATATTAACTTAGTTATATTCTAGCCAATTTTAGATTTTAAAATTTTCAGCGAAGGGAGCTTAATTAATCTATCAAATAACTTATATTATGACCCCCATTCGCCGACTGTAAAAATCAGCGAAAGGAGCTTTATCATACCAACTTAATAATATGCTAGCCTCCTTCTGCCACCTTTGACTATGATATAACAGTGAAACTAGTTTTACGAGCAATAAGCAGCGCCTTGACACTTCCTACTCAATCAACAAAGGTGTGATCCTTCGTCAATACCATCTCGATAATTAGTTTATTCAACAAACAGTCGGTGACTTGACACGTAGCTACATATGATAATTTGTGGTTAATCTAATTATCGTCGATATATAATCTGTTTAAAATAATGACACACAGTTTGCGAAAGTAATGTTTCATTTGTCAATCGTTGATGAATGATTAGACGGGAGAATTTTATTTAGTTATTATTTTGATATGACCAGCACTATGCTATTTAATATATATGCATCATATTATGTATAATTCAGGGTTGCCATAAACCCACTTTTTCGTTTAAAACCCTACCCAAATGGGTTTTAAAGGGGTTGAAAGGGCAATACGGGGTTTTAAAGGGTTTTATAAAAATAATTTTGGGGTTTAATTTTTTTCATTAATAATTTCGTAAAATTGCATGAAGAATTGCCTTGAATAGCAGCTTCGAAGGTGTCAGACAGTGTGGTCGGCGAAAGGAGGCTTCAAATTAGCTTATTTTAAAATATTGTCATTGTTTATTGAGTGGAACAATCTAAAGCAATCCAAATACACAAATTATTAATCCTCGTTTCGCCTCGTTGCGCCAAAAATTCTCCTTTCGTATTTTAGTCAAATCCCGCCCACATTGCTAGCTTGCTAGACTAGGCTAGCCCTCGCCGAGATCTCGATTTATCTTGTCGTTCAGGAGCGAGATCTGCTAGATCTAGCCAAGAGCTAGGCTAGCTGAACACGCCACTGTAGAACCTGTTTTTTTTCGCAGAAAGATTTTATCCACATTTATCTACTTTTCTGTGTATTATCAAGACTCTTCAAAAAAAGAATACAACAACGCAGAGTTAGAAAAACGTTTCCTGCTTTGCGATTTGCTTATGAATTGAATTTATTATCGGCCAAACAAAATATGTCTCACAAAAGACACATTGTAACGTACCCAGAAAAAAACGTTCCAAATACAAACATGCCATGACAAAAACAAATTGTCAGAAAGGCCGACTGACGGAAAGGCGAGTTGCACTGGACTGAGACTGAAATTGTCAGACTTGACCAACGGCTATCGGGAAGTTTGCTAAATTGTATGATCTATTGAAGACGAAGTAATGATCAGTTTTCAATATATCGCAAGGATGATTGGTGATTTTTACTTTTGGTTTGTTAAACCCCGTCATTCCACTGCCATGCAAGGGACAGCTGATAGTAAAATTGCTGGCCCCTGACAACTAATCATTGTCCCTGAGGCTGTTCTGTGTATTAAGTTTGAATTTATTTACAGAACTAGAAAACTGTCAAGATTCGGCATTTCGACTATTCACTTGAGGGTCATATTTAAGCCCATTTTCCAATGCCACCTACATGTAAAAAGATTCTTGATTGAAGTGATGGTATAAATTGTTTATCTTTTGTTTATCTTGCAGTAGTATAAATGTATTATTTGATTTCTTTCAGAGTAAATTGTTCATTTTACTTCAAAATTGGAGCATGTCGACATGGAGAAAGATGTTCAAGACTTCACAATAAACCCACATTTAGTCAGGTAATACAGTCATGTTATATAGTTTCAAATTCCTTGTAAAAGTTAAATAAAAACTAATTTTATGAAAGAAAATAATTAGAAGCTAAACTTGACATTGGCTCACAGACATGACAATAACTCTAAACAAAAGGAAAATATTTCAGAACTCCTGAGTTGATATTCAGTCAAATTTTATATTGTTGGGCTAATATTGGATCGCACAAATGACCATGCTTTTGAAGTAACATTTTCAATTCGCTTAGCTTTCAACTCAAGATTTTTTGTATTTTAAATAATTTATTTTTCAGACTGTATTGTTACAGAATTTATACTTGAACCCACAGAATGCAGCTCTCACTGCTGATGGATCACACAGTAAGTACATGTATAGTACAGTACCCCATGATGTCAAGTCAAATCTATTTTAGGTAATCCCTTCTTTTTGTTATTTTTAAGATAAAGCCTATAAATATGGAACATTCTTAGGTAAATTCCTCGGTGATCAATCCTTTTGTGTGATACTTTAAGATAAAAATCAACACCAGGATATTTGGGCCCTAGAAATTTGGTAACTTAAATTATATATAAAACTCAATTATTAACATTCAGTCTTGGTGTCTTTAATTTAGGATTTTAAAGAACTTCTTTAAAGGTAGAATAATAAAAAATATATTATTTTAGGTAAACCCTTACTTTTGGTATTTTAAGATAAAGCCTTTTTAAAATCTAATTGTTTTTATATAAATCCCTCTCAGGCTCTGTGATATATTTTAAGATCAATCCATTTGTTTGACATTTTAAGATAAATCAACCTTAGATTAGCGGTATGTGATATTTTAAGATAAATCCCTCTATATTTGGGATGTGTGCCGATGATTTGTTTCAGTTACGATGGATGAGGTAGAAGCACAACAAACTTTTGATGATTTCTTTGAGGAGGTATTTACTGAATTAGAGGATAAGGTTCGTCACCTCTCTCCGTGTAACAGCAAGCAACACATCTATCATGTTTCTTTACTGGAAACAATTCTCCTGCACGTCTGAGAAAACAAAAAAGATGGTTCTATAGAAAATTTTCTGACCCAAATTCAACACACTACCTCTTGTTACAGTGCAGTAATCTTTTTAACATTATATTTTTGTTAGTTACATACAAGTCGATACTTGTTATGTACTTTAAGTGAGAAGAAATAAGTCTCTTTTTAAGGATTTCACTTCTAAAGGGCTGAATTTTAAGGGTCATTTTGATAATTTTGCTATTTTATTACCGGAGTATAATAGTAATAGCTTTAGGGTCAAACTGACTTTCTGGAAATTTTAGGGGTCAACAAATCAATACCAGGGTTGAATGATTCTCCATGATTAAGCAGTTGGATTAAGGCAGGAGAATTGTTATTTATGTAAAGAAGCATGGTTCCTATAGTATGTACTTTGTTTTATTTCTGCAGCTTTAACTCAGTTTGACTTTCAGCCAGCCATATTTGGAAAATAAGGTAAGCTTTATGAAAGAGAACCTGCAATCTGAACAAACCAAACTGACCTTGCCTTGCCCCAATAACAGGAATACGACAAGGTTGTCTTTGTCACATACCCTGTACCTGTATAGTTATACTGACAACTGCATTGACTGGCTAGAAAATTCCATTCTATTCTTTTGGTTATTATTATGGCCAGTCTTTATTAAGAGAACAAAATTTATAGTTTACCTTGTTTCCATCCGTAAGATTTTTTCCAAAAAGAGACTGTCTTCTTTAATATTCCTAGTATGCATTTTTCAAGATTTCAGAATTAGAAGCATTAGTTTTTTTTCAAAAACAGTGGACCATTGTTTGAATTTTTTTTCAGTTTTTCTAAAGGATTTCCAATTTTCCTTGGGCTCCCTTTTTGTGTCTTGTTCATACATGCACCTGTCTTGGTATCCTATCATCAGTTTAAACCAAGATCACGGGGATGGAACTTTCCTATGTTCAGTTGATGGCAGCTTGCTAGATATATTATGGTGGTATTCTGCCAACATCCATTCAAAACTTCAAATGCAATATCAAGATCTCTCCTACTTTTATTTTATTTTTTATTCCTCAGTCCAAATGGATGAACTTGAAATCCAGCAGCATTATGATGAGTTCTTTGAGGAAATTTATGTAGAGATGGAAAAGGTAAATAACTGCGATAACCAGGGCTTGAAATAAGAAAAAATGAACTGTTAACTTTTGCATCAGTTTTCCTTTGAAATTTTGTAATTTGTACCGTACCCAGTAAATGAATTCTTTACAGGTTGTCCAATACCTGATTGCTCTTGTAAAAACTAATATCCCCATGAAGTCAGTGTGGTGTATTTTACATGTTGTTGTATTAAACATACTGGTTACCATGGAACTCAATTGTTTTCTTTCCAAGTTTTTTTTAATTAGAAAAATGTTTTCAAAGTTATATTTTACAACAACACGCATGTTGCAGTCTGTCTGTATTATAAAGATTTTATTTAATAAACCACATTTAAAAGTTAAAACTTGAAACTGCGTCATAGTTGATTTGTAACCATTTAAGTTTAAACTAAATCTAGAGGACTCTGCCATTTAAAGTAAAATTTATTCAATCCGTCAATACTTTTGAATTGCTGCATTCTATGTAAATTGTTTAAGGTTTCCCAGTTTTTATGCCTTGGCATCTCCTGATGCAGGATGTATATAGTGATTGTCCTGCCCGTCGGTTTGTCATAAACATTAAGCTGTTGAAAATATGTTTGATGTCCACCAAGGCATTGCTTTCAAACTTGGCATGCTTGTTTATAAACATAAACACTTTACATTGACAAAGCCTTATAACAATATCCAAGTTTTCAACCGAATTATGACCTGTGACTGACAATGCTAGTTTTTTATGGACTTCTACCAGGGCATAAGCGTTTATGAAATACAGTCTTCTTTATCCTGAAATATGCCTTTCTTTGTTGTCAAACTTGTTTTATTTTGTTCTTAAAATGAGGTTTCAACTTTATGGATGAAGTTTCCTTCTACTTATTTGTTTTGCCAATTTGTTCTTAATGCATATATGATAAGAATTAAACTAAAGACAACAATTAGAGTGTTAGGACTGTGTATTAATACATCAGATACTGCTTTAGTGAACTACGGATAAGTTATGTTGTGTTGTTTTCGAAGATAAATTGCGTTCAATTCTGTTTTGTACTATGCCAAAATACATAAAAAGTTCATTTGATCTTATTTCAATTCCTGCAAATTGTTTATTAATAACATTTAATCTTATATATAACAAAGATTACTTACATTTTGACACTAACTATATTTATTCAAATCTAGATCATTTGAATTAATTTGTTAACGTATTTGAATTACTAATCAATGTAATCATATTATTGATAACTTTGGTTGTTCATAAACTGCTTACTGATAAGCATGATGTAATAGTTGTGCTGTTCTTTAATTAATTCATGCATAACATAACATTAACAATATCATAATTCTTTGATAAGAAATAAATATGCTTTGAAAATTAATACACTAACAAGCTAACAAGCTGCTTAATCTAAATGGTAGCTTCTATGTGTTTTGTTTTGTCTGTATGGATGACGTTATTGATTCAGTAATGTACTGTATTATGTACATATTGATTATTCTGTCCAAGTTTTGACGATTAATTTTAAAAGTGGTCACTTGATTTTATCAATGCAATTTGTTCTGTTACCCTCCCCTAATTTTCTGGGAGTACATAGTCAATGCTTTAATGATTTTAAGAAATTTGGAAATGTTTTAAGACTTTAGAACTTGTTCAGATCTGAATATATTTGATTGACACCAGTCCTACAAGTTTTGGGTTGTTTTGGTCTCAATGTTATACTTGCCCCTGAGACCGTAATATGTACTATCTGAGTTAACGAACCCTGCTATTCTTTTGGATGGGATAGTTCCCGCATTAGTATTACTTTATTAAAATGACTGTAGTATTGTTGATGTTGAGGTGAAGACTAGAGCATCTGGTCAGGAAGTTTTTTATTACATGCAAACTGGGATGGATTGGAAAGTTGTACACATCTGTACATGGTTGGCTGAAGAGTCTCTGAGATCTGTATTTTGTTGTTTGTAGTAGTCATTGGTTTCAATATTGTCACTGTAAATTATGATTTTGTTTCAAATATCCATTTTGTTTTAAATATCCATTTTATTTCAAGTATCCATTTTGTAGAAATATTTATTGTTCCACTTATTGTCTTTCCTCTGAATTATTTTCCTTTGGCATAATTTTTGTTTATTTTGTCACATTTCTTAGCATGTAGAAAAGTTTCTGTTTCACAAGATTTAAGTTGTAACAATATTGTCTCACCCCTGTGCTCTGTTTTACTTTCAGTTTGATAGTATTTCTTATCGGGAGAATTATTGGTAGTTTGGAATAGTTTTATGTACAATCATGTAAATTGTAGTTACTATGTTTACCAAATTTCCTACTCCAAATGTGACGTGTTGGACTAGCACTTACTGCTAGACGTTCACTCGAGTGCTCAGTGTCCCCCAAGTTGTTATACCCCCGCAAACAAAGTTTGAAGGGGGTATACTGGAGTCACCATGTTGGCCTGTCGGTCTGTTGGTCTGTCGGTCCGTTAGCATCGTGTCCGCTCTGTAAGTTAGTCATTTCTTACTGGATTTTAAAATTGCTTGGTACAAATGTTCACCACATCAAGACGGTTTGTCATGCGCAAGACCCAGGTCCCTATCTCAAAGGTCAAGGTCACACTTAGAGGTCAAAGGTTATATAGTCATGCAAATCGTGTCCACTCTGTAACTTTGTCATTTCTTACTGGATTTTAAAATTGCTTGGTACAAATGTTCACCACATCAAGACGGTGTGTCATGCGCAAGACCCAGGTCCCTATTTCAAAGGTCAAGGTCACACTTAGAGGTCAAAGGTTATATAGTCATGCAAATCGTGTCCGCTCTGTAACTTTGTCATTTCTTACTGGATTTTAAAATTGCTTGGTACAAAGTCATGAAATTTCAATCATGGTGTTTTTCAATCTGTATAGCAGCAGATTTCCATCAAATGTGTTGTTTAGACTATAATTTTTTAATAATATTCCTGTGTCAAGGTGGTGCTGCGGGGGTATGATTCATCACTCCTGTGATAGCTCTAGTTTTTTCCGCAATAATGTCTTGTTAGTCAATGACAATAACAGCAGTTTTATTGATTTCGACCACCAGCCCACATCAACATAATACAGATTATAGTCATACATGCCTCCACAAGTGATGGAATTGCCAGTTTCTTGCATAAAATCAAGTCGCTCAGTACTGGTTGGTAATATTTTCCAGGACAACTGGCTATCATATATTGCTAATCAATTAATTTAGCAAATTAATTGCAAAATTATTGTTAATTAAATCTGCTCTGAAGTATTTTTAATACTAACTTTAGTTAAATATGAAAATAATGTCATTGAAGGTCTTTGGTTTGGGAAAAATGTTTGACGGCATGCTCTTCGTTATTTGAAATTTGGCCCTCTTGACACAAATAAAAAATAATTACCTATGATTACTGATGTTAAATGTTGTTGTTGTTTACAGTATGGAGAAATAGAAGAGATGAATGTATGTGACAACATGGGAGATCATCTTGTTGGAAATGTATATGTTAAGGTAGGTATACCATGTCTTGTTTGTAATGCACCAGTCAATTGAATTGTAACGCTGCCTCCCCACCCTTGGGATGGGCGAGGATTTTGCATTTTGCTATTGCAAACCCAAGCTTAAAGCTCTATCATGCAGAAGGTAAAATCCCCACCAAATTGCCCCCACCCTTAGCTAGAGAGATATAGTCCCAGCTGTATGTTCCCACTTGTTTGGTGTGGAACAAATTCCCTGCACCTACCTTGCTGTGCTGGGACAATAAAAAGGTAAAAACCATATACTTCCCCCTGATATCCCACAGGGACAGGATCTCAATTGACTGGTGCGAAATAAGAATAAATGACTCATCTATTGACTAATATAGTATTTGATAATAATTTTTTTTGTAACAGAAAACTTAATATAAAAAAAGTAAACTTGCATATTTACCCTGTGTTTAACAATAAATGATACTAATTTTAATTCCTTTATAACTTTAATTCTGTGATATATGTACTCTTAGTTCTGTTATACTTTTAGTTTCGTTATGAAGAAGATGCAGAGAAAGCAGTGAATGATTTAAACAATCGTTGGTTTAATGGACGACCCATACATTCTGAACTTTCTCCAGTTACTGACTTTAGGGAAGCTTGTTGTAGACAGTATGAGATGGGGTATGTTGAGTTAGCTTACCTGTAACACATTCAGTATTAATGTGTTTTACAACTTTATAGCTTGGCTATTTTGACTTGAACCAGACCTTTATGCAAGAATATTATTATATATTACAAGGTTCTTGCATTGAATATATCAATTTGCAAGCAAATTGTGCGATATCTGTTTTTCAAATTTGTGTTTCTGTTACATCTCGAGCAATTTCATGATTCTCTTCGATTATGAAAATATACAATCAGTGTGGTATCGTAGGCAATATATTGACTGTTAAATTATGCTAATCAAAAGGTCAGGCTCGTTTCAAATTAACTAAGCTATACTAGAATATCGCTCGCAACACTACATAATCATTTCTGATGGCTTCCATCACCTCATCAGGTATCAGAGACAGTTTCTACCCTTATTGCAAGCTAAAGAAATGCTGAAATTAGTTTGTTATTGTGTTTATGTGATTTTTATGTGGTGCATACATGGAGTGAATCAATGGCATATTGATTTTGTGCTGGATGTCTGCCTCAATGTATATCACAAACTTTTAGTTTGTCTGTACTTCTTTTCCCTAATCGATAGTCGTATTTCAATGAAACTTTGTCTGAAAAATTGGTACCTAGCCCAGGGTTCTTAATAACAGCAGGCTGCCAGTCAAATTTACTACTTAAAAACCAATTTTGGCTGGCTGAAAATGTGAAATTTATACAGAATTTAAAGAAAATAGTTGCATTTAGGGCATTAACAGGACTGTTGGTTAAGCATTTTGGCCTGCTTATTTAAAACTTATTGAGAACGATGCCATGTAGGTCACTTTCTTAAATTTATAAATGTTGTATGTTTCAGTGAATGTACTAGAGGAGGATTCTGTAACTTCATGCACTTGAAACCAATCTCACGAGAATTACGTAGAGAGTTGTACGGTAGATCACGCAGGTCAAAGAGAAGGTATGTTAATTACTAGGATTAACTGTTTATCCACTCTCATTATAATAATAATTAGGTGTCAACTTTCCTGATCAATCAGGAATTCCAGATTTATCTCGACTAGAGCATTAGCTTATGACCAAAAAAGGTTATTTGATGAAAACATCAATAAAAAATGGCAAAGTTATATTGTGAATTCAATCTGCTCTTAAAACATTGTAGGCCTTTATGTTGGCAAAATATTGAGCCATATCAGATTTTCCAGATTTAAGATTTTACCCTTTTGACACCTCTGACTGTATCTAACATGATATCAAGTCCACCCAGTTAGTTCAGAGGATAGAACACTGAATTGTTACCTTATCAGTGGGGTTCCTGGGTTAGTCTGGTTATATTATTGTGTGGCAATGGCTATGGTACTGTCTGTCAGATGCTGCCATTTGCTTGTGGGAGAACAAGTTTTAGTATTGGTTGATAATTAAATCCAAGTTAATCCAAGTTAATTGGTTGAAGTGACCAAAGTATTTGGCTAAATGGTTGTGGGTAAAAATGCTTTAATTATAGTTGAATGAAAGCAATTTAAATCAGAGTTGCAAAATTAACCTTGTTTGACACATGATTTTCAAAAGCACTAAAATTTTCTATTTGTTCAGTCAAGTTAAAAATTTTGGAAGTCATTATGTCAAATTTTGATCAATGAAAAGCTAATGCCTCTTAGTTCTTTGTATATTAAGTCATTATCACATCTCTATAAGATTTAAGCAGTATAGTCCAGTTAGGATACTTTGACAGTGATTTCATGGTTTATGTGTACCCAAAAGATTAAAATAATTGCTTAAACAGGTAGAGTTTAGTTAGGTATCGAACTGTTGGTGTAAGCCTTTATACATGTTTTACACCGTAATAGCGGATTGTTCCACTGTGTCACTGTATTATTACCTTAATTGGACTGTAACATATTGTGTGTTTATATTGTATATCACTGCATCAAGGTCATACTTTGTTTCACTTCTACAGGTCAAGGTCACCACCAACAAGACGTAGTCGCTCACGAAGTCGTGAACGAAAGAGGAGATCTGGTAGCCGAGAACGTCGCAGGTCAAGGTCACGAGACCGACGTGGTCGTTTCTGAAACTTCTACACTTCATCTTCAATATAATCATTTTTCTTTCATATGCTTGAACTACCAGATCTTCACAACATTCAAGAATAACTCTTCGATTCATTTAAAAGTAAAAGATGGGAACATTGTGGTGCTTGCCTCTCATAGTTTGTATCATAAAACACTGACCAGTCATACCATTCATATTCTTTCTATGTGAGTTTCAACTTCCATTTTCATACATTTTGTACAAAAATAATGTTGTTTCATAGGAAGTTATGACCTAGCTGTGTATGGTTTGTCTGTACAAACAGATTCTAGGTAGACCTCACAAGCTGTTCATGTTATTCATTGATGTGTACAGAAAATAAATTTTTGATACAAACGTCTGAGTGGATTTATTTGTTTATTATTAACAGGGGAGTCAATTTTCCTTTATCATTCCTGAAAGAGCAATTACTTCTGACCCAAGTAAAAGTTGTTTGATGAACATATCTCAAGAAATTGCAAAGTTATGGTGAATTTTGACCTCTTGTTTGGCAAATATATTCGGCCACATATAATTTTCCTTATTTTAAATTTGGTCCTGTTGACTCGCCTGTATTGAGCTGCTCCATGGATTTTAAATGACAAGAAGCCTGTCTTTCCGAGACAGCTGTCACAGCTCTAGATTATCTCGTCAAGTATTGATCTATAGTAGCTGTACTATTGAGACAGCTGTCACAGCTCTAGATTATCTTGTCAAGTATTGATCTATAGTAGCTTACTACCTAGTACACAGAAGTAAGGTCTACTGCAACAACTGTAAGGTGGAGCTCTACACTTGTCCTGGCTGACTTTAGTATTGATATGTGGTCATCTCTACATGGAATACTGAAGTCCAGGGTCGGTATTTATAAAGCATCTTAAGTGAAAACTTAGAATTTTCTTAAAACAGCTAAACAGGAAACTTAATATTAATAATTATTTACATTGTTTGGAAGCATTATGTTAAGAGCTACAGTAATCATATGGAAAACATTGTCTATTTTTCGTTTCTGGTGAAATATGGGCTGCCCGGCAGCTCAATATTTTAACTTAAGTCAAAATATTTAAGTTTTCACTTAAGATGCTTTATAAATACCAGCCCAGCCTTCTGTCTGTACTGGAAAAGTTGTTCGAATTTACCTCACAAAAAACAGCCTTTGACATTCCAAATTTTCACCCATTCATAATACTATATTGAATGGATGGAATTTTTGGGAAATAAAAAACTGTAGTTTGTGATAAAATTTCTTAGGCCTGTGTATTGATATACCTATGTGTAGGCATTTTACCTGGTATACTGAAGTCTGTATTGCTAAGTCATATGATGAAGCTCTAAACTTGCCTGATTGACTCCTGGTCTTCCATGTGTACAGAAATTGTCAGCTATTTGCAGTAGAGCGAGTTAGTACTAGTCAGTAATTCCAGGCAAACTTATTTGGTTATTCTTTTTAAAATCATCCACACAGTACTACACATGTGGAAGCTATTGTGCTTTGATTAGATGGTGGTGTTGGTCAGATATATGACTGAAATATGTAAAGCAGAGTTGAAGTTGATGCCATGGAAACCTGGCAAATGTATAAAGAGTGAAATGTGGTGGTTTAGAGGTAGGACCCCTGGTTCTACCTTGTCTGGACCACTGGTTAATTTCACAGAGCAAGAATAACCCACATGATCCACTCCACCATGGTGTAAAATGGTACCTGTGAGGGTAGTGTCTATTCATGGACACCACAGATCGATGTTGGCTGCCAACAATAGCAGAGAAGTACTAGTAGTCTCCTCAGGGAAACTCAAAGCAAGTTTCCTTAGGTAGCCTAATTACCAGGGGGAGTTACAATGTCAAAGGGTGGCTACACTGCTGAAAACAGTCCTCGAAAGTGGTAACGTTTTTAGTGACAAAGGTTTACCCTAAGACAGTCAGTAATTATTAGTACTGTAGAGTGGAGACCATTGACAGTAGTTTCTCATCTATTCAATAGCTTGAGAAGTTGAGAGCTACAACTGGTTGTTGATAAGTAATTCCAGGCAAACTGGTTTGGTTAACTGACTCCCGTATCTGGCTGAAAACAAGTGACAAAGTACACACACTTAATATTCACGTCAAGTTTTATTAGCAGAGTTTGATACATCAAGATGTAAACAACATTCAGTGTAACAGAGAGTATTTTTCATGTGCATGTTATCTTAGACGTGGTGGAAGTTTTACACGTGCAAATGTTGGTTAGGTTTCATGTGCATGTTATCTTAGATGTGGTGGAAGTTTTACACGTGCAAATGTTGGTAAGGTTTCATGTGCAAGTTATCTTAGATGTGGTGGAAGTTTTACACGTGCAGATGACGGCCACTGGAAAGCATGTCTTGCTTCAGAGGTGAAATGGTTCTTACTTGGTCTGAAAATCAGAACATAATAGTCTTAGAGATCAGTAGATAGTCGAGAGTATAGTATAAGCACGTAGTATAGGTTTGCCAAAGTTGTGATTATCCTTAAGTCGGTTCTCTGACGGGCAAACATCGAACCCTTGACGGTCATCGGGAAGTTGCATTGAATGTCACATTATGTGTGCATGTACCGATCTGCAATGACTTTTGGACCGGTAAGGGTAACTAATAGCCCCTGGTTGAATCTGAACAACGTCATATAGCACGTGCACTTACAAGTATTTCATATTGATTTTTTCCGAACGTTGTAATGCAAATGAAGTTAGCAAGCTGCATACGTTTGGTTTGAAAATGTTGCCAGGTTGTCATTTGTATTCTACTTAATCGACGAACCATATATTAATACTCCATGTAAATCTATAGATTGTTGTTCAAAACAATGTACTCAAAAGCCGGTGAATGTCTCGAACCTCTCGATCTATATAATAGTCTAAACATACCAACAGTTGGTAATTAACCGAAACAGCGGTAAGTCAGTAAATATCCAGTCACATGCATTCGAGATCATTTGGTGCCAATGGAAACTCGCGAAAAAGCAATCACTACTGAGACTATCATTGTGCTCAATTTAGAATTTTCCGGAGATTCGGCTCACGATATTTTCCTAGATCAAAGTGCATCATGGGAGAGAGAATACTTACCCTTCATCAGGATATAACGTTCTTAATTTCTGTCGGAATGCCGGACTGTCCCGTGAGAATATACACGGCTTGCCATAGTCGACATGGTACCGGGTAATGAGCGGTTGTCGACAATGTTCTTTCAAAAAACCATCACTTATGTTTTGCATTGCTTTAACCTCTTGTAGTCCTCTTGTACTGGCCTCGTACGCCATACGTCTAGCGTCCACACCAAACCCCTCAAAGTCTTGTGTTGTTGAAGACTTCCATTTTCCAAGATCTTTAGCGTTTGGATTTGGAAAGATCTGAAAATAATCAGCTTCAGAATTAACTTTATGCAATATTTGGTGACAATCTACACACACGGAATCAAAATTCGTCGAATTTGAACAACATCGAAATGTCAAACCAAATTTCACGTGCTGGTATTAGTTTAAAACACGGTTGGAAGATGCGACTTCGAAGCTGATTGATATTAAAAATCGAAAAGGTTTGCAAAAATAAATTAAAATATATATATCAAGTAGATAAACCAAAATATTTGAAGCACTTTTTTATGTTTTTTTTAAAGCACTTCAGTATATTAATGAACCCTATTATGGCATAAATTATGTATTTGCAACAATCTGTTAATAATAATTATTCATGGCCTAAGGCTAGATATTGGTGATGCATTGTATGCCAATAATGAAACGAAGTTATTGGCCGATAATTAGACGATTGGAGGAATGTAAACAAATTTTACTAACTACAGTGAAATCTTAATAATCTATGATTTGACAATCGATGACGCAATGTGACATGAAAAACTTTCATTGTTTGGTTGGCCTAAGTACCATTGGCAATAAAAAGCAAAACAAGGAAATTTCAAAAGTAAAGAGGGTAATGAATGAAAATTAAAGGTTTAATTATTGAATCTATGATTCTATGTGTTCCCAGGGCCGTATCTAGGGATTTCAGAGACAAAATACATGAACAGGCACCGATGCAGATAGATCTACAACGTATTTTCTAGGATACGTATTTGAGGCATTTTCCTCCAAAACCATGCTTAGAATTTTCTCAGCGTGGCTACGGGCCATGTTCTTCTTAATAATTTTATGACGGTGAATACTAGTATTTGAAGTTTTACTATACATAATATTGTTCTACATTACTCAAATGTACCTACCTGAGCTGGTTTGGGTGGAACTGGCTTTGGTACTTTATATATCTTTATATGGCTGTTCATTCCGAAATCACATTGATGGCTTGATTTTTTCACCCATTCGTAGTTGCCAAGCGTGAAATTGGCGCGTGACGATTTGTTTCTCGTCTGCTGCAACATTCCTGTCACGCTTCAACAACAACAACTACAACCAAAAACAGACACCAGTTAGAATAGCTCGTTACCGAACGGAATAAGACAATACTTCGTCAACTCGGTTTCCATTAGATACGACGTTACGTTTTTAACATTTACATCGTCATTGATGGTGTGACGTCACATAACGTCAAAATTGATGACGTCATCAGATTGAAATGAACAACGTTACGTACTAACGGCTACGATTGTCTGTTTATAGATCTAGAAATTTGTCATGATAGATTCTCTATTTAGTCTGACAGACATGTTATTTTTTAAAATGATAATTGAAACCCCACGAAGCGAAAGGCAATTAGTGTACCAGTCTGTTGCATCCACGCTCCCACCCGGTGAGGAGCGATGGTTAGCCGGGTGAAACGGTTGCTATTTACCTTCCAGATTCCTCCGCGTTGCCGGTGAAATGTTTGGAGATTTTTTCTAAACCAATACCCCGGGGACAATGTTTAGATGTCAGGGACCGGGGAAATGCTGGAGGTTTTACCATCAGCCGTCTCTTGTATTCCTTGCATTCCCATCCCCGGATGCAACTAACTGATGCATAGAGTCTACTTGTTTTACATAATTTTATCTAAGCATAGAAGCATCTCATCAATGAGCGAGCAGGCTAATAGATCTATGAAAAAATAAAATTTGCCATTTTGCTTTAAAAAATTCTTAAGAATATGTAAAAATGGAAAGCTTACGTTGGATAGATGTGATGAATTTGACATTCCTCTCGTTCTACTTCCATTCCGCCTCTGATATGCCTCGTGTACACTGTGATGCTCGTGCTTGATGATTGAACTAATCACTGTGACTTCTAGCGTTACTATGACAACCAGAAATACCGCCAGGCGGCGCTGTGATTGGTCACACATCTTTATCATTCGAATGATTTCCTTCATCTTTCTAAGGTTCCTGGAGGATATGTTTATTCTGAAAGTGTGACGTCATTAGTGAAGTCATAGAAACACGTGGCGCGACAGAAGTTACAATACATGCAGTGACCGTACTTGACAAAACAAATGCAGAAGACCTATCACGTATAATAATAATTGTAAGAATACGAAGACTGATTGTTTTAATGTATTGTTCAAGGTGTATTTTGTACATGCCTCCAAATACATGATAGAAAATCTACTTCAAATAAGACACGCGTGTCTGTAATTGAATCAATTGATTAAAATGGAATACACCATGTGAGCCAAACTCGTGTCCCGGTCATGTCTGAATTTGACATAAGTCAAAGCCATCGCAGACAAAACTGGATCTATCAAATTGTATACTTGTAAATTAACAATATTGTGATGCAAAAAATTGCAACGAACCAAAGTTCAAAACACTATATATATATATGAATCTTAGATCAGTCGTAAAAAGTAACATTAAGATCTACATGATTTATATATAACGTTACTAAGTATTAGAATTCTAGATACTTTTTAAATTAGTCACATGTATACGAGGGTAGGCCTAAGACAAAGAAGGCCGAAAGTACAAAATCAATGATTTGAGAAAACAAGAACAAAGCGTCTGAAAATTACTCTTTAATTATGGAAAAACAAGCTTTTACAACTTCATTTTGTTCAACACGACAAGTTCCGATTTTCAAGAAAATATGCTAATACCAAGAGCATAATGATGCAGATTTTGATGTTGATCGTAAGTATTTACTGTAGTTACGACCTTCTCATTCTAAGCCAGCGATATATAGCTTTGATGACACAGTGTACAAATGCAATAAAACTAAATGCATATAATAATGAATATGAAACGTATCTTACCTCGGTTTCTTGGTACAGACTTTCCTATCTCACACACTATATATGAAATAATCGATCCCCTAGCCTCCCTAAATACACTATAGCGAACGGTTTCTTTCCATACATGGACAGGCTCCGACATTGATAATCGATAGACATATAATGGGGTAACTGCATGAAGTAGTGGAGGAAGCTATCTTAGTTCACGTTGTTCTATCGATCACATCATCCCGTTATTGTAATAATTCCGCAGCGCTATTGTTTCATAATACCAATACAGGCAGTCCGTTTTGTGGAAAATCTTTAGATCTACATCCATATTTTATAAAGGAAGAATAATTTGTTTTGTAACACGGCGTATAAAGATAATTTAACCAAGCAATGTATGACTTATTGGGAGACTACATGAAAATGTATATTATTCCAATTCCAAGCACATGATTGATTTGTATGACCTATTTCAAACAAAGGTGTCGACTAATACTTTTATGATTTTCATCTTTCCCGTACACGTTCTTTAGACAAAGCGTTACTACAGACTGTAGTTTTCCATTCGTTTTATTATGTACGTTTGTACATTGTATAAACTATTGTCCATTGGCATATTCATAGATGCTTGTCTATATATATTTCCACGGTATATTTGCGCATATTTTAAATGTGTCGCAACGTTACATTATTTCTAACACAGATTTTGAACTGTATAAATTATGATTATAATTTAAGATACATACATATAACATATTACATGTAGTATTATCATAATGTATGTGCAATATATGTAAGATCACGGAGAGGGTAGTAAAACCGGCTGCCTGATAATAGAGTATCTCTTCTACGAACAAGAGAGATAACTCGAATTATGAACTAGCGGAGTTTGCATTTATTGTCTCCCATATAAACTGTGAAAAGTCACTCAGTTCATTTCTTTCTCTCCTGGGTACTGTTTTATCAAAGGATTTACGGTAATCGTACATTTACGCTCAAATCTGAATTCTTTATAATTCTTCAACTTCTACAAATACTGTTAAATCGATATATGATACAAACACTTAATTAATTCAGTTAATGGTATAAATATCTTTTCCTAATTTGAAGAAGCAAAAACTTTTTAAGGAATAAGATTTGAGCATAAGTTTAAGATTTGCGTAAGTACTTTGATAAAACAGTACCCTGTTGCGTAACCTACCAATTTCAATACGCAATTCTGATCGGATTAAATGTTTGACAGTTTGTGCAGGTACCTGTCATTCAAAGAGATAGGATGGGGAAATAATTGTACTCTTGTTTGTAGGTGCCTCGAAGGTGGGTTGTTTGAATAGGGTAGGTACTATAATATATTTATAACATGTTCACTAACCAACAGCGTGTTTTAAGGAACATTTTATTGGTCACACATATTAACAATGAACGGCAGAAATGTCAAGTTAAGTATTTTTTCATTTTCCTGGACGTTGATTGTCGATGATTTGGTAGGTTTTACACTACTTCTTGTGCTGCGTATATATAGCGGAATATCTTAACATCCGGGCATTTCATCCTGAAACAATCACAAACATGTTTTATAGTATTATAGATCTAGACAATAACCCAACGCATAAATAAGATCGGGTTTGATTGGCCTCGGTTCCATTATTTTTATCATACCAGACTTGCATAGCACTCATATCATGCGGCTTGCCAATCCACGTGTTCAATTGTTTTAACAGACACCTACCTCAAACGTACCAGTTCAGCCCTTAGCAGAATTGAGCATATGGGTTATTAAGAGAAATTAAGCAGTTGAAAATGGGATCTCTAGGCCACCGCTCCCCATGAAGTACTTTACTTTGAAACAATAGTTTACCTTTCACGCCAGGTCCGTGTACAGAATGGCCACCTTGCTGGAAGGGATCTCCTCCTGGTCCACTGTTTGTTGCACCATATCCTTGGTTACTATAACCCATAGACTGACTATTTCCCATACTTGACGACTGTTGGTATCCATTGTTGGAGTCGGACTTAAATGGATTCCCTAAAAGTTCGTTATAGTTGTCAGATTCAAATGGTGTTTCATATTGACTACTAGAATGACTGGAGTAAGAAGATCCACTTCCGGTATAAGAAGAACCACTTCCGGTATAAGAAGAACCACTTCCGGTATAAGAAGAACCACTTCCGGTCATGCTACCGTATTGTCCATTTCCATCATTGTAGGAACCCGTATTTTGGTATTTACTAGTATCAAATGGATTTTGACCTTTTCCAGAAGAGGCCTGGTTTGAAGAGAAAGGACTTCCACCGCTCGACCCAAAGTTCTCGTTTTTAGATGCAGAAAATGGACTGGAACCTGAACTACTGCCCGAGTTATCATTACTGTTAGTACTAAATGGACCCCTTGTATTTTCATGCGCCGCCTGACCCTGATTTATGTTATGTGTGTCGTAATTGTTTACACTGAAAGGGCTAGAATAGGACCCATCCGTATCAGAATTGGATGACCCAGCGTTTGAACTTTTGAAAGACCCATCTGAGTATTTGTCTTGTTGAAATCGGGTACTATCTTTGTTAAATCCTAAGTTCTGAGACTCGGCAGTTCCACTATGGGATGCGTAGGAGGACATATCTGTAGACGCATACGAACCAACACTGGCTTCATGTCCGGTATTTACATGCGTGTCACTGGAAGTGTCGTAATCATAACCGTTCCCGTCAAATGGTGTTCCAAGATCAGCAGTGTCTGTACCAGCCGTAAACAAACCTTTCAGCATAGCTTGATAATCGGAGGTATCAAACCTAGAGTTGTCGACACCCCGGTAAGTACCCATACCGCTACTATCGTCCCTACCAATATCTTGTGAGTAGTCGTGTCCCATTAGCATACTCGCATCCTTAGACATGAAATCTCCGCCAGCCAGGCCACCAGGACCGGAAGTGAGTTGATCGGAAGTGAGTTGGCCAGACTTTCCACCTTTGAAAGTATGAAAACAACAGTTAACATTTTTTGCATGTACTAAATAAACTAAGTGGGACCCATATCCAATGCAAAATACTAGGACTGGACCCCTTTCATTTGACCTATATTTATATTTCATTTGATTTCAAAAGTTTTCACAAAAACGAGTTTGTAATTTGTAAAATGACATGCACTTAGGATTATTATTTTGTACACAACAAGTATTGATTTATATTTATTATTCCTGATTTCGTTTTGACTTACCGCCATTTCCCATTCTGGAACTAAACGGACTCGATCCTCCACTTCCGCCTCCGTCCCTGTTGTGTCCTGCTGATGCAGAGAAAGGACTGCCTTTATCGTGAGCCGAATTGGTAGCAAAAGGTCCGGCATTTCCATTGGAAGTGCTACCACCCTGGTTCAATGAACTAGCAAAAGGTCCGCTATTTCCATTGGACGTGCTACCGCCCTGGTTCAATGAACTAGCAAAAGGTCCGCTATTTCCATTGGACGTGCTACCACCCTGATTAAATGTACTCGAAAATGGTCCACCATTTCCATTTGAAGCGCTACCGCCATTGTTCAATGAACTAGCAAAAGGTCCACCATTTCCATTTGAATCGCTACCGCCATTCTTCAATGAACTAGCAAAAGGTCCGCTATTTCCATTGGAAGTGCTACCGTCATTGCTCAATGAACTAGCAAAAGGTCCACCATTTCCATTGGAAGTGCTACCGCCATTGTTCAATGAACTAACAAAAGGTCCACCATTTCCATTTGAATCGCTACCGCCATTCTTCAATGAACTAGCAAAAGGTCCACCATTTCCATTGGAAGTGCTACCGCCATTGTTCAATGCACTAGCAAATGGTCCACCATTGGAAGTGCTACTGCCCTGGTTCATTGAACTCGAAAACGGTCCACCATTTCCATTGGAGCTGCTACTGCCCTGGTTCATTGAACTCGAAAACGGTCCACCATTTCCATTGGAGCTGCTACCGCCCTTGTTCATTGAACTCGAAAACGGTCCACCATTTCCATTGGAGCTGCTACCGCCCTGGTTCATTGAACTCGAAAACGGTCCACCATTTCCATTGGAGCTGCTACTGCCCTGGTTCATTGAACTCGAAAACGGTCCACCATTTCCATTGGAGCTGCTACCGCCCTGGTTCATTGAACTCGAAAACGGTCCACCATTTCCATTGGAGCTGCTACCGCCCTGATTCATTGAATTAGCAAATGGTCCCTGGCTTAGTTCCGCTTTATTTCCACCACCGCCGCTGCTACTTGCGCTAGAAAAGGGTCCACTGCTTCCGCTTGAAAAAGCATTACCGTCATAAGTATTGGGTGCATCGTCTGAGGCTATTTGAAATGGGTACATCATATTTCCCGCACTACCACTGTTTGAAATTTGATTGTCGTGAAAATCCGAATAGCCTCCGGTACGAACGGAGCGGTGATCCTTTAACATTTCCTTCCCCGATGTGTGACTAGTAAGACTGTCTCCGACTATGCTTTCATAGTTTATGTTTCGTGTTTGGACACCTACTAGTATCCAAACCATATACAACACCAATGATATAGTTCCGTATTTATTAACCATTGTTGCATTTAATACACAGCTTAAGTATCCCTCAGTTTATATTCTCGACAAACTAAAGTGGCACAATTAGAGATCCTTACAAAAACGTTTTAAAATTACGATATTCAATATTCACAATGTTGAATTCATTACAATTGCACTTATTTTAATGGCATGGTCAGTGGTCGTGTACAGCGCTGTTTGGTGAATAATTTCACAGCGATCAATTTGAGTAGGAACTGTTGATAAATGCTACAACATTATCATGGTGCTAGGGGCTCTATCTTTCACCTGTTCTGATATACGCGCTTATGAAACCTGACACCGAGTCTATAAACGTACAATGTGACATTGAAATATTTATTTAGATACTAAGTACGTCGTCAATGATGTCAATCGGAACTCCTCGGCGTTTATCTAACGAAAGTGCATATCTCAGTTATGGAAATGCCCGATTAGTTACGATTGCAATGATGGAATACCTCCGTTTGCATCACCTTAATTGAGTAATACATGTTCCATATCCTGAAATTTCGAGCGGTATTTTTATATTTCGTGTATTTGTATTATGGTGCAAGTTTAAACAGACACAGTATTCATGTATGTGTCCCTGTCCACCACGATAGCCTAGTGGTAGAGCGCCCGCTTCAAAAGCCACTGATCTCAGATTCGATCAGAGACCGTCGCACCACGTTCAGCAGTTATGTTGTCTACTGGTTAGGCTATATGGTATATACGCCAAACACGAGCGTACTCCAAGTCTAATCATAAATAAAACTTAGAATGAGAAGGGCGTAAGTATAAAATCAATATTTTGAGAAAACAATAAAAATAATGCCCGAAAATTACATTTTACTTATGGTAAAACAACTTCAGTTTGGTAAACATGACAAGTTCCGATTTTTTATGAAAATAGGCCCATAAGAAGCGTCGTGTGATTCTGACTTAGAATATGCACCAATCTTAAAAGGTCGTAAGTAGTACTTCTCATTCTCAATATTGGCCCACTTCAAAGTCTTAGTTAAACTTGAAGTGAAATAATTCTATCTATCTCTGACCCACCTGTTTCCGAGTGATAAATAATCATGTGTAGGACTATCATGATATTATTGTAAATGGTGTTCCAATAAGATAACGACAGTTATTTATTCATGTAGGATGACGTGTTGGTGTGATATAAGGGGTGGGAGGGGGCGTCGTATATCACATGGTCAGGTTTGGATATTGAGTAGACCAGGACAAACTCAACTATACTGATACAATTGAGGCGTGGGGAGACTCAAATGTAGGTTTCATTAGGCCATGACCAGGGGAAGTAAAAATGTCAAAGGGTGGTTATGTGGCTTAACAACTGAAAACAGCCCTCGAAAATTTGTAACTTAACTTACAATACACTAGTAGTTCGACATCATTGTCCATCAAAGTAAAATATCTTCACGGCCGTATCCAGATGCTAAAAAACACCGAGATAATTTTTTTCTAGGGTCTATTTGAGGCATTTTATTCTTAAAAACGTGTATAATTTGGTAATTTCTCAAATTTTCAGCGGGGCTGCGGTCCTGATCTTCAACTATATGACTTGATCTGCGCATCCATATAAATAATGTACACATTTGTAAACTGTATCACGTTTTCATTTGAAAATTCACAACTTTGACCTACACAAGTTCACGCAAAGATAAGTTGATGTATTATAAAGTCCCGAAATATTTACGTGATCCCCTAAAAATATATTGCTCGGTAATGGCATTTTTGGATTTCATATATTCTAGTCATCACTATGCGAATGTTGCAGTATTCTGAAATAAAGAACTTTGTCTTCTCATCTCTTTTGTTCGAATGTTATACATGCATTTTGCAAACTTACTGGCACTATATATACTTATTTGCTTTAACATCCTGATTTTGTGTTGACACTATGTATTGTGTTTTCGTTTATTATTGTGATTACACATACGTCATGTTTATTATCCTTGATTGGTTTTTAATAAAATATTCTATTCTGTTCTGTTCTATTCTTTTCTTAGGCGCACACCATTACATGTACTCATTCGGAAAATTAAGGATAATAAACATGACATAGTATTCACAATAATAACTTAAGGTCTGTAATTTGTTGAGCTATCAGATAAAGTCTCTATTTTAATCCTTTTTAAATAATGTTAGCAATAATTTGATTTAAATTGCCAGTCTTAAATACAATTTAACTTCCGGGTTGATTTTGCGGCGGGTTAACATTCTGAACACCTCGGCTTTTATGGTGCATTGCAATAATGGTAGATACACCGGAAACAAACGGAAATGACCGATCCTTCGCGATTGAGTTATTACTAAGTAAAACACTATGGGTTATTCCCATAAATCTACTTTCTGTTTGATATAACCCGACAAATACACAAAACATAGTTCAACGTAAATTCTGCGATTTAACTTTAAAATAATAGTTGTATATTTGAAGCCATGCAGAGGTATGTATATTCAATTGTTGAATTTACGTAACTTGTATAAAGTTAATTATAACGAGGTTTTGTAATAAATATATTCATTGAACTGTGACTAGATCTATTAACTTGAAGGTAGGAGCAGTTTTTATATACCATACCCTTTACTTATGGTGACATGTCTTATATGTCTATTAACTAAGTTCGTTTACTTTGAAGACATGTGGGTAGTTTCAGAAGGCATTGTGTACTTAAGTAGGTGTCTATTTTTAAAAGGGCTGTAATCTTGCTCCACTCATGTGGTTTCCAGTGGTTAAAGAGATGGGTAACATACACTATATCGACCGACAGTTTATAATAAATATTTGTTTTAAACAGTGTGTTGATCTGAACACTTACTGGTGATATAGGTCTATTTTCGATTTCAAAGGTTTTTCTACTTTCGATATCAAATGTCCATAACGTATATTGTCACGCCATGTTCACGGAAGTAGTTAGGTTTGGTTGACATTCGTGCTCTTCAACGTCACTCTATGACTTTTCCACTTGATGTAACTGTTTGGTAGTGCGTAACATTTATATTTACGGGTATAAAGTATCAAAAGTGGAAACGTTGGATCAGTTTAACTGAGGTTGGTCTTGTATTTTATTACGCTATAAAATATCATGAAATACGTACATTGTAAAGGTGAAGAATTTCACGTGAATGAAGACAGCTGTGTGTCTATTTTCAGTGTTTTACAGGATTAAATAATCGTATTAAGACAAACTATACACTAACTAATATATTCCTTTGTTTTGATATGACAGGCACCACAAATGACGGAGGTTTCTCTACATACATGGACTCATGGTGAACCGGGAGACCGTGTTTTAACTCAGGATTCGAACTTGGTTCAGCCAGAGGATGGCACATCCGCTACCGGTAATGATAGCACACAGGTAACTATCCTTGATTTATAGTGCTGTGTGGAAGAAATGAATCGAAAGCATAACAGTTCCCTTGAATATCATATTTTACCCATTTGTTCGAAATTCTTGGTCATTTTGAAAGTTCTAGATATTATAATTATACCAGTCAGTTGCATCGACGGTCCCACCCCGGGGATGGGCGGTGGACGGCCGGGGAAACTGCCATGTTTTTACCTTCCATCTTCCCCCGCAATCGGGGAACTGTTTGACATTTTTCTCCGAACTAATACCCCCGGGGACAATATTTAGTTGTCAGGGGTCGGGGAAATACCGGGGAATTTACAATCAGCAGTCCCTAGCAGTGCCCTTGAGGGCGGGCGGGGGGTTAACAACTTAAGTAAGTCCAGGTCCATCCCCGGGGGTGGAAGCCCTATATGAAACTGACTGGTGCATTAAAGTACAGAAAATGTTGTATATTAAACACAGAAGTTTAAACTATGATTTTTGTTTTCTAAACCAAAAGTAGCATAAACGAAAGTAGGACCTTTGTCTGGATGTTCTAATTAAATAATATGCCTGTGCTTCGGAAATGACGTTACGGTAGATTAAAACAAATCAAGCGACACATACATGTTATAATACTTGGTCCGTCTGCTGAAGTTTAATATAACCCGTACATAGTAAGTTGTATTAAAATCAAACCCTTATTACTCGTCACTACTTTACGCTTGTATAGCTCTAACGGAATAAATGTTAGGACTTGGTTCTTATGAGATTGTCTTTAATCATGGAACATAATTCTTCAATGACATTTTTCACGTAGTAGATTTTAACTTCAATTGGGCAACATCCTCTCATACGAGGGGTGTTTCATAAATAATGCAACTGCCCCGCATATGCGCGCTGTGTGCTGAATTAGATAGAATTGTTCATTGCGTTCGTAAAAGCTATTCTTCATTGACATTCTCGCATAAAATCATCAAAATACGTTGATGTTTAAAGCCTGAGGCAGCCTCTATTTAGGGTCCACTCGCAACCACTGTGCCAAATTCAGCAATGCAGAGATAGACAAAGCATGACGTTGTCCAGATTTGAAAGGCCTTGAAGTGATGTTTGCATGGTACGATTTTATTGAAACTTGCCATGTGTCTTGAGTAGTGTCTTATCCATACTATGCACTGCTTGTTCATGCAAAAGCGACCGAGATTTCCAGAATAGCCTGCATTTTCTAAGAAAAACAAAATCCACCAAAAAACAACCCATTTTTTGAAAAAGTACCTTTCAAAAAGACTGAATAAATGTTGAATATATTAGATTTTTTCTTTATTTTATACATATTTAGAAAGCTAAAAATATTTTCAACAATATTCTTAATCGCTACATGCGTTATTTGCACGTACGACCACAATATTTCGACTAGGAAAAGCTACACGGTAATTTTCATAGCTTAATTTTAATAATTTTTAGCCCCATTGAAAATCTTTAATTAAGCAAATAAGTTCTTTTCGAGTACATAAATGGTTTAAAATTGTTCTTGCTGAAAAAAGCATATATTGGATTAGATTTTTGAAATTTAACATATCACATAAAACCCAAACTTGTTATTATACGCTACAAATAATGATAAGCCAATTTAGGCATGTACAGTGGCTGTAACTGAGGTCTATAAACTGCACCATAACTACCTTAATATTTGATCGAAATGCCTGAAAATTTGCCAACTAACACTAGAAAGTTTGCTTAACACATACCAATTTACGAAACTACAATAATAGACCGCAAATAAATTGTACAACCAGAGTTGCATTATTTATGAAACACCCCTCGTAGACATCTAAGTTTGGTGTCCCCAACCTCAAAGTTCTGCTCACGTTAAGAAATGCACATTTACACCAAAACGGGTGTTCTTAATTATGTTTGAATACTATGACCAATAACATCACATACCTAAGAAATTAAATCACAGACTATAGTTTTTACTTCCCCGATTTTTCATCCATTCAATTTAGTACAGACTTTAATCTAACGAATGAGTGAAAATTTGGGGATGTCAAACTCTGTTTTTTTGTGATAAAATTTCTTTGGCCCACGTTCACATAAAGATGATCTCCAGAATTTGTATACTCATGGAGTTTATATATGTCTAATATATTTGAAGCCAAACTCTATGTATTGCAGCCTAACCCTACAATGTCTGGATGTCCTGATATGGACGATGTATGTTTGACACCCAGCAGAACAAATGCTGGTTCCAGTAAGTGTTGCTTCGTATGATATGTCCACTTTGTATACTATATTATCCGCATTTTGTCAACCAACAATGTTTTTGTTGACCTAAGCATTAAATATTCCAATAGTAGTACAACATGTGGATGGCATGGATGTGGTAAGCGTCACTAACATTTACCATTTCAATTCTGGAAATCAATCCAAATATGTAACACATGACTAAGTTTACGCATCCTGGTTTAAACTGGTTAATATAAAATCAAATATGTCAATTGTTGTTTATTCATTATTTGTGAATTACACGCTTTTTTGTCTAGGTATGGGAAGCAACTCGAACATTCTCCACAAATATCCTTATCATGAATACTTTCCCTTGGATTGCCTAGGTTAATATTGATCAGAAATATTTATTCTCCCTTTCTCCTACGTTATGAATATAACACATTTTTCTTAGATCTAAGGTAATTTGATCTTTACACATTTTAAAAATGGCATTTGTTTAGAGTTTGTTCTGATGAAATTTACTGCATTATTTACTTTACAGCTTCACAAATATCGCCACACAATCGAGAACATACAAGTATAGAGTCGTCTCTATCATCTCCAGTGACTGGTCAAAGTGTCCTTCATCTTGTAAACGACACACATAGTGATCATGACGATGTCAGGGCGAGGATGCCTCATCACAGAAACAAGCGATTGCACACAACTCGAGGTTTGGCATCTCTGACACGTGTACCAAACGTAATTGACAACCGATACATGCTACTTAACTTGCCTAGAGACAAGACAGCGAGAATGGAACCACCTATCAAACCTGTACGTAGGAGGAACATTGCACCTTCACATGTAACTCGTGGGCCCGGGGTAAATGTAAGACATTCACCAGGCACTAGTCAGACTATACATAATCGACCATCTGTGAATAGCAGTCATAGTTCTAACATGTACAGGAGTCACAGTGCACCGTCTTACAGTCAACATGGTTCTGACTATGATAATTATAACATGCCTTACGACGATATTGACCAGGTAGAAAATCTGGAAGAACTTGAAAATATTCCTGCAATGGATGAAATACCATATGCTCTAATACTTACCGGTGTACTAGACGAAGTTACACTCAGGAAAGCACAACAGAAGCAAAGTCAGCGTATTGCCCTAGAGCATATTCGTAAAGTAGCGGAAATGCAGCAAAATAGAAAAAGGGGAACAAGTTTGAAAAAGAACGTGATGCCGACCAGAGCTGAAGATAAGGACAAACAGCCAAGCATGCACAATGCCTTGTACAATAGCGCATACGAGCTACTGAAAGAGACGGGGAAACTCACCCAGCAGATACCACACCAAAGTACACTACAACTTGATCATACTGATCCGCTAATGCAGCAAACATATGATGCTAATTCATTCTCCGCAGATGTATCATTTGGCGAATCACTACAACATTTTGACGCGGTTTGTCAAGATATGCAACCAGGACAAGCACACATACCACCAGAGTTTTATCGTTATATGAATGATAAATTAGATACAGTTACTGACGAACATCAGCTTAATGGACACGGTGTATCTCAACAGGATAAACATCAATTTGGTCCGCTTGTACACCCAAATCACCATTCGTTGGACCAAAGTGAAACTTCTGGTGACCTACAAGGTTGTGCCGATGAACACCCGCAGTCACTTGAAATCTGCCAAGAATTGACGGTAACTGGGAATGCTAAGCAACCAGAAAGCGTACATCATGTACTTATACACCCTGAAACAGATTCTTATGCAACAGAAGAACATTGGAATAACAATAACGTGCAAGCGCTGCCAACTGATAACAGAAATTTTATCTCAACTGAACATGCGCAAAGTAAGTCTGACGACGAAACCAATGGTGGTCAAAAGTCTTCAAGAACACACAGAGAGTCAAATGCGAATGACAAAGCTCAGGCAAGTAATGCAGGTGATGCCGTACCGATGACTGTGCATCCCCAGGGCGAAGAATCTAAAGACATAAGTCCACCCTCAGTTAACGATACGGCCAAGCCAAATTCACACAGGAAGTCAGGCAACGACAATAGTTCTCACAGTTCATTAAGGACAAACTCAGAGTCTGGAACAGGAGAACTATCAGTTGGCAATGAAGACAACTTCGCTATGATGACTGCGCGGCCGTCGGATGAAGAATGTAAAGAAACAATTACACCATCAGTGGCCGATACGGCCCGTACAAGTTCTCACGGGAAGTTTTGTAACGAAAATGATGGTCGTGGGAGTGTAAAGGGACAGTCAGAGTCGATTACGGTTGGTAATGCATCGGTTGTCAATACAAATAAAGCCGTACTGATGACTTCACGTTCGTCGGCCGACGAACCTAAAGTCACAGTTTCACCATCCATCGACGATACCACCCAACAAAAACCACAGGGAAAAAGAGACAACGAAAATGGTGTTCATGTGAGATATTTAAGAGCCCACTCAGAGTTCAATACAGATGAAGACATTTCGGTTGATAATGAAGATGACTCAGCAAGGATGACTGCAAGTCCGTCAGCCGAAGAATTTAAAGACACACGTCCACCATTAGTCAACGATACGACACAACCTAACTCCCTGGAAACCAGAGGAGGGACTGATTCACCAGTAGAGTCACCACCAGTATCGCATAAAGAAATACAAATTGTAATGAATACTGGTATGCAAGCTATGTTCAATTTGACACTGCAATCGGGTACCAATACTAAATTCTCAGTTGGTAGCAATTGTGTGCCTGATACTAATAGTGTCGAAATGAACAATCAAAGTACAACACGCGAACAAGGCCGTATTGACAACAATCAGAGGAAGGATACGGACAGTCAAAGATTCATCAGAATGAAACGCCTAGAAAGGTATGCTGCGGGAACTCAAGATACTGAACCACACACCGTAGCACAAAGTACTTCTCCAACAAAACAAGATGATAACAGAACTAAAACTGTCCACGGTTGTAATACCCCAACGAAACCATTAAAAGCAAAAGTCTTCAAAAAGCCTTTATTCGAGCTATCGGGCGATTCAGTTGAAAATAATAAGGCCCATTCAAGCGGTGCCATTGATTCAACCGTGGATCCAACTTATGATGATCAGGGTAATGTCAAGAAAAAGATGCCAAGTGCAATGAAATTTTTGCAAAGTAACCCATCTGTGCCTAAAGAAGACACACATGATTCAAAAAGACAGCGCGCAGAGAACGCTAAAACTGCGCTAATGGTGATGATGAAAACAACTCAACATGCAAAGAATAGTTCAAAACGAGATAAAAACGGCGACGTAGAATCTGACCATGATGATGAACACACAATGCCTACTTTATTAAGAGACATTCTGCAAACTGTAGTAGGGGGGCAATCAACCGGCATAGGACCTCTCTCACGTGGTAACAAAAACCGAGCACTCTCTTCTGAGAAGAAACCAGCGACCATGCGTTTCTTAGAACGACGGAAAGTTAAAGAGGAACGCCTCTCGAAAAGTGAGTTTGATGCTATGCTCGGCCTTACTTCTTTACTACAAAGTGGCATTCCTACCAAGCCTATACAAAAGGAATCTAAATCAAGAAATAAAAACATAACACCAGCAAAAGGTAAAAGGAACAATGCACAAACCACCGTAGAAGAAACAATTTGTACAACAAGACCGCCTGAAGTTAAACTAGATTTAAAGTCATCTTTGACTGTGTCGAGTGAGAGTACCAAGACTGTGTCAGAGGTTGGGGAACTTTCGACGGCAAAACTTCGCCACGAGGCATTTCGACTAATGAAACAAGACCAAACAGGAAATCAACCTAAATGTACAGGTAAGGGAAATATGATGCATAAATACAAACGATATATATTTTACAGGGTTATGAATATTTTATTGCACGTAGGATACTAAAATACGATCTTGCATACATTCTACAAACACGAAAATGCAAAAGTTCGCCACAAGGCAGTTCGTCAATACTGAAACAGAACATATCTGGAAACATAATGTATACGAAATATACGAAGTGTTTCGTTCGTAACTGTAAATAGCCACGTTCTTACACGGAACTAGTAATTAATTAAGAAACATGTTACTATTCAGATGACCAACCATCTTTCTTTGTAATAGATCTAGCATTAATTGAAGGAAACCTTTACCGGTAACTAATGTGTTAAACTATTATAGTATACATGTTCATTTGTACCTTGCTAATTAATAATATTTCAAATTATTTTTCGTGAATGAAAGTTTTCATTTTGCATGCTTGGGGTTGCTTACAGCTGTATGTGAGCTTAACGCGAACTGTTTCGATTAGCACCTCTTCTCGAACAGTTAGTTGAGTCGTTACTTGTGGTCAATGTACGTTATGATTTCTGTGATCGACAATGATTGCTGACTTCCATGAGTTTTTATAATCCTTTAGGTAACGATCAGCGCCAGTACCATTTCAACGCATTTGGCGTATGTCACGACTTGGGATTGAACCAAGAATCTGTGTAGTTCCCGAGACTGATGCACCGATCACTGGGATTTTGGTCAAAGTTATGTACAATTTTACACGAATTTAAGAACAACTTATATGATGCATTGCTGTATATTTAAGATACGAACTATTTTGTTTTTAGCCTGTGGTCGACCTGAATGTGAAGGTCAAAATATCAAGGAGATGAAAACAATGGTACGAATGGCGAAGGAAAATGGATATGAAATCCGCGATGTTTCTCCGGATGGCAACTGTATGTTTGCTGCGGTAATTGATCAACTCACTATGTACGGTGATGCCAGGTTCGATGCGAAATCTCTCCGTGATTCTGCTGTGTCCTGGTTAGTTGAACACCCATACTCGAATGACGGAACACATTACAGTAACTTTATGTCCTGTGAATGGCAGGTGTACCTCCAGAAAATGGTATGATTTACAATTGTATTTAATGTTATTACTTATATCATCATCATCGTCTTCAGTGATTGCCTCACTTTATTTTTGATGAGTTAATTAAAAAGACATAATACATTTGTCTAGATGGATATCGCTATTTCGAAATGCTGCAGTATCTAACAGAATAACATTGTGCTTACTGGGTGTTTGAACATTAGCGTCTTCCATCAAACCCGATCACCATACAACTACATCCATATTTCATTTTCGTTTTATCACTCTAACAAACGATTAGTAACACAGAAAGCATTCTTCGAAGGTGGATAACATAAACTGTTTTTAGAAACATACTAGTATTCACAGCTAAACTATCAAATGTTTCAAATAATTTCACTGTCACACTTTCACGAATATTTTAAAATCATAATTATGAGACATCATCGGGGCCAAAAAATCAAATATCATTCTTTACTTTTGGCATAGTTATTTTCTGTTTCACTGATCATTGTTGAGGATCTTATGTAAGATTGATTTAGTATATGGTCAGATAGGTTTCCTCGTCAAAAAAAGTATTTATTATTAGTATTATTATATTGTCATGCACTTCTTGTAGTATGCAGAAGGTGAGTGGGGTGACCATTTGATACTTGGTGCTATTGTTGAAGTTGTTGGACATACTATCAAGATATTTCATGTACGTGGTGATAAGTCATTCTGGACAGTCCTTAAACCGACTTCCGTTGACATATCCAATGACGGCATTCATCTGGTACTTGGACTGGTTGGAGAGTTCCATTATACCAGTCTTAGACCATCTGGTAAGATTTTCTCTTAAAATATCTCGTATGAGTATATTGTAGTATTTATAACGGAGAAAACCTCTGTTTTAAGTGACTTTGTCAATTCATGTGGTTTTGATGTATTCGAATATAATGGTTACTTCTTTAGTATGACTTTACGACATGTTTATCCTATATCGGCAGAATAAGTTGCTCGTGGTAGCATGGTTACTTTATTTTGTCACTAAGTCATTGTTTTATTCTGTTGTTATTGATATTTATAATTGTATGAAACTAGATGCTGCCACATCTTATGTACCACCACTGACGTCAGGACCGGGAGTAGCTGATGTAACAGACATGAGAACTATCAAACTTGAAGGTAAGCATTTGGTTGGCATTCAACATAGACCAACGATCTTGGTGTCACGGTTTTTTTGTTGTATTTCTTTGCGAATCTAGGTCACCCTGCTCATTTACAGCGGGGACTTGGTCGTTTAATGTTTTCGTTTGGTTTCGTGTGGGTATTGCTCTGTGTAATTATGTTATGTTATGTTGCTACTGTTTTCTGAGATTGGTTAGTAAGTTGAGTACTGCATTCCTTGTATGATTTCATAATATCTGAATTGGACCAATAAAACATGGACACTAATTATCTGAATAGAAAAAGTTACATTCAAATTACATGGTAAATTAAATATATTAAAGTTTGTGTCTATTAACAGGAAGGTATTACCATAAGAACTTCATTTACTTGCTAATGGTTGATTTGGAATATTCGTTCGTTACAGTTGTATATACGAGATGACATCCATTGCGTCTTATGTAGTTATACTATGTTGTGATAATACACATTGTAATGTCTTCATATTGCATTTCTTTTATTTTCAAGGTGGTGAAACGATAAACATGTTTCGTGATGATTATATTGACACAATGAGTGAGTTTCCGGTTGCACATTTCTCATATCTGTTGAAAACAGTCATACCAATGAGATACGTGGACGCTGCAGCATGCTATTCTTCAGAGTTGCTTGACTCAGTGAGCGCAACATTTAGTGACGTAAGAAACTTATAATATTTGTTTACTTTATGTTGGCTAATATTTTCCAACCATTGTAGCATATATAGATATTGTGTAAGATTATCATAACCACAGTAAAAGATGGAACTTTTTATGATGGAAAGCATGTAATCTCCCTGATCCTGTAATTGTTAGTTTAATTAAAGCATTCGGTCAGGTAGAATCTGGAAATCACTTTGTCTGTAATCAGTGAATATTGATAACTGACTTAGGTAAAAACGTTTGTAATACGTACAATCATTGTTCTTGTGTATGCATGTTGTATTTAACATTCAATGTTTTTGTATTGTATGTTTTCAGTGTTTTTCTGTGTTATTTGTATTTCAGATGCGTGCCTCTGGCTGGGATGCTCAAATATATAGCACTGCAGCTGATGGCGTGTTTCATCCAAAAATATTTTCCAATGCAAATTATCAAGGAGATACAAATGCAATGGTTGAAACAATGATGATTGCGTGTAAAAAGTTTGATTCCTATTATACATTACATTTTGAAGAATTGTACCCAGGATTTGGCAGGATACGGGGTCCTTTGGGTTTATCACTTCCAAGTGAGGGTATAACCATGCCCATTGGAACAAACTATTCACATTCGGGTTATGCGAGTTACATATGTACAAAGGCATCAGGGATGTTATTTAGGACTTGGCCCGACTCAGCCAAGTCATGGATTAGTCGAGCTAGACAAGAAAGTTGGCCATCTGTCGAAACAGTTAACTCGATAGTAGCTGACGGATTTACCGTTGTTCCATTTTGCCGTTCAGCGAGTGTTGATCCTTTGAACGAATGCCAGATTGTATTCGTATCAGCTGAACACACATTGTTCCATGAAGCCATTTCAAAGTATCAAAAGCATTGCTTCATCATGTTCATTGCTCTTTGTGTCCAGACAATGCATGATAACAAATCCATCTCGTACAGACATTTTAAAAACATATTCTTCTATGCATGTGAAAGAATTCCATCAGAATATTGGCAAACACACACCGGTTCGTGTGTATTATACATGTTAGATTCGCTGATGCACTGCGTCAAGTCTCGGAATTTGCCGAACTACTTCATCGACACATATAACATGATTGATCATCTGACAGATACAGAGATTCGAGATTTGGACGAGAGACTAGTTCTACTCCGATCACAGCCTGAATTATTTTTGAAAAACATCAATAGCAATTTGGAACGCCATAAACTAATAGATACCTTGATTGAACGTGTGTCACAAAATATTCCACAATTTACTGCGTACCTGGATTTGAAAACGACATCACTAAACGTGTTTGTTCCCGCTTCAATTGAGTTAGCACAAGGTTACATAAAGATACAACAATACGATATTGGCTACGAGTTGTTGTCTAGTGCATTCCAAGAACGATTGTCAATAAGCTCGTGTAACGAAATGGTTCCATACCAGATGTTTATCACTGCGGCTGTCAGTGGTCTAGATCTTGAATCCCAAGTTTGGTTCTGTGCGTACACGGACAAACAACTTGAAGGTCAACTGTCGAAGTCTTTGATCAGAGAAACCTGCGGTGATTTAGAACTTACAACAATACAGAACATATTACCATCAGATATCTGCGGTTCGTTCGCCAACACTGAAGTTCCAAACCAATATGCAGCGACACCATGTGCGTTTTGTAATGCCTTTGTGCGATTTCTGTACAGTATACAGAAAATGTCAGATGTTTCGTCGGTTCTTCAATACTGTCACCGTGTATTTAAGGACAAACGCCAAAGAGGTGGAGGAAACAACGCAGCGCAACATGTAGATTTTAGTGGGTATAACATGTTCCAGATCTACACCGGCATGTTTTGGGTTAACCACCAACAGGGTCAATTACAAGCTTTCAAGTCTGTTCTTCCAGAAATGAAGTTTGTCTGTCAACAAATCAGCACAAGATGGGCTTACGAGTGTTTGAAATACATCTACAAATCACTTGGCGATGAGATGAACATGTCTTCGACAGATGAAACATGTAAACAGCTTCCAGAGGACCAAAAGGATGGACATTTCGTCAACTTATTCCACTCGTGGCCTCGTCGATACCCGATGAGTTATTAGCGATATGTGAATAGTAAACATATCATGATGTGTGTACACAAGCGTCGGTTGATTTCTAGATTTCTCTGACTTAGAATGAGAAGGTCGTATGTACGAAATCGACATTTTGAGAAAACAAGAACAACTTGTATGAAATTTACTTTTTACAAGACTTATTTTGGTCAACATGACAAGTTCCAAAGTTCATGAAAATATGATCATAAGCATCGCCTTATGATGCAGATTTGAAATATGTATCAGTCTTATAAGGTCGTAAGTAACTACACGTACTTAGGTACGACCGTCTCATTCATAGCCAGCGATGTGACCACACATTTTAAACGTAATGATTTGTTAAATAATACGAACATGTATGTTTTTATTATGTTATAGTATGTATTGTCGATTCAGAGATGTCTGTCAAAACCGCAATAATGTTCCATTTCTGAATAGCTAATTGCAGCAAGTATAACCACTACGCGATAGGACCATCAGCTGTTTAATCATTTAAGTGTATTATTGATGGTAGAATTTAATCCTGACACACCTTTAATACTCGACCGGGGTGAATGTTTGTTTACGGGGTTGTGACAGAGGTCTTTGAATCAACTATAAGTCTCTTCATAATCTGACATTTAATGTGTCAGCCTGTTACGACTATGCGTGTTCCATTGAATACATATATGTGTATATTATGTAAACTTCATGTTGTACATAGTTTATGATATGTTATGATTTGACATTTCTTTAAATATTATTCTTTTTTGTATGACCAAAAGGGTGAACGATTGATATGCTTCAGACATAGTATACGTGTACATTGTTTTAGTATTTATTACTCTAAATAAAAAAGCTATAAATGGCTATGAAGTTATGTTATGAATCAAATTTATTATTAAGGGTGAATAATCGTGTGTGTAAAACAGGGAGGTGGTTCTTAACGCACAGTAAGATACGTGTATACGCCTAAAGCGGTACTAGGGATACGTACATAGCGTCATCCACCACCGTAATAGCTGGGTGCGATATAACTTCATATGGAGACGGTCGCAAGTAAGTACTTCTTGCGACCTTATAAGACTGATTCATATTTAAAGTCTGCATCAGAAGGTGTTTCTTATGAGCAAATTTTCATGAAAATCGGAACTTGTCATGTTAACCAAACTGATGCTTAAACAGCGTTATTACCATGAATATGGAGTAATATTCAGACATTTTATCCATGTTCTTTCAAAACATCGATTTTGTACTTACGACCTTCTCATTCTAAGCCAGCGATATGTATACGTGTTCATTTGATATATACGTATGACCAAATTTAAGTAACGGGTTTCATTCATTCACGATGATCAGTTGACATGAACAGTTTTCCTTGTAGTATTTATTGTACTGAAGTTTGTTAAGGGTCAGCAAACCAATTTGCATGTCCCTCTGTTCAAAACTGATTAAGATAACGTTGTGAAAATGTTCAAAATTTCATAATTTATTCTTTTGCTACTCAGTTTTCGAAAAGTGTATGTGTTTAATACGGTATACATTGGTATAATGTGGTCATTTTCCAGATACCTGGATAACCCATATAAGTAAAAATCTAAGTTGCAGGAACATTATGAAAAGTTGTGACCCTTTTATATATTTTCATATTAAATAGGACCCTACAGGTCAAAATTGGAATACACTTTGTTATCCAAAAGGCTTACATGAACCATAAGTATTTTAGTGAGATTGCACTTTTCTGCACTTAGGCATCACGTTTTCAAGCAATGTTTTTTGTTTACAATGTTACAGATGTAACATCTTTCTGAAAAGTCTGTCAGTCCAACTTATTCAATGTTGCAAAATATTCACACACAAGATATGTTGACCATCACATTTTGAGTAGTAAAGAACTAACCAGCTTTTCCCAATAGTCAAACACGGAACAGTGTTCTCTAGTGACCAAAATTGTTCTATCTTAGTACTGAGTTACTTAAATGTTTGGCTGAATTTGACACAGGGGTCATACATCGAGAGTGAATTTCGACTACGTGTGTTAGAGTCTGTCAATGATACGTAACATTCATGTACCGTAGTATCATTTGAAGGTGACTCTTTCAAAATGTAGCTGAATGTTTCTCTAGCAAGACCAATACAGACAGATAAAGAACATGCGAAGAAAGATGTTTTCCTAATTCGTAGACTTTATTAATTAATTCTATCTACAAATGTGTATACAGTTTCAATGCCTAACAAATACAGAAATCGTTGGTTAATTAATATCCCATACAGACTGTGACAAGGAAGTTTGCACATGTACGGACGTTTCTTGTTTAATTATATCCGTATTTATTTTTCCTTCTGTATCATAGAAATGTTTAGTTCCATGTACATGCATCACAAAAGACTATTGAATCAAAAGGACATACAGCTGACAGCTTCATTTGGTACAATGTCATTGTGTGCAGATTGTTTCTCGTGTAGATACCGTCAACTGTTTGAATAACTGTTATGCCGAGTTATATCGTCGACTTAGAATGAGAAGGTCATAAGTATAGCTAGTTTGCGATAGAAAAAAATCATGTTTTTTTTAAACATTTCTCTTTAATTAAGAAACCTACATACGTATATGAAATTTTGCACGAATAAATGAAATATATCTTCCTAGTACACACTGAAATTTCAGCAACATCAGAATTCAGTTAAAAAACTTTTGTTCATAAGTTCTATGTAACATATTTGTAGTTTTGTATGAAATATCAAGTTAGAAGACTTGATACCTGCAATTTTACCAAAATCTGATGAATAGATTTTCTGAAATGTTACAAAAGCATGATTTTTTTCTATCGCAAACTAGCTATACGACCTTTTAATAAGACTTGATACATTATTTACAAGCAGCTTTAAAAGGCGCTTTTTAGCCTTACTTGATAAAAATTGAAATTGTCACTTTGAAACAGCTTGTTATACTGTATGTAAAGAGTACTTTTTGGACAATATTTTCTTGCTTTCTCTTTCTATTGATTTGGCACTTAAGATTTTCCCATTCTGAGCCAGCGATATTTGAGATTCCAAGCAAAAGCATTACATAGGTTAAAAGCAGAGTCATTGGTGATAACATGACATTTCAGTAGTTTAGAAGTCAACGCTTCATGCAAGATATACAGCAACTGGTGTATGGTATTAATTTGGTGCTCGTGTTAATGCTATTTAACCCCCCCCCCCCCCCCAGTAAATCATAACATTACGAATGACCAAGTTATACCAAGATCACCCGTAATTTCATTGTATCCAGGCCAGACATCACGTGATAGTTTATACCATGTCTTCTCGGCTTCTAGGTCATTCATCACGGATTCTATGGAAGCTAAAGCTGTCTCCGACAACAGGCGGCTAACGATCACAACGTGACCACCTGTAAAACAATGTAAAAATAATTGTATATACATATAGTTTGACCAGATTGAACTGAGACCTTTTGCATAATTTGTTCAGGTCCGGAAAATTCCGAAGTTATAAAAACATATAATTACAAATATCTTTTCTATCACCAAACTAGAGATGAACTGTTTAGCAACCCAGATGTAGTCTCGCGTGTATCTTCGGAAAGAGCTAGGGCATCGCGCCCGGATACCTTGTATCACACCTCTGTCTCTTCCACCTGCTGTCCCTTAAGCAAAACACAGGACCCATTTGAAATAAGTGCTTGCATTCATGATTTATCCTTGACCGAAAGGTTTAAATATCTGACCTTATTGAGTGACTACAAAATAACAATCTTTAGTGGCTCAGTGGGTAAGAGTACGTCTTGTAGACAACAATGTAAAGGGTTCGAGGCTCGCTCAGTGTAGAAATACGTTTGTAGTTTACTCTCCCATTTTTTCTTTCTTTGAAACTGTGCTATTCGTGAATCAAAACCATTCCTATTTGTACATAGACAAAACACACAGTCATATAATTTCTATCTGTTACCTATGCTCAGTCAGTTCATTCATACAGGACGGCAAATATACGTGCTTGGCAACATTTAAATAACGTTACTTGTACTCTGAAGAAAAGCAACTTTTACTTGCACTTGTGGGCTTCTTCGAGAACTTAATATGCAGGCGTGTTTGGAATACACAGTCAATACACTGGAGACAGTAAATCCGCTATTCGCGCTACTTAAGGGTTTATCGTTTCAAAGATTTGCAACACAAAATCGAGATAAGCAGTGTACATGACCAATCAAGCAATTCAATTATGTTATATGATCTCTGATTTTACATTAGTTTTGTCTAAATAGCATTTAATAACTTAATTAACTAAAATATTATTCAAGGAAAAAAATAGAATTGCCTAACGCTTACACAAGATTTGAACCACTAACAATTGGTTCAACTAACTGACAAACATCTACGCGGCTTAGCCGACTGAGCTAATGAGCTATTTGGTGAATTAACTCCTTATAAAAACTGATAAAGAAAATAGGTATAATATTGAGAATAATCTTACGTTGGTTCGTTCACAAAACTGGGGATAAAATACTAGATAATTGTACTGTGCTTCGTTTATTTAAGCACTAGTCTACAAAGTCTAAGAGTATTTTGAAGCAAAATTGAGTGCAACGGTCCAAATGGCAATATTTCTGTCCACCAGGTATGCGATATTTAAAAATTTCATGGACTTCCGGTTTGATTTACATGAAAAATGTGTTATTTCTCATTTTAGAGGAATTCTTTTGGAACTATACTCTAAGACTTTGTAGCTTAGGTATTAATATACATTTCTGACTTCTTCATTCTGAACGAAACTTATCACATTGCCGTGTTGGACCGGGTTTATTTTCCCTATATATTTCTATTGTTCTGGGGCGTAGCTGTTTGTCCATTTTCAATAAATGATGAACCCTTAAGCTTCTTGGATATATGTAATTCAATAATACAAAATAGAATACAATAATACAGAAGAAACCCATATACGAACGTAAACGGGCACCAGTTTGATATATGAACATTGATTCAACGTTAAAAAGTTAAAACAATGAAGACACATTTCAAAAGTTTACGATAAGTATAGAACCTACGACCTTTGAATTGCAAGGGGAAAACGTTTTTACAGCACTACTCTGTGTGCATATTTTTTGTCTATTATATCCGGATATTGGTACAAATAAGGAGATAGCAGTACATTACGGTGTTCCGTTTGGACAAACGTATTTTTTTTGTGTCTCCCTGAACCGCGATGCACGATGGTACGATGGTGAAAATACGATGATACGATGGTACGATGGTGAAAATACGATGATACGATGGTGAAAATACGATGGTACGATGGTGAAAATACGATGGTACGATGGCACGATGGTGAAAACGCGATAATATCATCGTGTTTTCACCATCGTACCAATGTGTTTTCATCATCGTACCAATGTGTTTTCACCATCGTACCAATGTGTTTTCATCATCGCACCATCGTGTTTTCACCATCGTACCAATGTGTTTTCACCATCGTACCATCGTGTTTTCACCATCGTACCATCGTGTTTTCACCATCGCACCATCGTGTTTTCACCATCGTACCAATGTGTTTTCATCATCGCACCATCGTGTTTTCACCATCGTACCAATGTGTTTTCACCATCGTACCATCGTGTTTTCACCATCGTTCCATCGTGTTTTCATCACCGTACAATCGTGTTTTCACCATCGTACAATCGTGTTTTCACCATCGTGTTTTCACCATCGTACCATCGTGTTTTCATCATCGCACCATCGCCTTCCGGCGATCATGCACAGTGAATCACATTGATGTACTGTTCATGCACATATCAACAATGGGCTAAACTCAAATTTGCCTGCGATAATAGCCTGCAATAACTCCAGCCTGCAATAAGAAGTTAAGTACCACTAAATTCACGATGGTGAAAATGCGATGGTACGATGATGAAAACACGATGGAACGATGACGAAAACGCGATGTTATTATCGCGTTTTCACCATCGTGCCATCGTACCATCGTATTTTCATCACCGTACCATCGTATTTTCACCATCGTATCATCGTGTTTTCACCATCGTACCATCGTACCAATCGTATTTTCACCATCGTATCATCGTGCATCGGGGTTCAGGTAGACACAAAAAAATACGTTTGTCCAAACGGAACACCGTAGTACATAGTAAATAAACATACACATCGAATACATCCGAGTACAGATGGACGCACTTTTGGACTTTGATGAGTGTCAGCTTACTCTGGTCAAGATAAACATGACTTTTTTAAATCTTTTTTTATCACTTCATTAACATACACTTATCACGAAAATACCGCACTATTCCATTTCATGTCTGATGTTGTTTAGGTTAGCCGAGAGAGGCGAACTATGCCGGTTAAATAAAAGTTCCGGTGAAAACCGGTTCCGGATAAACAATTCTATATACAGTATTAATCTGCAAAGACTCGTATTATAACCCGTGTTTTCAAGACTGAATGTTGATCTCCACAGCAAAGATAACTCGTGACTGGTCCTATATTTCCCCAACTTCTACGGTTATCTGTATACATAACCATCATCAGAAACTTTAGCGTAGCTTTAAGTTTGGATAGATCTTATTTAGTGAACACCTACTGAACCATGTTTATGTTGTTATTGATACAATTACTCATAATAATTGAAACTTAATGTTGTTGTAAATATGCGTCACGAATGAATAATACTGTATGGTTACAAGGAAAATATAAATGTAAGATTGTATGTATGATATGAATAAGTGCAATGAATACACGTACATGTAAATTGATTTAATGCTGGATTCTGTCGAGCATTTCGTCTGTATGTTTTAAAATGACGTTATGAAAATAATATGTGTTTTATGTTTCGTTCTTTGTTCAGTGTGTGTTCTTACACTTACAACATACTTGTAATTCGATCTATTATTTATTTTTTGCGTAAGAAGTTACGAACCATGTAACATATTCATGCATCACATAAAGGTAAAGCTCATGGTGGTACCGTATATTTTTGGACTGCAAGATATGTGACACATGCATGTGAAAAGATGCACAATAGAACTTGACACGCTGGCGTATACAGAATCCGAGCAACATGCAAGTCATTTGTCTCCCTGTGTTCCATACAAAAGTTAGTATACGTTCTATGTACGTTCTGTATTTATTGACATATAGACACATTGTTTACACGCATAACTTTGTGAATTTGACACGAACCTGACCTTTTTATTAGCATAATTTTACAACCGACATATTGTTTGTATTTATAACCTCTGTTGTATGTTTCATATTCGGGGAGTATCACGATGACGCTCGGGATATAATACAACCACAAATTTGAGATTCCGATATTTCACGATTTGCTTGCAGAAAATAATATATTCAAAGCAAGAACCTTGTGATATATTCATGCATAAAAGTCAGGTTCATATCAAATTCGTCAAGCTATATAGTGCTGAATAGTTCTGAAAATCTTACCTGGCTTGACCATCCTTGCCATGTCTGGTATCGCGTCAGGGGACATATGTCCGGACTCAGCAAACACAGAAACTGCCGTCACAATATCATAGGAACCTGAATCAATAATGTGATATAGAAGTTCTAAAGCACAGAAACTGCCGTCACAATATCATAGGAACCTGAATCAATAATATGATATAGAACGTCTTAAAACACAGAAACTGCCGTCACAATATCATAGGAACCTGAATCAATAATGTGATATAGAAGTTCTTAAAACACAGAAACTGCCGTCACAATATCATAGGAACCTGAATCAATAATGTGATATAGAAGTTCTAAAAACACAGAAACTGTCGTCACAATATCATAGGAACCTGAATCAATAATGTGATATAGAAGTTCTTAAAACACAGAAACTGCCGTCACAATATCATAGGAACCTGAATCAATAATGTGATATAGAAGTTCTTAAAACACAGAAACTGTCGTCACAATATCATAGGAACCTGAATCAATAATGTGATATAGAAGTTCTAAAACACAGTAACTGTCGGCACAATATCATAGGAACCTGAATCAATAATGTGATATAGAAGTTCTAAAACACAGAAACTGCCGTCACAATATCATAGGAACCTGAATCAATAATATGATATAGAAGTTCTAAAACACAGAAACTGCTGTCACAATAATATCATAGGAACCTGAATCAATAATGTGATATAGAAGATCTAAAACACAGAAACTGTCGTCACAATATCATAGGAACCTGAATCAATAATGTGATATACTAGTAGAAGTTCTAAAACACAGAAACTGCCGCCACAATATCATAGGAACCTGAATCAATAATGTGATATAGAAGTTCTAAAACACAGAAACTGCCGTCACAATATCATAGGAACCTGAATTTACGATACTGTATACACACTCTGTAATAATTATATTATGTGTATCACAGTTGATTGAAGATAAGAGAGGCGTCAAGTTCCGATTTTTCGAATGATGAACTTGTTAACGCAAGTTTAGTGAAATATTTTGAGATATAGTTTGCAATAGAAGTCAAAATTCTAACGTTTAGTATGAGGCAACATCTAAACAACTCATCTGTGTGGTAAACGTTAGTAAGGTGGAAAACACATCTCAAACGTTTAAGAAAGAATCACATGCCCCAAACTGAGAATCGAAAGAGGGACTACTTGAGCCGTATTCAGTGAGCATTATCCACTGAACCGTCGTGTCAAACTGTTACTCGTTTAATCGAAATATCCTGTTTGAATTAGGAAAATATTGCCATAAACGCTTTATAAATAAGCGTGTATCCATGTAAACTACATACATGTACCTGTTTTGATGCTACTTGTCTCCTCAGAACTTACACGCTCCGCGTAATAATTTCTATATCGATTTAGTTTCTTCGCTTTGTTCATCATATGTACATTTGGATCTAATGCATCGATATGTACGAACCCAAGTTCACTCAACTGTAAGAAAAAATAAGCCAAACACTTTTAAAAGTAGTCAATTTTACTAATAACCCAAACACTTTGTCTTTTTAAAGTAGTCAATTTTACTTATATTAATAAATAATACTTAAACGTTGAATTCTTCGATTGGCAGATCTTCAGTTAATAATAATAATACTGATAATGATAATGATAATGATATTGATAAAGACTTTATTTAACGAGGAAACTTATTTGACAATATACTAAATCAATCTCAACAATGAACAGTGAACTAGAAAAAATAACTATGCCAAGTCAAAAGAGTTTTATACCGACTATACCATGGACATACTACATACTATAGAGATATAATTGTCAGACACTATGGACATGGCATAGACTAAATCATCAATCCGATTAATTATGTGTATCTTACAGTATAAAACCGAGTGGTAAACATTTGAAAATCCCTACAGTCCAGTTAGGATATGGTGACAGTGACGTCATCATTTATGTGTACCCAAAAGATTAAAACCATTGCTTAAATGGGTAGAGTTTAGTTTGGTATTGGACTGTTAGTATAATCCTTTATACTTGTTTTTACACTGTACTAGTGGATTTTTCCACTGCGTCACTGGATTTTTATCCTAACTGAACTGTACATAGGTGTATGTACTGTTATTGAACTTTTTTTGAACTGGATAAGATGCTTTCTCCGTTTAGAGTAGGCGTAAAAACTTGCTCAACAAGACTTTGATGCTAAAATAGATATGCGTGGCCATTTATTCCTTATGTACTGCAACATTGATGATCAGGAATTTGTATTTATTTGATCTTCATATTTTTGGTCAATAATCGTGTAGTTTTGCTGAGAGCGGTATGGTGGAAAATAATAAATGTATATACTGCCATGCCAACCAGACCAGTACCAGCGCCAACATCCAGAATCTGTACACTATGTCGTGTCTCTGACGGATAGAGATCAGCCACTGCCTTAGCTAGAACCATGTGACTCGATACATTTGTGGCATACAGCAACTGCAAAAGAGGATATTTGGTTTAGTAAGAGTTTAGAATTCAAAATGACGTGGCATTGTCTACGAGTTGGAAACATCATCCGCTGTAACGGCTGTGTCACACAACGCACATACAATTAGTAGTTGTTTTACCGCGAGATCACACCAACTGCAAAATTTTAAAACGGAATATTCAAAATTCCTTGTAAATATTTTTCACAATACGTACCAATGTGTTTAGTCAAATAAAAAATGACCATTTACAACCAGTGTGATTCTGTGATGCAATTTGTTATCGATTTATAATTTCATAACTTGTAAAACAAGTTAGCCAACTGTTATGTAAAATTGACCTATGTGGATGTAAAATAAATTGAAAATATTTTCGTTATGATTCCTTTTAGTTTTTGTGCCGTTTGGGACCTAGACGTTAGGTGCGCCATTTCATATACCGCAGACGCGGCGAAATAGGTCGGGTATGTCATTTCTTGTAATGAACGTAAAACATGCGCTGAAGCAGTTAAAAAGTATTATTTAATGCTTATCGGTGGTTAACGACGGAATAACGGTGAATTATTCCCCGATAATTTCACTGTTCATAATTTCACAGTTCATAATTTCACGCAAACGGACTATTTTTTTAAAAACAAATTTCCCCGCCGCCAAAAATATAATAATGAGCATTTTCACTTGGTCTCTTAATCTTTAACACATAACAGAACATTATATGTACATAAACTTAAAACAAATGGACGAAATTGAAGCCATTGCAGAAGAACTACCTGATTGCAACTCGACGCATGCATGGCGGGAAAAACGACGTCACGCAAAACATTTCAGGTATGTAGTGGAGTATTTCCATCATTTAAGCTATTTGAAGCATGAAATAAATAGAATATTAGTAATTTACCGTGTATGGTCGTTTGATAATTCACCTCGTGAGAAGCTGACTTATATTTTCACTCGTGGCTACGCCACTCGTGAAAATATTACATCAGCTGCTCACTCGGTGAATTATCAGCCGATCATAAACGGAAAAATACAAATATCCTCTATATATTTAGTGTCAAAATGTCCCTAATGAATGTTCCTAGCAATAGGTAAAGGCTAAATAATTTTGTTATCAATAACAAAATGATCATGTAAACTGTTTAGTGTGCCATTTCCCATACCACGGGGATACAGCGCACGTGTGATAAGAATGGTCGAAACTGGCATGTCAATAATACGGGTAAGATGTTATTCATTGATTGTCTATTTTTGGGTTCTTAAACAATACAACATTTTTATTGTCCCGTTTGCATTTAATTCACGAAAAGCAATGTTTCTATTGACACGCTTCAAACATGAGACGTCATCTGGCGTCATTTACACAAATTCGTTAAATGCGTCACAACAAGTTTGTTACAATTTCCGACTTGTGGTTATATCACTTAGCGGTCCCGAGTAATGTGGAATAGTTAAATTAAACATGATACGTCAATTTCTTGCGTGGAGCAATTTGAAATTGAGCGTAGAAGTAACGTTAAATTGGCATTAAACATCCAAATTATAACTTCAATTTTGCCAAAACAATTACTTTTCCCGGACACTCATGTCTTTTGAATGATACGAACACGCTGTTATTACTCGGAATTGGTGTGGCGCTTGTTTTCCTAATATCAGGTTGATCGATTATTTACCTAACAACCGACGAATATATATTCTTTCCAAATGTTATTCCCCACGTGCATGCCAACCGATCTATGATACTGTAAATCATAACGGATCTTAATTGTACTAGAATGGCACTCCTGCATCAATTCCTACACAACTGTATTAATTCAATGCATCAGAGATACTAGGCTGTCATTCGGGCATATGATGGTCATGTCAGATATTGATATGCTACCTTGTTGTTATGAGTAATGAAATAAATGGTTGTTTTGTTAAATATCGATATTATATTTCACAATGGTTATTTACTGCATATGATCGAAAATAGTTTCGTGATTCCAATGGTATATTCGGTTCACTTATTGATGTTTTACTTTAGCAGAAAAATGACAATTACAAAGTCTTGACTTACAAAATTCGACTGGTGATTATTATATGGATGAAACATTTGGCAAGTATAAACTGTAATCGATACAATACAACGAGCTCCCGTGAAACCTTTGACAGAAACCTCTGCACACAATTGTGCAGAACGATCTGTGTAAGCTCTTTGAGTGTTCAATATAAATTCCTAAATAACTTCAGCTAACAATAAGTGATTTGTGAAAAAACTACGAAAATCTTACCTCTTCATATGTTTCTGCTATTCTGTCATAGCATTTCTGTGAGTCTTCAAACGTAACATTATTTCCCTCATATGCTTGTCTATTCTCGAGAATCGCTTCTCGTATTTTTGTTTGTTGGTCCTCTTGTGCATCCATTTTGACTTATGACCTCGGATATTATTTAGATGGGTTCACCTATCTCATTTCTTATGAAATGAAATGTGATATTAAACCATAACAACGAGAATACATATGTGACACGTTAAGATCACAATGTTCACTGATGTGACTATGTAATGCCCAATCCCATTACGTTAGAAATGAATTAAACATTACACTATAAGAATGCGCGTATGTAATATTTGTCATACTCATATCACAATGTTCAATCTGATATTTGTTAACTTCGTGAGGCCCAGAATGATGGTCTTAAGGAAATGAACAGAAAATGCATTTTACCATTTCTTTCAAGTTAAACCTCGTCTTCGTCCCGCCATTTCCACCAAACTAACTGTCCAAATAATTGTGTATGGACGAGCTCGCCCTATAAAGTAGTTTTTCAGATCAAACTCCATTCGACTGTTTTTAAACTACAAATAGTACCTATTGTTTCTAAATTTTGCGGAGCCTTTAACCAAAAACGATCTGTGTAAACACCACGGGATGACGGTGTTTATTCAAGCCGTCAGTGGGGTTACAGCCTCCGAGATAGCACACCATCGGGACTTTCGCCCAGCAGATGTAATGTTGAGATGAATAAAGGTAAACTTTGCAGTTGGTGTCATTTTGCAATGAATGCAATCATCGGCTGATGAATATAATCAGATGATTGTAAACAATTTATGAGATTGGTTGACAAATGGTGTCATCTGCTATGTTTGTCTGTTTTAGTGTGGTCAGCAACATGCGAGTTATAATTACAATAAATGTTACGATAATCAACCATGTGCATATTTTGTAATCTCACAATACTCTTGGAAGTAAAAGCACAAATCTTCGTCACTTTTTAAATCTTTCCTCGTACGGAAGACATTGACATTTTGATCACTACATCAAGAAATATTGAAAATTATATTGAACGTGGATGGGCCGCTTAGTATTGATGTACTATGAAATTTATATGCTTGAGTGAATTAATATTTCATAAATTATAAAACGTGTGTGCACTAAACCATTTTATATTCATTGTGTTAAGTACGAAATAGAGGACAAGAACGGAGACATTTAGCATAATGTCTCTATATTTCTGTTCGGTAACAGATACCTTGGGATCCTTAGCTTGAGTTAATAGGCAATTTATGGTTCAGTTAGGGTTAGGTGACAGTGACGCAGAGGTAGAATCCACTATTACGGTGTAAAAACAATTATAAAGGCTTATACAAACAGGTTTTGTTTTATTTTAATGCTAAACTAACTCTACCTGCTCTGGCAATGGATGTAATCTTTGGGTACACATAAACGACTACGTCATGGGCCAAATATCCTAACTGGACTGTACAAGGCCGTATTTGGGATTTCTAGTTAGGAGCGTATGTAAATAGCTGAGTCCAGTGAGCCACATGACGATTATGTACAACAAACAAACTTACCTCACGTGATCAATCCAGTGGTAAATCCATCATTCCAGTGAAGAAAACTAACACAAAGTCGACTAAATGTGTTACTTCTAAGCGTAATAGTCAACATGACTTGAGCCAGTATGTACAGAGTCCGTGCAATACGGATACAGACACGAAGAAAATGGGCTGTGATCGACCAAAACAAACGGTACAGCAAAGTGGAACAAGTGATGACGTAGACATTAAATAGGACAAATGTGGGGAGAAATCAATAACGATGTTGAACGTTCAGGGACTTATGGGTAAACGATATAATTAATTAGATACTGATGAAATGAAACAACTTTTCAATGATAACCATATATTATTATTTACTGAAACTTGCCTTAATTATCCATTAAACTGTGATGTTGAAGGTATTCATTGTTACATGTTGAATAGGGAAATGATACTGCGTGGGTCGAAGAGAGATAGTGGTGGAATTTTGATATAAGCTGATACTTTGTTTTGAAGCATTATCTAAAGAGCTACATTAATCACATAAAAACATAGCTTATTCTTCGTTTCTTGTGAAAAATGAGTAGCTCAATGTTTTAACTTAAGTCAAAATATTTAAGTTTTCACTTAAGATGCTTTGTAAATGCCACACCAGGTCAATAGCCAACAATTTTTGGTTTGTAGCAATAATTTTTCGCAAGGTAGGTCTATGCCACTGTGATTGCTTTTTGAATTCACACGGGTCACCCACGGAACGATCGTTTAAAAAGGACCTGAACAAAACCAACAAACACAGATATAGATCGTTTACACTGGCAAAGCACCATAAATATAGATTATTCAAAGCTACCTTGGCGAGTCATCAAATGAGGTCAAAATTTAAAATGTGCCCGGTGGATTGGATATACAGTCGGTAGCTACATTTTTGTATGGATAGTTATAATGTTTATTCATTTTTGATGAGGTTATTGACCTGCAAACACATAGTGTTCTCAGGTCATGTGTTACCTGTCACTGGCACCGTTTCTGGACATGGTCACGTTACCTGGTTAACATACACTATTCTTCGCCCAACTGGAAAGGCAAGTAAATATAAATGATACTTTAGACTTCCCAAATATTACTTAAATATTATTCTGTGTAACAAATACTAGACAATGTATCCGTACATGTATACAAGTAACGGTTTCATTATCACGAGAAAGACGTAAGTAATACAGTAATCTAATAACACAATATATCAACAGCGCACTTCTAAAGCTTCCTTTTATATATTTCAGTTTTCTTCGAAACTTCGCAATATAAATATCAATACACAAAAATGTTTCGAGTGTTACAATTGTTCAACAAGGAACACGATCTTGCAAAGTACGATGTCCTTGCCCGGGGAACAACCATACATGCAATTTTTTTATTGTTTCGTAATCAGAACCATCCATTTTGGTAATTATTTTCGCAACCACTGATGATTCTAAAGTATAAAAGAGGACCCAAGGAGGGCACCAAATGGTATTTAAATTGCTACTTTCAGGATCTTCCTGTGGGAATAGCTAGATAGATTTATTTTGGTAAAGGTTGTATGTATGGTTTATTTCGAGAAACGTTAGGCATATTACCCATGAGTTTACAATCAATACAATACATATACAAAAACAATTACAACAGTATACTAGCACACTACCATTCACGAACACATCCTAAATGCACGCGCGCACGCACACACACACACACACGTATACATGTCACACGCATAATAATGTATATTTTTGTCACTACATAAAGCAAAGAATTCTTCAAATATCTTATATGCAATTCATTCAAATATTGGACAATTTAAATATCAAAGTACTACTGATCAGACAGTACTGATGGAAGGCGATACTCCACCGCATGACCAGGGCCCGAAATTACAACCAATACTTACACTCTGCACTCAGAACTCAAATATTGAAATTTTTCCTTTTGAGGGTCAAAGCGACATCTTTTGATAACGAGAAGTTCGAGTTATGTTGAATAGGTGCTAAATATTTTCATTTGCTTGTTTCCAATTGTATTTAGTGTATTTGTAAGCTCTAAGTGTAATTTACCAGTCTGAGTGCACTCAGATACAATACTTACGTTTTTTCCTGATAAATAGTACAAAATAGCAAAAATATGTATCAAACGTTATTTTCAACATTCAAATAATAATTCTATACATTTTCCTTATTTATATTTGCAATCTAGAACAAATAATGGCTTATTATGTAACAATTTCTATTTCTGAGTGCTGAGTGCAAAGTGTAAGTATTGGTTGTAATTTCGGGCCCTGTTGGAGATGTGTAAGGTTTACAGCCTGTCTATTTCTGCCTTCAGGCTGTTCCATAATGCATTTGGGTCAGTTTTGGTTTAGTTGGCGTAATTGTCACGAAACACCTTCATATCACTTTTGAAACCAGCCCAATCAGCCTATCTTGCTCATGGATGTCACCCAAAATCAGTCCTTGAAATCGAGTGTTGGCACAAAAATCAGTATTCATTTGTTTGATTGGTTCATAAATAACAAAATAATTATTTCATTATAAAGTCAAAGCCTTTGTGATTTTTTACAAATTTCATTGCAACATTACTGCCGCTATAACTGAAAAGCAAAATCTATTTTTTTTTCATGAATCTAACATAATTTGTATCTGGTTTCACGAATCTAACATGCAAATGGGAATATTAAAGTCTGGAGGTGTAATGCAAAATGATAATTATAATAAGTATTTTTTCAAGTCCGAAAATCTTATATACCGGTACTCGAAGATGTTATTAGTAGCAATAAATACATCATGAACATAATAAAGGGATACTATCGGTATAAGCTTTTAATCATCATTAAAAGACGTCAATTCATTCAACTTACATATTAACCATCAATAAATAAACCATATATTCAATACAAAGTTAAGATTCATGAAACCAGATTAAACATATTTGACTCAAACATACATAAATCGCAATTTAAGTTTGGTTTATCTTTCCTCCGTATCGTACGATGGTTTACAAAATCAATACGCGGTAAATAGTACTAGCGAAAATAAACTCCGCCTTCAAATAGAATTATATAGTACTGGGGGCGGAGCTTATTAACAGGATTGATAACACACGCACTGCAAACATTGTGATTCAGTGATTCTCATGTTAATTAGAACGTGCGTCAAAACGTAAACAATCAAACTATGCTTCTCAAATGCGGTGCAAATCGAGTCCATTGTAATGATTCGTACAATAAAAAAATCCTTTAAAAAGCCGTATTCTAAAGTCACCTTTACTCAGAAACATTTTGGGCCACAATTTATCAAGTCAAAACGGAGTTACTTCCCTTATGGCTCATATGCTAACTTTGTCAGGAGTTGTGACCGCTGAAAACACAGGCACCCGTCATGTTATGCCCCCCCCCCTGTAGACCCCAATACAACCCAGGTACCACCACCAACCCAAAATATACAAACCTAGCACATATTTCATACATATCAAACCAAATAAAATTGTTTTCAACAAAATATATTACACAGCATGTGGTATAGTATGGTAACACTTGAAGGTATAGAAGTGATGGCATCAGACGAGACACTAGTCTAGTTTCAGAAGGCCGTGAGCGCGTAATTTTCGCACCAGCACATCAGGCCCAGTCTTATTTGTCAGCTGAATCCATCATAATTTCCTATATAACACACTACGACACATTTTCCGAGTGAATCGAATTTTACAAAGAAAGTCCAACCATTTTACCGGATGCACTTGGATAAAAGCCGTCCATTTCGTACAGGTAAGTGTCGTGATCAAGTATATTTACACGCGGCAATGCTTTTAACGGCAAACGTCTTTCCCAGTGACTGTCCTACTCATTATGACCAAATTGTGGCCTTTGGAAACTAAATCAACAGCTAATCATTGTTTGTAATCAACTCCTTTTGACATGTGCGGGGAAGATTGATTCTGGCTCAACTAACTTAGATTTACACGTAACGGGGAACCAACGACACTCCTCCCAGTAATGGACCAATCCACGACACTTACCGTCCGGACCTGTACGAAATGTATATGAACGGTATCTTCTTTTCTGTTGTTCTCTTAACGATGAAGAGTCCGAAGTATCGCGAAAATATCATGCCTTAACTTGTCCTTGTGACACGTCATTTTTCAGTCAAATTTTATCTTTGTTGCGTATTTTTCATTTAAAATTAGTTGTCATCTCCACGGAACTTATATCATTCGATGCGTTATTGTATATTCTTTCTAACGATATGTGTATCATTTACATAGCACCGTCGGATATATTTCAGTAATTACTTGATTAACGGTAACAATCGATCTTTACGAAGTAGTTCGAGTTCTGTTCGTTACGTCATAACGTTGTGATAATGTTAAAATTGCACCTTACGAGCTGCTTTAATATAGAAAAGTTCATGTGATGCATTTAGTATACATTGACATAATGTGGTCACATCACATCAGGTTTTGAAGCAAGGTTCTTTCGTTTACAATTTTGCAGATGCAACGTCATGTTCCTGAAAATTCATTAGTCCAACTTATGCAATTTTGCAAAATATTCACAAAAAATGTTTTGACCCTCGCATTTTGAGTAGCATAGAAGTAACCACCTCTACTAGATAGTCAAACATAGAATACATAGTTTTCTGAATCTTTACGACACTGAATGTTTGGGTGAATATGACAAAGAGGTCATACGTCAACATTGAATGTAGACTCTGTGTGGTGTGCTTGAGTATCTATCTATCCAAAAATCGTAACATTTTACACGTTAAAATATCGCTGGAAGGACTAATTCAGACAGGTCAAGAATAGACGAAAGAAGACGTTTTCACATTGCATAAACTTTAATATCACATGACTTTCCTTGTAGATAGGTTAGTATAGCCAGTACGTATAAAGTTATACGTACCACGTGTACGAGAGGTGTTCAACTTATTTATGAACAAAACATGAACACCGATTGTGCAATATTGAATGAAAATAATTGAAATATCTATTTTAAACCATGCGAAAAAATGTTTTAAGTTGAACATATGATCATCATACATTGTATATTTCATTTGATTAAAGATAAAAACAACAATTTTGTAGATGGTGTTGTTTTTCCTGTTTTTTAGGCAAAATCGCCCTTTTATAAGCATCCACAAAGTGTTGGTAAATTTTTATTTTGCATATAATATAATGAGAACATCAGTAATATTTGTCGTAAGATGCGTTATTAAAGTTCTGTTTCAAGTAATTGTGAAATGGCACCAAAAATTGTAAATTGCCCAACATTGCCAAAACCTACACTATAAAGTTAAATGTTTTTTTTGATATCTATGATGAATCCATTCGCAAAACGTGGAATAGTAATATCTTGAAACTATCAGTGACATTATTCTGGGTTCTGGGAAAATGCGAAGTTCCTACGCTGAAAATCAAGAAAAACATGATTCGCAGCCAAACTTCTTGGACTCTAGAAATGCGAAATAAACAACATTATGTGGAAAAAATGTTTCATTATGGGGAAGCAATGCTGAATCTTAAAGAATGTTATGATAGAATATGGGATGCTATTTTAGAAAAGGTCTCAGGGATAGGGAGAAGTTCATGTTTGTCCAGCTTTGTGTGTTCGCGGCCGTTTTCATGGAAAGACATTGGGTTTGTTGTTATGGAAATACGCACGTCAAAATCAATATCAAATTGACAAAATTGAAGGCTGTGGTTTATGTACGAACCGTTTCAAATCAGGCTTTCCACAAAAAAAGTGTTACGTATCGTTCCTAGTGACTGTTCGAAGAACATAGTGTTTCGTCCAGATTCAGCTTCAAGTCACCATATACAACGCCAAATAAAAAAAACTTAAGAATATAACTTTGGTATATCTTATAACCAAACAGTGGATGTCGAAGTCTTCTCATGCTTTAACAATATAATTTTCCATCTTGTTGATGCTAAAACAACGATTAAAGAAGGACACTGTAAACCTAATTATTACGAGTTTCGGACCTTCAAAACGCAAATAACAACACCCTATACCCTAATGTTGATTATGATTTAACCGTAACGTATTGGCAATTTACAATTATTATTTATACTTCTTGATACACTACTTTATACAATATAATTTTTTTTATTAAATTTCATTGTTAGAGTAACACAATATTGGTGTTCAATTTCTGTTCATAAATAAGTTGAACACCTCTCGTAGTATAAACTACTGGATTTTCCCACTAAATCAATCCATATTTTACGTTTTTAGTGTCGTATGATATAAAGAATCTATCACTCGTTGTCAATTGATATATTAAGACTCATTTTTTAAACATATTTTAAACTCGTTCAGGAAAAATTATTAAGCTCGCCAGAGGCTCGCTTAATAAAATTTCCAAAACTCGTTTAATATAAACTTATTTCAATTGACAACTCTATTTATTTAATTCCATGGACATACGTGTATACTGGAAAAGGACACTTGTCTGACAGCTCCATTGATACGGTGTCACTGTACACAGATTGTTTCTCGTGTAGACACGGTTCACTGTTTGTACAATTGAACGTCCTCGCTATATCGCTTGCTTAGAATAAGAAGGTCGTAATTACTACTTATGAATTTATAAGACTGATACATACTTACAATTAACATCACAAAGCCCTTTTTATGAAACTAATTTCATCAAAATGGAAATTGTCATATTGACCAAACTTAAGTTGAAACAGCTTGTTTTAGCATTAGTAAAGAGCAATTTTTCGGGCAGCATTTGTCTTGTTTTCTCAAAATGTCGATTGCTTTTGTACTTACTATCTTCTCATTCTAAGCCAACGATACGTGTTTTGTATAGTATTTGATATCAGCATGTCGATGGCTTAGAATTAGAAGGTCGTAAGTGCCACTTACGACCTTCTAAGATTTTTACATAATTAAAAATAAGCATTACAAGGCGTTTCTTATTTTCATAAAAATCTGAACTTGTCATGTTGACCAAATTGAAGTTGTAAAAGTTGGTTTTACCATAGGTAAAGAGCAAATTACAGACAGTTTTCTCTTGTTTTCTCAATATATCGATTTGGTAGTTACGATCTTCTTGTTCTAAGCCATCGATGTGTCTAATCATCGTATTTATTATATATGGTATGAATACTGAACTTTTCAGCATGTATCAATATTTCTAAATTACTTCAGTGGTCACTGCATCTTGAATGCCCAAGTAATACCACAACCACCCGTAGCTTCATTGTATCCAGACCAGATGTCACGTGACAGTTTGTGCCATACCTTCCTGGCTTCTAGAGCATTCATTGCAGACTCTATAGGAGCTAAAGCTGTCTCCGACAACATACGACAAACGATAACAACGTGACCCCCTGTAATGAACAATGTACAAGCAATTGTAGCCAAACATTGATTTGATATTACGTTTTGTATGCTTTGAATTACCTAAGGAAAACTACACTCGCGCCTACATGTAACAGGTACTCATTTTATTTGGGAATATTTCACCAAACAGTGGTACGAATAACCCTCTTAACAACAACAAATATTCAAAAACAAACCGTTGTTTTGATCGAAATTGTCCATTCATAAATTACCGACACATTCTCGATATGTATGTATGGGTTATTAGTCTTTAAATGCCAACAACTGCACAATCTGCATTAAGTTAAGCTGTCATATATTAACAGGTATGCTTGTAGTGAATTCGGATTCCGAAACTATGAAAATGTAAAAGGGTAGCTGAACGGCTAAAAGCAGCCCTCGGAAACTTGTAACTTAATTTCTAAACTTAATTATGCATCCCGATCCTTGTTATTTTTCTATTAGCAGCCGAACCACCTTGTGTAATTTCATGTACCTCCAAATGGCTTAATTTAATAGCTAGTTCCGTTTTTGTCTCAGTATCAAACTCATTTTGGATTTCTATCATTTTTGAATTTATAATTTGTAAAAGCTGACTTGCGTCTCAATGATTCGTGATTCGTGTATGAAAATAGACCTTGTCTGCGCACTTAAACATTTTATTATAGCAGATTGTAATCACGATCCACTGACATAAATTTCCACACTATCTATTAAATATTTATTCATGACCATCATCAGAAACTCATATTTAGTGTTGCAATCATTTTTGATAGAACACTACTAGTCAACACAAATGGTTTGTAATGGATACAGTACTTGTTTGTGATCAAAATCGTCATTCATTCCGAAGTGAGCATATAAGGCTCGCTTGAAGCATCCATTTTATGGGGATGTGGATGGCTTGTACTATGTTTGACTCTTGTGTCTGTGTGGCTAGGCGCTGCCGCCGTAGCTGTGTGGCTTCGGTTTGTGTCCTACTATTTTCTTACAAGCGTTATAGTATAGTTTTGTAAGGACAAACACGAACTTGTTTGAGGCAATTATTGTTATTGTACTATAACCCTTGTAGGAAATTCAACTTCAGTGTTGCATTCATTTTTGATAGATCGTATCTAGTTAATACACATACTTTGCACATTTAATGGTGCAATAACTCAAAGATGAGACGCTATATTACGGTCTACAAGTACACACACATTATAGTCTCGAGTGGATAAACCTGTTCGGTGACATGGTAACTAATTATTATTTCACATACGTCCCTTTTATGAAGAGTTTTGAAAGCTATATCAAAACAATCTATATAATTTCTTGTGAAATAAAAATGTGAAGAATAGTGAATAGTTCATATAGACTGTTATTAAATTCGTCAAGGGTATTGAATGAAATCATAAAATGTAAGGCTCTTATGAATATTTCATGTAAGTAATAATATTCAACGAGTGTAATAAAATAAATGTGGAAAGTTGAACTACTATAATTAGCTATACGCCAACTTAACACACGTTCCTTAACGTTAATGCATGTTTTGTCAAACCTATCTTACACCTGTTTATTCTTATTTCGTCGGAAAGTTATTAGCGTTATTGTACAAGAGCCGAACAGTCGTGTGAAATAACTATTATTGTAAGCATCTTATCGGGTATAAAATGTTCTGACATATTATGTTGGATTACCAATGTGCTTAATTTGTTGTCTGCCATTTTGAACAAGGTTTCAAGGTTCAAAACATGCACATCTACTCTTTATTGTAATTAATCTAGAACGTACACCTATGAATAGATAGAACATATTCATTATTGATTGCGATAGAAACGTATGTATAAAATCTCACCTGACTTTGCCATTCTTGCCATGTTCTGTATTTCATCCGAAGGTAAATGGCCGGACTCAGCAAACACACCAACTGCCGTCACAATATCATAGCAACCTGAATGTATAATATTATTATATTATAATATACCGGCGATATATCGCTGGCTTAGAATAAGAATGTCATAACAACTACTTACATCCTTATAAAACCGATACATATTTACAACCAGCACTGTACAAGGCGCTTCTATAAGTCTATTTTCATAAAAATCGACACTTGTCATGTTGACCAAACTAAAGTAGAAATTGTTTGTTTCACCATAAGTAAAGGGTAATTTTACGACAGGTTTTTTCTTGTTTTCTGAAAATATAGATTTTGTTCTTACGACCTTCTCATCCTAAGCCGGCGATATATAGACAAAGAAAATAACACAATACCGTTGTTTATGGTCATCAAGTGGTCTTTATAAGAAGCGAGAGTTTGTGCATTGTGTAAGACAAAATAAATGACTAAACATTCACACACATGCACAGAGGTTTTTCTTAATTTACACGTAGTTTGCGTTTTTAGTACATATCAGTGTTGTCGGTTTAATGAAATCATTTTAATTGAAAAGTCTCTTCGAAACGACTCACATAACGCACACTTTAGGGGCATAATCTTAAATTCACTGTATAAACTAATGTACAACCGCCATCTTGTTTTACTCATGGAAGTATCCATCTTAGTTACATTAGACCGGACCTAAACTGTAATGTAATGTAAGATTTGGTTACCGGGAACCAGGCTAGAAAATTATTAAGCCCGCTAGAACTCGTTTAATATCAATTCATATCAACTGGAAACTAATGATAGATTCTAAATGCAAGGAGATATTTTAAATTAACATTGTAGTCATGAATATAGCATACCATTTCTTATGCTACTTGTCTCCTCAGAACTAACACGCTCCGTGTAATAATTTCTGTATCGATTTAGTTCATTCGCTGATTTCATCATCTGTTCATTAGGGTCTAGAGCATCTATGTGATCAAACCCTAGTTGACGCAACTGCAAAGATAATCAGGAGAGTATAATTTTGATATTCATTAGCATCTAATATATTAACAAACCCTAGTTGACACAACTGTTAGGAAGAATAAACAATCAATGTTTTCACTCGTATTGAAATGAATCAATTTTGAAAACTATTTACTTATTGTTTTTAGCTTAGCTTTATCACACAAACCACGGTTCGGGAGTTTAATAAGCCCATTAAACAGTCAGAGTCGCGTATTTCATCACTTTAATCCAACTCGTATAATAAATTCAATATGACAATACACTCATGTAAGATCTCTATATACAGTTTATCCTTAAAAATCCAAAGATCATTAGGAATTTGTAATTTGGATATTCATTATTTACTTTTTTCGACCAATGGTCGTTTTCTTTCGCTGATTTGCTGAGAAATATATGAAGGAAAGTAACAAACATATTAACCTCTAAGCCAACTCGACCAGTACCAGCGCCTATATCCAGAATCTCGACACTACTTCGTGTCTCTGATGGGTAGAGATTAGCCACAGCTTTAGCTAGAACCGAGTAGCTTGATGCATTTACGGCAAATGACATCTGAAAAAAGTGGGAGGAAAAGGCTAAAGCTAGGAATATTGCATACACAATGACGTGTCATTTTCATGCATTACTTCATGTATGTAATTAGTTTATATCAAATTCCTCACATTAAGTGTATGGACTATTCAAATCCCTGTTTACATTTTCTCACAAAACGTCAATTTGTACTACAGTTAACCAATTGTCAACGTCAACGTCGCATTCTGTTAATCATTGAATGATTATTTGGCCACACACACACGATGTTATATTACTCATTATAGCATAAAAACGGTGATTTTGCTCATACTTAAACGGGGGGGAAAGGTACGTTATCGTAAAGATTCTCGCGCGCACGCGCTGTTGGTGTTCAGTTTTTAGTATGCTCATTTCAGGACCCAGCCGACGAAAATAAATGATTTACAGCGTTATACGAACTGTAATTCACATTCTAATTGTAACTACTAATCAATTTTCTAGTATAGTAAAAAAATAAACGTAAACAAACCCCAATATCACTGTTTTCTTGGTATTTGGCGATACCGGAAGTCGACGCTCATAACAAAAACTTATGTGTGACGTAACGTTTGCTAAGCGACGTCGCGTTTGTTTTCCCGACGTCGCCCAAAATTTCCCGCCAAAGTGTGATAATTTTAAAAAACACACACATAAAGTGTTGTTTTTATGCTATAATAGCGTTTACGCAAGCTTTTTCGTGCTATTACATCTGCAGAGTCCCTCGGGAGTGTTGGTGCCCTCGCCCTGACGGGCTTGGGCACCAACCGTCCCTCGGGACTCTGCAGATGTAATAGCACAAAAAAGCATGCGTTAACCCTACATTATCATACAGCATGTGGTCCAGCGCTACCGTTCCGTAAATAGTGTTCGTCACTCGAATACTGTGCAATAAATACGCAAGTTAGCCTGCCTTGATCGACCAATGAAGTCAGTGCGTCGTGCTCCAAGTTCCTGTAATAATGATTGAAACACATGCATCACACATCATCATTTTTGAAAGATTATGAACGTTCACCGAGGTTATATCATTAAAAGAATCACGTCGTAAATGCTGTGTGTATCGTAAGGTCTTTGCAACTTAGGCTTTAATGCATACATTATGCCAGTTGTCAAAACAGTACCACATTTTAACCATTTACTATAGCATGCGGTTCAGCATCGTCGGAACCCACGCTCGACCCATTACATTATACTACATGCTAGTTATGCACCGTGGGTATCTGACGATGACGGTACAATGAATTCATTTTTAAAAGATTTGACAAAAATATACAAACAAACAATTTAACAGAATAATCTCTGTAGCCTCCATGAGCGGAATATTAATTTACAAAATCACATCTGCCAACATTAAGTGATTGGTGAAATGAAATGAAAATAAACGAAACTCAAACCTCGTCGTATGCTTCTGCTATTCTGTCATAAACTTTCTGTGAGTCTTCAAACGTAACATTATTTCCCTCATATGCTTTTCTGTTTGCAAGCATAGTTTCTCGCAATTTCGTTAGTTTTTCTTCTCGTGTTTCCATTGTGACGTATGCCCTCGGAAATCAACTAACTGTCTTTATGTAATCGTTGTCTCGGCTAAGTCAAAGGAACGACTTCTTCGTTTCCACGTATTGTACAATGAATTCACACCAATACCAATTTATACACTTATTCCGCGAGGTAGTTTCGGTATATATAGAAGAAAGTTCACATCTTGGTCAATATCAGACATTAACAATCTTACTGACATAGATGTTCGATGGGCCATTTGATACTAATATTATAAAACTTCACCACGCTTTACATTATACTCCTATACAAACTTCATAAATGTTATCTCTCGTGTATAGTGTTCCCCCTGTTTATAGTTTATATCATACAGTCGTTATAATTTAAAAGCAAGTACATCGGGCGGGCGGGCGGGCGTGCGGTGGCATGCAGTTCAAAAGTTTCCGGTCCGTCGCTAAACTAGGTCTAAACTGAATCTTCTTGTCTGAAACCGTAAGGCTTAGTGATTTCATATTTGGTATCAAATGTAGCATCAACTTGAGGTCCTCTACAAAGATTGTTCAAATTATGTCCCAGGGGCTCTCCGAAACAGCTTGGCCCAGTGCTTTCATATTTGATATGTAGAATCAGCTAGATGTTTGCTAGGGACAAAGGAAAACTGACGGCATTTTTCGAGTACGACTCCAATTTACAATTATTTTTGTGAATAACGAAAAGAGGTATTACCTGACATTTTTATTGTAATTGCAGTTCTTTTACACGTAAGTATGTTTGAATTATCGCCGAAAGTTAATGATTTATTTTAAACGTTTCTTTTGCAGATGTGGGACAAATATGTCGAAAAACAGAAACAAGTGGCGTTTTGCGAGTTGGTTTCCAATTTCAAAATAAAACTTATTTTTGTAGACAACGACAAAAACGTATACTCATATTTTTTCTGTTGCAGATCATTTAGCGATAACTTTATTTAAATTTACATCGAAATTTCATGTTTCATTTTAACGTACATTTTACTCGATAGGGACAAAATCTATCGACACAGAAAAGATAGCGGCATTTTTCAAGTATGGCTCCGATTTTAAAATAAAGATCATTCATGTAAACGTCGATGAAAACTTGTATTGACATTTTTTTCTGTTTTGAAATCCTTTGCAGTAAATGTTTTAAAATAACGGCCAAATTTGACTGTTTCATTTTTTCGACGTCATTAATAAAAATGCTTCACGTTTCCGGAAAATGTGTAGAAAAATAAAAGGTTACGGCATTTGCTGAGTATGTCTCCAAAAAATACATGTGAAATTTTAACATAAGCGCATCATACGATTCGTTTCATCTGTTGTTCTCTTGACGATAAAGAGTCCGAAGTGCCGCGAAAATATCATGTCTTAACTTCTCCTGCAAAAACGCAACGTTGTGACACGTCATTTTTCAGTCATATTTTATCGTTGTTTCGTATTTTTCATTTAAAATTAGTTGTCATCTCCACGGAACTTATATCATTCGATGCGTTATTGTATATTTTTTCTAACGATATGTCTATCATTTACATAGCACCGTCGGATATATTTCAGTAATGACTTGATTAACGGTAACAATCGATCTTTACGGAGTGGTTCGAGTTCTGTGCGTTACGTCATAACGTTGTCATAATGTTAAAATTGCACCTTACGTGCTGCTTTAATATAGAAAAGTTCATGTGATGCATTTAGTATACATTGACATAATGTGGTATTTTACCAGATAACTGATACAAATGTAAACCATGTTTGCCTAAATCCAAATTGCAATAACAATATTCACATATTATATATTACCCAATATGCCAAAATACGACTACATTTTGTAATAGCATAGGCTTTTGGCACTGCTAAAGACACATCAGGTTTTGAAGCAATGTTCATTCGTTTACAATTTGCAGATGCAACATCATGTTCCTAAAAATTCATTAGTCCAACTTATGCAATTTTGCAAAATATTCACAAACAAAATGTTTTGACCCTCGCCATTAGAGTACTATAGAAGTAATCATCTCTACTAGATAGTAAAACATAAAATACATAGTTTTCTATATCTGTGCGACACTGAATGTTTGGCTGGATATGACAAAGAGGTCATACGTCAACATGAGATGTAGACTCTGTGTGGTGTGCTTGAGTATCTATAAAAAAATCTTAACATTTTACACGCTAAGATATCGCTGGAAGGACTAATTACAAAAGAAGACGTTTTCACATTGCATAAGCTTTATTAATTTATTCCATCGACATACCGATGGCTTAGAACCAGAAGGTCGTAACTCCTACTTACGACCTTATAAGACTCATACATATTTGAAATCTGCTTCACAAGGCGCTACTTATGAGCCTATTTTCATGAAAATCTAAAACTGTCATGTTGACCAAAATGAAGTTTTAAAAACGTGTTTTCCCATGGGTAAAGAGTAAATGACAGACAGTTTTCTCTTGTTTTCTCAATATATCGATTTTGTAGTTACGACCTTCTGGTTCTAAGGCAGCGGTACGTGTATATTGTGGCACAATTACTAACAAACACAGAAATATTCTGCTAATTAACACCCCCTCAGACTGACAAGGTTAGCTATTTCAATGGAGCTTCTTGTTTCATATCCATCTGTAATTGTAGTCGGTATCTTAGAAATGTTAGAACTTCTTTGAAAATGTGTACATGCAACACAGAAGACTGTTGAACCAAAAGGACACATAACTGACAGCTCCATTGATACGGTGTCATTGTACACTGATTGTTTCTCGTGTAGACACCGTCAACTGTTTGTACAATTGAACGTCCTCGCTATATCGTTGGCTTAGAATGAGAAGGTCGTAATTACTATATATGAACTTATATGACTGATACATACTTTCAATTAACATCACAAATCCCTTTTTATGAACCTAATTTCATGAAAAATGGAAATTGTCATATTGACCAAACTTAAGTTGAAACAGTTTGTTTTAGCATCAGTAAAGAGCAATTTTTCGGGCAGCATCAGTCTTGTTTTCTCAAAATGCCGATTGCTTTTGTACTTAATATCTTCTCATTCTAAGCCAACGATACGTGTTTTGTATAGTATTTGACATCAGCATGTCGATGGCGTAGAATTAGAAGGTCGTAAGTGCCACTTACGATCTTTTAAGATTTTTACATATTTAGAATAAGCATTACAATGCGTTTCTTATTTTCATAAAAATCTGAACTTGTCATGTTGACCAAATTGAAGTTGTAAAAGTTTGTTTTACCATAGGTAAAGAGCAAATTACAGACAGTGTTCTCTTGTTTTCTCAATAATTTTTTATATCGATTTGGTAGTTACGATCTTCTTGTTCTAAGCCATCGATGTGTCTAATCATCGTATTTGATATATATGGTATGAATACTGAACTTTTCAGCATGTATCAATATTTCTAAATTACTTCAGTGGTCACTTCATCTTGAATGCCCAAGTAATACCACAACCACCCGTAGCTTCATTGTATCCAGACCAGATGTCACGTGACAGTTTGTGCCATATCTTCCTGGCTTCTAGAGCATTCATTGCAGACTCTATAGGAGCTAAAGCTGTCTCCGACAACATACGACAAACAATAACAACGTGACCCCCTGAAATGAACAATGTACAAGCAATTGTAGCCAGTCTTTGATTTGATACATGTATTATATTTTGTATGCTTTAAATTACCTAAGGAAAACTACACTCGAGCCTACATGTAACAGGTACTCATTTCATATTTCACCAAACAGTGGTACGAATAACCCTCTTAAAACAACAAATATTTAAAAAAAACTATTGTTTTGATCGAAATTGTCCATTCATAAATTACCGACACATTCTCGATAAGTCTGTATGGGTTGTTAGTCTTAAAATGCAACAACCGCACAATCTGCATTAAGTTAAGCTGTCATATATTAGCAGGTATGCTTGTAATGAATTCGGAGTCTGAAACTATGAAAATGTAAAAGGGTAGCTGAACGGCTAAAAGTAGCCCTCGGAAACTTGTAACTTAACTTAAATTCTGAATTATGCATCCCGACCCTTGTTAGTTTTCTATAAGCATCCACGTTTTGTCATTTCATGCATCTTCAAATGGCTTAATATAATAGCTAGTTCCGTTTTGTTCTCAGTATCAAACTCATTTTGGATTTCTATCATATTTTGATTGAAACATTATTTATAATTTGTAAAAGCTGACTTGCGTCTCAATGATTCGTGATTCATTATGAAAATAGACCTTGCCTGCGCACTTAAACATTTTATTATAGCAGATTGTAATCACGATCCAATGACATAAATTTCCATACTATTAAATATTTAATCATGGCCATCATCAGAAACTCATATTTAGTGTTGCATTCATTTTTGATAGATCATATCTAGTCAACACACATGGTTTTAATGGATACGGTACTTTTTGTGATCAAAAGTGTCATTCATTGCGGAGTGAGAATATAGGGCTCACTTGAAGCATCCATTTTTAGGGATGTGGATGGCTTGTACTATGTCTGACTCTTGCGTGTGTGGCTAGGTGCGGCCGCCGTAGTTTTGTCGCTTTGGTGTGTGTCATACTATTTTCTTACAATCGTTATAGTATAGTTTTGTAGGGACAAACACGAACTTGTTTGAGGCAATTATTGTTATTGTAAGAAATTCAACTTTAGTGTTGCATTCATTTTTGATAGATCGTATCTAGTTAACACACATACGTTGCACATTTAATGATGGTACAATAACTCAAAGATGAGACGCTATATTACTGTCTACAAGTACACACACATTATAGTCTCGAGTGGATAAACCTGTTTGGTGACATGGTAACTATTTATTATTTCACATACGTCCTTTTTATGAAGAGTTTTGAAAGAGATATCAAAACAATATATATAATATAATTTCTTGTGAAACAAAATGTGAAGAATAATGAATATTTCATATAGACTGTAATTGAATTCGTCAAGGGTATTGAGAATGAAATCATAAAATGTAAGGCTTTTTCGAATATTTCATGTACGTAATAATATTCAACGAGTGTAATAAAGTAAATGTGAAAATTTGAACTACTATAAGCAGCTATACGCCAACTTAACACACGTCCTTAAAATTAATGCACGTTTTGTCAAACCTTTCTTACACCTGTTGATTATTATTTCGTCGGAAAGTTATAGGCGTTATTGTACAAAAGCCGAACAGTCGTATGAAATAACTATTATTGTATGCATCGTATCGGGTATGACATTTTCTGACATATTGTGTTGGATTACCAATGTGCTTGATTTGTTGTCTGTCATTTTGAACAAGGTTTCAAGGTTCAAAACATGCACATCTACTCTTTATTGTTATTAATCTAGAACGTGCACTTAAGAACAGATAGAAATATTCATTATTGATTGCGATAGAAACATACGTATGAAATCTCACCTGACTTTGCCATTCTTGCCATGTTCGGTATTTCATCAGGAGGTAAATGACCGGACTCGGCAAACACACCAACTGCCGTCACAATATCATAGCAACCTGAATTTATAATATTATTATATTATAATATACCGACGATATATCGCTGGCTTAGAATAAGAATGTCATAACAACTACTTACCCCTTTATAAGACTGATACATATTTACAATCAACACTGTACAAGGCGCTTCTATATGTAAGCCTATTTTCACGAAAATCGAAACTTGTCATGTTGACCAAACTGAAGTAGAAACTGCTATTTTCACCATAAGTAAAGGGTTATTTAACGACAGGTTTTTTCTTGTTTTCTCAAAATATAGAATTTGTTTTACGACCTTCTCATCCTAAGCCAGCGATATATACACACAGAACATAATACCGTTGTTTATGGCCATCAAGTGGTCTTTATAAGAAATGAGTGTTTGTGAATAGTGTACGACAAAATAAACTAAAGACTAAACATTCACACACAGGCACAGAGGTTTTATTAATTTACACATAGTTTGCGTTTTGATTACATATCCGTCGTGTCGTTTTAATGAAACATGTTTAATTGAAAGAACATACAACTTCCCATTGATCTATTAAGTCTGATCGAAACGACACACACATAACGCACACTTTATGGGGGGATAATCTAAAATTCCCTACATAAACTAACGTACAACCTCCATCTTGTTTTACTCAAGGAAGCATCCATCTTAGTTATATTAGGCCGGACCTAAACTGTAATGTAATGTAAGATTTAGGTACCTTGGCACTGTTTTATCAAAGCATTTACGCCAATCTTAAACTTACGATCACATTTAAATTCTTTATAGTATTTTTACAACTTTAACATACTGTAAATGGACATGTTATACTGCTAAAGATTCAGTTAATGAATTCCTACAGACAATATATGTCCCAAAGTTGTAGTTGTTAAAGAATTATACAGAATTTTATTTTGGACGCAAGTTCACGATTTCCGTAAATACGTTAAATACAGTACCCAGGAACCAGGCTAGAAAATTGTTAAGCTCGCTAGAGGCTAGCTTGGTAAAATTCCAAGAACACGTTTAATATCAATTCATATCAACTGACAGCTCGTGATAAACCATATATACTAGTACTAGCAGATATTTATTACATTGTAGTCATGACTATTACATACCATTTTTGATGCTACTTGTCTCCTCAGAACTAACACGCTCCGTGTAATAATTTCTGTATCGATTTAGTTCTAGCAGATACTTATTACATTGTAGTCATGACTATTACATACCATTTTTGATGCTACTTGTCTCCGCAGAACTAACACGCTCCGTGTAATAATTTCTGTATCGATTTAGTTCCTTCGCTGATTTCATCATCTGTTCATTAGGGTCTAGAGCATCTATGTGACCAAACCCTAGTTGACGCAACTGCAATATAATCAGGAGAGTATAATTGTGATATTCATTAGCATCTAATATATGAACAAACCCTAGTTCACACAACTGTTGAGAAAAATAAACAATCAATGTTTTCACTCTTGTTTAAATGAATCAATTTTGAAAACTATTTACTTATTGTTTTAGCTTAGATTTATCACTTCGCGAGTTTAAGAAAGCCCATTATTCTCGTATTTCATCACTTTAATCCAACTCATTTAATAAATTCAATATGACAATACACTCATGTAAGATCTCTATATACAGTTCATCCTTTAAAATCCAAAGATCATTAGGAATTTGTAATTTGGATATTCATAATTTACGTTTTTCGACCAATGGTCGTTTTCTTTAGCTGATTTGCTGAGAAATATATAAAGGAAAGTAACAAACATATTAACCTCTAAGCCAACTCGACCAGTACCAGCGCCTATATCCAGAATCTCGACACTACTTCGTGTCTCTGATGGGTAGAGATTAGCCACAGCTTTAGCAAGAACCGAGTAGCTTGATGACTTTATGGCAAATGACATCTGAAAAACGTAGGGAAAATGCTAAAGCTAGGAATATTGCATACACCATGACGTGCCATTATCGTGCATTACTTCATGTATTTAATTAATTTCTTTCGACTTCCTCATACAAAGTGTGCGGAATATTCAAATCCCACACACAAGATTTGACAAAATTATACAAAATAATAATCTTTGTAGCCTACATGAGCGGAATATTAATTTACGAAATTAATATTAACATTAAGTGATTTGTGAAATAAATGAAACTCAAACCTCGTCGTATGCATCTGCTATTCTGTCATAAACTTTCTGTGAGTCTTCAAACGTAACATTATTTCCCTCATATGCTTTTCTGTTTGCAAGCATAGTTTCTCGCAATGTCGTTAGTTTTTCTTCTCGTGTATCCATTGTGACATATGACCTCGGATATCAACTATTTGTCTTTATTTATCGTTGTCTCGGCTAAGTCACAGGAACGACTTACTAGTATTCGTTTCCATGTATTGTACAATGTATTCACACCAATACCTAATATATACGTGTATTCTGTGAGGTAGTTTCGGTACATATAGGAGAAAGTTCACATCTTTGTCAATACCAGACATTAACAATCTTACTGACATAGATGTTCGATGGGCCATTTGATACTAATGATATAAAACTTCCCAATGCTTTACATTGTACGCCTATACAAACTTCATAAATGTTAGCTCTCGTGTATAATGTTCCCCCTGTTTATAGTTTATATCAAACGGTCATTATAATTTAAAAGCAAGTACATCATCTACATAATTTCTTGGTACTCCTGCTTATGAAAAGGCAGTCGATGTTCTTATAGCACAACTCTTTTCATGGCATTTATACAGTTATCCTGCCTGACCCTGAGTTCGTCGGGCGGGCGGGCGGGCGGGCGGGCAGGCGGGCAGGCGGGCTTTGAAGCAATATTCATTCGTTTACAACTTTGTAGATGCAACATCATGTTCCTGAAAATTCATTAGTCCAACAGGCAGGCATTTCGTTATCGCATAGGCTTTGCAGCACTGCTAAAGACACATCAGGTTTTGAAGCAATATTCATTCGTTTACAACTTTGCTGATGCAACATCATGTTCCTGAAAAGTCCAACTTATGCAATATTGCAAAACATTCACAAACAAAATGTTTTGACCCTCGCATTTTGAGTAGTATAGAAGTAACCACCTCTACTAGATAGTCAAACATAGAATACATAGTTTTCTATATCTATACGACACTCACTGAATGTTTGGCTAATATGACAAAGAGGTCATACGTCAACATTGAATGTAGACACTGTGTTGTGTGATTGAGAATCTATAAAAAATCGTAACATTTTACACGTTAAAATATTGCTGGAAGGACTCATTCAGACAGGTCAAGAATAGACGAAAGAAGACGGTTTCACATTGCAGTAGCTTTATTGATTAATTCCATCAACATACGTGTATACGAGGGGTGTTCCAAAAATAATAGGACTTTTCTCATAACTTTTTACTTAACCCTTACATTTTAAAGAAAAGTGTCTCATATGCTTAGCAATGTATGTTCTATATACTGGTAGCAACAGAAATGCGTTGTTGCTGATGATGCTTATACAAAGCGTTGTCATAGAAACCATGTAACGCCAAGGCGGGTCACACTATTATTTGTCAATACCATCCTTATTAAAAATGTGAATATCTCAATAACCACTTGATAAATATTAACGCCTAATTGTATGTCCTTACGTGGATGACTTTGACATGCGCATGCAAACTTTCGAAGCAATGGGTCTGTGTTTGTTACCATACGTCAGTAATCATGGGTATGTATCTAAGCGCGTCATGGATGAAAATGACGTCGACGCCAATAAACAGAAACCGCACGGTTGCCAAATAATGGCATACATATGCAAAACCAACAGTGCAAACCAATGAAATAATGAAATGCATGTAATGTAGTGGCATTAAGCAGTGTTTGTGTTCTGTTGGCTCACATTGTTTACAGATCGCGGATTTATAAACTTACAGATAAGCACAGGTGAAGTCATTGAAAATTAAGTTGACGTTAATAGCACTGTTTGTACCCTGATAGACGCTCCAAGGTTTGAGCAATTTCTAACATCATTGCCAGACATTTTTTGTGAACAGGGGTGCGGAAACACATTTACACAATCAGGACAGTGTTATTAGATCTGTTAAGAAAGTCAGGATGACTATAAATAAAATTATTACATGTTTCTTTATGTAAACATACTCTGCTTGAAATGCGACGTCATAATAACGTCACGGTGCGACCCGCCTCCTTGATACATAGCATATTTGATGTTTAATATATTTCTTATTGTTCATCCAATTTCTTTGATATTTCGCATGTTTGTCAGTGAAAGATCAAAATTTAATTATATATAATTAGTTTTCTTAATTTCTGAATTGCCTTGCTGTTATGAAAAAAGTCCTATTAATTGTGGAACACCCCACGTACTTAGACACAATTTCTAACAAATACCGAAATATTTTGCGAATTAACACCCCCCTCAGACTGTGACAAGGTTAGCTATTTCAATGGAGTTTCTTGTTTAATTATATCCATCTGTAATTTTATTCGGCATCAAAGAACTTCTTTGTAAATGTGTACATACAACACAAAAGACTGTTGAACCAAAATGACACATAACTGACAGCGCCATTGATACGGTGTTATTGTGCACTGATTGTTTTTCGTGTAGACACCATCCACTGTTTGTACAATTGAACGTCCTCGCTATAACGTTGGCTTAGAATGAGAAAGTCGTAAATACTTCTTATGAACTTATAAGACTGATACATACTTTCAATTAACATCACAAAGCCCTTTTTATGAACCTATTTTCTTGAAAAATGGAAATTGTCACATTGACCAAACTTAAGTTGAAATAGCTTATTTTACCATCAGTAAAGAGCCATTTTTCAGGCAGCATTTGTCTTGTTTTCTCAAGATGACGATTGCTTTTGTACTTACGATCTTCTCATTCTAAGCCAATGTGTCTCATTATCGTATTTATTATATATGGTATGAATACTGAACTTTTCAGCATGTATCAATATTTCTAAATTACTTCAGTGGTCACTGCATCTTGAATGCCCAAGTAATACCACAACCACCCGTAGCTTCATTGTATCCAGACCACACGTCACGTGACAGTTTGTGCCATACCTTCCCGGCTTCTAGAGCATTCATTGTGGACTCTATAGGAGCTAAAGCTGTCTCCGACAACATACGACAAACAATAACAACGTGACCCCCTGAAATGAACAATGTACAAGTAATTGTAGCCAAACTTTGATTTGATACATTTAATTTATTTTGTATGCTTTAAATTACCTAAGAAAAACTACACTCGCGCCTACTTGTAACAGATACTTTTTCTATTTGGGAATTTTTCAACAATCAGTGGTACGAATAACCCTCTTAAAACAACAAATATTCAAAACAAACTATTGTCCATTCATATTTTACCGCCACATTCTCGATATGTCTGTATGGCTTGTTAGTCTTAAAATGCCCACAACCGCACAATCTACATTAAGATAAGGTTTCATATATTAACAGGTATACTTGTAATGAATTCGAAGTCCGAAACTATGACAATGTAAAGGGTAGCTGAACGGCTAAAAGCAGCCCTCGGAAACTTGTTTCTGTGGGCACTGCTCAGGGTGGTTGTGTCGTGGTGTTTCTGATTTCTGTGCTCGGCTGGTTGGGTTGAGTGCTGCTTTCCCTGTCGGATTGTCACATACCTTTTTTTTAACTTAACTTCTAAACTTAATTATGCATCCCGACCCTTGTTATTTTTCTATTAGCAACCACGTTTTGTCATTTCATGCACCTTCATATGGCTTAATCTAATAGCTAGTTCCGTTTTTTCTCAGTATCAAACTATTTTTGGATTTCTATCATTTTTGAATTAAAACATTCTTGATAATTTGTAACAGCTGACTTGCGTCTCAATGATTCGTGATTCATGTATGAAAATAGACCTTGCCTGCGCAGTTAAACTGGTTATTATAGCAGATTGTAATCACGATCCAATGACATAAATTTCCATACTATTAAATATTTATTCATGGCCATCATTAGAAACGCATATTAAGTGTTGCACTCATTTTTGATAGATCATATCTAGTCAACACACATGGTTTGTAATGGATACAGTACTTGTTTGTGATCAAAAGTGTCATTCATTGCGGAGTGAGCATAAAGGTCTCGCTTGAAGCATCCATTTTTAGGGATTTGGATGGTTGGTACTATGTCTGACTCTTGCGTGTGTGGCTAGGCGCTGCCGCCGTAGCAGTGTGGCTTCGGTTTGTGTCCTACTATTTTCTGACAAGCGTTATAGTAAAGTTTTGTAGGGACAAACACGACATTGTTTGAGGCAATCATTGTTATTGTACTATAACCCTTGTAAGAAATTCAACTTCAGTGTTGCATTCATTTTTGATAGATCGTATCTAGTTAACACACATACGTTGCACATTTAATGATGGTACAATAACTCAAAGATGAGACGCTATGTTACTGTCTACAAGTACCCTCACATTATAGTCACGAGTGGGTTAACTTGTATGGTGACATGGTAACTAATTATTTTTACACATACGTCCCTTTTATATGAAGAGTTTTGAAAGATATATCAAAACAATCTAAATTATTTCTTGTGAAAACAAAATGTGAAGAAAAGTGAATATTTCATATAGACAGTTATTGAATTCGTCAAGGGTATTGAATGAAATCGTAAAATGTAAGGCTTTTTCGAATATTTCATGTACTTAATACTATTCAACGATTGTAATAAATTAAACTACTATAAGTAGCTATATGCCAACTTAACACACGTTCCTTAACGTTAATGCACGTTTGATCAAACCTGTCTTACACCTGTATATTATTATTTCGTCGGAAAATTATTGGCGTTATTGTACAAGACCGAACAGTCGTATGAAATAACAATTATTGTAATCATCGTATCGGGTATGAAATGTTCTGACATATTGTGTTGGATTACCAATGTGCTTAAATTGCTGTCTGCCATTTTGAACAAGGTTTCAAGGTTCAAAACATGCACATCTACTCTTTATTGTGATTAATCTAGAACTTACGAACAGATAGAAATATTAATTATTGATTGCGATCGAAACATACGTATGAAATCTCACCTGACTTTACCATTCTTGGCATGTTTGGTATTTCATCAGGAGGTATATGACCGGACTCAGCAAACACACCAACTGCCGTCACAATATCATAGCAACCTGAATTTATAATAATATTATATTATAATATACCGGCGATATATCGCTGGCTTAGAATAAGAAGGCCGTAACAACTACTTACCTCTTTATAGGACTGATACATATTTACAATCAACACTGTACAAGGCGCTTCTATAAGCCTATTTTCATGAAAATCGGAACTTGTCATGTTGACCAAACAGAAGTAGAAACTGCTTGTTTCACCATAAGTAAAGGGTAATTTTACGACAGGTTTTTTCTTGTTTTCTCAAAATATAGAATTTGTCCTTACGACCTTCTCATCCTAAGCCAGCGATATATACACACAGAACATAATACCGTTGTTTATGGCCATCAAGTGGTCTTTATAAGAAATGAGAGTATGTGAATCGTGTAAGACAAAAAAAAATGACTAAACATTCACACACAGGCACAGAGGTTTTCTTAATTCACACATAGTTTGCGTTTTGATTACATATCCGTCGTGTCGTTTTAATGAAACATGTTTAATTGAAAAGAACATACAACTTCCCATTGATCTACAAAGTCTCATCGAAACGACACACACATAACGCACACTTTAGGGGGAGGGAATCTAAAATTCCCTACATAAACTAACGTACAACCACCATCTTGTTTTATTCAAGGAAGCATCCATCTTAGTTACATTAGGCCGGACCTAAACTGTAATGCAATGTAATGTAATGTAAGATTTAGGTCCCGCAACCAGGCTAGGAAATTATTAAGCTCGCCAGAGGCTAGCGTGATAAAATTCCAAAAACTTTTAATATCAATTCATATCGACTGACAGCTCGTGATAAACCATATATACTAGTAGATATAAATAACATTGTAGTCATGACTATTACATACCATTTTTGATGCTACTTTTCTCCTCGGAACTAACACGTTCCGTGTAATAATTTCTGTATCGATTTAGTTCCTTCGCTGATTTCATCATCTGTTTATTCGGGTCAAGAGCATCTATGTGATCAAACCCTAGTTGACGCAACTGCAAAGATAATCAGGAGAGTATATTTGTGATATTCATTAGCATCCAATATATGAACAAACCCTAGTTGACACAATTGTTGGGAAAAATAAACAATCAATGTTTTCACTCTTGTTTAAATTGATCAATTTTGAAAACTATTTACTTATTGTTTTAGCTTAGATTTATCTCTTCGCGAGTTTAAGAAAGCCCATTAAACAGACAGAGCCTATCACTTCAATCCAACTAATTTAATAAATTCAATATGACAATACACTCATGTAAGATCTCTATATACAGTTCATCCTTTAAAATCCAAAGATCATTAGGAATTTGTAATTTGGATATTCATAATTTACGTTTTTCGACCAATGGTCGTTTTCTTTAGCTGATTCACGGTGGGGGATCCAACATATCGATACCAAAATGGGTTATGCATAATTTCATATGTCGAACTTCATGGTGTACATATGTTGTACACATTTTGACGAAAAAAATACGAAAGTCTTATTTGTTATCGATTTATGTTACAATCAAATTGTTTTGCCCAAATATCTCAATGCAGTGCCACCCTTTATACATTTCCAAACATGTACATGTAATTATTTTATCTGTACGTGTAGCAATGACTAAGAAAAACTGATTCTCCGTCAGGAGGTGTGACTGAAAATTCGCGACAGTTTGACCAACACGAGAAAATCTTTTATATTTTCACTTCAGTTGTTTGATTTTTGTTATAGAAATATAACATACCTTTCATTACACACATGTTTCAAATTTAACGGCGATTTGTTGGTTAGAAAAGTATTTATTGTAAAAAAAACAGCATGCTCTTCATATGTTGTACGTGTTTTCCATATGTTGGATTGAAAATGTTTAATTTGTCGCTTTTATAGTGAGTTTAAATATATTTCCTGGAAAACACAAACTCAAATCTGTTTAAGTTATCTTCATATCAGTTCGTATTTGTTACACCAACTTATTTACGCACTTACATGTATTTCCATTTCAGCAAATGTCTGCATATCTAACTAATCAAAATGTTTGCTAATTGCAGACTAGACCTGTTATGTATATTTATGCCGTTCCTTTTTCGTTAAAACTACACACTTACGAATACACTAATTAGGCAAAACATGTTCAGTAATCGGTGGCCCGAAATATAGGAATGAAGAGTTCGAGCAGTCCTATCATCAAACTTAAAGTGTATAGAGCTATATTCTAACAGTCATTCAATATCAAAATAATTACTTGTATCGTTTTAAGTATGATACTAGACTACCTTAATTGCAAATTAAAACTTTGGATGGGTTCCGTGTACTTTGATTCAATCGTCGAAAAATATACGATTCTTATAGTTTCATAGGGTGTTCTAGAACACATTCGTATGAAAATGGACAGTTTGCATGTCCAATAAATCACAGAAAGAAATTCTGTTAAAACAGAAGCGAAAAATGATCTAATGGATATGAAAGCATAATTGTTTTTAAGTTTATGAAACTTTTAAAAAAATATCTTCCGATATAGCTCTATACACTTTAAATGGATCTACTGACGGCAGATTGATCGCTGAATTGTACGTAACTTCTTTATTATAAAACTGAAGCATATCATGTTGATACTAATTTTCTTAATTAGACAATCGGCTACATATTGGTGTTATTTTTTTATGTAAAATTCTTTTTTCACGTTTCTTCCAAGAATAAAAATGTTGATTGCCGTTAGGTAACTCATTGTTTTAACTCAAATTCAAGGTCAATGCATTAGTGCGATACATTGACTGATACATTTGAATGACTTTATTCTGAACTTTGAGCCAATTAAGGTTACACTACATATCAGGAGGTGTTTGCAGTAAAAATGACAAAATAGTTCTTAAAAAGACAGTCAGGTAATTGTGATAGTCCGATTTGGTATGAATCTACTGGAATGCATTGAAATTGAAGTTTTTGTATATCAATCTGATTATGCATGACGCTGAGTAAGATAACCTGGCGTTGGTCGATACAGCGTCAGTCAGGAAGTTTTTACAAGAGATAATCAGTGATAAAAACGAGGTATGCGATTTAAATTTTGACCTTATTAACACCACACGGATGTGTAAATACCAAGTGTTCTTCATCTTTTTAAAAAAAAAAAAAAAAACCCAACAGTTATATGTAATCTTGATTCTTCGACTAATTTCAACAAGAATTCATCGACGCTCAAACAGACAAGTACTATTAATAAAATAATTTCTGCAAACCCTGACCTCATTTACTGTTACTGACTAACCTCCGCGTACAGTTTGACGATACAAGGGCAAAGCGTTCTTCGGTTTTGAACGGAAGCATTTGGTCTAAAAATGGTTAAGGTCACAGTGACCATGACCTTTGACCTGCTGACCTCAAAATATCTAGGAGTCATGGACTGTTTCCGATCAACCTTCATGTAAAGTTTAAAGATCATAGGGCAAAGCGTTCTGGAGTTATTGAACGGAAAGCATTTGGTCTAACGACAGACAGACAGACAGACAAACGGACAGTCACCAGAAAAGCAATATACCACTCATCGATGGTGGAATGATAACTTAAACATATTTCAGTTTCGATTTTTTTTCCAGGAAATCCATTTAAACTCAAAATAAAATCGGCAAATTAAACATTTTCAATCCAACATATGGAAAACACGTACAACATATGTAGAGCATGCTGTTTTTTTACAATAAATATTTTTCTAGCCATCAAATCGCTGTTAAATTTTAAACATGTCTGTAATGAAAGGTATGTTATACTTCTGTAACAATAATCAAACAAATGAGGTAAAAATACAAAAGAGTTTCTCATGGTGATCAAACTGCGGCGAATTTTCAGCCACACCGCCTGACGGAGAATCAGTTTTTCTCCGTTATTGCTACACGTACAGATAAGATAAATACACGTACATGTTTGGAAATGTATAAAGGGTGGCACTGCATTGAGATATTTGGGCAAAACAATTTGATTTTAACATAAACCAATAACAAATAAGAATCTTACATTTTTTCGTCGAAATGTGTACAACATATGTACACCAGGAAGTTCGACATATGAAATTATGCGTAACCCATTTTGGTATCGATATGTTGGATCCCCCACCGTGTGATTTGCTGAGAAATATATAAAGGAAAGTAACAAACATATTAACCTCTACGCCTACTCGACCAGTACCAGCGCCTTTATCCAGAATCTCGACACTACTTCGTGTCTCTGATGGGTAGAGATTAGCCACAGCTTTAGCTGTATGCATCTGCTATTCTGTCATAAACTTTCTGTGAGTCTTCAAACGTAACATTATTTCCCTCATATGCTTTTCTGTTTGCAAGAATTGTTTCTCGCAATGTCGTTAGTTTTTCTTCTCGTGTATCCATTGTGACCATATGACCTCGGATATCAACTATTTGTCTTTATTTTATCGTTGTCTCGGCTAAGTCACAGGAACGACTTTCTAGTATTCGTTTACATGTATTGTACAATGTATTCACACCAATACCTAATATATACGTGTATTCCGTGAGGTAGTTTCGGTACATATAGAAGAAAGTTCACATCTTTGTCAATACCAGACATTAACAATCTTACTGACATAGATGTTCGATGGGCCATTTGATACTAATGATATAAAACTTCACCATGCTTTACATTATACGCCTATACAAACTTCATAAATGTTTGCTCTCGTGTATAGTGTTCTCCCTGTTTATAGTTTATATCAAACGGTCATTATAATTTAAAAGCAAGTACATCATCTACATAATTTCCACGAGCAAATCATGCATGTCGATTTGTTATCATTTTAGTTAACTTTGTATTACACACAGAGCGTATTCGTGGTACTCCTGCTTATGAAATGGCAGTCGAGGTTCTTATAGCACAACTATTTTCAGGGCATTTATACAGTTATCCTGCCTGAACCTGAGTTCGGCAGGCGGGCGGGCGGGCTTTGAAGCAATATTCATTCGTTTACAACTTTGCAGATGCAACATCATGTTCCTGAAAATTCATAAGTCCAACATTCACAAACAAAATGTTTTGACCCTCGCATTTTGAGTAGTATAGAAGTAACCACCTCTACTAGATAGTCAAACATAGAATACATAGTTTTTCTATATCTATACGACACTCACTGAATGTTTGGCTAATATGACAAAGAGGTCATACGTCAACATTGAATGTAGACACTGTGTTGTGTGATTGAGAATCTTTAAAAAATCGTAACATTTTACACGTTAAAATATCGCTGGAAGGACTCATTCAGACAAGTCAAGAATAGACGAAAGAAGACGTTTTCACATTGCAGTAGCTTTATTGATTAATTCCATCGACATACGTGTATACTTAGACACAATTTCTAACAAATACAGAAAGATTCTGCTAATTAACACCCCCTCAGACTGTGACAAGGTTAGCTATTTCAGTAGAGTTTCTTGTTTAATTATATCCATCTGTAATTTTATTCGGCATCAAAGAACTTCTTTGTAAATGTGTACATACAACACAAAAGACTGTTGAACAAAAGGACACATGACGGACAGCGCCATTGATACGGTGTCATCGTGCACTGATTGTTTCTCGTGTAGACACCGTCCACTATTTGTAAAATTGAACGTTCATGTTATATCGCTGGCTTAGAATGAGAAGGTCGTAAATACTACTTATAAGACTGATACATACTCACAGGTAACCTCACAAAGCCCTTTTTATGAACCTATTTTCTTGAAAAATGGAAATTGTCATATTGACCAAACTTAAGTTGAAATAGCTTATTTTACCATCAGTACAGAGCCATTTTTCGGGCAGCATTTGTCTTGTTTTCTCAAAATGTCGATTGCTTTTGTACTTACGATCTTCTCATTCTAAGCCAATGTGTCTCATCATCGTATTTGATATATATGGTATGAATACTGAACTTTTCAGCATGTATCAATACTTCTAAATTACTTCAGTGGTCACTGCATCTTGAATGCCCAAGTAATACCACAACCACCCGTAGCTTCATTGTATCTAGACCACACCTCACGTGACAGTTTGTGCCATGTCTTCCCGGCTTCTAGAGCATTCATTGCGGATTCTATAGGGGCTAAAGCTGTCTCCGACAACATACGACAAACGATAACAACGTGACCCCCTGTAATGAACAATGTATAAGCAATAGAGGCCAAACTTTTATTTTACACATGTATTATATTTCGTATGCTTTAAATTACCTAAGGAAAACTACACTCGCGCCTACATGTAACAGGTACTCATTTTATATGGGGATATTTCACCAAACAGTGGTACGAATAACCCTCTTAAACAACAAATATTCAAAACGAACTATTGTCCATTCATATTTTACCGACACATTCTCGATACGTCTGTATGGCTTGTTAGTCTTAAAATGCCCACAACCGCACAATCTACATTAAGATAAGCTTTCATATATTAACAGGTTTACTTGTAATGAATTCGAAGTCCGAAACTATGACAATGTAAAGGGTAGCTGAACGGCTAAAAGCAGCCCTCGGAAACTTGTTTCTGTGGGCACTGCTCAGGTTGGTTGTGTCGTGGTGTTTTTGATTTCTGTGCTCGGCTGGTTGGGTTGAGTGCTGCCTTCCCTGTCGGGCTGTCTCATACCTTTGTTGTAACTTAACTTCTAAACGTAATTATGCATCCCGACCCTTGTTATTTTTCTATTAGCAACCACGTTTTGTCATTTCATGCACCTTCATATGGCTTAATTTAATAGCTAGTTCCGTTTGTTCTCAGTATCAAACTCATTTTGGATTTCTATCAGTTTTTGATTAAAACATTATTCATAATTTGTAAAAGCTGACTTGCGTCTCAATGATTCGTGATTCATGTATGAAAATAGACCTTGCCTGCGCACTTAAACATGTTATTATAGCAGATTGTAATCACGATCCAATGATATAAATTTCCATACTATTAAATATTTATTCATGACCATCGTCAGAAACTCATATTTAGTGCTGCATTTATTTATTTTTGATAGATCATATCTAGTCAACACACATGGTTTGTAATGGATACAGTACTTTTTGTGATCAAATGAGTTATTCAATGCGGAGTGAGCATAAAGGGCTCGCTTGAAGCATCCATTTTTTAGGGATGTGGATGGCTGGTACTATGTCTGACTCTTGCGTGTGTGGCTAGGCGCGGCCGCCGTAGTTTTGTTGCTTTGGTATGTGTCACACTATTTTCTTACAAGCGTTATAGTATAGTTTTGTAGGGACAAACACGAACTTGTTTGAGGCAATTATTGTTATTGTAAGAAATTCAACTTTAGTGTTGCATTCATTTTTGATAGATCGTATCTAGTTAACACACAAACTTTGCACATTTAATGATTGTACAATAACTCAAAGATGAGACGCTATATTACTGTCTACAAGTACACACACATTATAGTCTCGAGTGGATAGACCTGTTTGTTGACATGGTAACTATTTAGTATTTCACATACGTCCTTTAAATGAAGAGTTTTGAAAGATATATCAAAACAATACATATAATATCATTTCTTGTGAAACAAAATGTGAAGAATAATGAATATTTCATATAGACTGTTATTAAATTCGTCAAGGGTATTGTGAATGAAATCATAAAATGTAAGGCTTTTTCGAATATTTCATGTACGTAATAATATTCAACGAATGTAATTAATTAAATGTGAAAACTTGAACTACTATAAGAAGCTATACGCCAACTTAACACACGTTCCTTAAAGTTAATGCACGTTTTGTCAAACCTTTCTTACACCTGTTTATTATTATTTCGTCGGAAAGTTATAGGCGTTATTGTACAAGAGCCGAACAGTCGTATGAAATAACTATTATTGTAAGCATCTTATCGTGTATGAAATTTTCTGACATATTGTGTTGGATTACCAATGTGCTTAATTTGTCAGCCATTTTGAACAAGGTTTCTAGGTTCAAAACATGCAGATCTACTCCTTATTGTGATTAATCTAGAACGTGCACTTACGAATAGATAGAAAATGCTTTTTATTGATTGTAATAGAAACATATGTATAAAATCTCACCTGACTTTGCCATTCTTGCCATGTTTGGTATTTCATCAGGAGGTATATGACCGGACTCAGCAAACACACCAACTGCCGTCACAATATCATAGCAACCTGAATTGATAATAATATTATATTATAATATACCGGCGATATATCGCTGGCTTAGAATAAGAAGATCGTAACAACTACTTACCCCCTTATAAGACTGATGCACATTTACAATCAACACTGTACAATGCGCTTCTATAAGCTTATTTTCACAAAAATCGGAACTTGTCATGTTGACCAAACTGAAGTAGAAACTGCTTGTTTCACCATAAGTAAAGGGTAATTTTACGATAGGTTGTTTCTTGTTTTCTCAAAACGTATAGAGTATGTTCTTACGACTTTCTCATCCTAAGCCAGCGATATATAGACAAAAAACATAATACCGTTGTTTATGGCCATCAAGTGGTCTTTATAAGAGATGAGAGTTTGTGCATCGTGTAAGACAAAATAAATGACTAAACATGGCAGGCACAGAGGTTTTTGTTAATTTACACATAGTTTGCGTTTTAAGTACATATCAGTGTTGTCGTTTTAATGAAATCTGTTTAATTGAAAAGAAAATATTTTTCCATTAACAAACTAAGTCTCTTCGAAACGACATACATAACGCACACTTTAGGGGGATAATCTAAAATTCCCTACATAAACTAATATACAACCGCCATCTTGTTTTACTCATGGAAGCATCCATCTTAGTTACATAAGGCCGGACCTAAACTGTAATGTAATGTAAGATTTAGGTACCGGGAACCAGGTTAGAAAAATATTAAGCTCGCTAGAGGCTAGCTTTGTAAAATTTCAAGAACTCTTTTAATATTAATTTATATCGACTGACAGCTCGTGATAAACCGTATATACTAGTAGGTATTAATAACATTGTAGTCATGGCTATAACATACCATTTTTGATGCTACTTTTCTCCTCAGAACTAACACGCTCCGTGTAATAATTTCTGTATCGATTTAGTTCCTTCGCTGATTTCATCATCTGTTCATTCGGGTCTAGAGCATCTATATGAACAAACCCTAGTTGACGCAACTGTGAGAAAGAATAAACAATCAATGTTTTCACTCTTGATTAAATTTATCAATTTTGAAAACTTTTTACTTGTTGTTTTTTGCTTAGATTTATCACACAAACCACGGTTTGGGAGTTTAATAAAGCCCATTAAACAGAGAGAGCCTCGTATTTCATCCCTTCAGTCCAACTCGTTTAATAAATTCAATATGACAAAACAGTCATGCAAGATCTCTTTATACAGTTCATCCCTTAAAATCCAAAGATTATTAAGACTTTGTAATTTGGATATTCATAATTTACTTTTTTCGAACAATGGTCGTAAAAAACTTTTCTTTAACTGATTTGCTGAGAAATATATGAAGGAAAGTAACAAACATATTAACCTCTAAGCCAACTCGACCAGTACCAGCGCCGATATCCAGAATCTCGACACTACTTCGTGTCTTTGATGGGTATAGATTAGCCACAGCTTTAGCTAGAACCGAGTAGCTTGATGCATTTATGGCAAATGACATCTGAAAAAAGTGGGGGGAAAAGGCTAAAGCTAGGAATATTGCATACACCATGACGTGCCATTATCGTGCATTACTTCATGTATCTAATTAGTTTGTTTCGAGTTCTTCACACAAAGTGTATGGACTATTCAAATCCCTTTTTACATTTTCTCACAAAACGTCAATTTGTGCTACAGTCAACCAGTTGTCAACGTCAACGTCGCATCCTGTTAATCATTGAATGATTATTTGGCCACGCACACACGCACGCCCACACACCCCCCACACACACACGCGCACACACACACACGCACACACGCACGCACACACACACGCACACGTACACACACACACACGCGCCTGCCTTGATCGACCAATGAAGTCAGTGCGTCGTGCTCCAAGTACCTCTAATAATAATTAAAACACATGCATCACATATCATCATTTTTGAAAGATTATGAACGTTCACCGAGGTTATATCATTAAAAGAATCACGTCGTAAATATTGTTGGTATCGTAAGGTATTTGCAACGTAAGCTTTAATGCATACATTATGCCAGTTGTCAAAACAGTACCACATTTTAACCATTTACTATAGCATGCGGTTCAGCATCGTCGAAACCCACGCTCGACCCATTACATTATACTACATGCTAGTTATGCACCGTGGGTATCTGACGATGACGGTACAATGAATTCATTTTTAAAAGATTTGACAAAAATATACAAACAAACAATTCAACAGAATAATCTCTGTAGCCTCCATGAGCGGAATATTAATTTACAAAATCACACCTGCCAACATTAAGTGATTGGTAAAAATGAAATGAAAATAAACGAACCTCAAACCTCGTCGTATGCTTCTGCTATTCTGTCATAAACTTTCTGTGAGTCTTCAAACGTAACATTATTTCCCTCATATGCTTTTCTGTTTGCAAGCATAGTTTCTCGCAATTTCGTTAGTTTTTCTTCTCGTGTATCCATTGTGACATATGGCCTCGGATATCAACTAACTGTCTTTATTTTATCGTTGTCGCGGCTAAGTCAAAGGAACAACTTCTTCGTTTCCATAAATTGTACAATGTATTCACACCAACACCAATTTATACACTTATTCCGCGAGGTAGTTTCGGTATATATAGAAGAAAGTTCACATCATCTTGGTCAATATCAGACATTTACAATCTTACTGACATAGATGTTCGATGGGCCATTTGATACTACTATTATAAAACTTCACCATGCTTTACATTATTAACCTGCGGCCTTGAGCCGCAGGTTATATTTGTATGCAACAAGAAAAATTTCCATGTAGGGGCACGTGACATGTTCTGGATGGTTTACCATTTCAAAAAAAAAATCCAAAACAAATCAGCATTTTTTAAGAATGTCGTGAACCCGACTAATACCATTTTTTTTATTTTTTTTATTGAGATTCGTATAGATCTATTTTATTTTATTTTAAAATAAAGTATTAACCTTAATTTACCCCTTTAAGTAATAATTAATAAGAAAAAAATGTGTTTCGAAATGTGTTTTAACGCGCACTTGACATTTCGTTAGTCTGGTTTACGCGTTCAAAACTAAATCCAAAAAAATGAAGCACTTTGTGCGAATGTCGTAAACCAGACTAGATCGATCACTATTATTTTATTTTTTATTTAAAATAAAGCAATGTAAGTTAATAACTATAATTATTTGTTTTACCCCTTTAAGTAATTAAAAATAAGAAAAAAATGTGTTTCGATATGTGTTTTGGCGTGCACCTGCAGTCTGGATTACCTCTCCTAGATCTCCGTTAACTAGGTCAGAACGCGTCGGCATTAAAAACCCAAATCTTACCCAAATCTCAACCAAATAGTAACGTTTTTACCCAAATACTTGTATTTAACTTACAATATGGGGTTGAATAACTATATTACGCATTTTAATGACCAGTGATGACTAAATAAACGTAAACTAGCAAGTTTTTCGGCAAGACTCGGTCCAGAATCATTTCGAACCGGCGTTTTGTTCATAATATTTGCTTTATTTTACTTTCTGACTCTACGGGCGCCGATATCAAATATACAAAAGTATGAACGTTTTTACCCAAATACTTGTATTTAATAAACAATTTGTCGTAAATAAACTATATTACGCATTTGAATAACTAATAATGAAAATAGCACCATTTTTCGGTAAATTATACTAGGTAAATATACCCAAACACACATAAGCCTACTCAATCAGAGAGGTTTGTAAAATTCCGCATTTTTCGGCGGGGACTTAGACTTTTAATTGTTTCTTTGGCTCACGTGTGTGCATTGCTCATTGTACACGTATCGTGTTGTTACTGATGCGAGTCTTTGCTCAGCTGGTAAAGTGTGCTGCCTCCCCTGCTGTCCGAGTTCCTCATACCTTTATATCAAGCCTTATTAACATCTTAAAAAGTTCTAGTTTTTAAAGTTATAAAAAAATGTCTCTCACAATACTGGTCTGTAAAACAATTGGCCGCAGGAACTATTTAACTTGTACTCCTATACAAACTTCATAAATGTTAGCTCTCGTGTATAGTGTTCCCCCTGTTTATAGTTTATATCAAACAGTCGTTATAATTTAAAAGCAAACACATCGGGTGGGCGGGCGGGCAGGCAGGCAGTTCAAAAGTTTCCGGTCCGTCGCTAAACTAGGTCTAAACTAAATCTTCTTGTCTGAAACCGTAAGGCTTAGTGATTTCATATTTGGTATGTAGCATCATCTTGAGGTCCTCTACAAAGAGTGTTTAAATTATGTCCCGGGGGTTCTCCGAAACGGCTTGGCCCAGGGCTTTCATATTAGATATGTAGAATCAGCTAGATGTTTGCTAGGGACAAAGGAAAACTGACGGCATTTTTCGAGTACGACTCCAATTTACAATTATTTTTGTGAATAACGAAAAGAGGTATTAGCTGACATTTTTATTGTAATTGCAGTTCTTTTACAGGTAAGTATGTTTGAATTATCGCCGAAAGTTAATGATTTATTTTAAACGTTTCTTTTACCGACGTGGGACAAATATGTCGAAAAACAGAAACAAGTGGCGTTTTGCGAGTTGGTTTCCAATTTCAAAATAAAACTTCTTTTTGTAAACAACGACAAAAACGTATACTCATACTTTTTCTGTTGCAGATCATTTAGCGATAATTTATTTAAATTTACATCGAAATTCCATGTTTCATTTTAACGTGAATTTTACGCGATAGGGACAAAATCTATCGATACAGAAAAGATAGCGGCATTTTTCAAGTATGGCTCCGATTTTAAAATAAAGATCATTCATGTAAACGTCGATGAAAACGTGTATTGACAATTTTTTCTGTTTTGAAATCCTTTGCAGTAAATGGTTTAAAATAACGGCCAAATTTGACTGTTTCGTTTTTTCGACGTCATTAATAAAAATGCTACACGTTCCCGGAAAATGTGTAGAAAAATAAAAGGTTACTGCATTTGCTGAGTATGTCTCCGAGTTAAAAAAAATATATGTGTAATATTAACATAAGCGCATCATACGATTCGTTTCATCTGTTGTTCTCTTGACGATAAAGAGTTCGAAGTTCCGCGAAAACATCATGTCTTAACTTCTCCTGCAAAGACGCAACGTTGTGACACGTCATTTTTCAGTCAAATTTTATCTTTGTTGCGTATTTTTCATTTAAAATTAGTTGTCGTCTCCACGGAACTTATATCATTCGATGCGTCATTGTATATTCTTTCTTACGATATGTTTACATAGCACCGTCGGATATATTTCAGTAATGACTTGATTAACGGTAACAATCGATCCTTACGGAGGGTATCGAGTTCTGTGCGTTACGTCATAACGTTGTGATAATGTTAAAATTGCACCTTACGTGCTGCTTTAATATAGAAAAGTTCATGTGAATGAATGTAGTATACATTGACATAATGTGGTATTTTACCAGATAACTGATACAAATGTAAACCATGCTTGCCTAAACCAAAATTGCAATAACAATATTTACATATTATATATAACCCAATATGCCAAACTACGACTACATTTTGTAATAGCATAGGCTTTTCGGCACTGCTAAAGACACATCAGGTTTTGAAGCAATGTTCATTCGTTTACAATTTGCAGATGCAACATCATGTTCCTAAAAATTCATTAGTCCAACTTATGCAATTTTGCAAAATATTCACAAACAAAATGTTTTGACCCTCGCCATTAGAGTACTATAGAAGTAATCATCTCTACTAGATAGTCAAACATAAAATACATAGTTTTCTATATCTGTGCGACACTGAATGTTTGGCTGGATATGACAAGGAGGTCATACGTCAACATGAGATGTAGACTCTGTGTGGTGTGCTTGAGTATCTATAAAAAAATCTTAACATTTTACACGCTAAGATATCGCTGGAAGGACTAATTCATGCAGGACAAGATTAGACGAAAGAAGACGTTTTCACATTGCATAAGCTTTATTAATTTATTCCATCGACATACCTATGGCTTAGAACCAGAAGGTCGTAACTCCTACTTTCGACCTTATAAGACTCATACATATTTAAAATGTGCTTCACAAGGCGCTACTTATGAGCCTATTTTCATGAAAATCTGAAACTGTCATGTTGACCAAAATGAAGTTTTAAAAACGTGTTTTCCCATAGGTAAACAGTAAATGACAGACAGTTTTCTCTTGTTTTCTCAATATATCGATTTTGTAGTTACGACCTTCTGGTTCTAAGGCAGCGGTACGTGTATATTGTGGCACAATTACTAACAAACACAGAAATATTCTGTTAATTAACACCCCCTCAGACTGTGACAAGGTTAGCTATTTCAATGGAGCTTCTTGTTTCATATCCATCTGTAATTGTAGTCGGTATCTTAGAAATGTTAGAACTTCTTTGAAAATGTGTACATGCAACACAGAAGACTGTTGAACCAAAAGGACACATAACTGACAGCTCCATTGATACGGTGTCATTGTACACTGATTGTTTCTCGTGTAGACACCGTCAACTGTTTGTACAATTGAACGTCCTCGCTATATCGTTGGCTTAGAATGAGAAGGTCGTAAATACTATATATGTACTTATAAGACTGATACATACTTTCAATTAACATCACAAAGCCCTTTTTATGAACCTAATTTCATGAAAAATGGAAATTGTCATATTGACCAAACTTAAGTTGAAACAGTTTGTTTTAGCATCAGTAACGAGCAATTTTTCGGGCAGCATTTGTCTTGTTTTCTCAAAATATCGATTGATTTTGTACTTACGATCTTCTCATTCTAAGCCAACGATATGTGTTTTGTACAGTATTTTACATCAGCATGTGTCTAATCATCGCATTTGATATATATGGTATGAATACTGAACTTGTCCGCATGTATCAATATTTCTAAATTACTTCTGTGGTCACTGCATCTTGAATGCCCAAGTAATACCACAACCACCCGTAGCTTCGTTGTATCCAGGCCAGACGTCACGTGATAGTTTGTGCCATGTCTTCCCGGCTTCTAGAGCATTCATTGCGGACTCTATAGGAGCTAAAGCTGTCTCAGACAACATACGACAAACGATAACAACGTGACCCCCTGTAATGAACAATGTATAAGCAATTGTAGCCAAACATTGATTTGATATTACGTTTTGTATGCTTTAAATTACCTAAGAAAAACTACACTCGAGCCTACATGTAACAGGTACTAATTTCATTTGGGAATATTTCACCAATCAGTGGTACGAATAACCCTCTTAAAACAACACATATTCAAAACAAACTATTGTTTTGATCGAAATTGTCCATTCATATTTTACCCACACATTCTCGAAACGTCTGTATGGGTTGTAAGTCTTTAAATGCCAACAACCGCACAATCTGCATTAAGTTAAGCTGTCATAAATTAGCAGGTATGCTTGTAATGAATTCGGAGTCTGAAACTATGAAAATGTAAAAGGGTAGCTGAACGGCTAAAAAGTAGCCCTCGGAAACTTGTAACTTAACTTAAATTCTGAATTATGCATCCCGACCCTTGTTATTTTTCTATTAGCAACCACGTTTTGTCATTTCATGCATCTTCAAATGGCTTAATATAATAGCTAGTTCCGTTTTGTTCTCAGTATCAAACTCATTTTGGATTTCTATCATATTTTGATTAAAACATTATTTATAATTTGTAAAAGCTGACTTGCGTCTCAATGATTCGTGATTCATTATGAAAATAGACCTTGCCTGCGCACTTAAACATTTTATTATAGCAGATTGTAATCACGATCCAATGACATAAATTTCCATACTATTAAATATTTATTCATGGCCATCATCAGAAACTCATATTTAGTGTTGCATTCATTTTTGATAGATCATATCTAGTCAACACACATGGTTTTAATGGATACGGTACTTTTTGTGATCAAAAGTGTCATTCATTGCGGAGTGAGAATATAGGGCTCGCTTGAAGCATCCATTTTTAGGGATGTGGATGGCTTGTACTATGTCTGACTCTTGCGTGTGTGGCTAGGTGCGGCCGCCGTAGTTTTGTCGCTTTGGTGTGTGTCATACTATTTTCTTACAAGCGTTATAGTATAGTTTTGTAAGGACAAACACGAACTTGTTTGAGGCTATTATTGTTATTGTAAGAAATTCAACTTTAGTGTTGCATTCATTTTTGATAGATCGTATCTAGTTAACACACATACGAGGGTCATTCAAAAAATAAGTAGACAAATTCGATTGTTAAACTATTAATCATCCGAATGTTATCAAATTTGGTAGAAACCAGGTTCTACCGATAATGAATTCAGTGCATATATTTATCACGAAAAATATACGTTATATTCTAAAATATGGTAGTTATAGCAACGGAAAATTGAACACACGGGGCAACTCATCGATTTTTCCGTAGAAAATTGGTGTTGATTTTGTCGCCCAATCACTTACCTTTAACGGTTCTGAAACTTTTCGATAGTTCATGTGTGTATCGTTTGAGACTACGTAGTTATGTGTTTCAAATTATGACGTCCTATTTAACACCGTTACAGAGATATCGGTTATCGTACAAAGTCACTCTTAATAGCAGAAAGAAAACGTGACGTCACGTTAAACCACGGACCACGCGTAATCCTGAATTTATGTGTTGCGCTTGGTATAAACACACGTACTTACTTGAATCGTGGCCGGAAATTGGGAATTTCGCCTAGAGGACGTACCGGAACATCATGTAAACATACAGTGCTGGTGTTGTTTATATCCTTTAATGGAATCAGCTTAAACACCAGGTTGAACATGTCCACCACAGTCCAAATTTCGCGTTTCTGAACCTCAAGACTTTGATATTGGTGAGATTAGGGTACGTGTGTATAAACCTCAAAACAACAAATGAAATAATGTATGCTATTTGTTCTTTTTTGTAAGTTTAATCTGGCGTTGTAAATTGATCATTATACAGAATGGTTGGTGACTGAGTTATATAATGAGTATTATTGTTAGCATTTAGAAGATGTTATGAGGTTACCGAAACCGATGACGTCAATTACGACGTCTGGGCTTGCCCCGTGGTCACTATAGGTACAATACATAAAACATGATTCTCACTTAACCGTCGGTCCGATTTTAATTAATCTTAAGGATTTTTGCGAATAAAGGTGGTGCTGCAACATAATAAATAATCATTGATTTATCTGAAAAAATAAGCTAGCAAATTGATTTGCCTACGTATTTTTTGAATGCCCCTCGTACGTTGCACATTTAATGATGGTACAATAACTCAAAGATGAGACGCTATATTACTGTCTACAAGTACACACACATTATAGTCTCGAGTGGATAAACCTGTTTGGTGACATGGTAACTATTTATTATTTCACATACGTCCTTTTTATGAAGAGTTTTGAAAGATATATCAAAACAATATATATAATATAATTTCTTGTGAAACAAAATGTGAAGAATAATGAATATTTCATATAGACTGTAATTGAATTCGTCAAGGGTATTGAGAATGAAATCATTAAATGTAAGGCTTTTTCGAATATTTCATGTACGTAATAATATTCAACGAGTGTAATAAATTAAATGTGAAAACTTGAACTACTATAAGCAGCTATACGCCAACTTAACACACGTTCCTTAAAATTAATGCACGTTTTGTCAAACCTTTCTTACACCTGTTTATTATTATTTCGTCGGAAAGTTATAGGCGTTATTGTACAAAAGCCGAACAGTCGTATAAAATAACTATTATTGTATGCATCGTATCGGGTATGACATTTTCTGACATATTGTGTTGGATTACCAATGTGCTTGATTTGTTGTCTGTCATTTTGAACAAGGTTTCAAGGTTCAAAACATGCACATCTACTCTTTATTGTTATTAATCTAGAACGTGCACTTAAGAACAGATAGAAAATATTCATTATTGATTGCGATAGAAACATACGTATGAAATCTCACCTGACTTTGCCATTCTTGCCATGTTCGGTATTTCATCAGGAGGTAAATGACCGGACTCAGCAAACACACCAACTGCCGTCACAATATCATAGCAACCTGAATTTATAATATTATTATACTATAATATACCGGCGATATATCGCTGGCTTAGAATAAGAATGTCATAACAACTACTTACCTCTTTATAAGACTGATACATATTTACAATCAACACTGTACAAGGCGCTTCTATATGTTAGCCTATTTTCACGAAAATCGAAACTTGTCATGTTGACCAAACTGAAGTAGAAACTGCTATTTTCACCATAAGTAAAGGGTAATTTAACGACAGGTTTTTTCTTGTTTTCTCAAAATACAGAATTTGTTCTTACGACCTTCTCATCCTAAGCCAGCGATATATACACACAGAACATAATACCGTTGTTTATGGCCATCAAGTGGTCTTTATAAGAAATGAGTGTTTGTGAATAGTGTACGACAAAATAAACTAAAGACTAAACATTCACACACAGGCACAGAGGTTTTATTAATTTACACATAGTTTGCGTTTTGATTACATATCCGTCGTGTCGTTTTAATGAAACATGTTTAATTGAAAGAACATACAACTTCCCATTGATCTATTAAGTCTGATCGAAACGACACACACATAACGCACACTTTATGGGAGGATAATCTAAAATTCCCTACATAAACTAACGTACAACCGCCATCTTGTTTTACTCAAGGAAGCATCCATCTTAGTTATATTAGGCCGGACCTAAACTGTAATGTAATGTAAGATTTAGGTACCTTGGCACTGTTTTATCAAAGCATTTACGCCAATCTTAAACTAACGATCACATTTAAATTCTTTATAGTATTTTTACAACTTTAACATACTGTAAATGGACATGTTATACTGCTAAAGATTCAGTTAATGAATTCCTACAGACAATATATGTCCCAAAGTTGTAGTTGTTAAAGAATTATACAGAATTTTAATTTGAACGCAAGTTCACGATTTCCGTAAAAACGTTAAATACAGTACCCAGGAACCAGCTCGCTAGAGGCTAGCTTGGTAAAATTCCAAGAACACGTTTAATATCAATTCATATCAACTGACAGCTCGTGATAAACCATATATACTAGTACTAGCAGATATTTATTACATTGTAGTCATGACTATTACATACCATTTTTGATGCTACTTGTCTCCTCAGAACTAACACGCTCCGTGTAATAATTTCTGTATCGATCTAGTTCTAGCAGATATTTATAACATTGTAGTCATGACTATTACATACCATTTTTGATGCTACTTGTCTCCGCAGAACTAACACGCTCCGTGTAATAATTTCTGTATCGATTTAGTTCCTTCGCTGATTTCATCATCTGTTCATTAGGGTCTAGAGCATCTATGTGACCAAACCCTAGTTGACGCAACTGCAATATAATCAGGAGAGTATAATTGTGATATTCATTAGCATCTAATATATGAACAAACCCTAGTTGACACAACTGTTGGGAAAAATAAACAATCAATGTTTTCTCTCTTGTTTAAATGAATCAATTTTGAAAACTATTTACTTATTGTTTTAGCTTAGATTTATCACTTCGCGAGTTTAAGAAAGCCCATTAAACAGACAGAGCCTCGTATTTCATCACTTTAATCCAACTCATTTAATAAATTCAATATGACAATGCACTCTATATACAGTTCATCCTTTAAAATCCAAAGATCATTAGGAATTTGTAATTTGGATATTCATAATTTACATTTTTCGACCAATGGTCGTTTTCTTTAGCTGATTTGCTGAGAAATATATAAAGGAAAGTAACAAACATATTAACCTCTAAGCCAACTCGACCAGTACCAGCGCCTATATCCAGAATCTCGACACTACTTCGTGTCTCTGATGGGTAGAGATTAGCCACAGCTTTAGCAAGAACCGAGTAGCTTGATGAATTTATGGCAAATGACATCTGAAAAACGTAGGGAAAAGGCTAAAGCTAGGAATATTGCATACACCATGACGTGCCATTATCGTGCATTACTTCATGTATTTAATTAATTTCTTTCGACTTCCTCATACAAAGTGTGCGGAATATTCAAATCCCACACACAAGATTTGACAAAAATATACAAAATAATAATCTTTGTAGCCTACATGAGCGGAATATTAATTTACGAAATTAACATTTACATTAAGTGATTTGTGAAATAAATGAAACTCAAACCTCGTCGTATGCATCTGCTATTCTGTCATAAACTTTCTGTGAGTATTCAAACGTAACATTATTTCCCTCATATGCTTTTCTGTTTGCAAGAATTGTTTCTCGCATCTTCGTCAGTTTGTCTTCTCGTGTATCCATTGTGACAAATGGCCTCGGATATCAACTGTCTTTATTTTATCGTTGTCTCGGCTAAGTCACTGGAACGACTTACTAGTATTCGTTTACATGTATTGTACAATGTATTCACACCAATACCTATTATATACGTGTATTCCGTGAGGTAGTTTCGGTACATATAGAAGAAAGTTCACATCTATGTCAATACCAGACATTAACAATCTTACTCACATAGATGTTCGATGGGCCATTTGATACTAATGATATAAAACTTCACCATGCTTTACATTATACTCCTATACAAACTTCATAAATGTTAGCTCTCGTGTATAGTGTTCCCCCTGTTTATAGTTTATATCAAACAGTCGTTATAATTTAAAAGCAAACACATCGGGTGGGCGGGCGGGCAGGCAGGCAGTTCAAAAGTTTCCGGTCCGTCGCTAAACTAGGTCTAAACAAAATCTTCTTGTCTGAAACCGTAAGGCTTAGTGATTTCATATTTGGTATGTAGCATCAACTTGAGGTCCTCTACAAAGAGTGTTTAAATTATGCCCCGGGGGCTCTCTGAAACGGCTTGGTCCATGGCTTTCATATTAGATAATTATGTAGAATCAGCTAGATGTTTGCTAGGGACAAAGGAAAACTGACGGCATTTTTCGAGTACGACTCCAATTTACAATTATTTTTGTGAATAACGAAAAGAGGTATTAGCTGACATTTTTATTGTAATTGCAGTTCTTTTACAGGTACGTATGTTTGAATTATCGCCGAAAGTTAATGATTTATTTTAGACGTTTCTTTTACCGACGTGGGACAAATATGTCGAAAAACAGAAACAAGTGGCGTTTTGCGAGTTGGTTTCCAATTTCAAAATAAAACTTATTTTTGTAAACAACGACAAAAACGTAAACTCATATTTTTCTGTTGCAGATCATTTAGCGATAACTTTATTTAAATTTACATCGAAATTTCATGTTTCATTTTAACGTAAATTTTACGCGATAGGGACAAAATCTATCGATACAGAAAAGATAGCGGCATTTTTCAAGTATGGCTCCGATTTTAAAATAAAGATCATTCATGTAAACGTCGATGAAAACTTGTATTGACAGTTTTTTCTGTTTTGAAATCCTTTGCAGTAAATGGTTTAAAATAACGGCCAAATTTGACTGTTTCATTTTTTCGACGTCATTAATAAAAATGCTACACGTTTCCGGAAAATGTGTAGAAAAATAAAAGGTTACGGCATTTGCTGAGTATGTCTCCAAGTTAAAAAAAATACATGTGAAATTTTAACATAAGCGCATCATACGATTCGTTTCATCTGTTGTTCTCTTGACGATAAAGAGTCCGAAGTACCGCGAAAATATCATGTCTTAACTTCTCCTGCAAAAACGCAACGTTGTGACACGTCATTTTTCAGTCATATTTTATCGTTGTTTCGTATTTTTCATTTAAAATTAGTTGTCATCTCCACGGAACTTATATCATTCGATGCGTTGTTGTATATTTTTTCTAACGATATGTCTATCATTTACATAGCACCGTCGGATATATTTCAGTAATGTCTTGATTAACGGTAACAATCGATCTTTACGGAGTGGTTCGAGTTCTGTGCGTTACGTCATAACGTTGTCATAATGTTAAAATTGCACCTTACGTGCTGCTTTAATATAGAAAAGTTCATGTGATGCATTTAGTATACATTGACATAATTTGGTATTTTACCAGATAACTGATACAAATGTAAACCATGTTTGCCTAAACCCAAATTGCAATAACAATATTCACATATTATATATTACCCAATATGCCAAAATACGACTACATTTTGTAATAGCATAGGCTTTTGGCACTGCTAAAGACACATCAGGTTTTGAAGCAATGTTCATTCGTTTACAATTTGCAGATGCAACATCATGTTCCTAAAAATTCATTAGTCCAACTTATGCAATTTTGCAAAATATTCACAAACAAAATGTTTTGACCCTCGCCATTAGAGTACTATAGAAGTAATCACCTCTACTAGATAGTCAAACATAGATTACATAGTTTTCTATATCTGTGCGACACTGAATGTTTGGCTGGATATGACAAAGAGGTCATACGTCAACATGAGATGTAGACTCTGTGTGGTGTGCTTGAGTATCTATAAAAAAATCGTAACATTTTACACGTGAAGATATCGCTGGAAGGACTAATTCAGACAGGACAAGATTAGACGAAAGAAGACGTTTTCACATTGCATAAGCTTTATTAATTTATTCCATCGACATACCGATGGCTTAGAACCAAAAGGTCGTAACTCCTACTTACGACCTTATAAGACTCATAATTATTTGAAATCTGCTTCACAAGGCGCTACTTATGAGCCTATTTTCATGAAAATCTGAAACTGTCATGTTGACCAAAATGAAGTTTTAAAAACGTGTTTTCCCATAGGTAAAAAGTAAATGACAGACAGTTTTCTCTTGTTTTCTCAATATATCGATTTTTGTAGTTACGACCTTCTGGCTCTAAGGCAGCGGTACGTGTATACTGTGACACAATTACTAACAAACACAGAAATATTCTGCTTATTAACACCCCCTCAGACTGTGACAAGGTTAGCTATGTCAATGGAGTTTCTTGTTTCATATTCATCTGTAATTTTATTCTGTATCTTAGAAATGTTAGAACTTATTTGAAAATGTGTACATGCAACACAGAAGACTGTTGAACCAAAAGGACACATGACTGTTAGCTCCATTGATACGGTGTCATAGTGCACCGATTGTTTCTCGTGTAGAGACCGTCCACTGTTTGTACAATTGAACGTTCATGTTATATCGTTGGCTTAGAATGAGAAGGTCGTAAATACTACTTATGAACTTATAAGACTGATACACACTTACAATTATTACCATAAAGCCCTTTTTATGAGCCTAGTTTCGTGAAACATGGAAATTGTCTTAATGACCAAACTTAAGTTGAAACAGCTTGTTTAAGCACCAGTAAAGAGCAATTTTTCGGGCGGCATTTGTCTTGTTTCCCTAAAATGTCGATTGATTTTGTACTTACGGTCTTCCCATTCTAAGCCAACGATATGTGTTTTGTATAGTATTTTACATCAGCATGTGTCTAATCATCGCATTTGATATAAATGGTATGAATACTGAACTTGTCCGCATGTATCAATATTTCTAAATTACTTCTGTGGTCACTGCATCTTGAATGCCCAAGTGATACCACAACCACCCGTAGCTTCGTTGTATCCAGGCCAGACGTCACGTGATAGTTTGTGCCATGTCTTCCCGGTTTCTAGAGCATTCATTGCGGACTCTATAGGAGCTAAAGCTGTCTCAGACAACATACGACAAACGATAACAACGTGACCCCCTGTAATGAACAATGTACAAGCAATTGTAGCCAAACATTGATTTGATATTACGTTTTGTATGCTTTAAATTACCTAAGAAAAACTACACTCGAGCCTACATGTAACAGGTACTAATTTCATTTGGGAATATTTCACCAATCAGTGGTACGAATAACCCTCTTAAAACAACACATATTCAAAACAAACTATTGTTTTGATCGAAATTGTCCATTCATATTTTACCCACACATTCTCGATACGTCTGTATGGGTTGTTAGTCTTTAAATGCCAACAACCGCACAATCTGCATTAAGTTAAGCTGTCATATATAAACAGGTAGTCTTGTAATTAATTCGGTGTCCGAAACTATGAACATGTAAAAGGGTAGCTGAACGGCTAAAAGCAGCCCTCGAAACTTGTAACTTAACTTCTAAACTAAATTATTAATCCCGACCCTCGTTATTTTTCTTTTGTCATCACCTTAATATGGCTTAATTTAATAGCTTCTTCCGTTTTTGTCTCAGTATCAAACTCCTTTTGGATTTCTATCATTTTTGAATTAAAACATTCTTGATAATTTGTAACAGCTAACTTGCGTCTCAATGATTCGTGATTCATGTATGAAAATAGACCTTGCCTGCGCAGTTAAACTGGTTATTATAGCAGATTGTAATCACGATCCAATGAAATAAATTTCCATACTATTAAATATTTATTCATTGCCATCATCAGAAACGCATATTAAGTGTTGCACTCATTTTTGAAAGATCATATCTAGTCAACACACATGGTTTGTAATGGATACAGTACTTGTTTGTGATCCAAATTATCATTCATTGCGGAATGAGCATTTAAGACTCGCTTGAAGCATCCATTTATTTGGGATGTGGATGGCTTGTACTATGTCTGACTCTTGCGTGTGTGGCTAGGCGCTGCCGCCGTAGCAGTGTGGCTTTGGTTTGTGTCCTACTATATTCTTACAAGCGTTATAGTATAGTTTTGTAAGGACAAACACGAAATTGTTTGAGGCAATTATTGTTATTGTACTATAACCCTGGTAAGAAATTCAACTTCAGTGTTGCATTCATTTTGGATAGATCGTATCTAGTTAATACACATACTTTGCACATTTAATGGTGCAATAACTCAAAGATGAGACGCTATGTTACTGTCTACAAGTACCCATACATTATAGTCAAGAGTGGGTAAACTTGTATGGTGACATGGTAACTAATTATTTTTACACATACGTCCCATTTAAATGAAGAGTTTTGACAGACATATCAAAACAATCTAAATTATTTCTTGTGAAACAAAATGTGAAGAAAATTGAAAATTTCATATAGACAGTTATTAAATTCGTCAAGGGTATTGAATAAAATCGTTAAATGTAAGGCTCTTACGAACATTTCATGTACTTAATAATATTCAATGATTGTAATAAATTAAACTACAATAAGTAGCTATACGCCAACTTAACACACGATCCTTAACGTTAATGCACGTTTGATCAAACCTGTCTTACACCTGTATATTATTATTTTGTCGGAAAGTTATTGGCGTTATTGTACCAGAGCCGGACAGTCGTATGAAATAACAATTATTGTAAGCATCGTATCGGGTATGAAATGTTCTGACATATGGTGTAGGATTACCAATGTGCTTAATTTGTTGTCTGCCATTTTGAACAAGGTTTCAAGGTTCAAAACATGCACATCTACTCGTTATTGTGATTAATCTAAAACTTACGAACAGATAGAATTAGTCATTATTGATTGCGATCGAAATATACGTATGAAATCTCACCTGACTTTGCCATTCTTGCCATGTTTGGTATTTCATCAGGAGGTAAATGACCGGACTCAGCAAACACACCAACTGCCGTCACAATATCATAGCAACCTGAATTTATAATATAATTATATTATAATATACCGGCGATATATCGCTGGCTTAGAATAAGAAGGTCATAACAACTAGTTACCTCTTTATAAGACTGACACATATTACAATGCGCTTCTATAAGCCTTTTTTCATGAAAATCGGACCTTGTCGTGTTGACCAAACTGAAGTATAATCAGCTTGTTTCATCATCAGTTAAGGGTAATTTTACGACTGTGTCACAGTTTTTTTTTCTTGTTTTCTAAAAAATATCGATTTTGTACTTACGACCTTTTCATTCTAAGCCAGTGATAAATACAGAACAAGACAGAACAAATTATACTGTAGTTTATGGCCATCAAGTGGACTTGATAAGAAATGAGAATTTGTGTAAGACAAAATAAATGACTAAACAATCACACACTGACACAGAATCTTTCTTAATTTAGTTTGCATTTTTATTACATATCCGTCGTGTCGTTTTAATGAAACATGCTTAATTGAAAGAACATACAACTTCCCATTTATATACAAAGTCTCATCGAAACGACACTCACATAATACACACATTAGGGGGATAATCTAAAATTCCCTACATAAACTAACGTACAACCGCCATCTTGTTTTACTCAAGGAAGCATCCTTCTTAGTTACATTAGGCCGGACCTAAACTGTAATGTAATGTAAGATTTAGGTACCAGGAACCAGGCTAGAAAATTATTAAGCTTGCTAGAGGCTAGCTTGGTAAAATTCCTAGAACACGTTTAATATCAATTCATATCAACTGACAGCTGGTGATAAACCATATATACTAGTAGATATTAATAACATTGTAGTCATGAATATAGCATACCATTTTTGATGCTACTTGTCTCCTCAGAACTAACACGCTCCGTGTAATAATTTCTGTATCGATTTAGTTCCTTCGCTGATTTCATCATCTGTTCATTAGGGTCTAGAGCATCTATATGAACAAACCCTAGTTGACGCAACTGCAAAGATAATCAGGAGAGTATAATTGTGATATTCATTAGCATCTAATATGTGAACAAACCCTAGTTGACACAACTGTTGGGAAAAATAAACAATCAATGTTTTCACTCTTGTTTAAATGAATCAATTTTGAAAACTATTTACTTATTGTTTTAGCTTTGATTTATCTCTTCGCGAGTTAAACAGACAGAGCCTATCACTTCAAACCAACTCATTTAATAAATTCAATATGACAATACACTCATGTAAGATCTCTATATACAGTTCATCCTTTAAAATCCAAAGATCATTAGGAATTTGTAATTTGGATATTCATAATTTACGTTATTCGACCAATGGTCGTTTTCTTTAGCTGATTTGCTGAGAAATATATGAAGGAAAGTAACAAACATATTAACCTCTAAGCCTACTCGACCAGTACCAGCGCCTATATCCAGAATCTCGACACTACTTCGTGTCTCTGATGGGTAGAGATTAGCCACAGCTTTAGCTAGAACCGAGTAGCTTGATGAATTTATGGCAAATGACATCTGAAAAACGTAGGGAAAAGGCTAAAGCTAGGAATTTTGCATACACCATGACGTGCCATTATCGTAAATTACTTCATGTATTTAATAAGTTTCTTTCGACTTCCTCATACAAAGTGTGCGGAATATTCAAATCCCACACACAAGATTTAACAAAAATATACAAAATAATAATCTTTGTAGCCTACATGAGCGGAATATTAATTTACGAAATTAACATTAACATTAAGTGATTTGTGAAATATATGAAACTCAAACCTCGTCGTATGCATCTGCTATTCTGTCATAAACTTTCTGTGAGTCTTCAAACGTAACATTATTTCCCTCATATGCTTTTCTGTTTGCAAGCATAGTTTCTCGCAATTTCGTTAGTTTTTCTTCTCGTGTATCCATTGTGACGTATGACCTCGGATATCAACTATATGTCTTTATTTTATCGTTGTCTCGGCTAAGTCACAGGAACGACTTACTAGTATTCGTTTACATGTATTGTACAATGTATTCACATATATATACGTGTATTCCGTGAGGTAGTTTCGGTACATATAGAAGAAAGTTCACATCTTTGTCAATACCAGACATTAACAATCTTACTCACATAGATGTTCGATGGGCCATTTGATACTTATGATATAAATCTTCACCATGCTTTACATTATACGCCTATACAAACTTCATAAATGTTAGCTCTCGTGTATAGTGTTCCCCATATTTATAGTTTATATCAAACGGTTTATTATAGTTTAAAGCAAGTACATCATCTACATAATTTCCACGAGCAAATCATGCATGTCAATTTGTTATCATTTAAGTTAACTTTGTATTACACACTGAGCGTATTCGTGGTACTCCTGCTTATGAAAAAGGCAGTCGAGGTTCTTATAGCACAACTTTTTTCAGGGCATTTATACAGTTAGCCTGCCTGACCCTGAGTTCGACAGGCAGGCGCCCGGGCGGGCGGGCGGGCGGGCGGGCGGGCAGGCGGGCAGGCAGGCAGGCAGGCAGGCAGGCTTTTAAGCAATATTCAATCTTTTACAACTTTGTAGATGCAGCATCATGTTCCTGAAAATTCATTAGTCCGACAGGCAGGCATTTCGTTATCGCATAGGCTTTGCAGCACTGCTAAAGACACATCAGGTTTTGAAGCAATATTCATTCGTTTACAACTTTGCAGATGCAACATCATGTTCCTGAAAATTCATAAGTCCAACTTATGCAATTATGCAAAACATTCACAAACAAAAGGTTTTGACCCTCGCATTTTGAGTAGTATAGAAGAAACCACCTCTACTAGATAGTCAAACATAGAATACGTAGTTTTCTATATCTGTACGACAGTGAATGTTTGGCTAATATGACAAAGAGGTCATACGTCAACATTGAATGTAGACACTGTGTTGTGTGATTGAGAATTTATAAAAAATCGTAACATTTTACACGTTAAAATATTGCTGGAAGGACTCATTCAGACAGGTCAAGAATAGACGAAAGAAGACGGTTTCACATTGCAGTAGCTTTATTGGTTAATTCCGTCGACATACGTGTATACTGTGACACAATTCCTAACAAATACAGAAATATTCTGCGAATTAACATCCCCCTCAGACTGTGACAAGGTTAGCTATTTCAATGGAGTTTCTTGTTTAATTATATACATCTGTAATTTTATTCGGCATCAAAGAACTTCTTTGTAAATGTGTACATACAACACAAAAGACTGTTGAACCAAAAGGACACATGTCTGACAGCTCCATTGATACGGTATCATCGTGCACTGATTGTTTCTCGTGTAGACACCGTCCACTGCTTGTAAAATTTAACGTTCATGTTATATCGCAGCTTAGAATGAGAAGGTCGTAAATACTACTTATAAGACTGAAACATACTCACAGGTAACCTCACAAAGCCCTTTTTATGAACCTATTTTCTTGAAAAATGGAAATTGTCATATTGCCCAAACTTAAGTTGAAATAGCTTATTTTACCATCAGTACAGAGCCATTTTTCGGGCAGCATTTGTCTTGTTTTCTGAAAATGTCGATTGAATTTGTACGATCTTCTCATTCTAAGCCAACGATATGTGTTTTGTACAGTATTTTACATCAGCATGTGTCTCATCATCGTATTTGATATATGGTATCAATACTGAACTTGTCAGCACGTATCAATATTTCTACATTACTTCAGTGGTCACTGCATCTTGAATGCCCAAGTAATACCACAACCACCCGTAGCTTCATTGTATCCAGACCAGACGTCACGTGACAGTTTTTGCCATACCTTCCCGGCTTCTAGAGCATTCATTGCGGACTTTATAGGAGCTAAAGCTGTCTCCGACAACATACGACAAACGATAACAACGTGACCCCCTGAAATGAACAATGTACGTGGGTATATCCAAAAGTAATGTCACTGATGCTGTAAAATCGTGTGTAATGCCCGTAAAACCACGATATTTTTCACATCGTAACTTCAGTCTAATTTGAATATGATGACCAAATTTCACAACAATGCACGGAATAGTTCATGAGATATGACTTTTTATATGAGACATACTTACGAACATCGCCGCAAGTCCGACGTCAACGACGTCACAATGACGTTACTTGTCGACACCTACTCATCCAGCAGAAGTTCATCCCTGGTAATTTCTAACGACTCATAAACCATGCAGTCATTTCCACGACCTTAAAAAAATGTGCAACCCACCCGACACTTACTCTCTGCGAAATCAAATTATTGTTAAGTGTCCTGTAGGTAGACCCACAGCGAAAAAATTAACTCACCACATAATGATCGCAGTTTTGAACGTCGAATTGAATTGACGGCGTTAAAATACTCTTGGTGTTCTTTTCGGATCTACTACAAACCGTTCATATGACTCTCTGTCGATAATGATTTGATGATCCATGCCTCCTTAAAAGCTTATACTACAGATACACGAGACTATGTTGCCGCCGTGTGTAACTAAAGTTTCAGTAGGTGACTTCCATAACTTTTAGGAAAAGTGCATTATTACGCGCAGGGTCTTTTTGTCACAAATCTGTCGTGTTTTCGCTAAGTAATCAGTGCGTTGAAAATATATTGCGAGTTTCAAAATAGAATGACGTCAATGAATTGTCAGCAACATGCACAGCATATTGCTTTCATCACGTCACGAAAGTATCGTCTGCTTTCGAGAATTATTTTTTATAAAAACGCATAAAAGAAAATCATTATGATAATGAAAAAATATCGTAATTTTTGTGCGCGGCGATATGACGTCATATGTATATTTCAAATGTACATATAAGCCAATTATGAAAATGGAACAATCGAGCACGTTGTTTATTAATCAGAATTGAATTGCTGAACATTTTGATATCATATTTATGCATATCGGCCTATAAACAAATAAACCACTGGAGGAGTGACATTACTTTTGGATATACCCTCGTACAAGCAATTGTAGCCAAACTTTGATTTGATAAATGTATTTTATTTTGTATGCTTTGAATTACCTAAGGAAAACTACACTCGCGCCTACATGTAACAGGTACTTATTCTATTTGGGAATATTTCAACAATCAGTGGTACGAATCACCCTCTTAAACAAAAAATATTCAAAACAAACCATTGTTTTGATTGAAATTGTCCATTCATATTTTCCCGCCACATTCTCGATACTTCTTAATGGGTTGTTAGTCTTACAATGCCAACAATGTACATTAAGTTAAGCTGTCATAATTACATTAACAGGTTGTAATGAATTCGGATTCCGAAACTATGAAAATGTAAAAGGGTAGCTGAACGGCTAAAAGCAGCAACCACGTATTGTCATTTCATGCACCTTCAAATGGCTTAATTTAATAGATAGTTCCGTTTTGTTGTCAGTATCCAAATCCTTTTGGATTTCCATCACTTTTGGATTAAAACATTATTTATAATTTGTAAAAGCCGACTTGCGTCTCAATGATTCGTGTTTCATGTATGAAAATAGACCTTGTCTGCGCACTTAAACATTTTATTATAGCAGATTGTAATCACGATCCAATGACATAAATTTCCATACTATTATATAGTTATTCATGGCCATCATCCGAAACGCATATTAAGTGTTGCACTCATTTTTGATAGATCATATCTAGTCAACACACATGGTTTGTAATGGATACAGTACTTGTTTGTGATCAAAAGTGTCATTCATTGCGGAGTGAGCATAAAGGGCTCGCTTGAAGCATCCATTTTTAGGGATGTGGATGGCTGGTACTATGTCTGACTCTTGCGTGTGTGCCTAGGCGCTGCCGCCTCAGCAGTGTGGCTTTGGTTTGTGTCCTACTATTTTCTTACAAGCGTTATAGTATAGTTTTGTAGGGACAAACACGTCATTGTTTGAGGCAATTATTATTATTGTACTATAACCCTTGTAAGAAATTCAACATTCATTTTTGATAGATCGTATCTAGTTAATACACATACTTTGCAAATTTAATGGTGCAATAATTCAAAGATGAGACGCTATGTTACTGTCTACAAGTACCCACACATTATAGTCACGAGAGCATAAACATGTATGGTGACATGGTAACTAATTATTATTTCACATACGTCCCTTTTATGAAGAGTTTTGAAAGACATATCAAAACAATCTAAATTATTTCTTGTGAAAACAAAATGTGAAGAAAATTGAAAATTTCATATAGACAGTTATTAAATTCGTCAAGGGTATTGAATAAAATCGTAAAATGTAAGGCTCTTACGAATATTTCATGTACTTAATAATATTCAATGATTGTAATAAATTAAACAACTATAAGTAGCTATACGCCAACTTAACACACGATCCTTAACGTTAATGCACGTTTGATCAAACCTGTCTTACACCTGTATATTATTATTTCGTCGAAAAGATATTGGCGTTATTGTACAAGAGCCGAACAGTCGTATGAAATAACAATTATTGTAAGCATCGTATCGGGTATGAAATTTTCTGACATATTGTGTTGGATTACCAATGTGCTTAAATTGTTGTCTGTCATTATTTTGAACAAGGTTTCAAGGTTCAAAACATGCATATCTACTCCTTATTGTGATTAATCTAGAACGTGCACTTAAGAACAGATAGAAAATATTCATTATTGATTGCAATAGAAACATATGTATGAAATCTCACCTGACTTTGCCATTCTTGCCATGTTTGGTATTTCATCAGGAGGTATATGACCGGACTCAGCAAACACACCAACTGCCGTCACAATATCATAACAACCTGAATTTATAATAATATTATATTATAATATACCGGCGATATATCGCTGGCTCAGAATAAGAATGTCATAACAACTACTTACATCCTTATAAAACTGATACATATTTACAACCAGCACCGTACAAGGCGCTTCTATAAGTCTATTTTCATAAAAATCGACACTTGTCATGTTGACCAAACTAAAGTAGAAACTGCTTGTTTCACCATAAGTAAAGGGTAATTTTACGATAGGTTGTTTCTTGTTTTCTCAAAATATAGAGTTTTATTTTGATATTCATTAGCATCTAATATATGAACAAACCCTAGTTGACACAACTGTTAGGAAGAATAAACAATCAATGTTTGCACTCTTGTTTAAATTGATCAATTTTGAAAAATATTTACCTGTTGTTTTTAGCTTAGATTTATCACACAAACCAAGGTTCGGAAGTTTTATAAAGCCTATTAAACAGACAGAGCCTCGTGTTTCATCGCTTTAATCCAGCTCGTTTAATAAATTCAATATGACAATACACTCATGTAAGATCTCTATATACAGTTCATCCTTTAAAATCCAAAGATCATTAGGAATTTGACCAATGGTCGTTTTCTTTAGCTGATTTGCTGAGAAATATATGAAGGAAAGTAACAAACATATTAACCTCTAAGCCAACTCGACCAGTACCAGCGCCGATATCCAAAATCTCGACACTACTTCGTGTCTCTGGTGGGTAGAGATTAGCCACAGCTTTAGCTAGAACCGAGTAGCTTGATGAATTTATGGCAAATGACATCTGAAAAACGTAGGGAAAAGGCTAAAGCTAGGAATATTGCATACACCATGACGTGCCATTATCGTGCATTACTTCATGTATTTATTTAGTTTCTTTCGACTTCCTCATACAAAGTGTGCGGAATATTCAAATCCCACACACAAGATTTGACAAAAATATACAAAATAATAATCTTTGTAGCCTACATGAGCGGAATATTAATTTACGAAATTAACATTAACATTTAATGATTTGTGAAATGAAATGAAACTCAAACCTCGTCGTATGCATCTGCTATTCTGTCATAAACTTTCTGTGAGTCTTCAAACGTAACATTATTTCCCTCATATGCTTTTCTGTTTGCAAGCATAGTTTCTCGCAATGTCGTTAGTTTTTCTTCTCGTGTATCCATTGTGACATATGACCTCGGATATCAACTATTTGTCTTTATTTTATCGTTGTCTCGGCTAAGTCACAGGAACGACTTACTAGTATTCGTTTACATGTATTGTACAATGTATTCACACCAATACCTATTATATACGTGTATTCCGTGAGGATGTTTCGGTACATATAGAAGAAAGTTCACATCTTTGTCAATACCAGACATTAACAATCTTACTCACATAGATGTTTGATGGGCCATTTGATACTACTGATATAAAACTTCACCATGCTTACATTATACGCCTATACAAACTTCATAAATGTTAGCTCTCGTGTATAGTGTTCCCCCTGTTTATAGTTTATATCAAACGGCCATTATAATTTAAAAGCAAGTACATCATCTACATAATTTCCACGAGCAAATCATGCAGAGCGTATTCGTGGTACTCCTGCTTATGAAAAAGGCAGTCGAGGTTCTTATAGCACAACTCTTTTCAGGGCATTTATACAGTTATCCTGCCTGTCCCTGAGTACGGCGGGCGGGCGGGCGGGCGGGCGGGCGGGCGGGCGGGCAGGCAGGCAGGCTTTGAAGCAATATTCATTCGTTTTCAACTTTGTAGATGCAACATAATGTTCCTGAAAATTGATTAGTACAACAGGCAGACATTTCGCTATCGCATAGGCTTTGCAGCACTGCTAAAGACACATCAGGTTTTGAAGCAATATTCATTCGTTTACAACTTTGCAGATGCAACATGATGTTCCTGAAAATTCATAAGTCCAACTTATGCAATTTTGCAAAACATTCACAAACAAAATGTTATGACCCTCGCATTTTGAGTAGTATAGAAGTAACCACCTCTACTAGATAGTCAAACATAGAATACATAGTTGTCTACATCTATACGACACTCACTGAATGTTTGGCTAATATGACAAAGAGGTCATACGTCAACATTGAATGTAGACACAGTGTTGTGTGATTGAGAATCGATAAAAATCGTAACATTTTACACGTTAAAATATCGCTGGAAGGACTCATTCAGACAGGTCAAGAATAGACGAAAGAAGACGGTTTCACATTGCAGTAGCTTTATTGATTAATTCCATCGCCATACGTGTATACTGTGACACCATTCCTAACAATTACAGAAATATTCTGCGAATTAACACCCCCCTCAGACTGTGACAAGGTTAGCTATTTCAATGGAGTTTCTTGTTTAATTATATCCATCTGTAATTTTATTCGGCATCAAAGAACATCTTTGTAAATGTGTACATACAACACAAAAGACTGTTGAACCAAAAGGGCACATAACTGACATCTCCATTGATACTGTGTCATTGTGCACTGATTGTTTCTCGTGTAGACAATGTCCACTGTTTGTACAATTGAACGTTCATGTTATATCGCTGGCTTCGAATGAGAAGGTCGTAAATACTACTTATAAGACTGATACATACATACAAGTAACCTCACAAAGCCCTTTTTATGAACCTATTTTCTTGAAAAATGGAAATTGTCATATTGACCAAACTTAAGTTGAAATAGCTTATTTTTCCATCAGTACAGAGCCATTTTTCGGGCAGCATTTGTCTTGTTTTCTCAAAATGTCGATTGCTTTTGTACTTACGATCTTCTCATTCTTAGCCAATGTGTCTCATCATCGTATTTATTATATATGGTATGAATACTGAACTTTTCAGCATGTATCAATATTTCTAAATTACTTCAGTGGTCACTGCATCTTGAATGCCCAAGTAATACCACAACCACCCGTAGCTTCATTGTATCCAGACCAGATGTCACGTGACAGTTTGTGCCATATCTTCCCGGCTTCTAGAGCATTCATTTTGGACTCTATAGGAGCTAAAGCTGGCTCCGACAACATTCGACAAACAACAACAACGTGACCCCCTGAAATGAACAATGTACATGTAATTGTAGCCAAACTTTGATTTGATACATGTATTTTATTTTGTATGCTTTGAATTACCTAAGGAAAACTTCACTCGCGCCTACATGTAACAGGTACTTATTCTACTTGGGGATATTTCAACAATCAGTGGTACGAATAACCCTCTTAAACACAAATATTCAAAACAAACTATTGTCCTTCATATTTTACCGACACATTCTCGATACGTCTGCATGGCTTGTTAGTCTTAAAATGCCCACAACCGCACAATCTACATTAAGATAAGCTTTCATATATTAACATGTAAACTTGTAATGAATTCGAAGTCCGAAACTTGACAATGTAAAGGGTAGCTGAACGGCTAAAAGCAGCCCTCGGAAACTTGTTTCTGTGGGCACTGCTCAGGGTGGTTGTGTCGTGGTGTTTCTGATTTCTGTGCTCGGCTGGTTGAATTGAGTGCTGCCTTCCCTGTCGGATTGTCTCATACCTTTTTTGTAACTTAACTTCTAAACTTAATTATGCATCCCGACCCTTGTTATTTTTCTATTAGCAACCACATTTGGTCATTTCATGCACCTTCATATGGCTTAATCTAATAGCTAGTTCCGTTTTTTCTAAGTATCACACTCCTTTTGGATTTCTATCATTTTTGAATTAAAACATTCTTGATAATTTATAACAACTGACTTGCGTCTCAATGATTCGTGATTCATGTATGAAAATAGACCTTGCCTGCGCAGTTAAACTGGTTATTATAGCAGGTTGTAATCACGATCCAATGACATAAATTTCCATACTTTTAAATATTTATTCATGGCCATCATCAGAAACGCATATTAAGTGTTGCAATCCTTTTTGATAGATCATATCTAGTCAACACACATGGTTTGTAATGGATACAGTGCTTGTTTGTGATCCAAATTATCATTCATTACGGAGTGAGCATATAAGACTTGCTTGAAGCATCCATTTTTTTGGGATGTGGATGGCTTGTACTATGTCTGACTCTTGTGTGTGTGGATAGGCGCTGCCGCCGTAGCAGTGTGGCTTTGGTTTGTGTCCTACTATTTTCTTACAAGCGTTATAGCATAGTTTTGTAGGGACAAACAAGACATTGTTTGAGGCAATTATAGTTATTGTACTATAACCCTTGTAAGAAATTCAACTTCAGTGTTGCATTCATTTTTGATAGATCGTATCTAGTTAATACACATACTTTGCACTTTTAATGGTGCAATAACTTAAAGGTGAGACGCTATGTTACTGTCTACAAGTACCCACACATTATAGTCACGAGTGGGTAAACTTGTATGGTGACATGGTAACTAATTATTTTTACACATACGCCCCTTTTATATGAAGAGTTTTGAAAGATATATCAAAACAATCTAAATTATTTCTTGTGAAAACAAAATGTGAAGAAAAGTGAATATTTCATATAGACAGTTATTAAATTCGTCAAGGGTATTGAATGAAATCGTATAATGTAAGGCTCTTACGAATATTTCATGTACTTAATAATATTCAACGATTGTAATAAATTTAACAACTATAAGTAGCTATACGCCAACTTAACACACGTTCCTTAACGTTAATGCACGTTTGATCAAACCTGTCTTACACCTGTATATTATTATTTCGTCGGAAAGTTATTGGCGTTATTGTACAAGACCGACCAGTCGTATGAAATAACAATTATTGTTAGCATCGTATCGGGTATGGAATTTTCTGACATATTGTGTTGGATTACCAATGTGCTTAATTTGTCTGCCATTTTGAACAAGGTTTCAAGGTTCAAAACATGCACATCTACTCTTTATTGTGATTAATCTAGAACGTACACTTACGAACAGATAGAAAATATTCATTATTGATTGCAATAGAAACATACGTATGAAATCTCACCTGACTTTGCCAATCTTGCCATGTTTGGTATTTCATCAGGAGGTAAATGACCGGACTCAGCAAACACACCAACTGCCGTCACAATATCATAGCAACCTGAATTTATAATAATATTATATTATAATATACCGGCGATATATCGCTGGCTTAGAATAAGAAGGCCGTAACAACTACTTACCTCTTTATAAGACTAATACATATTTACAATCAACACTGTACAAGGCGCTTCTATAAGCCTATTTTCATGAAAATCGGAACTTGGCATGTTGACCAAACTGAAGTTGAAACTGCTTGTTTCACCATAAGTAAAGGGTAATTTTACGACAGGTTTTTTCTTGTTTTCTCAAAATATATATTGTGTACTTACGACCTTCTCATCCCAAGCCAGCGATAAATAGACAAGGAACATAATACCGTTGTTTATGGCCATCAAGTGGTCTTTATAAGAAATGAGAATTTGTGCATCGTGTAAGACAAAATAAATGATTAACATTCACACACACAGGCACAGAGGTTTTCTTAATTTACACGTAGTTAGCGTTTATAGTACATATCAACAGTGTCGTTTTAATGAAATTTGTTAAATTGAAAAGAACATATTTTCCATTAACATACTAAGTCTCTTCAAAACGACACACATAACTAAACATATCTAAAATTCCCTATATAAATTAATATACAACTGCCATCCTGTTTTAATCACGGAAGAATCCGTCTTAGTTACATTAGACCGAACCTAAAATGTAATGTAAGATTTAGGTACCTGCAACCATTGTAAGGTTGTGAAACCTGTTTTATTGGCAGCGAGTAATGTAGGAATAAAACATATCATTTTTGTCGTTTGAATATTATTAAATGTTATATTGCTATGGTAACATGAACTTCTATTTCAACATAGCAGCATATTTTCACGGATGGTTTTGAATGTGATAATTGTACATAAGTGATTTCCAGACAGTCACTTGACTTCGACCAAACCAATTCGACCAATGTTAACTATCTAATATACTGTATCTATAATAAAACACTATGTGGATATGATACTTGGCTACAGTGGTATGGCTATAGTCACACCATTGGTTTCCTTGGTAACACATCAATGATATGCACCAAGTGCTATTTTTTGCGCACACGTACCTTGATTGAAATTACCCTGCTCGGTACAGAAATTCTCGAAGAGTAAAAACATGGTTGGAATCCCGACTCCCGACACACCGCTACTCAGTGTTATTGGAGAATTGCATAAAGGCTATGTCGGAATTAAAAACACTAGGACGGAACTCAGAAATCACGTAGACAAACACATTCCGTTTTGCAACGAATAAAAGACGTCATCATTATAAATAGAAGTTGATGTGAACATGCAAGCGATTTGCATCATGTGTCAGAGTCAATCATTTCAAAATATGATCAGTTGTACTGCGATGTTTACGGAAACCGTTTTGTTCATCGACAATTTTTTCATTGGTTTCAGCCCAATTACTTAGTCTAGAATTGAGAACACTACAGTAGATTTTATACATTGACGATGCTAATGAAATGTCTCTATATGAGAGTGGGTCCCTGGGATCAGCAGAAGACGACTTAGGTATTGGATTGATAATTGATTTCCCCCAAATTGAAGGAACAACGCCAGTGGTAAAGCATACATTGAACAATGAATGTAAAAACAAGACTGAGGTACCAGTTTTTAACACTTCACTAGGAATACCATCAATACCGCTAGCTTTACCTCTCTTAGCACTATCTAATGCCTTCTTAACTTCCAATAGAGATATATTATCATTAAAGGATTCATAATTAGGTTCTACAAAATTGCCATCATCCTGGCTAGCATGATTAGCTACGTGATTTTTATTCAATAAAGTACTAAAATCAGCTTTCCATTTTTCCAGCACATCTGTAACACACTGAGAGGTAGAGCCATCTGGTAACTGAATCTCCATAGGGATAAGTTTGCGACTAGTATTACCAATGCCTACTTTCCCGATGGATTTCCAGAACTTCGAATGATCAATGTTACACTCTTCCATCAAACCATTTTGAAGTGAATACAAATGTAAACGTTTCGAACGCTGTACTTAACGATCAAATTGCTTACGAACTGAAATGTATTCAGTTTTTATTTTCTTTTTAGCATTGGTATTAATACAAGAAAGCCACTTTCGCTCAGCTTTGTTGACATTAGTCCATAGTGTACCTAGTCTATCATTCCACCACGACTCTCCTGTGTTAGACCAGCAGCAATGGTTCAGCTAAGCTGGAGGAATATCACCTACGTTTGACCTTGCGTTACCAGACCTAAGTCCGACCAGGGGTGTAGCTAGGACCTTCGCAATGTGTAGGCCCGTATGTAAAGATGAAAGGAGATCAAATTTAAAGTTAAACTTAAAAAAATACAAGTTTATTATTTTTTCTCGGAATGATGTGTAGGCCGAGCCTAATGGCCTAGCGGCAGCTACACCACTGCCGACTGTGGACAACAATTTACTACAACTTAATAGAACCAAGCACGGTTCATTACATGAATTGCAGCACATTGTAGAATTCCACGGGCAAACCGTATACATGATATAATTTCATATTATGTTGTAAGTTAGAAAATGGTATGAAGATATGAATAATGGTTTTCATGTCTGACAAAACAAGTCTGTTTGATGTATAAATCATTCCAATGGCGAGTTCAGAGAATTTGACACGGTCCTGACCTTTATTGCAGGAGTCGTACACGTTCACTACCCAACTTCCCTATTACCCATCATCGAGTGAATTAAACTTATTTTAGTCATGGTGTCATCAATGGAAACCGAATGAAGGATCGTTAACTTGAAAAACATAACTTGCTTAAAAAAATAAAAAGAATACCTGTCCATCGGCAATTTAGCTTACAGTTCCTGTTCATTTTCTTTGCTAAGATAAGTGTATTTCAGACGTTTTCGGTAACTTATGCTATTAATTCAGGTTGTTTGTGGAATAGTTTTTGTTGTTAGTTGTCACCGGGTACTAAATCGCTTGTAAATACTCGGTTACCAAAAGCCTGCTATGAGATTTATGTTTATAAACTATTAAGTATGTACCGAATATGCTCATTTGTATTTGATTTAGAATTGGTCCCATTGTAAAAATCCCCATTGGTGCTGTGGAAGCAAAAACAGCTTCACCCGATCATCGGATGGTCCCCAGAAGGCTCTCCCGAAACTTCTAATTGTTATTTGGATTATACATGTCAGACGCAGTACGACTGTAACCAGCATAATTAGTGTCGGGAACTCATCAGGTGTTTTCCGATGCCTACCTGTAGTGTACTGGTGCCTCGTATTTCCGAGGCACTTAACTGTGAACTTAAATAAAATGTTTAAAACGGCAACACTGATTAAAGCCTGTCACTGAATAAAAAAATGAATGTACCTTTGGTTTATGATTTATTCTAATTAAATGTTTTTTTGTCGGGCAAAACATAAACAAAATTAAGTTTTCCATAACCTACTCCTTTCTACACTTGTAGTGCGGATAATCTTTAGACTTTTTCTAAGGTTTTCGATGAAAAGAGTTCTTAGTGTCGCCCACTTTACATGCACCGGTCAGAAACCAATTAAAAATGTTAAGACATACGTTGCAAACTGTAGCAGACAAGTTAACATAAGCTGTAATGTATACTTTAGTAGTGGTTTCGCAAGTAACCTACTTGAAAAATACTAGAAAATGTACACTTTTGTAGGAGGAAAACCTTTTAGTATAAAATTAGGTAATTTGCAATGTCATCAGCATGTTCAGTGTCATCATCCAGGGCATGAGTTGCATGTATGGCATCAAAAAATATGTTGAAGTACTTTTGTTGACCTTTTATTATTAATTTTAGCATCTAGCTATTATTATAAGTTCAGTATTTAAAATAGTTTTGAGATATAAACATTTAATACTTGCAATTGATCAATTGTCACTCGTTTTATCACATACCCTACAAAACAGGTGCCACAAGGGTAATAAGGTGAGGACGTGCGAGAATATTTATAACCAAACGTGAAAAGCCAGACTCTGTGCATAAAGCTAAAAAATTATATCGCTTGAACATAGAGTCACATTAAAATAACTCAATTACCAGGTAATAGTAGATCCACGTATAATGTGCAATTTGATAGACAAACGGCGTCCCATAGTTGGAAATATAATTTTACCTGGCATTGACCGAAAATGGATTAAAACTGTTTTAATGTGTTTATATATCAACAATTGCTTTTGTTTTACACTATTCTGCTATATGAGAGACGAATATCAATAAGTTTTGCTCAAAAATACGTTTTAATGGAATTTTGGTATTCCGTCGTCTTTCCCTCAATAAGCTGGTCAAATTGCTCCAAAGATCGTTAAATCAAGATCACATCAAACTCAAGTTGTATTAAAATAGATAACAGACCTTGTATTTGAACTGAATTCAACACAAATGCATCGTAATAATACAAAAAAATAATTCTTCCAAGACAAACTGAAATTATCCGCCATTAATACGTCACATATGACGTCATAAATGAGAGTATGGAAAGCCGTTTGCGAAATGCATCCTGGAATAAAAATACTTATTTTGCCTAAAACTTTATTCATCAAATGCAAGAAAATGCCAACGTCTATCAATGGGGATTTTTTTCTGTGAATATATGGGATAATACTAAACACAAAAATTTTAAAAGAAATTCTTTTGCAATTTTGTCTAGGTTCAGATCTAGAATGACTGGACTACCAGATCAGTAAATTATTAAGCGCGCTAGAGGCAAGCTTGATAAAATCCCAAGAACGCGTTTAATATCAATTCATATCGACTTACAAATAGAGGATATTTGTATTTTTCCGTGTATGATCGGCTGATAATTCACCGAGTGAGCAACTGATGTAATATATAAGTCAGCTGCTCACGTGGTGAATTATCAAACGATTATACACGGTAAAATACTAATATTCTATTTATTTCTATTTCTTTTTCAATGGTCTTATTTATCCTCGCCACCGGATAATCCATATGGGCGAGGCCCCCAGAAGAGTTTTAGTACTTTTAGTTTGTGGGGGATAGTGCATGATACAGAAGATGCCCCAATTCCAGAAGCATCCCTTGTTCTTTTACATGACAGTGTGTAGTACCATACATGGAACATCGGTTTAATTCTCATCCGAAAGACTATTAGTAATTTTAGTTGGCCAGCCCGGGATTCTAACCCACAACCCCATCAGTAGTGACTACTAGTTTCGCGCTATACCGACTGAGCTAAGCGGGCTGGACTATTTATTTCATGCTTCAAATGGCTTAAATGATGGAATTACTCTACGATATACCTCAATTGTTTTGCGTGACGTCGTTTTCCCCCCATGCACGCATCGAGTTGCAATTAAGTAGTTCTTCTGCAATGGCTTCATTTTTCGTCAATTTGTTATACATTTATGTGTATATAATAAACTGTTATTTGTTAAAGCCACAATAAGGTTCCGGAACGACGTATTTTCTATAGATAGAAAACACAAATCTTTGTTACTGATTTGAAGACTGATACATAATTAACACATCAAGCTATTAAAACACGCGCTTACTGTCACATATGTGAAATAATCTTTCCTTGGAGATTGGCATAACGAGCCCAGTTTGTTAACAAATACGGCGTTTAACAGCATCTCCGTCGCTATCCGGAGACTACCGAGAATCTTTCGCCAGTTTCTGATAACCAATGGATGGATAGCACACCTGTTGATGTACAGGCGCATACTAAAACCGGGTATATACCAGTACCTTCTGGTATCGTATCTAGAAGCCCTGTTGCTGAATTCTGGGGATTTTTATTTGAAGTTTTTTGCATTTTTGCTGGTGTAAATTTGAGATAATTGAATTTGAATGTTTTTTTTTTAATTTTTAGATTTAGTACCTAATGAATTTAAGTAAAATACGGAGTCGTCTTTTTCCGATTTGATACTTGTAGTCAAATGGGCGTTGCCATCAAAACGAATTTGTGCGCAAGGCGAAGCTTGACGTCTGAATTTAGTAGATGTGTTCCATGTTTTAGTTTTGTCATCAAAAAAGGTATTAAAGTAGTGTCTTGCAGCCCGTTTATATTTTTGAATTGTTTTGATAACATTTTGTTGACGGCATACATATGTTTATCAGTTAACCATTTATCTGATTCTATGCTTTCCTTATCATTTAAATTTAATTCTGAAAGCCACGGAACTGGATTTTGTGACATTTCACTTCTTTCTGTATTGCAGTCAATATATATTGGTGATTTTATTGGTGACGTTAAATGTGGAATTTCAATATTTAATGTTTCTGGAGAAAAGTTATAATCAGGTTCATGTTCAATCTTAATTCTCTTATTTAATTGGGTTCGGTAGTAGTTGATTGTCTCTTAATGTCATTGTCTAATTTTTCAGGCGATTTTTGGGTTGGTACAGTTGGCTAGTATTTCGCTAGTCGGTGATATATCATTTGATTCAGAGTTTGGTTTCAATTGTTCGTTAATAGCTATTCGTGAATCTGGTGCAGGGAGGACGTTTTCATAGTCGGATGACTTTTGTTTCTTCTGGCCAATTTATATATTTTAAGTACACATTCAAATGAAGAAATTTGGACGATTTGTTTTTAACAGAAACGATGGCAGTTATTGAAACATTCAATGTATAATAATTAGCGGTTTCAAATATTTAGAGCAAATTAAATATAGTACAATAAATCCATTGTATCTATTACTGAGGTCAACGTAGCAATTAAAAAAATGATAACAAGATCAAAAGAATAACTTTATTTTGTTTTTACATACTTTAAAGTAATTTTTTGCACATGGAGAACATATATATACGAGGGTTGTCCCAGAATAGCGTGTATTGTTTTTATTTATTTACTCCACCATAACGAAACAGTTATGAAATTTTGTATGGCATTTCTACAACAATACCACGTTTATTTGACGAATTTATTTTACATTAGCATGCGTCGTATTCGATAATTGGATCCTTTTGTAACCCATGGTAACGGTATACGGTCCAGCACGAAAAAAGTATGTATCACAAAATTGAGTTTAAATATTTAATGGCAATAATACTTAAGTAGTTATAGCCACAACACCCCAAACTATATATAAGAATGAGTGGCATGTTTTGGTGAATTTGTATACAATGATTCACAGTGAAGATTTAATAATTTCTTTAAAAGTTAATTATAATTTAGGCATACAGTTCTTGATAATTTTCAAGATATAACAGGATTCTGGGACAACCCACGTAAATAGGCAGAGTTTAGTTTGGTATTGAACTGTAAGTATAATCCTTTATACTTGTTTTACACCGTACTAGTGGATTGTTCCACTGCGTCACTGGATTTCTATCCTAACTGGACTGTACTTTAATTTTCCATTCATATGATCATGTTTGTACGTTTTATATTGCTATTAAAAGAAAAGGCCACCTCTTTGATCTTCATATAATTGACACGTGTTTATGAAATTAAATAACTCACAACATTCGTGTATATTGAACATGCAGATTAATATACTTACAAGTAAACAATTATTATTTTATTGTAGATTCTATTGTACATGAAAATATAAAACTAATAATTATCGGAGAAATTAAAACATCTGCACACAGCCAGGGATTCTATGTATAAACAATATATATAAAATATATACAAGATCCTGACACACACCCATTCGCACTATCTATATTACACACGCATAGTAAATCCGCCGCCTATGGCATGTCACAACGTGATTAGGTGTCAATACCTGGCTACTATGTACGATACCGGAAGGTACTGGTATATACCGGGTTAAAGTGTGCGTCCGTTATACGTTATTTGTACTTCCGATCATTGACGAAATATTCGGAATTGTTCGGAAAATTTAAACGTAAACACTATTGAGTATTTTGAACGGAGGACAAAATACTAAATAGCGTTTTCAGTTGATTATTTCTCAAAGAAGGAACAGCGACCTGTAGTCAGATATGGGTCCCTTCTGCACCATTTTTAGTATAATTTAATATCTCAATATTTCGATATTCTTTGTAGATAGAAAATACTACCATTTTAAACCTTATTGGGACTTTAAAGATTAAGAGAACAAGCGAAAAGCTTATTATTTTATTTTTGGCGGCGGGGAAATTTGTTTTGAAAAAGTAGTCTTTGCATGAAATTATGAACTGTGAAATTATCGGGGAATAATCCGCCGTTCTTCCTCCATAAACCACCGATAAGCATGAAATAACTCGTGATAAAACTATATATATCAAAGCACTGAAAGTACTGATGTGTGGCAAACTGATGTCATTTTGACCATTCAAATAAAGACTGCACCAACATGCTGTGTCAGAGTTCTGATAAGCCCAGACTCACTCGAATGTTTGTGCTGCTCTCAAGACACCAAGTGTCAGTGTCAAGATGAGTGACTGGGTAGTCTCCATACAACTGATGAACTGGGAATTAAAACACAACAAACGAGATGCCCCCCCCCCCCGCTATGGAAACAGGACTAGGTAGAAATATGTTGGGAAAATTAAATAAAGGGAGGTAATTAATAAGATAGAACCAGATTTCAATAGAAGGAAAATATAAGAAAATGATATCAATGGTAATATCATGACTTTTTTTTGGTTGAATGAAATAATTCAAGAACGGAACCAGATAGAATTATGGTTTCATGTCACATCACTTCTCCTAGATGCCATATACATATATATCTAAAGTCGATCAATTGAATTTAGGTGGACAAGTGGTCCAGTGGTAAGGGCTATTGACTACTGATATGACTATAATGAAGGTTGTCCGTACTCCCGCCGGATCAAGAGCAGAAATGTTTTTCGGAGTAACATAACTAAACTTACGAACAGACTTTCGGACCATACTCGGCGTAAATTCTATAGCATTCTGTCCGATATGTTAATAAAATCGTATTTAAAACAGGTCAATTATATATTTTGGAATATACTACAAGTTATTTTTTGAAAATCTGACGATTATTTATGTATTGGTTATTATTTAAATATTGCGTATTCTGTTCCAAAATATGAACTCGCGCTAATCAGCGGGTGATATTTATTATAGCTATTATGTTGTATTTAGCATATTTTTATGCACCAGTCAGTGTGCGACCATGGTCCCATCCCAGGTGATGGGCAGTGGATAGCTGATAGTTTTCAAATATAGTATTTCTTATAAAATCCATATCAAGAAGAATGTATTTAACTTCTAAAATCTGAGTATCAAAGTTGTAAACCCTTTTTTATACCAGTAAATTTTATGACCCTAAATTCCTAACTTCTGCAGCTGTCTCCAAATCAACTAACAAGAACCCGATATAAAACTCATTCAATTAAAAATAGTTTTAACGGTCTATTTCCTGTCTCATGGTGTGTTCAATCCCTTGTAAAAACATAGATCCCTGTGTTACATGACCCCCAACTGTCCCAAAACAAGTTACTAACGACCTACCAATATACAACCCCTTGAAGTTAACCAGATTGTATGGTCAATTTTCTGCCTCATGCAGCTTCAATAATTGATTACAAATTTCTTGTCAAAATATAGATCTAGCTAGGATTATGTAATGTTACATAATAAGGAGGGGCTAATTAAAAAATGCATAGATAATATTGCACAACGTGGCTTGTGGGAGGAGCTAATTAGATATGCATTAATGGGCTTTATAACTGCACATTAAGTGGGAGGAGCTTATTAATTATTTATAATTATTGAAGTATGTTTGCCCAAAGACCTGTAATTTAGGTCTTTGGTTAAGAATTTGGTTTGCCCAACGTGTATATACTAATTAACGGCCTTTTAATCCAATTACCGTTAACTTTTCAATTCGAAACCTTGTGAAAATATATTACCGCTTTAAAAGGCATATTAGTTCGCATGTTGCGCGTTTAAACTCGCCGTAGAGTGTTTATTAAATGAGATCTATATGAAAGTCGCACATCTTAATGAAACTGAACGTATCGTCTTTAAAATAGCTTTTAGTTGTTAATGTTACTTGGAAAGTAAAAATATAATTGGTGATTTACGACACCAGGTTGTTGCTAAAAATCGCGCAATTCATGAATAGAAAATGTAAGTGCTCGCTGTTTAACTCGTCAGCATTAGTTCATTTATTTTATAACCGCAAATTAAATTGGTATAAGTGATCTTTAATATGTCATAGTATTGACAATTTCTTTTAATCCGAAAATACTTTACTGAATTCTCGTTTATTGCTTAATTATTCTTTCTCAATTCAAATCCTAAATGGCGTTACGTGTTGAAAATAGCCGCTATGAATAGCACAATTAGTTCGCACGATGCGCGTTTAACTCACTGTCATGTGCTTATTAATTGAGACCGATATAAATGTTGCACATTTTCTTGAAGTTGAAAGTTTCGTCTTTTCAGTGAGGTATTATTTGTTTATGTAAATTAGAAAACAAATTGTTACTGACGATTTAAAACCTCAGGTAGTTCCGAAAATTTGCGCAATTCGCGAATAGGAAATCTAGGGACTCGCTTTTTAACTCGCCAATGTGAATTCATATTATTTTATAATTTAAATTTAATTTGATATTAATAAATCGAAATATCTCATGGTATTGACAAAATTTATTTTGTCAAAATCCGATAGTAATTGACGGAACTGCAACTAATTGAATATTGCGTGACAGTACTGCTAAACCAGAGATCTATTAATATTAGGGATTGCAACGAGTACCCGAGTACTCGAGTACTCGTTCAAACGTCCGATTATAGAATAGTTAAATCAGTATTCGAGTACTCGAAAAAAAAGTTAATCCTGTGTCATACAGAAGTTGCCAAGTGTTATCTGGTCAACTAAAAGTACAATTAAGAACGTGTCATCAATCCTTAATCGCCGCCACGAGGTCGCTTATTGCAAGCGTAATCAAAACACAGACCTGTCAATCACCGTCTGTTAGTTAGTTTATGACACGTAGCTAGGGGTTCCTTCGTTGACACCAACCCGAGTAATTGTCATCAATTTTTAATTGGCAGTTATTGTTTATTGGGGTGACAATCGATTAAGAAATTAAAAAATATTACTTTAAATTTAACTCGTTCTCGCGCGTATATGAACGAACGGTAACTTAGTGAATTGGTCACCCTTTGAAAATATTATGTCACCGGTTGATAGGAGTAGTTCCCTTAGTTGTTTATTTGTTTTATTTGATTTTCTAGTGTTATTGATTAAAAGTTCTATTGATTTTACAAGTTGTATTGGGTTTTTGGCATACGTTTTTTTTATTATTGTTCTTGTTTCATAGTTCTTCTACCGATCTAGATTTGATCAATAACTGGACAGAATGGACAGGCAAACGTGCTGTTTTATTTGAAGTTGAAAACGCACGTTTGCAGTACAACATTTCAATTTCCCAAATAGCATGGACATTTATTGTTTTCCGAGTACCCGAGTACTCGATCGGAAGAATGACCGAGTACTCGAGTACCGATTTTAGTACTCGTTGCCATCCCTAATTAATATAGTAGATCCTGTCTAAGCTAATCAAGTTAGTGTATCGATCGTCTGCTAGCGGTTAGATATACTGTCCTTGCGCCACCAGTGAAAACATGTTGTTTCTATTTATAGCATCAATGTTTGTAAACAACATAATTAGGTCATCGTCTACAAATGTTCAGCGGCGGAGTGATTTTAATAGACACATTTCAGTTCACCCGTGTTCCACCAGAAATCTATTGGCTGAATAAACAATACAAACTAGTCACTGACCAATAGCTCGTTGTATATCAATTTGCATATGAATGCCCCGATATGTAAACATGAAACCGTGGGATTACTTTCTCAACCTTCTTGACGGTCCTTGGCGGTTCGCAGGCCTTTGGTAGTAGGAATATAGTCCATGCGGAATGATTTGCTATAAAATTAGAATATCCTCAAAAAATAAAAGTCTGATGTAATTGTTGGTCTTAATATTAATAAATGTTGGTAATGTAAACAAATCGGGTTCAATGATACGTGTAACATTGTAGTCACGGCTACTACGAGAGGTGTTCAACTTATTTATGAACAAAACATGAACACCGATTGTGCAATATTGAATGAAAATAATTGAAAAATCTGTTTTAGACCATGCGAGAAAATGTTTTAAGTTGAACATATGATCATCATACATTGTATATTTCATTTGGTTAAAGCTGAAAACAACAATTTAGTAGATGATGTTGTTTTTCCTGTTTTTAAGGCTAAATGGCCCTTTTATAAGCATCAAGAAAGTGTTGGTAATTTTTTATTTTGCATTTTTAATGAGAACATCAGAAAAATTTGTGGTGAGACGCGTTATTAAAGTTCTTTTTCCAGAAATTGTGAAATGGCACCAGAAATTGAAAATTGCCCAACATTGCCAAAACCTACACTATAAAGTTAAATTGGTTTTATGATATCTATGATGAATCCATTAGCAAAACGTGGAATAGTACCACAGATGGGAGTGTCCATAGAAACTATCAGTGACATTATTTCGAAACAGTTTAATGCATAGTTCTGGGAAAATGCGAAGTTCCTAAGCTGAAAATCAAGAAAAACATGCCTCGCAGCCAAAAGTCTTGGAATCTAAAAATTCGAAATAAACAACATTATGTGGAAAAATTGTTTCATTATGGGGAAGCAATACTAAATCTTAAAGAATGTTATGATAGATTATGGTATGCTATTTTAGAAAAGTTCACAGGGATAGGGAGAAGTTCATGTTTGTCCAGCATTGTGTGTTCGCGGCTGTTTTCATGGAAAGGCATTGGGTTTGTTGTTATGGAAATATGCACATCTAAATCAATATCAAATTGACGAAATTGAAAGCTGTGGTCTATGTACGAACCGTTTCAAATCAGGTTTTCAACAAAAAAGTGTTACGTATCGTTCCTAGTGACTGTTCCAAGAACATAGTGTTTCGTCCGGATTCAGCTTCAAGTCACCATATACAACGCCAAATAAAAAAACTCAAGAATATAACTTTGATATGTATCATAACCAAACAGTTGATGTCGAAGTCTTCTCATGCTTTAACAATATAATTTTCCATCTGGTTGATACTAAAACAACGATTAAAGAAGGAAAATGTAAACGTAATTATTACGTGTTTTGGACCTTCAAAACGCAAATAACAACACCGTCTACCCTAATGCTGATTATGATTTAACCGTAACGTATTGTCAATTTACAATTATTATATATACTTCTTGATACACTACTTTACACGATATAAAAGTTTTTATTCAATTTCATCGTTAGAGTAACAAAATATCGATGTTCATTTTCTGTTCATAAATAAGTTGAACACCTCTCGTACATACCATTTTTGATGCTACTTGTCTCCTCAGAACTAACACACTCCGTGTAATAATTTCTGTATCGATTTAGTTTCTTGGCTGATTTCATCATCTGTTCATTAGGGTCTAGAGCATCTATGTGATCAAACCCTAGTTGACGCAACTGCAAATATAATCAGGAGAGTATAATTGTGATATTCATTAGCATCTAATATGTGAACAATCCCTAGTTGACACACCTGTTGGGAAAATAAACAATCAATGTTTTCACTCTTGTTTAAATGAATCAATTTTGAAAACTATTTACTTATTGTTTGAGCTTAGATTTATCACTTCGCGAGTTTAAGAAAGCCCATTAAACAGACAGAGCCTCGTATTTCATCACTTTAATCCAACTCGTATAATAAATTCAATATGACAATACACTCACGTAAGATCTCTATATACAGTTCATCCTTTAAAATCCAAAGATCATTAGGAATTAGTAATTTGGATATTCATAATTTACGTTTTTCGACCAATGGTCGTTTTCTTTAGCTGATTTGCTGAGAAATACATGAAGGAAAGTAACAAACATATTAACCTCTAAGCCTACTCGACCAGTACCAGCGCCTATATCCAGAATCTCGACACTACTTCGTGTCTCTGATGGGTAGATATTAGCCACAGCTTTAGCTAGAACCGAGTAGCTTGATGAATTTATGGCAAATGACATCTGAAAAACGTAGGGAAAAGGCTAAAGCTAGGAATATTGGATACACCATGACGTGCCATTATCGTGCATTACTTCATGTATTTAATTAGTTTCTTTCGACTTCCTCATATAAAGTGTGCGGAATATTCAAATCCCTGTTAACATTTTCTCACAAAACGTCAATTTGTACTACAGTCACCCAATTGTCGACGTCGCATTCTTTTAATAATTGAATGCTTATTTGGCCGCACGCACACGCACCCACACACACGCACCCCACACGCACACACGCACACACGCACACACGCACGCACACACAAAAGATTTGACAAAAATATACAAAATAATAATCTTTGTAGCCTACATGAGCGGAATATCAATTTACGAAATTAACATTAAGTTATTAGTGAAATAAATGAAATCAAACCTCGTCGTATGCATCTGCTATTCTGTCATAAACTTTCTGTGAGTCTTCAAACGTAACATTATTTCCCTCATATGCTTTTCTGTTTGCCAGCATAGTTTCTCGCAATTTCGTTAGCTTTTCTTCTCGTGTATCCATTGTGACATATGGCCTCGGATATCAACTAACTGTCTTTATTGTATCGTTGTCGCGGATAAGTCAAAGGAACGACTTCTTCGTTTCCATGTATTGTACAGTGTATTCACACCAATACCAATTTATACACTTATTCCGCGAGGTAGTTTCGGTATTCACATCTTGGTCAATCAGACATTAACAATCTTACTGACATAGATGTTCGATGGGCCATTTGATACTAATATTATAAAACTTCACCATGCTTTACATTATACTCCTATACAAACTTCATAAATGTTAGCTCTCGTGTATAGTGTTCCCCCTGTTTATAGTTTATATCAAACAGTCGTTATAATTTAAAAGCAAGTACATCGGGTGGGCGGGCGGGCAGGCAGGCAGTTCAAAAGTTTCCGGTCCATCGCTAAACTAGGTCTAATCTAAATCATCTTGTCTGAAACCGTAAGGCTTAGTGATTTCATATTTGGTATGTAGCATCATCTTAAGGTCCTCTACAAAGAGTGTTTAAATTATGTCCCGGGGGTTCTCCGAAACGGCTTGGCCCAGGGCTTTCATATTAGATATGTAGAATCAGCTAGATGTTTGTTGGGACAAAGGAAAACTGACGGCATTTTTCGAGTACTACTCCAATTTACAATTATTTTTGTGAATAACGAAAAGAGGTATTAGCTGACATTTTTATTGTAATTGCAGTTCTTTTACAGGTAAGTATGTTTGAATTATCGCCGAAAGTTAATGATTTATTTTAAACGTTTCTTTTACCGACGTGGGACAAATATGTCGAAAAACAGAAACAAGTGGCGTTTTGCGAGTTGGTTTCCAATTTCAAAATAAAACTTATTTTTGTAAACAACGACAAAAACGTATACTCATATTTTTTCTGTTGCAGATTTATTTAAATTTACATCGAAATTTCATGTTTCATTTTAACGTGAATTTTACGCGATAGGGACAAAATCTATCGATACAGAAAAGATAGCGGCATTTTTCAAGTATGGCTCCGATTTAAAATAAAGATCAATCATGTAAACGTCGATGAAAACGTGTATTGACAATTTTTTCTGTTTTGAAATCCTTTGCAGTAAATGGTTTAAAATAACGGCCAAATTTGACTGTTTCGTTTTTTCGACGTCATTAATAAAAATGCTACACGTTTCCGGAAAAGGTGTAGAAAAATAAAAGGTTATGGCATTTGCTGAGTATGTCTCCGAGTTAAAAAAAAAACATGAAGCGCATCATACGATTCGTTTCATCTGTTGTTCTCTTGACGATAAAGAGTTCGAAGTACCGCGAAAACATCATGTCTTAACTTCACCTGCAAAGACGCAACGTTGTGACACGTCATTTTTCAGTCAAATTTTATCTTTGTTGCGTATTTTTCATTTAAAATTAGTTGTCGTCTCCACGGAACTTATATCATTCGATGCGTTATTGTATATTCTTTCTAACGATATGTTTACATAGCACCGTCGGATATATTTCAGTAATGACTTGATTAACGGTAACAATCGATCTTTACGGAGGGTATCGAGTTCTGCGCGTTACGTCATAACGTTTTGATAATGTTAAACTTGCACCTTACGTGCTGCTTTAATATAGAAAAGTTCATGTGATGCATTTAGTATACATTGACATAATGTGGTATTTTACCAGATAACTGATACAAATGTAAACCATGCTTGCCTAAACCAAAATTGCAATGACAATATTTACATATTATATATAACCCAATATGCCAAACTACGACTACATTTTGTAATAGCATAGGCTTTTCGGCACTGCTAAAGACACATCAGGTTTTGAAGCAATGTTCATTCGTTTACAATTTGCAGATGCAACATCATGTTCCTAAAAATTCATTAGTCCAACTTATGCAATTTTGCAAAATATTCACAAACAAAATGTTTTGACCCTCGCCATTAGAGTACTATAGAAGTAATCATCTCTACTAGATAGTAAAACATAAAATACATTGTTTTCTATATCTGTGCGACACTGAATGTTTGGCTGGATATGACAAAGAGGTCATACGTCAACATGAGATGTAGACTCTGTGTGGTGTGCTTGAGTATCTATAAAAAAAATCTTAACATTTTACACGCTAAGATATCGCTGGAAGGACTAATTACGAAAGAAGACGTTTTCACATTGCATAAGCTTTATTAATTTATTCCATCGACATATCGATGGCTTAGAACCAGAAGGTCGTAACTCCTACTTACGACCTTATAAGGCTCATACATATTTGAAATCTGCTTCACAAGGCGCTACTTATGAGCCTATTTTCATGAAAATCTGAAACTGTCATGTTGACCAAAATGAAGTTTTAAAAACGTGTTTTCCCATAGGTAAAGAGTAAATGACAGACAGTTTTCTCTTGTTTTCTCAATATATCGATTTTGTAGTTACGACCTTCTGGTTCTAAGGCAGCGGTACGTGTATATTGTGGCACAATTACTAACAAACACAGAAATATTCTGCTAATTAACACCCCCTCAGACTGTGACAAGGTTAGCTATTTCAATGGAGCTTCTTGTTTCATATCCATCTGTAATTGTAGTCGGTATCTTAGAAATGTTAGAACTTCTTTGAAAATGTGTACATGCAACACAGAAGACTGTTGAACCAAAAGGACACATAACTGACAGCTCCATTGATACGGTGTCATTGTACACTAATTGTTTCTCGTGTAGACACCGTCAACTGTTTGTACAATTGAACGTCCTCGCTTTATCGTTGGCTTAGAATGAGAAAGTCGTAATTACTATATATGAACTTATAAGACTGATACATACTTTCAATTAACATCACAAATCCCTTTTTATGAACCTAATTTCATGAAAAATGGAAATTGTCATATTGACCAAACTTAAGTTGAAACAGTTTGTTTTAGCATCAGTAAAGAGCAATTTTTCGGGCAGCATCTGTCTTGTTTTCTCAAAATGTCGATTGCTTTTGTACTTACTATCTTCTCACTCTAAGCCAACGATACGTGTTTTGTATAGTATTTGACATCAGCATGTCGATGGCGTAGAATTAGAAGGTCGTAAGTGGCACTTACGATCTTTTAAGATTTTTACATATTTAGAATAAGCATTACAATGCGTTTCTTATTTTCATAAAAATCTGAACTTGTCATGTTGACCAAATTGAAGTTGTAAAAGTTTGTTTTACCATAGGTAAAGAGCAAATTACAGACAGTGTTCTCTTGTTTTCTCAATAATTTTTTATATCGATTTGGTAGTTACGATCTTCTTGTTCTAAGCCATCGATGTGTCTAATCATCCTATTTGATATATATGGTATGAATACTGAACTTTTCAGCATGTATCAATATTTCTAAATTACTTCAGTGGTCACTGCATCTTGAATGCCCAAGTAATACCACAACCACCCGTAGCTTCATTGTATCCAGACCACACGTCACGTGACAGTTTGTGCCATACCTTCCTGGCTTCTAGAGCATTCATTGTGGACTCTATAGGAGCTAAAGCTGGCTCCGACAACATTCGACAAACAATAACAACGTGACCCCCTGAAATGAACAATGTACAAGCAATTGTAGCCAAACTTTGATTTGATACATGTATTTTATTTTGTATGCTTTGAATTACCTAAGGAAAACTACACTCGCGCCTACATGTAATAGATACTTATTCTATTAGGGAATATTTCAACAATCAGTGGTACGAATAGACCTCTTAAAACAACAAATATTCAAAACAAACTATTGTCCATTCATATTTTACCGACACATTCTCGATACGTCTGTATGGCTTGTTAGTCTTAAAATGCCCACAACCGCACAATCTACATTAAGATAAGCTTTCATATATTAACAGGTATACTTGTAATGAATTCGAAGTCCGAAACTATGACAATGCAAAGGTTAGCTGAAAGGCTAAAAGCAGCCCTCGGAAACTTGTTTCTGTGGGCACTGCTCAGGGTGGTTGTGACGTGGTGTTTCTGATTTCTGTACTCGGCTAGTTGAATTGAGTGCTGCCTTGCCTGTCGGATTGTCTCATACCTTTTTTGTAACTTAACTTCTCAACTTAATTATGCATCCCGACCCTTGTTATTTTTCTATTAGCAACCACGTTTTGTCATTTCATGCACCTTCATATGACTTAATCTAATACATTATAGCTAGTTCCGTTTTTCTCAGTATCAAACTCCTTTTGGATTTCTATCATTTTTGAATTAAAACATTCTTGATAATTTGTAACAGCTGACTTGCGTCTCAATGATTCGTGATTCATGTATGACAATAGACCTTGGGTGCGCAGTTAAACTGGTTATTATATCAGATTGTAATCACGATCCAATGACATAAATTTCCATACTATTAAATATTTATTCATGGCCATCATCAGCAACGCATATTAAGTGTTGCACTCATTTTTGATAGATCATATCTAGTCAACACACATGGTTTGTAATGGATACAGTACTTGTTTGTGATCCAAATTATCATTCATTGCGGAGTGAGCATTTAAGGCTCGCTTGAAGCATCCATTTTTTTGGGATGTGGATGGCTTGTACTATGTCTGACTCTTGTGTGTGTGGCTAGGCGCTGCCGCCGTAGCAGTGTAACTTTGGTTTGTGTCCTACTATTTTCTTACAAACGTTATAGTATAGTTTTGTAGGGACAAACACGAAATTGTTTGAGGCAATTATTGTTATTGTACTATAACCCTTGTAAGAAATTCGACTCCAGTGTTGCATTCATTTTTGATAGATCGTATCTAGTTAATACAAATACTTTGCACATTTAATGATGGTACAACAACTCAAAGATGAGACGCTATATTACTGTCTACAAGTACACACACATTATAGTCTCGAGTGGATGTACCTGTTCGGTGACATGGTAACTAATTATTATTTCACATACGTCCCTTTTATGAAGAGTTTTGAAAGCTATATCAAAACAATCTATATAATTTCTTGTGAAATAAAAATGTGAAGAATAGTGAATATTTCATATAGACTGTTATTAAATTCGTCAAGGGTATTGAATGAAATCATAAAATGTAAGGCTCTTATGAATATTTCATGTAAGTAATAATATTCAACGAGTGTAATAAATTAAATGTGGAAAGTTGAACTACTATAAGTAGCTATACGCCAACTTAACACACGTTCCTTAACGTTAATGCATGTTTTGTCAAACCTTTCTTACACCTGTTTATTCTTATTTCGTCGGAAAGTTATAGGCGTTATTGTACAAGAGCCGAACAGTCGTGTGAAATAACTATTATTGTAAGCATCTTATCGGGTATGAAATGTTCTGACATATTATGTTGGATTACCAATGTGCTTAATTTGTTGTCTGCCATTTTGAACAAGGTTTCAAGGTTCAAAACATGCACATCTACTCTTTATTGTAATTAATCTAGAACGTACACCTATTAATAGATAGAACATATTCATTATTGATTGCGATAGAAACGTATGTATAAAATCTCACCTGACTTTGCCATTCTTGCCATGTTCTGTATTTCATCCGGGGGTAAATGGCCGGACTCAGCAAACACACCAACTGCCGTCACAATATCATAGCAACCTGAATGTATAATATTATTATATTATAATCTACCGGCGATATATCGCTGGCTTAGAATAAGAATGTCATAACAACTACTTACATCCTTATAAAACTGATACATATTTACAACCAGCACTGTACAAGGCGCTTCTATAAGTCTATTTTCATAAAAATCGACACTTGTCATGTTGACCAAACTAAAGTAGAAATTGTTTGTTTCACCATAAGTAAAGGGTAATTTTACGACAGGTTTTTTCTTGTTTTCTGAAAATATAGATTTTGTTCTTACGACCTTCTCATCCTAAGCCGGCGATATATAGACAAAGAAAATAACACAATACCGTTGTTTATGGCAATCAAGTGGTCTTTATAAGAAGCGGGAGTTTGTGCATTGTGTAAGACAAAATAAATGACTAAACATTCACACACATGCACAGAGGTTTTTCTTAATTTACACGTAGTTTGCGTTTTTAGTACATATCAGTGTTGTCGGTTTAATGAAATCAGTTTAATTGAAAAGTCTCTTCGAAACGACTCACATAACGCACACTTTAGGGGCATAATCTAAAATTCCCTGTATAAACTAATGTACAACCGCCATCTTGTTTTACTCATGGAAGTATCCATCTTAGTTACATTAGACCGGACCTAAACTGTAATGTAATGTAAGATTTAGGTACCGGGAACCAGGCTAGAAAATTATTAAGCCCGCTAGAACTCGTTTAATATCAATTCATATCAACTGGAAACTAATGATAGATTCTAAATGCAAGGAGATATTTTAAATTAACATTGTAGTCATGAATATAGCATACCATTTCTTATGCTACTTGTCTCCTCAGAACTAACACACTCCGTGTAATAATTTCTGTATCGATTTAGTTCCTTCGCTGATTTCATCATCTGTTCATTAGGGTCTAGGGCATCTATATGAACAAACCCTAGTTGACGCAACTGCAAAGATAATCAGGAGAGTATAATTGTGATATTCATTAGCATCTAATATGTGAACAAACCCTAGTTGACACAACTGTTAGGAAGAATAAACAATCAATGTTTTCACTCTTGTTTAAATTGATCAATTTTGAAAACTATTTACCTTTTGTTTTTAGCTTAGATTTATCACATAAACCACGGTTCGGACGTTTTATAAAGCCTATTAAACAGACAGAGTCTCGTATTTCATCACTTTAATCCAGCTCGTTTAATAAATTCAATATGACGAAACACTCATGTAAGATCTCTATATACAGTTCATCCTTTAAAATCCAAAGATCATTAGGTATTTGTAATTTGGATATATTCATAATTTACGTTTTTCGACCAATGGTCGTTTTCTTTAGCTGATTTGCTGAGAAATATATGAAGGAAAGTAACAAACATATTAACCTCTAAGCCAACTCGACCAGTACCAGCGCCAATATCCAGAATCTCGACACTACTTCGTGTCTCTGATGGGTAGAGATTAGCCACAGCTTTAGCTAGAACCGAGTAGCTTGATGCATTTACGGCAAATGACATCTGAAAAAAGTGGGAGGAAAAAGGCTAAAGCTAGGAATATTGCATACACAATGACGTGTCATCATCGTGCATTACTTCATGTATTTAATTAGTTTATTTCAACTTCCTCACACAGATTGTATGGACTATTCAAATCCCTGTTTACATTTTATCACAAAACGTCAATTTGTACTTCAGTCAACTAATTGTCAACGTCAACGTCGCATTCTGTGAATCATTGAATGATTATTTGGCCACACACACACACGATGTCATATTAACCATTATCATACAGCATGTGATCCAGCGCTACCGTTCCGTAAATAGTGCTCGTCACTCGAATACTGTTCAATAAATATGCAAATTAGCCTGCCTTGATCGACCGAAGAAGTCAGTGCGTCGTGCTCGAAGTACCTCTAATAATGATTGAAACACATGCATCACACATCATCATTTTTGAAAGATTATGAACGCTCACTGAGGTTATATCATTAAAAGAATCACGTCGTAAATGTTTGTATCGTATTGTTTTTGCAACGTAAGCTTTAATGCATACATTATGCCAGTCGTCAAAAAGTAAAGTAGACTTCCTCAAAACCGGACTCCCTCAAAACCGGAATCCCCATAAAATCGGACCCACATTCTGTCCATTACGTTATATTACATTCTACACAATGTACCGTGGGTATCCGACGATGACGGTACATAGAGTAATCTTTATAGGCTCTATGAGCGGAATATTAATTTTCGAAATTACATCTGCCAACATTAAGTGATTGGTGAAATAAAATGAAAAGAAAACTCAAACCTCGTCGTATGCTTCTGCTATTCTATCATAAACTTTCTGTGAGTCTTCAAACGTAACATTATTTCCCTCAAATGCTTTTCTGTTTGCAAGAATTGTTTCTCGCATTTTCGTTAGTTTGTCTTCTCGTGTATCCATTGTGACGTATGACGTCTGAAGTCAAGTAACTGTCTTGATTTAATCGTTGTCTCGGCTAAGTCAAAGGAACGACTTCTTCGTTTCCATGTATTCTAACCAATACCAATTTATACACTTGTTTCGCGAGGTAGTTTCGGTACATGTAGAAGAAAGTTCACATCTTTTTCAATATCAGACATTAACAATTTTACTGACATAGATGTTCGATGGGCCGTTCGATACTAATTTTATAAAACTTAATCATGCATTAAATTATACGCCTATAAAAACTTCATAAATGTTAGCTCTCGTGTATAGTGTTCCCTGCTTATAGTTTATATCAAACAGTCGTTATAATTTGAAAGCAAGTTCATCACCTAAAGTATGAAATGGTTGGTAAGGGTAGTGACATTCATCAGCATTGAGCCGTACTTTATATGTCTGTACAGTAACTGGTACACTGTGATGCTTGGTATAGTTTATAATTTGTTTAAGATCGATTGTGAAAAGTTTTTCCAACTTATATTAACCACTTCCGACACCTCATCCCTGTTGTTACCCATCGCCATGAGAGTATGAGAAAAGAGAAGCCAGTTTCTCTTATATGCTGAGCGTCTAGCAAGGGAATTTCTGTTACAAAGACAAGTCTAAAGACGGGACTGACGGCAAACACAGTCATCGTGTGACTCATTATTTGATAATTGTCAAATTGTTCTTACATTTCGTTCTCGTACTCGATAGTACCTTTAGAAATAGTACAATCTTACAAATATCTTGGAATTTATTTTCCTAAATTCTTAAGTTTCTTAACAACGAGAAAACATTTGGTTGAACAGGCGAGGAAGGCGCTACATCTAGTTTACAAACGAACTTACAACCTTAATTTACCTATTGATTTGATACTTAAGCTCTTTGATCACACTGTCTTATGTATCTTAATGTACTCAGCTGAAATATGGGGTTATGAAAGCATAGCATTAATTTAAAAAATTTAAACTGTGAATGTTAAAGGAAAATCCTACATGTTAAAAAAAGTACCCCATTGTACATGTTATATGCTGAAAGTCGGAACTACCCTCTTGATGTTATAGTCAAAAGTATAATGATTTGATATTGGAATAGAATTATTACTGGTAACCAAAATAAACTTGCTTTGAAACTGTATCAGTTAATGAGAGTCAGAAACAATTTTGAATCAAAATGGATAACTAAAATTAAAAATATATTAAATGAACTTGGCAGATATGATATATGGCTTCATCAGGATAACACACAAATCAATTCTTTTAAAAACATTGTAAAACAAGTTCTAATTGATCAAAACTTACAAAATTAGCATTCGTCACTTGATAATTCAAGTAAAGGAAAAAGCTACTCTTTATTCAAAGATACTATTGAACTTGAAAGCTATTTTATTAAACTAAATAAAAAAGAATACTCAAATATGTTAAAGTTCAGAACTGGTAATCATCATTTTCCGGTAGAAACTGGTAGATGGATTGGTCAAGAAATTCATGAACGCAAGTGTTTTTATGTGATTTAAACGACATATATAGGAGATGAACTACATTATTTGTTAAAATGCTCTTCTTACGATGAACAAAGAAAGTACACCCACAATACTTTTAGACAAGACAAAATATACTTAAATTCAAAGAATTGTTAACAAGTACTTCAAACTCCCAACTTAAGAAAAAGTGCAAATTTATAAATATATTATTAAAAACAATTGATTAAATAATTATCCATTTATACGAATACAGTCAATAGATTAACAAGGATATAAGAATATTGTTACATCGTCCTAGAATCTGTTCACTTTAAATACTATCATCGTAAATCCAAATTCTGATGTGTTTATACTATAAGGTAATATTCCATTCATTAAACAGTCGGTGATCTAACCTAACCTAGTTAGCCTCTCCAATACACAGATAATCACGCCTATCCGGTGTTTAAAAATTGAAAAGCATCTCCATGACATGCCCCTGTGCTAAAAGGATTTCAGGAGAAAAGACGACTATATAATAATAGTTATCATTTTTCATTTGGAATCATAAATATATTAGTCCAGTGTGATGAATTGGTTTTTATCTCACCCAAACATAGTCGCAAACAGACGCAATAGCTGTCCAATTATTGAACAAATAAGTATAACTTTGTCCAAGTGACATAAAATAAACAGGTTTCCAATGATTCAACACTATTTGTACCCTGATGAAGACTATTGTATAGCCGAAACGTTGGTTAATAATAAAAGAATGAAACCTGACCCGCCTTGATCGTGTGTTCCACTTATTTTCTCTTTTCTTTCACTAGTGTAACCAATTTGGTATGATCAAAGTTGACCATGAGGGTTGATTTAAAAAGTTAGTGGGATACCACTCTACATTGCCATATACTCAGATAGCCAATAATCCAATTTGATAGAGATTTGTGGCCACATTCTGTATTACATAATGTTTAAGTCTGATTATTATAAGGCTGTGACAGAAATGCGGACAGATGTACGACACACATCAAGTGACCATAGAAGCTCCCCATGATTACAATAGAATGCAAATGACACTATACTATGCTCACAACTTAAGCAAATTATGTAACAGTATATGTTCATTTATTTGAACATTTGGAGATAAAAAACAAACAGTCATAATTTATATATTCTATATTTGAAATCTTCTCTTGTCTTCTCTCCTTCTCACACCATTTTAGAACTGACATAATATTCTGATATACCAAACCGAAAAAACCACACCAGGGCGGTTTGATAAGTTTCAGAAACCAGTTCGGGTTTTTGTTAAAAATAAGAGCAAAACTTATTCTGGTTTGACTAAACAAATAAACAGTTTGAAAAACCGGTTCGTAACTTAAACTGGTTTGTTCGAAACAAATGGGCCCAAAATAAAACCTGTTTCAGATTAAAATTAACATAACATTTAAACCAATGGGCATTCACCCCCCCCCCTCCTTTCCACCAAGGGATAAACCCCCTGAAAATAACTTTATATTCCTTCAGGCTTGTCGTCTGTTATATAAATGCATAATTATATATTGTTGTTACGGCTGTGCGTACCGGGCTATACCGGCTTTTATCGTGTTTGAGTAATCCGCGTTTGTCTCCCCTTGATTAGTTGCGCCTTTTGTACAAACTTTTGCAAGCGTTTTTGTGTGCACGCCATTCGGCCATGTTGAGAGTTGAGTTTTACGTTCCTTAGGGAAGCTGCGTTATACTAACGACCCAAAGAGGTAACGATTAATATGAATAATGAGTTTAACGGCACTGATATGTATGCTGCTCTAATTTTAACGTGTAAAATGTCGATTCTGAATCTGTGGAATTTAGTTTTCGGGTAACCTCGCTACAATTCTATTTCGGACATGAACGTAATAAACATAAGCAATGTTTTAATACTTATGGTGGTATTTCTTTGTATATTTTTTCAGTTTGACGTAGATGTGTAGATGTGTAGATGTATAGATGTTTACATGCGTACATGTTAATGATGTTATACATGTTGTAGATCGTCTTCACTCTTCAGTCTGAACTTTGGGTAAACTTCATCATGACATACTGCGAGTACTTGGTGAAACAAGTAAATGTCACAATTGTTATAAGCCATGTCACATGTTTTTCATTATTTGTAATATGTACTTAATTCTTGTGTTGCGATAGCAACGAGAGTTAATAGAGTAATGTTCTGTTCTGTTCTGTTCTGTTCTATTCTGTTCTGTTCTGTTCTGTTCTTCTGTTCTGATAAATATAATTATACATGTATTTGTCATTTGAAAGATTATTTGATAAGATTTTACTACCGGAATAATGTTGACATTATACCATCCTAAGCGATGTCTACAAGTCGTAATATAAATTGTAGGAATACGTTATTCGTTAGATTTAAACATCTAAAGAAACGTGTCTTTATCATCGAAATGGAGCTTAGTACCTTTAAAATGATATGGCGTTTAATTATTACGTAATGAGCATGGTTACCAATGTACAAATGTTAACTTAAAGTATGTTCATCCAAACATAAGGTGAACTTGGGATACATTCAAGTCTTTAAAGAGCAGCTATACTGTCTAGTTTTCGATATTGCAGAGTTGAGACCAATATTCGGTTTTTATCCATATTGTGTTTGGTTGTTGTTGCAATTGTTTTCGGTGGTCATGTTTGTTGATGTCATTCAGATGCCCTTGGGCTCCTTTGTAGCATGTCATTTACGTTTAACCATGCTAAAAACATCTTACGATGTCCATGCATACCACAACTTCATGATGTTAAGAGTAATCACTTTAGTCAAGTTTAGATCTTTCTTTGATAGAAGGCGTGGTTGCAGTAAGTTTTGCCATAGAGTGTTCAAACATTTTTGCTTAGTCGTGAGCAAACGGGTCAATGGAAATAAACCAAATTTTAACCATGGGACGGCAATAGCCTAATAGTTACTAATTGCCCTGTTTGACGAGTGAAAATTCCACACTTTGATAAATATAGGTATACTCGTACATAAGGTAGTATTTCTTATCGAACACCCCCGTGTTAGACCTTACACCACTTATATTCACTACAAAGTCGTAGTCCACTAAACGTTTGCTTATATAGTGTGCGAAATAGTTTGTCTCGACAATTGTTACTGTGACATTGCTTTAGAATAATTGTGGTGAATCATAACATTTTGAATGTCCAAGTTATACCAAGATCGCCTGTTGCTTCGTTGTATCCAGGCCAGACGTCACGTGATAGTTTATGCCATGTCTTCTCAGCTTCTAGTGCATTCATCACGGATTCTATGGAAGCTAAAGCTGTGTCCGACAGCAGACGACTAACAATCACAACGTGACCGCCTGTAAACAATATAACCAGTCATTGTACGAGCTCGTATATATGTATGCCTGCCCAAGTTCAGTAGATATAAAGCAAATAAAGGCTACGCTCAGCATTTAAAATACTGTAGTATCTATACTGTACGTTTTATTGTAGAACTAGGGTAGTTGTTGTTCATTAAGCAAGTCCTTGTGACTTGTAATCTGTGAGCTATTGTTTTGTGTGCTGCGTAATTGTTCAGCCAGGGTAAACATTATTCATCTGAGAAAATAGATCGGCAATACACTTCAATGAGAAAGCACAAACATTTCACTTCCACGAAAACATACGCTTGCATTTGGTACAGCGGCCTAGATGCACATTGATGACTTGCTTGTAGTTTTATTAACTTTACCTGGCTTGCCCATCCTTGCCATGTCTGGTATCGCGTCAGGGGACATATGTCCGGACTCAGCAAACACAGAAACTGCCGTCACAATATCATAGGAACCTGAATCAATAATGTGATATAGAAGTTCTAAAACACAGACACTGTCGTCACAATATCATAGGAGCCTGAATCAATAATGTCATATAGAAGTTCTAAAACACAGAAACTGCCGTCACAATATCATAGAAACCTGAATCAATAATGTGATATAGAAGTTCTAAAACACAGACACTGTCGTCACAATATCATAGGAGCCTGAATCAATAATGTGATATAAAAGTTCTAAAACACAGAAATTGTCGTCACAATATCATAGAAACCTGAATTAATAATATGATATAGAAGCTCTTTTAGGGTATGGAATTGCACCGTTTCTCCGAAATAAGAACCATACGCATGCGCCTAGCATTACAGACAAATGGCAAAGGAATAATCTGTCGGTATTTTTGCGGGAATATTTGTAACGTGTTGTTGGACTAACATTGAATCATCTAAGCTGCCAGACAACAAACTGTGATTGTAAAGAAGACACATCAACATCATTTCAGCAACGTATAACCTATAACTTGTCAGGATGTCAGCAATTTTGTTTTGGACAAGGTTGTCCGTTCGTTATTAGTGTTCGTGATTTTAAAAAGCCTTTGTCGCATCAGTTTGGTGGTCGATTTACGACATGGATGCCCCCCTTTTGCTCCACAACAAAATAAAAACTCTTAGGTCTTCGTGAATCCGCATCTGTCTAAAAAGCTATAGAAGAAGGGCGACATACGAAAAATGTGTCGTGTTTTCGCATTTCGTCTGTCGTATACTAAGTATTTTCTCGTTCACATGTAGTCTTTTCATGTCATGCCCTTGATTTGATCGTACTACGATGCATGTTATTTGCCAGGAAGTACGTTTTGTATGTGTATTCGTATGCAATGAAATAATGACAAGTTCACAATGAAGGTGGCGAATCACATTCTCGAAATGTTGACTTTTTCTTCGTTTTGTTCATGACTCTCTGGTAGAATATAGTCCTCACTTTATAATTATTAATGGGTTACATCGTACAACAGCTTCGTTATGTATGTGATTTTGAATGTGGCCTGGCTGTAACCGTACTGCTTCATGTTTGGACGACCTTATAATCGTTTGGCTGATGAAACGCAGTAAAGATAATTTTTGAAGTAAATTTAACGAAATAGATGCAGGCCAAAAATACACACTGATAAACGCTACCATACTTAATAAAGACAGGATAGAATGGCATTATCGGACTAGTTTGGGGTCATGGTAACTAACTGCGCATACCTGTTTTGATGCTACTTGTCTCCTTAGAACTTACACGCTCTGTGTAATAATTTCTGTATCGATTTAGTTTCTTCGCTTTGTTCATCATATGCACATTTGGGTCAAGCGCGTCAATATGAACAAACCCAAGCTCACGCAACTGTAAGAAAGAATAAAATACGTTGTGTTATTACAGTCGCATTTAGAAATTTCAAGCAATGGCAATGGTAGACGGTTTCTTCACAAAACAATATTGGTTAAATATTGTCTCACATTGCAACAAGATGTAGCATCTTTTAACCAAATGAAAATTGAAATTGCTAGATTAAACAGATAGACGTACTTATCTTATAAATATCAAAGTTACAGTTCTGCATGTTTATCGGGTTAAGAAAACGTTTAATCTAATATAATATAAAGCATACAAGGCAACAGAAACATTTTGCAATTACACATTGACATATTTTTGTGAAAACCATCCTTTGGCTATTTTAAAATTGTTAATAAGATTGTATTTTGTATTCTTAGCTTAGTGATGTCTAATGTACACGTGTATATTAATCTATTTGTTAACACTGTTGACGCCGTCCTGTAGCCAACACATCCATACATCTTCTGACTGTTTAAAGCAAATAATACTTAAAAAAAGTATTTACCGCTGAGCCGACCAGACCAGTACCCGCTCCGACATCTAGCACCTCCACATTGCTTCGTGTATCTAGTGGATATAACTTAGCAGCTGCCTTAGCTAGAACCATGTTATTGGGCACGTTCGCCGCCAATAATGACTTAAATAGAAGGAGTTGTTACTTCAGGAAACTTTGTATAATAGAATAGAGTATATCACATATCTTTTCTTGTATCAAGGTTAGTATAGCGAGTACATATAACTTTACACGTACCACGTGTAGTATAAACGGGTAAGTTTTTCCAATAAATCAACGCGTATTTTGCGTTTTTAGTGTCATATGATATAAAGAATCTATCACTCGTTGTCAATTGTCAATTGATATATTTATGTTAAACTCGTTCAGGAAATATTATTAAGCTCGCCAGTGGCTCGCTTAATAAAATTTCCAAAACTCGTCAGTTAATATAAATTTATATCAAATGACAACTCGTGATAGATCCTCTATTTATTGCAAGGCAATATTGCCCATGAACATATATATACAAGCAATGTACACACATCATCGTAATAATACATGCACATAAAAAATTACACTAAGTCTTAATAAATTACACTTCCGGAATATAAATAAAAATAATTCGCTAGCTTAGAATGAGAAGGTCGTAATACAAAATCAATATATTGAGAAAATAAGAAAAAACTGTCTGAAATTTTCTCTTTACTTTTGGTAAAACAAGCTTTAAATTTACAACTTCATTTTGGTCAACGTGACAAGTTCAGATTTTCATGAAAATAGACTCACAAGAAGCGCCTTATGATGAAGATTTATATCTGTGTATCAGTCTTATAAGGTCTAAAGTAGTAGTTACGATCTTCTCATTCTAAGCCAGCGAATTGTCATTCATTACTCTGAAGAAGGCGAAATGCCGATACCACACTTTGTAGTAGTAGGAAACTTTGTAAACATTCACAACAGTATGTCATATTACTTTCAGCTTGGTCTTTCACAGATGACGCATGTGGAATAATAAGTTTTGTTTTGTATGGTAGTACGTTATAGTAAAGGCGTATATCGCTGACTTAGAATGAGAAGGTCGTAACTACAAACTCAATATTTTGAGAAAACAAGAAAAACTGTCAGACAATCATTCTTTGCTTTTGGTAAAACAGGCTTTTTCAACTTCAGTTTGGTCGACATGACATGTTCCGATTTTCATGAAAAATAGGTTCATACGAAGCGTCTTATGGTGAAGATTTAAAATACGTAATAGTCTTATAAGGTCGTAAGTAGTAGTTACGGCCTTCATTTTCTAAGCTATGTGTTATTAAAATACTGATCAACTGTTACTGTTACTGTTACTACAGTCGTATTTATATCAAACCATTCACATTCCGTACTCGTACTGCGTGTAATAAATGACCTATGGGAAGCTACAATAACAAAAATAGGTGATTTCAAGTAATATATTCAAAGCGAGAGATCTATCCATTGCGTGAAGGGAGGGTATCAGCTGCTGCTGTTTGAGGGTAAACAAGATACGGTGGTACCATTCCTGGAACGTCCCTCAGGTACGTCCTGTGATTATATTTTAGCTCTCATCAACTTGTGCATGAAACTTGATTTGTTCCTTCACAGCATAACACAGAAACCATCAGTATACTGTCTAGCAAGTATTGCCCTGCTTTCGTTTTGGCTCTGGTTGTATTCACAAAGAATCTTAAGGGAAAACTTACACTTTCTTCAAAACCTTACTGCCAAAGGAGATGATTCCGGACAGGAGAAGCTTCCGGACAAACGGCCTAGACGTTTTATTTAGTTAAATAATTCATTGATATTGGTATGAAATCACTCAGCGGCGTATTTAAAGGAAATCTGGAAGAAAAAAAAATCAAAATCAACAAATAATTACTCATATACCGAAAATATCGTCTGCTGTTGTGACTTTGACATCAGCACCGCCGGGGGGTAAACAAATTTAGTGCGCATGCGCAATATAGCGCGTGCATAGCGCGAGCAGCAATGTGCCTTGTACCTTGTCTTGTAATGTCCTTCTTAGACTAAAAGCACATCTTCCAGCAGTAGGAAGATTCTGGTTGATCTGTAGATCACATAAATTTCACAGCACGCGAAATCCAGCAGGCAATAATAGCACAACACCATTCACTACAAAATATCTATCTACGCATGCCTATTTACAACATCAATGCCGTTCAATATGCTCATTAATATGTTTAAAAGTTAGTGCACTATGGGAGCTTATCGCGTACTATTGGTTGTGCAATCTTGTCGCGATATATTTAGGTAGTTCAGAGTCTGACAGTCCTTAAGGGCATTTCCATTTAGCTGGAGAGACCGCTTGCGATATAGGCAGCTCGCGAGGGTTTGACTGAGTCGCTCGACGTGTATAGTTTTCTCTCGACCTAAGGAAATGTAGGAAGTTAGACTGTTATGAGTACAATCTAGTATAAGTTGTTAGAGATGTCCTTCGGACTGGAGTCTTCCAAAACTGCCTAGTGTGATCTCCTCGCACATCTGCTGAAGGGTGTTAATATAGTTTAGCCTAATGTCAGATAGAGTAGGACAATGATTTTATCATATTCAATTATTTAGTTCAATATTCTTTAACGAGATCGTGGCCGAGTGGTTAAGCAGCTCATTTAGTAATTTTCTGATGCTAAGGGTCAGCGATCGAATCACGGCGGCGTATTTTTTCGTCCAGCACTTACTTTAGCGCAATACACGAAATTTGTCCTGATTATCTATTGAGAATTTTTTTTGATATCTTGTCATTAAATCTGAAAAACTGTTTCCACATTTTGTTTCGATTTTCGGCCGGTAAACAAGATACGGTATGGATTGGAATTTAACCTGTCACGAGCGCCCCCTTGGTTGAAAACATGTGCGTCACGTGTTGTCATGTCGTAAATATTGCCATATTTTTGCATGATTGTGAAGACGGAACCCTGTTCTAAATACTTCCTGGTAATATGTTTCTAAATATTCGTCGTGAAATATTCGAAGCAGACTGTCTGGTATATCTACGGTAATATCGTTGAAAATAGCACAAAAGTGCTCCTTTTCAGGCCCAAATATTTTGCCGTTCACGTGACGTCATTTTTCGGGAAACCTATTTTTAGCAAAGATCCTGAACCAAAAAAATTTTTAACTCCAGGGGAAGCTTTGTATGAGATTTCTGTCCGGAACCATCTCCTTTGCCAATACAGTATCCTTTAGTGTATCAGCTGAACAGGAAAAATAAGATGATCAACTTTTTGCATTGTTTTGAAGCGTAATGAAATGCGCTACACTAATAACCAAGACACCATGAGCTATGCTTGCAAAAATGCACTGTTCAATTTTGTAACTTAAGTAAAAATATTGGAGTTTTCACTAAAGATGCTTTGTGAATACTGGCTCTGGTTTAATATAACACATTTAGAATCTTTCAAGTTTGAGTTCAGAATTTAGTTGAACATGGAAAATGATATATAATCACAGAGCCAGGTCATCTTCGCTGTAAATTGAAAATAACGATTAAAAAATGAAATAAAATGTTGAAAATTCAAACCTCTTCGTACGTTTCAGCTATTCTATCATAGCATCTCTGTGAGTCTTCAAAAGTAATATTATTTCCCTCATATGCTTTTCTATTTTCGAGAATCACTTCTCGTATTTTGGTTCGTTGGTCGTTTTGCGAACCCATGGTGATCGACTAGTATCTGACAACTGAAAGTTTCTAGATGATTTTTTATATATATTTTTCATCGGTCACGGTTGAACTAAAATTAAAGGGCGGTGATATCGCAATACTAGTATCTCAATTTTATCATTTATTACCCATAAAAACACGTTCACTAAGTTCATCGATACGGACCGTAACTCGGTCGAGTTTTTTGGTATTTATAATAAATGAGTGAAGTGAATTATTGATACATGTATGGTTGATAAAGTTCTGGCTAGCCTGGGTGAAGTTTTCCACCTCGAATTTTCCAATGAATTTTTCAACTATGAACTTCACCGTTCTCAGGTTACGGGTGATTGCTAGGACATGCTTTAGTGGTCGATAGGGTCAATGGTTTAACCAAGGGACACTGAATCCGTAATACTGTAAAATCACAAATTTTCGTGGGTATTACATTTCGTGGATTTTGTGGTTCGCCTTCAAACACGAAGTCAAATCCCTTCGAGCAATAATTTTTACCCTTGTATTTATTACCTGAAATGCAAATTCACAAATAACCATCAAAATGATATCTTTTACCAGAACCACGAAATTTCGCCCCATCGAAATTAAATGAATTTACAGTATACGAGTTATGCTACTGTTTACACTTTTCTATCAGCATTGAACTTTGGGTTATGCTAACTAAATTGCTTTGTGCATGACGTTCAAACTAGCACTTTAAGAACTTCAGATTGCAAACAAAATATCTATGTACCACGGTGTATACCCGTATCGCACCCTCTCTATGCAAAACGCTGTATCGGCACCCTCTCTGTGCAAAACAATGGTTTTTGAGGATACCAGTCGACAGGAGAGGTTCGAAAATCATTGATTTTGCCAAAAATACAGATTTGTGCTTAAAAAACAATAGCCCACGGAACAACCCAATGATTTACCACTGTTCTCATGTTGTTCCATTTGTTATATTAGTTGCCACACGTTCAGACTAAGATGGAATGTAGACCGGGGGTACTTGTTCAAATGAACACGAGAGTCCTGACTTTGGCACTTAAATGCGATTTTTCGTCAATATAGGAAATATCTCTTACCTCAGATGAAAAGTCCTTGAACCAAACTGGCCTCTAAGTCCTTTTAACATGGCAACTTTCATCAAATTACGCAAACAACAGCCTTCTTTCGGTTTATTTATGGCAACGGCACCCTTTCTGTTCTAGCATCGGCACCCTCCCTGTGCTATAGTTATTGTAAGACATTTTCCCAGTCATCTGCAACGCACGGAGAGGGTGCCGGTGCCACAACGAAACAGAAAATAGGCTGATTTTACGTTAATTGATTAAATTAACCATATTAAAAGCATTTAGAAGCCAGATTGGTTCAAGGACTTTCCACCTGAGGTGCAAGATATTACTTATATTGACGAAAAATCGCATTTTAAGTGTCATAAATATGACTGCGTGTACATTTGAACCAGTACCCATGTCAACATTCCACCTTAGTCTGAACTTGTGGCAACTGATAAAACAAATGGAATAACATGAATGTAGTGGTTAATCATTGGGATGTTCCGTGGGATGTAGTTTTTTAAGCACAAATCTGCATTTTTGACCAAATAAATGATTTTCTTCCCTCTCCTTCCTCAAAATTCAATGTTTTGCACTTAGAGGGTGCCGGTGACAGCACAGAGAGGGTGCCGATACAGCGTTTTGCACAGAGAGGGTGCCGATACGGGTATACACGGTGTGGACAAAAGCCAAAGCTAGAATTCGCTCGAAAATCACTAGATTGCTCTGGCTACGTGATCTAGAATACTTTACACATGAAGAGGTTAGCGCAGTGGAAATTTTCCACACTTTCAAAAACAAATATAATTTATAATGTTTTGAAAAAATCAATATACTTAAAAAAAAACAATTATCGGGCAATGAGTTGATATTGTAAAGGCGAAATATAATACTATATGTTATGGTTCATATTCAAAGTTATTAATCACTCATGCCTTTGGCCTTCGTGATTAGTTCCTACGCATATGAACTCAAAACCTAATATATTGGTCGGTATATCACTGAAAACTCAGGTATATTTCCTAAATATACATCAAGGATTCTTCTTGCGTTGAATATATTAATTTCAACGAGCAAATTGTACATGTCGGTTCGTTACATTTTAGTTTGTATTACACATAGAGCTTCTTCGTGGTACTCCCGCTTATGAAAACAGTCATCCGGGTTTTTTTATATACCCGTAATGCCACCCTCTCTGTGCAAAACGCTGTATCGGCACCCTCTCTGTGCTGTCACCGGCACCCTCTAAGTGCAAAACATTGAATTTTGAAGAAGGAGAGGAAAGAAAACCATTTATTGGTCAAAAATGCAGATTTGTGCTTAAAAAACGACAGCCCACGGAACATCCCAATGATTAACCACTACATTCATGTTATTCCATTTGTTTTATCAGTTGCCACAAGTTCAGACTAAGATGGAATGTTGACATGGGTACTTGTTCAAATGTACGCACAGTCATATTTATGACACTTAAAATGCGATTTTTCGTCAATATAAGAAATATCTCGCACCTCAGGTGGAAAGTCCTTGAAACAATCTGGCTTCTAAATGCTTTTAATATGGTTAATTTAATCAATTAACGTAAAATCAGCCTATTTTCTGTTTCGTATTGCGCAGGCACCCTATATGTGCGTTGCAGATGACTGGGGAAAATGTCTTACAATAACTATAGCACAGGGAGGGTGTCGATGCCAGAACAGAAAGGGTGCCGTTGCCATAAATAAACCGAAAGAAGGCTGTTGTTTGCGTAATTTGATGAAAGTTGCCATGTTAAAAGGACTTAGAGGCCAGTTTGGTTCAAGGACTTTTCATCTGAGGTGAGAGATATCCTATATTGACGAAAAATCGCATTTAAATGCCAAAATCAGGACTCTCGTGTTTATTCGAACAAGTACCCCCGGTCTACATTCCATCTTAGTCTGAACATGTGGCAACTAATATAACAAATGGAACAACATGAGAACAGTGGTAAATATTGCACGATTTGCGTTCGGAAATTGAAATATTCAAAGCAAGAACCTTGTTATGTATTCTTGCATAAAGGTCAAGGTCAGGTCAAATTCGTCAAGCTATATTACTTATTGAATCGATTATAGTGTTTGTACAGAATAAACTTATAGCAACAATGTTGTTGATTTGTACTATAGCTCACCAGAGGTTCTTACTCTCTGTGATGGAAACTTTCTAAAGGGAAAATATTTTACACAACAATGGGACAGTGGAAAAACACCTACGACTAAAACCTTTCCTGTCAGTTGTAAATAAAGCTCATAAATATACCATGCACTGATGCGCTTCGTTGCAACAATATTTTCACTTTTCAGGAAGCCAATATATTTAATGTAATTTTGAGAAAGTTTGGTGTTTTATACGCCTCGTGAACATAATGGCCATTTTTTGTTCTTACAACCCTGGGTATATATACAATGTGTGTCAATTGCAAAGCATTAAACATTGACAAGTTGTATTTTACCCAAGTGACTTAAATTTTTCTTTGAATACGCAGAATAATTGCTTTGTATTGGCCCCTAAAGAAAACAAGTATCAGAATGTTGAAAACAATTATATTTCGTCAGTTTAAAGTAAGATTGAAGAAACAATGTTTGAACAATTTAATAATCAGTTGATGAGGCTTTATCCAACACAGTTGTGTCCATGGCAACCACAAGAAAATGAATCACCTGCACACGATCCTACTGGGTTACATATTCCTATAATAAAACACAGAGTTAGTGAACTCGATAGTATTTTTACTTTAAAAATAGATATTCTCAAAAGTAGCCTACAGGAAAAGGATAGAATACTAGTACATTATTTACACATCGCACACAATATCAACCAGTGCGAGCCTGCTAGAAGCTCAGCATAATACAGTAGCCGAGTGCGAGCCTGCTAGAAGCTCAGCATAATACAGTAGCCGAGTGCGAGCCTACTAGAAGCTCAGCATAATACAGTAGCCGAGTTATCTTCAAACAGCAGCTATTCGTACTTGGTATCCACTGACCACAGTCATAGTTTTAGCATAGTGCATTCGAACATCAATGGTTTTTGTGTGGCGATAAGCCACACAATGTAATAACTATCTTTCAGCCTTTTTCAGCTTTATATATACTATTAAGTTAACGCCTTTATGCCTACACCAATAAATAGGTCTATGATTTGAACAATATTACAAGCATGCTACACAGGTTACACGTATCATTGAACCCGATTTGTTTACATTACCAACATTTATTAATATTAAGACCAACAATTACATCAGGCTTTTATTTTTTTAGGATATTTTAATTTTATAGCAAATCATTCCGCATGGACTATATTCCTACTATCAAAGGCCTGCGAACCGCCAAGGACCGTCAAGAAGGTTGAGAAAGTAATCCCACGGTTTCATGTTTACATATCGGGGCATTCATATGCAAATTGATATACAACGAGCTATTGGTCAGTGACTAGTTTGTATTGTTTATTCAGCCAAAAGATTTCTGGTGGAACACGGATGAACTGAAATGTGTTTATTAAAATCACTCCGCCGCTGAACATTTGTAGACGATGACCTAATTATGTTGTTTACAAACATTGATGCTATAAATAGAAACAACATGTTTTCACTGGTGGCGGGAAGCTGAATTAGTTCAAGGACAGTATATACAGTCTATCTAACCGCTAGCAGACGATCGATACACTAACTTGATTAGCTTAGACGGGATCTACTATTTTAATAGATCTCTGGTTTAGAACAGTACTGTCACGCAATATTCAATTAATTGCAGTTCCGTCAATTACTATCGGATTTTGACAAAATAAATTTTGTCAATACCATGAGATATTTCAATTTATTAATATCAAATTAAATTTAAATTATAAAATAATATGAATTCACATTGGCGAGTTAAATAGCGAGTCCCTAGATTTTCTATTCGCGAATTGCGCAAATTTTCGGAACTACGTGAGGTTTTAAATCGTCAGTAACAATTTTTTTTTCTGATTTACATAAACAAATAATACCTCACTGAAAAGAGGAAACTTTCAACTTCAAGAAAATGTGCAACATTTATATCGGTCTCAATTAATAAGCACATGACAGCGAGTTAAACGCGCATCGTGCGAACTAATTGTGCTATTCATTGCGGCTATTTTCAACACGTAACGCTATTTAGGATTTGAATTGAGAAAGAATAATTAAGCAATAAACGAGAATTCAGTAAAGTATTTTCGGATTAAAGAAATTGTCAATACTATGACATATTAAAGATCACTTATACCAATTTAATTTGCGGTTATAAAATAAATGAACTAATGCTGACGAGTTAAACAGCGAGCACTTACATTTTCTATTCATGAATTGCGCGATTTTTAGCAACAACCTGGTGTCGTAAATCACCAATTATATTTTTACTTTCCAAGTAACATTAACAACTAAAAGCTATTTTAAAGACGATACGTTCAGTTTCATTAAGATGTGCGACTTTCATATAGATCTCATTTAATAAACACTCTACGGCGAGTTTAAACGGGCAACATGAGAACTAATATGCCTTTTAAAGCGGTAATATATTTTCACAAGGTTTCAAATTGAAAAGTTAACGGTAATTGGATTAATAGGCCGTTAATTATTATATACACGTTGGGCAAACCAAATTCTTAACCAAAGACCTAAATTACAGGTCTTTGGGCAAACATACTTCAATAATTATAAATAATTAATAAGCTCCTCCCACTTAATGTGCAGTTATAAAGCCCATTAATGCATATCTAATTAGCTCCTCTCACAAGCCACGTTGTGCAATATTATCTATGCATTTTTTAATTAGCCCCTCCTTATTATGTAACATTACATAATCCTAGCTAGATCTATATTTTGACAAGAAATTTGTAATCAATTATTGAAGCTGCATGAGGCAGAAAATTGACCATACAATCTGGTAAACTTCAAGGGGTTGTATATTGGTAGGTCGTTAGTAACTTGTTTTGGGACAGTTGGGGGTCATGTAACACAGGGATCTATGTTTTTACAAGGGATTGAACACACCATGAGACCATTCTCGTTTAACCAGCGTGTTTTTCCTCCGTAATACAGTCTTGACTATACACTGATTCATGAGAATGCATGAGACAGGAAATAGACCGTTAAAACTATTTTTAATTGAATGGGTTGTATATCGGGTTTGGAGACAGCTGCAGAAGTAAGGAATTTAGGGTCATAAAATTTACTGGTATAAAAAAGGGTTTACAACTTTGATACTCAGAATTTAGAAGTTAAATACATTCTTCTTGATATGGATTTAATAAGAAATAATGTATTTCAAAACTATCAGCTATCCACTGCCCATCACCTGGGATGGGACCATGGTCGCACACTGACTGGTGCATAAAAATATGCTAAATACAACATAATGATTAGCGCGAGTTCATATTTCGGAACAGAATACGCAATATTTAAATAATAAGTCCGCAGGTTAATAATCGTCAGATTTTCAAAAAATAACTTGTAGTATATTCCAAAATATATAATTGACCTGTTTTAAATACGATTTTATTTACATATCGGACAGAATGCTATAGAATTTACGCTGAGTATGGTCCGAAAGTCTGTTCGTAAGTTTAGTTATGTTACTCCGAAAAACATTTCTGCTCTTGATCCGGCGGGAGTACGAACAACCTTCATTATAATCATATCAGTAGTCAATAGCCCTTACCACTGGACCACTTGTCCACCTAAATTCAATTGATCGACTTTAAATATATATGTATATGGCATCTAAGAGAAGTGCTGTGACATGAAACCATAATTCTATCTGGTTCCATTCTTGAATTATTTCATTCAACAAAAAAAAAGTCATGATATTACCATTGATATCATTTTCTTATATTTTCCTTCTATTGAAATCTGGTTCTATCTTATTAATTACCTCCCTTTATTTAATTTTCCCAACATATTTCTACCTAGTCCTGTTTCCATAGCGGGGCGGGGGGCATCTCGTTTGTTGTGTTTTAATTCCCAGTTCATCAGTTGTATGGAGACTACCCAGTCACTCATCTTGACACCGACGCTTGGTGTCTTGAGAGCAGCACAAACATTCGAGTGAGTCTGGGCTTATCAGAACTCTGACACAGCATGTTGGTGCAGCCTTTATTTGAATGGTCAAAATGACATCAGTTCGCCACACATCAGTACTTTCAGTGCTTTGATTAGGCTGGCGATTTGCGCCAGACTATTACAATCCTAAAAATGAAATCCACTAAGATGAATTTACTCCCGAAACTGACAACACAGAATCTATACACCCAATGCAAATAGTTCCTCCTCATTAATCAGTTTTGCAAGATAAGAACATTCAACTTTCCTTGTTTCATTTATTCTGTTCGATTGTAATATTGAAATTGATGGAAATTGTATGAAATTAAAAGAAAATGTGTTTAAAGGCGTTGATAATTATTACTACGCGTTCGTATACTACGCGTTACGAACGCGATACAGCGCGCGCATAAATGATTTTAATATGTTAAATTATTTAGGTCAGTATTCTCCAACGAGATCGTGGTCCAGTGGATGAGCAACTTGCTTAGCAATTTTCTGATGCTAAGGTCCAGCGATCGAATCACGGCGGCTCCAAAAAATATTTTTTTTAATTTTTTTTTTGTTGAGTCCAGCACTTACCTCTCTTTCGACTTAGAAAACCACTTGATGTTATATTACTTGAAAAGCTATTGTTCCTTAGCAGTTCGCCAGCCTGTCAGTACTTTCAGTACTTTGATTTTATTATAATTACATTGTTCCTGATAATGTGTAATGTTACATATTGAGCGTTATTTCTTCTTATGCCGGTATGTTTTAGACTTGCTATACAGTGTATATCTATAGTTCTGTTGTAATTGTAAATATGAACCATGGACATAATGCCTTAATTTTGGAAAATAAACTGTAAACTGTATAGTATATTCATTATGCGGTTTTTGTTGAAATTTGTATTTGTATGCTTGTATACGGTAGTAAGCTTACCTGGATGACCTGTAGCTGCTCCAGTAGGTGTGGCCCCGACTGTCCATACACATGTTGGGTCACCTAGTTCCTCTCCGTTAGTGGCACCATCACCGTCACTGTCCATCTGACATAGTGCGACAGTCCATGTATGTCCGTTTGCCGCGAAATTCTGTAGGAATGAGAAAATATCAAATACAGTACAACCTCTCGAAGGCGACCTCTCTATCCGTGAAAAATATCAAATACAGTACAACCACTCGATGTCGACCTCTCTATTCGTGAGACAATATCAAATACAGTACAACCTCTCGACGGCGACCTCTCTATCCGTGAGACAATATCAAATACAGTACAACCACTCGACGTCGACCACTCTATCCGTGAGACAATATCAAATACAGTACAACATCTCGACGTCGACCTCTCTATCCGTGAGACAATATCAAATACAGACCAACCTCTCGAAGGCGACCACTCTATCCGTGAGACAATATCAAATACAGTACAACCTCTCGACATCGACCTCTCTATCCGTGAGACAATATCAAATACAGTACAACCTCTCGACGTCGACCTCTCTATCCGTGAGACAATATCAAATACAGACCAACCTCTCGAAGGCGACCTCTCTATCCGTGAGACAATATCAAATACAGTACAACCACTCGACGTCGACCTCTCTATCCGTGAGACAATATCAAATACAGTACAACCTCTCGGAGGCGACCTGTCTATCCGTGAGACAATATCAAATACAGTACAACCTCTCGATGGCGACCTCTCTATCCGTGAGACAATATCAAATACAGTACAACCTCTCGACGTCGACCACTCTATCCGTGAGACAATATCAAATACAGTACAACCTCTCCAAGGCGACCACTCTATCCGTGGGACTATATCAAATACAGTACAACCTCTCGACGTCGACCTCTCTATCCGTGAGACATAACCAAATACTGTACAACCTCTCGACGTCGACCACTCTATCCGTGGGACAATATCAAAAACAGTACAACCACTCGACGTCGACCACTCTATCCGTGGGACAATATCAAAAACAGTACAACCTCTCGACGTCGACCACTCTATCCGTGAGACAATATCAAATACAGTACAACCTCTCGACGTCGACCACTCTATCCGTGAGACAATATCAAATACAGTACAGCCTCTCGGAGGCGACCACTCTTTCCGTGAGACAATATCAAATACAGTACAACCTCTCGGAGGCGACCTGTCTATCCGTGAGACAATATCAAGTACAGTCCAACCTCTCGGAGGCGACCTCTCTATCCATGAGACAATATCAAATACAGTACAACCTCTCGACGGCGACCTCTGGAGAGCAATCACCTCTATATTACAACACCTTCACGATCGTACGACCTGGCACACTAAATAAATGTAATCTCTTTATAGCAACAGACTCGGTAGAATGACCAATACTGACAACTCCAGTACTGTATCTTAGTTTTTATGAGCCCGGTCTTTCGAACCATCTTAAGCTGACATTTAGAAACCTCTTCTCAAAAATAGTGTTAATTTCCATAGGGAGTTGGACTCAAAATTGACATCACAAGACAGAAATCTTATTCGGAGGTCATTGCAACACAGACAAAAGATATTGTAAAACATACAAAGTTATTTACATGTAGAATGTCCTTTTTATAAAATGTAGTACAAAGTCCGAAACTAACTACAGTAAGACTTCTTTTTCTCGAGGAGGAATCTGGTTCGGGTAAAATGCTCGAGATAAACTGTGTGCTCGTCATAACGAAGTTTTACTGTAATAAGCTAAATACTAATACATAAAAGAAACTAAAACATAATTACCTGAGCGAATGGATTTTTTATCTGGGTATGATGTAGTGGATCGTAATGTCCTACAGCCTCCCAGATGCTACCCGGATTACATGGGTTAGGTACAGCATAGCCATTTGGTATCTGATCTCTATAATATGGATGGGCAGAAATGACCATAAACAGACAAGTGAAGATTACGCACGTATTCATGATTATAAGATGGGAGAGTCAACGTTGACAAATGATAACACTGATAGAGTTTTCACAGACACTTTGCTTTATAAATGTTTGATTTACAATACAGGTGTGTAGCACTGAGGAGTCAGATATTTGACAAATTAACGTAACAATCGGAACTCCTCGGTGTTTATCAAACGAAAGTGCGTAGTTCTCAGTTACGAAAATGCCCTAGTAGTTACGATTGGTTTACGCATATGTACTAGTACGTTCTTTAACGTGATTTCTCGTTGAGGCACGCGCCATGCAATGCCCCTTACACAACGCAGGTAACCAACAATCCAAACCAAAGAACCCTCCTTACTAAGTACATACATGTGCATACATACAACAAAAAGTAATACCAATGATCAATATGGTAAAAAAAACATTGATACAGACCATGATAGTAATAATACCAATGATCAATATGGTAAAAGAAACATTAATATAGACCATGATAGTAACAATACCAATGATCACTATGGTAAAAGAAACATCAATAAATATCATGGTGGTAGCTATGCAAAGACAGAATGACAATTATAATATCAAGACAAATAAAGACCATTGTAGTTTCAACACCAAACATGAAAATGATAATAGCAACCCCAAATGCAGACCATGTTAGTAAATTGAATAAATTCAAAACATTTGGAGTGAAATATTTCTAAACAGCAAGAATAAATCATTTCGGAAATCGACCCGCGCTTTACATGATGCTCGGATCAAACGTTTCCGATGTAGCATACTTTGATTCAGAAAACACAACTTCTCCACCTCAGGTGAGCGTGTGCCATTATCATGTTTAGAGTTATTTATAGTTGTCCCACATAGACGAATGTTGTCATCAAACGCTGCTCCTATGTGTTACTTTTTGTCCACAGTAATCACAGAAAAAAATGTACTTTTCATACTGTCATAAACTGATAACAATTGAAAACGAAACACGAACATATTGAATAGAATACACGTAAGAACATAGCACACTATCAATTTGTTCTATTGTTTGTATTCTTTAGAAACGCACAATGACCTGTTGATGTTTTTGGAACTTCCGTGGTCCGTCGTCAGAGCGCCCGTCCGCACAAACGATGAATAGCTGAGCATTCGTTTGTTCTGCAACAATGTACAATGTACTACGAGAGGTGCCCCACTTATATTTGAACAGTATTGAATATCAAATAGTTCGATGCTTATTATATATATACAAAATATTTCTATATCATCGTGCAAAATAACGTGTTATGAAACACATACAACTATTGATTATTACTTTATTTCTTAGTTTGCACTCAAATCTACAATTTTGTAGGGGGTATGGTGTTTGGCTTTTTGAAGACCGAATAATCCGATCGATGCTGTTTGCATTTCCCGCCTGTAATAAACGCAGCAATATTCCATAGACTAAAGGGTTTGTGGGTATATGTTCATTAGACGTTGGCCTTTACTAATATTGCGTAATATACTTCAAATGTGTGTTCTTAAGGTACAGAATGGTGTTTTTGTGGAGGGAGTTGAGGCTCCGTGTTGACAAAACACCATGCTCCCCATATGGTCTCCAGGAAAGTTGTTTTGCAAACATTTTGACCAAATAAGGTTTGGAACCTAATGTACACAGCAATGTGCATTCACCTTTGACTTTTTAGTAAAACATTTGTGTTCCATTAGTTCAGTATAGCAAACAACAGCATACGTCATGCAAACGTTCGGAAACATGTGAAGCTTAACGAATGTCAATTTATGGGTAGCCTTATCAACATTTATCATATAGTAGGCTGTCCGTTCATGGTATATTTCTCAGCGATAAAGCATTGCCTCTACAGAGGTGACAAAGTTGTGGCATTTACGGTGCCGTTGAAGTATACACAGCGTTAAAGACATTTGTCTCCCTTATGTTGTTTTTGTGGTATTGAGCAGGTAAACACCGATTTTATCCCGGGTCCGGTATGTATAATTCTCTAAATGAACAAATCGAAAGTTCCAATGGGTACTCTTAACGTTGCTGAAGTCCCTATTTTGGTTTTTGGATATGCATTACTTATCAAATAACCAAAGTTTAAGATTTTGGTAGGTATCATCACTTTTTGTCAGTTTTTAATATTTTGCGTAATTTCGTAAAAAACAGCAACAAAGCGCAAAACATCCTTCCTGTGACAAAAATTGCATATTTTCTTCACAAAAATGGATTATCCATGCTCAACCAACAACTTTGAAGTGCTTTTATGGCAGTGGCTGACCTTCAAAACGCAAAACACCATACCCTCTACAAAAGTGTTGTTTTTGGCTCATTCTATTTATCAAACAAACCGACAAGTTAGTGTAAATGTTACCTAACACATATGTTTACACAGTACAAAAGAAATATTTGATTTATACCATATTTTCATGAAAATATATCATGTTCAATACTGTTCAAATATAAGTGGGGCACCTCTCGTATTGCCTCCCAAGACAGCAATCGTATTCCGTGTGACACGTATATATAATCACAGCTTTTACTTTAACTTTTTTGTTCCATCGTTTTACGGATGTTTATATCATCAGTTTGATTGTTGTAATAATGAACTACACTGTATAGTGTAGGTTGTTGGTGTCTCCTCACACCTTGGTCTTGGGCCAAACTGTTAGTTGTGTTTCGTTCAGATTAGTGCTGATTGCTCGGGCGATATGTCTTTGGGCCAAATTGTGTGTTGTGTTTCGTTCATATTAGGGCTAATCGGCACTATTTAAATAGTTCTGCTCTTCTACCTCACAGTGACATTCAGCTGTCGTCCAGGCTAATCTGTAACTCTTCAGCATCATTGTCTTTGCTTATCTTTGTTGCTTCTTTATCAAGTTGGTCGACAGCTTCATTTCCGACTAAATATCCACATGTGTATGAATCTATTGAAACACTACCTTGTTTTTAGACCGACGACTGTTGACTGCAGCTGTACTGTTAGAGTATACAATGGTACTGCTGAGAGCGTCCAAAGAGCTGACATTATGTCTGTTAAAAAAATTACATTTGATCCAATTTCCCTTTGCTCAAACAGTTAAAAGTGCAGCCGCTCGGTGAAGGCTTGAAACTCGATTTTAAATAAATACTGAGTATACATTGCCTACTGGAAGAGGCAATGAAATAGTGGAGGTGTCTGAAAATTTTATGTAGACTCCATTGTACTCCCTACATTACAAACTGACTGTTCTGTTCATACATCAGTGAAGGCTTGTATCCAGGAGGGAGCTAGGTATAAGTCATTGGTCCATTATAGCGTAAGATATTTCTGAAGAGCCGGACGTTCTCTTCCCTCTCCTGCTGTTTCAGATACTTTCCGGGATCATCTTGTCTTGGAACCAATACGTCAGCTACTAGCAACTCGGTCTCAGGAGCTGTTGTTTTCTTGACAATGTTGTTTAAATGTGTCGTTTCAGTCTTTTCTTGAACTTTTTGGATTTGTTAGTATGGTAGTATTTAGTATTCTCTGCTTGTAAAAGATCTTATCAAGGTCTGGTGGCCTGGTCCACTTCCTTTATTGGAATGGGTTTATGACAAAAATAATGTGTATGCCTGTTTTGCAAAATTTAACTGGATATCCTTTAACCATGTAATAAATGAAGATTATGTAATGTTTGGTCATCTGAAATCAAATTCTTTGCCACTACGTCCGAATTAGAAAAACAACCTTATTTGCCTGTGTGTATAAAATAATGATCGGAAGTATCATCAGCAAGGCAGGAGGCATTGGTTTAGGATGTTATTTGAAGCGAGAATCGGCAAAGCCAGACATGCTTTGTCACCTTGAAGCCCATTTGGAATAGTAGGAGCATCCACTAGAAGACGAAACAAATCAGAATCTTCAATTCCAACGTGAAGACTGTTCTCCTTTATGGATTCGAAACCTGGCGATAGACAAAGTGATAAACAACAAGCTGCAAGTGTTCATCAACAACTGCCTCAGACATATTTTACGCATCAGATGACCGGAAAGAATATCAAACAAAGAGCGATGACAAAGAACAAACCAGGCACCCTTCACAGACACAATCAGGCAGAGGAAATGGAGATGGATTGGGCACACTCTCAGAAGAAAAGAGACACGAACAACATTGCCAACCACGCTTTAGACTCGAATCCACAAGATAGCAGAAGAAGAGGCAGACCAAATATGACATGGAGGAGAACCCTCCAAACAGAGCTCCAAAGATCCAGAATGTCGTGGAGAGATGCCAAGTAGACGGCACAAGATCGTGTCAAATGGCGAGCTGTGATGACTTTGCTATGTCCCAGCCGGGATGGAGAGGACTTAGTCAAGTCAAATAAGATAATGAACCATAATAATTTTATGCATTCCTGTAAAATGAATACCGGAAATCTTGGAATACGTTCTATATCAAAATATATAATAAAAGTATGTGTTGCGTTTTCAAATTGTATCAGTATACATTTAATACGTTTGGCGTAAGTTTGAGAAAATCAGATAGTTGACACATGGTTATGTCATGGAGTAAAATCACGACATACACAGATAAACTAGGTACAGCCAATGTAGGTCAGTAGGAAAACTATTAGTGAACACCTGTCCTTCTTATGACAAGAGTTTAACGCAATGGCTTTATGTTTGGAGACTTGTGACATTATATTTTATAGCAGTTATTAAACATAGCCCACTGCTACTAAATAACATTCAACTGCACCATACTACATATAATACCCTTACTGAACCTATAGTATACGTTTTTGACATAAGTCAGTCGAGGCGTTCTATAAAATGTTTAACGTTCCATTGGACGAATCCCTGAAGACAAATATCATGAAATGACCTGCTGTCGTGAAAGTATGACATGAATTCAAGGTGTATATAAGTACATTGTTGTACTGTTATCACCTCACTAATCACAGTTGTGCCAGTTTATATAATTCCCACCATACATACGTAATTCCTTTTATTCGTACCATCCCCGTTATCTCAACACTTGAGAAATACGACCGAAATGTCCTGGTTGAATTTTCTCATCTTGATTTGCACATGTTTTATTCTTCCTGGCTATTGACTATGCTCATGAGCGATAGAACAAATAAGGTATAGGCTTATAATCAAATCCAGGAAAATTTATTTTGTCAACTGACCATACAGTAACTATACAATAACACATAAAATTCAAATCGTTGGCTTGTGACGTATATGTGTGTGGCTATATATTGTGTTATTTGTTCATTCAGAATATAATTTAACAAATGATGAACAACTGACAAATGTGAACTCAAAGGTAACTCTGTAGTGAAGTCAAAATTGAACAGTTGAGTTCACAGTTGAGTTCACAGTTGACAAAGTGGTTCAGTCTGCCAGTATCAGAACAAACACCATGTGACATCATGCTCTTATCATACATTGTCGTAGTTAACCGAGTTCAATGCCCCACATTCAGTATAACTAATAATTGTATATGAGCCGGTCTCCAGGGAAACCTGCTATTTTGACATTATGTATTTACTGTATAAAACAAGGTTTTGAAAAAGCCCTAAAATACGAAAAAATGCATAACCCTCTTTTCTTAAGTTTTTCCCATATAGTACTAGATTCTATATGCATGAAGCAGCTTTACATTTTTCGATGAATTATGTCGAAATCACATGTTTTGTTGCTATGGTGACAAATTTCTGAAAAATACTCTGATTGAGAAAAACGAAGAGTTAGTTGTTTAAAACAGTAATGACCTATATCTGGATGCGAACATTTTCGATTTTGATTCATATTTTGAAATTAAGACATACTTCTAACACGTGGTGCTATTTTCAACAGTTTATGACAAAGAATTGATCAAATGGTGTAAATATGAAATACTTGTTACAGAATGACGTTCACGACGTCAGACAAAAACTCTGAATACGAACTTTCTAAAAAAAACCAGCTGTAACTTTCCCAAAACTCAAAATAGTTGATTTCTTTTGCATTTTGATTCACGTACAAACTTTAAAACTATGAAAAATCTAAAAGTTATTCTTGTCAAAATAGCAGGTTTTCCCGGAAAACGGCTCATATCTAATATAAGGAGAATGTGGCACAATATCTAGACACCGGGCTAACCATTCACAACAACTTTAGTACAGTTAGAACCGGACTACTTTGGTATAGAGACACAATGAGCTAATCAAGACATAGTAACCCAATAACTTATGTACATGTACATTAAATTTTGTACTTTCAAGTAAAACTGACCATATTTATATCATTCTTCTCTCACATACCATGCACACGCTTTACCGAAACTTTGAAAAACATGTTGGCAAACGGAGTTACGATTAAAAAGAACCAATGTTAACGTTGTCTGAGATTCGTAAAAAACTACCATTATACCCTACCAGAATGTGACATATTTATTGCGAACAAACCGAAGAAACGAAGATAAAAATATCAAATTAAAAAGTTTTTACGGAACGTATTCTATTACGTCTTGAAACTGTCTAACAATATAGTGAAATAACTAGCAATTAGGGTATGAAATAAAATTTGCTTAAATTAGTATTTATCGTCATGAAATTTGACGCTTCTTTCGTCAATATTGTTGACATGTGCTCCACGTGCGCGGTGTCACTTGCGATAAAGTTCTGACAATAGAAAACTATCCCTGTAACATCTTGAGACTAATTAGTTAGTAATACCAAGACTATTGCTTCAATTCAAAGACAATAATTATGTGAAATGCCGAGTGTCAATTTATTTCCAATGAGCACATGAACAGCCTGCCATTAAAACGCCTCCGCAACACAGAGCGATGGTTGCTAATGTACAATATGGTTCTTGATAAAACTGTGGAACACATGTAGTAAATGTACATCACTCCAGATGGGTTCAAATTAATTAGTTGTTGATATCTTTAACCTTATCCATTTCGCAAATTGATTAACATACATTATAGAATGAGTGTATCCATAGAGCTACATAAATATATATGCGTGGTGAATCAATATTCATTCATTAGAATTTATTTTATGTATTGTTTCCTATCTAAGTAAAACAATGAGTATAATAAAGTTAAGCAGCTAAGACCAGTTAACAGGCTGGTGGTCTTAATAGCGAAATTCTCTTCGGAATGTATTCGAAGGTTCGAATCCCGGTGGAAGCTGGATTAGAACTGAGGCAACCAGCTAGTGAGCCGTCAGCTAGTTAACGAATGGTAAACCATAGCCCCATCTCTACCAGTTGCCCAGCACGTATGTACGTATGTAATCGACCTTGCGCATTGTATATATTCTCACTGATTGTTCATTATATTTCATGTAATATGTACCCTGCAAGTTGAGGGCTAACCTATGCTAAGCCTGTTGCCCTGGCCAATTTCTTTGGGCAAATATATATAATTATTAAACAGGTGCCAAGCAATAAAAGAAGGTTTTCGGGAGGTACTGAGCGCAAGAAAGATAGGATTATCATAAATCAAATTGGCTTGTCTTTTCAACAGGGGTGACGCTATAATAATTTAAACAATTTTTCATGTTACGTTTTATACGATAACATTATACTTGTACCACTATTCTATCATTTCTTTGTGAACTTGGATCATCCTGCTTTTTTCGGCGGGGACTTGGCCTTGTAATTGTTCCATTGGCTTAAGTGTGGGCATTGCTCAGTGTAGTTATGTTGTGGTGTTTCTGATTTCTGTGCTCGGTTGGTTAAGTTGAGTGCTACTTTCCCTGTGTGATTTCCTCATACCTTTTTGTGAACCAGTCAGGTTGTGTTTCTGTACAGTACACCCTTGGAAAAATACTTCCAGTTGCTCATACTAAAAGTAGGCTACATACCGTATTCAACAATATTTTGGTTACATTGTACGAGGTCACACTTTGAAAATTTCCTCTAACGGGTGATAAACCCAGTCGTGCTTAACGAGTTTTAGTAGGTATTGAAAATAAATATGACAATAAAATCAAACCGTTAAACATTTTAATGACAAAACCATTGGTTTACAATATAAAATCACATTACATTGAGCATATTAATTTATATACACTGTTTAATAAAACTAGGGTATCAGAAGTACAATGAGGTCTCTCTAGATTGGTACGATATTTTTCAAGGTTAAACATCAGCTTTTATGTAACCCAGCATTGTTATCTGTGTCCTTATTTGCGAACAAATGTAAGTCTAAAACTCAGACACATACTTTACATTGTCTCTCATGTTGTGATAAATGCAACAATTTTGATACAAATTGGTATACTGATTCACTGGGTAACAACAAATATTACATGCTGTACATAGACAAAATTTCACATGGTTAAATTTAATTGCAAGTATACGACATTGATAATAAATGTAGTCAATCTGGATTCTCCGCACGTATATTATTTTCAGGTTTCATTCAGTTACCCCAGTTATTTTAGCCCAGTTATCTATTTATTTGTTAGCCCAGTTTTGTGCCACAATCTCCGTATTATAGAAATGATTATACTGAATGTAGGACACTGAACTCAATAAACTATGAATACGTATGATAACAAAACGATGGTACATGGTATCCGTTGCCTAACAGGAAGCGCTACCGAGTGCCTTCATTTAGTTACATCCCATTCAAATAAATATAAAAGGCATGGATTGCCTCCCGTGGAAAGCGCTTTGGCCAGTACCAGGCTTATAATCAAACATGTCTGGTGAGTCGGTTAGAGCATTGCACTCTAACAAAAACAACAAAAAATAATAACACCCACAACCTAGATATCTCAGATGCGATTGCTACGGAGACAACGAGTATGATAAAATATTTATAAATACAAATGATTAATTTATTAATTTACATGCGCATGTTTTTTTCAATCACTTACCAAATGTGTATTCTTATAGGCGGCAATGAGATACTTATAAAATACATGTTTGCAATACTCGTACCAGTATCCTGTGCAAATAATCCAACTAGATTTGTTTATACAGTTTGGAAAAAAAATAATACAATGTCATGCATTTTGTTTTCAAGTTCATAAAGCAAAGTTAAATCTAATGAGATACACATACAATTTGATAGTTTGATTATTTGACGTCATTTTGTGAATAACTTACAAATGTACAATGAAAACGAAGGGTGGTTGGTTAACAATTTTAAACGTCTGTCCAGTATAGGAATATAAATTACGAAGCATCTCAATCTGGGCAAAGTCTCATCTCAAATATTGCCATGTATTGTTTCGATAATTTCCATGGGAGGAAGAAAATAAAATAAGCATCAAAAACAGTAAATGTGTTCTTATTTTATCACTTTAATCTACATAGAATGCTTCATTCACATTTATCTCAAATTCAGACTCTGATTTTTGCAAAATCTCAATTTGAGTTGAGATTTCTACTTGAGATGCTTCGGGAGAGCAAGGCCAGATGCGATAAACAGACATTACGTATGCAATGGAGAAGCATAAACTATATTTTTCAGGAAAATAATGGTAGCAATCATTCAAGTAATACGACCAATACGAAATAGATGAAAAGCTGATGACTAGAATGTACTTAACAAGCGAACAAAATAATTACACAATTGTCAACATGATAAAATCTCTGTCCGGGTGTCATGTTTGAACTCAAACTGGTACAAAGTTCTCGAATAAGTATCAAGCGCACTTTGTTTTCGTTGCAGAGACATCCATCCCAGCTCTCAGTTAAGCAAACTCGGCAATCATAACTTTTCGGGCATTTCCGTGATTGAGAAATACGCCTCGTTCATAAGCACAGGGTTACACATTTGGTTATGTGGTTTGTTTCCGGTAACGGTCAATCATCAGTTTTTCAATGCTCCCAAGAAGCCTTTCAATTAACAGTCTCCTTTTAGGAGTTGATACCTTATCAGGAGTAAGAACATTTCATCGTTTGATTTTCAAGAGCCATGTTGTAAAGTAGTCCGTGATAATGGCGGCTTCCCTATTATGTCCGAGGCACTTCGTTAAATACACTTCGAGGAGTTCGATTGCCAACTCGGGTTAGCTCACCTGATAAACCAATGGTTTGTCAAGCAACTGGTAAAGTCCTTGTTCTAAGTTCTAGTTCCGGGTTCAACAAGTTTGGTTTCTACGTGATACCCACAACGTTCGTGTCCTTCAAATATGGAAAGTTTTTAGTTGCTTGCAACAGAACAAGTGTGTAAAGCTGATTACCAATACTTTGTCAATTAATAACACCACACAATGGCCATGACACCAACTCCCTAAGGTGCAATTAATTAAAGCTCCTTTAAGACTAATTTGCAACGAATGATTGTGATTCAAAACTATGAAGTTCAAATACTGTTTTGAATTAAGATTATTGTCATCCAAACTCACAATTAGTCGTACATGCTGTGAAAATTCCATAATACCGCCTCCCCGATAGCCAAGTGGTTGAGCGTTCGATCCCAGGCCGCAACATATCAAAGATGAAAACAATGGTACAAGAAATTATCTTGCTAGACGCTCAGCATATAAGAGAAACTGGCTTTCTTTTCGCATACCCTCGTGGGGATGGATAACATCAGGAATTAGGTGTCGAGGGTGATTAATATAAGTTGGAAAAAACTTGTTTCACAATCGACCTTAAATAAACTAAAAATCCATTGAAATAGTCAATGAGATCCGATAGACGCTGTATGAAGCAATTCACAATATGTTTCACAGTCACATACTACGGTAATGGCATGTTGCCATGTATATACTGAAGTATTCATTGATTTGATTAAGACTTCTTTCATTTGAATAAGTTTTAGTGAATGTTAATGATGCATATGTAGAAATCTCTGCATGGGCACGGTTTTTGTAAAATATAATTTTCACATTTGATGTTTCATTTAATGTTTCATGCATGGTTCAACTGCATGTAAAAAAGTAACAACATCCACAGACTCCAAATAGAATTGCCCGCGAAGATATATATAAGGTAAAATTGCACTGTTTCATACCACATTTTCTAGCATCGCCGTTTCATCGAAGAAATACCTATGCAAATGAGTAACAACTGATAATAGTTAATGTGCATGAACTGTGTATGGTTTTACTATGGAATGACCGTCATATTTCTTTGGCCATGTCCAACAATCGTTGAATACGATATAAAATAAATTTCAAGTCTTAAGTAACGATTTAACTAGACTGGCCATTTTTTATGACAAAATGTCTCTTGATAAAACAAAATTCGATTAATCAGTCTACATGCGCGATTGTATCGAACAGATGACAATTTCTTATTAAACCTCGTCGGGTCATATCTGCAGCAAAATGTTTGATGTGACATAGTGGGTCAATGGGTTTAGATTAATTTAGGTCCAACACATGGTTTAGATACGAAATATAACAAATAGCAAGCCGCAAAATTTCAATTTTGGACAATTTTTTATCTGGGGGTAATGTTGGTAAGAGTTTGCGGAGTTCTGTAAATGCAACATTGAATGCTTCAACTCTAACCCTCTCCCGGGTAGCATGAGCTGATCGATATTTCTGTGTTGCCCGGCGCCGGCGCCGTCGCTCTTCCCGGCTTAATCCGGAATTTTCTTGATTCGCTGCTCGCCTGCCTCTTCCGTTTCCGGTTGGACCCACTGGTTCCCGACTCGTTGAATGGACCATGTTCATAATTTGCGGTGTATGTCCATTAAGACAATACAGGTTCCCGGTGCTTGTGAAAGATATGGCGGTCAAACTGGATTCGTTGTACATCTTAGAGATGTGACTATTTTCTGAAGAAGATAAAAAAAAACCATTAGTCTCAAAACATAAATTCATAAATCTGCAATGTCTAGTCATCCTCAAAAATCAGTGGGTAGTCAAGTAGCTATACTTCAGATGCAAACTACTCAGTTGAACGAGAAATAGTCTACGAGTAGTAGGCCTAAATAAAATAGCATTAAATCTACTTGGCTCTTCTCCTACTACATGTACAAATGCCAGTGCTTCATACATCATCTATTTTTTTTATAATTTAAGCAATTTTTTTTTTAAATCCACACATTTGTAATATGAACTGCGGACGTTCTTTACACTCTCTGACTAATAATAATAATAATAACATCATTATTTAACGAATGTTACATATAAGATATACAGAGTCATTAAACAATATACTGTACATCTTATTTTCATACAAGGCCTTCTAATATAATGGTAATGAAACGAAATAAAATAATAAAAAATAATAAAAAGAAATTTATGATGTCACATGGACATTTATTCGTCGACAGACACTTAGAAGAAGTAATTATATAAAAGTATGCGTATGTCTGTTTGTTTCAATGAACACTTCACAAGTTATTCAATGATTTGAACTAGCCTCCCTTCAATATTAATTTTGTTCGTATGCAGTCACCTATTTCCCGTAATAAGTTAGTATATTCATCCATATACGAGGATTGTTCATTTAATTCCCGGACGATCGATATTGCTGAAAAACGATTCGGCGGTTATTAATGAAAACGCACACTAGCACATTCACATCATTCCTTGATTCACATACAAAATTTCAACTTGGTACAATGAAGGGCTTTCATAATATTAGCGTTTTAGTAAGCGCGTGTAACGTTAATCGGCCCAAGTCGACGTCAAAAATGGCGACGTTACGCCGTTTTCGCATCTAAAACGCCACTTTTTGCATCTTTGATAATTAATTAGGGGTCAAGTAGTTGCTCGGACACATATAGTCGCCATGATAAGCTGTTCAGTAGTGATTATTATGCTATAACTACGAAAAAGTCGCATGTAGCTGCATTTTATACAGAACTTATTATTCTATTAGTGTCTACCACTCAACAGGCCTTGAATCTACGACATTTTCTGTTGATGACTGTAGGTTTGCCCGGTCTTTGATCATCACATGGTTGTGCTATGCCATCGTAGAACGATTTATTTCAGATATAAACAACGGTCCGCATTTACGATAATTGTCTCAAGAGTTTTTCTTTAAGAGAGTCTTAAATTTTACAGGTGTACGGCCAATATTTTCATAAATCGTTTCATTACATGTTTTCTCTAAACAACTCGCGATATTCACAGAAGCACACTCTTCGTCATTAGAACAAAAAATGCTACACGGAATTAATCAAATGTTATATTACACGACATGGATACATACATATTGTTGGCTGATTTTTTTCTGCTTAAAATATGCGATAATACCACTACACCTATCTAATTAACACTCTACATACCACTACAATCGCATGTTCCAATTAAGAACTATGGCGATCGTCCGGGAATTAAATGAACAACCCTCCTACAGTTTGTATATCTCTAATTGACATTACACCAGTTGTCAATTTATACCCTTTAAATCTAATTTAACGGTAAATAGTAAGCACATGGTCCAATGGATTAACTTGAAAACCTTCGCCAAGCAGCCTTCGACAAGCAATCAGGCGGACCAATCTCTGCTCTGGCGTAATGTCAATCGTCTTCTGTCTTGTACTGATTATGTATAGTAGTATACACCCAGTATATTGAGCTTACGACCAAAGAGCAAATGTCAACTAACATAATCATTTAAAGTCACCTTGAAAAGCCATAGGCAGGAAAATTAATCATCGAATGTCGAAGACAGATCTTTCCCTTTCAATTTTAACGTCACATATGCAGGTGTTTGGTGAGGGAAATAACAAGCTTTATATTGAATTAAGTCCAATTAGTGGCCTAGCAAGGGGTATTAGTTGAGAAATGTATGCCGGCAACTGCAAACGATAAACTTAAGCTAACTGTATTACTTGAGAATAATTCCGTCGCGTTAATAAACGAATCATCTGTTAAAATGTATTAAGGGGGTTCTCTTGGGTACAATACATGTCATAACGCCTTAGCGGGACAATAACTTAAACGTAATTCAGTCGAATTGTAGCGGCAGAAAATGCCACATAAGGGAGTTTCGCGTAGCAGTTAATTTCTGTTCGTCCGGTCGATCGTTGTAGTGTCTCCGGAAATGATATCTGACTCGGATTGGCATGGGGACACATAATTATATTTAATTGCTTCAATATGTACATAGAAATGAAAACTAAAAAGCGATACTGGTTATTTAGTGTAACTACTATTCTATATGTTGTATTGGGCGTACTTGCATAGTTCAATATAATGCGATAATGTAACTAATGTTGATGCTAAGAATAAAGATTCTTGCCACCCAAACATGACACTTTGCAACACAAGTACACTTAATTTAGAAGAAGACAAAAAATCGTTTGACCTAAAAAAGTATAAGAAACGAATTCGAAATTATAAGAGATACCGTACATCGGTTGGTGAGACAATGCTCTTATAAATAAACCGACATCGAAACTAGTGAGGGCAAGTTTCGGGGATGGATAATATCATCCCTCCACGTATCGTTCTCGCCTACAAGCACCAGGTCGGTGTAAAAGTGATTGGCCCAAATAAACATGGAGACGACCCGTATACAGCAAGCGAAATTCCTGGATCGAGGCAGCGAAAGAAACATGGAGACGACACATATATAGCTAAAGAAATTCCTGGACCGAGGCAGCGAAAAATACATTTGAAAGGACATGCCAATTGGCATGTTCTCCGCGAGGTAGCGAGGGGAATGGAGAATATGTAAGCTAAGTAAATGTCTTCGCTAGATGAAACTCGCATCAGACCGACTTTCCTGGAATAATTTGTAGAAGTTAAAAGGGTGCTTGAGCGGCTCAACAGCTGAAAAGAACCCTAGAATTTTGGTAACTTTTTTACTGAGAACAAGCTTGTCTTGTGTTCACAAAGAATCAGTTTTCAGGATCAGGTTTAAGCTCAATTCTGTTTTTGCTATTCCTTAAAACGTAGTTGTAAGTTTAAGATATATCTTTTCCTGAGCATTAAAGAATTCCTTAACATCTTCTAAATAACAGAACACAAGCCTTACAAACATTCATCTTCTTTATAAAAAAAAACGTTGTATTGTGCTTGAGACTGAAACTGAACTCAGAAACTCAGGACCAAGCTTAAACCAGGCTTCAATTTATAAACAACAATATTTCTGTTTAATTGTTTTGACAATTATATGTTGGTCTTTGAATGCTAAAAATACATTACTATTGATTCCTCTGCATAAAAGAACAAGTTTTTCATCGAACTCTTTTGGGGATTTTCTGATAATTCAGCCAAACCAACATAATTTAAAAATGAAAAATATATCATCATCGGGCATCATACAAGTTCGAACAGTTTGGTGTTAGTGATGAATTGGAGGAGAATATTTATTACTGAATTAGGTGCTGTGTCCAACGAAGCCGTGCTATACATGTATATGTTTGATGTAGACACAAGGGTACTGTTTTATCAAAGCATTTACGGCAATGTAAAAATTACGATGAAATTTTAATTATTTATAACTCATTTATAACTATAAAATGTGGTAAATTGAGCTGAAACACTAATAAAGAGTCAGTTAGTGAACCCCAACAAACAATGTATACCCCCAATGCGCAGTTGATAAAGAATTAAATTATACTGGATTTCATTGATAATACGGTACCCAGGGTCATTCTAACTAGGTCGAATGACCAAGATAATGATATTTGTAGTCTTAACGAATATGATTATTCTGGTGCTAACCCCTGATGCTACCAAACGTGTAATAATTCACCGTTGTTCTCTCTATGGACCCGGGGAAGGTAATGACTGACACTCGAAGAAATAATGTATCAATTCTATTAACTGACGATATGTGTTCATTCATTGCCTTGTAATCATTTGTTTGTCGCCATCAATTTTCTTCTATGTGGCGCTGAGGAGAAAATGTTCAGAGACAATTATTGTGTGCACTCCAAACTACCAAAGTCACGTAGAGCACTCGATATGAACTCCGAGTTGTTTTATGTGTCACCGTGATCTGGTATCCGTTGCCTGCGCGAAGCGCCCCCGATCGCCTTCATTTAGTTACCTCCCGTTCAAATAAAATATATAGAAGACATTGATTACCTCTCGTGGAAAGCGCTACATAGCGCTATGCTTAGGCAACGGACACGTGTTTTACGTGATGCTTTTCGTATTCTGTTTTTTGTGTTTGGCATTATCATTCTGGTCACCTCGGACTATATGCAATATTTACCAGAAACAAACGGAAATGGCCGAGCTTTCACGATTGGCGTTGTGCGTAACGGAAGGCGCATGCGGTCTGTGTTTTCTGTTTAGCGCGGATTCCTGTATGTGACGATTTCGTGCTCGACAATTTCTAAGGAGTGCTACCTTCTTTGTCTGGTTGTTTTTATTGTTAACTTAATGTTAGAATGCTCGCATATATGGATACTTTTACAATATAATCCGAATCAAATATGAGCAAATTGTTTTTAAAAAAATGCTTGTGTGTCTGGGTAGCTCAGTGGTTGGCGCACTTGCAGCGACCTGGTTGGAGGCACTCATATGCCTGTCATGGTCGAACAGAAACCTGACTGGCGAATACGGGCATTTCAGAAAATAAACTTTGAATTTATTTTCTGACTAAAGTATTTAAAACTGCTGTATTCCAGATAAGATTGAAAATATTCCTGTCTTAAAAAAATAGAAAATGATACCAGAGCCAGTAAAAACATAAGCGCTAATTTATTGCTTTAAGCATTTTATTATTATTTAGTATGTTTATTATTATTAGTTTTGTTATAGTATAAGTTATTACTACTCGTATTTTTTTATTATTAAATACATTTTTGTACTATTAATTTATTACTATAGTTTATATTTTATTATTGTCTAGCAAATTTAACGACACGTCAAATCTGTTCATCTATATAAAAATATCAAACTTACCATTTAACATAATTATTTAGACATATATATTCACTGAGCTTGACCATGAAAACTTAAATCTAGTCGGGGCGATGATAACAGACGTGTGACAAAGGTTCTATGATGCGGTGAATATTGTACGGTTAAAGTAGGAACTAAACAGTATATGCGTGCAATTACTTCAGTGCAGGATAATATTATCTTGAACTGTAGCCATTGCACTCGTTCAATTGAAGCTTTATCGACACCCCTTCAGTTAACACCACAATGTCATGATATAATACACCATATTCAACTATACATCGTAGCTTCTCATTCTGAAATTGCTGGTAGGCTTACTTGATAATATAACCTTAAACTAGAATGCGTAGAACATTACCGTTCTTGACCGCCATATCCAACTATTTGTCCCATTTGTATTGAGTGTGTTTTCAAGTCGACCACAGTTACCTTTCCTTTACTGGTGTTATACCGGTTTTAATCTAATCGATCTTATCCCGATTGCGTAATCGGGCTATGCTAACTCAGCTCAGTTATATCCTTTGCTGGAGGGGTTTTGTGCGTTCAGTTACACTTTTGGTATTTTTGACATTTTGTATATGATGTATACCAGGATCTTTTTTATGGACATAGCTCTGTCATTATTAAATTTTGTTTATAAGGTAGGTATCATCAGGAACATTTAAATACTTCCATGGTATCATTCAGAATTCGTTGATCATGTGTGAGGAATCTAAAAATTATGCATTTGTTATACTAGTAACCGCAATACATGTCACGATATGTATACTTATTATCATGAGATAAAAAGAGACGGTTACTAGTAACTGTACAATGCTTGAGTATGTGTGCAATATCACAAAGTACAGTTTAAATGAAATTTAGAAACCACTGCTGATTTTGTACGTTTTTTTCAGTTGCATCTTCGAGCTATAGACCACACAATTATGGAACTGGTTTTTTTATATCTTGAAAAATAAATAAAACAGTTATGACAATTTTAGTTTCGTGAAACAGAGCGTTTTTTGCTTGAATTAAATAGGAGAATATTCGCGCGCTCGCGGACCCGACAAAACTCCAATTTTCCCTCTAATTGTCACAAATTTTTTTTTTTCAAGATATCGGGATGAAACACTTTTTCAACTTATATTTATGTTGGACAAGTGCTTTATTTATGTTGGACAAGTGCTTTCAAAGTTATGAAGAGTTGAGATGTTAAACAAATACTAAATCAGTTTTCATTGTTTTAATCAATTCATAACATCAATCATATATCACATACAAAGAGGTCTTTGGATTCAGTTACAGAAGCATGTAGTTTTAGAGACCTTTAAAACAAAATATTTGTGAACTAGAGTGCGCGAATCATTAGCAAGTGATGGATGATAGTTTTATTCTACCACCGTTATTTTCTTTGAATTTTCGAAAACAAATGTAGAACTTTTATTTAACGTACTGGTCAGTGATTCTTACATTACAGTTCCCAAACAAAAGCAACATTTCCCTTTTTTTATTTTTCTATTATATTATGAAAATAAAAGAAAATGTCATAGACATTAATAATATATCTGTGAAAATGTATACTTACATCAGATGTCTTCTTGTTTTTCTTATTATTCAGTCAATAGCTCACCTTTCCTCACCTTTTTTTACGTTTAATTTTCATTTTTACAATTCGTATTATATTCAATTAGATGGTACAACGTGTCAATTAACCAGTTTATTTAACAAGTGTCAAAGGAATGATATGATTCTTCATTTTTATGTCTCAACTGTACGATTATTATAATTTTTAATTATGCGTGAGCTAATGACATTTCACTTATTTTAATGCATGTATTTTTTCCAAATCGGCAATAAAGTCGAAGTTTCAAATCTCTAAAATCATAATAAAGTATGTATACAGGAAATATAGCGGTTATATAGATATAGCGGTCATAACCCTTCAAGTGAATGTACCACTTTTATTACCCCACATGCTGTGACAATCGCAGCGGGGCGCGTCATAAAACAATTAACAATGTGCAAATTAAATATGTGTATTACTTTTTTACTAAAAAAAAAATGATACCTGTTTTAAAAAACCGTAAAAAGGGGGCAGATCTAATTATCGCATTTCTTATATCAAAACGCCAATCTGACGGGAAGAAATTAAACTATTAATCAAGTTTGCACAAAATATATTCCCCGAGAAACAAAAGAACTACGGACAAGAAAGTAACCAAGTTTTATATCAAATCCGTTCATTTCCTTCTTTGTTCAATGTGAATGATAGTCATGTTAAAAACCTTTAAAAAGGGGGCTGATCCCATAAAGATACAACTATGAAATTTAGTGCATTATTAAAAATGTAGACATATCAAACTACAAAATATGTTTGCACATAAGAAATCTCTCAAATAGTTTTTATCATATGGACAATTTTACGTGGAGTCCCCATGCCTTCCAATGGTAAAAAAATTGTCACATGTGCGAAAGCAAATGGGGCAAATAGTTGGATATGGATGGTAACAAGAATACGACCGATTGGTTGCTCGCCGTGAATGTTCCAATATGAAAACGTGTCTAATTGAATTTGTCCCAGAACTGTCAATAGCGACCAATTCTCTCTACTTTACGAACTGTCATCACCATGTTCTTGAAATCTAATTGTTCCAGCTATAATGTAATCATGTAAATAGTAATCTAATAGAAGTGTTTTGAAATGGAGTCTTAGTTACTCTTGCCATCCTTAGACAAGTAATTTCTTGGAGCGCCTGGATGACTGAGTCTGGTGCTACAGAACGCTTGATCAGTTTCGATTCTAGTTTGCATCGTTCTTCTGTGACATACACATTGTTCTTGGCTGTGTGTAGGTAACTAAATACTGATGTTTGACATAATATGTCACGCATTATCTGATTTCGGGTAGGATGCTTTTATTATTGCTAATTTTAACTGCGCTATTTTTTAAAAAAGTGTTTCGACATGTCCATTCTAAGTTGATGACCATTCAATGTCAAAAGGTCGACGCAAGTATTAATAAAAGACCATTAAGTTTTAGTCATGGTATCAAGAACTAGTGGCACTTCCATAAAACATTGACAATGCCATGCCGATTTGCATCTACATGACGTCGAGGTTTTGGTTCCTTGTAGAAGGGTGGTTTGTGCAAATTATGAAACATTGCCGAAAGGGTACTTGTTCAGATTAATAATATCTATCCCACTTTCAACAGAATGTTCTAAGACAACACATGATGTAATGTGGTATGTTTATATACCAATGGAACGCTAACATTTCAAAGTTTTATTCAGAATATATCTAACACGGCTATGTTACTATCAAGGAAACCCAGGAAATAAGATTTAAGGTAAACGTCATTTTTCGATATATGTCAAAATGACGTCAATATCAAATCAGTTAACCGAGTTTAATTATATTGTTCGCAAAGTTTCGTATCTTATAATCAGTTTTTAAAGTGTTAAGAAACAAAATGTTATTTCAATTTTAAAGTTGTGTCCATTTGTGTTAACTGAAAAAATACAAGTGTTACATTTGCTCTGGTTGCTAATGACTTAGCAATACGTTTTGTTTTTACCAAATAACAGATTATTGTGTTTTTATTGTTTGATTTTCTCTCTTAATGATTCTTTTAAGTCCATCAATTACATTTTGCATACTCTACTCTGGTAATAGTGAATTTAAAAAATTAATAAAAACGAATAATTGTCGAAAAACGTCAGCTAATGATATGAATGTAATAATTCACAGTTTACCGGCTCAAATGGGATAGCCAATTGTAGTTCATGGTATTAAATTTCGTACTCGTTTATGTAATTTGCCAGTTGTAAAGTTAAACGATATTCCGAGTTTCTGCTGGCATATTTCAAGACCAAATACGGGGACGGAATTCACAGAAACCAAATAAAATAATCAAAATCACTTCATACAGTATATGCGCATCTGTGGTTTATTCATTTCAATGTAAATATTTTATGACAAACACAAATACCTAAAATAATGATCATTTTAGAATCTGCTATACCTAGAAATAAAGTACTATTTAATTGGTGGTGTAAATTATTACTCCTAAATAATTAGCAATAACTCACATTCTAACCAAACTAATTGACAAAGAAAACTAATTTTCTTCCGATCTGTTGTCAAACGATTTCGACGAACTGTTTAGCACGTGTCTTATTCTTGAAGACAGTCTAAGAGAATATCATCCATATGTTGTATGAAACATGGTCAACAATGTACGAGCCACAGCTAAATCGTCGGATTACAAAAACAGAGATTTATTTTCTAAGCATTACAATGACTCCCGGCTGCGACAAGTTCAAAGCGATGGTAATTGAAAACTCTGATCTCGCGCAAATTCTCATAAACGCTTCAAAAGACGTAAATATAAGAGCAGAATATTTCCATCACGAACTTAATATCGCTACATTCATACAAATATTGGCATTTAATGATGTACCGGCTTTGTACAATAGAACTCGTATTCTGGATAATATTTTCCCCGGAAAATTAAAACGAATTTAAGCTACTTCTAACCGTTACAATTCTACAAAGATCAGAGAACAATGTGTATTAAAGGGTTGACTGCTGCGTATATCAGACTTACTCTGCAGGCACACTTGGTGAAATGGTGGAAAAGAGGTTTAACACAAAATGTTTGGAAGCCGATTTTAACCATTGTTTCATGAAGCTTTAAAATACTGCTATGAACAGTGTTCTCAAAAATTATTGAGAATTAAACTTTGAATTATTGCAAATATCTGAATGGGAAAAATTTGTTGTATTTGCACATTTTTAATAGATCTAACCTTAGCATATATGTAAAACATACGAGTATTAAAAGAAAGTTATGGTTGAAATAATGTTGTGTGAAAGGCCGTGAAGGTTCCAGGTTGGGTGGTCGAAAAAATGCATAAACTAAAGAAGAAATGGGGTAGGGTTACAAAGGGCATTATTATGTGTACAAACTAAAGGGACATTAAATCCAAAATACTTCATTACATGTTTTAAATAAGGAATAAACACTTTTCACATTGTTCAATAACTTTCACAGTTGTGAAAATCTTATTACATGCCTAAAAACCTATATTTTGGGAATCAAACATATACCGATTTTGGGGGTGAGAATTGAGCCACACTAGGGCCAAATTATGAAGTGCCTTACACTTTAATTTATTTATTTTGAATAAACCTTGAGCGAATAAAAAGAACCACAAACCAGAACCAAAGAATGTTTTATTAAATATAAAATTCCTAAGTGATTTTTCGGAAGCAACTCCCATATTTGATGGCAGTAATGTGTTGCGTACCAAAATTGAACAGTAAATCGGAAATGAGACATGCGGAACCCGTCTACCTTTTCCATCGGTAGTGAATAAATCCCTCGTGGAACACTAAACCGTTCCGCATATTCCGGTCTGGGCTGTTTGTCTCCGGAATGAGCGGGCTATTAATGTCATTAGCCAGATGGTGGTTCGACACGTGACTTGCACGAGAGGGAACTGTCGTTAACAAACATTAATGAATCTAGGGAATTATAAAATGTCTTTGGGTAACTGAAATGAGATTATTTATTTCTCATTCACGCCTTAGCTAAGAATGGTAAAATTAAGATGTTATAGTGACGTGCTTTTTTCTTATGTCATTTCTTACTAGCATGCCAAATTGTAGTTTTAAACGACGTGCGGTCAATTTAAGAGCGGTAAAGTGACGAAGGCCACACATGATTACGAGCACGTTTGGTTTTATTTACCAAACAACCGGTGCATATCGTACGAAATATACACATAAAATACCCAGTTTTATTATTAACGGAATGGAGTTTGAAAATTTCACGGGAAACCAATTCGTTGTTACTTTTTATTTTGAATTGTATGACTATTCCTTATAACATGTCACTGCCGCATATAACATCCGTGGCATCATTTAAACGTGCTCGATATTTCCGTGTCTCGTAACGTTCTGACGATTCCCATTTTTAGCGCTTGCTTTTTCCTTTTAGTTTAAACATATTTATTTTCCCCAATGTATAATAGAATACATACAATTTAAAGTACAAAAGAACACAAGCAGTATAAGGAAAAAAGGATAAGAATGGTAGACACTTGGTCTTATTAAATTCTTATCTCTTCTTCCTTTTACATTCTCTTCTCTTGATCTACATCTTTTTCTAGGTATGTACTAATATGTATGATACGTGTAATTTCACAAAATAGAACCGTCATATCATTTTAAGAAATTTTACAAATCAATTTGTAAAAAAAACAACAGCAGCGATAAGGTTATTTGTCATGTAAATTGAGGTTTTGGTAATGACAACTGATTATTGATTTACTAAATACTATACTTAAGTAAACAGTATTATTTATGTTTATCAAATGAGAAGACTTGGATAAAATAGAGTTTATTGCAAGGTAATATTGCCCAATAGTAACTTCTAAAACGTATTTTTATCACCCCTACACTTCGTTCCTGTACATGTATCGTCATTGGTACATGCAAAAAATAAAGTCACTATTTTAGGGATCGAGAGGTCCCGGGTTCGAACCCACTCTGGACCACTGGTTAATTTCTCTGAGCAAGACCCACATGCTCCACTCCACCATGGTGTAAAATGGTACCTGTGAGGGCAGTGTCTATTTCTGGGCGCCGCAGATCGATGTTGGCTGCCACGTCCACAGGAGAGAAATAGTCTCCACAGGGAGACACAAGTGTAGGTTTCCATTGGTAGCCCAATGACCAGGGGAGTTAAAATGCCAAAGGGTGCTTGAGCGGCGTAACAGCTGAAAAGAGCCCTAGAAAATTGGTAACTTAACTTTTAACTTAGTGCACCAAAAAGGCAAACACTACTACTAATTATACTAAAGACTTTATTATACGAGGAAACTTGTTTGACAATACTAAATAATTAATCTTCCACAAACAAACCGTATATCGTGTTAGTATCGTAAGCCTGATATGTATGAAGTCCATACTAGTATGAGCGCCTTTTATGACACAATCAGGTATTTTGTTTATTCCGTCTAAGAACGAAAATGTTCGTTCGTTTAAACGATGTAAAATTAATTAAAAATGGCACCTCAAGGGTTCCTTACCATCTACCTAATTATTTAATTTACCTTACATTGATCGTTCTTTTTCTTCGCGTAAACAAATTAGATTGACAGAAAAGTTCGGAGAAGTCGTTGCCATATAAACTAGTTCATTAACAGAATTTACTGTTTTAATTGGTTTTAATTAAATTTTCAAAGACGTAATAGTAATTTTATAGCCACGCTCAATGTCGATTCCCGTTGTGTAAGCCAAACAATTAAAGAAATAGTAAGTGCACCTTTCTTTGAGTAACTTCGCTGTAATTAGAAGAATGAAGTTTTTTTAAGTGTATTCGCATAGTTGCAAAGACCTGTAATATGCAGAAAACCTATGCACACTTTAAAGTAATTGATCTGTTACAACGTCACTTGGTAAACGAATTTTATTAAACATTAATTGAAAAAAATTATAGTACACAAAACTGAAATAGTTTTGCAAATAAAATTTTATGTATACAAATTTTTTTAATACATGTTCTAGTAGTATTTCTTATATGACAATGCGAAGCAATAACACATGATTCATTACTGGTATGACCAGTGGTGACAGTTAATATTTTACTTGTTTCTTACTGGTGTTTTAGTGCACCAATGTACTGAGGCTTCAGTATTTTACCAAATAGATTTTAAAAGTTAGGATTAGCAATGACCATGTAACTTGAACCAAGTACATATGATATATAATGTAAAAAAAATTATGAAGTTTATGATAAATAATCATTGATTTGGCATTCATGTTGTTGAGGAGGGTAGACTTTTAATGGGGCAAATCTAAATTTAATAATGATGGGATAAGTATATTCAAAATGTTATTGGAGTGAACCCTTCTGTGAATGGCCACTGGTCAATGACACGAATACCATGAACTAACCATTGATTGGTATTGTGATATATGTAGAGTACTTTTACAAAATTAATGTCTGATATAGTTCATAATTGAACGGGCATATAACATATGCTATGTATTTTATTTATACCTGTATATAATGTATGATGTTATTGGATAAGAAAATAAACTATGATAAACTGATACCAGGGGCCCTTTATGTAACCAGCGTCGTAAGACTGTAACTTAAATACAAAATGTATAGACTTAAAATTGACAACATTTATTATCACTGTCATTTCTTTGCCACTGGATTGAACCATATGATTTTGTCTGTGTTGGTACCCACTAAATATGTTGACATATTTATATTCATGAAAATTGGTACATTAATAACAACAGGAGAGCGAATGGAACATTTATCTATTCAAATTCTAGGTATGAGTCGTAAAATGTTTGTGAATAAGGCACCAGTTCCCATTCTTAAACTAAGTTAAAGGAACCTAAAAAATAAATGAAACATAACCACTCATTCAATGCCCTTACAGTTCGCGCTTATAATCATGCATTTTTATTTTCCTATCTCATTTTCTAAACCATACTTAAACTTAATTGAAAATGTGATACAATGAACTCCAAGTTGTTGTTTTTATTTATTTGTTTTGGTGAAGTGAAAGTTTTACATGTATCAAACAAGACGGATACCCTAACTTCTCTTTCACTGGCTACTTGTTATTGCATTAAACTAAATGTATTGAATAAACCATTTCAACCGGTTAACTCGGATCGCAGATCAATCGATCTTCAACCTGACGGGTCGTGTTTTCGACTAAAGGATTTATTATTTCGTTATTTCGGTACACTGCGGACAAGTCTTGTATACATAATGGCGAAGGGGGTTTTAAACCCGACTCACTTAAATCATGTAGCAACAACATGTTGATGAATGCCGATATAGTAATAACTTATCAAACAAACATTGTCAATTGGCTGTTGCTTGTGGAAGCGCAAGTTGGTACCGCAGATCATAGTATCATTGAAAAGGAATAATGACAACAATATGGTAAAACAAATTTAAGTTACCAATTTTCTAGGGCTCTTTTCAGCTGTTAAACCGCTCCAGCACCCATATTGTGGTTAAAGTTATACGTCTGTCAGCATGCATATCAATATATCAATGAATGTAAAACATTATTTTATTAATTACAAAATACATTGACTGGTATTTTGTACGATTTTGCAATAATCTTGTAAACATATGGGACTGTAAATGAATTATGTCGGAATTTGTAACTACATGTAGTTGAGCTAGTGAAAAAGGTACGTTACGTCGGTACAATAGAAATAGTAATCTGGGTAATATTTTCCCCGGAAAATTAAAACAAATTTAAGCTATTTCTAACCGTTATAATTCTACAAATATCAGAGAACAATGTGTATTAAAGGGTTGACTGCTGCGTATATCAGACTTACTCTGCAGGCACACTTGGTGACATGCTGGAAAAAACGTTTAACACAAAATGTTCGGAAGCCGATTTTAACCATTATTTCATGAAGATTTAAATTACTGCTATGAACAGTGTTCTCAAAAATTATTGAGAAAGAAACTTTGTATTATTGCAACTAAATACCTGAATAGCAAAATACATTGCTTTCTATATTACCCTATTCTTGGCATATATGCGAAACAAAGAATAAGTAAGTGATGATTAAAATAATGTTGTGTGATAGGCCATGAAGCTTCCTGTTGGATCGTCGAAAGAAATGCCGAAACATAAAGACAGGGGGTATGGTTGTATTTATAAGGCATCTTTATAGATATAACACTTTTCACATGATTCAATTACCTTAACAATTCAATTGGGAAAATCTTATTATATGCCTATAAAAACCTACATTTTGGGAATCAAACATATACCGATTTTGGGGGTGAGAATTGTTCCACACTAGGACCAAATTATGAAATGAATTACAATTTAATTAATTTATTTATTTTGAATTAACATTGTGCGAATAAAGAGAACCACAAACCAGAACCCAATAATGTTTTTTTTAAATAAATTTCCTCAGTGGTTTTTCGGAAACAACTCCCATAGTTGGTGGCAGTAATTTGTTGCGTACCAAAATTGTACAGTAAATCGGAAATGGGACGTGCGGAACCATCGGTAGCGAATGAATCCCTCGTGGAACACTAAACCGTTCCATATTCCGGTCTTGGCTGTTTGTCTCCGGAATGAGCGGGCTATTAATGTCATTAGCCAGATGGTGGTTCGACACGTGTCTTGCACGAGAGGGAACTGTCGTTAACAAACATTAATGAATCTAGGGAATCATAAAATGTCTGTGAGTAACTGAAAATGAGTAAATTTATTTCTCATTCACGCCTTAACTTACAATGGCAAAACTAAAATGTTATAATGACGTGGTTTTTCTTAAGGCATTTCTTACTAGTATGCCAATTGAAGTTTTAAACGACGTGAGGTCAATTTAAGAACGGTAAAGTGACGAAGGCCTACACATAATTACGAGCACGTTTGGTTTTATGTATATATACCTCTGTCTCATAATTTCGTGCCTTCTCATGAAAACCGTGCTTAGTTGAATTCAACTCTTGTATATGTTCTACAAAGTCATTTTGGTCAAATTATCCAAATAAATCATCCTACAAATATCCTACATCAATTGAGGCCATTATTTTGGACGACACGCCAAAGCTGTCACGTTGACGACCAGGAACGATACACCTAGTAATTATTCCAACTGATATTTTTCAACTATTGTTATTTTTTTTGCATCCCGTTTTCATTACGCATTATTTTTATCACCTAAGGCTTTAATACTCAAACTGAATTCGCATTTTGATAAGCCCTACTCCAAATTTATCTAATCTAACTACAAATTTGAAATTCCATCACTTTGGGTCCCAATACAGACCCGTTTTTACGGAGGCACGGATTTCATGGGAAGCAGTCACCATGATTCAGAGCATCGACCTAGACATAAAAAAGTTATGATTTTACGGGTTTTTGAGATCATTTTTAAATTTTCTTTTTCTTATAAGTTAAGTTAACATTTTTTCTTCAGAAAATGGTGCAAACAATTTTAAAACTTGTATGGGCTAGTGCGCATGCGTCGCTGAAACTGTTAAGGAGCACGGAGATAGGAGACAACAGCATACCAAACAACCGGTGCAAATCGTACATAATATACACATAAAATACCCAGTTTTATTATTAACGGAATGAATTTTGAAAAAATCACGGGAAACAAATTCGTCACTGCCGAATGTAACATCCGTGGCGTCGTTTAAGCGTGCTCGATATTTCCGTGTCTTGTAACGTTGTGACGATTCCTAACTATTACTATTAGCATTTGGCCAAGCGCTGGCTTTTGCCTTTTAGTTTAAGCACATTTATTTTCACAAATGTATAATAGAATACACACAATTTACAGTACAAAAGAACATAAGCATAAGGAAAAAGGATAAGAATGGTAGATACTTGGTCTTATTAAATTCTTATCTCTTCTTCCTTTTACATTGACTTCTAAACAGTGTTGATCTACATATTTTTCTAGGTGTGTACTAATATGTATGATACGTGTAATTTCACAAAATAGAACCGTCATATCATTGTAAGAAATTTTACAAATTAATTTGTAAAAAAACAACAGCAATAAGGTTATTTGTCATGTAAAATTGAGGTTTTGGTAATCACACCTGATCATTGATTTACTAAATTCTATACTTAAGTAAATAGTATTATTTATGTTTATCGAATGAGAAGACTTGGATAAAATAGAGTTTATTGCAAGGCAATATTGCCCAATAGTAACTTCCAAAATGTATTTCATCACCCCCTATACTTCATTCCTGTACATGAATCGTCATGGGTACATGCAAAAAATAAAGACACTCTTTTAGGGATCGAGAGGTCCCGGGTTCGAACCCCCTCTGGACCACTGGTTAATTTCTCTGAGCAAGACCCACATGCTCCACTCCACCATGGTGTAAAATGGTACCTGTGAGGGCAGTGTCTATTTCTGGGCGCCGCAGATCGATGTTGGCTGCCACATCCACAGGAGAGAAATAGTCTCCCCAGGGAGACACAAGTGTAGGTTTCCATTGGTAGCCCAATGACCAGGGGAGTTGAAATGTCAAAGGGTGCTTGAGCGGCGTAACAGCTGAAAGGAGTCCTAGAAAATTGGTAACTTAACTTTAACTTAGTGCACCAAAAAGGCAAACACTACTACTAATTATAATAAAGACTTTATTATACGAGGAAACTTGTTTGACAATACTAAATAATTAATCTTCCACAAACAAACCGTATATAATGTTAGTATCGTAAGTATGATATGTATGAAGTCCATACTAGTATGAGCGCCTTTTATGACACAATCAGGTATTTTGTTTATTCCGTTTAAGAACGAAAATGTTCGTTCGTTAAAACGATGTGTAATTAATTAAAATTGGCACCTAAAGGGTTCCTTACCATCTACCTAATTATTTAATTTACCTTACATTGATCGTTCTTTTTCTTCGCGTAAACAAATTAGATTGACAGAAAAGTTCGGAGAAGTCGTTGCCATATAAACTAGTTCATTAACAGAATTTACTGTTTTAATTGTTTTTAATTAAATTTTCAAAGACGTAATAGTAATTTTATAGCGACGCTCAATGTCGAATCCCGTTGAGTAAGCCAAACAATTAAAGAAATAGTAAGTGCACCTTTCTTTTAGTAATTTCGCTGTAATTAGAAGAATGAAGCTTTTTTAAAATGCATTCACATAATTGCAAATACCTGTAATATGCAGTAAAACCTATGCACACTTTAAAGTAATTGATCTGTCACAACGTCACTTGGTAAACGAATTTAATTAAACATTAATTTAAAATATTTATGGTACACAAAACTGAAATAATTTTGCAAATAAAATTTTATGTATACAAATGCATGTTCTAGTAATATTTCTTACATGCCAATGCGAAGCAATAACACATGATACCAGGGGCCCTTTATTTAACCACCGTCGTAAGACTGTAACTTAAATACATAATGTAAATACTTAAAATTGACAACATTTATTATCACTGTCATTTCTTTGCCACTGGATTGTACCATGCGATTTTGTCTGATTATTTGTTGGTATTGTCGATTCAAAGATGTCGTTCAAAACCGCCATAATGTTCCATTTCTGAATAGCTAATTGCAGCAAGTATAACCACTACGCTATAGGACCATTAGCTTTTTAATCATTTCAGTGTATTATTGATAGTATAATTTAATCCCGAAACAGTTTTAATAATCGACCTGGGTGAATGTTTGTTTACGCGGTTGTGACAGAGATCTTTGAATCAACTATACCTACTAAATATGTTGACATATTCATATTCATGAAAATTGGTACATTAATAACAACATGAGAGCGAGTAGAACATTTACCTATTCAAAGTCTATGTATGAGTCGTAAAATGTTTGTGAATAAGGCCCAAGTTCCCATTCTTTAATAAAGTTAAAGGAACCTAAACAATAAATGAAACATAACCATTAAACTCATTCCATGCCCTTACAGTTCGCGTTAATAATCATTCATTTTTATCTGCGTAGCTCATTTTCTAAACAATACTTAAACTTAATTGAAAATGTGATACAATGAACGCCATGGTGTTGTTTTTATTTATTTGTTTTGGTGAAGTGAGAGGTTTGCAACAATATGTTTTACCGAGTACAACATTAAATACAATGTACGAGTACATTTATTAAACAAGACGGATTCCCTAACTTCTCTTTCACTGGTTACTTGTTATTTCATTAAATATTAAGCGTATTGAATAAACCATATCGCTCGATCTTCAACCTAACGGGTCATGTTTTCCACTTCCGGATTTATTATTTCGTTATTTTTGGTACACTACGGACAAGTCTTGGTAACATTATGGTGAAGCGGTGGCCTAGAGGTAGGGCGCGCGCTTCGCAATCGAGAGGTCCCGGGTTCGATCCCACTCTGGACCACTGGTTAATTTCTCTGAGCAATACCCACAGCTCCACTCCATAATGGTGTAAAATGGTACCTGTGAGTGCCGTGTCTATTCCTGGGCGCCGCAGATCGATGTTGGCTCCCACACCACAGGAGAGAAATAGTATCTCCAGGGAGACACGAGTGTAGGTTTCCATATGTAGCCCAATGACCAGGGGAAGTTGAAATGTCAAAGGGTGCTTGAGCGGCCTAACAGCTAAAAAGAGCCCTAGACAATTGGTAACTTAACTTTTTTTCTTCTTTTTTGAAGGGGGTTTTAAACCCGAATCACGTAAAGCATGTAGCAACAACATGTTGATGAAAGCCGATATAGTAATAACTAATCAAACAAACATTGTCAATTGGCTGTTGCTTGTGGAAGCGTAAGATGGTACAGCAGATAGCAGTATCATTGAAAAGGAATAATGACTACAAAATGTTTTTAAAAAGTTAGGTTACCAATTTTCTAGGGCTCTTTTTAGCTGTTAAACCGCTCCAGCATCTTTTGACGTTTTAACTGTTGTTTTTGGTTAAAGTTATACGTCTGTCAGCATGCATATCAATGTATCAATGAATGTAAAACATTGTTTAATTAATTACAAAATACATTTACTGGTGGTTCGTACGATTTTGCAATAATCTGGTAATCATATGGGACTGTAAATGAATTATGTCGGAATTTATAACTAGTTGAGCTAGTGAAAAGGGTACGTTACGTCGGTCGGGGGCGGTAGCGCGTTACTATGGCAATACACCAGCTAATGGCTATGCCATGCTACTGTGTCGTATAATCAATTATATACTTTTACCTACGGTAGGTAATAGACAAATATTTAAAATGATATAAGAAATTAGTATTTAAACATAAAATGTTATAAAATGAATACGCTTGTCTACGAATATATTGAATGACCCTCGTACTTGCTCATTACTACAATTACGTTTACCTTTGTAAGTATTTTAGTCAACTCGTCATGGTAATTATTTAACTGTAATATATAAAGAGCATGCTCACATTATATGATATCGTAAAAATGCTAAAAAGACACAGGTGAAAACAATAAATAAAAGTGACATATTTCTAAATGAATGTAAAAATGTTTACCTACTTTGTAACTGTTGACATGAAACATATTAAAATTGAACAGTTCAAAGATAATTAAGCTATCAAATACTAGTACATGTAAATCTCGAAGCCTTATTAGCTTTTTTAAAGTTTTCTCAAGGATAATAAGTTATAAGGATGGTTTGTTTAATAAACATATTGTCAACGTTTCCTGAAAATGTCTAATAAATTGACAAGAAAGTGTAGTACTTACATCATGAATGCGACGTTTATTTCCTAGATTATGGAGGTGTAATTTCGTTAAAATGTGAATCCATCCGAATAACATAACATGGAATGTCCCTGTGGTAACGAAGTTACAGAATAGATACGAGTCTACAGTCGTCACAGCAACGGTTTTGTCGATATTTCCTGAAACAAGTGGAATTGGCAAACGATTCTAATTGGCTATCGCTGTACTGGTAGGCGGAGTCAGGAAATTTTAATAGGAAATAATGAAATAGGAATAAATTCGGACTGAGAATTTAGTTTTTCTTTTTAAATCAATCTATTCCATTTGGTTCGTTTCCATAAAGTCATGGACATAACATTAAGCATTAGCCAATGTTTGCAGTAACTAGCATTTTGACTTTTGCAACAATGTGCAAGTATCCAACGGGGTCTCAACAAAATCACCCGTAACTTCCATATACATTCGGGATATAAACAAAATTATTTTTGCATTTTGTTTAATTAAGATAACCCATATTTCAATTATGCAAATTTATTATATCCATTTTGTAAAAAAGGGGGGTTTAGACCAGCGCATTTGTGATATGAAAACCTTTTGTAATGCATACAGCACATACTTTATGATGTGGCGACGTGTACTTGTTAAATATAATTAATTTTATAACTAATATAATACAGAACTGAAATCTTCCTCACTTGAGCTACTAGTATTCGTTAATACTATCATTCCTTCTTTAAAAAACAACTGTGCTTTTGGTAATTTTGGTATATTAAGTTTAGATGGATTTCTTCATTATTTTAGTATTATAAACATACTCTGTTCTTGGGTTAAATCAAGCAAGTATATCAACAGGGTCAATTTGTGGGGAGCAGTGGCCTAGAGGCAGGGCGCGAGCTTTTGGATCGAGAGATCCCGAGTTCAACCCCCTCTAAACCACTGGTTAATTTCTCTGAGCAAGACCTACATGCTCCACTCCACCATGGTGTAAAATGGTACCTGTGAGGACAGTGTCTATTCTTGGGCGCCGCAGATCGATGTTCGCTGTCACAATGACCAGGGAAAGTTGATATGCCAAAGGGTGCTTGAGCGGCCTAACAGCTGAAAAAAGCCCTAGAAAATTGGTTACTTAACTTAACTTAAAAATCATGAAAGTCATATGCAAGCGAACAGCTTTGTCAAACAAGAAGCCTTGCATTATTTCCACCTTTGACTGATATTCTTTTTCTAAAAAGAAAATCCTTCAGAGCAGTTTTAATTTATCATATATTATGCCATTTCTGGAGATGTTTTCATCAAATAACGTTGATTTTGGTCAGGGGTCATTGCTCTTTCAGGAATGATAAATCTGAAAGTTTGACAACCCTGGACCGTTTCTATAAGTTATATGTATTTTTTATTTAGAACTGCCAGACTTTAAATTGTTAGAACACCTTTACTATTCACATACACACAATGTCGAACATTTTATGGAGTAAATTAAACTGTATTATTACGGTATATTTACTGCTATGCAATACAACATAACCAATGTTGACAACATTGAGAGGAGAGGATAACAACTGTTTCCGTCTGCGCCGTACGGAACTCGGAACATAATTACAGTATAGGGTGGACTCGGCGAGATTTTTTGCACTTAACCTAAGTTATGATACTTTTTGTTCAAAAGGATGATTTTTTGCAATTGTTGTAAGAAGTGGTGTCGATTTCTTAGCGACAGATTCAATGGAACGTATTTTGTTGCTTGGTATCACCGTAGTAAAGGCAAAAACACAGCGCCCAGTACTCGGCAATTATCAATTTCTCCGAGCGAATATTCAACAAACTCACCAAGGTCTGTCGCCGAACCCCTTCATCAACGTATTGTGTTCCTCTCGCCACCGTATGTCGTTTATTGTCCCCAAATTACTTTCAGATTATGGGGTAGCGAGAATCTGTTGTAACGAAACTGACTTGAGGGGCGTGGGTGTCAATAACGCTTCATTTAACACAAACTTTAACACGAGCAATTACCGACTCTATTCTCTAACTTCTGGAGAGAAAGTTTTGGAATCAAAGAATGAAGCCCGGAAATCCTGGATCCCCTAATTAGAACAATTACGTTGCGGGATCTTTATTGTACATTGTGTGACCGAGAAAGGTCTTTAATTAAAGCCCTCGACATGCAGTTAGAATACCTGCTCGCTACGTACTCACTACTGGAGACGGCTACTTTACGATTCGCTTTCATCTTTGTCCAGGTTTTCGACACTAATAAAGTTATTTAAGTCTGACTGAGGATATAGCATCTGTTATCAAATTTAAAATTTGAAGCGTGAAATTATGAATGAAACACTCCCCAGAGTGGCTGGGATATTTTACGTCAAGATCCATATCTCCCGTTCTTCATCATTGAAAACATGAGCAAATTTCGACAGGTGACACTTATCGTATAATACCACATAAAATGTATTGTCAAATGTCGCATTTATCGCTACAATTATTGTTTATTATGCCGTCATAATAAATGCTTAAACTGATTGGAAGATAATTATTTTGAAACGAAATACTGTATTTATTTTGTCAAAAATTGAGAGAAAAAAATTGTCAGCTGTTTAGACATATTTTGTTTCCTTTGAAAACACATGAAACGATAATACTTACCCCAACTGTTTCCCTGTCTGAGCAGGAACGAATGTGGTTAGTGCTCTCGACTACCAAACCGGACGTACCTTGGGGCGTTTCATTATCATTAAGACTGAGATTCGAACCATTGTAACGTTTCATTATTATTAAGACTGAGATTCGATCCATGGTAGCGTTTCATCATCATTTCTTATAAATGCATGTTTTGAATCTCGACCTGGGCATTGAAACTTTTAGAACTTGATAGAATCGCTTGTCCGAAAGTATTTCCTTACCCAACTAAAGATGAACTGTTTGGAAACCCCGACGTGCTTACGCGTGTATATGTGATATAAAGAGGGAATGTTAAAGATCCAAAAGGTCTATAAAGGAAAGAGGAAGGACAACGACCCTGGATCACAGATAACAGTTTCATTGAAAAAGAAATAAAAAAATGGATTTTCGAAATTTACGTACTCTTCCGTGGCATGCAATTTTTTGCAGTGGCTTTAAAAAAGCTACACCATTGAACTTTAGATCAATTGTCGTATTTCCAAGGATACCGTTACCTGTTCCCTGGATTCCTTGAGAAAAAAACACACAATTTATCTAACGTTCATTGGTGTTGCATTTTTAAAGCCACTACAAAAGTTGCATGCTATAGAAGATAACTAAATTCCAAAAGCATGTAAAGTTCCCGGTAAAGAGCATCTCTCGTTTTTAAGGTAACATGTTGGGTAATCAAATTAGTGACCCTTCGCTTAGGCATGAATATAGGCGCGCGTGCTGGTACACGTGTTCGCTCTCTTATTAGCAATAAATTTGTTTTGGTTAACTAGCATAAGTTGAGACAATTTATAAAATACTTGGTGAACACACTGAACACAGGTGTTTACGGATATCTTCTAGTGAATGCTTAATTGTCTGATTTTGTGAAGCAGTATGATACTTCAGCGTTTAAAGAGAATTTTGTAATAACGAAACGGAGATATTTTATCGTTCGAGACTATTGATCAGCGCTAGGAAGCAGAACGTGAAATAAGTTATTACATCTAATAGAACGTTTCTTTCTTTGTTTCTCAGACAGCCAGTGAGTGTAAGGTGTCTGCTATCATCACGACTCAGGTGGTGCTACAAGAATTTCATACTTAAGTAGCATCGATCACTTATATACCACCAGGCACACGTTGTCTTGGAAACATTCCGGATTTCTAGTACATTTGTATATTGTGAATACAGTATATCGAGTGCTCTGTGTAAATCTATGGTAACTACATCAATTTACAGTCCGTTCAAAGTTAAATGATGAAGGTTATATAGATCTTATTCTGGAGTCATGGTTGTATGTCTTCTGGAGTCATGTTTGGAGGTCTTATTCTGTCACATCAGTTTGGGCTATGATGAATGCAAGGAAGAACACTGGTCGGTGACGCTATACGTTTTGGTTAAAACGCCCAATACAGACGAGGAACATTATATATTTTTTTTATACATTTTGTCCAGTTATACAAAACCAACCTTCTTCCCATCTTCATAAGCCCAGTCATCGTCATAGAACACATGATCAGCATTCATTGCTCTAGACTTCGCCTTTACATTACCAGGCACGGATCCAGGCGGTGGGCACGAGGGCCCGTGCCCCCCCAGTTGGCTGAGATTTTTTTTAAAACTTTGAATAAATAATAAAACAGATATTGAACAGACACACTTTATTTTGTTCCTGAATGAAATGGAAGAAAATAACTTTAAATACACATTACGACTAGTCTACAGAAAATGAAGTTATTAATACGCCCTATCCCCACCTTAATCATAGTTTGCGAATGGTACTTCTTACGACGAGCCCAGATTGTTCATTGTTGCCAAATATTTATGTCACATTTATGGTTGCTTGTGACGTCTACAAAATAACCACTGGTGACCGTGACACTGATTCACGGGGGCCCCAAAAAAACTAAAGAATAATGTGCTGAAAGCGACTGCCACAGACTTTATAGGTGTACATCAACTACTTTTGTTTGAAATGTGTTTTTATTCTGTGCCCTTTGAAGAATGTTATGACTCAATAATTCATATCAAATGTATAATGTTCGGCCTAAACTAGTCTTACATATCTCTAAATAATATGGGTACTTTTTCTTATGTTCTAGATGAAAAAGTATTTGTAAGATGGGCATTTTTCGTGCTCGCTTCGCTCGCAGAATATTTTTAATATACAATGTACATGTATGTGTTAATACGTAGCAGTTGCATGACAGAAATCAATTACAAGAGAAATTTTGTCCCAACTCATTATATTACCTTTTGACTTTTAAATAATCATTACTAAACCATTAAGGTTAACTCGCGGAATTAAGAAAAACGATATTTCAGGGCTCCCAGATAGGCTTAGAATGCACTAGATTCATCCATTGTTTTGAAAATTTTCCCGGGGGAGTATGCCCCCGGACCCCCCTACTTATATTATAATATTCCAATGGTCAAAGGATGAAAGCTGCCATATAAAATACTGTATCTGAAAACTTACTAATATGCACGAACATACACAATGTACATGTTGACGCTGATAACATAAAAAGGTAACTATGGATTCCCCCACATATACAAATGTATCCCCTTCCTTTGCATTTTCACACTCATATTAAGCAATTACCCTCCCCCCCCCCCGAAATCCCGTACATACCTCGTGCCCCCCCACTTAGAAATTTCTGGATCCGGGCCTGCATTACTAATTAATTCTTCAACTGTATATGATAACCAAATTGCCTAACCAGTTTTCCTAGATAATATCCATACTAGTACTAACTAGCATTCCACCACAAAACCAGCAACTCCACATGTCCAGGAACATAAGACACTGGTGTCAATTTGTCATTGAAGGGTATGCCCTGCAGCTAACACAATCAACACTGATTTGCCAGTTACAAATCCAGCAAAACAACCAATGGACAGCAGCCTTCATCTAGCCTTTGGTTATCTCAGCTAGACTGTACCAAAGGGACTCGACACGAATAAACTCATCCTCTATTCATCAGACATAGAAAGGGGAATAACTGGCTTACTGGCCCTGAAATATCTAACTCAATATTATGTCTAATATTTTAAACAACTCGAAATAAATCATCAAATGGGTACTGCACACTTTACGACAATATATTATCATACATGATAAACACAACTTTAGTAAACATTCGTGTACACGAACGCTACGGCGTACATTCAGGTTCAATTTAAGTTAGGGCAGCCCTAACCTGGTAAGGGCAGCCCTAACTTCAGCCCTCTTTTATGAGGATTTTTTTAAGTTTGTGGCTCAGACCTATGTAAATCAAGTAGGACGTCACTTTGTATGTATTTTGCGAAAGTACAATGCTCAAAATCGGCGTCAGTGTACACGGAATTTTATTAAAGTTGTGTTTTTTACGTATGAAAATGTATTGTTGTGAAGTGTGCAGTACCCATTTAAAGATTACATTTGAATTGTTTGAAATATTAGACATAATATTGAGTTGGTTATTTCAGGGGCAGTAAGCCAGTTATTCCTCTTTCTATATCTAATGAATAGAGGTAGATTTTTAGTGGTGTCGGACCCCTTTGGTCTGTACATTATGAATATGAGCCATTTTAAACTATTACAGCTTGAAGCTCAAACAATTTGTCATTTACATAATAATAAAAAGTCAATACTAATTTATCTAAGATCGATTACGAAACAAGTTTTCCAACTTATATTAATCACTCTTGACACCTCATTACTGATATTATCCATCGCCACAAGGGTATGAGAGAAGATAAGCCAGTTTCCCTTATATACCAAACGTCTAGCAAGGAAATTTCTGGTTCCATTTTTGTTTAGTATTTGGCATGAAGTGGCCTGGGATCGAACCTGGGACCTCCGGCACTTGAAGCGAACATTCAACCACTAGGCTATCAACGAGTCGGTTAATAATAAATATTAACCATAAAATATGTTCAACATAAGTAAATCAGCAAGATTTGGGTAAAAAAACAACGAAGCAGATGATTTCTTTATATTTATTAGTCAGTGACATAAAATTTGAATGTTTTCATTTTTTGGTTTTATATTTAACAAGATACTTTTCAGTAGATAGGCTGGTCGACATTTTACACTGCAAACAATTAACAAGGCAATATTATACAGATTTTAACAAACACCTGTTATATCTGTGGTATAGCTTGGCGCATTTAGCACGAACCTGACCTTTTGATTAGCATAATTTAACAGTCGATCAATATCTTGTCTGTATTTATAACATCGGTTGTATGTTTTCATAGTCGGGGAGTATCACAAAGACACTTGAGATGTAATACAAACACAAATTTGAAATACCAATATTGTACGACTTGCTTGTGGAAATTGACACATTCAAAACAAGAACCTTGCAATTTATGCAAGGTCAGGTTTGTGTCAAATTCGCCAAGCTACATAAGCATATGGCACAAGTTACCACCATTCAAAACAAATTGATATCAAAGCATTATAACTGAATATGAAACCAAACATGAGATGAAAAGAACAGAAATGTGTCAGATTTTAATGAATGTGATAAAAGCAGTACATTGTAATACCTAGGTCCCACTGAGCAGTTTTTGGCCTCGGCAATGTTCTCCCGATTTGAATAAATTAGCTTCGGGAGGCATTGGGAATAGGGATATTACAAATTTTCTAATGATTAACATGAAGCTTCTCCTAATCCACAAGGACCCTTTTCCCGATGCCTTCCGATGCCAATTATTCATTCGGGAGTACATTGCAAAGGCAAAACAATCTCACCGGGACCAAGGCGTTACATAACATATAATGTAAGCATCAGAAAAATTGGTGAGCAAGTAAAATAGTAAACATCCGTATCTCCTAAAGACTTAACCACCATAACAAATATTGTATAACCTTAGAATGAAAAGGGCAAATCTCCCATTTTTTTTAACTGTAGATGTCACCATTTAACACGCTAATATATACACTGCTGGCAAAGGGCAATAATTCTTGAAAATATCACTGCAAGTCCACCCTAAATGTATGTACCGTACATCTACATGTTAAGAATGTTCAGGTGTGAAAGTTAATGAAATCCTGTCAAAAATGTAGGACAAGTTGAATGCCACTGACAGTCAGACAAGCTGAACCTCTACATACTGACTCCAAACAGTCGGACAAGCTAAATCTAATATCAGATACGCCCTTTTCATCCTAAGGTAACAAATTATAAACAGTATATCATAAGCTCCGTAAACAAGTAATATACAATTTCTTTGTACAATATAAAAGGCTTTTTACATCATTTTCTGCAAGATATATACAATTGTAAGTATGATACAGTAATAGTCTTACTGTATGTATGTTTGTTTCATACCAACATAGCATCTCTTAATCTGGAGGCTCAGCATCAATACTGGGCCGGTATTTATAAAGCATCTAAATAGGTGAAAAAAATCTAAAATTTTCCTAAAGTGAATCAGCTAAACAGGAAAACTAATATTAACAATTATTTACATTGTTCATAAGCATTATGTAAAGAGCTACAGTAATCATATTGAAAACATAGGCTATTTTTCATTTCTTGTGAAATGAGTGCAGCTAAATATTTTAACAAAAGTCAAAATATTTAAGTTTTCACTTAAGATGCTTTATAAACACCGGCCCTGGTATCTAGTGAATTTATTTTACAGTACAAGCACAGAAAGTAATACACAACTTGTTGAATAACAAATATTCTGTTACTTATCTTAACAGAATTTATGGCATTGTCACAATAAGGCCACTTCTTTTTTATTTTCTGGTTTTCAAGAATTTTTTGGAAATATGTCCACTGGCAGGTCGAAAAAAAAAAAAAAAAAAAAAAAAAGGCAAAAATGTTCCAATCGAGTGTTGAAATCACAGTTGTTGGCGCCAGCCTGCCCAAACGCATTTGCCAAGCTAATAACCAGTACTTTCTGTTGGAAAGCCTGGTTTTATAAACAATGTGTTGTTAAATAGCCTTTTCAGAGGAGCACTCATTTAATAACATACACATTTATACATACAGTCCAACCTGCCTTAAGCAGCCAGCCAAGGGATGCAGCCAATTTGGCTGCTTAAGCCAGGTGACCACTTAACGGAGGGGCTGAATACTGGGCAAGGGGGGGGGGGGGTCGGTTTCGAGCATACATTGTACTTGTTTAATGAGACAGGACCTGGTGTATCATAATGGGTTGTTATACATAAATGGTAATTTAAAGTATGCCTCATGTTGTTAAGGGTTGCACTGGCCTATCTGCCCTGCCCTGTCTGCCCTGAATAAGCAGACACTTACCTCTCTGGATTAGTAACACCGCTAAAAAACGATGAAATCTGCTTGGTTGTCTTTGAAATTTTATTGACGCTAAACGACGTCATGCAGAAGGCATGATTGATAGATGTTGACAGTCAGAAATATTTGAAGAGAATAAAATAAAACACACTTCTGAACGCATAATTGCTCGTATGACAAACTTTGAGCAATAAAAAACAATTGTCTAAAGCGTGCAAACCGTCAAAACGAAATTGAAAGGAGCGATGATAAACACAACAATTTTCTCGTAATACGGTAATTACACGTAAATACCTTTTAATTGGTACAGATCTATAGCCTTAATTGTGTCGATCGACTTTGATGAAATATACCCATCAGAGGTGCTAATCGTTTGTTTTATTGCTCTTTGAGCGTTAATGGTCACAAAATTCACAACACCGTTGTTTACAGTTTACTGATTCCCAGTCGTATATTTCGCTGTGCGGTAAACAATGCATAATTGACATAGAAGCTGGGTAACAGCGCACTGGTTCCCTTTAAGAACCCGGATGTATAGTTGTATACACACAGCGTGTGACGCGCGGAACCAGTAAGTAGAGCAATTATCGGATTGGCGGTATGTAAACATCGCATCAAGCCATTTTCGTTCTCGTTCGCGGTCACGTGTAAACTGATGATTGTTTTCTTTGACACGGGTTTGAAATTACCGCGGATGATTCAAGCTATATAGATGGCCGCGGGATCGGACTTTACCGATCAATTCATTCAAAATATATTCGTACTCAGACGAATATTCGTACTCAGACAAAACGTCCCATCGGGAAAAATAAAAAAGTGAAATTCGATTTTTTTTTTTTTCCACTTTCGTAAAAAACACGGTCGCCGGTCTTGTAAACCGTAAAATTAAAAAGTCCTGGCCTAAGCATCAAAACATGATAATTTTACCATTTAACAGGGCTTAGCACTATTTTGGTCACGGGTCTGACAGAAAAGAATTGTTAAATTTGTCAATGAAACAGCTACTGGTCCTTCAAGACTTTCACTGGTCCTTGGGTCAGTGACCATTGTTAGTGTCGAGCACTGTTTAAGAATAATGATTAATTACCAATTGTATTTCAAAATGGTCAGTATCTCATTTGGAAAGCATTATATAAGTTTATCTAACACATGTAAACAGGCTACTGGAATGATAATTTACAAATTGTAAATGGGTCCCAAAATAGGAATAAAGAAGAGAAGCACAACATTCCATAAAGAACAGGGGCATGTTGTTTATAATTGTTAAAAAACATGCACTCAAATTATATATATATATATATCAACTAAAATAGAGCCTCAAAATAGAGCTAAACTCCGGACCAATGAGGCTCAACATTAACTATCACGGGTGTCAAGAGAACCAAATTTAAAATCAGGTAAACCAGATGGGTTCAACCATTTTTACCAAATAAGAGTTCTACGCCCACAGCGTTTCCATATTCAACTCAGTTTTTATTAAGAAATTGCTTCAAAGCAGACTAAACTGACCATGACTTTTTCTCAAGATATTTTCTTCAAATAACTTTTAATTTGGTCAGGAATTATGGCTCTTTCTGGATAATATTATGTAAATTCGGAATTCTGGAATAATCAGGAAGATTGACAACCCTGAACTATACACCCCAAACTATTACACAAATATTAAGCACAAACGAATGTTGTACCTAGACCTCACTGTATAGAAAAATCACATATGAAAAGTAATACTAGCAAGATTGCATTCAGTAAACTCTTATGCCCCTGTGAAAGCTTTGTCCATAACAAATAGCTAAGTAATGCAAGGGCCATAATTCTGTTGAAATGTTTGATAGTGTTACATGGCTTTGACAATGTAATGTGTTTATGATGGTAAACAAGTATGCCAAGTTTGAAAGCAATACATTGATTAACTTGAGTTTCAACATTTTGTAACGGACGAATGAACAAACAGGACAATCACTATATGCCTCCTCATCAGAAGATGCTGGGGCATAAGCATTTAAAAAACAATATTCTTATATAAGGCAACATACAGGTGAATTATTTACACTTTATACATACACTATTTACATCATTTATTCTACATGTACTAGCTTTATGTAAGTAATCCTGAGTACCATTAGTATCATAAACTATTTTACATAATAACAGGTGTCGGTAACATTTCTAGAAAGCTCAAGGCAGATAAAGAAATTATTACAATCATCAGGGCTTTCAATTGACTCTGGAAACTGCATTTTGACACTTGAATTTGACAATTTTGACTCTTGAAAATTTAAGCACTAGTGTCAAATTTACTATACTTATAGTAAAAAATTTCTTGCAATATTTTGATGACACTTGAAAATTGAGACTCTTCACTTTTCGAGCCCAGCGAAAGCCCTGAAAACTTGGAATGATCATTGAAAACCAAGCACTAATTAAGCAACTGAATGTAATCTTTTTTACAAATAAAAATTCCTTTTATTATGCCTCATAAGAACCCGACGTCTCCACAAGTGAACTGACGTCAATGTCACATAATCTGCCTGATGTAGTATCGACCCGATCGCTAGGACGACAAACAAACCATCTTTTCAAAATAGTTCTCATAAAATTAATTCCTATATACTGAAACAATTGATAAATGCATATGGCCTTCTTTCTTCAATACAGTTGGGTCCACAAAAAATGTTTGCAAAGCAATTATCTTAATAAAGATAATAATGTACAAAGGTACAGCACTAAACTTGGTCATCAAACCAAATCTTTACAAAATGGTAAAATACTGTGTAATGCGGGGTAAAGGTGGCTATATCTATAGTAAGTACATCATAGTAGATTTAACAAAATACTACAAGATTGTGACCACGACCAGTGCAAGAAAACCACACATACAAGCAGGGTACACAAAACATGCAGGAACTTCAACCAGGTATATAGTACCAGGTGTCCGTTGCCTAAGCAAAGCACTACTTAGCGCTTTCCATGTGAATTAATCCATGCCTTCTATGTTTTAATTCAATTTAACAGGAGATAACTGAATGAAAGTGCCAAGTAGCACTTTGCTTAGGCAACGGGCCACAGCATTTCAATGAACAATGCATGAATCTACATTGAATCTACATCATCATACTGGAGGCAGTGAGGCACACTAAGTAATAATACATCACCACAATGCATGGATCAGGGGATCGGTACTATCATTCATCGATTATTAGATGCGTATATCATTTAGACACAGCTCTGTATAGCTAACATGACACAAACCATGCCATTCATTGACACATCACATACAAGGCTGTGAAATCTATGTAGTTCTGAATCTTGGAACAAATATAACACTGTTAAACATTGCGTAATGCTCAGTCTAACATAGTTGAATCTTGGAACAAGTAACACTGTTACACATTGCATAATACTCAGTCTAACGTAGTCTGTACAGTGTGAGCGGAGACCAGTTTAGTTTTGCTAAGATTAGAGTAGGGTGCCGAGGTGATGGTTGGCGGACGTAGAGCTTCTCTCACACGCTGTAATTTCTTCTCAGCACACATTGACACTTGACGATTCAGTTCAGCAGCTGAATATCCCAGTAACATTTTCAAATCACAAACAAATTTGTACACAAATCTTTTACCATGAACCTGAAATGATAAACACAACAAATATGTGTATGTTCCAACAATACAGACATTGGAACATGGTGCATCGAGAAGTGTGATCATTTCTGCCTCTAGGTAATATTGAAGTATTCTAAACGATTCCCGAACACAAAATGCATATACATGACAGGGGTGTAGAAAAGAACCAAGTAAGAGGTAAAATCAACTGACTATTGGAGCATTCTTGTCATTTAATTTTAATAATCTTCCAGGGTTCCCACAACTATTTTAAGACGAAATTCCCTGACTTTTCCCTGACTTGAAAGCTGTTTTCTCTGACTTTTTCACGCGATCGGACCATTTTGTTCGAGCGAAATAGCTAATGAGAAACGGAGGTTATATTTGCTTCATATGGAACAAAAAAGTTTCAGATAACAGTTTTAGTGTTGTTGATCAACATAAAGTAATCATAATGTAAAATTATTCTGATTTTCAGTTTTCAGTATTTTCTTCATAGGAAATGACACTTTAATGAAGAATTCCCTGACTTTTGCTCAATTTCCAAATTTCCCTGACTAATTTCAAAATTCCCTGACTTTTCCCTGACCTTGAAAAAATTATGTTTTTTCCCTGACTTTTCCCTGACCGTGGGAACCCTGTCTTCGTCATTATACAAAGAAAGGACTCTAAAATCACCCAGTTATTTTAATGTTAAAACTGGCTACATGAAAACTTTTCTATACCCCTACTAAAATACCCAATTATTTGCAATATTTTCTATCCTACCTACCTTAGCTATCATATCTCCATCGTAATAATACCGTAACGCTCGACTCAATTTTTCATAGTTCATTGTTGGTTTATTTTTTCTTTGACCCCACATTTGTGCTACAAGTTCTGGATTGTTGAGTTTGAAATCACCATCATCCCCCACCCACTGTATCACCTCTCTACAATCCTTGTCTGTCAGTAACTCCAACAGGAACTGCCACAACTGTATCTGTCCATTGTTACCTTAATCAACACATTTGTATAGTAAATGAACTGTTAAGAAAACTGACTGCTGCCCTACATGCCAGAGGGCATAATGGACAGAAAACTGACAAATATAGCTTTTAAAAGCTGTGCAAGGAACAGTCAACTATTATGTAAACTGTTCATATTAATGGAAGCTAGCATAATTTTATACACTGTAATGCAAAGACAATTTAAAGTATCTTTCACAAAGAACACTACAAGCAAACCCTTTGTAACTGTCCCATCAGTCAGCAGTATCGCAGTCATAAGGAGAGTGTTTATGACAATTAACAATAAAGTGATAAAATACATTAACAAACTAGAGCCGTTGCCCTTTGACAGACTAATATACCCCTGTCGGCAAAGGGCGGGCCATAATTCTGGCAAATATCATTGCAGTGAAAATTCTTTTCTTAATGCTCATCTATCAGACTACATGTTGAGGTTGTTCATGTGTGAAAGTTTGATGGAAATCCCGCAAATATTGTATGAGTTGCGTCCACAAGAATCTGTCTACAGACAGATAGGCTGAAAAAAGTATACCCCACTTTCAACATATGTTGTGCAAGGGTATAATAAACTAAAGTTTGCACGATATTATATAGTTCAAACTGTACCTGTTCTATTTCCCGGTGAGAAACCATGGTCACCAGTAATTCTAGGAGATCGTGACTTCTGTTTGAATGTTTTCTTTCCTGAATATAAAACACAATGTGTTATAAATAACTCAAGGCAATGTATGTTTTTGTACACAAGTAGAGCTTTGATACTGGAAATCAATAAAGAAGGCACAACCTTGTTATACTAGTAATGTTGGTATTGAACTCTTTAGTAACAGTCAGTATGTTTTAGTACTTAAGACTCCATGTAGTAAAGACCATCTAGAAGTCAATTATGAATAAATACTATACTGAATGGGTAATTCGGTTGCTTACACCCGCTCTCATCAATACAGTGAACAGATTTAGATTCAAATAACTATACCATTTGTTTTACATAATTTAGGGAAAGGGAGACAATACGCATGACTAAAAGCAGTGTATACAAGAACTTGGTTATCTCCCTTCCTGACCAAAAAATGCAACAAATAATTTTATTTTGTTTAAAATGTTTCACAATATTATACATCTACTGAATTATAAATTAGTAGCAACCAACATGTACTAGGATTTACTCTTTTACATTCAATATGATAGAGCTCTATAGAACCTATTCGGTTCATTGATACAAGATAAACGGGCAAAGTCAAGGAATTGATATCCCCACCTACAGGTTACCAGTATAATTGTTCAGTTTGAAATGTTAGGTGCCATCGGATAACTAATGTTCAATAAATCAAGGGCAACAACTCTACAGAAATTTACCAATATGAAAAACTTGATGGGCATCATCACAGTATAGTTGTCCATATGTTTTTATTTTAAGTTTCATGTAATTCTACCAGCTATACAGAAATGACTGCGGAGTGCGGACAGAAAGCGGCTTAAACGATTCAAGGGAAACTGATAAGGGGGCAAGGTATGGTGCCATAGAAAAAGGGACATAACAGTGCTTAATTAAGGGCCACTATGGCTGCAATCAACAGGACAGTCACAGGCAACCCAAATAGCCCCTTGACACTCACCCCCATTAGACTAGACACATTAAATTTATATAATTAACAAATGTGAGTCTTGAGTTATTTTGGATCATCCCTCACGGACCCTGGTATATATTACCTGATGTTGAGACTGTGATTGTGGTTACTGGATTAGGTGCGGGTTGTTGCATTACAGCTGAAAAAAAAAATCATACAATACATAGATCTATGTAAGTCATCCATTGTCTACTTAAAATTACACTCCTATATCACTTCATTAAGCAAAAGAAGCATAACAATAAAATATGTAGATATCAAACCTGCTTTGGCAATAGATATAATCTGGAAATTATTATATTGTGAGTTTTCTACTAATTTTACAGGAGGTATAAATAATGTTGACCTTAATACTTTGCTAATGCTATTGTTTTTTAATTAACCATCGCTCATTTCAACGATTCAAATTCCAATATTTATCAAAACGAAAATGTTTATAGCTGTAAAAGTTGTTTGTACTGCAGGATTAGTGTTGAAAAACCAGATTGCATGGAAGTGAATTTGGAATAAATCTGTTCTGAACGTTTTAACCAATATTATAATTCCTATGCCATCACTTCAGTCATTCCGGCCAGTTTAAGTCTACAACACGATACCAAAGACTTAAATTACACAGATTGGGCACTCAATTGAAAATTGAGAGAAAATGGAAAATAGCAGAATCAGTTATTTTGCATAAAAACGTTTTTTAGTCATCCAATTTTAAGGGACAATGTATCCTACTGAAGAGCTAAGTTTCTTCTACTGTATTAAGTAACATGTTTCTTGTTCTCGTCTACTTAGATATTTGACAACACTTACCGACAAATTTACATTTCCTGAGAAGTTCTAAATGCGTCCAGAAAATGTCGCCTTTATCATTGGGTATATATTTGACAAAGTCACCATGTGACATATCACATAATTCAGATCCTGTCATATTGAAGTTCTCAGTTTCCACGTTGACTAACTTGAATTCATTGACTGCCCAGTTAATCCAATGTTTGACGTGCATCTGTGACCATTGCATCGGATCTGAAGTATAAAAGCATATTTCAAATTATAGCAAAAAAACCAAATGCTGTAAAATCATTAATTTTTGTGGGCGACTTCAATGAAGGTGAACCACAAAATCAAATCCCATTGAACAATAATTTTGACCCTTGTATTGTATTTATTATTACTTGAAGTGCAAAATCTGCAAATTAATGTCCCATCGAAATAGACTTTTTTACCAAAAATAAAAAAAATTCATCCCATTGAAATTAAATGATTTTTCAAAAAGTATAAAATGCAAGAAAATGATACTTTGTAGAATTTCTAAGAACGTAAAAGAAATTTCCTCGTTTCTTAAGAAATATGTGCAGCTCAACTCAAATAAAAATATTTTCACTTCTAAATACTCTTTATCATTATAAATGGCCCAAATTCCATGAAAAAAAAGTCATTGCTCAGCTGAGTCTGCTATTTTTAATCTACTATACGACTACAATTATAGTCTTGTGACATGGACTTCAATGTAGACTGATACCAGAAAATGTTTTTATTGCTAAATAATAATATAGATAATATTATATCATAGCAGGTGATTTTTGTATGAAATGCTTATGGACCCCAACAATAATGGATAATAATGCTCAGTTATTATGCTTGTTATATAAACAAGAGCTGTCACTAGACAGCGCGCTCGACTATTCGCAGCCATTTGTCAGAAAAAATATAAGTTCAAAACAGGCCATTTAAAATTTGTATTATATTGAAACGTGAGTTACGCTACTTAGTTGACTACTTGGCAATGAAAGCTAATGTACAATGGTTGTTGAGGCATGGCAATTATCTCAACACTGGACTATTAACAAATATTTGTCAGTGAAAATGATTTTAAGACTTCAAGCGGCACTGCACTCTATTCAAGAAATGTGTATGTTTAAAGGGAATTGTATACATCCACTGACATAACAAAGTTTCTACAAAATAATCATATGAGTAAGATATGATTTGTTAAAGGAGTCAATTTTAAAACAATGGTGACAAATTAAAATAATAATGTAGAGGATACAGTCATGTAATAAATCAGTGATGAGTTTAAAGTAGTTTAGTAATTATTTTTAGTATTGAATACAATACCATGCCAAACAACACAAGTTTGATATCCTCGCTGGATAGTCAAAACCTCGTATCTCAGGTTTGTATGAGCGGGGAAACAGGAGACCGTTTTGCTCCTTATGTCAAAATATCGTAGCTCTTCACCAATCATTTTCTTAGATATACGTCATACGACACATTCAAAACCTCGCACCCATTTATTTTTGGTAAAAGTTAAACTTTTCAATGCAATATCATTGATAGTAGGTGAGATATGGTTTGAATGTAACTTGCATGCAAAACTTTAACCAAGGAAAGTCTAAGTTAAAAGGGGCATAACTCGAATTAAACTAAAAATGGAGTTATTACAATTGACCAGTACCATTGACTAATGATGATAAACAAGTGTTATAAGTTTCAATGCAATATCATAAATAGTAACTAAGATATGGCGTGAATAGAACTTGCATGTAAAACTTGAACCAATAAACTCCTATGTTAAAAAGGGGCATAACTGAAATAAAAAAATAATAGAGTTATTGCCCTTGACTGATACCATTGACTGATGATGGTAAACAAGTGTTGTAAGTTTCAATGCAGTATCATGGATAGTAGCTGAGATATGGTCTGAATGAAACTTGCATGCAAAACTTTAACCAAGAAAATTCTATGTTAAAAAGGGGCATAACTCAAATAATAATCATAATAGAGCTATTACCCATGACCGGTACCATTGCCTTATGATGGTTAGTAAGTGTTGTTAGTTTCAATGCCATAGCACAGATACTATTTGAGATATGGCCTTATTAGTAACTTGCATGCAAAACTTTAACCAAATTTTCTAAGTAAAAAAGGGCCATAATTTGCATTAAATTCATGCAAGAGTTATCTAACATGGTTGATTACATGACAGGGAAAGCCAGTGCAAAGTTTCAATCCAATATATGCACTGGTTATTGAAATATAACCAAGGTTAAAGTTTTGCATGCAAAACTTTAACCATATGCAACGCCGACGCCGACGCCGACGCCGACGAACAAGTGACTGTAATAGCTCTCATATTCTTCGAATAGTCGAGCTAAAAACTAAGTTTTTGCTCAAGATGTTTTTATAAGCTATTTTCTGTAACAGATTTATTATGCATTGTTCTATAAAAAATTGTGAAGGACCGACAGAAATGGAGAGACCTGGTTGCAGCCTTATGGGCCAGCTGGCATGAAGAGTATAGATAGGTAGGTATAAAATTTGCACCTCACTGAGATGAAGCAATAAATTCTAGTATAAATTTGAGTCATTCAACCCATGAAATATGTATTCAAAAAAGCGGTCTCAGCTGAATAATAAGTTGAACTTGGAATTGGGGCCTGTGGTTTACTGTGAGTGTTTCCACATCTTGTGAGGAAGAGTTCTTGATGTCATAATATAGTGTCTATGGATTATATTTACATACCAAATGGAATTTTTAATCGTTCTTGTTCTCGTCGGAAGTTTTGATCTACAATCCATCGAGTGATATTTTCAGTTTCTTCAGCAGGAACCACAACTTTAGCAGCAGTAGCAGCAGGATTGGGTGCGGGACCTAAATGATGCAGAATAAAACTTTTAATACATGTATGAGAAGTTGCTCTCTCATTAAACGAAAACAAAAGTAAATCATGCGGTAATCTCATAAAAATAACGATTACTTTTACATTAATAAACGTATGTCTCCATATTACCACAATACAGGTATTTAACACTATATTTTAGGGCTAAGAGACCCATCTCAAAGCCCTTGCGAACCCATAGCTATATTCAGGAGTTTCATGTTGTGATATTTAAAAAACAATTTTTAATACAATAATATTGAATTGGATTTTACCATGTAATCAGGCCCTTCCCCAGCCCAATAAGCCGCCGCGGTTCCGCTGTGCTTAAAAAAGCAAATATAGCATCCCGCTGCGCCTAAATATCCCGCGCGGTGCCTCAATTAAAAGTCCAGCAGCTTGAGTCAATGAATGATTTTATCCCCGTATGGTGCCTCTCAGAGAGTCAGTTTATCTACATAGTGAGTGTACACAGTACACACAGTGTTAACTCGCGACACCTGCATAGAGGGGGGTTTAAAGATTAATTGTCGGTGTTTTGACAAGTTATCGGACAATCAGTGATTGGATTATAACGAGATATGGATTATAATTGGGAAAAGATAACAGTTGGGTAAGTTTATTTGTTAATTGAGACCAATTAGCAGTAGAAAGGCCACCGTGTAACGTGTTAAACTTGTCCAAGCTCTTTGAAGGGAGCGAGCATTCCATTTCATCTAAAACTTTTAGTAAAAGATTGACATATAAAATATTAAATCGAAGACCATTTATTTATGATTTCCATAAATATTGCATGGTCTTAGGAGTTCTTTAGCCTGGGTTAAACATGGATAAAAAAGTCTTGGTTTCGAGTCAAACAAAAAACCCTGAAGCTGCTGTTACTGTACATAACGTACATATTTTTGGTGCATGTTAATTATTGAGATTTTAATTTCTTTGATTTCAGGTATGAAATGCAGCCTCTATATCTGACATGTAAAGACTGCTTGGGTTGCCATGGTTTATATGTGGCTAATAAAGTAACAAATAGAGATTCTTTAAGAAGATACAACAGGGGTGAAAGTCATTTGGAACCATGACATTTGAAGCAAATTGGAACAAAACCATGAACCTGCAACCCGTGTCTATATTGGCAGATGAAGAGTGAACTTCCCAGACACCTAACCTTGTCATAAATATTCATGAGTAAGTTAACATAGTCAATTAATAGTCATTATCACCTAATTTTTATGAGTTTATTCAGATTTAAGCAGCTCCTTCCTTACCAAATTTTCAGTTATATGCAGCGAATCAACTAAGCAGTTTTCCTTGTTAACGTAACTTTCCACAAGGAATTGACTGCTTAATGCACCAATAAGTTGCATCACCGCCCCCCCCCCCACCCCCGGGTTTGGTGGTGGATAGCTGAGGAAAAAGCCTCTGCTTCCATCGCATTGCCGGGGAATTTCTCCAAACCAAAACCCGGGGAATATATTTAGTTGTCAGGGGCTGGTGAAATACCAGAGATTTTACCATTAGCTGTCTCTCGCAGGCCGGGGAATGGCAGGGGTTTTTGCTACCAAAAAATCAACATCAACAAAAATAGTTGACACATAAAATTTGTAAATAAAACAGTTATAGGTCCTTCAAGATTTTCACTGGTCCTTCTTGATTTTTAATGGCCTCGGACCAGGGGGACCAGTGTTAGTGTCGAGCCCTGCATTTTCAGTGACTGGGAATCAAACCAATAATCATCATATCAGCAGGTTTGAAATCTAAGCTCTGTCACAGCTACATTGATACTTAGATCAAGTCTTTGTTACAATGACAAAGCTGGTAACCTCAGACTCTTAGAGAAGCATTATTTAACCATGATGTTGTCAATTACTAAATAACTTTTTATCTTTTGTAATTTCAGGTAAAGAACGAGACAACTACTAAAGTATCTGCTGAACAATGTTCATTAAAAGGTGAAAATGAATGTGCAGAAACGTTTATTGTCTTGACCCTGCAGCTTTTACTGGAAGACCTTAACCGTTCAAGACAGATGTTGCTGTTGTCAACGACCTATGATTTAGATTATGTTGTTTAATATGATATTATATATCAAGAAAAAGTAAAATATAAGTAACAAAAATTGTTGTTGTATTGCATATCATATATTTAAAACTGCACCATTACGGCTTGAGTTTTTAAAAAAAATCGAATGCAGGAGGGGACACTCCCTCCCGTATCCCACCCCACGAACGTCCGCGCTATATTACCCCAGCGCCTTAAAAAAATCCTGGGGAATGGCCTGGTAATGATCAAAATAGTATTTTACTTAAAGGAAAACTTTTTAGTAATAATGTAACAACACTTCACTGAAATAGTCAACTTGCTTTAAATTATTAATTATTACATGTTTATTTTACATACTTTGTTCAATGGTTGATTCTACTTCTTCAGCAGGTTTCAAGATGTCTAAAATATTGATCTTTGGTTTCATTCCTGTAAACAGACACACAGTAATATAAATAATTTTTAGGTGAAAAGTGAGCCTCTAAAATGACTATGGTCTCTTATCAACATAATTAGATATAAATAAATTATCATTTAATATGTTGGTGATGCACAAACTGACAATAACAGATCCCTATGGAAAATTGAGCCTTAACAACTAGGCCAAAGATAGTAAATAATAAATCTCATGTTAATTTTATTATTTATGTATAATAATAAGATGACCTCTGTAAATATTTACCTGGTTGAGATTTCACCTCTAGATTGATCTGTACCATACCCTCTCCTTGTACACATTGATCTACCAAACTCTTCCTGGTATCCAGCTAACAGTAAAAACAATACAATCAAATTTATTGTGGTTTAACATTGATTCAAAACAATTGATCAGTTATATACAGTTTCCTATTCACTTATTCAGTTTTCCTGGACTGTATCCTAACCTTAACCAGTAATCAAACCTGGAATGCTGGGTTACAAATCTAGCACACTAATGCATCAGTCTACAATGTCATACCCATTCAATAAAACAGGTCTAATAATTTACAGCTGTCTTGAATATAATGGTCTATGAACATGATTTTAAATAATTATTTCACCAAGGTAGATGGTCAGGTGTTTGAATTATCAAACAACACTCAAATAATAAACTACTATTATGTTAGAATATTAACTATTGTTGTGTATGATTACACAGTGACTGGTAATTATTTTTCATTCAGCTAAGTTTCACTAGATGAACACTTGAAGTTAGCTTAAAACAGTTCCCAAAGAACTACAAATGAACTATAATTCATTCATCAGAAGATCAATCTGACATGATTTGATATTCAGATATTCCACAAGTTCTTAAAAGAATACAAATGGCATCAATAACAACATTGTGAACTTTCTCACTGAACATAAAAGTAAACATACCGGAATGCTGTCTTGTAGGTAAAATTGATGATCAGATAGTGAGCACTGTAATCTTAACTCAAGTAATTGTTTCAATGTAGCCAATGGTTCAGCAATATCCATATGCTGTATGATCAAATTCTGATACTGTGGTGCTGGTAGTTGACCTACTATCTCTTCCTGAACCATCACACTGGGTGAAAGAAAAATATTACATACTGTAAAATCATTAATTTTCATGGGGGATTACATTTCATGGATTTTGAGGTTCTTCTTTAACCATGAAATCAAATCCCATCAAACAATAATTTTGACCCCTGTATTTATAACTAGCGAAGCAAAATCCACAAATTATCATCCCATCGAAATGGTATTTTTTACCAAAACCACGAAATTTTGTCCCATCGAAATAAAAAGATTTTACAGTAAACATAATGCTAATAATCTTAAAAGGCTCTCGTTTCTTATCCTTGAATTTGTATTTTCAAAAAATGCAATATTTGGACTCAAATTTCTGGTTGAAGAGTCTTTGTTTCTTTTAATCACAAATATGTAACAATGCCTTTCAGACTTGCCGTTTTATGTTTTAACTAAAGGGCACAAAATGTAATATGAACGATAATGAATGATGATAAGGGATTCAAAATGATAACCATACCACACAATTTAAACAATGTGAGTATCTTAAAGAGAATAAAATAGTAAAATCAAGTCGATATAAAATGTGAACAATACAAAGGTCCCTGATAAAGGCTATAAAATACCTGAAATAAGATACTTGTTGGAATTTTATAATTACCAGTCATGTTGTTGTGTTTTCCAAAATACACCCCTATTTAGCACAAAGTTACATTTATTTAGTATGGTATGTATCTAACGTTATATAGAACATGGATTATTACCAAACTTAGCAAGTCAGATATCATGACATGTATGTATCTCAGCACGGAATATCTGACAGTCAGTGACAGACATGACATGTCTGTAGTTTTATCAGCAGATCTGTGTGTTTTCAATATTGCTGGTTTCTATGAATCTGTATACTGTACAATCATTAATATTGGTGGGGGATTTATTGTCGTGGATGAACTCAACCACAAAGTTATAGAGTCCCACTTGAATATTAATGATTCCAAAGCATCTGACTTGGTCGGTAATGTTTCCTTGAAACTACATTCCCTTGAAATGGTCTTATTCACCAAACCACTAAGTTTTGTCTCATTGAATTTAAATGATTTTACAGTACCGTAAATACGCAGCCATAAGTCGTATGCTGCCATAAGTCGCAGAGGGACTTTTGAATGAAAAATCAAGGTTTTTGTCTAAACCCTTTCATAGGTCGCATGTACAGTTTTGAATTTGTGTGAAAGCTGAAGTCATGTGCCCAGTGTCAAAGTTGATGGAAATGTGGTCATTTTCAGACAAAATTGGGAGGAGGGTAATAATATTTAGACAAAATTGGGAGGAGAGTAGTAATTTTCAGATTAAGTTTGTGGGAATGTGGTCATTTTCAGATAAAGTCAGGGGGATGTGGTCATTTTCAGATAAAGTCGGGAGGAATGAAGTGATTTTCCAACAAAATCGGGAGGAGTGTAGTAAACTCTTCCGTAAGTCGTGGGGTGACTTTTAAACTTTTTTCGGGACTGTTTTTGTACGAATTATGGCTGAGTATTTACAACACTCACTTGTCTGCCAGACCCTGTGTATCTTGTATAATATGAGAATCATCTTGAATGATCTGAGATTCTTCTACTTCCAATCCGGAATGTTCCTACAGGTGTAAAAAGTGAGTATAATGATTGCAACAACGTTTGAACAAGTACAACAAAGTCACAGTTATCTAAAACTTAACACTATGAAACTATTTAATTACATGGGTAAAAGTTCAAAATTTTCAAAATACTGAAAAATGCTTTTTAATATACTGAACTAGGTGATTTTTATACACATTACATAGTGCATATTTTTCTAAAAATAATGAAATCAGTATTGAGACTGAAAACTTTTAACCCTGTAATTAAAAGAATGAAGAAGTTACAATACTTCAGCATAACCAGTCTGATGCTTCAATCAAAATATGCAATACACTGATCAAACTAGTAAGTCTAGGCTAAAATAAGACTTGATAAGTTTTTCAGACTCTTTCTCAATATAACCAGTAGTAGGCGGCATATTAAAACAAGGTGTCTTCTGGAAAGAAATATTTCTGTAAGTCAGAGTCAGGAACCTACCCTTAATTAGAACACAATGATCAATTGTATAATGATAAACCAGGGGTGTCAACAGAGCCAAAATCAAAATCAGAAAAATCATAATGCAGGCAACAATTTTTGCCAAATAAGAGGCCTATTACCACTTGGTTTCAACATTTAACTCAGTTTATATTAACAAATTCCTTCAAAACACAGTAAATTGACCATAACTTCGCCATTTTGGTCAGGAATCATGGCTGTTTCAGGAGGTCTAAATCCGGAATTCTGGAATTATCCGGAAGATTGACACCCCTGTGATAATGACATGTACAGTGAATGATGAGTACCTGAATGCCGGCTACAACAATATGATTCTCATCAACAACATCATCTTCACCTATCTCCACCAGTCTCATTCTCTTCTGATCGGGTTCACCAACCATAGCTTCCACATCATCTTCCAATCCATTCTGTTCCAAATCTCTCTTCACAGCTGTAACATGAGTCATATTAAAATGATGATATTTTACTGTAAAATCATTAATTTTCGTGGGGGATTAAATTTCCTGGTCCACCTTCAATCATAAAATCAAATCTCATCACACAGTAACTTTGACCCTTGTATTTATTTACTGACATGCAAAAGCCACAAATTGATCCCATCGAAATAATCTCTTTTTACGAAAACCATGAAATTTCATCCGATCGAAATTAAATGATTTTACAGTATATTTTTCTCTCATAATTCAGTCCATTTCATACAAGCATTGCTCTATTCTATATGATGTATACTTGGGTGTTTCATTTTTCATTAAGTTCATACGTGTCCAACAAAATAATGATTGTCCATCAAATGGGCCGCAAGCCTGCTGCCATAACCCAAGCAAAAATCATCCACAACCCCTAATTCCAATTAATAATGTACAACTTGTCAAGTATTCATGTGAAGTTCAGAAATTTCATTGAACCCTGACCAATGGTTTAGGCCAAATAAAGGTTAAGGAGCGAAGCACAGACAAATTTTGGGACAGATATTCAGCAGGAAAAAACAATATTTCTACCTCACTCACAGTGAGGCTCATTGTATATATACTATGTAGTGTTCCAAAATCGGACCAAAATCACTATCGATAATCGAATCGAATTTTCATTTCACTATCGATTGTATAATCGATTGTGCTATCGAAAACTCGAATGAATATTGACTTCATAGCTTTTCCAGTCGAAAGAGAGAATTAATTTGCCTAAGGTTCCTAGGACTATCAGCAATGAACCAAAGTAATTGACTGCAGGGGTCACATGACCCTTATAAACAGTTAAACTCAATATTGGTTGATCCTTTTCTAACCCACAGAGCAGAACTCTTGACGGTGACCCAATAAGTGATCTTTAAGGGTTGAAACTATTTAGGGTAATAGATATTGTAATATACTGTTCTTTTAAATCATTGTTTTTAGTTTCAGCTTGTGTTATAGATATTTAGTACATGAATGAAGCCTTCTAGTAATATTTCATCAAATAAAGATTAGTGATTATATTAAAGCAATGTTCTAAGTCCTGTATAGATTCAGAAGACCAGAAAACAACAAATAAATACGTGTATATGTGTGTAAATAAACAATTCTGGGTCGGAAAGATGTACAGTAATGCTATACTTTCGATTTACAAAATAAGGTCGCGAAAATATATGACAATAAGAAATGACATACTTCCGGTTGCCAATAACGTCTAAAATATCAAATTATGTTATTTTTGATACTAACATGAACTTATGGTTTAATTACCGCTGCTCATATTTGCTCTAACGCAGAAATACGAATCTAAATATATGGTTAATTGGATTTATTTTTCCTCGCTTCAGAAACTCACTAAATCATAATGCGGTGAATCGTTCTAGCAGCCGTAGACTCCGCCTTCCAATAGAAATTTATAGCGCTAGGAGGTGGAGTTTATTAAAAGGATTGTGGATATACACCTTGTAAAAAAGGTGATTTAGTGATTCAGTAAAGATTATTCGCGCGTGCGTCAAATCATTAACAAACAAGCTATGGTGGTGGGGTCTAACAGGCATACGCAAGCGAGACGCATATTGACTCCTTTAAAATGATCCATACAAGTAAATGAGTGATATGTTTATTCAAAATTAAGGGAAATGGTTTTTATTTTCAATTGCCTCACCCGTTCACCTGGCCGTCATTTACTGGCGACTATCGATTGTTTTAATTCACTATCGATAGTCAGCGACTTCGACCTTTCAGCGACGATAGTTCGATTGTCGGCAACTATCGTCGGATCACTAATACTATGTAATATATGTCATTATGTGGAAGATTGAGGGAGAAATTAATACTCACACATGGTTAAGTAACCATCATCTCCAACTGTAACAGTCACTGAATCGTCTTCCAATTCGGCCATGCCAGATCAAGTTGAAATATCTGTATAAATAAATATACTATTATTATAATATAGACCTAATAACTTATATGTGAGAAAATGTTAACAATCTAGTATTTTTTTAGCGGGAATATTTTTTTCTGAAAACACGAGGTCATTTACAACATGTAATTTTAGATTACTTTAACAAAAATTCATAAAACTATATCATTTTCACTATTCTCAAAAAGTCGTGTAGTTGAAATACCCCAGTAAACGCTATGTGCAACTTAATCGAATCTTTTTTCACGCGTATGCATTGTTTACAGTTTCATGAATGAAAGTCACATGGTCGGATTAATTATTTTTAAGGTCAAACCAAAAATATCTTTGGTCAAAGTTGCTTCCGTCCTTCCGGTCAGAATAGCAAAAAAATATTGAATTCTGTAAGTCTGTAGACCATACATCGGCAGATCAGACATGATTATCGGCAATTATCTTAAAATTCATTAAGTGATCCACGCCCGTAACGGTGATGTAAAAAAAGATTGTTTATAATGAAGCCAAAGTCTATTAATTAGCCATTAGAGACGGGCGAATGACACGATCAATCTAATTAATACATGAAGAGTAAATATCACTTAACAGTGACAAATATGCTGTTTTTTCCCTAGATTTTTTCTTAATTCGATTTAACAATGCTCAGGCTTAATTTCATAATTGGGACGTTTAGCTAAAGTGAATAGTTTTGGCCCAATTGATCGCACGCACCACGTGACGAATGTAGGCAACTATCAAAATGGCTGACATCTTTACTATGACGTTTAATTTATTCAATTCTAGGAGTATTTTATTGGTGTACATTTGAGGTAGATTAAATGGAAGGAATTATATTACAAGTAAATGGCTTAATTTAATAACAAAAGAAAGTTTGCTATTGTTTATTGCATGTTTAACGCTTAAGTAGGCGATTTATGGTCACTCGAGGGGTAAAGGGTCAACTCGGCCGGCCCAACTCGGCCCGGTAGAAAATTTAAAATGGTCGTACTTGGCCTGATTTAAGAAACAAAGTTTTTCACAAGAGGCCCTTCAGAGTTTCTGTTTCGTATATAAAATGTGTGTCTTATAATGAAAGTTATATTTTTCATTTCAATATTGGTTTTATTATCTATATTATAGTGTACTAATATGCATACTTCTTGCGTATTAATGGGTATAAATACTCAGGATTAATCATAAAACAGCCATTCAGTCCAATATAATCAGGTATTACTATAAAATTACTACAAAGAATCAATAATATTAAATTCAGGCCGAGTTGGTAAGTGGGCCGAAGAATACCCAGGCCCTTTTTTCCTTCTAAAATAGAGGCGGATCTTTGGTGAATTCCCAATCGCAAAAAGCTTCTTTTTTCCCAATTTTGTAAAAGAATTTCCCAAAAAAAACAATACTAAATTCCCAATACATGTGCGTCAGAATCATCACACAGCCACCATTTTGTGAATACACATACTAGAAAAAAAAACAACAATGGAATTCCGCTGTGAACCAACAAAAACAGAGTTCCAGAATGATTTTTACTGACCAGTCAATCAGAATTCACGAATCTTTAGGAAACTTGTCTTCTGATTGAAGAGTTGGGGTCCACGCTGTAAGATGGCTGCTACTTGAAAATACGATTATTTCTCATCATGTTTTGTATTTAACTTGTAGAGAGGGGTTCATGCATTAGTTTCATCGTAGAAAAATGTTTATAAATCAACAAAGAATTGAGCATTCTCCAAAAACTGAAATCACGAAATCACAGGAAAGCATGCTATGTGGACTGCAGTTTCCTTGATGTACGGTGCTGTCGGGTAATTCTGCGCACCTAACGGTTATTGGCTTTCTACATTTGAGATTATTTTCTTTTTAGAATAAAGTGTGGTGCTGTTTGGATAGACTGAACCTTCATTGACAAATGTAAACAATTCAAAACATCGTACCGTCGCTAAACTAGGTCAAATGTTGTCACGAAACAAGATGACTGCCAGTTTTCATGACGTAATTTTCTTCGGCTCATTCTGCGCAGGTGGAATTGTTCTTTTGTATAGTCTGTTTCAAAGATTTTTTTCATAAGAAATTTATCACAGTATCGAAAAAATAAGTCATTAAGACAATGTTGACAAAAAAAGGAAGTCATCATCCATTACAAAAGTGCTTTTATTCAATTTATGTGTCACGTGGTATGCCAAATTAACGAAAATCGCCGCTGACACTAATTTTGGTCAATTTTTCATAGAAATACTTGTCAGATTTCGTTGATTTGATTATAAAACTTTAAATAAACAACTCACATCTTCAAAAACACTCTAGGACCGAAGGAAAACGACACAGCAAAGCCTGTAAGAAATAGAAAGTTAAGGTGCGCAGAATTACCCGATGGGCAGAATTACCCGAAACGACTGAGTCAGACTTCCTTTTCTCAATTTGGACAAAAACCATGCTTGAATTTCGCAATTTGGCCGAAAATCGCGCTTAAATTTCCCAAGTGGAAAAAAGGCCCTGATACCAGGCCGAGTTCGTTACTGGGCCGAGTTGACCCTGAGTCATACAAGATTATCAGTTGCAAAAAATCGACAATTCCAGAAATCGGGTGTTAATATGGTAAATGGAGATGGGTAATTTTATCTACGGCGAACACATTTTATTTCATATAAATTTGATTGCTACGCCCAGTGCCCTGTGGATCATGGATAATTTATATGGTATACAATTGAATTGTCAAATGAGCTGCACAGATTAGAAACATATTACGCAAATAACACTTGAACTTCAAATATGAACAGCAGACAGTTCCATATGAAAATCTACTTCATTACATATGAATTTTAAAAATTTATACAAAACAGGTAGTTTGACCTACTTTTCCATGTAAACATGTCTTCCAAATGAGAAACATGGCGGACATAATGATAGGACAGTTTGACATTGACATTTTGAAGTCAAATCCTGACAATATACTCAGAAACAATAACAATATTCTCAGAGTGGTCAGTAAAGGAAGAGGAAATTGATGTCTGCTGCAGCGCAGAAGTTCAATTGAAAACTTCCGGCTTATTTTCGCATGTTTCACATCCTGTTTTCGATTTTCTTGGCACGCCTTTGAAAGTCGACATTAACATGCCCTAAAACACACAACGTTAGTTACATATCTATCAAAACTTACTGTATCTGTTAGTTGAAATCGCCCGGAATCCCTTATCAATCTTATTTTCAATTATAAAGTTCGTTAATTAAAAATTTCGGACCGGAAACTTAAAACGACGGAAATGGCAGACAAAGCAGGATCTTCCGCTTCGAAGTAAAGTCACGTGACGAAATATATAAACCCAGAAAAATAAAAAAAAGAATTTTTGAACGAAATATTTTATCTTAAGTTACAATATTCATTCACCAAACTGTCGGATAAAACAAATATATTGCTTCAATGTCTATTTTAAGTAATAGTTTCTATATTTTTGTGACAAAATTAATCATTTTGTTTCATGTGAAAATATAACATTTTCGTTCAAAAACGTTAGCATCGGTTGACCTCGCAGTTGTCGGACGAGTAGAAGTCAAATGTACGCAAGTAGCCGGTTTTGGTTAACTAATTTGTTAATGCAGTTGTCATTTTTATAAAGTTATCTAATAACTGTAAACATTCCACTTGATTGTAATTGTTTATCCTGTAAATGTCTGCAAACGCAAGTGTTTTCTGTAAAAGTTTACATACCCCACCTCCCCTGTTTGATTGGGAACCATGGGACAATTTTTTTTTACATCTGTTGTTCGGGTCGCGAGCAGGCTCTGCTCATAGGACCCCCTCTATGGATTGCACCCAGTTTTCGGCCGAACGTGTGGTGTAGATTGTATTCCCCATATAACTATCCAACCGATTTTTAAAACAATTCAATGTTGGTGCTTTCACTACATCTTCAGGTAAGTAATTCCAGTTATTGACAACTCTCATAGAGAAGAAGTTCTTTCTAGTGTCTCTCCTACAGTTCTTCTTTGTCAATTTTAGGTTATGGCCTCTTGTGGATGTCTTATTGTATTCAAAAAATACTTCAAAGTCAATATCCTCCTTCTTGTTAATAATTTTGTAAACCTCTATCAGGTCACCTCGCACTCTTCGATAAGACAAAGACGGAATTTTTAAGACTTTCAATCTGTCCTCATACGCCATATGTCTCACATAATACACAAGTTTGGTGGCCCTTTTCTGTGCCCTTTCAACAGCATCAATGTCTTTTATGAAACGAGGACTCCAGACAATGTTACAGTACTCCAGGTGAGGACGAATAAGCGATTTATAAAGTTTTCTGAATGATTTTGTTGTGATATGTAGAAAAGTTCTTCTAACCAAGCCAGTGATTTTATTTGCTTTGTTAATACTGTTGTTGATATGCTGTCGAAACTTAAGATCCGTATCAAACAATACTCCAAGGTCACGTTCCGAGTCCTCTGTTTTTATTTCACTCCTAGCATTATTCGCTGTCAAGTAGTAGTCGTACTCCAGATTGTTGTATCCATAGTGCAGCGTATGACATTTCTCTGCGTTAAACTTCATTTGCCAACGTTCACTCCATTTGCATAAAGTATCAGTATCGGTTTGTATTTGCTGAGCTTCATTATCATTTCTCACAACACTAAAGAGTTTGAAATCATCCGCAAACATACGTATGGTACTGGCAATCTGGTCTTCAATATCATTAATGTATATAAGGAACAATGTTGGTCCTAACACTGAGCCCTGTGGAATACCACTGGTGACATCTTGCCATTCAGATATACTAGAGTTTACAACTACCCTTTGGGTCCGTTTTTTTAAGAAGTCCTGAATCCAATTTAATATTTTCCCATCTATTCCGTATGCTTTCAGTTTCATTATAAGCCTTTCATGCGGAACGCTATCGAAAGCTTTACTGTAATCATAGTACAAACAGTCAAACGGTTTTCCATTATCCAGCCATTCTGTCCATGTTTCCATAACATCTAACAACTGTAGGGCGCATGATCTTAATGATCTAAATCCATATTGGGAGCTTGAAAATAGTTTATGTTTAGTCATGTGATCTACAACGTTATCCCGAACTACTTTCTCCATGAGTTTGCATGGTATACACGTCAAACTAATTGGACGATAGTTACCAGGTTTGTCCCTGGCTCCCTTTTTAAACAAGGCTTTCACATTTGCCGTTTTCCAGTCATCAGGGACTTGGCCCATTTCAAATGAGTTCTCAAATAATTTATGCATGGGAAAAACAATGCTATCTCTTGTCTCTTTCAACACGCGTGGATGGAGCAGATCTGGCCCACATGATTTATTTATCTTTAAACTTTCAAACAATTTCATTATCTTTTCTACGTTAAAGTCTACGTCTTCAAGTCTATTTCCGTTACTACGATCACTTAATGTAGGTACAAGGTCAGTATCTTCCACAGTAAAGACAGATTTAAAGAACTTGTTTAATTCTTCAGCCTTGTCATAATCACTTTCTGCTAGTGAACCATCAGTTCGCAATAATTTGGCAATTCCTGTATTCATTTTTCTTCTCGAGTTCACGTATCTATAAAATGATTTGGGATTTTCCTCCTCTGATATCATTTTTTCGAAGTCACTTCTAGCTATTCTACACTCTCTCGTTGCAGCATTTCGATCACGACAGTAATATTGAAAGTCTATGTGTTGCCTGGTTCTTTGATACTTCTTCCACGATCTATGCTTCTTTCTCACTGCATTTAATGCCTTCTTATTCATCCATACTGGCTTATTTTTCAATACTGCAAGTGAAGTGACAATGCTGTAAAAATACTATTGAAAGTTGCCAACCATTTTTTGGCAATAATTGGCTTTTTCTGCAAATGTGTGGCATTGATAATGAATACACGTTCTTGCATGACAATGGCAAATTCCAATATCTGACAATGCGCTTTTTAGTAGTGCTTTGCTAGTCTTAGATGTGGGGCAATCTGCTAGGAGATTTTTTAATTTCTGACCTTTATCTCCATCGCAGATGTGCATGGATGTGTCATATTTATGGGTAGTTCTACTAGTAAAACTCAGATACTCGCGGTATGAATATGCTCCTATACTGAGTTTTATAGCTCTATTAATAGCTCTCCATAGCAAAGTGTAATTTGCAAACTAAACCACCTATTCTGTATTTAACAGCTAACATGGTCATAGTAACGCTTATTTCATTCATAAACTACAAAAACATCATTAAATATACCTTTACACAACCAATATTAGATAAAACGTTTTTCTGACAGCCGCCGTGAATCAATTTCAGTTGACCCCATTTTGGTTATCTAGTGTAGACGCACGTGTCTTAGACGAAATAATTAATCTGCACAGAGTAGTCGTTCTTGATTATCGTTCCGGATTTAATGTTCCGGATACCGGGTTTTAGCCACTTTTTTCGTCTAATAAAAATGCGCCATATTGTTGTTTGTCAACATTCTGGAAATTTCAGTAATTTGGCAGTGGAAGTGAAACTGGATTAATTTGTGCAACAGTGAGGTTAGTGTTCTTGCAAATATTGGTATTGAACGATAGGAAAGGTATTTATGAAGGCATGTGTGGTGTGCTTTAACTGTATATTGAATTTAAATGCTCTAAATCGGTCACCAAACAGCGACAAAGAATCGTGTCGCAAAAAGCTAAGCACATCTAAGAGGGTCTTTTTAGCACCCTAGATTGTGAAACATAGTGTAGCATACCGTGAAGCAATCGCAGGGTCTATCATTAGCACTAATTTATGGGGGGCTTTGCGATCAAATTTTTGGCGCAACTTGAAAAGGTGAATGAAAGGTTGTAAATACCATGAAATATACAGCATGTCCACGAAGATCAACCCTTTTTCTCGTTATCTGCACCAAAAACATCCATAAAACACTCAGCGGTTCGTTTGTCCGACAATTTTAACACGACGAGGTTGCACTTTTAAATTCCACTACACAGCTATTTGTTGTTGATATGCAGATCGCATTCCCCTATCGACCAATCAGAATACTCGATGATATGAGTTTCTAGAACAATGGAGGATGCTGGGAGATCTTCGGCACTATTTGGTTTTCACAGTGATGTACACTGGTACGCGTGAAGCCAATTACACTGAGCTCGCTCGGGTGAAACTAAAAACGAAAAATTAACGAAGAATTGTTGACAAATCGAGCTGAATTTTCTTGTAAACTGATAGTTAATGACTTATGAACAGAATACGATAAGTTAAATGAATTTTACTGCTCGCTTAGCGATTCGCACAACGTTAGCATATGAATCACACACGTGTTGCGCTCATCTGTACGGGCTGTACGGGCGGTATACGCGTACCGGATACTCACAGTTATGTTTACATTTGGATTTTCGGAAATTACACGTGCTGATTTATTTATCGATTTATTGATTATAAGGACCAATATTAACAGGTATTCTGTACCATTCGTTTATTTTTATTATATTTTACATGTTCAATGCTGAAAATGGCTCTAATTTGGCGTAAAAGACAGAATTCATGAAACTCAAAAACTGATCGGTAAAGCGCATAATGGGTCTTGACTTAGAAGTGGATACTCTAAGTCGAGATTGTTTGACTATGCTAGTCTATGCAACAAGACGCTACATGTGAACTGTGCTCACCGATAGCATGCCGTTTCTCAGCGATTGGCTAGGCGACTACTAGTAGCAATACCGCTTTTTCAGGTCTCGACACTAACACAGACTTCCCAATAGCCGTCGGACCAGTCCGACAGTTTAGCTCTCGGTCTGGTGCGTCAGACCTTTCCGTCGGACCGCGTGTCCGATGGATTGTAATCGTCGCGGTACGTTTGCATTGGTACGTTTTGTATTGGGTACGTTTCCTCGTGTACTTTGAAAGACTTATTTTGATTGGTCAGTAATTTAATTCGTAAGCCAATCGCAAAGCGAAAACCATTTTTCTAACTCTGCTTTCTTGTACTCCTGTTTTGAGGAGTCTCTTCCAATTTCGCGTGGGAAACATGGAAAAATATTGATAAAATCGAAAGAATTATCGGTAATTGACCATCGGACAACAAATTTGATGCTGATTTCTCGATGACAGTACTCGGAAACGAGGAAAGCCATCTCTTACTGTGTGTACATTGTCTTAAAAGGAAAATTGAAAATATTTGCTTTTTGGTTGATTTTAGCGAACAAAAATCGGTCGGACAGATTTCCTTCTGGTCTGACAGTTTCTCCAAGTCCGTCAGACCCTTGGTCCGACGGATCGTCGGCGACTATCTGGAAGTCTGCTAACAGTGGTCCATTAGCTCGAGCCTACCTATTTTCTCAAAGGACTAGTACCAAGCTGGGTATCCCATCAGGCTATCTCAAAATTGACCCATCGTTAGTGTCAAACTCTGTTTTTTTACCAATGAACATAGATTAAATAATTAAAATAACTGTTCAAAGAAACCGGAAATTGCACCTTTCCTCTTATTAAACATGCTAATGATCTTAGCTGACATCGCCAAATCCATCGCGCAGTCGGTCATCTAGGTCATTTGGTGGAAGGTCTGACAGAATTTAGGGCATTGTTGGTCCTTCTGTCTGACACATTTGTGTTGAACTTTTGCCAAAAATTGGCAAATTACGTGAAGTAACGGTTTTAATGGAATCCCGTAAGTGTATTAAAAACAATTATTTTTGACAGTCTGAAGTCACAGGTAACAGTATCGTTGAAAAAGAAATTAAAAAAAATAAATTGAAAAAAAATTTTTTTCTCGAAATTTAGGTATTATATACAAGGTATATTTGCCCTAAAAACACAGATTTTCAAAGTATCAAAAAAAAAAATTAGCTTTAGATACATTCAATAACTTATTATATTCTTACGCAACATTGTTAAAACTACTTGCATGCAAAATTCCATCGAAATTGATCAATTTATTAAAAAGTTATGCAATAAAGTTTAGATCCCTGTGTCCAGCCGGTTCGAAAGGTGCATTCCAATAAAACCAAAAATACAAATTTCGAGGATAAAAACCTTCATATTTTGTATTTATCGTCATGAATAAGCATAATAATGCGGTAGAATTGAAGGACGCAACAGTTTGAACAAATTTACTGTGGTGAAATATGTGAGCTTCTGTATTAGCCGCGAAACAAATCGTCTGCACATTTTATTTAGTCAAAATGTTTTTATTTTCACCATGTTTGTCCGAAAGTTGCGATTGATTTCCATTTTGTGACAACGACTTTCATTGGTTATAAAATACATTCGGAATATCTCTAGTCGTCGGACACTCTAAAAACCACACCGGCCGTCCTTGCAGCGTAATTCGAATTACGCCATCGAGAGTTAAAATAAAAGTTTAAACTATGCATTTGATCGTTTTGAGGTAAATGTAAAGCATGATTTCAAATGTTTGCAAGGCATTATGCTGTATTTGTCCCCCACACAGCCTTTTTGTACATGATCAACTGACATAAATGCCGTAGTCTATGAAAACAAATTGCACCCTATCGATTTTGCTCTCAATTTCCTTGCAGATATACCTTGTATAATAATTATAATACCTAAATTTCGAGAAAAATTTTTTTTCAATTTATTTTTTTAAATTTATTTTTCAAAGATACTGTTACCTGTGTCTGAAATGATACCAAAGTACAGAGTTTCATATGGTGCAAGAACAGAAAACACAAACTAATTTATAATTGTTTAGTTTAAATACAATAAAAAAAACTGGAATTGTGTAAAACTTAAAGATGCAGATATGCTTGATTTACTGTGAGTGTCAAATTTTAATGTTGATACTTATTATGTAAATCTGTCTTTCCAGAAACAAAATGCTGACCAATATTTGCCGAACCCATTTAAGGACAGTAGGTCGATGCCTACAACAGCAAGCAAGACGCAACATCAGTGTTTCAGCTGTTGCCTGTCAAAAAGCTAACGATCCAATCCAACAACTATTTGTGGAGAAAATCAGGGAATATGCACAAAAGAAAAAGTATGTTTGATGGTCCATCTTATTTTATCACAAAGTTTAGTTATAATTGACGTTACGCCAGAGTAGAGATTGCTCATGACTAATTACTTGTCGAATGCTGCTTGGCGAAGGTTTTCAAATTAATCCATTATACCATGGCATGTGATTATAATTTACCGTTTAAATTTATTTAAAATATATTGATTGACAACAGGCGTAATGTCAATTAATTAAAGATCACATGAAGTTAATAATAGCTGATTTATTATCTCTAGTCATCTGTCTTATTAGTTTATATTACTTTAGGCATGGGACACTTTCATACACATATATACATGGCTATATAGTATTTACCTATTCATACGTTAACGTCAATGAGAAGGTACGTCATGCACAGACCCCAGGTTACAGATGGATAATTATATGTTCCTCCACATGAGTATATACATCCCTTGTGTCTTAGTACCTCAAAGTTGAAAGTCTGTTGGAGGCCAAATGCCAAATTGGAGTTTTTAAGGAGCATTTTTCTTTATGCATGATTGGTTATAGTGTAATTTGACACACTTTACTTTGTGCTTTTTCAAGCCTTTTTGTCACCATGTACCTGACATAATCTGTCTAAGGCAGACCTTTTTCTGCCCTTTTTGGGAAAAAGGCCCCAGCCAAATTTTGGAATTTTGCGTCGCTAAATTTTCGAAATTGGGAAACGATTTAATCAAATAAATTGCAAAAATTAGGATTTATTTGGTCCATGATTGAATAGGGGTATTGAAAATAGAATTACATTTACTGTTCCAATTTATTGATACCAACAATTTCATTTGTGTATTTGTTAATAGTTCATTGGTTTAACTTAAAGAAACACTTTACTTGGCTTTCATGATTTTGGTTTCATTATTTGGGGATTTTTTTTTCAATTGGGATTTTTTTCAGCAATTGGGAATTTTTTCAGCAATTGGGAATAAATTTTGAGGCAGAATAAAGGCCTCAGACAATACCAAGAAAAAGGTCTGTAAGGTCATGGATTTTCTACTTTAATCATAACATCTCAGTTATTTTTTTTACAAATTTCCATGAACGATAACTTGCAAATCTACGAGTAAAAAAACTGAAATAACAAGTCCATTAAAGACATTAAAGTAACCTGTTAAAGAAATACATGCATGCGTAAAACTGGCTTCTTTAGACTTCTAGCTGTTGAATACTAGGGTACTGATTATAACTAAGGTATTAAGCAATCTTCAACATTAATGATTTTAGAAATTTCGATGAATTATTGGGACTCACAGAGCTACAGATAAGGTTTTAGTCCATTGGATATTTTACCCCCAAGTTTCAATTTTGAATCATTGGGTTTTGACAAATTTTATTTAGGTATTTAATAAAACTCATAGGGTAAATGATCTTTTTATGTTACAGTACTGTTTTCCACTAAATAATCCTTTTCTTTTCGGGTATTTCAGATTTTCATTGCTTTTTCTTACTCCCTCCTCTCAAAGTCTATTGGGTCTTTAAGAAAATTAATTGGGTAATTACCCCAATACGCAGCTTATCTGTAGATCTGGACTCACATAATTTGAAACTTTGCATCCTCACTGATTTTTGTGAGACCAGGACTCACGACTCACAGGTAAAAAATTCACTGACATCTAATATTACATGTATTGGTTTTGATCACAGGTCAGCTGGTGGGAAATTTGTTGATGCATCTGCTGAAAACATGCAGGGATTAGAAAGAGAAATTAACAGACTACAAACTCAATACAACTTAACAGGAACTGACAGTGCTAAATTCCCTAAATTTCAATTCAACGGTAATGTATTTATTATTTATACTTGGTTATTTACTTGATTATATCTTACTATGGTGAGTACCATAGGTACTTTGATGGAGGGCTAAATATAGAAGGAAACAACTCTATATCTGTCAGCCGGTTTGTTTTAAAACTTGTCAAGACCCATGCTTTAAAGGATTTTGGCACAGTTGGATTGTTCACTAGTAACTACCATGGAGCATTTATTATAATGCACAGCACATAGAGTTGTCACTTTATTGATGTTAAAATTACCTGAAATCAAACATTACCAATCACTTAGATAGCTATCATGAATAGAACACAGGATTTATAGAGAGTTATAGATCTACAACAATGTTCGAGGCGTAATTACTTTAGAGATAGAATACTAAGTGTTTACTAGTCACGCCTCGACGATTGTTGTTCATCTATACCTCCCATGAATAAGGAACAACTTATTTCTTATTCTGTAGTAGACCTTATCTAAAGGGATGTAAAATTATCTTCATGTAGCAAAGTAGGCAGTTAGTTTGAAATCTCATGTCTAACACTAAATACACTATTTTAAGCAATGTTTGAAATCTCACTAACTTTCAAACACCATTTTAAACAATGTTTTCTATCAGCAATCAGCTTTTAACGAAAACCCTGAATGTTTAACATTTCACCCTTAGAAAGTAGAAACATTTGTAAGGTCTTAGTAAATTGATACAAGAGTATATATATGAGAAGAGAATTTTTAAAGCACCATCGAATGCATTCTTACTCAAAACATACAGACGATACAGTCTTGGGACTTGACTAACCACTGATTTATGAGGATGCATTGGATGTTTCTTGTTATGTTTTATATGTGAACAGAGAATCTTGAAAGCACCATTGAATGTTTCTTATTATATTTTACAGATATGGCTTTGGAAGTTGCCACACCAGAAAGTGAAGGTGCCGACGGTACAGATTTACCTTTGTAGTGATATATCACAGTATTGACTTATTTAGGTTTATATAAATATTTGAAGTGCGACAGTTCTAGAACATGTGAACTAGTGTTTGTTATTTCCTGGACAACGGTTTCTGTGTTACTTTGAAATTCTGTTGATTCTACTTGTAAGTTTTATATTTGAAGAAGTACTCACCAATCTCTGTTACTGTAGATATTGCTTAATTATAAGAAATGCTTCATGTTCTGTATTGGACTTCAGAAGTATTTGATTAAAAACAATGTAAGTAAACTTAAAATGTGTTTCTTAATTGTGTTACTGTATGTGTTGTATTTATGTACCCTCCCCTGTCTTTGATTAGGGGTACTGTATGTTGCTAATTTGCACATTTGTAGGTCTGTTGGTTTCCGTTCAATAGCTCAAAAAGAATGCTTTGTACTAGGAGTTTCAAACTTAACAGATTCTACAGGTCTATTGATTTTGAGGTCAGGAGGTCAAGAGTACTGTGACCTTACCATTTTCGATTACCGGTATAAGGCTGCCATGTGGGCAACTGGACATACATTGCTTGTTATTATTGTTTAAATACAGGCATTTTGTGAAGTTCATATCCAGGATTTCATAAACCCTGAAGTAAAACCAGTGCATTGTTTTAACAAAAGGTGAATATATTGACAAGGAATCAGTAAAAATGCATTGGTCTCCCTAAAACCAGTGCTTGTCCCAATATGGAAAACTTGTATGAAAAGGGAGATAATTAAAAAAATGTGAAGAATTATCTATTGCTTGTGGTAGAACAAGACTAAAGTTGGTACTGGTTGATAATAAATTCCAAGAATTTTGGTTAACTGACCATTTTAAATGACTGAAAATGGTTTTCTGTTTCAACATGATAGAAACAAATCATAATATGATTACTGCATGACTTCAAAAGAGATGAGTTTGTAAGAACTCTTGAATCAGTTTGTTATCCAGCATGGACTTGTGAATTCAGTTTGTCATTCAGCAAAGACTACTGAATTCAGTTCCTCATTCAGCAAAGACTCGTGAATTCAGTTTGTCATTCAGCAGGGACTCATGAATTCAGTTTGTCATTCAGCAGGGACTCGTGAATTCAGTTTGTCATTCAGCATGGACTCGTGAATTCAGTTTGTCATTCAGCAAAGACTACTGAATTCAGTTCCTCATTCAGCATGGACTCGTGAATTCAGTTTGTCATTCAGTAAAGACTCCTGAGTTTGTTTTGTTTGCTCCCTATGTCAGACACAGGTAACTGTATCGTTGAAAACAAAAACAAAACGAAAAAAAATTTTTTTTGAAAATTTATATTTTTCTATAAAGGTTTATTTGTTCTAGATGAACCAGAATTTCAATCAATCAAAAACAAAATTTGACTATCGATGTCTTCATAAACTGATCATATTCATATACAGCAATGTTTAAAGTATTTATATGCCAGATCTTATCAGAATTGATCAAATAGTTAAAAAGTTATACTATAAAATGTAGATACTGTTTCACAGCCGATTCATATGGTGTAGGCAACACAAATCCATATGGCCGTCCCTCACAATGTGTTACACCAGCGACAGTTAAAGTATACCTTTAAGCAATGGATTTTATGATATGAAGTTAATTTTTGGCTTACATTCATCCCATAACATTGTTTGTGTAAACACACATCCTTTTATAGATAATTGATATGCATAAAGCAGTTTTTTTATTAAAAACAAACTGCACCTCTCGAACCGGCTCGTGGATTTCTGTACAAATTGACCTTGATAGAAAAATATAAATTTTCAAAAAAAATTTTTTTTTCGTTTTTGTTTTCTTTTTCAACGATACAGTTACCTGTGATGTCAGACAGGTTTTTCCCTGCAGCATTGGCTAGACTTTCACATGTCCATGGCTTAGAATGAGAAGGTCGTTACTACTACTTGCAAGCTTATAAGACTCATACATATTTAAAATCTGCTTCACAAGGCGCTTCATATGAGCCTTTTTTCATGAAAATTTGAAATTGTCATGTTGACCAAAATGAAGTTTTAAAAACTTGTTTTCCCAAATGTAAAGAGTTAATTATAGACAGTTTTCTCATGTTTTCTCAATATAACGATTTTGTAGTTCCGACCTTCTCATTCTAAGCCAGCGATGTAGAGAAGTTACCCTTTTCTTGTAGGTGAGCAAGTAAGTAGTGAGGTGCCTTTTGATGCTGATTTTAGAAGTGCATCAGTCTTACAAGGTTGTAAGTAGTACTTACGCCCTTTGCATTCAAACGAGCAATATATTACACTACTCTAAATAAACATTAATGTTACACATGACATAAATAGAATTTATTTTCGAAGCAATGAATGCACTTGTATATTTCATAAATATATTTATCAATGAACACATACACATGCTGCTTAATAATATGCACCGACATGATGCTATAGTTGCTGAGAGCGGACATCAATATGTCACAAACATAGGTGGCAGTATCAGTGTTTGGATTTTTTTTTTTAAAAAAATGAAAAAATTCCGTCACTGAGCTAATACACTATCAAGGTATAAAGTGTAGTAAATGTCCATGTCCAAAGATTTTGAACATCGCGTCTTACTAAAGGCTTGGTTCCCAACAATAATTACGATACTGTGAGCGCAGCAGGTAACCAGCGCATAAATAAAATGACCTTGAGCGAAGTTAAATAACGTAAGTAACACTGTTTTGCTGTTTCGCAGTTATAAGATACAATTGAACGAGATTTTGGTAAGAACAAATATCTTATAGTTTATTTGAATAAACTGTATAGCGATTTTTCTTCAGCGCCCGTATTTTATGCTGAAACCAACGAGATGCAATGTTCCACAATCTTTGGCATATAGACATATAGTATGCTTTATACCTTGATATTATATTAGCTCAGTGAAGGATTTTTTTATATATATATTTTTTTTTAATCGTTTGCGGACCAAACACTGATACTGCGACCTGGGGTCACTAATGGAGTGTATTCTTCCTTGAAAACCCAGGCAACCTTCCGCTCTTGCACTTACTGGCTGATGTAGCGAGTTTGGGAGTGGAGTCACCGCTCGAGAATGGAATGTATCGAAGCTGTGTCAACCATCTACTGGCATAGTTATTGTCAATGTTGATGATTTCTTTATAAACTTTGCAGCCGCTTCATCATCAATGATTTGATATGGCAAAGATAGCTTCAACTCGTACTTGTCCTCTACAAATAGTGAAATATCATCCTGAAAGAGGAATCATTTTGAATAATTAATATCTAATTAAGTTTCTAGGTAGGGTACCGTGGTTATAGTATGTGATCAAGGAAAATGTATTCAATATATTATGTGCTTAAAACGTTTCTAAACTATCATCCAACTGATTAAAATGAATACATGTATATCATATATTGTATGCAAATTCAACTTGTATATCAAAATGTATAGATCTACAATTTCTTTGATTTATATTTGATATTCGTTTGAAGATCTTTGAAAAAAATACCTTTGATATATCCAGCTCACATTGAGCGACTGACTTCACTCCAGGTAATTCTATCTTCACCACAAGTGACTGTGTATAATCTGAATCAGCAGCTTGTATAGTAGTTAAGTTATACACAGGTTCTGGTAATGTAACTGTAACACTTGAAACTTCTTCTATCAAACCTTTCTTAGCAGGTTTGGTGTCCAATATTATACCAGAAAGTTGTCCGTTTATATCTCCATTTGTTTGTATATTATCTGAAAGCTGATTGTTCTGTTTGTTTAATTGACTCAGCAGAGACTCCGGGTTCTCTGTGGCTAAAGGTGCGAAGTCTTTCATCATGTTAGCTATATTTGCATCGACTTCCTTATCCTTTGCTTTAAAAGCCTGAAACAAACTCTCCTGTACAAGTTTTACACTTCCTTTGTGAGATCGTTCTAGAATTTTGTAAGTTCTGTTCAGTTTAACATGAGAATGTTGTTTTTCAATGAAATCCATGGCTATCTGTATCAGCGTGTCTCGATCGGTGGAATTAGCCGCATTCTTCCCATACTCGTCCAATATTGTTTGATTAAATGCCACCGCTGTCACTGCAACTTTACCTGAAATTAAAGTAAAATCTGATTAAGTCCAGGCAAACTGTGTGAATAGGCAAGACTTGTTTTACCAGTTACATGTATATAAAATATATTCTATTTGAAAAGTATCCAAACTTTAAATTTACTTCATTCGGAATTTCCATAGCCCCATGAACCATCGATATACCAGTAACTGTATATGCGGATTGGTACTTGGCAGGCACTTAGGGATTTAAATGTCCATAGTTTGACACCAGTCGGTGCCACTGCTTAATTTCTTTGAGCCAGAAACTAACTATATGCTCCACTCTTCTTGGATGAATGAAGAGACGGTCCAAAGCAAATGCTGTGGTGACCATAGACCAATGAACAATTTACCTGTATACTGATGGGCCAAGACTAGTTTAGTTATCAAAGAAATATTATTGTTTCCCCAGATATCGCAATGGATAGTCAAAGGCTCATAGCATTCGGAGTACCTATTAGGCTTAGGGATGTAGGTAGGTATGTTATTACATGAAATTGGCAACAGTCTTTCCTCCACATATATGATTTCATGTGTGAATGAGTTTTCATTTACTAACTTAATTATGGACCTAGTACTGGCTGATAATAATTCAAGGTCGATTGACCACTTTACTTACTTACTTATCAGTTATAAATAATTTAATGCATGTTCAAGATTATTAGTGTTTCATGGAAGTGTCGGGACTGGTAATAATTATTTCAGGAAAGTGCCTGATTTTACATTTCAGAAACCTGAATTGTCATTCTTTGCTAATATTTAAAAAAAAAATAAGAGTTTCAGGGGGTTTGAAACAGGGATGTTCAGGGGCCTTATTCACCAACGTTATAAGTCTAAACCTCAGACTTGGACTTACAATTGACAACATTTATAATCACTGCCATGGCTGAACCATTAGATTTAACTAAGTGAAATTTTATCGGATTACGGTATGTGTTGTTCACATCGAACATGTATACCAATTTATATCAAAATCGGTACATTTATAACAACATGAGAGCGAATAGAACATTAGGCAATATTAAGTCTAAGTCTGAGTTTTAGGCTTACAACGTTGGTGAATAAGGCCCCTGGCTTGAGAATGCTTGCCAATTGCCAGGCCTGAAGTATACTGTCACTAGCTTGGATTAACTATTTCTTAACAGTTACACTGAATATTGTATGGATTTTAGAACTGATGGGTTAAAAGGATGTCCTCAGTGTATACCACTGACAAAATGTACCTCTGTCGTCATCAATTTGACTAATAGCACTGCCAGAAACTTTCACAGGTTCTTCAGGTGTTTTCGGAGATGGGATTCTTTTCCAGGAACAAACATTTATGAAGAATGGCACAGCATCAGGTTTCTGTAATTAAAATATATAAGCTTGATATACATTGCATTTCAAATAGTAGTGGTTTTCTTACCAAACAATTTATTTTACCAAAGACCTAAATTACACAGATTGGACACTCCACTGAAAACTTAGAGAAAACGCAAAATAACAGGCAGCAGATTCAGTTATTGGGCATAAAACTTTTTTTAGTCATTCAATTTTAACGGACAATGTATCATGTTAAAGAGCTAAGTTGCTTCTACTACATGAAGTAACTCATTTCTATCTAACTCTTATAAAATACGGAAAATTAGGATTTGAATAATGCAAATCAGGTATTTTTTATAAACTTGGAATTTACATTAATTTGATGAAAATGAGAGTAGGCCTGGCTCTTCAGGGTCTACTGTTTTATTCCTTGACTGATTTCAATAAATGAGGTATCATTGTAAAGCTGAATGATAAATCTATTGCATAAACTTATTAGTTATTTTGTAAGTATATTAGAACAGGAGATATAAGGTATTAAAAACGGACAAGAGTTCGCGAGATTTCAGAAGACCGCCACGAGATATCGTGAGATTTGGTACATGTTTCCAATCTGTGTAATTTAGGTCTTTGATTTTACCAATAGTCGAGTAATTAATAATTAAGTACACTCCCAGTAATTAAACTATAAAACTTCGTATATTATGACCAAAAGTGGTCCCAACAAGAGACAGAGAGCAATCTCATGAAAAGACCTGTGAAGTTTTCATGCCAGCATTTTTATTGATCTTATTTTTTCTATTTGAAAATTTTACAGCATGCTACCCAAATGACAATATTGATTTACTTTGGCCGAGTCATATAATAATATACTTGTAAATGATTGATATGGTGCAATCAAAATTATTTAATTATTGTATACAAAAAGCATCTTCCACTATGGAGTATCCTCAATCATACATTCAGGAAGCAATATATATAATAATAATACCCCCTTGGTCACAATGCTACAGTACTTCCAAATGGAAATATTGTTATTGATAACTGCATGCTACATTGTAATAGATAAAATTACCAGCATTCGTGTCTGGATACACATATGTGGGTCTGGAGGCATGTTGAATTCCTTCTTCTCCGCCATCTGCTTGTCAATGAAAGCTTTGTAAGCACCAGGGTCATTGTCTGCCATATCATCCAGCATTGACCAGACTTGCTGAGCTTGTCTCATCATTGAGTCTTGGTTGATACCACCCTCCATTCTGCATAGAAAATGTTTACAGTGTGTCAGATTATTTATGCTATCATTTTACAGTTTAACATCATAACATTTCAATTAATCAGTATTGGGGCACAAGCACAGAGTTATGTCAAATTAAACAACTTGAATTATTTATTTACTACCTTCTTAAACACCAAAAGGTCGCTCAGCATGCATACATGTATCGGAACGCACAGCTGGGGTACGGTAAAAATCGATACCACATGCTCTTTAACGTGCCCGTGTAAAGCACGATACATGTGACTGCCTCTTCGTTTCTAACCAGTTTATGTCTAAATAGGTGGGAAACAGTTCGGCAGAGGATTGAACCAGGGACCTCTCAATCAGAAGTTTTATAAGCACTTCATCCACTCGACCCTTGTGCCACTCTAGTTTTAATTGAATTAACAATGCATTAGTCTTGCAACAATGTTCAGGATTTCTGACATGTAGGTTTTATTTCAATAATTTAAATTGAATATGAAACATTCTCGAGCTCATTTAGCCCAAATTATCATATTGATATACCCGAGTACGAATAATATTGGGTACGAATCAAGTCCAAATATTGATTGATTTAAGTAACGTTTTCGCTACATGGCCTGGAGCGGTGACAATACAAATGTTCTGTTTCGTTATTTAATCATTCATGGTACCTGCTTTAAATCAAAACGTCAATTTAGAGATCGAAATACAACCAATGTCCAGAACATGCGATAACAAGAATGTAAACAAGACACGGCGTCCTTGGTTTGCGTACTACGTCATCAAAATGTGTTGACTAGACTGGACTTCGATATTTACGCAAAATGCTGTCGCCGGTTGGGGTAGTATTCGATACCAGACTACCGGATGTGATGATTTCTTAGCAACCATTTGGTTACATCCGTTTATTCTTGTCCATTGCTTGGTGCAGTTTGTTTTTCATTAGAACGGTTGTTTTATTTCCATCCAAACACTAAAAATGTCTCAAGTCGATTCTGAAGATATGGAGGAGGAACAGGGGCCTTATTTAGGCGTAAGTAGAACATTTATGTATAGAAAAAACATTGAAAAGTTACAAATAAATTGACATGAATTGAAGTTATTTGAGGTGGTTGCCAATGTTGGGTATTGCATTCCAGGCTTGTTGTTGCATTCCATCCTTGTCATATTGGTTAATGATTGTGTTAACTGAAAGAGCACAATGATATTATTTTCATGGATTCTATCATTCATTGGCATTGCTTTTATAACACCATTGACATTGTTGTTTTATCTGTAGGTGCAGTGCTCGATAAAATAAATGTTCACAATGTGTGACTGTGAGTTTGATATTCAAATTGATTGTCCGCTTAAGACTTAAGTTAACTCAGTTGCCAACTGAGTATTATTATGGTATATGCTTATATTTATCCTCGCCACCAGATAATCCATTATGGACAATGTACCCAGAAGAGTTTTTAGTCATTTTAGTTTTTGGGGGATATCGCATTCATATGATAGACAGAAGGCATCCCAGTTTCAGAAGCATCCCTGGTGTTTTGACATGTGACATGATGTCAGGTGTATAGCACCCATACATGGCATCTGCAAGACTTAACTAATGAATTTAGTCTGCATTGGGACTGTAACCCACAAGCCCGAGATCAGAAGTCTTGAGCTCTAAGTAGGATTTGCTTATTGATATTATTGCAGTCATGTCCCTACATGATGGCTTTATTTAATGCTACAATGCAGTGTTAGAAAAAACTAACCAACTGATTTTTTGACAGGAATATGAGGGAGGCCGAAATGAGAGAGATGAAAGACATGGTCAAGGAAAAGCCACACTGCCAAATGGTGATACATACGAAGGAATGTATGAAAACGGCAAAAGGCACGGACATGGTGTATACAGGTATTCATTTAGTTTGTATTGTTAGATCATGATTCAGGTTTAATATTGAATTCAACTTTTGTTCAAGGTTTCCAATTTTCCTGCCATATAATTATATTGAGGAATACTAGTTTAAGTGCCCCCTCCCATGTGTTGAAGTTGTCCGCAGAATTAGTAAATCATTATGATTATCTTCAGTATTCACACCCCTCGTTTTGAGTATGCTAACAATGTATTAACTCTACCAACTAACTAGACAGACAGACAGACTCTATAGATCAATGTTATAACGACTAACTAGTGAAGTATTTTCTACCAATTACAATTAAAAAAAAGTTTATTTATATTTCAGATTTAAAAATGGTTCTAGATATACTGGAGAATACATAAAAAATAAGAAACATGGCAACGGAACATTCATTTACCCAGATGGCTCAAGATACGAGGGTAAATATTTTTAAAAGTGATTGTCTCTTCAGTTGGAAAGATGTACTTGATTCATTAACAGCTGAAATTAATAAATAAATTCCATGTGTATGATGTTAATTCTTCAAATCATAAATATAATTAAATTTCTATTATTAACTAATGATAAAATGTTGTTTGAGCAAATACAAGCTTAGAGTTAATTTGAGTTGAATAGGTAAATAAATTATTATGTTGATTATAAAGATTTGGACTCTGTTCAATGACACTCTCTGTGATATTAGAAAATTTGAAACTATTTTCCTGAATCTGTAAAATTTAACAGTTTTCCTATTTACCGTACTCTAAACATAATTACTGCAAAAGTTACTTGCCTGAATCAACAATTATGGTCTGTGTGGCTTGTCCCAGACAACTGGACAAGCGCTTATTCACAGACTGTCAATGTTAACTTAAATATGGGGTAACATATATGTATGTAATCATTTATTATATCTCACTTTCATCTATGTTTTACAGGAAGCTGGGTTGATGACCAGAGATGTGGTTTTGGTAAATATTTCTATGTAAATGGTGATACTTATGAAGGCGAATGGCTCAATCATGTCCGACACGGTCAAGGTACTTACACATACGCTGCCACAGGAAGTAAATATGTTGGTACTTGGAACACTGGGAAACGAGACGGCCATGGAGAACTTGTACATGCAAATCATAAATATGTTGGTGTATTTAAAGAGGACAGAGTAAGTTCATATATATCAAAACATCTGCGTTATAACTTGTTTGATTAAACCTTACGCAGGTGTTCAGCATATCTAATATCAGTGTTGAACGGTTGCACCAAATGTGGTTGAGTCTATACAGCATTTGCTGAAATTAAAATCTGTTTGTGAAATGTTATCAATTAAACTAAAATTGTAAGTGACTATAAAAAGACAGTCTTGTAATAATAGTAATGTAAGAAATGTCAATGGTAGCAAATATTACATATTGATATTTTATCGCTTTAGAGAGCTGGTGGAAAGATATATATATATTGTGTTCAACTACCCATTATATCAATTGTGTATGCTGATAGATTTATGTTAGCATGAGTAAAATCTTGTACATAATCATTACTTATAAAATTTAAATTGCTTGCATTAATTTTTAGCCAATGGGAAAAGGAAAATATGTTTTTGACATTGGTTGTGAGCAACATGGTGAATACCTAGGAATTGAACAGGTAATTTGACTCCTTGTTTTTGGTATCTTGCTATTTTAAAACACCACACTTATGCCATCTTATGATCCATACTGTGATACAACAAAGAAAGAGCTACCAGCAAATTTATTTGTCTACATAGTTATATATCAAAAGTCATTGTATTAGCTCCGTCACTAGATACTCATGTATAATGAATATAAGGATAGTTCCAGAGCTACTATGGTTTGTCCTGTGGCCAGATAATCTATAGATGTTTTCTTTCAATAAACTGAAATGATGATGATTGAGTCAGTTTTTGGTGAGACATACTTTTTATCCCAAAGATTAAAAAAAAATGAAAAAAAATCAGATCAATAGATTATTAGACAGTCTTAAGAATATTTCATTCCTTTTAATAGGAGAATAAACTGGTAAGAATCATTTAACTGTCACCCTCGGCCTGATGGCAACAAGTTTTGAAATCTACTGTTACAGTTATCAGGGGCAAAAACGTTCCTGATTTATCCGGAATCCTGATTTATCTATCCTGACAAAGCTACGATTTTTACCCACAATGTTTTTTTAAGAAAATGTCTCAGGTTTGGTCAATTAAATCTGCCCTGAAAGTTTTTCTTAAAACAATTAAAAATGAAACTGAGTTAGATATGAAAACTATGTCGTTGAAGACCTCTTGTTTGACCCAATTACGCTTACGATTTTCACGATTTTTAATTTGGCTCTATTGACACCCTGAGTTATGTCCCTTGTCTGTCTACAGTAAACTAATTCTTATACATGTAATATCATATTACGTACAGGACAAAGAAGAGAAGGGAGAGGAAGATGAAACTCAACTCAATATTATTTCAAAATGGAAGGCAGGTCATACTACAGGTATACATCTAGCATCCGAAGATGAAGAATTAGAAGAATTACCTGTAGAAACTACCGCTACTCCTGCTCCCGAAGGTACATGTAGAACTTTTCTAATTTCATTTTAGATGCAACTGGATTTTTTTGTCTTAGCTAAAAGTCTTTGGTGCTTTCTACTCTTAGTCTAATAATGTTACAAGTGTGCAATATCCAAAAAGATCTAAGAGAATAATGATGAAAAATTCTAACATCTCATACAGCTGGTCTTTTACTAAACTAATTTCAAACACTGACTATCAGGTCTTTGTTTTCTTTTTATCTGAAGTAATTCTTGTGCCATTTGAAAGGAACCTGTAGTGTTTGATTTGATTTAGTGTGAAACTGTCTGCTCTATAAGTCGTCTTAGTTTGACTTATAGTGGCATTATACTCTGATATTGTCAGCTTATCTTGCTGTGTATACATATGTTTATCATTTAAACAGATGACTAACACCATGATTTCATTATGAGTTAAAGGTAAAAGTATTGTAAAACATGTATTCCCTTAATATTTATGTTCCATTATTTTACAAAAATGTGACAGAATAAAATAATCTAATCAGTTATTCTATTTGAACTTTTTCAAAGGGTCCAGGCACGGAATCTTATCTCTATTTTCCATGCCTTGGTGTATCTTGACACATTGAAATTTTCAACTACTGATTTAGAATACAAAATTATCAAAAAATATAGGTGTTATAAATGTTGAATGGCAGACTGTAATTCTCTTTGTATTGATGTGTTTAACTCATAAATGAAAGTCTTCCCTCTAAATGGGATATTTCATTTTGTCTCTACCCGTAATAAGAGATATTTTATAGTATTGTTTCTGAAATTCTTCTGTCACATTTGAGTTATGTATTTATTTTATTTGTTTAAATTATGCTCACATCAAATTTGAACAGAAACCATCTTGTAAAATATATTACCCCTGCCCCTATTTATTCTCTCAGATACAATTGTTTTGATATTTGACCCATGTGTAACCACTTTTTTGCAACTTCCAGTTTTTATGCTACCTACTGGGCATAAAATCAACATGTAAACATGTTGCAAATTTCTTACTCCCATTTTGTAATTTTAGATCATTACAAATCATAGTAGATGAAAGCATGCATGACTATAAATATCACTGTTTTAATTCATCACATTACATTTGATGTTTTATTGTCATTATTTTATGCATGTTTTGTTCATATATTTCTTTTCTTTGCATGTTTTTCGCCTTTGAAAATATTATTGTAAATTTAAAGTGTTTGCAAAAGTGAACATGTCTGTGTGTTAACAAATTTTGAATAAATGTCAGGTACTTAAGTGTTCAGAAATATTATCCGATTTACTTGCAAATTTTATTCAACATATCCACATGATTTAAGTGATTTCATAAGTTTATAAGAAATTTTATGTATACACTTTCAAAGCTACCAAACCATCTTCATGATGTTGAAATGTGTTATTTTTGTGGACACATGTAACATATCTAATTCTTCATATTCAAACAACACATATATGAATTATTTGAATAATTATCCCAGTAACTCTCAAAATGCCAGATCTCGACACTGTGTGACCAACTCATTTTATTACCAGAGTATTTTGTTGATAATGATCTCAACTTGCAAAAATTGAATGAAATGTCATCATAACCCCTGTCATTGGTAACATTGCTAATAGCATTTTTTAATCATACAGATTAATTGCTTAATTTCTAATGCATGTTTATTTTTGTATATTTAGCTGCTCCTGAACAAACTGAAGAACCCGCGGCCCCAGCAACTGAAGGTCAAACCACAGAAGAAAAACCACCATCTCCTGTTCAAGAACAAGCGGGAGAAGCAGAAGGTAATCAAATGGAAGAAACCACTGAGGAACCACCAGCACAACAACAAGCAGATACTGAACAAAATCAGGATTCAGCAGAAAAACCTGAAGCTACTGATGCTGGTGGTGATTAGGACATAGAAAAATAATTGTATCAACCCCCCTGTGATAAATCATATATATTTCTTATCCATTTGACATGACTTACATAATGATATTTGGACAGACTTGAAATTCAGCGTTACTGTGGATCAATTTAAGTTTTTAACTTTTTCTGCCAATGGACTATAAAAATAGGAGATTTTAACGGATTGTTCCGTTTGTGGAGCCTCCGATTCATTTATTTTCTTCGACAAGAATATACCTATTAAGTAGTATTGACTTTTGCCATAGAATGACTATGATGAAATGTGAATGACAATGCCAGCAGCTGTTGTTGTGTCGTGCCTTCAGTCGTTTGTAATGTTTGAGAATATTTATTTGTTCAAGTTTTTTGTGAACTTTAATGAGAATCTTCAAATCATTATTTTCTGTATTTATGTATGCATTTTTTAAAGAAATTCTTGTATAAAATGTTAAAGTAACTTTCTTTGTGTTACATCTTCTTATCCATGTGTGCAGAAGTCGGCGACTATGGTCATAGTCAAGAGATATTGACCTGATCTTCTCGAAACTTTTACTACTTGTCTACTAGTATATATAGCTTGGTGAATTTGACACGAACCTGACCTTATGATTAGCATATTTTAACAGTCGATGTGACGATATCGTGCCTGCAGTTATAACATCAACTTGATGGTTTTTTTTATAGCCAGGAGGTATCCCGTTCAAGACGCACAAGATGTAATACAAACACAAATTTGAAATACTGTTATTGCACAATTTGCTTGCGGAAATTGATATACTCAAAGCAAGAACCTTGTAATATATTCATGCATAAAGGTCAGGTTCATGTCAAATTCGCCAAGCTGTACCTATTAGTCAGTATACATAAGTGGGAAGTATGCTTACATATACAAAGTGTACTACAAACACAAATCTGGATCCATCAATATATTTTCCAATCCCCACAGAATCTGGGTTTAGAACTGATGCAACCAGATGTTGAACTGTCGGCAAATTAAAGAATGTTTACTGTAGACCCATCTCTACCAGATGCTCAGCAATATGAGAAGGGATTTGTGGGGTATTTTACGCATGAAAGATGAGCGTCTCATAAGTCCAAATTGACTGTTCCTTTCAACAGAGGTGTCGCTATAATAACCAAACTTTACATGACAGGCATAGCAACCACAGCCATTGCTTACACTTAACATTCAAATTTCAACAATTTTTCCAATTTAGCCTATTACTGCACATACCATTTTATGAGAAAAGTATTAGTAAGCAAATAATAAACAGAAAATTTGTTGAAATTTGGTGAAAATATTTGATTTCACTCGTGAACACAGACAATTATTTTTTCACTCGTAGCCACTCGTAACATGGAACTACTAACACTCATCAAGTCATTTACCAGTAATTGTAAACAGACTTTTTAAGCTAAAATTCCGCTTTCTAAACAAACAATAACAAACAATTATATGATAACATTTTATTTTAAAATTTCAACATGACATGGTGCATCTTAGGAATCAGTGTCATATACACCAACAAATGCTAAACAAGTTAGTACACATAAAGCTATATCATCAATTTAATATGAAAAATATTCTCAATATCACAATTTAGGAGCAATAATAGCACATGTAATAACAAATTGTACACAACACATTAGGCACATGACACTTCTTCATTATATCACTGTAATTCTTTTTTATCACATAACCAGTGGTCCAGCAGTGCTGTAAAGCATCGCAAAAATATCATTCAGCACTCCCAGACCATTACATAAATATTTAAATTACCCATGCATTGAATCGGCTCATGACGTCAGGATGATAGTCAAAACAAAACGATGTTGGTGCACTCGCTGTATCGTTAAATTTTTAATGAAACCTATGTAGAGCACATTATCATTTTGAACAATACATGTATTTAGGGTCCTCTGGGGTTATGTTATAAATAGAATGTTGCAGTAGTGCTCATTACATACAAGTTGTATACTTTATATAATGCACCAAGTTTAAACAATGGCAATTTACCACAAACTCGCATGAAACTGTACAATCTCATTCAGAAATAGGTCACTTTATAGTGCGCCCAGGATAATGTGATGTTTACAAACATTGACCCGATTTGTCTACTGTTGCCAAATTTGTTACTTAAATAAACATGTATGGTCAATTATATGCTACAATAACACATGCATGCTTGATTTTTACACCTACGTGGCCTATTTCAAATTTTCCCGCCTTTCTTGTTATCCTGGGCACACTTTAACTATCAACAGTTTCTATACTTCAGCAACAAAAATGAGCAATAAAAGAGTAAGTCCCTCGCAAAACATTTATTACCATAATTATACAGTGCATGGAAAAACACAATTCATTCATAACTGATATTGAATTATTAAAACTCACAGAATCACAATAATCTACCAAATTTGAATGTCTTGTATAGCCCATAGGATTTTGCATTGTTTTGAAGATTGAAAAATATACATCAGATTCATCACATAAACAGTAAAATAGAAGAACAGAAATTTGTTCTTTCAGGGGTCTTACAATTCTGGATTAATCTGGATTTTCTGCATGAGACATACCTACCTTTTCAGCACCGAATAAAAAATCAAATAATTGACAAAGATATGGTCATTTGAAAACAATAATTGGAATTTCCATGACAAAACAATGTTTGAAACCTTGATAAGGCGTAGGATGCGTGCTAATGGAACCCAAAACAGACTTGTGACTTGTTAAATTCAGGATTGGACATTATGCTTCAGTAGAACCCCTGACTTTTAAGCAGCATATTAAGCAAAACGATCGATTAGAGTGAAAATTTGTTATTGCCGAATGCTGAGCATAGCCTTTATTTGCCAGTCAGCTTTATACTGAAATATGGCAGGCATATATATGTGCCTACACTGGATTTGAATCTAGATTGCCACTAACCACTTAGCTACGGGGCCTTGTTCTATTAGCATAGCAGTATATCATTACAAAATGTGTAAGACATAACATCATTACATGTAAACTATAACATAATGAGATCATTAATACATTGAATGAGGAGATCTCGTTTTTGGGGAATGATTTGGTTAACAGTACTCGGGTAAATGGTGCTTGTAGGATGAAAGCAATAAATGCATGCAGTTTAAAACAATTAAAGCTACCTTATACATTGGTGGCGCTGGATACCATCAGGAATGAAGTGTTGAGAGTGATGGATGATGGGTAAAATGGTATGATAATGGAAACTTAACTATTAAAGCTATCAAAAGCTGTAAAAACAACAAACTAGCCCCTTTGTTATGTCCTTTGCTCGGAATTAGATAACTGGTAGGTTTATAAAGGTAAGTTCAATCCCTCAAGGGGGTCCAGTACATAATTTATCAATCTATCACTGTTTTGTTGTTAACTAGAAATGTGCTCATCAACATGAGTGCCCCCATTGGAGTATATGGTAAAAGTAACAAAGGGCCATAACTCTGGTAAAAACTGACCAGGAAAAATGTCATCCTTTACAGTCAGCTATACGTTACAGTTGTTAATCTGTGAAAGTTTGAAGAAATTTTACCCAAAAGTTTGTGAGGAGTTCAACACACAAGATTTTTGTTACATATGGACGGACGGACAGCACAAAGGCTATATGAGAGGACACAACAAAAGCTACAGTGTTATTTACATTTGGAGGTGGTTCTTTAACACATACTGTATAGCGGGTATATTTCGCGGGGGTTTAATTTTCGCTATAATCGCGGTCAACATCGAATGCGCGAAATCTAAACCCCGCGAAAATATCACCAAAAATATACAAATTTTACAAAGGGAGTCGAAGCACATGGATATTTGTAAGGAACGTGTTTAAATCTCTATGCATGCATATCAATATCGTTTGAAGGTTGAATTGTAAGCCGTTTCATCACACTTTCAATTTCAATAACAGTTTTGTTTGCGGAACGTGTAAATGTTTGCCGAAATAATGATTTGTTTGTAAATAGATCTACATATTTTTCTTATGTTAGCAGTTAATGATCAGTATGTTTGGTTTATTGCGTTTTTTTATCCTCACCACCGGATAATCCTTCTGGACGAGGCCTCCGGAAGACTTTTAGTCTTGGCGGATAGTGCATTATACAGAAGATGCCCTAATTCCAAAAGCATTCCTGGTTCTTTTTGCATGCCATATTTATAGCACCCATACATGGGACCTCGGTTTAAAGACTAACAGTAATTTTAGATGGCCAGTCCGGGATTCGAACCCACAACCCCGAGATCAGTAGTGACTATTATACTCGTACTCTAACGTTTACCACCCTTCCATGTTTACCAACAAGGTTTTAATTTCGCGGTCAAGGCCGTTAGCGCGAAATCAAGACACCGTGAATTCAAAAGGATCCAATTAACGCGAAAATTGGACACCGTGAAATATACCCGCTATACAGCTTGTCTGATTCACACAATTCAACATATTACATAAAGCATAAAAGAGACAAAATACATTCATGAAAGATTGTGACAAACAGATTCAATGAATTTGGCATAACTTGGCCTGAACAATCTACAAAGGCTTGGATGAAAAATGTGAAATTGTAACAAGAGATGGTTGCAAAACATGTATGCCCCCATGGCAACCAAAAAGTCAGAAATGGTAAAGGTCACAGTGACCTTGACCTTCTGACCTCAAAATCAAAAGGGAACATCTATTGATGCTGGCAAAATCTCTATGTAAAGTTTGGAGATCCTAGGACAAAGCATTCTCAAGTTATTAAACGGAAACCATTGGGTTGACCGACATGAGCAAAGCAATATACCCCTAATCAAAGATGGTGCATAATAAAAATATACAAGCTTTCAAACAAACTTCAATCAACAAATAAGCATAAAAATTTACATCAAACAAGTTAGTATGACAGTATCAAATCACATTCTAATCCTAACAATTATATCTAAGCTCTGTCATAAACTTCTGAATAATTATACATTTTACACTTGTATTGGCAGGACATATAGGTTTGTGACAGGTCTGATCTATATAACATGTATGGAAGTTTTATGACACATTTAAAAACACATAACACATTAAACACTTTTCCAAACCACACATAACATACGTGGGTTGTTCATTTAATTCCCGGACGATCAATATTGCTAAAAACGCATTGGACGGATATTAATGAAAATGCACACAAGTACATTCAGATCATTCCTTTATTCACATACAAAATTTCAACTCGATACAATAAAGGGTTTTCATAATATCAGCGTTTTAGTTAGTTCATGTAACGTTAGTCGGCCCAAGTCGACGTCAAAAATGGCGACGTTACGCCGTTTTCGCATCTGAAACGCTACTTTTTTGCATCATTTAATCATCATTTAGGGGTCAAGAAAATACCCGAACACATATGTTCGCCATGTTAAGAGTTCAGTAGTGATGTAATATGTTATAACTACGGTTAAATCTCAAGTAGCTGCAATTTATACGGCAGTTATTATTCTATTCGTGTCTACCGCCCAACAGGCCTTCAATCTACGTTTTTTTCTGTTGATGAATTCAGATTTGCCCAGCCTATGATCATCATGTTGTGATGCCATGTCATCGTAGAATGGTTTATTTCAAATATAAAAAACGGTCTGCATTTACGATAATCGTCTAAAGGGTTTTTCTATAAGAGAGACTTGCGTTTTACAGGTGTATACGGCCAACATTTTCATAAAATTATTTCACTACCCGTTTTCCCTAAACAAATCCTAGTTTATTGCGATATTCACAGCAGCACGCTCTTGTCATTATGACGTACAATGTTATATGAAATTGACATCAAATGTTATATGACACGACCTAGATGCCTACATAGTGTTGTCTGACGTTTTCTGCTTAAAATATGCGATAATACCACGACCCCTACCAAATTTACACTCTACATACCGCTTCAAAATTGGGTTGGGCCGGATAGTCGTTTGCGGGGTTACTGTAGTAACCATAGTTTGTGTTCGGTTGGATAAAATTATTTCATGTTTTGTCAAATAACCCAGTTGGTAACTAAGTCTTATGAAACGAAATTTTACTACAATTGTATGTTCCAATCGAGCGCTATGGCGATCGTCCGGGAATTAAATGAACAACCCTCGTATGTGTTACTGAATCTTATTCAAAACTACTCCTAATACAACAAGACTTACTGTAAAATTGTTTAATTTCGATGGGACGAAATTTCATAGTTTTGGAAAAAAGACCATTTCAATGGATCCTAAATTCGTGGATTTTGCATTTTAGGTAATTAATACAAGGGCCAAAATTAGTGTTTCACAGGATTTAATTTCGTGGTTAAAGGTGGACCATGAAGTCCATAAAATGTAATCCCCCACGAAAATTTAGTGACTTTACAGTATTTCAAACCACACAAAACAAATCAAACTTTCATACCAAACCCCATGTGACTCATAACATCCTATTCCAAACTACACATAACACATCAAACCCTCATTTTTTAATCTTTTATCACAACAAAATTAATTCTCATACTACATGTGTTTTGCAATGATTCTTTGATATACAATTTGAGTAAGAAGTGTTTGATATTCCGTGATTAACAGTGAATTATAGTAATATCCATACATAACACATAATTATTGTAGCTCATAATAGTAAAAACACAGAATAGTCAGTGTTTCAAACAAAGAGTATTGCTCAAGAAATAGCAAATTAAGCTTTACTGCAGAGCAGAAGAAAAATATAATATGATAAGTGGCAAAACACGTGATCAAATTTTACCATAACAATGTCAAAACAATTCAGAACTTTGCAGATCTAATAATATGTTATACTTATTACATACCCACCAGCTTCTCAGATATTTAAAGTAATGCAGGCATAACCAGACTTAAACACGGACAGGAAGGGTGAACAATTCTACAGTCAATTTCAAATTAAAATATTGTAGGTTCCTGCATATTTAAAAACGGATGTAAAGGTATTAAAATTGCACTGCTAACCTCCCCCCCCAAATGAATAAAACAAATATTTAAAAGTGTTCCGCTGGCTAAGATCTTTTTCAAATTTGAATTAGATCTACCTTCCATTATACATTCCTGTATACAGTTAAGTCAAACTTTCCTTAAGTCAAAGTATTCCAAAACTCACATTTTTGTTCCTTCATTCAATGAAGTTCAAATAACCAAAATGGCCTCCACATATTTTTTCTCCTCGGCCAGACAAAGTTGAAGACAATAAAGTCCTCTGTATCAGGAAAGACCAACACAAAACATAGAATTTCTCATTGATTGAGGACAGTATTTAGGCAGTAGAAGGAACAGTAACTGTGTATTCCTGTCGGAATGGATTGTTTCTATTGTCACCCTTGTCTCTACTCCCCTTGATAAACAACAGCAGGGGATGTATGAGTGTTACTGCTTGTAGAACTAACAATAATATATTCACCTGAAATGTAGAAAACATAGTCCATTGATTATATTACTTTAAACAAATGCCGAGCATAGCCTTTATTTGCCAGTCGGGTTTCTGCTGAATATGGCAGGCATATGAGTGCCTCCACCCGGATTTGAGACTGGTCTCCAGATTAGGCAACAAGCGTGCTAACCACTGAGCTACAGAGGCACCATACTTATATTTCAACTGATATGAACAATATAAGAAAGATATGCATGGTGGTGAGGCTTAATGTGCCAAATATCAATATTTGGCCCTTTTCCGGTGTGCCAAAATGTATATCAACTTATCAAGGCTATATGCGGTCATTTTGCTAGTGACATGCCGAGCATAGCCTTTATTTGCTTTATTTCTACTGAAACATGGCAGGCATATATGTACCTCCACCAGGATTTGAGTTGCCAGTTTAGACGGCACGCACACTTACCACTGAGCTACGGAAACACATGCCCGTATAATGTACACAAACTTTTGACGTCATTAGCGTGCTTGGATAAAAGTTACGTTCAGGCTATTTGGAAATTTTAAATAGCTCTTAATTAATTGATAACATAGATCTTGTTTGGAAAAAATCAGTGGAGTTGAAGTGTGTCTATGGGACATGAATGCCCCCATAGGGGTATAAAGTAAAAGCAACATAGGGCCATAACCCTAGTATGAATTGACCCGGCAAAAACATCATCTTTTATGGTCACTTTAAATTAAGGTCGTTAATCTGTGAAAGTTTGAAATTCCGATCAACGGTTTGTGAAATTGTCAACACATTTGATTTCCGTTACGACCAGACATACCGACAGCACTAATGCTTTATATGCCCCCACTTATAAATAAGCGAAGGGACACAACAAACATTATAACTGATTGACTTACGTGCATGTACGACCCTTCATAAGCATCATACCATGTAAACAATGGATACTGTATTAAACCAGCGACGCCTGCCGACACCTGAAGCATGCCAAACATTACACCAAAATATTCCGCCGGAAACCTGAAAAATGTACAATGAACCTGTGGTAACTTATACACTAACACACACAGGTAACTGTATCATTAATTATAATGAAAAAAAACACGAAATTTTTCGTTTTGTTGTAACGGTAGTCTTTATCAATGATACAGTTACCTGTGCTAACACCATACTTATTATCAGACACTAAAATATTTTTTATTATAGTTTTGTTTATTAATTTTGTTCAGATCAGATTGATCAATTTTCAGTGGTTCACGATGGTCAGTTGATTAACCAATTTTCCTGGAATATTAATTCTCTTTCAACCTTCATATATTTTCGTCCATAACATACGATAGTCTGTGGATTTGACTAACCACTGATTCAGAAGGATGGGAATCAACCAGTTTAATTAGCTCGTCAGCAAGCAACTTACACTTTACTTCTCCATAAGCTGATATGTCACACAGAAGATCTGCCCAACCTAGTATTTGAACCCAGGGGTGGTATTCACAAAGCATTGTAAGGGAAAACTTTGACTTTTCACAAAATCTTTAAATTTCCTTAAGTGTGCCAGCTAAACAGGATAATCAAGATTATCAACATTTTACAACTTTTAGAAGCTTCATGCAAAGTGCTACAATAATCACAAACAAAAAATGGGTTATACTTATGCAAATAAGTGCATCTCTTATTTTACTTAAGATAAAATACTTTAATTTCCCCATTAGTTGCTTCGTGAATACCAGTCCTGATCACTTGAGGGACAAGCAAGTGCTCAATTTGTGCTAAGCCTAAAACGATGGACAATCATCTCTATTTGTACAGTGAATGAAAACAAACAAGGGTAAACACATAAACCAATACTCTGTACCAGAGGTCATTCAAACAATGTTAGATTGTGAATTTTCTTGGCTAGTGTTCCCCTTGGAAAATAACATCCATTTTCCCCAAAATGTCATTAAATGGCATACATTCCCCCATGGTTCCTATATTGATAAAAGCAACTTTTTGGTATGACTGTTTTTAAGTCAAACAGTACATTTTTAAACTGGCCAAGGTCTTTGCTATATCAGTTGAGTATAATCAGTACAAAAAGTCAATTATGAACAAATCATTATTCAAGACAATCTTTTTAATAATTCCCATTTTGCGAATTTTCGCACTAAATTTTCTAAAATTTATAGGCACAGGCGGTTTAACTTCTTTTTTTAAGAAAAATCGCAGACGAATACTTACGCATCCCCAACGAAAGCTACAGCCACAGTAAACAATGAAGAACGGAAGAATGTGAAAAACACAAATGCCATGTACGCAGCTATCTCATGTTGAATGTAACAACATACTGTTGTACCAGCAGAGAAAAACACCACCAACACCATTGGCAATACCACAGGTATATACACACGTCGTATCTCACTCGAATCTAAATAACACAAAACAAAAACAGAACACAAGTTAGAAACAGTGAAATTCATAGGTTGCACATTGTTATATACCGGTAATGATTATTAATTTTTTGGAAGACTATTAATTATGATTGAATAAAGTATCATAAATATAAAGTAATACAAATATTCTGTTAGTGTAATCAACTTAATTGAAATGTAATACTTATCAATGAAGAAGGCATTATTTGTGATTGAAAAACACAACTTTTTGAAGCATCAATGATTCTTAAAGATACTTAGCTCAGAGACAAAATTAATCAATTTCTCAACACAGGCATCTTTCAACCACCCTTTTTAAACAGAAAATATTCTGACCTGATGAAGGCAAGCAGTTTTTGTCAAAATTATGCCGAATTTGTCACGTAAACAGGCAACTGTTTGCTGAATTTTTGTACCTGACTTAAATATGACTGCATAATTCCCTAAAAAATCCTATATCAATTTTCGAAGAAAACGGTCTGCAATCTACACTGCCTATGAAGGCATTAAAACATCTACATAAAATCCATTATTTATGAACAACTAGAGCTGTTGCCATTCGGTAGACTAATATATCCCCTGCTGGCAACATGCCATAATGCTGGCAAGAATTATCTCAGCGCTAATTCTTTTCTTCATGCACATCTACATGTAAATGTTGTTCATGCGTGAAAGTTTGATTAAAATCCTGCAAAATTGTTGGAGGGGGGTGCATTCACAGGAGTCTGCCTACTGCGGACAGACAGTCAGACAGACAAGCTGAAAAAAGTATACCCCCTTACAACTTCCTGACCACTTCAATACAGACAAAAATTGAATATGAATGCAGATACGGAAAACATAATGTAGGGTTTCAAATACCAAGCTGTGTGTGACTAGCTTCGGGGCTTGTACTCCCGTGTTGAACCTGAGATAAAATGCATGGCATGCATATTCTCATCTCCAAATACATAATTATAGTGTTACATGTAAAATCATTTCATTTCGATGGGACAAAATTTCGTGGTTTTGGTAAAAAAGACAATTTTTATGGGATGTTAATTCATGGATTTTGCATTTCAGGTAATAAATACAAGGATCAAAAATAGTGTTCGATGGGATTTAATTTCGTGGTAGAAGGTGAACCACGAAATCCACGAAATTTAATTCCCCATGAAAATTAATTATTTTACAGTGCATGTATATAGTTTCAACATTATTTTCTTGCCTACCAAGTGTGCATTATGATACTATATTATCATAAAGAAAAGAAAGTGAAACTATAGCCACTCAACAGTAAACACTGGACAGTGCCTCATATTATATCAACTTCTGATTCTCCAATCATAATTTAGACAATAGAAGATCTTAATTATTTACCAAACCAAATGCAGATAAAGATGTCCATTTTACAAATGACAAATCCAATGAGTATGGCGTATTATCTAAATTCTTTATAGCAATTTTGCTGAGATAATTTTTAATAAGATTGAACTATTATTCATTTGTAGTATAACATAAAATAATTTTCTCAACTTGCATTGAAATGAAATTTCTGTATTGCAGGAAAGTAGACAAGAAACACAATTTTGTGAGTTACAGTACTGTTCAGCAACTACTTTGCTAAATCATACAAATTTTTGGGTGGTCGAAAAGTATGACTGTTGAATCTTGTATTCATGAATACTAGCTAACAGAAGCTGAACAGTGCATGAAATCATTAAACTGTAAAATCATTTGGACATAAACATAAAAATTTGTTAATTTTAAAATAAAAAGCAATTTGGTTGGAATGATCGTAAAAGTCTTAAATTTAGAATTCTAAGAGAAAATTTTTAGGCAAATGATTTAGGAATTAATCAAGGATGCAAATCGAGGGGTCAGTGCAAAACTATGGTACATTTCTCTATAAATTGATATAGTTACCACAGTTTTGCACCAAACCCTTGAAATGCATTTGATGGTAAAACTGTTGTTACAGTAATGTTTCATCCACAAGAATTTATCTCCAATGATTGTACAGTAACACTTGTCACCATGTGTTATAATATTGTTGCTCAATCAACAGTGTATTTTATAGTATCAATTGACACTACGCCAGTTGTCAATCAATACCCTTTAAATCAATTTGAACGGTATATTATGATCACATGGTCCAATGGATTAACTTGAAAACCTTTGTCAAGCAGTCTTCGACAAACAATCATGTGGAGCGATCTCTGCTCTGGCGTAATGTCAATTAGAAGGCTGAATCAACTGTCTTATTTAATTGGAGAATAAGGATAGCCAATCATATAGCCTGTTACAGACCAAGAGTTTAAGGTGTAATCTGAATTGGTATTTATATAGCAGCTTAGTGGCAAAACGTGAAACTTTTTTTTTTAAATCATGAAATTTCTGTCAGAGTATTAGCCTTACAATACAAGCCCTCATCTACTGGGTGACAGTCATGAAGGTGCTTTACTATGGTAAACATAAGCAAGCCAAGTTGGGTTATTCTTGTTACTATGGATAAGCCCATATATCGCTGGCATAGAATGAGAGGGTCGTAAGAACAAAATCGATATTTTGAGAAAACAAGAAAATTACTCTTAATAAGCTGTTTCAACCACAGTTTGGACAACATGACAAGTTACGATTTTCATATAAAATAAGCTCATAAGAAACACCTTGTGATGATGATTTGAAATATGTATCGGTCTTAAAAGGTCAGTAGTACTGAGTAGTTCTTCCAACCTTCTCATTCTAAGCCAGTAATATGCTAGTTTAAATAAGACTAAGGTGAACATTTGAGAGAGTAAGAAACTGTATATCCCCATAGAATCTGGTTACATGTAAAAGAATGGTATATATGAATGAACAATGACCTTGAATAATCAATGACCTTGAAGAATCAATGACCTTGAAGTATCAACAACCTTGAAGGATCAATAACCTTGAAGAATCAATGACCTTGAAGTTTCAATGACCTTCAAGTATCAATGACCTTGAAGTATGACTTACCATGACCTCTGAACTTGGTAACATATTAAAACCTAGCAAGTCAATGACAGAGTAATAAATATAATTACAGAAACAAATAAATATTCTAGAAAACTCATATAACAATAACATACCTATATAACGCTTCCTTAGGTAATCATATATAAAACCGGTGAATAATGCCGTACCAATAGCCCCCATTGTCATATAGGAGAATGTACCCAACATATGACCAACTGAAACATAAAGTAACAAGAAATGTGGACATTCTATGGCACTATGGTCCATAAATCTGATAATGTAGGCATTCAGCACAAACTGAACAATGCAATGTGATTTTCATGACTCGGGGCTGTTTTTGTTATATATTAGGGGCCTTTGCGCAATTTCTAAATTTCCCCGACTTATCAAAAAAAAAATCCCTGACCGTGGGAACCCTGTTTAATGGAAAAGCATCTTATAAACATTGTATAAGATAATTTTGTGCAAACATTTATGAGAGGATGGTATATACCTAAGTAAATTCATTTGTTTGCATGTTAATGAATATCATTGATTAAAATTGCTGGGTTTAAAAGCCTACATAGCTCAGTGGTTAGACTTGTGTGCTTGCCATCTAATCTGGCAGCCCAAGTTCAAATCCGGGTGGAGGCACTCATATAAATGCCTGCCATATTTCAGCAGAAAGCAGACTGGAAAATAAGGGCTGTGCTCGGCAAAAAAACATTTTTTAGACTTTCATCAACATTCAGTATGTTTGGAATGCATTATAATTATGTAATCAGTAAATCACCCTAATGTATATACCTTTAACTTCATTGTGGTCAAAAATCTTGGATAACCAAATATTGAGCTGTCCAATAAATGTCACAAATCTCAGCGCATGAATAAACAACCAGGAAAGATGTAAGATAAATGTCACTGTGAGTATAGATGAACATAGACTTGACCTCTGCTTGTCTGAAGAATTACTCAAATCTGAAACATATAATAAAGAACAAGAGGGCCATGATGGCCCAATATCGCTCACCTGATTATAAACCCTGTACCCCGAGTGGGGCCAATTTTGACCCCAGGGGCATAATTTGAACAATCTTGGTAGAGGACCACTAGATGATGCTACATACCAAATATCAAAGCTCTATGCAGTGTAGTTTTAGACAAGAAGATTTTTATATGTTATCCCTGTATAAGTTTATGTAAAACGGTGACCCCCGGCCTGGGCCAATTTTGACCCAAGGGGCATAATTTGCACAATCTTGGTAGGGGACCACTAGATGATGCTACATACCAAATATCAAAGCTCTTAGGCATTGTAGTTTTAGACAAAAATATTTTTTATGTTTTCTCTATATAAGTCTAAGTAAAATGGTGACCCCCAGGGTGGGGCCAATTTTGACCCCAGGGACATAATTTGAACAATCTTTGTAGAAGACCTCTAGCTGAGTCTACATACCAAATATGAAAGCCCTGGGCCAAGCTGTTTCGGAGAAGAAAAATTTTTTAAGGTTTCCCTTATATAACTCTATGTAAAACTAAGGGCCCCCCGGGGCGTGGCCAATTTTGACCCCAGGGACATAATTTGAACATCTTTGTAGAGGACCTCTAGCTGAGTCTACATACCAAATATGAAAGCCCTGGGCCAAGCGGTTTCGGAGAAGAAGATTTTTTAAGGTTTCCCCTATATAACTCTATGTAAAACTAAGGGCCACTGGGGCGGGGCCAATTTTGATCCCAGGGACATAATTTGACCAATCTTTGTAGAGGACCTCTAGTTGAGTCTACATACCAAATATGAAAGCCCTGGGCTAAGCGGTTTCGGAGAAGAAGAATTTTTTAAGGTTTCCCCTATATAACTCTATGTAAAACTAAGGGCCCCCGGGGCGTGGCCAATTTTGACCCCCAGGGACATAATTTGAACAATCTTTGTAGAAGACCTCTAGCTGAGTCTACATACCAAATATGAAAGCCCTGGGCCAAGCGGTTTCGGAGAAGAAGATTTTTTAAGGTTTCCCCTATATAACTCTATGTAAAACTAAGGGCCCCCGGGCGGGGCCAATTTTGACCCCAGGGACATAATTTGAACAATCTTTGTAGAGGACCTCTAGCTGAGTCTACATACCAAATATGAAAGCCCTTGGCCAAGCGGTTTCGGAGAAGAAGATTTTTTAAGGTTTTCCCTATATAACTCTATGTAAAACTAAGGGCCCCCGGGGCGGGGCCATTTTTGACCCCAGGGACATAATTTGAACAGTCTTTGTAGAGGACCTCTAGCTGAGTCTACATACCAAATATGAAAGCCCTGGGTCAAGCGGTTTCGGAGAAGAAGATTTTTTAAGGTGTCCCCTATATAACTCTATGTAAAACTAAGGGCCCCCGGGCGGGGCCAATTTTGACCCCAGGGACATAATTTTAACAATCTTTGTAGAGGACCCCAAGGTGATGCTACATACCAAATATGAAAGCTCTAGGTCTTACGGTTTCAGAGAAGAAGATTTTTGAAGTTTCCTTTTTGAAAATCTATTTTTAGCCTGTGTGACCTAGTTATGCAACGGACTGGAATCTTTTTAACAACTTTGGTTGAGGTCCACCCAAGGAACATTCCTGTTAAGTTTTATTAAATTTGGCCAAGCGGTTTAGGAGGAGAAGTCGTTTGAAGAAATTGTTGACGGACGCACGACGCACGCCGCACGCCGCACGACGGACGACGGACATCTCGGTATGACAAAACCTCACCCTGACCACAATGTGGTCAGGTGAGCTAAAAAGTAATTAGGAATTGCAAGCAATACAGAAGTCCCCTACCTGGTATTCAGTGTTTCTGTTATCATGGCAACCACAATTTTGTTGCAATCAAAAACAAATTAGACGTGCATAATCGCATTTTATCACATAACCTGGGAGTGCATTAAAGCCGTGCCGAAAATATCGTAATGCACTCCCAGCCCATTCATTAAACATCTAAATTAGCTTGACGTTGATTGGTTGGTTGGATCAGGATGACGTAACATAAGCCAATCCGTGCCTTGCATCGACCCGTGAAGTCAATATAATACCAACATCGGCATGACGTCACGCGCATTGTAACGCTAAATTTTGAATGAAATCTATGTAGTGCACATCAGCCTTTTGAACGTAAACGAGCTTTCTCTAAGGTTATATGATAAATAGAATCTTACATTCGTGCTAATTACATACGAGTTTTATTAAACTTGTCGACAAAAACAATAAGACACTCGGCAAAGCCTTGTGTCATATAGTTTTGTCGACGAGTTAAATAAAACTTGCATGTAATTAGCACTCATGCAAGATCCTCTATATGTGTCCCTTTCCACATATGAAGTTTCGTAAACCTAGCTTGAAAACTGTATGAGCCATGGCAGGATTCATTTTTTATTGACTGACAGACGGCAAACCTTTAGTCCCATCTGGTCTCAGTTATAGGTGACCTACCTGATTTAGTCAGATCGTCTGTGAGATTTTTAAGTATGACATCAGGCTCTGCACCGTGATCTAGAGGTTTCAGTGGGACCTACCTAATTTAGTCAGATTCTCTGTGGGAGGTTTAAGTATGACATCAGGCTCTGCACCATGATCTAGAGGTTTCAGTGGGACCTACCTAATTTAGACAGATCCTCTGTGGGAGGTTTAAGTATGACATCAGGCTCTGCACCGTGATCTAGAGGTTTCAGTGGGACCTACCTAATTTAGTCAGATCCTCTATGGGAGGTTTAAGTATGACATCAGGCTCTGCACCATGATCTAGAGGTTTCAGTGGGACCTACCTAATGTAGTCAGATCCTCTGTGGGAGGTTTAAGTATGACATCAGGCTCTGCACCGTGATCTAGAGGTTTCAGTGGGACCTACCTAATTTAGTCAGATCCTCTGTGGGAGGTTTAAGTATGACATCAGGCTCTGCACCGTGATCTAGAGGTTTCAGTGGAACCTACCTAATTTAGTCAGATCCTCTGTGGGAGGTTTAAGTATGACATCAGGCTCTGCACCGTGATCTAGAGGTTTCAGTGGGACCTACCTAATTTAGTCAGATCCTCTGTGGGAGGTTTAAGTATGACCTCAGGCTCTGCACCATGATCTAGAGGTTTCAGTGGGACCTACCTAATTTAGTCAGATCCTCTGTGGGAGGTTTAAGTGTGACATCAGGCTCTGCACCGTGATCTAGAGGTTTCAGTGGGACCTACCTAATTTAGTCAGATCCTCTGTGGGAGGTTTAAGTGTGACATCAGGCTCTGCACCATAAACTAGGTGTTTCAGTGGGACCTACCTAATTTAGTCAGATCCTCTGTGGGAGGTTTAAGTATGACATCAGCCTCTGCACCATTATCTAGAGAGGTTTCAGTTATTTGCATCTTCTCTTTCTCCTCTTCCTCTCCTTCTTCTACTTCCTTCTTATTCTTCTTCTTCTCAGCCTGTGTAATATAACACACACAATTAATTATGGGATACTGTAACATTGTTTATTTATGGGAGTGAGGTACATAACAATAGCAATGGGCATCTTCGTCAGAAAATCATATTTCCAACACTTATGTACTTGTTGAAGAGAAGTCCATAACAAACAGCTAAATCATTCTGGGGTCATTATTCTGTTGAAATATTGGTTATTATTGTATGACTTTGACAATGTAAGGGGTTTAATATGGTAAACGAGTATGTTAAGTGTAAAAGCAATACTGTAAAATTGTTAATTTTTATGGGGAATAAAAATTTCGTGGAATTCGTGGTTCACCTCAACCACGAACTTTAATCCAAAGCACATTAATTTCGACACTTGTTTTATTACCTTAAGTACAAAATCCACGAATTCAAGTCCCCACCAAATTGTCTATTTTACCAAAACCACGAAGTTTTCGTCCCAACGAAATTAAATGATTTTACAGTACCTTGAACGACTTCTGAAATATTTGAGTGTCAACAACTTGAAAGTCTTGGTCAATATTCTGGACATAAACAAACAAGAGGGCCATGATGGCCCAATATCGCTCACCTGATTATAAACCCTGCACAATTTTCACCCAAAGGAATAATTTGAACATCTTGGTAGAAAATCACAAGATGATGCTACATACCAATTATCAAAACTCTAGGCAGTGTAGTTTTAGGCAAGAAGATATTAATATGTTTTCCCTATATAAGTCTATGTAAAACGGTGACCCCCCGAGTGGGGCCAATTTTGACCCCAGGGGCATAATTTGAAAATTCTTGGTAGAACACCACTAGATGATGCTACATACCAAATATCAAAGCTCTATGCAGTGTAGTTTTAGACAAGAAGATTTTTATATGTTTTCCCTATATAAGTCTATGTAAAACGGTGACCCCCGGGGCTGGGCCAATTTTGACCCCAGGGGCATAATTTGCACAATCTTGGTAGGGGATCACTAGATGATGCTACATACCAAATATCAAAGCTCTTAGGCATTGTAGTTTTAGACAAGAAGATTTTTATATGTTTTCCCTATATAAGTCTAAGTAAAATGGTGACCCCCAGGGTGGGGCCAATTTTGACCCGAGGGGAATAATTTGAACAAACTTTGAAGAGGACCTCTAGCTGAGTCTACATACCAAATATGAAACAGGGTGGCCACAGAAAATGAAGAATGAAATTCCCTGATTATTCCCTGATTATTCCCTAACCAAAAGGTTATTTTCCATGATGTGTGCGTTGTTTGCGACCATGGTTTAGTCAAGGCTGTTTTATTATTTAACATAAAACCTAAAGGCAATAATGGATATGGTGCAAACTTTATCTTACTATTTCTTTTTGATGCTACCTGAAAAGGTGTTTATTTAGATTAAACTTATTTTGCGAGCGAAGCGAGCTGAAAATTAACATATCATACTTTTTCACCAAAACAAACGGCAAATAATCAATTTCAAGACTATAATCAATTTCAAGACTATTTGATTTCTCCAATTTTGTTAAATTCCCTGATAATTCCCTGATTTTTGCCAAATTTTGAAATTCCCTGATTTTTCCCTGCAGGGAATTTATTTTGGGCATTTTCCCTGTTTTCCCTGTTTTCCAGAGTCTGTGGCCACCCTGTGAAAGCCCTGGGCCAAGCAATTTCGGAGAAGAAGATTTTTTAAGGTTTTCTCTATATAACTCTATGTAAAACTAAGGGCCCCGGGGCGGGGCCAATTTTGACCCCAGGGACATAATTTGAACAATCTTTGTAGAGACCTTTAGCTGAGTCTACATACCAAATATGAACGCCCTGGGCCAAGCAATTTCGGAGAAGAAGATTTTTTAAAGTTTTCTCTATATAACTCTATGTAAAACTAAGGGCCCCCGTGGCGGGGCCAATTTTGACCCCAGGGGCATAATTTGAACAATCTTTGTAGAGGACCTCTAGCTGAGTCTACATACCAAATATGAAAGCCCTTAGCCAAGCGGTTTCGGAGAAGAAGATTTTTAAAGGTTTCCCCTATATAACTCTATGTAAAACTAAGGGCCCCCGGGGCGGGGCCAATTTTGACCCCAGGGACATAATTTGAACAATCTTTGTAGAGAACCTCCAGCTGAGTCTACATACCAAATATGAAAGCCCTGGGCCAAGCGGTTTCGGAGACGAAGATTTTTTAAGGTTTCCCCTATATAACTCTATGTAAAACTAAGGGCCCCCGGGCGAGGCCAATTTTGACCCGAGGGACATAATTTTAACAATATTTGTAGAGGACCCCAAGGTGATGCTACATACCAAATATGAAAGCTCTAGGCCTTACGGTTTCAGAGAAGAAGATTTTTGAAGTTTCCTTTTTGAAAATCTATTTTTAGCCTGTGTGACCTAGTTATGCGACAGACTGGAATTTTTTTAACAACTTTGGTACAGGTCCACCCAAGGAACATTCCTGTTAAGTTTTATCAAATTTGGCCAAGCGGTTAAGGAGGAGAAGTCGTTTGAAGAAATTGTTGACGGACGCACGACGCACGCCGCACGATGGACGACGGACATCTCGGTATGACAAAACCTCACCATGACCACATTGTGGTCAGGTGAGCTAAAAAATGAATTGAGGAATGGACGGACAGAACTGTCACTATATGCCTCCTTCATCAACCGATGCGAATGCATTAAGACACAGTTTGCGAATGCATTAAGACACGGTTTGCGAATGCATTAAGACACGGTTTGCGAATGCATTAAGACACGGTTTGCGAATGCATTAAGACACAGTTTGCGAATGCATTAAGACACCGTTTGCGAATGCATTAAGACACCGTTTGCGAATGCATTAAGACACCGTTAAGTTAGATTAAGAAAGTTAACACGACTGTGAGTGGACTTACATCTTTCATGAAATCCTCGCTGATGTTCATCCTAGGTAGGAAGAATAACGTACTGATCATAATGAGGATAGCAAACACAATAGATATCATGATGTATGAATATCGCCGTGCTATTCCACTGTCATACAGAACCTGAAAATATAAATGCAACATATGTATACAAATGTTTTAAAATTCTTTACTTCAAACATCCCTAATTTATTTACATAATGAAATATTGCACATGCACAGATCTTCAGTAAATGCTTATGCTCAGGTGGAAGCCTCATTCATAATTTCTATTTTTAAATTAGTAACAGTGACATTGACCCCACTTTGAATCCCATGGGGCGCTTTTCACATATTAAGCTATCTACAAAGCAAATTTCATCAAGGTAATTTTATTGACTTAAGGATATCCGGGTGTAATAAAGAATCTCCTCTTGAAGAGTTCTCAAGTTCAGTAATTTTATGACAAATTGACTGATTTCCTATAGGTCGTAGGTTCAATCCCCACTAGAGCCAAAATATTTTTATTCTTTTTTTTATGTAATTTTTAGTTATAAGACAATGTTTTGGCTTTGTTACATCACTTTATAGTGTAATTTGGAGAAAAATATTTTTTTTCTTTTTTTTTTCTTTAATTTTATAGGAATTGATATGTGGTAAATGGATGAAAATCGGGTAAAAATGGATTTCTGAAATGTACATTTTCAAAACTGCTCGGTAAAACCTTTCAAAATTTTGTTAAAACATTACACACACATTGAAGTTATTTTTGAAAAAAAAATCAATGGTGCCAATTGTTTAGATTATATTTTATTGCCATTTATCTGTAGGGTACTTATTGGCAATATGCAAAAAAATGCCTTAATTTCAAGGAGGGTAGGTTACATTTTTATTTTTATCTACTCCATAATTAGACCAAACATCATTTTTTGCACTTTTGATTGAAGAAATAATCATTATCATTAGATATAAACACACTCATGTTTTTATTGTGTCATCTGTTGGAATCTTATTTTATTATCATGCAGTTGACTCCATTTGTTTTTGCAGTACGTTCTTTCGCTGGGTGTAGGGAAATTAAAACAGTAATTACTCTGCTAAATGACAGTAAAAGTATTTTAAAATTCACATGCAGTTGTCTTAATGGGTATGCAATAGAATAAAAACGTTTAAAGTGCAGTTCTCGACATTTAAAAAAAAAGTTTTTACACCCGGACATCGTTAAGTATTCCATTCCTTAAGTAAAGTTATCCAGCAGATATCATGGTCGGACACACGAACAAACGGACAGGACAATCGCTACAGTATATGCCTCCTGCATCAGTACCAATAGCTATGTCATTGTGACCTGGCATTTTGAGCGTTCCATGATACAACACATAAAAATTGTTAGCCTTATTATACTCTTATAATCAGGGCATGTCCTAGTGGTTTACATTGTAAGTATGCTATGTACTAGGTAGTTGTATTTGATTTACCGAGAAGAAAAGTCAAAGTGACCTAAGCATGTCATACCTGCATATTTAACATAATAGATTATCTCAGCGTGCTATTTATAGTACACATCTTGATAATATATTAACGGACATCAAATAGGAAACATGCTTAATCATACCAGAGCTTGCATTTCTAATAAAAACACGAAACCTCCTTTAAGTTCTATGAATAAGTAATATACTATAGTCTAGTGGAAATGCAAGCATGTGCTGGTATATTTCCTGTCTAGTCAACGGATATGAGGTTATTTACTATGATGTTCTATTAACTAGACACCTTACATAAACACTTTCAGTATATTGAGAACAGGAGCCTGTTGCATAAGCCAGGTAATATCGAGCGCTTGGTAGTGCTAGTTAAAAAACTTGCTATCAGTGAGTGGTCGAGGCTAGCAGATGGTTGTGCAGCAAAGCACTACTAAGCGGAACCAAAGCATTGTGTAGCAGAATAAGAAAGTGCTCAGAAGTACAAGCCTAGCAAAGTGCTGAGAAACAGTATGCTAACAGTTAACATTGCTTGCTGGTAAAATGTCATTGCATAGACGTAGTAAAGCGCTACCAAAAAGCGCTCAATAGCAACTTGGCTACAACAAGTGGTATCATGAAGACTCTAAAATGGTTATCGTTACTTACCCTGACAAGTTGCTTGTTGATAGAAGAGAAATCAAATAATCCAGTAAAGATGGCAACAATAGTAGATCTAAGTCGCGGATGTAGATATGATACCTGTAAACATTAAATTATATAGTAAATACTTATCATACTGACAAATCATTATTAGAACAGTGAATACTAGCTATTGGTGTACTTTTTTCAAATGATCACAACTGGGCAGGAAGTGCTACAGGAGACTATAAGCTGCTGGTTGCAAGCTTAATACCTTGTCCTGCCAGACTCAATAAAATTATTATGTTATTTTGTTTCTAATTTTCAGTGGACTTTATTGAAAATTGATATTAACTGTCAAATATGTAATCCACAATAAATAAAGTCGTTATTATTATTATTATTATTAATCAAATCAGAAGAGCTTTCAGTGTGTACTAGACATACAACGAAAGTAATTGTAATACAAGGAAAGCAATAGCAGGTATCGAGAAAGTGCAACTGTATGTTGTGTATTATTGGTTAAGACTGTATGGTGAGAGCTCCAGTTTTCAATATCCAAGCTAGTATACACTTCACCTACTTACTGACACATACATTTTATCCTCTTTTGATGCAGAAGGCAAGCTCATGTTTGTGAAGGGAGACATCAAAAACCGAATATGTTGTATGCTTAGGACAACATCATAAAAACTTAAGGACATAATTATAAGGTTCATACCTGCATGTTAGTAGCTAGGACTGTAAGACCACCTGTACCAATACAACATAATCCTGGCAACAACAACCATGGTGTATCTGTAACATCACAGAAACATCGTTATAACATCATTCAAACATCATTCAAACATCTTCATACAATTAACATGCTAATAACAATATGATGTCATTAAACAGTCAACTCTTGTTATAATGACAATGTTTCTTTCAATCCTGTATACAAAGTCATGTGTCATTGCTGGTTATTCAGATTCCTGATCTAGTTTTATAGCGTATTATACTACAATGAATTAAACAAAATTTGTTTAGTTATAAACAAGCATAATTTGGATTAAGACAACAACTATCATTTTTCCCATGACATTTGAGTCCTTAAGTTATTTGAATATTTAGTTTTCACATTTGTCATTGCAACAGGAGTTGACTGCATAATACACTTACTTTCTGAAGAAAAAAATTACCTATGCTATATAAAAGTGGCAAGCAACACAACTGTTTTGTTCTACTCTACTTTAGCCATGTAATACAGTTCTTAAACTGTAAATAAGTATATTAAGATACTTTGATAGATTTTGAGGCATTTTTAACCATATAATTATTAATATTATAAAAAGCAGCAATGCATATATTGTAGGTAAATTGTATTTTTATCCATACCAATAATGTTTCTAATAGAAATAGTTCCTGACACATAGCAAGCTTGGTTGTGTTAGAAATACTTATAGGTAACCACATTAAAACAGAGAAAACCACACAACCATGGACATAAACGTTTCTTGAATCCAGTTAAATTATATAGTACAAGCAAAATATACATTTTTGTTATTTATCATATTGCTGGCTTAGAATGAGAAGGTTGTAAGTACAAAATCGATATTTTGAGAAATATGACAAAACTGTCTGAAATGTACTCTTTAGTCTTTACCTATGGAAAAGCAAGCTTTAGTCAACATGACGAGATCCGATTTTCATGAAAATAGGCTCATAAGAAGCGCTTTATCCTGCAGATTTTAAATATCGACGGTGCCATTCGAAAATACCGTATGACGAAAACCCACTTTTCAAGAGAGGCAAAAAAACAGTTTTTTATGTAAACTAAAATTCTTTCACAAATCATTGAATATAGACTATATTATATATTTCATGCACAAAACATTTTATTGAATAGGTATCGAATAAAATATAATGCAATTGCTGATATATTAGTTCTTTTTTTCGCCCCAAATAAAAAAGAACAGTTATTCGGCATTTTCTTTTTGTGATGATTTGATGGTCTCCCATTAGCTTATTTACCCCAGATAAGACGTAATTAAGGGCGGGAAAATGATAAACAGGAATAACTAACGATAAAAAACGGCATTTTGATTATTCGGCATTTTCGAATGGCACAGTCGATATGTATCAGTCTCATAAGGTCGTAAGTAGTAATTACAACTTTCTCATTCTAAGCCAGCAAACACCTGTTTATACACGAAAGTGAGGGATGACTGAATATAACTTTAACGCCATGAATCGCGGTACAAGAACTAACACAAAAGTCACTATATTATTGTTATGAATTAAAATCACCATTTGAAATGTTTACCAAATGAAGAATTAAAACATTCACCAAAACATGTACCAAAACATTTACCAAAACATTTACAAAAGTTTACATGGTCTTATCAAATAATACTCAGTAATGATATAGAGGATTTGATATTTGTTTTGCATTGCAATGCAAGAGTTATATCAAAATTATAATTTATATTCATGAAGAGATGACAGTCATTCGATCCATAGGACAAAAATAAAATAATTTGTATGTTAGAACTTTGTACTAATTCAGGGGTGACAACTGAGTTTGATCTCAAATTTTTGATATCGTAAAATTATTTGTTATAATGTTATGTAAGGTTTCAACAACATAGAATCATTTCAAATTCAATAAAAAAAGCCCAGAAGTAGATTGAAATCGTGAATTATTTAAAAATAATAATAAGTGGCTTTGACAGTTTTGAAGTCACGTACACCTTTCCTTTCAAGATTGTTCTAATAAAAAATTAACACATTTCCAAAAGAGAACAAATAAATGCATTCTAAAGCTACTAATTTTTCTGTCTTGTTTTTAATTATATTTTCTTTCGGAACAAGATAATGGGAATATTTAGCATGGTAATAATTTTGATAAAGTGCTTTGTATTTTTAACCAAATTCAGTTGTCAGCCTACAATCATGTCTTTGCTTAATCAGATAGCAAATATAAGTTAAACTTAAAGAGATGCACATTCTCAAACATAAATATCATTTTTAGCTGCGGAAAACATTCTTACAAAATCAAATAATGTAAATAGCCTCTTAGTGGCTTATAAGTATAATATTTTTAAATGCAAAAATAAAATGTTCTAAATTAGTATACTATTTGCTTAATATTATAATGTCACAAAGTTTTCATAATAGCAGATCATGAGTCCCAATGCGACATAATTTACTATGCAATCCAGGCCGGTAGCCATGCTGAGGCCCACTGAGGCACTTGTCTCTGTGATAGATTTTGAAATTTCCAAAATAAGCAAATATTTTCAGGAAAAACTCCCTCCACATATATACTCTAGAGTCATTTTCTATTTGTCTTGGTGCTTTTGTGTCTATGGATGAGGCCCTGAATTTACGTAGCAGTTATTGAACTTTGTAAATAGATGTGGATAGAAGTCATTGGTATTCTTTGATGATGGCCAAAATAAGGGGCAAACCAGCCTGAAGAGGATTAGGTAGGTAAATTGAGTTGAAAGAGTAATGAATAATTATTGAAAATAAAGAAACAAATTTGCTATCAGTGACAAATTAATCAAAGACATGCTTCACAAGTATCAGTATCTGTAATAGCCGTATCTGAAAGAGTCAATTTGATATAAAAAACTTTCACAATTATAAGCATAGCCAAATAAAAACATTGAAAATGTTTAAAGTTCTGAACTGGTATCAAAACAGAACTGAGGGTGCGGGTAAAGAAGGAGTATAATATATTTAGTTTATTTTGTCTAATAATGAGAATATGTTCAATAGTTAACAAGCTTAATTTACTTATACATGTACATGTACTTTTTTTCATCTATACAACCATGACCATTTTTTTAATTAATCAACAAGAAATTAATGCAAAACATGCATGCCCCTAGATGGGAGCCAAATTATTGTAAAAGGTCATGGAATTTTTTACCTTTAACTTCAAAATCAATTTGGGTCATCTACTATATGTGTTTCCATAGCTCAGCGGTTAGTGCACTTGCCATCTTATCTGGCTACCCAGGTTCAAATACGCGTGGAGGCACATATGCCTGCCATATTTCAGTAGAAATAAAGCAAATATAGGTTATGCTCGCTATTTTATGCTGGGTGGTATACAGATAAACCAACAGGCAGACTGAACGACATGTGCAAAGCGATATACCCACTAATTTTTGACAAAGGGGCATAAAAATAATTAATCAATTGATAATTAAATCAAGTAATTAACAAAGGAAAAGAGTAGGGTATGAGACAGGTAAGGATCAGGCAAAAACATGGACACAATAATCATGTTCAAGGTTTCTATTTGGCAAACTCTTTCATTGTAATAATATATACCGGTTTCATACTGGTATATTGCTTGGCGAATTTTATACGAACCTGACCATTATGCATGAATATATTACAAGGTTCTTGCAGTAAATATATCAATTTTCGCAAGCAAATTGTGCAATATAGGTATTTGTCTTACATCTTGAGCGTCTTCGTGATACTCTCCGACTATGAAACAGGACAACCGAAGTTATAAAAATACAGACAAAAGATATTGACTGTTAAAATTAAAATTATGCAAATCAAAAGGTAAGGATCATGTCAAATTCGCCAAGCTATAGAAGGTATTATAGGTATATATACAAGTTCTATACGCAGCTTGTATATAGTTTGTTGAGAATGACTTTCTATAATGAGTCTGAAATAATTCACAAATGATAGATATAATAGGAAACTGTTTTACCTGGACTTGCGAAGGCTAAACACAATGTTCCAATCATGTAAATAATGCTGTGTAAAAAATAGAACAAATAAAATCTATCGATTAATAATAAATACATCAATATAATCAGATCATATAACTACAAACATCAAGCATATGAATGTATTACATGTACATACAGTACATTCAATGTCTACTCTATTACAAATAAACAACATTTTGTTCAACTTACATATTATAATATAAAGCTATGCACCGTTACTAGAACATGTAACGCTTGTTTTTGCATGCAATAATTAATCATCTGTTCACATCTATAGGCCTACCAGGCTCCAGCTCTCACATTAACTTTCATTGACCATTGGCTTTCACATAATTTATATACTTTTTGCCAAACGTTTAATTTGGTTGAAACAGTTCTGAGTATAGACATGACTTTTCTGCTAAACAAGCAATAAGTAACATAATATTACTCATATCTTGACACTAATAATAATGTGTACTTACCGCAGTATTCGTATTTTTATTAATTTTATCAAGTGTAAAATGCATACTATGTATAGTATATAACTATATATACCAGTACCAATGGCAACCAAATAGTCAAAAATGGTAAAGGTCACAGTGACCTGCTGATCTCAAAATCAATATTTAGCGGTCATCTACTGTTGCTGGTCAACCTCCATGTAAAGTTTGAGGATACTAGAGGCAAAGTATTCTTAAGTTATTGAATGGAACCCAGGAATGTTTGGTCCACTGACCGACCTGAGTGAGTGCCAAGCAATATATAACTCTAACGCGGTATTGGGACCTGTGCCACTTAAGGTAAACAGGCAGATCAGGTACAACAACATATAAGGATATTGGAAAAGGGATCATCTTTTTCAATGTGTATAGCTTGGCAACTGTGACATGAGCCTGACCTTTATACAAGAATATATTACAAGATTTTTGCTTTGATTATATAAATTTCCGCAAGCAAATCGTGCAATATCGGTATTTCAGAGTTGTGTTTGTATTACATCTTGAGCGTCTTCATGATACTCCCCGATTATGAAAACATACAATCGGTGTTGTAAACGTAGACAATATATCGATTGTAAAATTATGCTAATCAATAGGTCAGGCCCATCTCCATGTGGCCAAGCTTTACCGTTATTTTAATTTTCTTGGTGAATAGAAGTGAGCAGGTAAAATACACTTCCGCTCTCCCTAAATCGATGTAATGGTCAGTGATTTCTGTTTATATTGACATTGCAGAATATCGCGTTACACTTATACCCCCTCATGAAAGATTGGGGGCATAATTATATACATGAATGATTTTTCATTTAAGCAGTTTTTACATCTAACACTTCCATGCAGTTTGCCTCAGAAACACAGCTTACTATTCATACTTATATAATAAATAGTGTCTTACAGAAATACATAAATGTAACAAACACCATGACTGTGATGACTTTGTTTCACCTATTAGTTGACTGGCACTCTATTAATGACAATGTACTTGTAACATGACTTTGTCTTTAACGGGACAAATTGTAACAGATTAAATACAATTCATGCCCATGAATAAATTTCAGTCAATACACCTTGGATGTACAAAACTATCTTAAAAATAGCTTTAGCCGTAATTCGTTCATCAGTCCAATTCTGGGATACCGTAGGCCAAGGCTTGGCATGCTATATACAGCAAGTTACCTATGTTGCGACTTACGTGTAAGATATTGCTAACGCAAGCAGAATTTTAATGTTATATGGATATCAATGCCGCGGATCACAGGTATTTTGCTTGATCAAATTTAACCTAACATTAGCATATTAGCTGGTATAGATATACCATCTTTTTTGAGCTGTGACTAATTTATGCAGGAAGGTTGATTTGCCCTCAAAAGGCAGGTATATGGTATGCATTAAGACTAAAGCAATCAAATGTGAGTAACAAAACCATAGCCCAAAGGATTAGGCTTTAGCTGTATTCTGAAGAGATTTTAATAAGGTACACTAACATACCATGACTAAAAAATGTGACATTCTGTCACGGCTCAAAAATCATGGTTGACCCATATATAACAGTACATGATAATTATCAATTTATGTATACATATTGAGCACTGGAATGGCTCATATTAATGCTAGAAGAAACGGTCATTTTGGGTTACTTTTCAATAAGTCTAAGTCCAAAATTAGGTCAAGGTGAAGGTCAAAATGGAGTCAGGTGATACAGGTGTGTGGAGAGTGGTCATATACAACATCCATGCAAGTTTAAATGCTAGAAGAAACGGTCAATTTGGGTTAACCAGGCTGGACAGACAAACGGATGGCACTCGGTCGGACGGACGGATGGACGGACAGGCGAATCACTATATGCCTCCTGATCTATCGATACAGGGGCATAAAAATTGAACCAAGATGTATTTCCGATAACCAATTTTGTTCAATCTAATGCATAATTACTGTGAATGTATGTACTCATTTAATCTACACTTAAAACAAGTCCTCCATTAATTAAGTGTGTTAAAATTTGTTATTACAGATGTTTTGTTTAATATGAGTCAGAATTTTCCCTTTCTTCGTCAAGTACCCATAAAAGGTACTTTCGCAAATGTGGGGGGGGGGGCTAATACACAGGGAACAATATTAAGTTGTCAGGAGCCAGGGAATACCAGAGATTTTACCTTCAGCTGTCCACAGCAGAGTGGGGGAGTGATAACCCAAAGTAAAAATACCCACCCATCCCCATCAATAAATCATATGAAGTTTCATTGAAATCAGATGAGCAGTGTAATAGTGAGGTGTCAATCAGCCCAAAAGCGGCAATAAACTGTGCCAAATTTTATGAATGAAGTTTTCTCACGTCTGTAAAAACAACACCTGAGTTGACATAAATTATGTAGAGCCCTAATTTAACTAATTAATATATAATTATATACCATGTGACCATTATTAAAATTTAACAGTCAGATTTTATGAATGAAATTCTCCTTGTACTACAAAGGTCAAGGTATGAATATGATTAAATCAACAATGTAGATCATTTAAATGATGGTAAGTTATTTATCATACACCCTCTCATCTGTGAGCACTGAATTTAGCAAACTATCTTATAATAGTTCATAATATAAATTCATCTATTATGAGGCCATGATTTTCATTTTAGGCCTAAAAATAAGTATGTTTCCTGTAACCCTACCAACCCTCTTTTTGACCCCCTATATCCAAACATTTTTATTAACAAAAACAACACATCTGTTTTGATGTATTTTGCTATTTTTGTTTATAGATGACAAGGGCATTAATTAAGTAAAATCATTGAATTATTAAAGGGACACAACTTCAACTCGCCTTTGATTATATTTGTTATATTTGTTTTGTGATTAAAATGTCAACAAAAATTGGTTTAAATCATCAAAATGGAGTTTAGTCCCTTTAATGATATAATAGAGGTTGGGGCTGCAGGATAAATTTTGACAAAATTTGGTTGTAGGGTTGCCACCTAAGGATGTGCCCACTCCAAAATAAATCCCTACCTACCATCCCATATTTTTTAACATGTTACATGAAACAAACATATAAGTTTTAGACCTTAAAAATGTTCATGAAATAAGGCCATACCAAATCGTTTCTTTGTTTAGTGTCTGAAGACGGAAAGAATAAACAACAAGTTTGTAATCTCTTATAATTATCTTCAAAATCAATTGATATGTATAGGTTATAGATCATATATTAGATTTATAAACAAGTTAGAGCAAGGGAGCGCTAGCGACCGACGCTCTAATTTGTTTATAAATCTAATATGTGATCTATAACCGGCTTATAGTTTACCCGCCCACTTTTGGTGAGCTTTCCAATGCTTTTGTATGCGAACAATAGCATGACCACTTATGGAGTAATGAGAGTGTAAAAGTATATACGAGGGATGATCAATATATGATGGGAAAATAACTGTGATAATGAATGTGATTGTCTGAACATATTTTATTTGGTGGCAGATACATGTACCGGTAGGCGGGGCAACATCATTTTGCACAGAAAACGTAACGTTTGTTAATATTTCACAATCTCACTCCAAATGCAGAATTGCATTATTGTTTTTTTTAAAAATACTTTTCAGAATACACTCCTGTAACATTCATACCTCATCGCTAAGTCGATACTTAGGAGAAAAGTACTTCAGTACTTCGTTGCGAACATTGATGTACGGATGTCTGACGTCGACGTCACGTTATTCCCTGCGCGGGTTAGATTACATGCGTTTTGCCATCCACGTTAAATATGTCATACTATAGATAAATCAAAGCTTTTGGCATGACATTATCACGAAATGATCACAAAATTACACTAGCAACTTGATTGGTACTTGTTTTCTTTAAAACTAAATATTTTATCGGAAGTATTCAGTCTTCCGCGATTTTTGCTAACGCGGTACGGTCTCACGTGCGTGACGAAACATTTAAAAGACAGAACCTTTTAATAATGTCACAAACAGTATGGTAAGTCTTATGCGATTATATGTGCCAAATTTCAGCAAGGTACTATTGCTAATATGAAAACTGTTATGGTTTGAATATGAGTGAAAACGGAGAAAACTCCGAAAAATGCCCCGCCTACGCATATGGAGGGTTGCCTTAGCAACCGTAGCTTTCAGTTAACTTTTGCTATGATCCTGATTAATTAATGATTCATTGCTAATACAGGTTGCTACACCCGGCCAAAGTTTTAGTAAAATCAGACGGATCATAAAAAAGTTATAAGCATTTTCCCGTTATATATTGATCGTCCCTCATAAGCAGATTATAAATTGCTGATAGAATAACAGTAAAATTGTGAGAGTAGGCGGGTCTAGTTTTCCATATTAGGAAACAGTCAAATTGTCCTAATAAACAGATTTACTAAATAGTTATTATGTCCATTGCACAAATAAATGAATAAGTGGTCCAAAAATTTGAAAATCACTGGCTTTTGATTGGACAAAGAAGTAGGGTGAACTATAAATTGCTTTCATACTTGTTCACCATCATGTCCCGAATCCCTTGGCAACAGTAATTTTCACACAAACAAGTTTTCAGTTATATCCTTCAATTATTATGAATGACAATGCATTAATTTTGAAAGCTGTAGATGTCAGCCATATAACGATGCGGATAGGAGTATTCATGACTTGTTTTTTTCGAATGTTTTGTTTTTGTCTCAGGATTGATAGGTTTTCGAACTTAGGGTGGACGCTAAACGAAAATATGATTTGGTATGGCCTTATAATACTGTAACATATCTGCTAACAAAATATTATTAACGACAAACATTTCAGATGGGAAAGTATAAAGCCACTATAGTCAAGAAATTTATTAAAAAAGATTTATCATTATACAATGTATGGATTTCCTTTTTTTCAGAGCGTCTAGAAAAGTTTCTATTAAACGTTGATATGATAATAGATACTTAATAATAATAAAGAATGAATCATAAATTGAGTGTATGAAAGTTATATATCAATAACTGTAAAATCACCTAATTTCGATGGGATAAAAATTTGTGGTTTTGATAAAAGAGACCATTTTGATGGGAGGTTTATTCGTGGATTTTGCATTTCATGTAATAGGTACAAGGTCAAAATTATTGCGCGATGGGATTTGATTTTGTGGTTGAAGTCGAACCATGAAATCCACAAAATTTACCCCCCCCTCCGATAATGAATGATTTTACAGTATATTATAAATGATAACCATCTGAAATGTTTGAGTACATGCACTCTAAGAAATATGTAATACTATACAAACATTTCACGATGCAGTTAGATATACTTACAAAAATGTGATACGCGTAACCCTCGTACCAAAGTGTTGTATAATGTACCCAATGCCACCAAACGATAGATACATGAAGCTGACTGCTATAGAGAACCATAGATTCAACATGGACTCCTGAGCCTGGCAACCCCTCACTTCAATCATGTCAGGTTTAACGTCTAACGTAGCATTAGAATTCTTAATGTCATATACCGGTACATCCATGTTAGAGTGACCGGTAATGTTGACGTTTGATACCGGTATAACATGTCTCGTGTTAACAGCCGACCTGTTGTTAGATGTCCATTCTATATGTTCTGGTAGAATGAATCCTGATTCAATCTGTACAAAATTTTCAAGGCAAGATTCCAAATAGAATCCTTCGTCCTTTAAGATAAACACCAAAGATCCCCACCCAAATATCACACCAGCAAACAAGACGACTTCTGCGAACGCCCAGATTGTGCAAAACACAGGGTATTTCTTGCACAACTCCATAGCTTCTTGTAGTTTATAATGAAGTTAATATAATTTGCTTCAAAATCCTGAAATACACAAAAATTAATCAAATTATAATATTATATTTTTGTAATGTTATTATTTCCATCATACATACGGAATATCACTGCAGTGTGTTGATACATCGGGCCGTAGAGATGCCCTAGAGATGTTTGTGTAATGCCGTATCTCGCCAGACTGTTACGTCGATCTGTTGTGCTGTATTCCACTGTGCGAATTGTTCTGTATTTTAAACAATACATACATTGGTATATACTATATAATAAATATATTTATACTGTACAGAACTTTTATCAATCAAAAGATATTAAGCAAGCAAGTCAAAATAACATGATAATAAGGTAAAGCTTAGCCAATTTAACATGAGCCTGACCTTTTGATTAGCATATTTTAATAGTCGATATATTGCCAACGTTTACAACACTGATTGTATATTTTCATAATTGGGGAGTATCACGAAGACGCTCGAGATGTAATACAAACACAAATTTGAAATGCCAATAAGCGGAAATTAATATATTCAAAGCAAAAACCTTGTAATATATTCTTGCATAAAGGTCAGGCTCAGGTCGAAATAGCCAAGCTATAGAACATATACAGAATATGGATACTTACACAACATTACATTTACCATTGATGCTACAGAAATGTTAGCTATAAACATTTTACTTTTTTTTATTAACAAAGAGTAGGCCTAACCTTTAACAGGCCTTGTTTATTAATCAAAATATTTAGTGATATACTATTGTATAGCCAACACATTCCATTGGACTTATAAAATCAAAACAGTAAATTACTAAAATGGCAAAACAAAAACATTTTCTTTCTGCAATATGTATTCCGAAAAAAGCACCAAAGTTGATCTTTCGATGCCTAGCTGAAAGCATGCAGATAGTTGAGTGACAACCTCAGCAATATGATGTTATTGATGGCAGCTATATTTATAAAAATGTTTACTTTTCTTATCTACCTGTCTACAAGTAACTGTTTCAACATCTATATCTATCTGCCATTAATGTTGAACCCCTTGCAGAGACAATGAGACATAGATATATCACCACTTAACCAAAATTTTATGACCAGTGTGCAAAAGGCATTCAGAGGTATTGTGGTCATAGCTAGGAAAGATTCATTAACATTTTGATATGTATTTGGTAATATTAATCAGGTTATTACAGACACAATATTCATAGTAAAAATTCAGAAAGCTCAGAAAAAGTGCTGTTTAAAACACCTTCCAAAAACGAAGTCAATTATTATTTGTTGTGTTTCTTTCGCTTTAGTATTTATTATCCATTGTTACAGATGAACATAGTGAAATATGGTTAGCCAAAACTTTATGATATTTTATCCACAGAAAATAAAGTTGAAATTATTATTTATAGTACCCCTACCTGAAAAATGACAAAAGATTATACACAATACTTTTGTAGTCACTCACTGGTTCACTGCATGTATCATTCATTGATAAAGAGTAAAAATTATTGTGTAATAGTTTTATTTTTTTTATGAAAAACAAAAAAATATTTTTTTTTCCTTAAATGAACTTTACCTGCGATACAAAATAGAGAAACAATCCAGCTTTGTTCGAATCCTTTACCATTAGATGTTAAGAACTGTGCATAATTTTGACTCTCCCTTGTTCCTTATATATGTCTACAGATTTGTACATGGAAGCGTCTCATTTAAATCAGGGACTGAATGAAAGCTTGCACATTTTCTTGACCTACTTAAAAACCAAGCAGCATGCACATTTGAAAGGTCACTCACATTAATGGATAAAAAGTGGCCTGTCATAACTTATCCTAAAGGTGACTGACTTTTATTTCGCATAGGAGTGTCGGTATCAATTGAATAATGTCAATTTGACATTCGAAGGTTGCCCGCTAGACTGTAGTAACTGCTTATAATTAAAGAAGGACTTATTAAAGTCTTGCAGGCAACCCTGGCATTGCAACATTGAAGTCACAGATGCAACAGCATCTATCTATTCAATATTAAGTTTGTTTTAAAATTGCAATTTAATTGACATTTCAAAATACATGTTTATACATTAGGGCAGGAATGCACGGAGCAGTGAACTAACTACTGAAGAACAGGTGAAAGTTTTCAGGCCTGAACTTCAGGTTTTTGAGTGAATCAATTTATTATCACTATACAAATTGTCAATTTTTAGACTTTCAGGTTTTTCAAAATTTCTAACTCTTACCCATGCTTAAGCAACTATGCACCAGATGCACCAGTCAATATCATGCCCGCCCAGGGGGAGGCAGGGATATGGAGAGAATTAGGTAGATGAATCTTCCCAACAGACGGGAATTTGACAACCTTATCAACTATCAACTTGTGGGAATAGACATATAGGTCTTTGGAATTACTATGTGATTATGTGTCCCGATCTCGGGGATTTGGACAGTAAGCATTCTCTCCAGGTTGGGGATTCAAACATAAACAAGAGCACTGCCTTGCGGGTGCAGACACTCATCTGTTATCTGTCACTGTCAACCTTAGCATGAAGCACAAAAGTTAACCAAGAAATTTTCAGAAAAGGGGCAATAACTCACGCAAAATGCAGATCAGAGTTATGGTTCTTGCTTGACATGGTCAGGTGTTGATGGTGAACAAGTGCAATAGCCCACATAGTGTATGAGAAAAGTGGACCTAAACACAAAACTTAACTAAGGAATTTACTAAGTCCAAAAAGGGACAATAACTCACGTAAAATGCAGATCAAAGTTATGGGTTTTGCTTGACATGGTCAGGTTTTGATGGTGAACAAGTGAAGAAAGTTTCAAAGCAATAGCCCGAATCATGTATGAGAAAAGTGGACATAAACACAAAACTTAACCAAGGAATTTACAAAGTCCAAAAAGGGGAAATAACTCACGTAAAATGTAGATCAGAGTTATGGGTCTATTTTTTTTCAAAAATCAGATGAGCTAAAAAATGTATAATTCCCCATTGGGTCGCCCACCTAGGTGATGACCTTTCATTAGTAGGAACTATTTAGAATTTTTTGTAAAAAAAGTTTGGCATCTTGTTTGCACAAAAGGAAAACATTCTTTTATATTATGCATATCAAATAATTTCTCCCAAAATGATGACTATAGACCTACCTGTGAGTCCGAGAGAGTTACTGAGTTGCTAAAAAAAGAGGTAGAGCGAATCAAGAATTGAAAGGTCTTGGGTCATAATGTCCCCTTATGCGCAACTCCTTAATTTATCTGACCAAGAATTACCCAAAAGGCCCCCCAAAAAACATAATTATATCACCCTTCCAAAAATACCCAATCACTAATTAAACTTAGATTACTTAGTTCTACTACTATATGGTTCAGTTTATAATTTTTGTTTAGTTTGGTTGAAAATATTTATATTATTATAGCGCTTTATATAACAAGTCTCTAAAGCGCTTAACACGCCAAAGTCAGCTAGTTGACAGTTCATTAAAAGTCTTAAACAATTTCACTTGATTCACTGATATGCACTTTTAAACAGATGTGTTTTTAAAGTCTTTTTGAAGACTGACAGACTGTCAGACAAAGTATGGTTGAAAATATTAAACAATGACTGATGCATACTCAATCCTTATATAATTAATTAATTCAACGGGCTAGCCTGTTTAGGTATGACCTACTTCTCACCAGGCAATGTCCACACCGTTCAACCCGATACATAGAAAACAGTTGGCACATAGAAGACAGTTGTCAGTGTTTATGTATGCAAAACTTGCGGAAGTAAGTATTGCTTGTTTTTATATTCCTTTTGCAGGGTCTGAACAAAACAAAGTGTGTACATTTATTCGCAGTTAAAAGAGGTATCAGTACACAAAATTCTGAGCAAAACCGTGAATTATTTAGGGAGAAATCGTGAAAAATGTATGCGATTTTTAACAAAAAACGCGTTATTTGAAACTTTGATCCCCAAAAAGGTATTTTTTGACAAAACCTTACCCTTTGACTTATACCATGACGAAATTACATCCATCCCCCGTCTATATGCAGATTTACACACTTTTATTCGTCCTTTTCGCCGAGATATAAGAGTTTAAACATGACATGGTGTCATATTTTTGAGAACAATGGAGACAGTTGATGATTTAAAAAGATCACATAGAAATCAGTCGCAAGGGTATAGATGATAACAATGAAGACAGTCTGAACGCAACGTTTTTGGAGCGCAATAACATTGAAATAATTACGGTATACTTAAGTGCCAATGTGTATAACTGGATTTTTATAATGCGCTACCAAAGTACCAATGATTTTTTTTATAAATGCCATTCACACTCATCACAGACTGACTCAGCGTATGAATCGGGACGCAAATGATGTTTAAAATAAACATGGTAAGGTCGGAGAGCTTCCTGACCAATGCACTTCCGTCACGTTTTTTCCACGTTCACAAATATCCTCTCCGATTGACAACGATTTGTCATGATTTGGACATTTTTAGATCTATGAAGAAGCGTATGTAAATTTGACCTTTAAATATATCAAAAACGTCTATCGGACATGAAAGTCGAACCCCTTGAGGAACATTTTTCATACATGGCACCATGAACAAGATTGTGTGTTTTTCTATGTCGCTGATGGAAAGAAGCCTGTGTTTTCGCCTGTGTATTTTACGTTATGATAGCATGTACAGCATACGTATTACCCTAGAGAACACAACAAAGAAGTTAATTAATGGTTGTGTTATTTTTTTAACTCCAGTACTACATATTTACACATACCAACTCTCCAAAAACAATATACTATCAATACATTTATGAAACTGGTATGTACATCATAACATGCTATTTCGTTTATACTATATTTCACTTTTATATATCTTAAATCATTTTTGAATTAGAAGTAGAAAAGCGTGTGGGTATTATTGTTACTGTCACCAATCTGACTTGGAACCTATGACACTACCTTATAATTTGACATACGCGTCTAAATAAAACCCAGCTAAATATACATGTGTTGGTACATGCATTGTACTGACGTGTTCGTCACGTAAAATACGAAAGCAAGTTATCCATAAATACAATAATAAAATGCTACAAGTTGTGCAGTAGAGACAGTTCTGACCTCATGTTATTACAGTTTTTGGTAAACAATTTACAAAAAACAAAATCAATGCATATAGTGATTATAAAGATAAGATTACGTGTGGAATGAAATATTGTCACGTAAAATACTATTGTAGGGGTGAAATAGCATGAAAGACTAATTTGGAACAAAACTACTGCTAACTAAAGGTTGTTTAAGCATCTAAGAACGATTTATCTGTTAAAATTACAGCTTAAAATGCTAAGCATGGCTTATAGCTTCACCATTGAACATCTATATACTGTCATGTAAAATACCAGTCTTGAAACATATTTTTCAACAGCAATTAACAAACGTCAAGCCTTTATTCTGGAAGCAATACTTGTGTACACATAACTCAGTTTTATCACACATTATTTCTGAAATATATCCAGTAACTAACTATGGTTATTTTTCTTTTTAGGTGCTTCCATGAAAGTCATGTGCAGTCGTCTGGGAAGTTGAAAATATTCATTTGTTTCCAACGAGACACGAGCTCTTCCAAATTGTACAGTGAATATTTCGTGTTTATTAATATTAAATAAAGCATTGCCAGCATGCCAATAATCAATTGTCATATTGGCTAAAATAACTCTGGATTTTTATTTGTATTTTACGTGACAAAAGTTATACGGTTATCAAACACATGATTGCTGTCATAATTTACGCTTTTTTGCCAAGTTGTGAAAGCTAATAACTTAATTTATATTTTATAAATGTAACAGATAGCATTGCTTCTCATCAAAATCAATAATTGCAGTAATTCAGTACACTTTATGTAACTGCACAGACACAAAAAATTATACACATTTTTACTCTTCTAATATCAAAAGTCAAATAGTTAGCTTGATTTACATGTAGATTGCACAAATACTTGTTGTTTAAAGGTAATACACTCTAAAACCATGTTATAAGTCATCAAATGTAAAAATCAAACATAGGTTCATAAAGAAATCAAAATATTGAAATTAAATTTTACGCGACACTAAATTGTATTTTACGTGACGAACAAGATCATGCTGACCAAGCAATAGAATACACTATCGGAATAATTCTAGAATATAAATTGAGGTACACCAATGTCTTTCAAGAGTAAATATTTATTATGCCCCATATGTCAATGGTTGACCATTTCTGTTGATGAGCAAATAATAGACCATTCGTGGTATATGTACCGTAAAAATTCAATGTCATTCTAATTATGTGGTATTTCCATGCATATATTGACTGTAAACATCAAATGTGTCACAATGGCACAGAATAAGATATATTCCTTATCATTTTTATCGTTGTAATCACGTTTTATTTAAAAACCCGTCACGTTAAACTTTTTTCGCACTAAGATGCATTTTTTCTTCATTCATTGTTAAATCCGACATGTGCCAGACATATTACAAGGAATAAATGACCATTCCTTAATAAATAAGCGAGTTGTGGCTGTCACGTAAGAATACAACATAAATGTCCCGGTAAGGTACAGGCTTGAAATAGACTGACGTATAGTTTTTGTTCGTGTATTTTGGTAAAAAATATGTGTATTTATCGATAGTACTTATATTAATAAACAAACTGGTTCAAATAATTTATAAATTACCACAAGCGTAAGCTTTGCTATCGCATCCACAAAACAGTGTCACGTAAAATACTTCTTGTGGGCGACACGAACTCTGTCGAAAAAATATCAAAGCAGCAAGTGCATAGCACTCTGCGCATTTATGGGTTCGGTTTCCAAATTATTTGCTTACATATAAACAACACATTTAAGATGTATTGACTAGTTCCTAATTATGAGAAGCATTTAAATTATATATTTTGTGTGGGTGACAGCCGATTTAGAGTATGGTGTCATAACATGTATATTTTTTAAAGTTCATTATTTCTAATATCATTTGTATTTATTTTTGAGGAACCATATAGTATTAGTGATAGAAATTGATTTAAGACTTCTCATAATCGTTTTTATAAACATTATTATAGTGGTGACAGCAGTTGGCTCAAATTTTGAGAATGCGCGAAGAGTGTGAATGGCATTTATAAAAAAATCATTGGTACTTTGGTAGCGCATTATAAATATCCAGTTATACACATTGGCACTTAAGTATACCGTAATTAGTTCAATGTTATTGCGCTCCAAAAACGTTGCGTTCAGACTGTCTTCATTGTTATCATCTATACCCTTGCGACTGATTTCTATGTGATCTTTTTTAATCATCAACTGTCTCCATTGTTCTCAAAAATATGGCACCATGTCATGTTTAAACTCTTATATCTCGGCGAAAAGGACGAATAAAAGTGTGCAAATCTGCATATAGACGGGGGATGGATGTAATTTCGTCATGGTATAAGTCAAAGGGTAAGGTTTTGTCAACAAATACCTTTTTGGGGATCAAAGTTTCAAATAACGCGTTTTTTGTTAAAAATCGCATACATTTTTCATGATTTCTCCCTAAATAATTCACGGTTTTGGTCAGAATTTTGTGTACTGATACCTCTTTTAACTGCGAATAAATGTACACACTTTGTTTTGTTCAGACCCTGCAAAAGGAATATAAAAACAAGCAATACTTACTTCCGCAAGTTTTGCGTACATAAACACTGACAACTGTCTTCTATGTGCCAACTGTTTTCTATGTATCGGGTTGAACGGTGTGATGTCATGCATCCTGAGTGAAAAACTGTGAATGAACATTATAATTAACTGAAATAAATTCATGTGAAGCACACATGCTCAATGAATGATTAGGTATAGGCCATAGTAGTTCTAGTTAAGTATGGGCATTGCCATTGATGGAAATTATACACTGACACAAAGACCTCAAATGTATTTTAACTGACAGTATCTAATTAGACACGATTTCTGTCTGACCTGTGGTCTTCTTCGACTATGTACGTGTGATGTACGTGTGATTAAAAGTACTGAAGTTGAGATTGTTTGACTATATTATCTATAGATTGATGACACATGTATTACCCCCTGCATCATGACTTATCAAAGCTTGTCCGTTCAAAAGGAAATTAAGCTCATGTATTTGCATATAATTATAAATACTGTAACTTCAGTTGATATATTTAGACGATAATTATTTAAAGTTAAAGTCATGACTTCAGTCTGGCACATGAAGTTGTCAAACAGAGCAACGTTCATTAATTAACCATTTCAGAGGCGTAGCTTGGCATACGTAAACTAACATAACAGCATTAAAATGAACTAAGATTAAAGAATGCAATAAAAATGCAAAAGTACAGTTTATCATACAGGCTACATACAAATGATACACTTCAACAAAATTGTTGAGTATAATAAACAAAATCATATGTTTTAAAATTGAAGACCATATGGTATAGAAGCAGTTTGTCATGCCATATATTATATTGCGCTATATTAATAAAGTTTATGATAATAAAATAATACTATGGTCTGAACGATTTCAGGACATTACTCCTCCTGGACAATTTGGCCATGGACATTACTCCTCCCAAAACCCTAGACATTACTCCTCCTATTGGGAGGAGTAATGTCTAGGGTATATTGTTAATTTGTTATATCATTGATTAACAAAAGTTATTAATATATTCATAGATATATTATGATTGATTATACTTTATTTTATTTAGTATTACAATTATTGTATACTTTTTCTTGGATGAGTATACTTTTAACAAGCTTGTATGTATGTTAGTTATACTTCAAAGAATTATTCAAGTTTGAATGAACAAATCAATTAAAAAAGGTACAATAATATCACCCTACACTAAGTTTCAACATCAAAGAATATTGTTTGAAAATATGTTTGAACATCAAAAGGTATAGTTTGAAACTTCAAATTGCATTGATAAATCACATAATAATTGAAATACATCCATATTTAATAGCAATATTATTTTTAATATGATTGTTTCTTTTGGATTTTAAATGTAGATCTATAATTATTTTGAAAAACTTCCTTTTATTTTGTAATAAATATAATTTCAATCAGACATCAATACACTATCACAGCACAGTGTCTGACACCTTTACCAAGGAATTATACATATATTTATATACCTCCATGCCTTTACCAACGCTAATCCAATTATCATTAGCCAAGGAGGAGTAATGTCCTGGGACCTTGGGAGGTGTTAAGTCTAGGGGGAGTAAAGTCCAGGAGGAGTAAAGTCCAGGAGGAGTAGTGTCTGTTAACCGTCTGAACCTACTCCAGGATGCAAACATGTATGACTTCGCAAAAAATAAGAATAATCTGCGGGAGGGAGCATGCCCCCGAACCCCTAGCAACTCTAGATTCATCATGTGCATGCGCTGAAAATACGCCCACCTACGCCACTGCTTTTGTTTATACTGAAACTCTACCAAGCGTGAAATCTAACCTTGATATGTCGATTCTGTTGTCATTAATTTAAACTCACGATCAGTATGTTCCAAAATGAAGACGAATAACTTGAACTGGCGACCTAATGCGTGTTCTTATGGTCTATACTCACGGGAAATAATAATTTATACAAGACAATATCGGCAATATTGTCTATAGATATAGATCTAAAATATAACAATAAGATCCGGTTAGATCCAGTCAATTTTAATTATCACTGGAAACATACGTTCTACAAAGCAACAGAACAGCATCGGCAATAAGTTGGCTGTTGAATGACGTTATCTTACCTCTGAAGTCAACAGGTACGCGCATCCACGTGCGAACTGTCAAAATAATAATGCACGACAGAGTTAATTGGCAACCTGTTACGGAGTGATCTCCCTTTATATCAAAGGGGGAGAACTGTGTTTCAGACACTTTTAGACACATTGTGTCTTTAAGAGTTACTCCCCTTTGACGTGTGAGTAACTTTGACAAGACCTATTGCGGGTCTTCAGAAAAAAACACATATTGCCGGCATCAGAATATATTTGAGCCGTTCTTCAAGAAAACCGGCTTAGTGACAAAATTATGAAACTCACGAATATATTGAGTAAGAAAAACTTTACTCAATCTTTTCTAAAAATTTGAGCAAAATAAAACATCATCTTTTTGAAGTTACAACTAGATATTTAAAACTTTCCACTTTCGTCTAAACACTAGTGTAGTTATACTCGAATTCAAAATGTTTCGACCTAAGCCTTTCTCAAAAAACATAGTCGGATTCAAAGGGGGGCGGAGTACGGCCCCCTTAAATCGCCAAAGTAACGATTTTTATTTGACTGAAATAGTGTAGAACTTATATGTAATTTACTTTTAATTCTTTGTGAAAAAGTATTAAAACGTGAAAATTTCGTGCTCGCTGTGCTCGCAAAATAAGCTTTACTCTGTGAAAGAAGTGGCGCATCCACAAAAGATGATGCTACAAGTACGCCTATATACTCAACCACTCTGCAATGAATAAAACACTGTAAACTTAAAAGACTTAAATTAGTCTGGTTTTGTGATAAAGCATGCACCAGATTGATCCCTCGTTTTGAAAAAAATTCACGTCAGAGCATGCCTCCCCGGACCCCTACTTTTGCAATAAGATTATAAATATCATTAATTTTGTAAAGCGAGTTTTTGTAAAACTATGATTCAGTGCAATTAACATACGTGAACAGTTTTATATTAGTTTTTTTACTGAATTTTATTTTTGGATCGCTTCGCTCGCAAAGCAACCTCAATCTATGAAAATATGTCACCACACGTTCTTTGCGAAAACGTATACATATACACTCCATAGATTTGTTTTATATTTATAAATACTCCTTCCTCCTATATTTCTTTTACAGGTTGTCAAATAGATATAAAGCCCTTAAAGGTTATCATAAACGTCTTCACATTAAGCATAGATCTCAAAATCGGGCACTTGTGCAAACACTTCAAATACTATTAACGATTCCACGCCACAGAATGTTTAAACAATCGACCTTAACCAGAACAGAATCGAATAATAACGCATCAACAACATACTAACATTCACCAAATACACAGACATTACCACTTTCGGTACACCAACCAAGTTTTTGACAAATTTTAAAACTATGTTTGTACTTGAACGCAATGGAAATGTCCATCGAAGTTAGATAACTTAAATAACGTGTGTATTTTCGGCGTTCCATCCTCATACAATAATATGAGACGTATGGTGTGTTTTGTTTGTTTACAACGTGTCTGGGACAAACAAAGAGATAAATTGTTGCCGATAGACATAATGTGGACTACTGATCTCACTACAAATTGGCATCCTTACGCAAGCCTGGTCATTTTTTACCCTGTGCATTGAGCATTTATTCGATGAGCTTAAAAGCGTCTGCAAGCCCATAACACAAACCCTGAAACATCAGCGATGTCTCTCAATTCCTAATTCGGGAAAGAAGTAATATGTCGCAACACGGCATAACACATATTGTTCTCCCAAATTGGCTGATGTGGAATGTACACACCATTTCCGGTTGAAATGATCACTTGTGAATTTCATTTTTGGAGTGTGCCTCTTTGGAATTAGATAATATTTTTACTAATTATTGTTATGCTATAGACTTTTCAGATATGATCGAGAAAGCATAAATGTCTTTTGTTGCCAATTTTCATGAAAATATACGAATGTCAACTGACTTTTTCAATCGTTTAAAAAACTGTTGCGTTTTTAAAGTAGCTTACTGTATATGATCATCGAAAAAAATATTCTTTTGCAATTAGTTTGAGGTCAAATCGTAGAAGGACTGGACTATATCCCATTCTAAAGAATAGCAGTTAAAACATAGCTTACCTAGCCGACGACATTATATTGATACCCGTTCTCGATTGACTTTGGAAGTACTGTATGTCCTAATACTAGTATTATGCTGTATTATTGCTAGTATTATGGTGTTCTGGTCCGGCGAGTCTATGTTATCAAGTTTCGTGACGTGATTTTTCACATCGATGCGTAACAATGCGAGAAGAAGCTTAGATATTTGTGAAGGTTTATTCGATTGCAGGTTTGATTCATTTATATACCTTTATCATTATTCTTATCATACTAAGTTATTGGTAAAATCCTGAAATATGAACTAGGATTGTGTTTTTATGTAATTGTGGAAATATCAATGTATGTATACGATGATAAAATAGATTGATAACTTCCGCCTTTTGAAGATCGACATTACAATTGCATAGTTTGGTATTTGCATCTTGTTTTAATACTTAACTGCACAGGTAAAATAGTTAAATTCAAAAAGTGGTAAAAAAGTTTAACGATACAGACTACAGTGCTAAAAAGGAGTTTAATTGCAGTTTTGAAAAAAGAAAGTAGAAACTTGTCTATGTTGGACTCCCAAATATAACAGATTCTATAAAAATGATTAGCTCATAGCTATTTATAATATGGTTTTCATACACAAATTTTGAACTTTGCAAACGCAGTGGTCCGTATTTTGCGTTTCATTTTGAACTGTTTAGCAAATCTCATTAAAATCAGACCCATAGATGCGCTCCACTACTTTACGCTGATATAACAGCCTGATGGAGTGGAAGAACTGTAAGGATCTTACTCTAATGATATTGCTATAAAGCTTGTTTTGTACCAATACAATTGTGTTCCTGTGTAATATCTGTAACCTTGTCAATAGTATGCATCTGAAATCAGTTTAACCCATCCTTGAAAACACCGGTGACATCAAGTGACGAAATGAGGCGTTACTGCGTCTTGACCTATTTACCAAACAGCATACCAAAATCCGCGTAATTCAGCGATAAAACAAGCCCCCTAGCGACCAGATCACAAACACGTTGCTTTCTACCACCTAAAGTGACACAATTAAAATAAACGAGGAAATCGGACAGGGAAGGCAGCACTCAACTATTGTATATGCCCCTTCCCTTTTAACTGAGTTGGGCATTTTCGGTTCATTTTTGTTTCCACGTGTCCTTTGTGATGGAAGTTGTTTTTGTCAGTAGTTTCGAAGTTTTGTTCAAAGCGATTTATTTAATTCAACGGTGTTGGTTTATTTTGTGGTTCCAAAACCGTTCGTAGTGGATTTTTTCAATCCTATCATTTTAACTGGAATTCTCAATTTCTCGAAATTTGTCATTTTCAAAGAGGCCAATTTTATAGCTGGCTTGGAATTATTTTATTGACATTTATTGATGATGTTGTCTACACAAACACCCTACGACATAATTAATCTAAAACCTTTCCATGTCATGGATAAACGCATCCTGAACCACCAAAGTCAAACTGAAAAGGCTTCAATTCAAGCCTAAAATATCATTGAAACACTTATAAAAGAAATATAAAACCAACAGCCAACAGTGAGCAAATTCAGACACGACATACACACAAAGTCAAAGTAAACTGAAAATGACAAACACTAACAAACTACCCTGTCCATACAAATCTCAAATGGCCAATGAAGAACAATACACCTCCTCCGTATCCAGACTCAACAAGCCAAACTGAACTCGAAATTAAAATTCAGGCCTTAGAATAATCATTGACAATAAGAACATTTCAATGAATGGACTGTAAAAACAACGACCAAAATTGAGCCACTTCAAACAAGACGTGAGCACAAAGTCATTAAGTCAGCAGAAAGAAAGAAAGTACTTATAATCTAGCCTGTCCAAACAAAGACATTAAGTCAGCAGAATGAAAGAAAATACTTATATCCTACCCTGTCCACACAAAGTCATTAAGTCAGCAGAAAGAAAGAAAATACTTATATCCTACCATTTCCATACAAAGACATTATGCCAGCAGAAAGAAAGAAAATACTTACATCCTACCCTGTCAACACAAAGACATTATGTCAGCAGAAAGAAAGAAAATACTTATATCCTACCAAGAAAGATAATACGTATATCCTACCCTGTCAAAACAAAGACATTAAGTCAGCAGAAAGAAAGGAAATACTTATATCTTACCATTTCCACACAAAGACATTATGTCAGCAGAAAGAAAGAAAATACTTATATCCTACCATTTCCACACAAAGACATTATTTCAGCAGAAAGAAAGAAAATACTTATATCCTACTCTGTCCACATTAAGCTCCGAAGCCGAACAAACAATATACAGAAAAGACAACGTCTCTAATACATTGTCAAGGACTTTCAAAGAGGGAAACCATCATGGACAACAGCTTGGAAACAGCTGATCCTGATGCAGAGAGCGACATGTTAGAGACAAATTGTTTCCTTTCTAACACACTCATTGCCCGCACAACATGTACTCTCAACATTGCCATTATGTGCCTTAGATCTAGTACCCTAACAAGGCGGATGCCGTCAAACACTAGTACGTCAATGGATTTCTGCACATGTGGATATAGCTGGGAAGAAGCTATCGACAAACGTCCCGAGAAGCACAATGTAACTTAAAAACAAACGTATTGCCAACCTCACATGTAAAAACAAAAACAAAAACGAAATCACTGACTAATCTTGAATAACATTAACTCGGTCTAATACACTTGCGGATTATAAAGCAGTAAAAACACTCCAATATGAATATATAAACACCATCATCTTAACGTTACGTATACGTGTACAATTCTTCTATTCAGCGACTAACAGTATGGAACCCGAGACAAGATTAAAGTAATTAATACATATATTCAATTTCATCTTTCAGTAACAATGGTTTTAGACACTGACACCGATACATGATTAAAGTAATTAATACATGTATTCAAGTTCATCTTTCCGTAAATATGGGTGTAGACACTGACACCGATACAAGATTAAAGTAATTAATACATATATTGAAGTTCATCTTTCAGTAACTATGGGTTTAGACACTGACACTGAGACAAGAGTTAGCTGATTAATACATACAGAACTCGGTTATAAGAAATCAAGGGGACCAAGAAATTCCTTTCGCTATATCCGATTTTCGCTATACCAGTATCACGAAATTTCGTTATATGAGATGAGATATAACGTATTTAGTTACGTATTGTATATTAACATCATTGTGCTTGTCAAGTACAACATGTACAGTATGCTCCGAAATGTTTGAAGAAATAGCATAAATGATGCTGAACTTTGTTTTGATATCATGAACTGATAAAAAAATCGTAATTAATGAGTTCTATTCAATATCATTCTTAGAATTATCAGTCCTTATTCTGCGCGAAGTCGTGCATTATCTGGGCAGTTTGACAAGGTATGCTTATATTATAAAATCACTAATAAAAGTTAAACCATTAAAACAATTTAGTAAGTAACGCTGGCGATTGTGACATGGTTGATATTTCACCCTCTGTCTATGTCTAATATTGTGTATTTTTGTTGGATGTTTAGCGATGTTTAGTAGGGGATTAAATAGCCAGCGAAGCTGGCTATTGTAAATACCCATACCAATAATGTCCACGTGCGATTCTTCGTCGAGTCTCTGCCGGTACTAATGCTTTCAAAAAAAGTTATTTCCGGTCAAAAATTTCAGGCAGTTTTCCGAGGTGAATGGTATTTTGAAAATAAAAAAATAGTAATCTGTAAACGGTTGCCCCCTATCATTTTCTTTCGAATTATAACCATCTTTAAAAATATTCAATAAATAAAACAAACTATTTAAATAAGCATAGGGAAGTAAGAAATACGCTATTGTACTGGATACACGACGCCAATACAAGACGTGATGTCATGACGTCACAAATAACAGGAAATGACGTCATACCAAAAGTACGCCAAATAAACTCATGACGTTACGTTGCAATGTATAACAAATCGGTATAATATAGGTAAAACTCCAGGTTAGGGATACCTACACTTATTCCAAACATAAACCTCAGATACATAGCCAATCAAAATTTTTGAATAATTATATTTCTGGTCTTAAATTTAAAGAGGAAAAGTGATCAGTTGCTGATCAATAATTATCTTTGTATAGGCCTATTGTATAACATCTAAATTCAACTCATATTTAGTCAGTTTCTATCTGAAACATAGCTTAGCAGATATCCAATGTGTATTTAATCCCTCATTTAGGCGGTGCCTTAGTTCATATTATCGATATATATCTTTGTTTCATTCTTATTTCATCACGTTTATTTTATGTTGTATAATATACGTTTGTTTTTCATGAGAAACTGTACAGTTTAAATGAATAAACTATCTATCTATCTAATATTTAGTCTGAGTTGCAGCTACATTTACAAAGGTTAATGATCTTGTAAAGTCAACGAAGTTTAGGGGTATAATTATTGGTTAGATCAGTTAATTTGCACTGATAAATGCCCGATGCGCAACTACTTAACACCTTTTAAGATTGTTTACACAAACATATTTCAAACAATTATCGCCTTTGTTATAACCGAGCAGAAATGCACACAAAATGCTTCATCGGGACCTAGAAATCATTACGTTATAACGAATTTTACCTTACATCCAATTACGTTATAAGCGAGTGGTATTACATAGAAATAAAGAAGGGACAAAGTAGGGGATTTCTTTCCTTACGTTATAACCGAGTTTTCGTTATAAGCGAGTTCGCTATAAGTGAGTTCCACTGTATATTCAATCTCATCTTTCAGTTACTATGGTTGTAGACACTGACACCGAGACAAGATTAAAGAAATTAATACATATATTCAATCTCAGCTTTCAGTAACTATGGGTGTAGACACTGACACGTACAGATGTAGGATTGGGTTGTTTGTGTCGTGTCGATGGTCTGATGCACCGATAATGCCGTACTACATGAACTTCAGTAGACTGGTGGAATGGATTGGGACACTTGCATTCATCAAACTTTTACTGATTATGATTTGTATTGGATCAAGTACTGAATCAACAGGTAAGAAATAGCCAAGCTGTTTAAATGTTCTGTCAAGCCATATTAAAATCTTTTCTTCGTTTAGCATACGAGGACGGAGAGGATAAGCCATCTTTTTTCAAAGAAAAAACAATACAATGTAACTTCGTATATCTTTAAAATCCATTAGGATATTGCTGTCATATTCATCATACGTATTTACCACCATATCCCAAACCCCTGCACAGCAATAGCTTTCACACAAAGGAGTTTTAAAGTTAGTTAGTATGATTAGTAATAATTGAAAGCTACCTTTGTTAGCCATATAATAATGAAGCTATAAGCCGTTATTGGTAAATGCGTGACTACATTTAAATATGCTAATACTAATATTGTGATTAATGCTTAACCAAAAGGTAAAGATGTCAGTAAACTGACATGGAATGATATATACTTGAAAATCACTTATTTTCAGCAGGACACAATTTGGGAGTTGGTGTTGTGAAAAGACACTTTCGTAAGGATGAAAGTTCAAGGATTCATTATCCATTAAGTCAGATACCATAGAATATTCAGGGTATTTCACTTCCTTTTTGGTTATGATCATCGACGAAATTTAATCAACTGCGAAAATGTATGATTTTAGAGTAATTCATGATTAGCAAATATATCACTAGACTAAACCACCAAACAGCTGATAATACACTATTTCAGTAGACAGCATTGATGAGGACACTACCATTAAATCATGTAGATGTAAAGGTGGATTGTTTGTGCTGTGCCAATGGACTGGTACGATGTTAATGCCATATTCTATGACATTCACTGAAATGGTAACATCGTTAGGGTCGCTAGCATTAATCAGAATGTTACTGGTAATGGCTGGTATAGAAACCAATCCAGGACCGAAAGGTAAGAACTACTTATATCACTTGACTTTTCGTGCATCCGTGTAAGTAGAGTGAGTATGTACTATATTCCCATAAATGTTCCACGCATGTGTATTATAATGGGTCTATTGTTTAACAGAAAGGTGAGTATTTTTGCTTTATAAGGTTCAGATGATATAAAGAATCACTCACTCGTTGTCAATTGAGATGTTTATATTAAACGTGTTCAGGAAATAATTTTAAACCCCAGACGTTCGCTTATAGAATAACCAGTACTCGCTTAATTCAATTTTGTATCAATTGACAACTTGTGATTGACCCGTATTTTGGGAAATGGTTTTGTTAGTTTCAATGATTTTACTTATGCCCTGAAAGTAAACTATTTCACATGAAATGATTTTGTAAATATATATTTTTCATTTCAGACAAATTCATCTTTAGGTTGCAGTATGTACTAGTTGAGATTGGGGCCAAAGTACTCAGGGAGTTGTTTAATATCAAAGTTGGTCGTGACTTTGCTAGATATTTAGCATCTAACACAACGGAAGCGACGACCCTTAAGACTCTGATTGCTACAAACAAAATAACAGCTGACCAAGCACAGTATCTACCACCAATTGACAAAAATCCAACAACATCTAATTTTGACATATCCCTACTTGTTTGTCTCTTACGAAATGTATGTCATATGGCCCCTCCAAGGAACACGGTATGGATGAGTCCACTACCAACAGATACATCAGAAGAGGCTGATATTACTAGATTGAGAATATTTAGAAATATGGTATGCATTAAAAATATATCAGTTTAATGTTTTTCAACCGATCTCTAAGAATCATATATCTTTGTCAATTCGTCATATCTTACCCGATACCATCTTCGAGACATAATACGAGAACAATCGCTCACTCTCTTACCCGGTACATGTACCATCGTACCATCTTCGTGACAGAATACGAGAACAATTGCTCACTCTCTTATCTTTACGCACTAGATTTAAGGGGGCAGGGGATATGTTATTGGCCAATTTTGAGGTTCCGACAGGCCTCAAACAGTCAAGCGGATTTCTTGAAAACAGCAAAAAAAGATAAGAAAGTATTTATGTGTCAGTCTCAGGGCATAGGCAACATAAAAAGAAAATAACATCAAATTGCAAGACTAACCCCTAGAGTTGTGGAGTTATGACCCTTTGCTTTTGCCCCTACCCCTCCAAATTTTAGTCAAAACAATACAAAAGTGACCAATTTCACCCCCCACAAAATATATTTAACCCTAATGCAATCCTATTTTTGGTGCCATTTAGCATAAATATGTCTGAGCTAGGTTAATTCAGCAAGAAAAGTGTCTCCCATACCTTTAGATTTGATATTTTGAGGGACCCCATCACCCCAATATATCCCCTGTCATCAAAGCAAGACTCATAGTCTGATGGACTCTAACAGCCTTTGAAAACGACGTAGTCAAGTATGTTTTGTGTAACTTCAGCTTTGAGCCGTCAGTTAGTGAAAATGTAAAACAGGGGTGTACATCCATTTTTGATTATTATGAAAAGTATGGGTCCCATTAGACTAGAAATAGCTTGATAAACTTTTATGATAGGGCATATATGTATGGATTTTATTGGTATCCAACATTTTGACAACTGGGACTGGTATATTTCATTCTCTCGTGTTTGATAGCATTTCTCATTTAATAATTTGAAGCATTGCCTTAAAACGTGCGACACTCGTTCACCATCCCCACTATATTTTGCTTGTATTTTGGCATTTGTGGCACCACATACAACAATTCGGTACTCTTGCTTGCTAGTTTCACTTCAATGAACATTATTTCATCATGTTCATTCCACAGTTACTTGTAATGCAGGTACATTCCTGACATTGTAATCGGTCTTGAAAATAAGTTGTCGCACACTTGTTGTATTTAAGCTGATGCACAGAGATACATTGGTGATGTCTGAAGTTGATTTCGACAATAAATGGAAAGAATTAAAAGCAGTTAGTATTTTTACTATACTTATTGAAACTATGAACACAAATGTTTCGTAGAAGCAATATTGGTACCCTATTTTTAGGTCTGGAGTTATGAACTAAAAACGTTACTGAACCAAAAACAATATTAATGTGTATCATAAGAAAATCATTGCATATTAACATTGTATCTTATTGACTGGAATGGAGTTTAGCTACTTTCAATGTTATCATTAAAAACAATTTGGTAATTGATCCAAGAAATTAGAACAACAAACAATGTATACATGGTAAACTTGGTCCATTTTAAATTAGGCATACATGTGTACATGTACTCGTTTTATTAGCTTCAAATATTGCATTGGTATTTTTTCATGATATTGGAATGTAAGAAATTGCATTTTAGATAAGCATGTGACATTCTGAAGGCATCAACTGACCAATGATGTTGTTGAGTATCTTAGTTGTGTTATGTTATTTGAATAAGGAACATCTAATAAGTTCTACGATAATTCTATATTTCCAGATCCTACTTAGACTTAATAACTTCTGTAATATTAAGGATTTCTCAGACTTAATTGACAATGCTGAACACCTTGAGATTGATGAAGAGTTAAAAGATCGTTTGAATAAAATGATGACACTATGGGATGATTTAGACAAAGATGTGATTTTAAAGTTAGACCAGTCTGAGAAAAGACGAGCAGCGGATCATGATAAAGTTATGAAAAGGCTAAAGACTATCGAAAAGGGCAAAACAACTGTACAACAAGGTTTGGCAGTATTACAGCAACACATGAACAATGTCACGTCAACACAGAGCCGAGAATTCACCTCGGTGAAACAAGTCATCTCTACAATACAAGAAGACTTGACTTTAGTGAAACAGGGGACATCAACAATGCAACAAGACTTGACCTTAGTGAAACAGGGGACGTCAACAATGCAACAAGACTTGACCTCAGTGAAACAGGAGACGTCAACAATGCAACAAGACTTATCTTTAGTGAAACAGGGGACATCAACAATGCAACAAGACTTGACCTTAGTGAAACAGAGGACGTCAAAAATGCAACAAGACTTGACCTTAGTGAAAGAAGGAACGTCTACAATGCAACATAATACATCTACAATGCAACGAGATTTGACCTCCGTGAAGCAAGAAACGTCTACGATACAACAAGACTTAACCTTAGTGAAACAGGGGACGTCAACAATGCAACAAGACTTGGCCTCCGTAAAACAAGAGACGTGTACGATACAACAGGACTTGACCTCAGTGGAAAAAGGGATGTCTACAATGCAGCCAGACTTGAGCTCAGTTAAACAAGACACGTCTACGATACAACAGGACTTGACCTTAGTAAAACAAGGGATGTATACAATGCACCAAGACTTAAGTTATGTGAAAGATGGTATGGAAATGAGAAGTCTTAATGAAGATGCGAATGGTACTAAATGTTTTGCATTTCATCTTTATATATCGTATGGTAACGCAGGACAAAGAGCGATTATGTAATTGATAGCATTACAAAAGAAGAAAGTCAATGTTATAAGATTTACTACCGCACTTTGCTTCATACGAATGACAATTTACTCATATAAGGCGAACCATGAAGAATAATTAACTTCTACAGTAGTACGATGACTGTATCTGTCAACAGTCGAGTGCGATGTGGGAAAACACTTACGTTACACATGTACTTGTTTAGCTACCTTGAGCAAGAAGCTCTATATAAAAAATGTTCTTAATTTTTAGTCACAAAAAGCTAGTCTTGAAAGATTACCATAACGAGATGTGATATTCGTCAAGTGTTACAATCTCGTGTAGCTATACATTTTAAGTCCATGTGGTTTTAAAAGCCGGTCTTTGAATTAATTGATCATTTATTTTATTTTCAGTTATCCAACAAAAGCTTATCACCATCTACCAACGTGATTGTCGATTAATACAGGTATCACCCTTTATTGATGACAATAATGAGGAACTCATGTTAATGTACCAAAGACCAACACTGAGCCATACCGTATATGACAGTGGCCAAAGGAAGGACGTACAAAAGAACATTACATCATACGAAGAAATATTTTGTCAGAACGATGAAACATTTAAACGTGTGTATATCACTGGTGATGCTGGTGTTGGTAAAACATCATTATGTAGGCGTATGTGTTTGTTATGGAGCATGTCAAGGTTGGGTAACTATGTTGGAAATGACAAGGGTACTAAGAAAGACATTTCGTTTATGAAGAAGTTTGACTTTTTATTTCATGTTTCGCTAGGTGCTACTGATAGGAGAGATATGATTATGATGATTATTGACCAGTTATTTTACACGGAATGTGGCGAATTGAGGAGGACAGAAACTTATAAGCTGATTGAGCATATTCTCAATCAACATAAATCTCTTATTGTGTTAGATGGCTTTGATGAATGGACTCCGAAAATAACTTGTACATTTGACCGTAAGACACCACAAGGTATAGAATCTGAGAACTGTGTATTCCTTACTATGTGCAGACCGTACAAACTTGAAAATGTTCGGTTGCCAGAGAATGAGATTGACCATCAACTAAAACTGTCAGGAATCCATGGGAATTCTGCTAAACAATATGTTGGTGCAATGGTGAAATATATGAACAAGAAAAACAGAGATAACAAAAATGCAGATGAATTCCTACTAGAAGTCGAGCGTTGTGGACTTCATGATCATTTATATATACCCATAGTTTCTTCTCATCTCATTGTGGTTTGGTGGTTTAACCCAACATTGTCCCGTTTTTCGAAATCCTTGTTATACGGTAAAATTTTAGAAATGATGTTTAAAAGGGCAGAAGGAAAGTTAAACTTTCCATTATCAACAGCTTCTAAGCATAAGCTTCCTGACTGTTTCTCAGAGTTTCATTACATACATGAACATGTTGCCTTATTACAGAAAGTGTGTTTACTCTCATTTAACTCATTATTTAAACAAGACGTTAATGCATCAACCCTGATATTTACAAAGAGACAGTTGATGGCATCACCATATTGGTTTACTGGTGATGAAATGGACTTTCTCTGTAAAGTAGGCATTGTATCGAAGAATAAAGTCATAGGCTGTTTTGAAGACCCAAAACAAATACTATCTTTCGTGCACAAAAGTTACATTGAATTCTTTGGTGCATTATTTGTTTCATCATTTGACTTTAGCAACAGGAAAGATATCATTGTTTATGGGTGGAAATCTTTAGAAGATGTATTGCAATATGATAACTTCTTTCAATTCCTTGCCGGGTTATCGTCTCAAAAGTTGAATACGCTACTTGAAAATATGTATACAGTATTATCAGATCATTTAAATGTATGGAGGACAAACGCTTTATTTGCTTTAAGGGAATATGACATAATGTTGCTTCATTTTGAAGACAATGTCTCTCAGAAACAGCTAAATTTACTTCAAACTATTGTTATCCGTTGTTTTATTGAATGCAACAAATACAATGATACTACATTGCATCTTGAGGATTTCACTTTTGATAACCATTTTAATGTGACCTTTTTGCAACAACTTTTGATGATAAACGCGTCGAGTGTTAAATCAATATTTTCTGTTAATGGTGTCTATTATGATGCATTTGATGAGATCAAGAATTTACAATATTTACATATTGGTGGCATGTCGTGTAAAGATATTGTGAAATTCACCAAGTTAATGTTAAATAACAAATCCACTTTGCATACTGTTTCTATTGATCGAAGTAGGTCATTGCCATTGTTACTAGAACTTCATGTGAGACGTCTAAATCATCTGACATCATTGGCTCTGACTGGAGTTAAAATGAAACATGAATATTTAGATAATCTTGTGCAGTATTTGTCTGAGAATGAAACAATGGAAAATATACAGCTGTCTAATGTGCAATGTGATAAATACCAGTGTAGAGTTAGTGCCTGTGCATGGACTCTGAATCTTCACATGCATAAAAACTTGGCTTCGTTACTCCTTAAGTGTGTTCCTATATCGTGTACAAATATAAACAGTTCTAATATAAAGTCCATCACATTGAATCCTGCAAGGTCACCACGTGTATTTAATTCTATCAAGGCATCCAACATTGAATATCTACGTTGTTATAACTTGGTGGATGAGACAACAATGAGAACATTGACGGCTGCAGTGAAAACTCTAACATTTATTAAGTCGCTTACATTGAACGGTTGTTACTTTCCTAATGATGTGTTGTTAGAGTTAAATGATAATGTAAAATATGTGCATATATCGGTTGAAGGTGTAAGAATGAGTAGGAAATGTTTTCATCGTTTCATTGACAGTTTTGTGAACAAGAAATCGTTGCTAAAAGTCATGCTATATTGTTGTACTATAACATCAGAGTCTGGTGACCATCACCGGGAATTGTTCTTGAGAGAGTCGGTGGAATACATGTCGAAGTACCTTGCATCCATACCTACAATAATCATTACAAATAAATGCTTAGATGACCGATTTGTGTGGTTAGAATTTGAAAGTAGGGGTTGTTATTAAACTTGATGAGCTGGTAGAACTGAAGACAGCACTGGCGATTGAAAGTTGGGTTGTTTAGGTCATCGACCATTACAAAAAATAGAAGAAAGTATTTTGCTTTATTTCTTCATTACCGAATGATGTTACAAAATGTATAATGATGAGAATAGCTACTCTGGTACAAAATTTAGCTAAAAAAGACATGAAAACATTTCCTTCATAACTTCATTTATGAACGAGATTATCAATGTGAGACTTGTTACTTTGGTTAAAATCTGGGTGGTGGGGTCAAGGTCACTTTACTGTTTTTTATGTATGCTTCTTGTATGTGTAATGTAATTAGAGAATATATTGTGTGTAACTCAAGCATTTGTCATGTGATGTAAACGATTTATTTTTGATACTACAGTGTATATGTTAAAAATATTTTTTCATTCAATCATATTAGATATCTGATTAAATTCCATAGGGAATAGTTAGTGGTGTGGTTTATACTCTATTAATTTAATGTTTCGGCATAAGCCTTTCTCAAACAACAAATTCAAAGTACTATACTACATTTCTGTTGATTTTTTTTTAGATTCAATTATATAAAGATATATGTATATATATGATTACTTCTTGTTTTCATACTTACATTTGTATCGAAACAAAGCATTCTGGTCAAAGTAAGGTGAAAATCTAGAAACATGCCTCCATTTGATACGTTTTCCTACAACTTTATTGTTAATATATTTCACATGCACATGTATATATCGCATATCCGGTTTAGTATAGCGAGTACGTATAATCTTATACGTAACGTGTGTGATATAAGGTAAAGTACATGGGCGTGTTTTTCCAATAATTTAATGCGTATTTTGCATTTTAGTGTCATATGATATATATAGAATATATCACTCGTTGTCCACTGATATATTTATAATAAACTCGTTCAGGAAATATTAATAAATCTCGTTTAATATAAATTTGTATCAATTGACAACTCATGTTAGATACTCTATATCCTTAGCATTCAACTGTTATATGTATAATATCATAAACATGTACAGGGTGTCTCAAAATACATGTCAGCTTGTTGAAGGGCCATAAATTTGCCAAATGAGTGAGTAAATTGATAAGCATAGTCTCATATGAAAGCTAAATTTAACAATTGTGTGGTGGATTATATCATGTGTCAATATTTGAACAGTTGATGACGTCATATTCGTTATACTAACGTCATTAGCAACGGACGTTCTAAAATGCCCGAAGAGGCAGATATCATAGTTGTACGGTACCATGAGTAAAATTTATATCTTACGTGTGCATAGTAAAAGTCAGTCGTACCCTGCTATGCACACACTGACTGAGAAACTGATCATGGGTCACTAGAAAATGAAATCGAAAAATCTGACGTATTTAAGAGAGGAACACATTTTAAAAACAATTAGGACTGAACATTTGATCTCCACACCTTTCTAGGCATATCATATTCGTAAAAGATGCACCAATCGCCTCGAATGCACATACTGGGTTGAATGTATAGCGGTATGTCTAGCTTATCTCCAACAGTCCAAACATAGTCATAAAATGTAACTTGAAAGTATAAAATAGTATCAATCACCAAAAACTGCCTTGGTAGGAGAATGAATTTGGTTATGCTACTTTTATTGAAATCAGGAAAAAGTAACCATAACATTCTAAATATTTATTTCTTCTTACACTATTTGAAATATAGATTATACAGTTCAAGATATATAACTACATCGAAACTCACAATATCAATTTGTGGAGAAAATGGAAACATCACATCCGACTCAAAGTTATGTGAACGTCTCTAAAATCGTCAAACAACGTCAAACATAGGTTTTTACTGAATTTGGGGTAAGTACTCAAAATGCATTCTACAGATTTCGTATGCATTGTTTTGGATAATTGTTTCGTAATTTGTACATTGATTTGAATGCCCTTTGATCACACATATAAATCAGATATGTAAAGCAATATATTACGGAGTGATACATCCTCAACAAGCGGACATGTATTTTGAGACACCCTGTATGTTAAAACATTTATCAAAGTTTATTACCCCTCACTTTTTTCGTAATGTTAATTTCCCATAGACAAACATGTAGTATTCTTACTGTTACGATCAACCGGATCAATACACCACGTGATTGAACTTTTTTTTACTGTCAGCAGGGTGATAGTACTTTTTTGACAGTACTTTTCATGTCACGTGGTATATTAATAAATGCAAAAACAATGCGTATTTCACCCGCCTAACGATGGTTTTAGTTCGAGTTCTCTATACCCAGCCACGTATTGGGTTTCGAAAAATATTGCAAGAATTAGGCGTATCTACGCGATCTTAGAAAGACATTAATACTTTTCGCTACATATTTTCCTTTGGGTAGATTGGAGTTGTTTATTTTACGGTCAGCAGCCGGACCAAGATGTTGAATGTTGAATCCTTTAAATATTCAGGTAATTAACTAATTACACACGATTTGAGTACGAACAGAGTCTTTAACTCGTATTATTAATACATTATGCCATGAAGTCGACTCCTGTAGTGTTCACCGTAAATTACACCTTGTGAAATTGAAAGTAAGTTCATTCGTACCCGTAACGATTCGTACCTATATCTACCAAAAATAGATTGTGGACGAAAAAAGTTCGGGGTAATAAAATAAATAACACATAGCTTTGAGGGTGACAGTAAAAATGTCAGCCCTCGGAAAGTACTGTTACCCGCGGGCTTTGCCCTTGGGTAACAGTACTTTCCTCAGGCTGACAGTTTTACTGTCACACTGAAAGCTATGTGTTATTTATATAATATTACATGGATTTATAATGTTGCATTCATTTCCATTTGAATATTAAACTCTCACTTTTGAGAACGGATATTTAAAACTTCCTGTAGTATATTTTATCATTTTTAGTGAAATTACCAAGTTCAAACATGTAGTACTGCTTCAAGTATGCCTGGATGACTCTCTGGTTTAAGTTAGGATAAATGTACCGTACAGAAATATCATATGTGTATCTGTTTGTATTTCGTACTTTATATTGTCATTGGCAATACACTTAATTTATGTCTGAATTTCTAAAAATAAACGATAATCTACATGTATGTTCAGTTTTATTTCTGATTTCATTTTATAGGAGCTATATAGAGGTCATCCTCGAAAACCCAGGCGACATCCCGCTCCTGCACTGTAGCTAGTTCGGGAGTGGAGTCACCGCAGGGTTTTCGATGATATATTGAGCCTATGTAAATTAATTGTGTCGGTTGGTCCTTATAACTTATAACTTCTTCATCCATTGAGGGATTTTGATAAACACTTCGCATCATCACGAGACTGTGTGTCCTGTTCTACACATATGCCAAAATCACGATAGTCAAGATCATATTATCAGACTGTGTGTCCTGTTCTACACATATGCCAAAATCACGATAGTCAAGATCATATTATCAGACTGTGTGTCCTGTTCTACACATATGCCAAAATCACGATAGTCAAGATCATATTATCAGACTGTGTGTCCTGTGCTACACATATGCCAAAATCACGATAGTCAAGATCATATTATCAGACTGTGTGTCCTGTTCTACACATATGCCAAAATCACGATAGTCAAGATCATATTATCAGACTGTGTGTCCTGTGCTACACATATGCCACAATCACGATAGTCAATATCATATTATCAGACTGTGTGTCCTGTTCTACACATATGCCAAAATCACGAAGGTCAAGATCATATTATCAGACTGTTTGTCCTGTTCTACACATATGCCAAAATCACGAAGGTCAAGATCATATTATCAGACTGTTTGTCCTGTTCTACACATATGCCAAAATCACGAAGGTCAAGGTCATATCATCAGACTGTTTGTCCTGTTCTACACATATACCAAAATCACGATAGTCAAGATCATATTATCAGACTGTTTGTCCTGTTCTACACATATGCCAAAATCACGAAGGTCAAGGTCATATTATCAGACTGTTTGTCCTGTTCTACACATACATGAAAATCACGAAGGTCAAGGTCATATCATCAGACCATGTGTCCTGTGCTACACATATGCCTATATCTCGAAGGTCAAGGTCATATCATCAGACTGTGTGTCCTGTGCTACATACGAGGGGTGTACCAGAATTACGTAGACTTTTGTCATAACATTTTTATTAAGGCATGTACTCTCACCAAATTTGCCGGAGAAAAAATTCAAACCTTTTTTAAGAGAAACGGTAAAAATATTTTCTAACAGAATGTTAGAAAGACATTTAATCTGTCGCCATAGTAACCAATAGTTGGATAGGCGGGGCAGCGAATTTTAAAATCACTTTTGGCATTATTCAACTACTTATACCTCACAGATATCAAGTCTAATTTTAACGCGACATGGTGACATACAAGCGCAATATCCTAGGAACGTACGCCGTAAGTTTCGACTTTATAAAGGTTACCGTGGTTGATTTATGGTACAAAACAAGCAACAGCTACTGTGCGTCACCAGTGCAAATATGACGTTAGCGGAATACCCTGGAAATACCATCAACATGAAGTTGTGTGTGAATCTCGGGAAGACGCCAGAACAAACGCTTTAAATGCTGGAACCTGCTAAATCTAAATCTCTTGTATCGAGTTACCTGATTTTCAAACGTCACAAGCGCATCAATCGTGGTCGAGACCGAATAAAACGACATGGACCGACGGCGAAAACCAACGGCGAGTGCGACCCCACTTAGCGTCTTCTAGAACAACATCGACATGGATCGACGGTCTATTATTAGGGTTATGTGCGACAATGCTGGTAATAGTTTGGAAGTGAATATCAAATTTAATGTAGTAAATACATTTTCATAAGTTTTGTGTACAGTCGTTCCCATCTTTATAGCTACACTGTATATAGTTAGGAGCTTCACTTGTCCTGGAAGTTCCGCCGACGTCGTGACGTTCTGTGACGTGCCCCGCATACCGTACCCCTGTCTATCCCCGGAAGCTGCAGAATTCGATCAAAATAAGATACGGCTTTGAAATTTCACGTACTTACGCAGTAAATATTATTTGCACTCCACACAAAATTATTTGTTTGTATGATAAATAGTATGGAACTTATGACAAAAGTCTACGTAATTCTGGTACACCCCTCGTATATGCCTATATCTCGAAGGTCAAGGTCTAGAATCTAGAATCATTTTCACGCTTGTGAAATATAAAGCATGAATCGTTATGAAGGTTAAAATCCCCAGTAACAAATGTAAGCACAGGTTTTAAAATAGACACAATCATGATAAGTGTAAAACAGGCAAGTTTTGGGAAATAACATAGTGTACATTTCACAAACGTTACAACTAGCCCCAGTCCAACCAAACACAGCCCTACCCAGACGTTTCCTCACCGCATCACTCGTGAGTACGTTATCACTTGAGTGGAAACAAAATGTTCGCTGCAAATGAGTATTTACAATGACTTTATAACGTTCCTCGTATGGTTTGTGTGGGCATTGTGTCGTATATTTCGAAGGCTTAAAACCAGAAGGTCGTAACTACAGCTTACGACCTTATAAGACACATACATATTTGAAATCTGCTTCACAAGGCGCTTCTTATGAGCATATTTTCATGAAAATCTGAAATTGTCATGTTGACCAAAATGAAGTTTTAAAAACGTGTTTTCCCATAGGTATAGAGTAAATTACAGACAGTTTTCTATTGTTTTCTCAATATATCGATTTGGTAGTTACGACCTTCTTGTTCTAAGCCAGCGATGTGTTATGTGATGCTTTTTATGTTTTCTGTGCTCGGCTGATTAAGTTGAATGATTTTTCTGACCGATTTTTTCATATCCTTTTTAAAGATATATTTAGGTTCTTCAGATGAATTAGTTGTAAATGATGAATGACCTAGGACGTCATATAAAGAGTCTCGATTACGTAACTACCAGAGAACAAATAGGTCATAATGTTACAGCACTTATCAAAGATGCCGTTCACACAAACTATAAGTGTTGAATCAATACGTTCAAGTGTTTACTCTTGATTTTCTTCTCTTACCTCGCTTGTTAACATTTCATCGTTAATTGATTTATTACTGTTTTAACACGCACGATTTACATCATATGACGTGACTATATTTGTAATATACGACTTGCATGATAAAAACTAGAGGGTGGGCAGTATTTCATTAACCAATGATCTCGATTACTCCATTCAGAATACAGCTTGATAGCCTATATTGCGGACTTCGAAAGCTTAGCGAAGAATAACCTTAACCATGGTTTGCTTGGGGTAGGTTTACTTAATGGTAAAAAAGTTCATTTTGTAACATTGAGCGCCATTACAACATACTGCCATAAAATACCCTCGACACTAGTTATAATTATCAGGGTGATTTATCTGTATGCAATCAGTATATAATATGGAACCAACTGACGAACCCAGACACAAAAAGAACTATTAATCATACGACACAGTCTGTCAAGAATCATCCCACGCGCATATCACTTCAGTAGAAGAGTAGAAGAGTAGAAGAGCAAAGCAGTATCTATAAATAAGGAGAAACAAGGGAAAATAAATAACTTTACACTTACAGAACGGAAATTAATTAATATTTTATCTAAGAATTATACATAAGTGCATACTTATCTACATGAATATCATTATTGGCGTCGTTCTCCGGGATAACCAGGCTAATTTACATTATGCCATCACGCGTACTAGGTAATGAAGGTTTCATTTGGAAATACTCTGAAATAAGGCACTTTGGTGCGTCTTTGTTGATTCAAGTTATTAATTTATATAGAACTAATTCTTAGATTTAAATTGTTCGTTTGTTATTTTCAAGTACCATGCTTCATTGCTAAGGTGATCAGTTTCTGACAAAACATCTCAATCATTATTTGATGTCAACTGTTATTTAAAGCATAGTCTTCAGACTATCTTATAGGGGCAATCACCTATACATAAAACAATACATAATCTAAATCACGAACCTTAAGCAACTATGTTCATAATACGTTTGCGCATTACCTTACAAACCAGCTATTTTTTAAAATTTGCTAACACCTCACTGTTGTCAATATGCTAATCTAAAAAACCACACAATGTGTCATTTCTTGTGGGAGACACTAAATTAAGATGCATTGGATCAATATCATTGGATAAATTTATATAGAACTAATTCTTAGATTTAAATTGTTCGTTTGTTATTTTCAAGTACCATGCTTCATTGCTAAGGTGATCAGTTTCTGACAAAACATCTCAATCATTATTTGATGTCAACTGTTATTTAAAGCATAGTCTTCAGACTATCTTATAGGGGCAATCACCTATACATAAAACAATACATAATCTAAATCACAAACCTTAAGCAACTATGTTCATAATACGTTTGCGCATTACCTTACAAACCAGCTATGTTTGAAATTTGCTAACACCTCACTGTTGTCAATATGCTAATCTAAAAAACCACGCAATGTGTCATTTCTTGTGGGAGACACTAAATTAAGATGCATTGGACAGATACGGATAGCACGTTCTTTGTCTTGTGTCGGTGGGACCCTAGGCACTGTATTCGTCACAGTACGGATTTGAATTGCCTGTACATAACAATAATTCATTCTATACTTTGGGTAACAAAATCGTTTCCCCGGATAAACGTTCAAGGTTTGTCCAGAAGCAAGTAATTTCTCTGACTTTATCGTCCTTGAAGTGTTTGATTTATTCCCAAATAAAACGCAAACAAAGTAATTTACAATTCAATGACGTTGTATTCCCAACTGCGTTGTCTGACACACGTCATGACTTGTCGCATTCGCGTTCAACCAGCTAGTCTGGGAACTTGACTAACCACTGATGTATGGAAGATGGACTTGTCAGTACAAAACGTGATTCACAGAACATGGGACTATTTGTCAAACTTCTGTGATATAGGCGATGTATACACAAGATACAATATGACACAATGACAAAACACACGATCGGAAATCGTGATTGTAATACTCATGTAGGACTACTACATTAAATATTCACCATGACTCTGAGCTAATTGGGAGATATATACGCATAGAAGATGCATTCATGTATCTGTCTACGATATTAACTATGACCTTGACGGGACTAGACGGCACTGGATGCCAAAGCACATTAAAACCAAACTCAGGTTTACCCCAGTGCGTCATCCGTATATTCCCAAAATCCGACACTTCTTGCACCAGGCTGCACTTAAATTCAGTGTCTCACACAACGAATGACACACTGCATGGCTATTGAAATTAGCATGTTGTCAACAGAGAGGTATTTTATGGCTATTTCGTAAGATATTGCATGCACGTGAATAATGATAATACATGATTATGACTTATATCATTTATATTTAGTGATTTAGAGTAGATATTAGATGCTCGTCCCTACAAAATAGTCTTCAGATTATGCTTTAAATTACAGTTGACATAAAATAATGATTATGGGTTTTCATTACGGCCGTTTTTTTCAACAAACTAGTCATCATAACAATGAAGCATGTTACTTGAAGATAACAAATGAACATTTTAAATCTAATAAATAATTCTATATAAACCAATTACTTTACTAGCTTGAATCAACAGAGACACGTCAAAGTGCCTTTTCCAGAGTTTTTCAAACCTTTATTACCTAATACGCGTTATTATATCATGTCAATAAGCCTGGTGTTCCAGGAGAACGAGGCAAATAGGGACAATTTATATTAAAAACGATTGTTCCGTTCTGCATTGTAAAGTTATTTATTATTCCTTGTTCCACATTATTTACAGACACTGCTTCGCACTTCTATTGCAGTGACGTGTGCGTGGGAGAATTCTTGACAATCTGTTCAGTATGATGAATAGTTCTCTTTGTGTCTGGATGCGTCAGTTTGATTCCATATTATATACTGATTACATACAGATAAATCAACCTGACTGCTACTGTCGATGGTATTTAATGGTATTTATATTGTAATAGGAATCAAGGTTACAAAATGTACGTTTTATCAATAAGTTAACCCGACCAAACCAAACCATGGTTAAGGAAATTCTTCGCTAAGCTTTCAAAGTCTGCAAACTATGCTATAAAGCTGTATTCTGAATGGAATGGAGAAATCTAAGTCATTGGTTAATGAAATACTGCCCATCCACTAGTTTCTATCATTCAAGTCGTATATTATAACTACATTCACGTCATTTGATGTAAATCTTGCGTGTTGAAACAGTAATAAATCCATTAACGATGAAATGTTAACAAGCAAGATAATAGAAAAAATCAACAGTAAACACTTGAACGTATTGATTCAACACTTATAGTTTGTGTGAACGGCATCTTTGATAAGTGCTGCAAAATTATGATATATTTGTTCTGTGGTAGTTACGTAATCGAGAAACTTTATATGACGTCCTAGGTCATTCATCATTAACAACTAATCCATCTGAAGAACCTAAATATATCTTAGGCAAGATATGAGAAAATCGGTCAGGAAAGGCATTCAACTGAACCAGCTGAGTACAGAAAACATTAAAACATCCCATAACACAAATACACGAAACGATGACCACAAATAACCCAACGATAAAAATAATTTTATAAAGCCATCGTAAATACTGATTTGCCGCGAACATTTTGGTAGCTTAGAATGCGAAATAGTGAGTAGAAAACAAGGAAAACTGTCTGACAACTACACTTAACTTATGGCAAGAACAACTCCTTGAACTTCAGTTAGGCCATAAGAAGCGCCTTGTAATGCAGTTTTAAATATGTATGATTCTTGTAAGTTTGTAAGTAGTACTTACTCATTTGTCGCGAACATTTGGTACCACAGAGTGATGACGTACGAGTGATGCGTGGAGGAAACGGAGGGTTGGGTTGTGTATGGTTGGACTGTACTCTAATTTTCCAATGTTAGTCACGTTGAAATTGTCATTCTATACATTCTTCGATCATTGCTTGATTGATGGATCGACTGATTGATTAATAGGTTGATTGATTGGTTTGATCATCTCTGTCATACCAAAGTATGCAATGATGTACACCAGTACTACACGAGTGTACCTTATTGCCCTGGACAATAGGGTAAAATAAATTTATCTTTTTATAACATAAGATGTAATGCAAACATTGAATGTTTAACATTGGATGTTTGTTGGTTCCTAGACGTGTTACAGATTGTCCCGATTTGCCATCCACTACTCGTAGCTAAGTAGAGTTAAGTGAAAATCGATCATACAATTACCTTGCAATGATAGTGGTTATATAATGTAGTCTTATTATGTTGACTATCTTGAAAATGACATCAAAAACACCCACGCGGAAGTGATAAGGCTGCACACAATGTCAACTTTTTTCAAATGTTTACCACGATCAAACACAATAACGTACGCGCTCAACGTAATCTCAATAGGGAAATATCTCCAACTTTCCCACCAATCTCGACATATTAAAACTGTTATCTTTATGAAATTGAAAAAAAGTAATTTTGAAATTTCTCGTTTAACCCGCGTATTTATTCGTTGAAAACAAGTCTGAGAACTTGACAATCCACGGACGCATGAGGGTGATCTTGGAACTGCAATAGACAATTATTTTATATCATAAATATAACTGATTCTTAATTCAGGGTAAGAGCCGTTTTCATGGAATGATTTGACCAAGCCAGGGTGCGATCGGAATTACAACAAACTAATCTAAAGGTTGTGTAAGGCAGGTATTCCATCCGCACCCGTGTGTCCGCGTCCGCCAAAAAACGAACGAAAGCTGTATGGTCTCCGCGGTTCGTGCACGCATACGTCATCCGCAATGCGCATCCAAAAAGAATCCCTCCGTGAGCGATTTGTGACGTATGCGGATGTATTTCACAGATATTACATCAAGCCAAAGGGCGAATTTGGTGTTAACAAATATTATACTGTATATTAAAAGGCACTGATTTGAATGATATTTAGGCAAGGTAATATAAATTGTATTACACAGAGCCACCCTGTCTCATGCAAACACCTCACTTAATCAATTTATTCCAGAAGTGGCCCTTTACTATTAATTGTACTTGTTCATAGCAGAGCCTTTGTTCAACACCGACCTTTGCGTTCCTGGTGTTTCAAAACTACTATTAAGCAAACTATATTGTAATGTTGCTTAGATCATGTTTGGTATAGTACGTCTATGTAGATCAATTAGCGGACACATGAAATAGGGTATCCGTGTCAGTACGCAGAACGCAGAAACGAACGGGTACGCGGACCACGAAAGCGTGCACATGGAATACCGTTCTTAATTGTATTTGTTGTTGTATACGCTCCACGTAATGTATTACTTGTAGTCACATGTATGTCCCCCTCCAGCAGAGTGGATGTCAGCTGCTTTGTGGAGCAGCACGTTATAACGGATGACTACATAATTCCACTGTTAACTAAATGTAATTCACCCAACTTGGATCGATCTTCTAACCCAGTCCCAACAGACTGATGTATATAAAATAATCCATTATTGAACAACGCCAAAACGCCCGATGAAGCCTCTGTTTTTATTGAATGGCATCTTCACATTTCGTTTACACTCATTTATGTTTAAATATAAAGAAACTATTAACTAATTCTAAGGTCGTCATAATATCAATTTATGAATAATTCAGCCAAGATTCAGTCGTATTAACATCAAAGGGGTCTCAAGTGTCTGTTGTCATTATACATGCAATTTTGTCGATTTGCCTTGATTCCACGGCTTATCTTTGTCGGAAACACCTCCAAATGATAATCATAGAGATAGCATTAAGTTACATGTGGAAATGCATGTCATAATACCAGATACTTTAATTTTTAGGGACATTGGAAAGTACCATCGATGATCACCATTACGTGACTAATTCAACTAATAATTTCATCTTTATAGTGCCTCTTTATAAATCGATATGAAAGAGTTATAGCTATTAGATATCTAATCGAAAATGAGACAGAAATAGGAAGTGGTTAACAACGGTCATCTGCCATATGACAAGAGTATATCTCTTGCTAGTTTTGAGCCCGACACATATTCACTGACTGAAAAATAAATTATATAATACTTATTATAAAAACACAATGAGTATATATTTTGCTTATGTACTTGGAGGGCGTCTTGAAGCTTTTACATCACATGAAGTATTACAAGCAGCTGAAACAGACAGCATACTAACCAAACTCCTGATAAAGGTGGCCTATCCTCTCGCTCAAGCCATTGACACCCATTTTACAAACCTCTCCCAACCAACAACGAGTACCAGATGAATGGATGAATACACTAGTATAGCTACATGTAATTGATGCAGTTCTTTGACGAGCATCGACAATGGAAGAAGAATGGTTACCGTTGTACATGTATATTATAATCACCATCTCACAGATAATACTTCAAACATTCACAAGAAATAAGAATTTATTGAGCGTGATGTTGTATTCTTGTTTGTACAATCAAAATCGGTGTTCATGTTGACTGCAGCAGTCGTGACCGACTTAAGGCTGATATTACCGTTAAATATGTTTCTTTTCTTTTCCCTCGTCCATGTGAGTTAATCAGTACTGTATTTATGGTACGATCTCAGTCGTATTGACTGAGTACCTTTATCACTGGCTTAGAATGAGAAGGTCGTAACTACAACAAATGATCTTATAAGACTGATACTTATTGGAAACCTACATTACCAGGCGCTTTTTATGAGCCCATGTTCATGAAAATTGGAACTTGTAATGGTGACCAAAATGAAGTTGTAAAAAGTTGTTTTTCTATAAGTAAAGAGTAAATTTCAGACCGTTTTTTCTTGTTTTCTCAATATATTGACTTTGTAATTACGAACTTCTCATTCTAAGCCAGCGCTATATGTAGTCAGTTACACCTATTTGATTGACGTATATGGTTGTAAGCCTGGAAGATCCTACATGTAATACGTAGATGGTACACTACCTGATTGCCAACTTTGCTTGATTTGCCGAGTATATTATTGATTAAGAGCATATCATAAAAGAATGAGAAAATCGAAATTTTGAGAAAACAAGAAATAAACTGTCCGAAAGTTAACTCTTTACTTATGGTAAAACAAGCTTTTTCAACTATAGTTTGGTCAACACGGCAAGTTCCGACTTTTGCTGACAAAAGTCTCATAATAAGCGCAATGTGATACAGATCTTAAATATTTATCAGTCTTATAAGGGCGTAAGTAGCAGTTACGACCTTCTCATTGTAAGCCAGCTATAAGTAGATACATGTAATGGCTGCAGGTTTGTATTGTTTCTACGCTTGGCTTGAGTAAGTACAAAGCTTTTTACGTTTTTATTTCATTTTTATGGTGATCCAGAATCACTCGTAATCAGGCTTTACGAAAATAGTGGTGATTTCGTAATGAATTAGAGCAATTGGGAATGAAGTATGGCGTCTTAATTGTTATCACATATTTTCTTTAATAAAGCAGTGAAACAATAACCTTTATGACACAACGTGGTGTAATATTATATACAACAACCACGTAATATGATTAGTGCCTGTTTAGTCCATGCTGTATAAACCCTCTACAGTCCCACAGGACTTCTTTAACAACTGTGTTACGATTGACATTTGGAGAGTTTTTTTATTCAAGTTACACAATGTCTTATTTATGTTTTGTTACAACGCAATCATTACACAAAGAGTATGGAAGTTACGTGTGAGCTTTGCTATCAAAACAGGATTAAGGTTAATAAATGTTCCAATTTTTTGGGAAGTTTTATTTTATTATCACACGACAATACTGTTTATTAAAATACACCTAGGGGATTAACCCATTCATAAACTCTCCATTATTTTTCAGGAATGGAGAGTTGTCTTAACAATAACTCTCCATTATTTCGTATACACATTACATTAAATGTGTATACGAAATAATGGAGAGTTATTGTTAAGGAAACTCTCTATGCCTGAAAAACATAACACACATATATGTAGTGTTTACAAAAAATGGAGAGTTATTTTTATTAAATGTGTTAACAGGTAATGGAGAATCATTGTAAATAAGGTATAATTATACACCAGTGAGTTGCCTGCCATCCCAAATGAATGGGTCGGGAAATTTACTTTTGGGTTTTCAAAACCCCCGCCCTTCCACGGCCCATGCGGGGGTATCTTACAATTAAATATTGTCCCAGATGTTCGGAGAAAAAAATCCCAACATTTCCCCAGCAGTGCGGGGAAGCTGGAGGGTAAAACACCGCAGCCATACGCGGGGTTTGGTGCCGTGGATGCAACTGACTGGTGCATTACACAATGTATGTGTTCACAAAAAGGGCAATACAATTTGCAGGAAAAGCGGCACTCAACTGAAAGAGCCGAAAACAGAAAAAAGAAAACAAAAGACAGATAAAAATGCTCAAACCACAACGAAACTAGAAAATGAAATCAACCCGCTGTTACTAAATAGCTTTAACAATGATATAATTTCAGCTAGTAAGGTGGTACGCGCTCAAGAAATAAAGAAATCAAGATGATGCTAGTGTGATATGATATTAAATACCGTTAATAATTTGCAATTGCACTTTCGGGTGATCATGACTATTCAATAAGTTCCAATTACAGCTTTTATACATTCACAAGGGCCAAATTATCTCTAAATCATGACACCCGTCTTCACCATGATACTAAAAGTGAAACTGTAATAATCGACCTTGGCCTACATTGCAATGTCCATAAACATTGCAACTTAGGTTTTGAGATGATCAGATCAAAACTGTTTGAATATAATAGTACGTACAAAGCTAAGTTCTTATTGTTTTCGGTCATACAAGGCTCATAATCCAGGAAGACATGTGTGTCGATTGCAGGACTCCTAAATTTGAATTAAAGAACAGCCAAATTTTGTATGAATGTTGGAGGGTAAGAAAAAAGTTAGTTCCCAATTTACGAGGGCTGTTTTCAGCTCTTCCGCTAAATCATTCTTTGACATTAACTTCCCCTGATCATTGGGCTACCCAATGAAACATTTGAGTCTCACGGGGAGACTTTTTCTCTTTTGTGGGCGTGGCAGCCAACATTGAACTGCAACGCCTAGGAATAGACACTACCCTCACAAGTATATATACCAATTTTTTAGTATAGCTTGGCTTATTTGACACGAGCCTGACCTTTTGATTAGCATAATTTAACAGTCGATTTATTAACTACGTTCACAACACCGATTGTATGTTTTCATAATCGAGGAGTATCGCGATGATGCTCGAGATATGATAGAAACAAAAATTTGAAATACCGATATCGCACGATTTACTTGCGGAAATTGATATATTCAAAACAAGAACCTTGAAATATATTCTTGCATAAAGGTCAGGTTCAGGTAAAAATAGTCAAGCTATACATTAATTAATACTGTGCAAATACAGAGCTAGGCTTAATACCAACATCTTAAAAACATTGTAGTTATGTCCAACCAGTTGCATATCAATTATTAATATCCATGTATAGTTCATGCACAGAAATATATCCTCTGACTAAAACAAAGTCTTTATAATGTCCACCGTGTTATAACATCAAGTGACACTGGGTAAATGACCATTGATTGATCGTGTAACACATAACTCACAACATGTGTTTGCATGGACTACACACCATTATAAAGTAATGGAGTGTTATTGTATTAGTTCACTGGTTTCATGAAAAAGCATGATCTTCTTGCTCAGTCATGTTCATATTTTTAATCGTCTATTTATATGAGGTACATCAGGGGAGACTTTTTTGAAAAAAAAATGCATTTTCTTTCAATTTTGACATTTACAGCATCTTTTTCAGAAAATCAAATTTACATTTGACAGTATTGGTGTATTTTAAGTCAGAGAAAATCCGCGTATCTGTCCATTCATGAGAAATAATTAATACTCGGCCCCTTCGGGGCCTCGTCTCCATTATTTCTCAGGAATGGACAGTTACTTAGACTTTCTCCTTAACGGAACTGTCTAATTAAAACAAATATCCATACTAAACCTGAGACGATCAGAAGAAGGAAGGTTTGTGGAATGAAAACACACATAAGATGAAAAATAACTGTTATAGCTCACCAGCGATAACCCTAGCCTTGTATGCAAACAATTTATTTTAAATAACAAAAAGGTCCTCTGGTCGCTTGTTTTCAGTGTAAATTGAAAGTTTATGCATTAAAAATAAAATAATGCACTAAATTGTACCAAATTGTCACCAAAAATGTATTTGATTCCCATTTTTAGTATTTTTAAACAAAGGCAGGCGTTATCATCGGTGGACCTAACTGAATAATCTATAGTAGATTCGTCAATTAAGTTTTCGCTGATGCTGCAGGCGAAAACGGGCAAATGAGTCAATATTCAACAATGTCGTTTCAATGTTTTTTCTTGTCCGTGTTAAGACTTTCGTGATTTGCTTCATATTTTACTGACGGTTGCCTTTCTTGTCTAATTTGTTTTTGTCTTTATTTAACAGATATTTCCTTTTATCACATAACCTGCGGTCTGGGATTGCATTAAAGCCGTGAGGGAAATATCGTAATGCACTCCCAGCCCATTCATTAAACATTTAAATTAGCTTGACGTTGATTGGTTGGTTGGTTCAGGATGACGTTACGTAAGCCAATACATGCATTGAATCGAGCCGTGACGTCAGTATAATACAAACGTGGGCATGACGTCGCGCGCATTGTAACGTTAAATTTTGAAGGAACTCCATGTGTTGAACATCAGCGTTTTGAACGTTAACGAGCGTTCTCTAAGGTTATGTGATAAATAGAATCTTACATTCGTGCTAATTACATATGACTTTTATTAAACTCGTCGACAAAAACATATGCCATTCGGCAAAGCCTCGTGTCATTTAGTTTTGGCCACTCGTTTAATAAAACTCGTATGTAATTAGCACGAATGTAAGATTCTATTTATCACATAACCTTAGAGCACTCATGCAAGATCCTCTATGTATGTTTCGATTTACTTATTGAAATTAGGAAGGAAGGGAAATTGACGATGTTGTTAAGGTTATATTTTTGCGTTATTTGTCATTATATTAATGTACTACGCCAACATTTGCTGCTTTGCTCTGTTGCCAATCTCGTCGTCAAAGGGTATTTTTGAAATATCGAACTAACTTGGAAAATACTTTTTTAAGCGGGTTGAAATCAAAGGTGGCATGCAAATACTACTAGCCATCGCTGTGGATCTGAGGTAGTCATTAATGTAAAAACGGTTGTGTTCATATACACATATTGTAATGCTTTATTCCAAGTTGAACAGAAGTCAGATACTTATGTTCGTAAATAATCGTTGTCAGGTTTGTATTATGACAAAATAATCCAGCTGATGTGTGATCGTCAGGTATCAAACTTGCTCCAAAGGTATTATCTTCATTTCGCACATGTAATTAAACGCGAAAACTGGTTGGTAACTGGGTCTGTATCCTAAATAAATTTTCGTCCATACAGTTTTTTTTCTCGAATATTTCTACGTTTAGTGCATTCTTCTTCAATTAGTATAAAACAGTTTTATTGGCTAATGTGCTTTTGCAAAACATATAGGCATTTACTATTGAATTTCAAATCAACTTAATGTTATTTTAACTTGGCAATGAAATGAGATATAATCGTACCAATGCGGGTTCCTCTTACAACAGGTACACGTGACAGAGTCGGAAAGTACATGGTACCATAAACCAGTCGTTAAATGCAACATAACTGATGATTTTAATTTGAAAGTTGAGATGGTAATTGTATATTCAACGATGAACTATCATGTAACTACGTGTACTTTTCTTGTTTTAAAAGGTCACACGTAAAAACGCGTCGATGTTTTTATTACAATTCACCGAGGACATTTCATAAAATTCAAATATCAATATCGACTTGAGTATATCGGGTATTGGCACCAGTTTGGTACGATAACTCATCAATATACATGATCCTACATTTGCAAATCAGCGTCACCTCACGGTGCCATATATGCCTTGCATGGTTGGGACAAATGGTACAAATGAATGATCGACTGTCCAAATACCTCGCATTCACGCGCGCGCACACACATGCGCACGCGCACGCACACGCACACACATACACACACACACAGGAAGTTTAATAAGATCTGTCCCCATTAAAAATAAATGTCATGAGCATATGAGTGATCTCAACTGATATCTTCATACATCAATGGAAAGGCATTTCAACGTTTTATTTAGTATTAAAAATGTCAATGTTTCTATCAAAGCAACCCAGTAATTTCGATAATTGTCAAAATGACGTTCAACGTTATTTTCAACCCGAACTGATAACATAGCTCGTAAAGTATTGAATGATAAAGCAAGTTTGATAATGTTTATTAACAAAGTAAAAATATTTTGATTTGAAAATTAATACATGAAGTTGAAAATAAATAAATAAATGTAAGTAAGTAAGTAGTAAGTAATAACGTCTTTATTTAACGAGGCTGACACATTCAGTTTCCCGATCTTCCATGTGGGCCTCAAATGTAACAGTTTGGTTTCTAGATGCTAGGTAACGAAAGAACATAACCACGAAGATACATTCTTGCTTGTAGTCAAGCAAACAGGTGACAGGTTTTCACATATTTTTTTTTTCGAAATGAATGTTTAAAATTCACAAATAGACGTATGGAGTTTTTATACAACCACCAAAGCAATCTATAACTTATAATAATATAATACTTTAGAAAGAAAACAACCGAAGATCAGGAACTTGTTTTCTTAGTATGGAATCGAGAAAGTAAAGTTTTTATGTTGGCTTCTTTCATCGCCTAGCAATTGACAACCAAAGCAACTGTATCACAAATTAGCTTTTAGATTACCACAAATGGATTCAACAAATATATTGGAAAATCCGATAGGGAAGGTAGCACTATACCTAACCAGCCGAGCACAGAAATCAGAAACACCACAACACAACTACCCTGAGAAATGCCAACACAAACCCATGCCAAAACAGCGACCCAATGAGGCACAACAAACCCGAGGCGTGACCTAGTTAAAACACCAAGGACAGTGACCTAACGTTATGCGACCTAAAGAGGCACAACTACGACTTGACCTAGTATAAAATAATGGGCAAGATAGGAATGGGGTGGGAAATAATATTACATATTCCTAACAACTACACTGAGCAATGCCCACACATAAGACGAAAAAACAATTAAAAATCCAAGTCCCCGGCGAAAAAATGCAAGATGTTCCACTTTCACAAAGAAATTAAATAATAGCGGATCTTGCCGAATGAAACGCAGCCAATACTCGACCAAGTTCCCCAAGGCCCCACCGTACGGAGACCAAACCGCACAAACCTGCGCTAAATCGGCGACCAAATGCGGCACAACCACCCCCTGACCTAGTTTAAAACACCAAGGACAGTGACCTAACATCAATACGTCTTAAAGAGGCATTTTTTGCGACTTGACCTAGTTTACAATAATGGCAAAAGAGGGCGAAAATATATATGCCAAAGCGTTTATCATAGTGACCAAACAGCACAGTGACCTAATTAGAAAAGTATCTCATCAAGCATCTCCGCTAGATACAGCTGATGAAAAAAGGGATGGGTGGGCTGTGGGCTTTAAAAGGAGCGCAGAGGAAATAAACTTCAAAGGACAAGTGGAAACAAAAATACACCGACACTGCTCAAAAAGGTGTTGTACTGAGGAGGGGCGACTTGACCTAGTTTACAATAATAGGCAAAAAGAGAGCGAAAATAAATATGCCAAAAACGTTTATGATAGTGATCAAACAGCACAGTGATCTAATTAAAAATTATGTCAGCTCTTTCATATCAATGTATTTTTTTTGTTCTTAATAACTTTAAAATTGGTCATATCATTCAAAACTTTATACAAGCTTTGTAATTCAACTTGGACAGCAAATTCAATATGGACGTCATTTTGACATTTATCGACCAATTGACAGTTTTCAGAAATCTTAATTAATTCCAATGATGCTTTGATAGTAAAAATGTCATATTATATACTGCAAAAACTTTGAAATGTTGGTTTTCCATCTGTATATGAAGATATCAGATGAGATCAGGCATGTACGCATGACATTTGTTTGTAATTGGGACAGATATTATGAAACACCCTGTGCACATGCTTTCCATACTAAAACTAAAGTTCATGCCTGATTCTGAGTGAATGACATATTTATTCCAGACGCCGTCTTGTCCAATGTTCGAGATTATGTCAATCTGTACTGAGGTGAATATCGAATTGTGCTCGTACTTACTTCTAACTAGTAATTCCTCGTTCTTAAACTTCTAATTTACTGTAATCAATCAACATCTAATGATAAACTGCATAAAAATGATTGATTCCCTCAAGATTGTAATAAATGTACTAACTAACCAGCATACGAGTAGTAATACAATAAGATAATTGTAAAGTTCAAATAGTTTATGGAAATTAACGATCTGTTAATGGCTTTAAGTGAAGCGTTCAATGCGAAATTATAGCGTGGTCGTCAATGAGATAATGAACAAGCTGGATAGCAACACTTAACAGAAACTGCAGAGAAAGAACGGCTTAAACACAAAGAACACAGTACAAGTTCCAAGGAAAAATGCTCAAATGAACATGACGCATTGAAACATAACACTAAACTAAATTTACCAATTTATTTGCATAAATGGCAATCAATTTGGCTTTGGACATTCGCAAAAACTGGCAAAAGCTAAGGCTGAGAAATTTGACTTACAAATGTTTATGTGTTTTTAAATATCGATACCCCTTTCCAACAACCGGACGCGCCAATGAAGCACCGTTACCCGAGGCTCAACAAAGTCCATGTTGTGAAGTCCGCCATTGTGTTTCAAAGCATCACCCAGCAACGTTATTCATGTATGCCGGAGGGAAATTATACTGCTATCTTTTCTTATTCACCAGAATCATCATTGTGTCATCAATGTGTACCTTTTCAATTTGTTTAGTGACAATTCGTTTCCATGCTTCGCTCTTACATACTGTCGGCACCACAATTGTTTAAATTGCGAGAGTCAGTTTATCAAACATCCGTTTAAGGAATGATATTAATTTCTCCAACATTTAGGAATTTGAATGTTGCGTGATTTAACGCGCGTACCTTTGTTACGTAAATAGACAGCACATGTCTGATTTAAAATGTAATGCGTGACATATAACACAAGAAAAATGGGCTTTTGCAACTTACGCGAACTGTCATCTGAACCAATTTAAATATTACAACGGTAATTGATTTCTTAAGTGTTTTATTTCATTCACTGTGCTCAAATAACAAAACAATTTCTGTATCTTTGATTTGAACAAATTCCGATGAATTTCTCCACTAATTTTAGTGTCTACGTAATTGATGCCTCTTTGGGATTTTTATTACAAATTGCAAATGTCAAGAAAGTTAATTTCCCATAGGCTGACAGAGATTGTTAAAACGTCATTAAGCACCCCGCAAGTCTGAAACAACTAAAGCAAATCGTTTTATTCGAATGTGGATATCACGAATGTCACAAAAGTAAAAGAAAAGGGAAATCATAAAGGAATCATCTAGGCAGCGTATAACGTATTACCAGATAACCAGATTGTCATTTACCAGTGTGACGTCACTCAATTGAGACGCGGATACAACAAACTCCAAAGAAATTGATTGATGTAAGTAAAGGCTGTATTATGTATCATAAGTGACGCATTGAATAGTCAAGACCACGTGGTGTAGTTGTCAAGACGGTATATAGCAAATATGTGTACGAGTGTTTGAGCCACGGTGGGGGTACTTTCGTTTATTTCCTGAGTAAAAAGAAATACTTGGTGTAGATTATTTACTGATCGATATATTGAATTACAAGTTCATGTATTGTTGGAATATATGCAACTCAATGTTTACTAAGAGACATGCGATTAATATCGAGCGATCACACTAGACTAATGTACATAAGTTTAACTACCTAATTTGTCATGGTCATTCATGCCAGAGCGTTACATAGACAACACTGTTTAAGAAAACATTAGGCAAATGTAGAAATATTTTTTGGTCTGCAGCTGAATATCGACGAATGCATTACTTTGGGATATATTTGAGATGCATGGACATATTGTTCTTGATGACTGAAAAACCCTATTTGTAGAAACCAAATTTGCAAGACTTACATTATGTTTTTATTCTAAGACCAAACATATCACAATAATCGTATCGCAATTATGTGATCGCAAAGGCTTGAATGCACCACATACGCTATGTTTCCGAACAGTTCAACGATCAATCTTATTAAATTTTGAAAAATATTCTCATATAAAATGTGTTGACCCTTATCAAACTGTGAGTTTGTACAAACGACTGACTATTGCATGGTGTTAAAACAAGATAGACATTAATTATTAAGCACTTATCTTTATGTTATTGTGACTCACGCAATAAAATGGCCATAGCACAACTAATAGCTGCATGGATTGTATTGTTTTTGTGCTTGGCTTTTTTAGTACAAAGCTGCCTTCTTTTTCCGATTTTATTATAATTCTATGGTGACCCAGAATCACTCATAATCAGGTTTTACGAAACGTGGTGATTTCGTATGCATTAGAGCAATTGAGAATAAAGCAAGGCGTCTTAATTGTTATCACCTTTTTTATTTAATATAACGTAGTTCAACAGTTTTAGCACTACGAAACAAGAACCGTTATGACACAACGCGGTGTTATATTTTATATTCATAATGTTTATAACAACGACTTAGTATCATTAGTGCTTGTTGTGTCCATGATGTGTCAATCCTCTACATTCCCACTGGAGTTCTATAATAACTATGTTTCGATTGACATTTGGAGAGTTTGTCATTCCAGTTACATGATGTCTCATTTATGTTTTGTTACAATGCAATGAAGACACAAATATTACACAGGTAACGTTTGAGCTTTGATATCAAACATGGTTATGGTTCATAACTGATCCAATTCTTTGGGAAGTTTTATCTTATTATCGCAGGACAGTACTGTCTAGGAATTGTGCAATTAAATCAAATGTCAATACGTAATCCTTGACGATCGAGGAAGGTGTGGATCTAGTATGGAAACATACAAGATACGCTTTTTTAATAAGTGTTATACATGTATAACAATCCCTAAGATGGAGGCCAAACGCGGGAACATGTGTAGTCAATGTACATAAATGCTGTTTCAAAGTGTTTAGGTAGTTAGATGATCAAACGCTGGATTGGAGCGAATGTGATTACTTTACGAACAGTTGTGTTCACAAATCAATAATGATGTTTCTCAAGTCATATAGCATTGGTTTCGTACAAAAACATTGCCATATTCATCAAATGAAACCATATCGGAGTGATGTGTATATTTAGACCTTGGTATACAGTTATTCCGCATGTCCGTCTTTGTCTGTAATGAAGGGACTAGGGACAATACATAATTCGAGGCACATCGGTTATGCATTATGAGGATAGTATACAATTGGCATGTGTGAGTTATATCCAGCTACCACAAATGCTACAAAATTAATGTCATCTTAGATTGCCATTGTAATTAGGAAATTCCCGATGTAATAAGGGGTCACTTTACCACAGTGGACGTTTATTTGACTTGATCATGACCAACATTAAAACAATCCAATTTGCTTTAAAAACACCGAATATGTTATTTCCTATAAACACAGTTGTCGTCCTACATTTCCACATATGTTAAAATATATGAAGGTGGGATTACAATTGGTTCATAGCCAATGTGATCACTGTACTCAATTAAAATATTAAGTATATAAGCCATTGTTTACGTACCAACAGCATGCTCCGTGGATTAGGTGTATGTATGATATACGCTAGATTAGTACAGCCACAAATACTATCCAAGACCCCGTTACTGACATGTACCCAAGAGAAAATATTTCCTCTTAGGGTTGCGTGTCAGTAACGGGGTCATGGATAGTGTTTTGTTGTCAATTAAAAAATATCTTGTCCATGTGGTGCCCTGTACGTGCAGCGAGTGTAATGAAGTGTTATTAGCTAATGCTCAAATGCAAAACATATCAACATTCAAGATTGAATTCCAAAACAACCTAATTACGATAAAACATGGTAACAAAATAGAATATAATTATAGCATTACAGTTTCCTATTACCACAGTTAAACAGGGCGGAAATGTGTGTGGTTACATAAACCAGTCGTGACATGCACTTTAACCGAAATAAGAGATCATACATGTAATAAACATAGTTGTTTGTTCAGCATTGAAATATCATCTAAAAAGTGATACTGTATATGTCTAATGAGGTCACAAAGCTAAACAAGTGTCGATTCTGTCAATATAAATGCACTTAACATACCTAAATATTCCAATGGTATCGCCTATTGAATGAAGTTTGGTACGTCAACGAATTGATATAAATGACCCTACTTGTAACAGCTAGCGGCAGTTCACAGCCTACGTCACACATTGGTTGCAAAGTTACAGAAAGGTATCTTACTTTGAAAACTATGTTCTCCCTCTGAGCATCATTGCCACAATGCAATACTGAATGGAAAGTGTAAGAAATATATGGGCCCCCTTTTTGGTCAACGTATAAGGGTATTTTCAAAAGTGATTGGTCCATGATGATAATTTGTGTCAATATTGACTTCTTGAAATATTATCGACGGATCGACTTTCCAAGCCTCTCGTATACATACACATGTACACACATCGCTTACAAACTACAGATCAAGCCTGCTTCTAAGTATACATTCAGATAACTATTTATCCCAGACAATGTTACCAGCAAATGAGACATCTATCAATTGGTAACAAAATATTCTACTGACAATACAAGCGTAACTGTGTCATGTTAGAACAAGTGTGCTTTCATTTTAGCTACGTTGATTTCTTGCAATAAAGCTGTTACGTAAAAAATATTTTAAATTATTAGTGTAAGAAGATATTGTGTTTTCAAGATAGAGCTACCAGTTTCTAGTATAACGATTATCAAAACGGCCCTAGGTCGTTCACCTATGGTAACCTTAGAAATAATTTGCAACGTCTAAGAATTACGACTATATGATTTTACATATCAAATTTTGAAGCTCTATGCCTTGTAGTTTAAGACAAGAACATTTTTTTCACCTGTTTCGGTGACTGTTTCGTGTACTCTAACTTGTTTCGAGTTCTATGACCCAATGGTCATGCGATATCTTCTACAAGCAATCATCTGTCCATTTAGTCATAACGTTTTTAGTTAAACCTGTGAATACTTGCACATTATGTTTATTTTATTATACATCCTTCAAATACCGAATGAACTAAAATGCACTGATGTACATATTACTGATAGTTTGATGGCTGCAAGAGTCACTAGATCTAAGCATACAACAATAAACGAAAGACAAAACAAATATTGACTGTTCATCGACGTAGATGATATGACACATATTACGGATGATGTCAAGGTCACTGAGATCAGTCCCTCACGTTACATGTGATCTAATTCAAGAATGTCATTAAAAAGGTAGAGTCGATTGTTTTTGTGAGAATAATTCAGGAAATCGGGTATACTATGTATATACAACATCAAAGCATATTGAAGTAAACCTAACGTTAGGACGTAGCGTAAATTTGATTAATTAGATGATAAGGTCACCGTACATAGTTCAAGTTCATCTACGGTGCATTTGAGCATCTGTATATATATATAAATAACCCTATATACCGACAATCGAAAGTGAGTTAAAGGTATCATATTTTCGATATAAACCATTATAAGCACTCTGTCGTATAATAAGATACTCATGACGATATAATGTAACTATCATTTATCTGTCAATTATGACAGTTACATGTACGTTCAGAAGGTGGGGTAAACTACCGACATGTTTAATATTGTAATATGGGTCAAACTTGTAATGCCCTGGAAATGAATTCATTATCTACACCTGAGGTTCAACCGTTGTCTGGAGTATTTCCGTAGTATGTTTATAAAAGAGCTGTCGAGAGGACAGTTCATCAGAGAGAGGGAGACGGGGAGCGAGTAGGCTCTTGATATACATGTACTTGTAAATAAACATATGCACTTAGAAATGTTTGTCTGTTGTCTAAATCCCTGACTCTAAAAGCATGATTATGCTACAACGAGCTGTATCAGTGAATGTATCAGAGAATTGATTAAGACAATAAAGCTCTGTTCTCACGAAACCAATAAAAATAAAACCTCTATCAAATGACAGTTTGTCAGCTTAATAAATATACACTGTATGTACATTGTAACATAAGTTATATCATTGTCAGTGTTAATGCTTCTGACGTGTTATATCAAAGTTAATGTCAAATTCACGTGATCTACCAAACTTCATATCAATTAAATGCGGACCTGGAATTGCACAGGTCTTTAAAAACATTATTGATCTATTAACATCTGTTTAAGACGTCATGACGTTTTGTCCAAGGACTCGCTAAATGAAGCGATGTCACGCAAAACAGAATCATTCGCTCACTTCAAATGCTTCGATATCCGTTAATTAAGACACGCAATGGTCTTATTTTGTAACATAGCGTTAACTATGTACTGCTGTTTGGCAAACACCGAGTTTGGAATAAACAATGACAAATCATGACAACCTATGATACAGGAAGAGATGTAGCAAGTGCATTTGTACCAATACGACATCATTATACCATATCATTGAGCATTTAACATATATATATATATGATATAGGTTGCAGAAATAGCCAATACTAATGCAGCACCATCACAACATGTAATTAATCAGTTGGTATGGATAACATCACTTACAATACCATTATGTTAATACTGAATGAAAGGCATCAATTTCTAACGTCGCATTGTCTTTCATCACACGATGTTCATTATCTAATTATAAACGTAAAAGACTACCCAGTGCACGTATCGTTCCTAAGTTTGCAAGCACCAATACCAAAGATCGCATACAATCATATTATAGATAAAACTGAATCAAATTCAATACACTACAAGTACATGGACTACGTCACAATCCACTTCAGTACATGTATATACATCGATATACAATGGCTTCCAACCAAATATTTAACAATGTAACAAGACGGAAGGAAATTACAGATCTTTTCAGGCTTAGTTACCTACTTAAAGCATGATTGCAAAACACCATTAAAGGCGTGAATTGTCCTCCCATAGAGTGAAATGTTGTCATACATACTACCCCGTCATATAAAACAAGGTTTATATCTGAACCTGCAGTTCGCACAGTGAGTGTGATACAATACACAATAAGGATGCGGTCATTATTGGAGTGTCATGGTACGAATACGATTGTCTTATGCTTAGAGTAAATTGCAGTTATGGATGGGTAGTTCATGCAAAGTTATATATATGAGTACATGCTTTAAATGCAGTCCGAAGATATATCCTAGACACCAACTTACCTTCTATCTAGACACACTGTACTTGTAGAACACTACAGCATTCTGTATTTTGCAAACAGACTGACAATGACCGTCAGAAACATCCAATACGACAAAGAAGAGAAATGATTTGAAACTCTATCGAACTAGAGTTCTACACTCAGCCTATTGTTTTGACGATCAAAATCAGCTAGTATTTCCATCGTATACATGTTAAAGAACTACAGACTCGTATCAATATGAGTTATTTCATATCACTAGGCAAGAAAACAATTTCAAAATTGATTTACCACGCTTGAAAGCGTATTTTAAATCACTCTCTTACATTACATTTTACTTGGTAGACTTAGTCAAAATACACGCAGTAAGAATGGTTTATAGTTTGGATTTGAATATCGTCTGGATATAGGATCATATAATTAGATATTTATTCTCATATTTATTTCAGCAATTTAAACTATATGTTACCGGACTTGCGGAAACTACGTATGTACGTCACCGCGATGACGCATATAATGTAAATCATTATTAAACTAATCAGACGGTACTTAAAACAGTTATTAAAGAGAGGACTAATATTGACTTTAAGTCTATTGCCTCATCCAATTTCTTATGAAATAAACTATGCATATAACAAAGCAATAAATAAGGGAACGAGAAGGCATAATTGAGAATTAGCAATAAATAAGGCCATCTAATCATACACATTCTCCTGGATTGAAATTACTAAACAAGTTTTGTAAACATGTCTCTGTACTAGGTCATTAGCTATCTAATAAAACATCATATTGCTGCATTTGAATCGTTGAATACGTCTTCATACACTTTCTTAAATCATTATTTGAATTAGAGATAAATCGTACATGTTCTCGTATGTAATTAAGATCGGTACCATGTAGTTCATGTACGAGTTTTAAGTTTCCATTTAATGTCGTAATATGCTTTCTAACAAATCACGGACTCTTTCATAGCAAGTGTTGTTATATTAATCAAATACCAAACCGTTGTTGGGATTGATTTATCTGTTTCATGAGAGAACTCTGTTCCTACAGACGTCAGAAGATTTCGACATTTCCCAACAACTGTACTTATACCAGTAAAATTCAATGGATTCGTTTTTCATGATTTGGAAGAAACCCGTTTAATAGTGGAACATACAAATACTTACTACTTCTTGTGATATTGCTTTAAACTATGTTTAATTATAAGACTGAATTATGCTATGTCGTGTTTGTAATGTGTTATGCTGTACTATATTATTTTACATGGACAAGTATTGTGATGGCCATTCGCGATTAATAGTTACACCAACGCTGTAAATAAACTTAACATGCAGCTGCTGTGATTGGACGTATAATTGTATCGAGTAAAATGATTTCATGAACTGTCAACCCTATGAAAGACCACATGCATACAAAGACAACTTATATGAAACATGTGTCCAAAAACTATCAACTGTCTCCCGTCAGACTTTTCAATTAAATACATTCTTTACTTACTATTTCTGGAAATATGTTAAACATTGAAATACACATGTACAGTATATTAAGTGTTTCTAACACCACTATGTACATAGGTCTTATTGAATAAACTGCAGTATATAAACTGTATTTCATGGCCTTCATAAGAACTGAAAGTAAAGTGCAAAATGGTTACACGTATACAATCGATACTATTAAGTGCACTTTGCCAGATTACAGATATTGTAGATGACAAGTAAGCGGTCATGATAGGAATTAGAATGTATGTCATAGTAGAAGTACGTAATTATCGTCATATTACAGACATTATAGTGTCTACACATACAATATAAATTGATTCTGCATTAAGCTGATTGACATGAAATGGTGGTCATGACGTCAGTATACTATCAGAAGCTAATAAATTCTTGACACGAGACCAAGTATGATCAGAATACGAACTGGATAGTTAATCACAATAATTGCAAATGTTTGAGACGGATTGTTGAATTATGGTACGATTGTCGACATCGGTTCATGTAATTATACGTTTTAAGCTTCCGTCCGAATATAAAATCAAGTTACAATATACCTCTACTACTACATGCATATGATTGGGAGTTATTTTCTCAGTTATTCTAGCGTAGCTACAGTGAAATAAAATCCGTAGGCGATCTGTAAGTGCCTCTTTTGAACATAAAACTCTCCTCCAAGCCAAATATACGAGTATTACTGCATCTAATGCAGATAAGTCAGATTAAGGAAAATCGCCATATTTAGAACATCCATGGTGTCTGCCTGTAAGATGTACAAAGGTAAAAAAATGTGCATGGTTCGTTGCCGCAAGCCGAGACAGACAAAGCAAAGGGTTCACCGCCAATGCAATACAAACATTTTGTAATAAAGTTTGGAAAAGACTGAAACCACAATCACCCACTCTATATATGACTCGGGAAAAAGACATAACTATTTATTATTGAGTATGCATGTACCTGAGTTAATGTTTAATAAGGCAGTGCTTAGAATAAGTATCTTAATATCCAATTGGAATATCATGAATCTCCAATCTACATGGCTTATCGGAATCGATACCTTATCTGACTTGAACAGATACACGTTTCACTTCTAGAAAGGTAATTAAGAATAAGCTGCTTATCATAAATTGACATTTTCTAAAAGCTTTGCAGTATCGTTGACAAACACTTATTGTTCCTTGCTACTGACTTTAATCAGTTTTGAAATTGCATTCTTGTAACCATGCATTTGTCATAGGCATAGTCATAACTTCTGTTAGAATACTACGATAATAATCCAATTATACAGGGAAAGCGACAATAATCAAACATAACTAAACATAAAGCACAGACAGGAACACGCAGCATGCGAACACACCAAACTCGTACGCGACAATAAAGAAAAACATAAAAAATGAAAATGAACAGCAATTACAAAATAGATGAACTGAAAAGGGTAAACAATGTAATCACAAGTAATTAATGAATTTATTTTGTTTTAAGACCGTTTACTATTCTGGATTTTTAGGCTGTTTCGATAGAAATGGCCATTCTACCAATCCCTTGATTGAATAAATGAGTTGGGACATAATAAAACTGAAAATGAATTTTAAATGACATGCATAATGAATCAATTAGTTTACGATTAAAAGCCAGACATAATTCAGAGCATCAAAGAAGTGAGAATTAAAATTGTGAAGCCTGTGCAGACAAAGATTTTGTTTGACACAATGACATGCATAACGAATACATCACCTCGGGAGTAGAAGACAAACAATACTGCACATAACACAATCAATTGTGATTGAAATTGTTAAGCCTGTGATTGCAGTCTCAAAAGTGTAATTTGTAAAAACTTGAAATGAGAAGTATAAGATTTGCTAGCGGAATATCTAGGAATAACTAATGAAACAACTTTTGCAACTATAATATATTAACTTTGCCCAACAACTCACCCCTTGAGGAATTTTTCATCACGATTGTTATACATGAAAAAGATTAATAATGTATGTTGAAGAGAACTAGCATGATGTACTATATCTAATTGACAGATGCACGCATAGGAAAATGAAGCCATGCCTTTTATTTGTGCAGAAACCACTAAAATATTTACTTTTAATTTTGAGTGATTAGATTCATTCCAATCTTATTAACATCGAGCTTCATTCTATACAGCTCATGGCATCTGAATAAGAAATCAATACAACGTTTAATAAATCAGACATTGGAATCAAATTCTGCCATGTCGTGACACACTTATTGCAATATATACTTTATAATTTATAATGGTATAGAGCCACGGAAGGTCGTTCTTGGCCACAATTAACAATCCCATTTGTTAAGAAATAACACATTGTTATGTCTTTGCAAGCTTTCGTATTGACATCTTTGCAATTAAAACGAAAGCTTTTTTAAAAGTAAACAAGTTATAACATGAACACAATTATATTGGGTTTAGCAGCATTTTACGAAGTTGTCCCCCACCTACATTTTGTATATATGAATAGTTACATTTATGTTATATTGAATGTCAATTTTGGTCTTATGTGTTACATTGAACTTGTCATTTATATTAAATGGCATGTACACATCAACTGATGTTTGTGTTTTTTTATCCCTACGTATGAACCATAGAGCACGTTTCACCTCCACTATGAGCATCTTACCGGGAGAAACATGGCTATATAAAAAGCCTAGATGCGCACGCTTAACGAAAATTGGGAAAGGTACTGTAAAAATTGTGTTTCTAAAAGGAATCAACCGACAAAGAAAATGAAGAAAATATAATGTAGTCTTAAGTTGACGGCAAAATAAAAGCTGTACAACATGAATACGAGCCAGGTTCGTGTGTCCTTTTTGCTTTTATTACATATAGCAAGCGATATAACATTTAAGACTGTTGAAACAGGTTTAAGGTGACTGTATTATTGCTGTTCAACACATTTGTCGCGTGGACAAGACATTAGCTACGAGGGGTATCAAAAAGTTCATGGACTGGACCTGTCATCTGTTTGGCTTTTGACCAAATTATGTAAAAATCTTTAAAATAACGCATTTCGAATGATTTAGAAATTTCCAACTAATATAACCATCTACCGAGCATGTGACGGTTACTATGGTAACTTAAATAATGCTTCGCGGCGCACTTTAAAAAAGATCATTCACTTGACCTCCCACATATAATTCTGTGAATAGTCATCCATTAAAAATGATAAACCATCGAAATAAATTTTAAGACCGTGGCATCATCCTGGTATACATATTATTGGGCTATCGTCACGCCTACTGATGTGACGTTAAATCACGCCGTTTTGTGTGGAAATTAGATTTGAGAAGATTCAACGAAGCCTTTTCTAGTTTAGTCCATGAATCTATGCCACAAAGAAACGAAGAAGCAGAACAATACAAGAAACCAGTGGACTTAATGTGTCAATGCATGGTGCTCTATATATCGCCTACATTCACGTGTTTAAGTTGTGTTACAATGATTTGTGTTGGTGTAATTAGAGTCATACTAGATTTATTCATAGACACATGCTTTGTTTTACGCAATCGGATCACTGTCATCTGAGCTTCATTGATTGAGCAAAACTGCCGTTAATAGCAACCTGAATACAGGAAAGTAGCTGAAATGCATATAGAATATATGCAATAATCGTTGTACCGGTGCATTGTATTGTCGAATAGCGTTATATGTACACTATATGAATAATGCGTTCATTTGTTTATTGAGTTCCTAGCCGGCTTTTGTATAACCGATATCCAACAAACAACAATGTGTAAAGAGACTGCTTATCTTTTTACCAAAGAGAACCGTTCTATTTATAATAAAACATGCTATAGCACCCCCCATATGTCTTATATTTAACGTGTAGTTTCCGTATTTTACTATTTCATTTCTTTTGCTTATGCGTAGGCATTGCTCAGGGTAGTTGTGTTGTGGTGTTACTGATTTATGTGCTCGGCTGGTTAAGTTGAGTGTTGCCTTCCCTGTCCGATATCCTGATACAGTTTTGCATTAAACACAGTAAAAAGTACCACAGTTACTTCATGTAAAGCAATAACAATTTTAATGTGTACTCTGAAGAAAACAAAATAGTCGAAACGTTTGAAACAGCTGAAGTTTGTCTTGTTTTCTTATACACATGTAAATCACTGGAAACACATGGAAATGAAAATCGCGAATTCGCAACTAATGGATTTGAGAGCATTTTATGCGTTTTACAGTTCAATAAAATCATTATTACGGCATCCATTTTGTCAAGTATCCATCATACGACCAATGCTTCTCTTCTCAGTTTGTTATGCATTTTGGTTGAAATACGTCACAGACTATTTGCACAAACGATACATATCCCTTATGTTAACAGCTTCGTAGATCACAAAACCCATGTAACTGTGTATACATGCAATGTACAATCATTGATGATTGACATGGTTGTTAAATATTAATATACTAAAAGTCTTATGTGACGGTTACCTCAACTCGAAACAGCAATGATATCTTCCTAACCAAGACATTTGCATGTTCATATGTATTAATTTTAAATAGATTTGAATATTTGGACCGTCACAATAAGAAGGCGATTATTCAAGAGTCCCGGTGGCGGTCGTATTGTTCAGGTTCTGCTTTAGTTGTCATCCTGTTTTCTCTCATTTAAGTTTCAAGAAAAAAGTAGAAGTTATTAACGACATACAATTTAGATTATGTCTGTCTTCCCACGGCAATATTGCACCAGAAACGCGATCTAACAATACGTTCATTTGCAATATTTACTGATTGCGGAACTGTGGACAAATATTTTACTCATTATGCGTTAAGTACACAACGAATACCAACTGTTTTTGTTTGTTTTTAATGAAAATGTATCAATGATCAATATCAAGAAACAATATACAAGTCTTTACAATTCGCTTTAGATATTATCATACATTTACATTTTATTGACAAAAAGTAAATTTGTCAAGAAACATTCCTATGTTTATATCACAAGGATTAAGTTTCAAGCATATGAAAACTGACTTGTCCGATAAACCATTGCAAAAGGACGATTATGACCAAGTTTCCAGCAAGGGAATCTATATCAGTTCTAATTTTGATTACTATCTTCTCATTATACCATACGAGATATACATGTATAGAATGAAATAGGACGAGTGTCATTTTAACCACGTTGGTACATGTAGGTCTATATTATCGTGGCCTGGAATTGATATACTACGTGTCTACCGAAGCTGGTCCAGACCGAGATATGAAATACGTGTATGTAGATATGTTTAGTGCCTTAACCATGTATGCTGACACTGAAGATTATCGACCCGACATTAGCCTATTGCTTACAATCGGGACATGCATTTGCTCTGCCTATGTAGTATATCCTAGATTTTTTTCCAATTTGGAAAATAATGCAGATATTACAAGAAAGTGCCAACCTGAAACTAGGCTCAACCTAACCTATAAAAATGTACAAACAAATCAATAAGATAAATACACCTAACAGTTCTAAGCTGTTAGGTCATAACCTGACTTCCTGACTTTTATTCCGTGACCTTTCTCACAATGTTTCATTGAATACAAACACAAAATAATATTTTGTCACACACATGTAAGTGTCAAAATAACATATTGACCATGTTGATATTTGCATAAAATTGATTCATACAAACTGTCTGACTCAGTGAAGGTCAATGGACTTTGACTGAATTAGCTTAACATTTTCGGAATCTAAACGCAACAGATCTGGTCGAACGTGCTGTGTATAAGACCCAGACACATCACATTGAAAAAATTCGAATTTTATTTTCTTTATAACTTGGAATTTCAGACACTTCATGAATATTATTCATGAAGAGTGAGGAACCACAGACTAATTAATCAACGTAAATTGTCCGAGATTATTTCCTTCCCGAGTGATAAGTCAAATGGGTGGTACTAGGAGCGAATAGCAAACATTACAATGTATACAGGAATTGCGGTAGCGGCTAGCTAGTCACCACACATGAGACAGATGCAGAATGCACCATACTCATTCCACAAATAGGACATTGCATGTGTGTTCATAAATATGGAATTATCGCACATGGTGTTTAAAAAGATGTTATTGGTCGTACCTTGCAATATTAATAACGAGCATGTAAAATTATGCAAACTTATGATTAAGTGATTAGTGAATTGGAAATATTTAATTAAGGTAGTGCCGGAAGGCATTTGAATGTAAGCAAGGCAGTTCGAAAATATCATTTATAAATGAAAGGTACAGGGTGTCCAACATGTTCATAAAGTCATCTTAGTTTGATATCTAACGGAATTAGAAGATGGCAACATATGGTAGAAACATGAGTTTACAATGTCGCAATACGACACAGAGAACTGGTTCAATGAATAACAGCAACACACTAAGGATATCAACAATCAAATAATAAACAGTCTAGGGGAAAAGCAAATTAAAGCAATACTTTCAAAAAGTCATTGTGAAGATGCATAAGTAATACCAGTAAATGGTAGTCACAGTAACATGTTTTATCAATGTGCTTGCGATGAGCCGCAAGACGTTTTACAATTTTCTGTCGTACAATATACAATTTGATCATTTATATAACAATGTCTCACATTATATGAAGGACGTAGATTGTTCATTTTGTCATTAATGTCGTACTGTTCAACTATATTAAAACACCAACAGCAGTAAAATCAATGATTTAATATTCTCTGTAGAATCATTTGTTTGTTGATTTAGTCATGGTTGTAAGTTTTATTGCCGGGCAAAATGTATTATTAAATGAAATAGGAATAATAAAGAAGGTCGAAGTTAGGTCTGCTAAACATACGAAAATGTATCACAATGTAATATGTATTGTAATATTTAAAGGTTGTTTTCATGTTGATTTGTACATGCATCTAATACAATGTGGCGGTAAATGAACATAACGCCTCTATGACACGGTGTAAAATAACCATGTTTCACGTATCTCTGGGTAATGTCAGCTTTGCAATTTGTCTAGTGTATCTAGTATTTGTGTGACTGTAGACTTTAGGTTGTGTGACGTCTGTACCATTTATATTTGACATTGTCTATGTAACTGCTTTAATGATTAGTCTTGCGCTGTTAATATCTGATGTGCAATTACTTAGTACCTTATCTTGAAGAGCATTGTTGTTAAGGAAATAATGTGAGTACCACTGTACCAGTCTTATTGACACATCCACTATCTATCCCACGGAGACATCACTTAATATGTTTTACAAATGAGCTTTATTTATTATGAATATTATTCCACTACTGATACGTTAAGTAAACAAATAAGCAATACAAACCGATTTAGACATTGATAAAATCCGTAATGAGTTGTTCCATCATGTGATGCTTACTGTCTAGACGAATCGACCAGTTACTTAATTTGATCACAATTTCAAAATGTAACCTTAACCATGTTTCTATTGCGTAATCGTAAAATATTTAGCACTACGATTTAGATTACGAATGCCGCAAATGTTCGCATAGACACATCGTATTATAGGACGCCCAGTCTGGGTGATGATATTTATAAGTAAGATATTTATATTTGTTTCTAATCAAACACCATGTTTAAGATAAGCTGAAATACCTTGAAACCCATCGTCATTTATACTGATTTCTTGCCAGACCTAAGTACATGTATTATTGTGATATATTCTATTTCTGATTTCAGGGGTCGGCTGTTTCAGTTTTGAACCTTTTCAAGCTACGTACAGTGTTAGCAACCTATTGTCTTCATACTTACAAATGGATGTCATTTAAGTTATATGCATATTTATAGATATGACAATAACGAAGCCTTTTGAATCAAATTATCATCCCAGAGCAAGTAATGATAGCCCGACTTGAAACAAACCAATTTAACGATTCTATGACAGAGCTTAAAGAAAACGTTACGTCATTGCAGTTATTATTTCACTGCCATGGTTACCGTAATGTTGTATTTATTGACCTAGCATGGCCGGATGTATCTACGGTTTTTAAACAATAATACTGGCATATGATAGCAATAAGACGAAATCCAAGATGCACTTTATGTTGAATGACGTCATTACGTTGAGTAGGTTATTATGATGAGATAATGTGTACCTTAACAAAAGTAAAAGAAATATGCCTCTATGTCCATAAAAGGGAAATTACTTGTAAAACAATAACAAAACCTAAGATAACCTGATTTCTTCATCTTACCTAGAATGTTAATACGACACTACTAATGAGAACTAACATATAAAACATAAATGAAGGTATTCAACCTCACAGTTGGTGATAAAACACAAATCATTATTTGATGTTAGATACACAAGGCCAAATACGAATGGTACAGACATCATAAAACTTAAATTCCATAACTTTTATATTTACAGACGACACTGAACTTAAATTCCACAAAATATATTTGCAGTTACACGAACACCTGAAAAACTATACAAATTTCAAAGATGGTATTGCAGTTACCTGAAATAGAGGATCTAGCATGAGTGCTCATTACATACGAGTTTTATTAAACGAGTGGACAAAACAATATGACACGAGGCTTTGCTTTTAAAGAAATTCTATTATTATTTTTATTTGTAATTGCTTCTGTCGACAGGTTTGATAACACTTGTGTGTAATTAGCACGAATGTAAGATTCTGCGTATCAATAACCTTAGATAACGCTAATTAACGTTCATAACGCTGATGTATGCTCCATATGTTTCAATTAACATTTTAGCGTTACAATGCGCGCGACGGCATTGCGGCGTTTTATAGTGTTGTTTTGTCTTCTAATCCCAAGGTGGTGTATTCATTACGCATGTCGCCGTGTCAAAATATTATGTTTGCCGAGACTTCAAAATTTTAATCTCATTTGTCTGTAATATTCTTAATGATGTTTTCCCTCTAATCCTAAGATAATTGGTTCGTTTTGCATGCCGACTTAATTAGCACGAATGTAAGATTTTACGTATCCAATAACCTTAGATAACGCTCATTTACGTCGCTCTCGTTTTGCCCATTATTGTAAACTAGGTCAAGTCCGAAAATGCCTTTGGGAGCTTGGTCGAGTGTTGGCATCGTTTTATTCGGCCTTGACCGCTATTATATAATTTCCTTGTGAATGTGGGTCATCCTGCATTATATCGGTGGGGACTTGGATCTTTGGTTGTTTCTTTGGCTTATGTGTGGGCATTGCTCGTTGTGGTTGCTAGGAATATGTAATATTATTTCCCGCCCCGTTCCTACCTTGCTCACATTTTAACTAGGTCAAGTCCTACCTTGCCCATATTTTAAATAGGTCAAGTCGTAGTTGTGCTGCTTTAGGTTGCATAACGTTAGGTCACTCTCCTTAGTGTTTAAACCTAGGTCACGCCCCAGGGTTGTTGTGCCTCATTTGGTCGCCGTTTTGCATGGTTTTTGTGGGCACTGCTCACGGTAGATGTGTCGTTCTGATTTCTGTGCTCGGTCGGTTGGGTTGATTGCTACCTTCCCTGTCGGATTTTCTCATACCTTTTTTTAATTAATGTTTCGTTTAGGCAATTTCCCATCTTATTTTTTTCATAAAATAATAGGCATAGTCGGCCATTCTAATGCATCGGAATATCCTAAATCGTTCACAATAATATACGGTTTTGATATTAAAAAGTTTTTACCCTTTTCAGTTCATCTAATTTGCCATTGCTGTTCATTTCAAGTTTTATTCTGTTTGTTGTTTATTGTTGCGTACGATTTTGGTTAGTGTACATTGTAGATGTTCATGTTTGTGTATTGTTGCGGTTTATGATTGACGCTTTCCTCGTATGGTTAGTAATTTTTCTCGTGGTTTTTCTAATAGTAGACATGGTAAAATGTGTCTCAGCTGGATGCAATTCCACAATTGAGTAAAGACACGAACACGGAACAATCAGTTATCGATAACGATATGGTGATTTTGTAATAACAAGATGACTGAAATTGGCAATACAAACAGTAAACAGCTTATTCTAAATTACATTGTTTAAAGCGAAACGTGTGTCTGATTAAGTCAGAAACGGTATTGGTTTGATGTTTCATGTAGATTCTAGATTTATGGTATTCCAATCCAATTATAATTGCACAACCGAGACAATGGCTTAATTGTATTAAACATAATGTTTGGTGCATTCATACAGCAGTAGTAATTGTAACATGTGTTCCGTTTCTAACCTTTGTATATCTAACAAGTTAGTCAAGCATTTTTCGACACACTGTCCTGGTGTGATTTTGTCGATTTAAATTTTAAGATTGTATTTATTATCTACAGAACCGATGTCGTCTTTGACAAATGGTACTATGCATCAACAGGTCATCACAAACATGTGAAATTATTGCAATTGAATGTCCAACGAATTATGATCACACTTTGTCTTGTGTCTTGTATTTATTTGCTTCAGATAGACGAATGACGTCATGACCACCAATTCACGCCAATCATCTTAACGTAAAATCAATTTATATTGTATGTGTAGACACTATAATGTCTGTAATGTGAAGATAATATACGTATTTCTACCCAATTTCCGATCATGACTAATCACTTGTAACCTACACTATCTGTAATCTGGTAGAATACACTGAATAATATCGATTGTACAGATGTAACAATTTGTACTTTACATAAGCTCCCGATAACGGTCATATAATACACCACCATAGCTTTAATGTGACTATACATAGTGGTGCTAGAATAATAGTTGCATGTTTAGATATTCTAGAATTTATACATGTACACAAATACTAAAAGGTCTGATGCATTGATTTGAAAAATGCTTGATAACATTGTCCACATAGAGATAAAGTTGATGGTACGAGAGGTGACCCACTTATCTTTTGAACAGTGTTTAACATCCGACATTTTCAAAAAATGACATTGTATAGTCGAAAAGTTTTTAGTCACTCGTCACAGATGTGTCAATTAACTTATAAACACATTGTTTTTGTATTTGTTAGGACCAAACGTTCACATATTTGTACGGGCATCTTCTTTAGCTTTTTAAGAGTGTTTTGAAACTGTGTTGTCCTGATGGGGCATCTGGGAACTTAATTGTCCAGGTATTTTTCTGCGTTTCATTCGGTCTCATGGACTCACCGTTATTCTATAATTTCTTTGTATAATTGGGTCATTCTGGTTTTTTTCGGCGGAGACTTGGACTTTTAATTGTTTATTTGGCTTATGTGCGGGCTTTGCTCAGTATAGTTGTGTTGTGGTGTTACTGATTTCTGTGCTCGGCTGGTTAGGTTGAGTACTGCCATCCCTGTCCGGTTTCCTCATACATTTGTTGTCTCAGTAATATCCTGTATTAAACGATAGAAACCTTAATCAACATCTTTCATATAAAATACTCGTATACTTTGTATGTCAAAATCATCTGTGCAGCGGATTGGTGTTACCATTTTATATATCACTGGATTAGAATGAGAAGGCCGCAACTACTTCTTACGCCTTAATTAGACTGATAAATATCTAAATCCATAAGGCACTTCTTATGAGCCTATTTTCATGAAAATTGAAACTTCACATGTTGACCAAACTGAACTTTATTTTATATCTAAAGCTGTTGTTTGCCAGTCCAATACAACGATACAAGTGACGTATGATGTCAGGGAAATGTGTCGTTCTGATAGCGGAATGGGGCAGTGGAGGATTAAACAGCAAACCGTTCAAATTCATTGTTGACAAACGGATATAATCATTAATGATGAACTAATCATACTATGAGAGTATATCGCTGGCTGAGAATGAGAGGGTCATAAAAACTAAAACGATATTTTGAGAAAACAAGAAAAACTGTCGGATAATTACTCATTACTAATGGTAAAACAAACTTTTTCAACAACAGCAAGGTAAACATGAAAAGTTCAGATGTTCATGCAAATGATATCGTCAGAAGCGCCTGGTGATGCTGATTTTAAATATGAATTGAATACTTACCACACCGTTCAACCCGATACATAGAAAACAGTTGGCACTTAGAAGACAGTTGTCAGTGTTTATGTACGCAAAACAGGGTCTGAACATAACAAAGTGTGTTCATTTATTCGCAGTTAAAAGAGGTATCAGTACACACAATTTTGAGCAAAACCGTGAATTATTTAGGGAGAAATCATGAAAAATGTATGCGATTTTTAACAAAAAACGCGTTATTTGAAATTTTGATCCCTAAAAAGGTATTTTTGACCAATCCTTACCCTTTGACTTATACCATGACGAAATTACATCCATCGTCCGTCTATATGCAGATTTACACACTTTTATTTGTCCTTTTCGCGGAGATATAAGAATTTAAGCATGACATGGTGTCATATTTTTGAGAACAATGGAGACAGTTGATGATTAAAAAAGATCACATAGAAATCAGTCGCAAGGGTATGGATGATAACAATGAAGACAGTCTGAAAGCAACGTTTTTGGAGCTCAATAACATTGAAATAATTACGTTATACTTAAGTGCCAATGTGTATAACTAGATTTTTACAATGCGCTACCAAACTACCAATGCTTTTTTTATAAATCCCATTCACACTCTTACTGACCAAGTTCATCATCACAGACCTGACTCAAAGTATGAATTGGGACGCAATATATATGCTTGTTTTGAACATCGGAGAGCTTCCTGACTAGCGCAATTCCGTCACGTATTTTTCCGCATTCACAAATATCCTCTCCGATTGACAACGATTTGTCATGATTTGGACATTTTTAGATCTATGTAGAAGCGTATGTAAATTTGATATTTAAATGTATCAAAAGCGTCTATCGGACATGAACGTCGAAGCCCTTTAGGAACATTTTCATACATGGCACCATGAACAAGATTGCGTTTTTTCTATGTCGCTGTTGTAAAGACGCCTGTGTTTTCGCCTGTGTATTTTACGTTATGATAGCATGTACAGCATACGTATTATCCTAGAGAACACAACAAAGAAGTTGATTAATGGTTGTGTTATTTTTTTAACTCCAGTACTACATATTTACACATACCAATTCTTCGAAAACAATATACTATCAATACATTTATGAAACCGGTATGTGCATCATAACATGCTATTTCGTTTATACTATATTTTACTTTCATGTATCTTAAATAATTTTTGAATAAGAAGTAGAAAAGTGTGTAGGTAATAATGTTACTTTCACCAATCTGACTTGGAACCTATGACACTACTTTATAATTTGGGAGATGCATCTAAATAAAACCCGGCTAAATATACATTATGTTGGTACATGCTTTGTACTGACATGTTCGTCACCTAAAATACGAAAGCAATTTATCCATAAATACAAATAAAATGTTACAAGTTGTGCAGTAGAGACAATTCTGACCGCATGTTATTACAGTTTTTGGTAAACAATTTACAAAAAAAAATAATCAATGCATATAGTGATTATAGGGATAAGATTACATGTGGAATGAAATATTTTCACGTAAAATACTATTGTATGGGTGAAAAAGCATGAACAAGACTAATTTGGAACAAAACTAATGCTAACTAAAGGTTGTTTAAGCATCTAAGAACGATTTATATGTTAAACTTACAGCTTAAAATGCTAAGCATGGCTTAAATCTTCACCATTGAACATCAATATACTGTCATGTAAAATTCCAGTCTTGAAACATATTTTTCTACAACAATTAAGAAACGTCAAGCCTTTATTCTGGAAGCAAAACTTGTGTACACATAACTCAGTTTTATCACACGTTATTTCTGAAATATATCCAGTAACTAATTATGGTTATTTTTCTGTTGTGCTTCCATGAAAGTCATGTGCAGTCGAAAAAAAATCATTTGTTTCCAACGAGGCACGAGCTCTTCCAAATTGTACAGTGAATATTTCGTTTTTATTCAAATCCAATGAAAGAAAATATTACATAGTGATAAAAACTTGAGCAAATATTAAATAAAACATTGCCAGCATGCCAATAATCAATTGTCATATTGGCTCAAATAACTCAGGATTTTTATTTGAATTTTACGTGGCGAAAGTTATACGGTTATCAAACACATCATTGCTGTCATAATTTACGCTTTTTTGCCAAGTTGTGAAAGCTAATAACTTAATTTATATTTGATAAATGTAACATATAGCATTGATTCTCATCAAAATCAATAATTGCAGTAAGTTAGTACACTTTATGTAACTGCACAGACTAAAAAATATACACATTTTAACTCTTCTAATATCAAATGTCAAATAGTTAGCTTGATTTACATGTATATTGCACAAATACTAGTTGTTTAAAGGTAAAACACTCTAAAACCATCTTATAAGTCATCAAATGTAAAAAATCAAACGTAGATTCATAAAAAATTCAAAATACTGAAATTAAATTTTACGTGACAATAAATTGTATTTTACCTGACGAACAAGATCATGCTGACCAAGCAATAGACATACACTATCGGAATAATTCTAGAATATAAAATGATTTACACCAATGCCTTTCAAGAATAAATATTTATTATGCCCCATATGTCAATGGTTGACCATTTCTGTTGATGAGCAAATAATAGACTATTCGTGGTACATGTACCGTAAAATTCAATGTCATTCTAATTATGTGGTATTTCCATGTATATATTGACTGTAAACATCAAATGTGTCACAATGGCACAGAATAAGATAAATGTATATTCATTATCATTTTAATCGTTGTAGTAATCACTTTTGTTTTAAAAAACAGCCACGTAAGTATACAGTCACGTAAAACTTTTTTCGCACTAAGATGCATTTTTTCTTCATTCATTGTCTACTCAGATGATGAACTTTTCTATATACATGTAGTTAAATCCGACATGTGCCAGACATATTACAGGGAATAAATGATCATTCCTTAATGAATAAACGAGTTGTGGCTGTCACGTAAGAATACAACACAAATGTCCCGGTAAGGTAATGGCTTGAAATAGACTGATGTATATTTTTTGTTCGTGTATTTTGGTAAAAAATATGTATATATATGCTTATATCAATTAACAAACTGGTTCAAATTATTTATAAATTACCACAAACGTAAGCGTTGCTATCACATCCACAAAACAGTGTCACGTAAAATACCTCTTGTGGGTGACACGAACTCTGTCGAAAAAATATCAAAGGAACAAGTTCATAGCACTCTCGCGCATTTATGGGTTCATTTTCCAACTTATTTGCTTACATATAAACAGCACATTTAAGATGTTTTGACTAGTTACTAATTATGAGACTGAGCAGGTTCCATGGTTTGTTTGCATTCGGTTAAATGCACTATCGAGCAACTGAAATTAAAAGTATTAATATTAAATCATCGGTAATGTATACCATTGACCTATATACATTTCTTTAGGTTTATTCCCCTACATATAAAATGAAGTAACCATACACGAGTGCTATATTGGAGTCGTACTTGAGGTCGGTAGGTCGATGTGTCTGTCTGTTTGTTATTTGGACCGTGCGTATTTGTCGGTGTGTATCTCTACAACCGTTTTTACTGTTGTTGGGATTTCAATGAACTTTTGTATGACTTAATAGGACCAAGTCTAGTTGTTCTCAACGTTCATGGATATTGAACAGGAAGTTATTAAGTAAAAGGAGTTACCAATTTTCAGGGCTCGTTTTAGCTTTTTAGCCGCTGAAGCACCCTTTGATATTTTACTTCCTCTGGTCATTGGGCTACCTATGGAATCCTACGTTTCTCACCTGTGAGTGTGGCCCCCAGTAATAGACACTCCCGTCACAGGTACTAATTTACACCTTGGTGGATTAGAGCATGTAGGTTATTCTTGCTAAGAATAATTAATCAGTGGTCAAGACGGGAATCGAATCCGGGACATCTCGATCCCGAAGCACGCACCCTACTTCTAGAAGACAGCTCCCCATTGCTGACTGGTCCTTTAAATATGGGTAACATTACCACACACTCTAAATGCACTTTGATAAAAAATGTTCAAACAGAATGAAATATTTGTTTAAAAAAGAATGTATTTCATCATCTGATCAATTAAACACAATATTATATTAAATCAAGTTATCAATAGCAACAAAGCAATGATATCACAATATATGATGGAGTTAAAATAATGAACTTAAACATGAAGTATGGAAATTGGCAAATGGCAACAATATGAGTGAGAGTGATTATTATGGCGATGTTTATTCTCAAACTGTCCTTTAAAAGCAAGGTCACACAATTACGATATAACCTGGCCCGGTGATTATAGACACTTCTCATTCTCATACTCAAACGAAATTTTCAATGCTTCAATTTGAACAAAGCTTTTTTTTAGAATTTTGCATCAAAACCAACACCAACTTAAAGCAGAAAATGAACATCCACTTCATATGTCTCGACTCAGTAATAAAGAAGTTTCAGTAGTTTCGTAACCAAGAAATGCTCCCATTAGAGTACGGAGTATGAGTTGGAGCATGTAGTACGTTTTCCAATGTCTATAATCACATAGTCAGGTCAAACATAACTATGTTATTTCCTGCGCAGTGAAACACTAGTCAAGCATTACCAATGGAGGCAAACACAACTCTGATAGTATATAGGAATCACGTATAACAATTTATGTCAGTAGCTAAGACAATTGAATAATCGGACAGAAAAACATTGTGTATAATCCTTTTTGGATCAGGTTGGACGACCCCACAAACCTTTAATATCTTAAAGTACAAGTTGACACTAAATGACAATGAAGTGAGAATGTCTCATTTAAAATTTGTTCAGTTAACTAAATGGGTTACTGAAATGCTCCAGCACGTAACGCAGCAATGCTTATGTGACCGACCTACATGTATCTGATGCTAGAAGTACCGTAAGGTTGACTGTCTTTCGTATTATACTCCACGGAATGGTCAGTATATGATTGCAATAAGAACGTCTGTCAGATAGCACTTTAAAATACATATGATAAGCGAGATAAGCACTTTTAGCTCATATTTCACAATTCGTGTTTGTAACATATGCTTGAAATGTCTTTGAACAAACATAGGTACATATAATGTTTGGAATGATCTAAACTTCTGATTCTCTGGATCCTTGTTTGCTCAATCGTTCAGCATCAAGATATTCCCATTCTGTTCTATTGGACAACACTCCAAGCAGCATTGGTTTAAATGATGGATCAAATTTGGCAAGACTCTGTGAATAGACAACAAAAACAATTTATAACACAAGTGACTGCCAACTATAACATTGTCTATGTAGACAAATCGGGTTTGTTAACAAGCAGCAAACCCATGTCTACTTTCAGGCATGTGTCCATTCAGTCGACTGTGCATGTATCCACAACCTGCGAATCGTTAAACGACTTCTGCAGTACATACTTCAGACACTCAATATGTCGTTCATTTCCTCTTGTCCCCTCTATGACTTTTATCCTAGCACCAAACACCAGTCCGACAATGTGACAAGAGGTAGGCCCTATATAATGCATCTTCCTGGGGCCTTATTCACCAACATTCTTTGCCATTTGATTAAACAATGTGAACTTATGTCTGAGGAGTTGTTGTTACCCACTGAGCATATATGCCCATTTATATAAAAATGGTACATTTATAACAATATTGGAGCAAAAAGAACATTTGACAATGTCTTATACTGAGTTTTAGTCTTACAATGTTGTTGAATAAGGCCCCTTGGGCACCTTTAGTAAATGTGCAATTTAAGTGTGAGACTGCATTATAAGCGGTATTTGTATAAGATAAGATAAACTTTATTTAACGTCGATTATGATTAACATAGGAAACATAAGCTACAGGCTTGTATTCGACATATATAATATATATACATATGATATATATGTATACTTTGTTAATTGTTCAAACATTAGGTTGACACCACTCTTGAATACAATGATACAATATTCGATATTTACATCTGAGTAACTTCCATTTCAAATAACACATTTCCTGGAATGTACACAAGTACTTTTAAATATGTAATAAAACGTCTCAGCATGATATAAATATGTCGGACAATACCTACATAGTTAATGTTTATTTGTTGTAAATGTAAACCCGACTCATTATGAAGCTTGTGTTGTATGGTATTGAATTGAAGTGTATTACTAATAAAGTTAATCAACACATTTTATTATATACCTTATATAATGGATGACATATCCCATCTATCCACCCTAGCTGTAGTGCCGGAAGTTGATCTTGTTTCTCTCGATCCATATGGGCCTGAAATAGTAGTACATGAGAATAACATAGTACAAATGTAACTGCACTTTCAACTATTTACATGAGCAACTTGAAGAAATAGATACATAAGAATGCACGAACATTGTAAAAAACTTGCCATATGAATGTCGTTGGTTTTGACCAATCTTTTCAGCATATATATACTATTAATTATCTAAGAATACATTAATTCTGGAAATAGTGTAAGGTATAGTATATAATGTAGACTTATATAATATGAACTAAGACACCGCCTAAACGGGGGATTAAATAGATGTTGGATAACTGCAAAGCTATATTTCAGATATATGGTATAGAATTTTTTTAGGTTAAATGCTTAAATAATGTTTCACAAGTTATATTTATACCAGTGTGCTTATTTATGGAATATACAGGCATCTATGCCAAATATAGTAAATATTTAACAATTTTATTTGATTTTTTATAATACCATCTTGGTGTGTACAAACCTGTGGTTGAATTTTCAGCTCCGACTTTTCTTTGTCACCTTGATCAAAGAATTCAGTCATCACAAGGTCGCCCACCTACAATGAGAACAATAAAAGATTTGCTTCAGGTGTATGTTTGTAGGACAAACGTATTAGTACTCTGTTGAATACTTCGTTGGAAATATTTATTATCATATCATACTGGCTAGGACATCCTGCTTTTTTACAGCGAAAACTTGGGCTTTTTAAACATTTATTTTCGTAAGGTTGTGCATGTGCATTGCTACGTGTAATTGTGTTGTGCAGTGGTGTTTGTGTTATTTTCTGCGCTCGGCTGGTAAAGTCCAGTGGTGTCTCCCTTGTTCTCATATCTTTTACATTGTGGTTATGTAGACTCAGCGTCCATATCAAGAATGTAATGTACCCGGTTCCCAAATCATTAAATACTATACTCATTACACGAGGCAGTTCTGATTTCTAAGGCAGATTGAAGAATAAACTGTAAGAATAACATTACTGGATGATCTCAGTACATTACAGAAATACTATCTATCAGCAAAAGGACAAACAGACACAGATATTTCGCTGTCTCAGAATGTGCGCTTCCTATAAGCCTATTTTCATTACAATCGAAACCTGTCCTGTTGACCAAACTGAAGATGAAACGGCTTGTTTTACCATGAGCAATGACTAGTATCCAGGCGGTGTTTTCTTGTAATTACAACCTTCTCATTCTAAGTCAGAGATATATTAACGTAACATGTATTTATGTTGAAAATAATAATACACCGCAATTATCTTGATGTAAGGTGTTAATATACTGACAAGACAAGTTATCATAGACACTTTATATAACACATACAATATACGTAGTACTATGTACTCACCTAGGCTTAATGTTCAGAAGTAAATCATTCAATAACAAAACTAGCGGTATTACAGCTTGACAAAATGAAATAAATGTCTAGATATCTTATATAATTACCGCAATAATGTAAGATGTATGGTTTCTATTGACTTTAACCATGGCAACGAATCATTTTAAGTGACTAGTATATCATGGGCTTTACTCACACAAAGTTTACATGTATAAGTATAAAACTCTGACCCTGACTTTACATTATCAAATGTTCTAATCGACATAATGTTGTTATAAATGTCACGATTTTGATATACAAGTAAATGCGTATATATCTTCAGTGGATCACAAAAATAATCAGATGCAATTTCACATGGTTAAATTTAATTGCAAACAATGACGGTGCTTATAAATGTCTAAGTTTCAGTCTTACAATGTTGGTGAAAAGGGCCCAAGAAATGGCAGTGGTTATAAAGTTTGTAAATTATTTGGTGAATAAGGCCCCAGATAATATCAAACTTGCCTTTCTGGAGACTTCCCATGGTTTTGTTATGGCACCAATATCGCACGTGGTCATCAAAATACTTCGGAATATTTCTCTCAATTCTTTGTCGTCCCAATCTATCTTTCCTTCTTCCACCATAGCAAACCATTTACTGCGTACTCTGTCATAGATACAGTTAATCATAAATACTGAGGGGAACATAATACGTTTATTCAGACCCGTAATTATAAACAATGGAGAACCTGTTCCATGCTCCAACTCTTACTCTAAACGGCGCGTGTTTTTAGTTACAAGACATACTGTAACTTTTTTATTACTAAATGAAACGTTTTATTATCATGTGTTGTTATACATTGTGTATATGTATAATGCTGTAAATATTGCGAATAAATAAGTTGGTGTTTGCTTTGATGCAGAAATCTAAACAAGCTGTTTTTCATTATTGGGCATGGAGTATGTACATACATTGCTGTAACCTAACATCGTAGCTTTAAGCTTTAATGTTTTATACATTTTGGTTGGAAAAAACGATTTTCAATATTTCCCAAGGTCTTTGGATTATATTAACATGCGCAGTACTTTCCTATGATTTTTACAAGCGCAAATAAATCCTGTTATTGGTCCTCTTCATTTCCTGTTCTTTCAAGATCTGCATTTTTTTCTTAGAATATCGAGGAAAACTTTCAATAAAACACAAAGTGACAGTAAAACCATGAAAGGCACTTTCGGTAACAGCCCGACTGGTGTTTTGATATGTTAGTTGTAGCCAAACGGAGGAATTTGCTTCAGCGTTTGTATTGTATATAATGGGAAATGATTAAACTGAATTGACAGAATAAGCATGTCCGTTATAATAATAACTTATTGCTTATGGCAAAACAACATTGTACTAACTGGACTAGAGATAATGGTGTAAAGCAAATATATACAAATAACTTACTGAATATGCAAGGAGAGATCTGTAGCAAGAATTGCATGTTTTAACAAGTTGATCACTTTGCTGTAATCCTCTGATGAGAAGTTGCTGAATATATTCGTGCTCTGAAATAAATGTGAACTGAACGTACATCATGCAACATTGGCACAACATTGTCTGTACACTGAGACAACGATAGTCAAACATCGTGCAGCAATCAATTGTGTGGGTGGATAACAGATACATCTGTAATACGACATTTTTGTAACCTTTTCTTCGACAGACAACCGTAGTGTTGCCAACAATCTCAGAACGTTTTCAACTACACCTATGCAAATGCAAGGTATTCATAAGCAAGCAAGTTATCGCATGTACAAAGTTGCACTTAATATATGCATCATTGATTTAGTAGATAGACGTGTTGTTTGTCACCGTCTTTGACCATTTCGTACCTCATATACGTCAAATCTTGAAACGTTACAATTTGTGTTTAGGTCATTGTCAGTCAAGAATATTGAGATATTAAGTTCGATTTCTCGCGGATTGTTTACTGAATTCGATTCGGTTTTCGCATATGATCTACGAAATCACTATTCTTTGAACAAGTATAGGTGTGATGGAGCTGACAGTTAGGCATTGGATTGAACTTTGATGGAATCTGTATCGGACTTTAATATTCATATCTTCGTGTAAATATGTACATGTATGTAAAACAGTCTTTACGAAATGTGAACTTACATCTGGCAATGATTATTTTTATGACAATAATATGTATACGACATTAAAGAAGCATCTATTCGTTTACAGAAACAGGTACATAATACGATGTTTTATAGGTGCATTACCCTGTACAACCTCTCCATAGCGACCCTCTGTTGAGCAACAACCTCTCCAACACCTAAAACACCTTCAAACATTTCCTGAACTCATATTTACTTAACAGTTCAACTCCATATAGTAACAACCTCAAACAATGCCCACTATTTGCAGCTCAGCTCCCAGAGTTTGTTGCTCTACATAGATTGTATTGTACACGTACCGCACTGTTTAATATCATTATAGCATGATTAATATGGTGATGTTCTAGAGTTGCCTTGGTCCCATATAACTGAGCAATAGCAGAACTTGTTCTGTAAGAAATAATACATGTTTCATACAATATGTTCCAGTGATTTGTTTACAAATTTCTATGAACGAGTTCTGGAACTTGATAACTTGCAAATCTATGAGTCCAAATATAAATAGTATGTTTGATAATAAAACATGAAAGTAACCTGTTACATAAATGTGTAAAACTGGCTTCTTTACACTGTTATCTGTTGAAAACCGAATACTGACTATAATAAAGGAATTAAGCATTTATAAAAAAATGATTTTAGAAATCTCAATGCATTCTTCGGACTCGCATAATTTGCAAATTTCATCCTGACTGATGTTTGTGAGCCCAGGACTCGGGACTTGCAGGTAAAAAACCCCACTGATGTTCCAGTAAAAGGACAGGCTACAGAACTAGTTCTGAAGGAAATATTACACTTTTCATAAAATAGGTTTCTATAAAAGATTAGCTTGATGATACTATATGCCATTACCACTCTAATTGAACAACAAGTAAGACAAAATTGTTTTAGTACTTATTTTCTCACTAAATCCCCCGTGAGTTTTAACTTGCTTTGATTCGATGCGGACAGAAACTCTTCGATAAGCAAGACACTCGCGTTTATAATGTAAGCCAAGTAAAGCCGCCTCCTAATTGCACTAACCGTGATCAATGACACTTTCAGAACATTACGTTGTTGTTAGAAATTAACTACTGTCTGGAGTGGTCACCTTATTTAGATATTTATAGCTACTAAACACGGTAAAACATTTATTTTGCCGCCTCTTTACGGCTCTGGTTTCTCACGTTCTAAATTGCAAAACATAGCAATTATTGCAATTGCTTTTCTCCGTCTTGTAATTATTTACTGTTCAAGAGATGCAACTTTCATTAGCCGCGTACGAGAATAATTGATTACTATTCACTTTCAGCTCGTGTGACAAGATACTATGAAGTACGGCGTAATTCGCAAAATTGGGATTTCGCGAATAAAATCATAAAACAAGAGTACTTACTTCTGCTGGAAAGCGTTATTGGTCCCTCTATGGTCTAGGTCATGGCAAAGACAGCCAACAATTAAAGCCAGACACTCTGCCTTGTTCAGCAGTACTCGTAGTTTGCACTTCTACAATGGGATAGAAACAAGTATTTGTACAAATCAGTAATTCAAATTGCAGAAACATCTCTAGGATATGTTTGAAAGAAATGGAAATTCAGGCAACATTGGTTTTGTTGATAATCTATCAAATAACGTGTTCCATTGGAATATTGCTTCTCAGCTAATTATAAAATGCATTGCATAGGAGCAATTGTGGTGTGTTTTGCGAACAATATCGATGTTTCTGTTTTTTGTTCTAATCAGTAATTCAAATACGAAACCAAGTTGAGCTTTAGAATATATTTGCTTGGAATGGTATGCTGGTTTGCCCTCCAGTAGGTCGTGGTTTAATTGATGGTGATTATATACGTCTTTGAGATCGGCTAAGGTCATTTCCTTTACATGAATGCGGAGAAGGTTATTATTGCCTGTGATTTCTTAGTCTTGCTATTGACTAAATAATATATTCTGTTATTCATACATCAACAATGATTTTATCGATTTTAGCTGAACTTTATTTTGGACATGATAACAACCATGTTTGAGAGTGCAAAGAAAATACGTTCATGAAACAGGAGAAATAGAGAAGATTGCAAAGGGCGTACAGGTACCTGGTTGCGGCCACAAAGAGGATAGGTATGTATGTAGGTAGGAAATGGATGATAATCAGGGGTTTGTTCCTTTGAATGCAAAGTCTGTATACACTTTCTAGTGAATTGTGAAAGTGGAAGTTTTGAATAAATTGACCGAATTAATCAGTCTATGGTTGTTATGCTAGTAAACTGGGCCGGTATTCACAAAGCATCTTAAGGGAAAACTTAAATAATTTTACTTAAGTTAAAATATTTAACTACACTTTGGCAAGAAACTAAAAATGTTCTTATTTTATTGGTTCTTATTAAGGCGCTTTACATAACGCTACAAAACAAGGTCAGCAATTTATCTTCTTATTTTTCCTGTTTAGCTGCTGATATACGTAAGGAAATTGTAAGATTTTGAGGAAATTATAGGTATTCACTTAGGATGCTTCGTGAATACCACCCCTGGTCATCTCACTGGCAATTTTTCGTGTACTAGTGTGCTGTAATCGAACACTCGGAACAATAAATAACCACACTACCGGGTTAAACATCACACAATGTCACCCAATGACACTGTTCAATGAATATATTCAACAAATACTAAAATGTACATGGTCAAATATTAAGTACACTGAACATTTTTTTCGGCTCTTAGTGGTCTGACTAAAGAAAGCTTTTGTAAAATAATAAGAAAAATATGTGAATTCCCTGATCCCGATTCTTTATTGAAATCACGAGGCAAAAAAAGAAAAATATGTGAATTCCCTGATCCCGATTCTTTATTGAAATCACGAGTACATCATCGAGGCAAAAAATGGTCAGTGGGACATATGGAAGTTAATTCGACGCTCCTGAAATACGTGGTATAATTCAAACTCATAGTGCCATTTACGCCACTACTAAACATGGCTGGAAATGACAACGTGTTAAAATATGTATTAACGTTTTAGTTAGATGATGTAAAACTGTTCATGTCATTACTATTAAAACTAATTAATTTATATATATATATCTCATGGGAGTATGCGTCATTAATTTTATCTAATTTCGATGGTGTGAATTTACGCGAGCTTATGATTGCTATCTTGTCTGGCAGTCTAGCTGCTGGCACACTATAAATATGAAATATGATATACTAGCATTACAAACATTGTACCATTGAAATGTAACCGATATGTGTGGTTTGTGAATGTAATATGTCATTTTGAAACTTATGCATACAATAACGTGAGTTCATCAATCACAGATCACGTGATCAAACATGGTAATTGGTTCATACATCATCCTGCAATGTTAGTTATCGATCAATCCTATCATTACTAGATGTTTGTTCTATTGCACAAATGAAGTCATTTTGAGACTAATACAGATAATAACATATAGTCATCAATCACACATCACGTGCGTCATCAATTACGATGATCGACACATAAATCATCGTGCAATATTAACGATCAATAAATGCTATCATTTCTACAGTATGGATATTTAATTAATTTACCGGGCCCAGTGATTATAAACATTTTTCCTTCTCATACTCAAACTCAATACTCCATGCTCCAACTTGAAAAACAGCTTTTTCAGAATTTTCGTTTAAACCAACACCAACTTGTAGCAAATGATCTAACTAAGAAAATGAAACTCATTTCATATGTTTCCATTCAGTAATAAAGAAGTTACAGCAATTTTAGTAACTAAGAAATACTCCGGTTGGAGTACGAAGTATGACTTGCAGCATGGAGTACGTACTCCAATGTGTATAATCAATGGGCCAGGCTTCATAATCAAGTGTTTACAATTATAAAATTATTTACTATATCACAAATGAAGCACTGTTGACGCTGTGCAATGACCAAACAGTGGACAACACCTAGTTCCCTCCACAGCTTGCTCAATATAAATATATCAGACGACAACTGCGTCAGAATGTCTCAAAAGAACAGACCATGCTTATATAGCCCAATAGTTGTACCCAAATATACCTGATGAGAGTCTAGAATAATCTACCATCGAACTGGCCATCGTAGTTGCTATTACAAGAATAACGTAACATTTACGTAGACTTCTCAATTGTGTATTACATTCGTATATTTAACTTGATTTTTATATATCACAGCGACAACGAGCATAGTTTTATTCTTAATAGATTTAACGTTTTTTGTCATTTCGCGTGTGATTATATCCGATAGGATTACTGATAAGAACAGTTTTCGTGTAAGACTGTACAGACAAAAGTCTGGTTCACTGTACCTAAATCTTACATGACATTAGATTTGTGACGGAATACTCTTCATATAATTGCATATTGAATGGTCCATTTTAATGAATGTAGAATATAAGCGTACTAAAATTTAAGAACCGTGTAACCCCGTCATATTACTTTAAATTAATCCTTAAATTCCCAGCTCAATAGCTCAGCCTTAATCATATATCGCTCGTCCTTACCTGCATAGATGCAAACATAAGTTGACACACATTGAATGCATGTCTCCAGTTGTGGTATGCAATATTTCTGTAATTCTTCTTCACAGTCATCATAAATCTACATAATGTCTGCAAAATAAAAAGATATGTTAGATAGATGATGCTTGTTATTATACATATACAGGCCATAAAAGTTTACATGTATTAAAATTGTGCATATTTAAGTTCTATGCAGATAGTACTAATACATATAAACTGACTCTATTCTATTGATTTATATGCATAAGTACTATCTGAAAAGAACATAAACGTAAGATACATAGATATGTACAAGGGCCTTATTCACAAATGTTGTGTGACTGAAACTCAAATTAAGACAATATGTACAACCACTGCCATTTATTTGCACATAGATTTTACCAGGTGTATTTTTATATGATTATATGTTGGTTCCCTAGGAACATGTATACACACTTATATCAAAATTAGTCGGTTCATTTAAAACAACATATGAGAGCGAAAAGAGCATTTCTCAAGTTCGAGTCTAAGTCTAAGAAAAACGCTTCAAATTTCTGCCAAGAATAATATGCAGCATTTGAAAATGATTTTTTACCTGAATAAAACATACATGTACGAGGGTTGTCCCAGAATAGCGTATACTTCTTGATTTATTTACTCCAACATAATGATATAATTTTATAATTTTGCATGGACATTTCTACAACCATAGCACGTATATTTGACGAAATTATTTTATATCACAATACGTTGTATTCGATAAATGGATGTATTTGTAACCCATGGTAAAGGTTTACGGCCCAGCACGAAAAAAGTAAGTATCACAAAATGTATTTAAATATTTAATGACAATTATACTTAAGAAATTTTAGCCGCATCGCGCCAAACTATATTTAAGAATAATTGGCATCTTTTGGCAAGTTTTTATACAATGATTCATAGTGATGATGTCATATTTGATGGGTTAATGAAGTAATATAGCAACGTTGTTAGCGTTACAATATAAAAAAATCACGACGTCAGACGACGTTACGGAGTGACTGCCATTTCCTAAGCATTGTGTTATACCGTATATAACATAGAATAGTATACGGAGGAACGATAAATTATGTAGAATCCATAGCACAATACATCAGGGTAAATCGGCAGTTGTTTTTAAGATTTCCAGGCGTTTTGTTTGGCACAGAAAGGAAGTGGAACAAAAGTCATCAGACGGACCGATCAAAACAAAAAGTTACGTCAGATCGCTTCCTACACTATCTACACAGAATGTCAGCTCAAGCTGTCCAATTTGGAAAATATCTAATGAATGTTTGACAGTATGTAAAAAGATATATTTCCAAAGAGTTGATAACAATTTCGGAGTATAAGTTTTAAAATGTAAAGCCCACGAATGGAAGTTCTTTGAAAAACTGAGGTAGCGTGACGTCGTTGGCGAGTGTTGACGTTGACGTTCTGTCGGCCGTAAAGCGTCACCTGGTACTCATTAAATATACACACTTTTCATGTTTTTGGAAGATATATCATGAAACTTGGCTAGTTTGTCAAGAAATAATTTCTCTAAATGTCGATTATAATTTGAGCATACGGTACTTGATAGATTTTAAGATATAACAGGATTATACGGTATTCTGGGACAACCCACGTATATGTTAAACAATGACATATGACAATAAATATTCTTTTAAAAACTCTTAAGTTATTAAAGTTATTTGTGTGACCATATATTAATGATCATACTGCACCATAAGCACACAATGCTATACAACATATTTACATCTATATCAATTCTGAATGCCTTCATAAGACCAAGGTCTTTGAATATACGAATTCCAGCTATAACCATCTCAACGTTCGAAAGTGAAAAATCGTTGAAACTGAGTTCATTCAATCGCCATTCTGGGACCGGTGGTATCAGAGAGCTCTAGAAATAAACAATAATATATTATTTGTTAAATAATTTTATTTATTTCGTACGACTTAGGGTTGGACTACATACATAGCCTATACTCAGTCCAAGTCATTTTTTACTCGAGAAGAACATTTTCAATATGTAAAGATTATGAAAACACCTGCCTCATATCGAATAGCAATTCACGGGCACCCGGTTTCGTCTATTTTAACAACGAACGTGTATGCATTTTTCGACTACTTTATTAAACATTCATTTAATGAGGTAATAAAAAACCCATAAAAATAATCATACAATTTGTTAAAATCGCCTATACCGTGTGTCTATGTATCAAATATTGAAGGATGCATTATATGCCTACTTGTACGTAATCGACTACAGTCATGTCGAAATGTAAGTTTGCGAAGCTTAAGTGAAGTATGATGTCTGACGATTTTTCTATGTCGAAAGGTAGTTAAAACAAAACATGCTGCAATTTATGTATGCTTATATATACAAATAACTTACTGAATATGCAAGGAGAGATCTGTAGCAAGAATTGCATGTTTTAACAAGTTGATCACTTTGCTATAATCCTCGGATGAGAAGTTGCTGAATATATTTGTGCTCTGAAATAAATGTAAAATGTACGCAAATCATGCAACATTGGCGCAACGTTGTATGTACCATGAGACAACGATGATACAATATCATGCAACAAACAGTTGTGTGGGTGGATGCATGTAGACATATAATTATATATAAACAGAAACATCGGCAATACAACATTTTTTGTAACGTTTTCTTGACAGGCAACCGAAATGTTGAACACCCCATATATTTGAACACGTATAATTGTGAGGGAGCTGGACTTTGTTTGAAATGTAATTCGTAATTTAAATTCATATTTTCGTATATGCATGTGCGCATGTAAAGCACTCTTTACGAAAGGCTAACTTATACGAACATATGTGATTGGTTAATGTTATGATATTGCTATGTATGCATATAACTAAAGTAGCAACTTTTCTTTTACAGGCACATGTACATTATATACGATGTGTTAAATGTGCTGTACAACATACCCGGAGCGACTCTCTTTAGAGCAACATACTAACCATAACAGCAGATTCAACATTTCCCTGAGCTCAAATTGGCTATATAGTTAATCTCCGTAGAGGAACCACCTCTAAACAATGGCGCCAATATTTGCAGCCCAGCTACCATAGTGTGTTGCTCTACATACGTTGTTTTGTACACCTACCTCACTGTTTCATATCATTATAGCATGATTAAAATGGTGATGTTCGAGAGTTGCATTGGTCCCGTATAACTGAACAATAGCAGAACTTGTTCTGTAAGAAATGATACATGTTTCATATAATATGTTCCAGTGATTTTTATTAAATTCCATGAATGAGTCCCAGCATGAGTCCTGGGACTCGATAACTTGCAAATTTATGAGTCCAAAAATAAAAAAGAATGAGTCCAAATCTTTCTTCAAAAACATTAAGGTTACTTGTTACAGAAATCGGTAACCCTGGCTGCTTTACACTATAAGCTGTTACCAGGTTACTGATTATAATAAATGTATTAACTAGTCAATTGTTTAGTATTATATGGACTCGCATTATTTGAAACGTTGCATACTGACTGTGTTTTATCAGCCCAGGACTCGGGACTCGCAGGTAAAACAATAAGTAATTCTCCTATAAAAGGATAAGCTTCATAAAGTGTTCTGAATGGAATATGAAATATTACACTTCTCATAAAATAGGTTTCTATAATTACAAGCTACATGTATATGATACCATATGTCATTACCATACTAATTGACAAAATTGTTTTTGTACTTATGTCTCACTAAGTCTCCCTCGCGCTTTAATTTGTTTTGATTCCATGCGGACAGACAATCTTGGATAAGCTAGACACTCACGTTTATATTGTAAGTCAAGAAAAGCCGCATCCTAACTGCACTAACCGTGATCAATGACACTTTCAGAGCATTACGTTGTTGTTAGAAATTAACTACTGTCTGGAGTGGTCACCTTTATTCAGATATTTATAGCTAATAAGCACAGTGAAATATTTATGTTTCCGCCTCTTTACAGCTCTGGTTTCTCACGTTCTAATTTGCAAAATAATATCAATTATTGCAATTATTATTCTCCGTCTTGTAATGATTTACTGTTGAAGAGATGAAATTTTCACTAGCCGCGTAGGAGAGTTATTGATAACTTTTCACTTTCAGCTCGGGTAACAAGATAATATGGTGTAAGGCGTGATTCGCAAAATTGGATTTCGCGAATAAAATCATAAAACAAGAGTGCTTACTTCTGCTGGAAAGCGTTATTGGTCCCTCTATGGTCTAGGTCATGGCAAAGACAGCCAACAATTAGAGCCAGACACTCTGCCTTGTTCAGCAGTACTCGTAGTTTGCACTTCTACAATGGGATAGAAACAAGTATTTGTTCTAATCAGTTATTCAAATTGCAGAAACATCTCTAGGATATGTTTGAAAGAAATAGAAATTCAGGAAACATTGGTTTTGTTGATAATCTATTAAATAACGTGTTCCATTCGAATATTGCTTCTCAGCTAATTATAAAATGCATTGCATAGGAGCAATTGTGGTGTGTTTTGCGAACAATATTGATGTTTCTGTTTTTTGTTCTAATCAGTATTTCAAATACGAAACCAAGTTGAGCTCAGGAATATATCTGCTTGAAATGGTATGTTGGTTTGCCCTCTAGTAGGTCGTGGTTTAATTGATGTTGATTATATACGTCGGTGAGATCGGCTAAGGTCATTTCCTTAACATGAATGCGAAGAAGGTAATTATTGTCTGGGACTTGTTAGTCTTGCTACTGACTTAATAATATATTCTGTTATTCATACATCAACAATGATTTTATCGATTTTAGCTGAACTTTATTTTGGACATGATAACAACCATGTTTGAGAGTGCAAAGAAAATACGTTCATGAAACAGGAGAAATAGAGAAGATTGCAAAGGGCAGACAGATACCTGGTTGCAGCCTAATGGGACAGCGGCCACAAAGAGGATAGGTATGTAGGTAGGTAGGAAATGGATGATAATCAGGGGTTTGTTCCTTTGAACGCAAAGTCTGTATACACTTTCTAGTGAATTGTGAAAGTGGAAGTTTTTAATAAATTGACCGAATTAATCAGTCTATGGTTGTAATACTAGTAAATTGGGCCGGTATTCACAAAGCATCTTAAGGGAAAACTTAAATAATTTTACTTAAGTTAAAATATTTAACTACACTTATTTGGCAAGAAACTAAAAATGTTCTTATTTTATTGGTTCTTATTAAGGCGCTTTACATAACGCTACAAAACAAGGTCAGCAATTTATCTTCTTATTTTTCCTGTTTAGCTGCTGATATACGTAACGAAATTGTAAGATTTGGAGGAAATTATAGGTATTCACTTAGGATGCTTCGTGAATACCACCCCTGGTCATCTCACTGGCAATTTTTCGTGTACAAGTGTGCTGTAATCGAACACTCGGAACAATAAATAACCACACTACCGGGTTAAACATCACACAATGTCACCCAATGACACTGTTCAATGAATATATTCAACAAATACTAAAATGTACATGGTCAAATATTAAGTACACTGAACATTTTTTTCGGCTCTTAGTGGTCTGACTAAAGAAAGCTTTTGTAAAATAATAAGAAAAATATGTGAATTCCCTGATCCCGATTCTTTATTGAAATCACGAGTACATCATCGAGGCAAAAAATGGTCAGTGGGAAATATGGAAGTTAATTCGACGCTCCTGAAATACGTGGTACAATTCAAACTCATAGTGCCATTTACGCCACTACTAAACATGGCGGGAAATGACAACGTGTTAAAATATGTATTAACGTTTTAGTTAGATGATGTAAAGCTGTTCATGTCATTACTATTAAAACTAATTAATTTATATATATATATCTCATGGGAGTATGCGTCATTAATTTTATCTAATTTCGATGGTGTGAATTTACGCGAGCTTATGATTGCTAACACAATCTATCAGGACTATTATCTTGCTGGCACACTATGAACATAAAATATGATATACTAGTATTACAAACATTGTACCATTGAAATGTAACCGATATGTGTGGTTTGTGAATGTAATATGTCATTTTGAAACTAATGCAGACAATAACGTGAGTTCATCAATCACAGATCACGTGATCAAACATGGTAATTGGTTCATACATCATCCTGCAATGTTAGTTATCGGTCAATCCTATCATGACTAGATGTTTGTTCTATTGCACAAATGAAGTCATTTTGAGACTAATACAGATAATAACATATGGTCATCAATCACACATCACGTGCGTCATCAATTACGATGATCGACACATAAATCATCGTGCAATATCAACGATCAATAAATGCTATCATTTCTACAGTATGGATATTTAATTAATTTACCGGGCCCAGTGATTATAAACATTTTTCCTTCTCATACTCAAACTCAATACTCCATGCTCCAACTTGAAAAACAGCTTTTTCAGAATTTTCGTTTAAACCAACACCAACTTGTAGCAAATGATCTAACTAAGAAAATGAAACTCATTTCATATGTTTCCATTCAGTAATAAAGAAGTTACAGCAATTTTTGTAACTAAGAAATACTCCAGTTGGAGTACGAAGTATGACTTGCAGCATGGAGTACGTACTCCAATGTGTATAATCAATGGGCCAAGCTTCATAATCAAGTGTTTACAATTATAAAATTATTTACTATATCACAAATGAAGCACTGTTGACGCTGTGCAATGACCAAACAGTGGACAACACCTAGTTACCTCCACAGCTTGCTCAATATAAATATATCAGACGACAACTGCGTCAGAATGTCTCAAAAGAACAGACCATGCTTATATAGCCCAATAGTTGTACCCATATATACCTGATGAGAGTCTAGAATAATCTACCATCGAACTGGCCATCGTAGTTGCTATTACAAGAATAACGTAACATTTACGTAGACTTCTCAATTGTGTATTACATTCGTATATTTAACTTGATTTTTATATATAACAGCGACAACAAGCATAGTTTTATTCTTAATAGATTTAACGTTTTTTGTCATTTCGCGTGTGATTATATCAGATAGGATTACTGATAAGAACAGTTTTCGTGTAAGACTGTACAGACAAAAGTCTGGTTCACTGTACCTTAATCGTACATGACATTAGATTTGTGACGGAATACTCTACATACAATTGCATATTGGATGGTCCATTTTAATGAATGTAGAATATAAGCGTACTAAAATTTAAGAACCGTGTAACCCCGTCATATTGCTTTAAATTAATCCTTAAATTCCCAGCTCAATAGCTCAGCCTTAATCATATATCGCTCGTCCTTACCTGCATAGATGCAAACATAAGTTGACATACGTTGAATGCATGTCTCCAGTTGTGGTATGCAATATTTCTGTAATTCTTCTTCACAGTCATCATAAATCTACATAATGTCTGCAAAATAAAAAGATATGTTAGATAGATGATGCTTGTTATTATACATATACAGGCCATAAAAGTTTACATGTATTAAAATTGTGCATATTGAAGTTCTATTCAGAAAGTACTAATACACATAAACTGACTCTAGTCTATTGATTTATATGCATTAGTACTAACTGAAAAGAACATAAACGTAAGATACATAGATATGTACAAGGGCCTTATTCACAAATGTTGTGTGACTGAAACTCAAATTTAGACAATATGTACAACCACTGCCATTTATTTGCACATAGATTTTACCAGGTGCATTTTATATGATTATATGTTGGTTCCCTAGGAACATGTATACACACTTATATCAAAATTAGTCGGTACATTTAAAACAACATATGAGAGCGAAAAGAGCATTTCTCAAGTTCTAGTCTAAGTCTGAGAAAAACGCTTCAAATTTCTGCCGAGAAATAATATGCAGCATTTGAAAATGATTTTTTCCCTGAATAAAACATACATGTACGAGGGTTGATTTATTTACTCCAACATAATGATATAATTTTATAATTTTGCATGGACATTTCTACAACCATAGCACGTATATTTGACGAAATTATTTTATATCATAATACGTTGTATTCGATAAATGGATGTATTTGTAACCCATGGTAAAGGTTTACGGCCCAGCACGAAAAAAGTAAGTAACACAAAATGAATTTAAATATTTAATGACAATTATACTTAAGAAATTTTAGCCGCATCGCGCCAACTAAATTTAAGAATAATTGGCATCTTTTGGCAAGTTTTTATACAATGATTCATAGTGATGATGTCATATTTGATGGGTTAATGAAGTAATATAGCAACGTTGTTAGCGTTACAATATAAAAAAATCACGACGTCAGACGACGTTACGGAGTGAATGCCATTTCCTAAGCATTGTGTTATACCGTATATAACATAGAATAGTATACGGAGGAACGATAAATTATGTAGAATCCATAGCACAATACATCAGGGTAAATCGGCAGTTGTTTTTAAGATTTCCAGGCGTTTTGTTTGGCACAGAAAGGAAGTGGAACAAAAGTCATCAAACGGACCGATCAAAACAAAAAGTTACGTCAGATCGCTTCCTACACTATCTACACAGAATGTCAGCTCAAGCTGTCCAATTTGGAAAATATCTAATGAATTTTTGACAGTATGTAAAAAGATATATTTCCAAAGAGTTGATAACAATTTCGGAGTGTAAGTTTTAAAATGTAAAGCCCACGAATGGAAGTTCCGTGGAACTGAGGTAGCGTGACGTCGTTGGCGAGTGTTGACGTTGACGTTCTGTCGGCCGTAAAGCGTCACCTGGTACTCATTAAGTATACACACTTTTCATGTTTTTGGAAGATATATCATAAAACTTGGCTAGTTTGTCAAGAAATAATTTCTCTAAATGTCGATTATAATTTGAGCATACGGTACTTGATAGATTTTAAGATATAACAGGATTATACGGTATTCTGGGACAACCCACGTATATGTTAAACAATGACATATGACAATAAATATTATCTTAAAAACTCTTAAGTTATTAAAGTTATTTGTGTGACCATATATTAATGATCACCCTGCACCATAAGCACACAATGCTATACAACATATTTACATCTATATCAATTCTGAATGCCTTCATAAGACCAAGGTCTTTGAATATACGAATTCCAGCTATAACCATCTCATCGTTCGAAAGTGAAAAATCGTTGAAACTGAGTTCATTCAATCGCCATTCTGGGGCCGGTGGTATCAGAGAGCTCTAGAAATAAACAATAATATATTATTTGTTAAATAAGTTTATTCATTTCGTACGACTTAGGGTTGGACTACATACATAGCCGATACTCATCCCAAGTCATTTTTCACTCGAGAAGAACATTTTCAATATGTTAAGATTATGAAAACACCTGCCTCATATCGAATAGCAATTCACGGGCACCCGGTTTCGTCTATTTTAACAACGAACGTGTATGCATTTTTCGACTACCTTATTAAACATCCTTTTAATGAGGTAATAAAAAACCCATAAAAATAATCATACAATTTGTTAAAATCGCCTATACCGTGTGTCTATGTATCAAATATTGAATACATTATACATTATATGCCTACTTGTACGTAATCGACTACAGTCATGTCGAAATGTAAGTTTGCGAAGCTTAAGTGAAGTATGATGTCTGACGATTTTTCTATGTCGAAATGTAGTTAAAACAAAACATGCTGTTATTTGAAAACCATTTTCGTCTCGGGGCTAAAGGAGAATATCTCATATCCACGAACAACCTACTGGCTTAGAAAGAGAATGTCATAAGTACAAAACCAATATTTTAAGTAGTGCGTACGACCTTCTCATTCTAAGCCTGTGAACTACTGTTTACCTTTATTTTGTCTATTTCCTCCGCTTCAACTCCAGCATGGTACGATAACACCTAAAAATGTTAAACATAAAATGTCTCATTTTGCTATTGTTATATGATATACCATTGCTAATGGCAAATAAGCGATTTTGTAAATGCCGGACATAGCCTTTAATTTGCAATTCAGCTGTTTTGCTAAAATACGGCACGCATATATATGAGTGCCTCCACCCAGATTTAAACCCGGGTGCCAGATTAGACGCCAAGCGTACTAACCACTGAGCAACGGTGGCACAATCAAGCACTATTCATTCAATCAACAAATGAGAGAATATTGTTTATTTATGTACATTCTTGATAGATAAATAGTAAACAATTAATCGATTATTCACATACAATTTACAGTTGTTGCAATAGAATATGTTAATATAAATATGACGAGGCCCTATACACAATTTGGAATATCATGTTGAACACTAATCATCGAATAGACTCGCATATCGTTTAAATTTGTTGCAATAGAATATGTTAATATAAATATGACGAGGCCCTATACACAATTTGGAATATCATGTTGAACACTAATCATCGAATAGACTCGCATATCATTTAAATTTGTTGCACTCGGATATGTTAATATAAATATGACGAGGCCCTTTACACAATGTGGAATATCATGTTGAACACGTGCACCACTATGAGAAAACTGTCAAAAAAAAGTTATGACATTATATTTTATTGTTTACCAAATTGTTCAAGGCATATTCGACGCAGAAGCCAAAAATAAATGAATGCTTTTCGAGCTCCTTAATATATGTTGCGCACAGTTGCATTTTTTGTCCGACGCAGCCTCAACTGCATTCAACACCTCTTGAATAAAAACAACATGTACCACCTCTCCAACTATGCACAAACTCACCTCTAATGCAACTTGTTGCTTTGCCGCCGATAATGCAACTTCTTCATATAATTGAGCATTGTTAATTCCCAGTCCACAAAATATAGTAAATGCCTACAAGCAAATATTAAGGAAAGTAATTTATTATGTGAGATACTAAGGGGAGAGGTGACTGTCTCATGTTATTGTAATTAAACTTGGCCATAAACATGTTGGTTCACAGGAAATAACTTGCTGTCGCCTTTAATTATAGGTCTATAGGTCTTATTCACCAGTTTCAGTAACCTCACCTATCCTCCCGTTAAGTGGTTGTAGTCTAGACAATGGTCGGATCGAGGTTTAGTTAATATTAATGTTGTTGAGGTCGATCGTAGAACGAGTTCAATTACTTTTGTATTAAGCACTTACAACACCCCATTCATTATGTTATCCCACATCACAATGTTTTTAGAGAAGCTAATGTTTATGCTTGAATGCGAATCGATATGAATACTGGCACATACAACAATTTTATTTCGTCTTTGTTTTGTCACAACGATAGAGCGATACAGGACCTCCATGGTTGAAATGGAGACTAAATAATAGGATACGAGCAGCTGTTTTGTGACATTTACCACATGCAACAGTGTTATTGAACAAATAACTAGAATAATTTTTTGGATACCAATAGAGTGATGCAGCGGTAGAATCACTATTGACGTGTAATACATATTATAAAAGCTTATAAAAACATGTTCAATTCTGAACTGACGTATGCCTGTTTAGGAAATGTTTGTTATCTTTTGGATACACAAATATTGCTACGTCACTTGCATAATATCCTAACTAGACAATACCTCTGACTTTCGTCACTACATTTCATTATGCTTTATACCACAATACAAGCGGGAAAAATCTAGGCCATGCTGTAATTTGACTGTTGAAACCCTTAAACACCTTATTAATCAAGCTTTACTTATCTATGATCTTGGTTGTGTTTGTTATCATTTGAAATATTATGTTTTAAAATTGCAGTTAACATGTCATGTTATTTGGGGAGCGGTGGCCTAGAGGTAGGGCGCGCGCTTCGGAATCGAGAGGTCCCGGGTTCGACCCCCCTCTGGACCACTTGTTAATTTCTCTGAGCAAGACCGACATGCTCCACACCACCATGGTGCAAAATGGTACATGCGAGGGCAGTGTCTATTCCTGGGCGCCGCAGATCGATGTTGGCTGCCACACCCACAGGAGAGAACTAGTCTCCCCAGGGGACACGAGTTTAGGTTTCCATGGGTAGCCCAGTTAAAATGTCAAAGGGTGCTTGAGCGGCTCAAATACTGAAGAGCCCTAGAAAATTGGTAACTTAACTTATAATTGGAAGTAAACTTTATTCTATTATATTCTACTGCAAGAACACTTACTTCAAACAACTGTTCATTGTGATCATCAAACGGAAGTCCATCAATTCTGTTAATAATTTCAGCTACACCTGATTTATGTATATAATATTCATAGTTAATCACGCTTAGAACCGCTAAACAATTTTTGCATCGGCTTTTTACTCCAGATTTAATACATGGGCATCATAACGCATCGGGAAAAGTGTCCTCATAGTCTAGGGGAAGCTTCGAGGAAGTAATAAGAACACTTGTGAAGTCCCTGTAGCCGATACCTCCCGGGGCTTATGTATTTAAATCGAGAGTACATCGCCGCAAAAAATGTTCAGTGGGACATAGGCGGCAATGGATAAAAAATTATCCAGCGAATATGGACATAAACCGCGCAAAGAGGCGTATTAACCAGGACAACTTGGCAGTTTCAAACGTTGAAAAAGAGCTAGAAAGCAAAGCACAGTACTTAGGGTGAATTGCCGCTCGTACTTGTTGTTAATATTGATTTATCTGAATGCACGGCGTAATAAAATTTTATGTTTTGCATAAATCAACAAATATTCCCAAATGAAGAAACATTCGACTTCAACAGGTTGCGAAATTATAAAAAATTCAGCGACTGGACTTTGTTTTAATTCGAAAAAATAAGTTACGAAATACCAATTCTGATACAGACAAAGTCAATTGTCTAGAACACTACATCATGTACATAATAAACACATCCGAAGCACAATGTCTCGGGTTATGGTGCCGCAGCAGCAAAAGTTAATTTCGACGTAATTGAAATACCGTGGTGTTCCGGCATGACAACACAGGACATGACGAGTGATGATAACACCACAAAGTGCCAATTTAGATTAGACTAGAGAACACTAATAGACAACTTTCCGGCGAAATAGTAAATTTTGCTGTCGCACAAACCTGTAATTTGTCCATATCTGTTTCGGATAGGCTTGCATAGTATCGACTTCGTGTGATTTCCACTTACGACATCGATCTGAAAATAAAATACGAAACAGAGGTGTGAATTACATGTTCATTTCTGTCAATATGCGACAGTAATTGTTAATTATAATTTCATTGCCTTGTTGCATAATACCCACGTGTCTCTCAAATCAACTAAAAAGTGAGACCCTTCTAAAGGCACTAGTTTCGGTTGACAGCGATATTGTAATTCATTTGCGTTTTAGATTTTGTTGAAATAATTGGACATCATTAATCGAGGACCGATTCTGCACGGTTTGGTTTGAGTTATCATTTGTCGACTTTGTTTCTCATATTGTCAACTGCCTTAGTTCACCAATTAACAATTTGTACACACATTTTCTTTATTTTTCGACGAAAGCGAATACATACATTGTATAGTGATGATTTGGGAGAAGGTTTGTAGAGGCATCTTATACTTCTGTTAAAGTTAGAGGTTTTGGAATTTTTTTTGGAGAATATTTGGAGAGGCACGCCTGCTATGTAGGCGGATGTTTTGAAAGATACTCCTGCTACTCTGGCGGATATTTGGAAAGTTACAACTGTTATTTTGGTAGAGGTTTGAAAAGGCAATCTGCTTGTTTGGAATGGCACATCTGCTACTTTGGCGGATGTTTTGAATGTTACAACTGCGGATGTTTGGAGAGGCATACCTGCTGTTTTGGCGGATGTTTGGAGAGGTAAAACTGCTATTTTGGCGGATGTTTGGAGAGGTACAACTGCTGTTTTGGCGGATGTTTGGAGAAGTCAACCTGCTATTTTGGCGGATGTTAAAAGAGGCACACCTGCTACTTTGGCGGACGTTTTGAATGTTACAACTGCGGATGTTTGGAGAGGCATACCTGCTCTGTTGGCCAATATTTGGAGAGGTACAACTTTTTTTATGCGGATATTAGGAGGGCACACCTACCTTTTTGGACGATGTTTGGAGAAGCACAACTACTACTATGGTGGATGTATGGAGAGGCACACCTGCTCTATTAGCGGATGTTTGGAGAGGCACACCTGCTCTTTTAGCGGATGTTAAAAGAGGCACACCTGATACTTTGGCGGACGTTTTGAATGTTACAACTGCGGATGTTTGGAGAGGCATACCTGCTCTTTTAGCGGATGTTTGGAGAGGCACACCTGCTCTTTTAGCGGATGTTAAAAGAGGCACACCTGCTACTTTGGCGGACGTTTTGAATGTTACAACTGGGGATGTTTGAAGAGGCATACCTGCTTTGTTGTCGGGTATTTGGAGAGCAACGTGGGACGTTCAAAAAGTATTAGGATTATTGTCATAAAACCCGCATTGTTTAATTCAAAAAATAAGATGTTTGATCATACAAAATTTCCAACCTCATTCTAAAAATAATGAAGGTAAATGAATGCGAGGTTCGATAGTTGCAGGTGTTTAAACTTAGACACGTACCACTACCCGGCGTACAAAATGACGTCGCGCTATTTTATACGTCGTAAGTGTCACTCCTAGGGCTATAAAATACGCTGCCTTTAATTAAAGTAGTGATGAATACATGCTTGTAACACACACAGTTATATACACGTATATAATTTGTGAGAATCGCATGTATTTTTCCGAATTTTATATCGAATATGGGGGCGAGAATCCGCTCTATAAAATGTTGATATATTGAAAATGTCGCGGTAAATGGCGTTACCATTTTTTTTATTTCCTAGTACTTTCATGTCTTTCGCGCTAGAACAAGCATCCATAATACCTCTGTGACATTCTTAAACTGTAGAAATAACTGTAGAAATATGTCCTATTGTAGTTACATTACTTTGCATACTATTTCGAGCGCATATAATTTTACTGTTCACGGAACCTGTTAGTCGTCAGTTTTTCGTTACGTTCCGATGACGTCACGTTTGCGTTCCGAAGTTGTCCCTCATGGAGTTCAACTTTTCAAAATGGATAATTGGAGAGGCACACCTGCTCTTTTAGCGGATGTTTGGAGAGGCACACCTGCTCTATTAGCGGATGTTTGGAGAGGCACACCTGCACTTTTAGCGGATGTTTGGAGAGGACACCTGCTGTTTAGCTGATGTTCGGAGAAACACACCTGCTCTTTTAGCGGATGTTTGGAGAGGCACACCTGCTATTTTAGAGAGGCACACATGCTATTTTGGTAGAAGTTTGGAAAGGCAAACCTGCTGTTTTGGCGGAGGCTTTTGAGAAGCACACCTGCCATTGTGGTGGATGTTTGTTGAGACACACCTGCTATTTTGGCAGATGATTTGAAAGTTACAACAGTTACAGTTATTTTGCGGCGTTTTGTAAAGGTACGACTGCTCTTTTTGTGGTGGTCATGAGATACCCTTCCATTGTTAGACTGGTCGGTTAAATGTAATTGAAAACGTGGAAATTCAATGCACGCCCACACCCATTTTCAAGACAAATGTCACAGGACATGGCACATGAAATTAAAAATTAAGATAAATAAAGATAACCTTGAAACCATTTCTCAGCTACGGCATTTGGAATTCCATTATCGGTAACTGTCATATTTAAATGCAAATGTCATTGACAAACTACTCCCTTGTCACATTTGAAAATATAAAACATATTAATTCGTGAGTTTCAAATACGATATGACGTTTATCCAGTAATAGAATTCTCGAAAGCAATTATTACTAATTAACTTCCAACGATTGTTTTGTTCCGTTCAATGACACAGCCGCATTACAGATTGTAGTTTTATACATTAAATTAGAAAGTGACATTATTTGAAAGTCACATCAACGTGTTAAACAGATAATTAAACTACCAGAAACAATTATTGTAATTCATAACATAACGAATAGATACACCCACGTAAACGCTTCTTGTGTCACGCTATCTGTCGACTTGTGTTTGTTGTCCGTTGAACGAAAATATAGTATACGTTCAGTATATAGCAGACCGCATGATAGCTCACTTTGTGGGTATGTGATGATTGTTTATACCAGCATGACCTCAGAAGTCCCATATATACATGTATACTGTCATGCAAACATGATATATTTTATTTGCAAAACGATGCACACACATGTGTTTCAAAATTATCTAACAAGACGTTTTAATGGGTACACACTGGGTGTACAAAGTGGTTACAAACGTTATTACAAAAGACAAAATACATCGAATCATTTGCTATGTATAGATGTTTTAAGCACGTTAATTTGAAACACCACATATACAGGGTGTCTCAAAATACATGTCCGCTTGTTGAGGGGTCATAACTTTGCCAAATGAGTTAGTAAATTGATAATCATAGTCTCATTTGAAAGCTAAATTCAAAACTTGTGGGGTGAATTATATCATGTGTCAATACTCGAACATTTGATGACGTCATATACGTTATACTAACGTCATTAGCAACGGACGTTCTAAAATGTCCGAAGAGGCAGATAACATAGTTTGTACGGTAACATGGGTAAAATTAATATCAGTTGTCGGCATAGTAATAGTCAGTCGTACCCTACTATGCACACACTGGCTGAGAAACTGGTCAGGGGCCATTAGAAAATGAAATCGGAAAATCGGACGTACTTAAGGGAGGAAAACATGTTAAAAACAATTAGGACTGAAATTTTGATATTCACACAATTCTAGGCATATCATAATTATAAAAGATGCACCAATCACCTCGAATGAACATACTGGATTAAATGTATAGCGGTATGTCAAGCGTATTTCCAACAGTCCAAAAATAGTCATATAATGTAACTTAAAATTATAAAATAATACTTAATGAAGTATCAATCACCAAAAACTGCCTTGGTAGGAGAATGAATTTAGTTATGCTACTTTTATTGAAATCAGGAAAAAGTAACCAAAACATCCTAAATATTTATTTCTTCTTATACTATTTGAAAGTTAGATTATACAATTCAAGAAATATAACTACATCGAAACTCAAAATATCAATTTGTGGAGAAAATGGAAACATCACATCCGACTCAAACGTATGTGAACGTCATTAAAATCATCAAACGACGTCAAAACACAGGTTTTTACCGAATTGGGGTTAGCTATTCAGAATGCATTCTACAGTTTTCGTATGCATTGTTTCGGATATTTGTTTCATAATTTCTTCATTGATTTGAATGCCCTTTGATTTTACATATAAATCAGATATGTACAGCAATACATTACTGAGTTATACGTCCTCAACAAGCGGACATGTATTTTGAGACACCCTGTACATATTTGAGCACCTCCGAGTTACATTTCCAGGTTGTGCAATTATTAAAATACGTTCATGAAGCCATATAATGCGCCGACATTGAATCTATAGTCTGGGTTCACAAGGCGGAAGACAGATTGAAATTAATGACTGCGCTAATCTGCACTATCAAGTATGCAAACAGCTACTCACCTATCTGTCTAATTTTGGACCAGAATACACATCAGTGATGTTAACCGTCTCTTCCTTTCTAAGAACAAGTTCTGCTACATTGTTACCCAATCGTAGGTCGGCACAGGGATCAGCTCCGCAAACAATTCATTCAAACCAAATAATGTTGATTATCGATAATACTGTACAGCCAAACACTGTCATAGCAATACTAAGTACCAACTAACTTGCTAACTTGCTAACCGAAAATGGGATGTGCGAATTTCATACTTTTGTGAAACAAGATAACACATTCTTTGTTTTCTATACTTTTCTTTGAAAATGTTTTGTGTCAAAAATATAATCGATGATTCTTTGTGTTCAAATGAGTGTATCTATCACTCTCCCTGCTTAATCAGTCAATAGCCCCGGCTCCGATGGAAGGGACAGAGTTTGTGTGAAATAATCCGGACACGCGGTCCTAGTTTTTTTCGAAAAGACTCCTTGGTTTTTAATGTTCTACTTTCCTGGTGTAAAGCGCCGATACACATGCGATTACATCAGTCTTTGCTACTGGTTGGAAAACACTAAAAGGTGTTTTGCATCGGTATTCAAGACCGTTAATCACTCGGCCACAGTGCTATAAATGCAATCGGGGATTATTCTCTGAGAATAGCATTGACCTTAGGGAAAATAACATGCTTCACAACTGAAACTGTTGCTAAATAAGGACAACCTTGTGGATGGTTGACAGTGAGCTCACATTACGCTAAAAGCTCGTTAATAAAACCGTTAGCATACAAAGTTTGTATCATATCATTAATATTTGTTCGAAGTATGTTGAATCGGAAAACTTAGAACTGGTCAGTCAATCACGTAATGTCATTTATTAATTGAATTTACACAGTGTCCTAGTTTTGTGGCTTCGTGCCTCTGTACGATTTCGTTCAGCCCGAGCACTGTCCGAAGGCTCCTTATTGGCAAATATTGTTATGTGACAAATCATTTTGTGTGAAATGTTGACCTAATGTATGATGACATACATTTGTAATACAAAAAATGAGATTCCAAGTATATGGTTAATTTAAATGTTTTCCTTCTTCATATTATGATGCTAATATGATGTTAAGAACCTTTGGTTGTTTCACCTACTCAATAACTAATTATACACCGTAAACATCTTGCCTAAATTTGATTCCAACACGACATGCAAATTGACAGTTTAATTTTGGGTGTTCATTTACTATCACTTTTAACAAGCCTGTTGATGATAACCATCAGGCGAAACAATTCATTTCCATTTAACGAATGCAAGAGATGTTATTTCATCAATCATAATCAAATCTTTTCAGCGCCGTAATTGACAACACGATATTGATACAAATGTCTGAAGTTCCCTGCAATTCCAATTATACTGCAAGGTTCTCGCGTTTGAACAGGAATGTTACCGTGGCTACCAAATAATAATGTTTCAAAACAATTGAATAACTCAGCACACCAAGATCTCCAAACATTCTATATATACTTAGCAAAGGTTCTACGTATACATTCTCAATTTTGATTACTCAGTTCTAATACACAATAACGCTTTCAAATTTCGTGACGCCTTTTGTACCTTGACCCGTAAAATCCATTATTTTGTTTTAATGAAACCCGTCATGCCTTTAGATACTGAAGTGCATGTGCATTTCGTGCGTTTTGCCATTTTTATCAATTACAAGTGTTTAATGTTGTAATTTTGCTTTCAAACAGAAGTCAGTTGATTGGGAAATTCAAATACCACTTTAATTTTTGAATGAATGCATTGGGTGACGATAAAATGATAGACGCGAAATTGGAGTGGTGCAGCCGTGTTAATTCATTTGAATCGCCTTGCAAACATAACGCGAAACCTCAAAAAAGTCAAATGACACTTACAAACTGACTTCATGAGGAGCAACGCCTGTACGTTTGGCAATTTCCCTTCAAATCTTAAGATATAAACTCAATCAAACTCATTCCAGAATGAACTTGGTCGTTTGTTTGGAATGTTCAATCAACCACCGCATACAGAGCACGAACTTGAAATTGCTCCTTCATAGAGACTATAGAAGACAATCACTTACATGAGGACACTGGGTGTTTAACTGTGCGAAATGTTAATTGAGGAAAAATACATCAATTAAAAAGCATGTTCCAGTTTGTGACTTATTAAACAATTTGTTGTCCAAATAGTGTGTTGCATATCATTAAAAGTAAGTATTTACAGAAATCGATATGTCCATTACTTGTAAAATGATGTATACTTAGAAAAGCTGTTATTAAAGTATAATATCGAATGCAACTGATACAATAGTGTACATGTTCGTTTTGCAAATTTCTCTTTCATGACTAAACTGAAAACAAAAGCACGATATATAACGTGAACACAGCATTGCTCCGACACATGATCTATAACTAACAAGAACTGTCGAAGCAAACAGCTCACAAGACATTACACAACACAAAAAAACATAATACAATATCTTTCCCCTTTCAGAATGAAGTGGACAATACGTGACGCACATGTATACATGAAAGAACATTGATTACCGGTCATACACTTTGGTATAGACAGTGGCCAAGCTGGGACTTCAATTATGGTTTAGAACTTTAAAGACATGCATAGCAAATAAATAGGATTACACAAAAGCTGTATAATATATATCAAGTAGTATTTAAGAGGTACACTTGTAGTCTATATGAATAATATAACCGAATGGATTCAATTAACCATGATTTTAGAACACAAAGAGACAAATATATAGGAATTTATGTCATACATCTGCCATTGTATTGCTCATACATAACAATGTGATGTACAAGGTACAGAGGTGGCTATTTACATGCGCTTTATTTCAGGAGTAACAAATGATGCATACGCAATCACTGTTCAGCATAAACTGGACACTCTCATGCTATTGATACCTTAGAAATATATCGAATATACAGGGTGTCCAATGACAGTATACAGGTTGAGTGTACATTTATCAAATCACTACGTTCGGCTATCGCAAAGTAATGACGTCACAGACAACATAAGGTGAAAAGTAAAGTGTCCCCTTTTCTAAAAAGATACCAGAGATAAAGCCTCAAAGTGGTAAATATATGTTACTGTTGATATACATGCACGAGAACCTATTAATTTCATAAAACATCTCAGATCAAGAACAAACTCGTGTAAACGAATATAATTACTCCCGTCCGTAATGTCATTATGTAAAATCCATTAAAAAGTTTGCGTAATTATATTACCTTCTTTTATGGTAAACTGGTAGATGATAGATGTAACAAGTTTTTCTGGTACAACTGTTATGACTTAGTCAATAACATATCCTTGAACTTACGTCCCCGCGAAATGGTCTTTTTCACCAAAACCACAAACTTGTGCCCCATTGAAATTAAATGGTTTAACAGCAATACAATTCTCAATCTCACAATAGTACATGACACGGTGACAGAATACTACAGACAGACGTAAATTGCTTATTGAAAATGTCACCAATGCACTTAACTGAAGCAGTCACACATAAAACAGTAACTGCTACATGTACAGACCATATAAACCACACGGAAAATGCACAACACAAAACTGAACAATATAAAATGAGGAGCTGTGCCACTAAAATAAAGTGACATAGAAGGGTCCGTCATAATTGTCTTTGGAGATCAACGTTTCTTAAAAGAGTTTAGAACACAAAAGTTATTCAGCGAACCTTTTGGTTTAAGAAATGTTTATTTGAAAGACAACGAATTACAACGAATTCTTTTCATCCCATTATCATGGTTTCAGAGTCAAAGTAACGTCAGAAAAAAACAAATTTAGCCGGGGACGTTACGTTTTCGCGGATATGTTATCACACGTGTTGATGAACATTGTTCCGTCACTCGTTATCACATGGAATATCACGATATTTATGTGATAAAATAAATGAATTATAAAATGTAATACAACATATTACCTTAAAATGAAATTCAACACTAGTTATGAACACATGATTGACGTGACCGATGAGATAATTGGAAAATTCAAAGACACATAAATTTTGCTGAATAAGAATACAAAATTTCAATATAATTAGATATATTACGATTAATAAGTAAGCCACTTTTTACGAAATGTAATACAGCATTTGGTATAATTATTTGAAAGACAATATCCTATTAATATAACATAAAACATCATGAAATAGGGTAGTACCGTACATAGACGTGAACGGGTTATTGAGAAGTATATTTCAGATAACATTGTACAATTAGAACTATGTGTATCAGCTAAGCATTTAGTGAATATTTTCAGATGTTATATATGTGACTTTTTTTCGCCGGGGACTTGGACTTTTAATTGTTTCTTGGCTAACGTGTGGGCATTGCTTATTGTAGTTGTGTTGTGATGTTTCTGATTTCTGTGCTCGGTTGGCTAGTTTGAGTGCCTTCCCTGTCCAATTTCCATATACCTTTTTTGTACAATCACATCGTGAAAGAGATCGATTGCATGTTGTTTTCAGTAGTGTATATTCTACCCATCTGACCGGTGTAATACCTTTCATTGACACCAGTACAAAATATTGTATTGGCTGGATTACTATAGACGCAATCTCTAGGATGTACTCGTCTATGATGTCGTTGCTATCCTTGGTGGTCTCATTGACTGGTATACATTACATGGTGGCGGTGAAATTGATTTAAAGCTACGTAAGAATTTTTATAAAATTTTATATTTTTGCAAGTTTACAAACGAAACCAGAAAAAACTTTGTGCCGCCTTAAAGTTACTTGATATACTACGTTAACATAAGACAGGTCAAACGGATGACATTTTGATATTACATTAATCTAAATTTATCTAAGTTACGATTTGATTATGACATGATCGTTCAACCAGCTAGGAACTTGACTAAATACTGATATACTAGTTTGAGGATGGCTTATGAATGCATACGTATAATCCACATCTGAACTGATATATCAAAAACAAATACACTGCCAAGGGGAGTTTTCATGAAATGGTACTAGAGGTGTCTGGCACTATATATGCAAACGATTGGGGTATATACTACAGGGAAACTGCCACCACGATATATTACCTGGTACATGTACAACAAGGAGCACTATGAGAACGGTTTCGGGGAGAGACTGTTTCCATTTTGGCTTGAGAGAATTGTTGGCGTCGTCTTTAATATAAGTTGAGTAAATTTCAAATTTTATATTAGTAATTTCTGATATTCAATATTCAAGGAGGTGCATAGATAATGCAAAATACAGATAAATATGATCAGATACGTTTATTTAGAAATCGTCAAAACTAAAGTTACACACATTATAATAAGAATAATAATAATGATAATAAAGAATCTATTTATAGAGGCAACATAGTTAGGCGTGGGCCCAATCTTCCCTACGAGCCTCTGAAATTAAAAACATTTACATAATACATACAACAACAATAGTTACATCAATTTGCAAAAATGAGAAATAAAAGCAATTCAATCATGAAAAGAATAAACACAGTGCAATATAAAAAAAATTAAGGTCACCTTAAAAAATATACATACATTTACGATATCAGATATCAACTTGTTTTCCGATATTTTTTATCTTACAAATGTATATAGATTGGTTTTTCCAAGACATTACATACTTGTTTTTGAAAGCGTGCAAATTTTTAGACGAGCGTACCTCTATAGGTAAGGTATTCTAATCATGGGACCAGAGTAATCCAGTGATTTTCGAGCGAATTCTAGATTTGGTTTCTGTACATATAGATTTTGTTTACAATCTGATGATCTTAAATTGCGATTTTGAACCTCATGGACTTTCTGAAATTTATCTTCGAAATATGCTGGACAAATGCCATTTAATGATTTGTATACAATAATAGATTTTCTGTAATTAAGTCGCTCCGGAAAAGTCATCCAATTTAGAGTAGCAAATAGTTCTACTGATGGAGTATCTTACAGTCTTTTACAGCAATATCTTAAAATCTGCTCCATTTAAACATACATCCAGGAGTGAGTAAGGCAATAGTAAGATCACGTAATAATATACATATAAGACAATAAGATCTTGTACAATACTAATGTGTGAACAATGCAATTCATAAAGCAAGAACACGTCAGGGCCGGTATTTATAAAGCATCTTAAGTGAAAACTTAAAGATTTTGACTTAAGTTAAATATTGAGCAGCACTTATTTCACAAAAAAAACTAACCTATGTTTACTATATGATTAGTGTAGCTCTTTACATAATGCTTCTAAACAATGTAAATAAATGTTAAGCTGACGCACTTAATAAAAATTTGAGATTTTAAAGAAATGCTAAGAGTTCACATAAGATGCTTTATAAATACCAGCCCAGATTGGGTGCAGTTACTTACCTTATTGCCGATATTGAATAGGTACCATTGGTGGTTGGGAATGCCAAGTCAAAAACTTTACTAAATGATTTCTGGAACAATACAACATGTGAAAATGTAAAACAAAATGCTGTTCGAAAATGGCATGCCTCTTAATGTTCTTCGAGAAACATAGACAAATATTACATAATTGTGATTGCATGCTTTAGTCATATGTGCAGACTTTGCTACGCTGAATTGTTTTGGTTATAGCATAATATATTTCGTTTGAATTTCGCAGTTTTAGGCAGGGTTTATTGAATCGTCTGGAGACTGGGTCAAGTCGCAGCAACTCCTCATTTGGTCACTTGATGTCACCTGTCGGCATCTATATATTAATTAAACTCGGTTACCGAGCTTTCGTATGGCGCGGACTTTCAAATTTACTTGAATGTGTTTGGGTATTGTGCTGTGTATTTATGTTATGTGATGTTGTTTATGTTTTCTGTGCTTGGCTGGTTAAGTATGTTGCCTTCCCTATCCGATTTCCCCGTATCCTTTTGACAGTACCTTCCTCTAAGTACTGTGTTATTATTACATTGTAACCTAATTCCATAAAATCTAAAATTCAAGTAAGTGAAATAAACTTTCCAAAAGCAAGGAAATAGGTCAAAATACATTTATCATTTTATTTCTGCAACTTTCTTATGACAAGCCGTTTCCACCAACGCAAGTATGGTGTGCATGTGCATTTATTCCATAAGCATGTTAAGGACTCCATCCTTTTGTTTCAAACATTTCAAATTACAGTTTGTGCGTTTGGAAACATTTTGTAAAAGTGCTCGAAAATTGACACATAAAATCTTCAACTCGATTTTCAAAAAGATGTTTCCGCCTCCGCTGTCGTCAATAGCTTTTTATGAGATGATGGCATTTGACAGTTAGTTGAACATTCCTCTCTTAAAGATAGCACGCACTAGAAGTTTTATGAACGTATTGTGATCATAACTATGACAGATAATTAACACAAGTCCATTACCTCCGAGCGTGAGTCCTTCAGTAACACGGAGCAGCGCTCACATTTCAGCAACATTTGAGCTTCGTGCATAATTTTCAATATAACATCTTCAAGCGACGTCTGTTCTTCGAACAAATCATGTACGACTTCCAGTAAATGCTGAAAGTAGAAAATAGATAATTAGTACATGCAATTGCAATGTACTAGATTTACACATAACGCCATCGTTGGCTTAGAATGAGAGGTACTATCAGCGTCACAAGCCATTTCTTATGAGTCTATTGTCATGAACATCGGAACTTCGACAGCGGACCATTCCAGGATAGGATCAATGCCTAGACGACATTTCGTACACAACTTGCATACTCTGAAATGTAAATACATTGCAATCCCACCAAATGACAGATACGCCGACAATAACTGAAAACAGAAAGTGGTACGTGTAAGACTTTAGCATTGTGTTTAACACAACTACGGAATCTACACCTCTAACATCACAAATAGCAAGTTCATAACATTCATACCAAACTTCAGTGATACATATCGTCACCGAACGTCCACAGGTGATCCTTCGATTCCTACACCAACATACTTAACAATGTTAGTTATTTCGCCCAAATGAATAACGTGTACAATAATGTGTTGCAAGTTAGCTTCAGTGCTTTATTGCAGAGCACACATGTACGAGTGCAATTGCTACCAAATTCCTAAAGACCGTTGTTATGTCATATGCAGACTATAGTGACTGCATGATAATCATACAGAACGCTGGCCATACACTAGTATTTTGGCATTCCACAAACGCTAAATGGTACATTAGTTGTAAGTTGACTTGTACAGTGTTGAAGATTATATCAATCAGTGCTGAAGTGAAGTAAGTAAGTAAGTAAGTAAGTATATTGTTTATTAAAGTGACATGTGCAAATATGTACAACAAAAGTATAAAACATATAATGGATACACCCGGCCCAATGGACCTATAAGTCACTATCAAACTAAAAATTTTAACATGCTATCGCATGAACAACACATCATGGCAAATAAATATAAATACATTATAATACATAAAGAAAATAAATACTTATATATACAAAAATGTAGGTAGAGTTTCGTCTCTGTACATAGGCACTAACTAAATATTTGGCAACCTTTCTATGATATTGATTAAGCAAATGTCTTAATTTGTTTGCATCAGTCATACTGTAATAAGTTTCATTGAGAATACCTGAAAATGTCATGTTGCGTAATTGATTGTAAAACGGACAGATAATTAAAAAGTGTATTTCGTTTTCCACTAAAAACCTTGTGCAATATCTGCACAGCCTTTGATCGGGTACTTCACCCACAAATCGTCCGGTCTCTACTCTAAGCGGGAGAATCCCGCATCTAAATTGTGCTACGATTGACCGTTCATATTTGAGAAGGTTTAGTTTCACATATTGTTCGGTACAGAATGAATCTTTAAAAATAACATAGGTTCTCAATTTGGAAACATTATGGATACTTTCTTTCCACATATTTAAATAAAATTGTCTCACACTGTCCTTAACTAAGCCCATACTTATAACGGTTTTGTTTTTATAATAGTTCGATAGTCTAAGCTTAGAAAATATTGACTTGACATCACTGCACCTTTCGTAATCCATGGTAAACACTTTTTTTAAAAAACGATTGTCGTCTACGTTTATAAGTTTATTCCATAATCTAATTGCACAAATCCATCGTCTGTTATTACTTGGTAACCACCCTGTATCTCCATGAATAGCTAAGATTGGTGCGAACCTATGAACACCTAGAAAGTAACGAAGTGCCCGATTTTGGATATTGTCGATTGATTGTGATTTTTTAAATCCCCATATTGATGCACCATAGTCTAGAATTGGTTTAATGCATGATTCATACAATTTTTCATATGACTTATAGCCAAAGTCCTTCAGATGAAGGATTTTTGCAATTAGGTTTCCAAGGGCTCTACCGGCGCCTTTTGCAAGTTTATCACAGTCAAATGAAAAATCACATTTACAATGAAACGTTACGCCTAGACATTTGTAGCTATCGACAGTTTCTAGAAGATTGGCACCGACGGTGAACGTGAATTCTGTCTGTTTAGCGTTTCCCTTTCGAAAATGTACACACTTGGAATTGTCAGTGTTTTTAAGGACTCTCCAATGTTTGCACCAGCTATGAAGTTGGTTCAGCATTTGCTGCAAGTCGTCTTCCGAAGTGGCCATGAGAATAATATCTTTCGCGTATAATAGTAGCGATATCATGGTCTCTCCAACTTGTACACCTAGACCGAGGTCATTGATCTCTTTTACAAGGTCATTTGCGAAAATGTAGAATAAAGTTGGTGATAGGTTGTCTCCCTGTTTAACGCCCGTTTTGCAGTCGAACCAGTCAGTGTATTTATCATTTATGCGTACACGCGCAGTTGAATGCTGATACATACTCTTTATCGAGTTGCACACTTTTCCATCGACATTGTTGAGTAATAGTTTATACAATAACATATCTCTATCTATGAAATCAAAGCATTTACGAAGGTCTATGAAGCTTGTATAAACAGATTTGTTATTTCGCACGATGCTGTTTAGAGTAAAGATATGGTCCTTACATGATCGATTCGGTCTAAATCCATTTTGTTAGTCAGCTAAGATGTCATTTTCATCTAAATATTTTGATAACCGTTTATTCAGGAATGCACTGTACAGTTTGCTGATACACGATAGAAGGCTTACACCTCTATAATTCATCGGTAGCCTTTTGTCGGAAGTACTATATTTCAGTATCGGACATATAATTGCCTTTCTCCACATTGAGGGGATAAGTCCAGTGTCAAAAACAATTTGAAATAATTGCTGTAGTAAAGAAATAACAGCCGGGAATTTCAGAACTCTATATGGTATTTGATCATACCCGCTAGCTGACCGTGATTTTGCATGCATCACTATAACTGATATTTCGTCTATTGTTATATTTGAATTCATATCTACATTAGGTATATATAGAGGGTCATTGTTTCTGTCTTCAAGTAATTGTGAATATGGAACTGTACTCGTGCTTAGTTCTAACAAGTAATGCCTAGTTCTTAAACTATTAATTTGCTGTGATCAACATCTAATTGTTTAAAATGATTGATTCCCCGAAGGAATACAATACCTATACTAACCAACGCAACCAACGTAGCAATAAACTAGGATAATTACATAGCTCAAAGAGTTTATTGAACAGAACGATCTCTTTAGCGCTTTTAGTCGAATGTAAAATGCGAAATAATAGCATGGTCGGCACAAAGACGATATCGAATCTAAAAGGAAGCACTCGACAAGAACAGCAGAGGAGCACGGAACAAAACAGATAGTCTGTCACAAGGGCAAACGCCAAAATGAACAAGAAATTGGAAACTTAACAATACAAAAGATATTCCGCTTTATTTGCATAACCGGCAAACATTGTTCGGCTAATCACACAAAACCAACTATGACAAAGACAAAATACATTTAAACACGAAATGATAATGGATATAAAACTACTCGTCAGAATTACCCGACGACCAACCGATTATGTTAAGGCGAAGGTAAACTGTACTACTATACTATGTAGGTAGTGTGCCCAGTTAGTCTTAATCTCATTATGTGAGACAATGTGATTTGTTTAGTGATAGTTTGGACTCCCTGCTTTAATCTCAGTTACTATTGGCACTGGAGCCTTTTAACTATAAGTGTTATATTCCAAAATGTAGTTAACCGCACGACCGTGTTATCTAAATTTCTCAAGCAGGATCAATTTTGATTAGCAATTTGAATGACATTGTCACCCGCGCTATTAAACAGACAAAAATAATATTATCTAATTTAAAACAATGAGTGACATGAAATCCATAAACATATTTTGCTGCTCGTGTGTAAACCCTCACCTCGACCAATCCAATCAATGGCCAGCAATTATTTACTAAATTCTTTTGGATTTTTTGGCTTTGTTCAAATGACAAAACTATGTTTGCAGCTTTGATTTCAAGTGAACTGAATCTGGTTATTTTCTTCACTAATTCTCAAGTCTACGGAATGAATGTCCCTTGGAGCGTTTAATTACAAATTGAAAATGTTGAGAAAGTTAATTTCCCTAAGGCTGACCAATGTCTTTAAGTATCCTTTAAATCACAATCAACAAAACAAAGACATTTGATTCGATTGAGGATACTATTCAGGTCATAGAAATAAAAGGAGAGGCTTGTTAAACAATAATTATCTAGACAGTGTATAACAAATATCTCCACAAATAAAATGATCTAATATACCCTGAAAGTATTAAATCAAATCGTGTTTCTAAATATCAGATGAACTGAAGTTTCATACCACGAGATATGACGCAATCTTGAAGTAGTCATCAGTGTTTTCAAACGCGTGTCACTGATTTTCAAACAATCTATGTGCGTTATGTATACACTTAAACGAATTTCCAATTGGCCACTCAATGAAATATTATATTATGCGATATATTTAATCAATAATTCTAAAAGTGTGGTTATTTTCATTCCATGCACTTATCTATCGATTTCAAGACATAAATTACACATGCATGTATAAAATCATCCATGCGGAACTGTTAGTGCAAAATGGCTTAGTGCACGTGGTTCACGTTCCCGACATGTTTGATTTTTGAAATTAGACAAAATGTATTCTCTGTCGATTGGCTTAATAAAAACATTAATACTGGCGAGAATAAGTTATATGGGGCGCGCTGAGACCGTTAGAATGACGAGTACCAGCACCAAAATCCAGACATGTACGTCAAAACGTCATTTGAAAAAACCGATATTTATAATAACGTGAGGTTGAGCTCGAATTACAGCGAAAAACATGTTTTCTATCAATAAAATTGGACAGTATCAGTGTTTCGATTTTTTTGTATTTTTCTAAAAGCATTTTTTTAAAAACTAATTTGTAAAAGCACGTGGCCAATCAGAATTTAGTTCAATGTATGCATGTAACTGACGTCATGAGTGCGTTCCACATGGCTCATTCTCACAAATTATAGTGTTTTAAAAAAGTCAATGAACAAGGAACAAATTCATACCAAATACGATACTATTCAAGGTTGTGCACGAGGCCAACGTGCAAAAAAGCAATTTCGCACCAACCGTTACGCATGAATGATTAAGTACATGAATACGCCATTTCCTTTCGGAAATCGATAGATTAGTTCGTGGAATGAACAAATAGCACAGCCTAAGATTTATTGATATGAGGGTATATGAGGGTATTAGGTATGACCATGTTTGGCATTGTTTATGTTGGGTATGACCATGTTTAGCATTATGTATGTTGGGTATGACCATGTTAAGCATTGTGTAAGTTGGGTATGACCATGTTTGGCATTGTGTATGTTGGGTATGACCATGTTAAGCATTATGTATGTTGGGTATGACCATGTTTAGCATTGTGTATGTTTGTGTATGACCATGTTTTAGCATTGTGTATGTTGAGTATGACCATGTTTACCATTATGTATGTTGGGTTAGACCTTGTTTAACATTGTGTATGTTTGGGTATGACCATGTTCAACATTATGCTGAATGTTTTTGGATAACTGTGCTTATTTTCAAATATCTGGTAAAGGTTTATTGTATGTTGGTTATGACCATGTTTAACATTATGCTGAACATTGTTTCGCTGACTGTGCTTATGTTCGAGTATTTGTGATGGTAAACGTTTATTGTGTGTTGGATATGACCATGTTTAACATTAAGCTGAACATTTTTTAATGACTGTGCTTATGTTCGAGTATTTGTGATGGTAAACGTTTATTGTATGTTTGGTGTGACCATGCTTAACATTATGCTGAGCATTTTTCGATGACTGTGCTTATGTTCAAATATTTGTATTTGTAAACGTTGATTGTAATTTTGGTATGACCATGTTTAACATTATACTGAACATTTTTCGATGACTGTGCATATGTTTGAGTATTTGTAATAGTAAACGTTTATTGTATGTTTGGTGTGACCATGCTTAACATTATGCTGAGCATCTTTCGATGACTGTGCTTATGTTCAAGTATTTGTGATGGTAAACATTTGCTAGTATGTTTGGTTCAAACATTTGTAATAATAAACGTTTATTGTATGTTGGGTGTGACCATGCTTAACATTATGCTGAGCATTTTTCGATGACTGTGCTTATGTTCAAATATTTGTATTTATAAACGTTGATTGTAATTTGGGTATGACCATGTTTAACAGTATGCTGAACATTTTGCGATGACTGTGCTTATGTTCAGGTATTTGTGATGGTAAACGTGTGTTGTGTGTTGGGTATGACCATGTTTAACATTATGCTGAATATTTTTTGATGACCGTGCTTATGATCAATTATTTGTGATGGTAAACGTCTCGTATATGTTGGGTGTGGCCATGTTTTACTTTATGCTGAACATTTTTCGATGACTATGCTTATGTTCAATTATTTATGATGTATATTGTAAATATTTGTCTATACAAAAGGTGGATCTCGAAGTATCTGTAATCATGTATATTTTAATTGCATTATTGAGAAATTTGGAAACTTAAAACTCTATTGCGGGGAAGATTACACTCTTCGTGTTTCTTTTAAACACTTTATTCAACTCTTGCACATTATATAGGAACTACTTTCAGTTTGTTGCTTTGGACGCTAGCTCTATGATTGAGGTATCTTGTACCGATCTATTATTGTCAAAATGGCTACATACAGTTAAAACTTGTTTTAATTATACTAGTGAATACATAATCATGTTTTCATTCGAATATGGCTGAAATTAAGTTAATTTCTTACAATTGTCGAGGACTAAATAATCCCAATAAAAGGGCAGACGTATTCCAATTTTTGAAAGGTAAACAGGCAGATATCTACTGTTTACAAGATACACATTTTACTGTTAATATAGAGAAAAATATTTACTCACAATGGAATGCTGATTGTTATTTTAGCAATGGTAAATCAAATGCTCGTGGAGTAGCTGTCTTATTTAAAAGAGGTATTGGTGTTAAACTACATAATACATATACAGATGATGATGGTAATTATATTGTATTAGATTTGACTCTTAATTCTAAACGATTTACACTTATAAACATATATGGTCCTAACACAGATTGTCCAAACTTTTACAATGGGATTTTTAAAAAATTGATGAAATTGGTAATGACTCCTACATATGGTGTGGAGATTTCAATTTTGTTTTAAATACAGATTTAGATTATTGTAATTATAAATGTCTGAATAACAATATTAAAGCGAGATCTGTTTTGCTAGAAAATATACAAAATCGACAATTATGTGATGCTTTTAGAGAGCTTAATAGTGATGTCAAAAAATATTCTTGGAGAAGGACTAACCCTTTACAACAAGCCCGATTAGATTTCTTTTTAGTAACTATAAACTTATTACCTCAGGTTAAAGATTGTGATACCAAAGCAGGCTATAAATCGGATCATTCCATTATTGAACTAAAACTAGATTTTCATAATATACCACATGGAAAAGGACTTTGGAAATTTAATAACTCGCTATTGAAAGATTTAAATTATTTAAACTGCATTAATAAAAAAATTGAAGAAATTAAAACTCAATACTGCTTGCCAGTATATAATTTAGAAAATATTAAAGATATCAGAAATGAAGATTTACAATTTGTTATAGACGACCAGCTCTTTCTGGAAACAATTTTAATGGAAATACGTGGTAAAACAATATCATATTCTAGCTATAAAAATAAATGTACACTGGATAGAGAAAAACGATTAATAAATGAAATTGAAGAAATAGAAAATAACCTAACAGAAAATAACAAGGAAAAATTTATTAATTTAAAAAAAGAGCTTGAACAAATAAGACAGGAACATATGAGGGGTTTTATGATAAGATCAAGAGCTGAATGGATAGATAAAGGAGAAAAGCCAACCAACTACTTTTGTTACCTTGAAAAATATAATTACTCTTCAAAAATAATACCCTTCCTAGAACTAAATGATGGTAAAAGAATATATGATCAAACAGAAATACTAAAAGAAGGCAAAACATTCTACAGTAATTTATACTCAGCAGATGAATCAGTAGACATAGATTTAAACCAATACTTATTAGGTTCAGTCTTCCCAAAATTAAACAATACACAATCTAACTCATTAGAAGGTATGCTCTCATACTCAGAAATTAGTTTAACATTAAAGAATATGAAGAATGATAAATCTCCAGGTTCAGACGGATTTTCAGCAAACTTTTTTAAAGCCTTCTGGAAACAATTGGGACACTTTTTTGTGAGAGCCGTAAACAATGCTTTTTATAAGGGAGAATTTTCAATAACTCAAAAACAAGGAATTATAACCTGTATTCCTAAAGAAAGTAAACCAAAACAATTTTTAAGCAACTGGCGACCTTTAACATTGTTAAATACAGTATTTAAGTTAGCATCTGGTTCTATTGCAAATAGAATGAAATCAGTGTTAGATATTTTAATTAATAAAGATCAGACAGGTTTCATTAAAGGTAGATTTATGGGTGAAAATACTCGATTAATATATGATGTTATGAACTACACAGAAAAACATAAGATACCGGGTTTACTAATGATGATTGATTTCCAAAAAGCTTTCGATACTCTGTCATTTGAATTTATAAAGAAAACTCTGACCCTGTTTAATTTTGGACCAATGTTTATTGAATGGATTTCTTTATTCCTGAACAATATTCAAACCTCACTGCAAATAAATGGTTACCTTTCAGAATTTTTTAACATTGGTCGTGGATGCCGACAAGGTGATCCACTGAGTCCGTATATTTTTATCTTATGCGCTGAAATACTATCCATTTAAATCAGAAATGAAAAAAGTATAAAAGGTATCAAAATAAATGGTATTGAATTCAAAATATCTCAATTTGCTGATGACACTTCATTACTATTAGATGGATCTGACCAATCGTTAAATTCTACTCTTGAGGTTTTACATAATTTTTCTTTATTATCTGGTTTAAAAGTGAACTTTGATAAAACGCATGTTATATGGATTGGCTCCAAAAAGTACAGTACATTGTCAATAAAAACAAGGTGGAAATTAGAATGGAATTGTACATCTTTCAAACTATTAGGTATAAAGTTCCATGTCGATTTACAAAAAATGATAGCACTCAATTTTAATGACAAAATAGAAACAATAAAAAAACACATAAGTCATTGGAATAGAAGGGAGACAACTCCGATTGGTCGTATAACTGTTATAAAGTCCTTACTACTGCCAATTTTAACACATTTATTCACATCCCTACCAAATCCACCAAAAGATATCATTCAATCTATAAACAAAATTCTTTCGGAATTTATTTGGCATGGGACACCAAAAATCAAGCGGGACGTTCTGATCAGGAAGACTATATATGGAGGATTAAATATGAATTATATATATTTTGTCGCATATATGAAAAGTTTGAAACTATCATGGCTATAGAGATTATTGTCAGGAAATAATAGTAACATTTGTTTATTTGTACAACAAATTTTCAATATAGATATGATCATTAATTGTGGCAAAATGTACATATATAAAATTTGTGGAAAAATAAAAAACATCTTTTGGAAAGACGTACTTTATGCTTATAGTAACATTATAGAAGTATCAACAATCGAATCAACCAACGACTTTTTAAATTTACCTTTATTTTATAACCATAATATTTTGATAGACAATCGTCCTGTATTTTACAAGTCTTGGTATGATAAAGGTATCAGATATATTAACGACTTAATGACTAAAAATGGTAACTTTATAAAAAGAACAGATTTAGAAAAGAACACTGATACAAGCATAAATTTTCTGCAGTATGGAGGGATTGTAAAATCCATTAAACGTTTGATAACATCAATGAAAATTAAGTTTGACAAAAATGAGAAAGGAAACAATATTTTTCCAATTATACCAATACTCTTTAAACCTATAATACTAAACAAAAGTGAGGCATATTCAAAATACAATCTATTAATAAAATCAAATTTACTACCAACAAGTGAACATAAATGGAACGAGTTATACCTTTGTAACCAAAAGGAATGGAAAAATATATATAGTTGGGTCTTTAATATAACAAATGATACATATTTACAATGGTTTCAAACTTGAATCAATCACAGAATTTTAGGTACAAACATTATATTAAATAAAATGGGGATTTCACCTTCAGACAATTGTACTTTTTGCAATAAGGAAAAGGAAACACTTATTCATTTATTCTGGGATTGCCCATTATTACAAAATATTATTTCAGAAATAAAGCAGTATACTAAAGACTTGGATAAAGACATTAATAGTAAAAACTTCATATTAGGCAGTAAACAAAAATGTAACATGCTATATTTACAAACTAAGAAATATATTTACTTATGTAAAAGGAAAAAAATTATTCCAACAGTAATAGGATTAAAAAACAGTCTAAACCTTGCCTTGACAATTGAAAGAAAAACATACTCCAAAGAAAAAACTAAAATATATTGGTCAATTGTAGCCGACTTTATTAATTAAGTCAATAAACTGATAGTAGTTTTATACCTCAAGGTTTCTATGTCTATCTATCATTCTCTTCTTTGCTCTAACCTCTTATCAAAATTACTTTCTTTTCACTACCTTAATTTGCAGGGGATATTTTTATATATATTATATTTATTACATACGGTAATGTGGATGTATACCACTACATTAAAAACTTATTTAATTATTTAGTTAGCATTATGTGATGTTATATAATATAGTTTTAGTAACTACTAACAATGATTTGTTGTAAGGTATGTGTGGGATGACCTCGACCCACACATATCAAATGACGAGGAAAATAAAAGTATCTCCTAAAAAAAAAAAAAAAAAAAAAAAAAAAAATTATTGATATAAAATAATAGATGATATAATATTTTTAAGGTGGCCAATTAGAAATTCGTTTAAGTGTACGTTATTTATAAATGTTGCGATAAGAATGTACCATTTTATAACATGTGTTTAAAATAAAACAATTTGATAATTATAAAGCACTTATATGAAAATAAACAATTTATTTTGACACTAGCAATATATTGTTAATGGCAAAACCTAGATATTTTTACCTTATTTTACCACCTGATTATGCAATGTTAGGGTGTTAAGTATGAACGTGGTTGTTTGACATAAGACTAAGTCAAAATCCATCATGATATGGTTTGTTGGGTGGCAATAAATTATGACTAAATGCTTTATAGACACTGGGTGCAAATTGAGACTTTTAGAGTGTTATTTTTGCACCCATTTTCTTTGATGAAAAGCAGTCCTATTGTTTTTACACACTAAAACAACACCATTTATGATATAACAACCACGTAACATCATTAGTGTGTGTCTAGTCCATGATGTGTAAATACTGTACAGTCCCACAGGACTTCTATAATAACTGTGTTACGATTGACATTTGGAAACTTTGTTATTCCAGTTACATGATGCCTCATTTACGTTATGTTAAAACGCAATCATTACACAAAGATTATGGAAGTTACGTGTGAGCTTTGCTATCAAACAGAATTAAGGTCAATAAATGTTCCAATTCTTTTGGGAAGTAGTATCTAATTACCGCAGGACAAAAGTGTCTAGCATTCGGATAATTAAATAAAATGTCAATACTAAATCTGTGACGATCTTTAGAAGGTGGATATGTGGTTTTAAACGTATATTAGATGAGACAATTAACTGTTACACTGGAATAGTGGTCGCCATGGTGTTTACAGATGCTTTATGTGAAACATGACAAATGTGTTAGTGTTCAACAATGCTGTTTCTATCATTTCATCTTGAATGCTTGTCTTTAACATTTCGTGGTTTGCTGCAGAGTTTGCTAAGCGTCCGATCTTTTTCTGTTTCCTTGTCCAATTAAATGTATTGATCATTCGTATAAATGTATGAAAGTGACCTCATACATTTTCGCACATGTAATTAGATACGAAGGCAGGATTATTATTGGTTCTATACCCTATCAAACTTGCGTCCTTTTATGAGTCGCTAATTACACATCAAAAACATGCTAGTGTGATATCCAGGCAGTGTTAAATATGTTTGGAATATTTCCAAGGCTACTGCATTTATCGTGAATGAGTATAAAACAGTTTTATTGGCTAAATGTGCTTTTGGAAAACATATGGGCATTTGATATTGAATTTCAAATCATCACAATTTCGATTTAAGATGGCAGTGCAATGGGAAATACTTAATCAATACGGGTTAATCTTACAACAGTTACGCGTGAAATAGTCACATAAAACACTTAAACCAGTCGTTAAATGTACTTCAATTGAAGATTGCAATTTGAAAGTTGAAATAGTAATTGTATATTCAACGATGAACTATCATCTAACTAAGTGTACAATATGTGCGATTCTTTTTTTATGAGGTCACACTTTATAAAACATGTCGATGATTTCATTCCAATTCACTAGAGGACATTTCATAGCCGTATAAAATTCAAATATCAATATCGATTGGAGTATCGCCTGTTTTGACAACGGATTCGTATGATGACTTTTTATATAAATTTTCCTACTCGTGAAAGTCATCCTTACGCCTCGGGCTATGTCACAAATTCAAGGCATAGTCGGGTAAATGATTGAAATGAATGATCGACAGCCCAAGCCGAACTCATTCATAGAAACATCCTAATGCTTTCCATACAAAAACTAAACGTCATGCCTGATTGACGTATTTATTCCAGACGCCGTCTTGTCCAATGTTGGAGATTATGTCAATCAGTACTGAGGTTAATATCAAATTGGAATTGTATTAAGTTCAAACTAGTAATTCCTCGTTTTTAAACTTCTAATTTACTGTAATCAACATCTAATGACAAATTGTATAACAAGAGGCCCTTGAGGGGCCAGTTACGCTCACCTGAGTAATGCAGGGTTTATACAAACTGCAAGACGCCCGGAGAATAGCTAACTTTGACCCCAGGGTAATTATTTGGACAATCTTTGTAGAGGACCTCTACCTGATTATACAAAACAAATATGAAAGCCCTGACAAAGTGGTTTGGACGGGAATATATTTTTTTATATTCCCTGTATAACTCTATGTAAAACTAAGGGCTCTGGGGCCGGGCCAATTGTTACCCCAGGGGAACAATTCGAACAACCTTTGTAGAGGATTTCTAGCTGATTCATCATGCCAACTATTAAAACCCTGGGCCAAGGAGGAGATAGTTTTTAAGGTTTTCCCTATATTACTCTATGTAAAACGGGACGGGCCAATTTTGACCACAGGGACATAATTTGAAAAATCTTTGTAGAGGACCTCTAGCTGATTATACATACCAAACATGAAAGTCCTGGACCAAGCGGCTCCAGAAGAGAAGATTGTTTAAGGTTTTCTCTATATATATCTATATAAAAGGACAACCGGGGCGGGGCAATTTTGACCCCAGGGGAATACTTTGAAATGTTAGGGTGTTAAGTATGAACGTGGTTGTTATGACATAAGACTAAGTCAAAATCTATCATGATATGGTTTGTTTGGCGGTAATTGTTTATGACCAAATGCTTTATAGACACTGGGAGCAAATTGAGACTTCTAGAGTGTTATTTTATCACCCATTTTCTTTGATGAAAAGCAGTCCTATTGTTTTTACACACTAAAACAATACCATTTATGACACAGCGTGGTGTAATATTATATATAACAACCACGTAACATCATTAGTGTGTGTCTAGTCCATGATGTGTAAATCCTCTACAGTCCCCCAGGACTTCTACAATAACTGTGTTACGATTGACATTTGGAAACTTTGTTATTCCAGTTACATGATGTCTCATTTATGTTTTGTTAAAACGCAATCATTACATAAAGATTATAGAAGTTACGTGTGAGCTTTGCTATCAAACAGGATCAAGGTTAATAAATGTTCCAATTCTTTTGGGAAGTAGTATCTAATTACCGCTGGACAAAAGTGTCTAGCATTCGGATAATTAAATAAAATGTCAATACTAAATCTGTGACGATCTTTAGAAGGTGGGTATGTGGTTTTAAACGTATATTAGATGAGACAATTAACTGTTACACTGGAATAGTGGTCGACATGTTGTTTACATAATTTTTTTATGCTTTATGTGAAACATGACAAATGTGTTAGTGTTCAACAATGCTGTTTCTATCTTTTCATCTTGAATGTTTGTCTTTAACATTTCGTGGTTTGCTGCTGAGTTTGCTAAGTGTCCGATATTTTTCTGTTTCCTTGTCCAATTAAATGTATTGATCATTCGTATAAACGTATGAAAGTGACCTCATAAATGTTCGCACATGTAATAAGATACGAAGGCAGGATTATTTTTTGGTTTTATACCCTATCAAACATGCGTCCTTTTATGAGTCGTTGATTACGCATCAAAAACATGCTAGTTGGATATCCAGGCAGTGTTAGATATGTTTGGAATATTTCCAAGGCTAGTGCATTTATCGTGAATGAGTATAAAACAGCTTTATTGGCTAAATGTGCTTATGGAAAACATATTGGCATTTGATATTGAATTTCAAATCATCATAATTTCGATTTAAGATGGCAGTGCAATGGGAAATACTTAATCAATACAGGTTAATCTTACAACAGTTACGCGTGAAATAGTCACATAAAACACTTAAACCAGTCGTTAAATGTACTTTAAGCGAAGATTGCAATTTGAAAGTTAAAATAGTAATTTTGTATTCAACGATGAACTATCATCTAACTAAGTGTACAATATGTGCGATTCTTTTTTATGAGGTCACACTTTATAAAACATGTCGATGATTTCATATCAATTCACCAGAGGACATTTCATAGCCGTATAAAATTCAAATATCAATATCGATTGGAGTATCGCCTGTTTTGACAACGGATTCGTATGATGACTTTTTATATAAATGTTCCTACTCGTGAAAGTCATCCTTACGCCTCGGGCTATGTCACAAATTCAAGGCATAGTCGGGTAAATGCTTGAAATGAATGATCGACAGCCCAAGCCGAACTCATTCATAGAAACATCCCAATGCTTTCCATACAAAAACTAAACGTCATGCCTGATTGACGTATTTATTCCAGACGCCGTCTTGTCCAATGTTGGAGATTATGTCAATCAGTACTGAGGTTAATATCAAATTGGAATTGTATTAAGTTCAAACTAGTTATTCCTCGTTTTTAAACTTCTAATTTACTGTAATCAACATCTAATGACAAATTGTATAACAAGAGGCCCTTATGGGGCCAGTTACGCTCACCTGAGTAATGCAGGGTTTATACAAACTGCAAGACGCCCGGAGAATAGCTAACTTTGACCCCAGGGTAATTATTTGGACAATCTTTGTAGAGGACCTCTACCTGATTATACAAAACAAATATGAAAGCCCTGGCAAAGTGGTTTGGACGGGAATATATTTTTTTATATTCCCTGTATAACTCTATGTAAAACTAAGGGCTCCGAGGCCGGGCCAGTTGTTACCCCAGGGGAACAATTCGAACAACCTTTGTAGAGGATTTCTAGCTGATTCATCATGCCAACTATTAAAGCCCTGGGCCAAGGAGGAGAAAGTTTTTAAGGTTTTCCCTATTTTACTCTATGTCAAACGGGGCGGGCCAATTTTGACCACAGGGACATAATTTGAAAAATCTTTGTAGAGGACCTCTAGCTGATTATACATACCAAACATGAAAGTCCTGGACCAAGCGGCTCCAGAAGAGAAGATTGTTTAAGGTTTTCTCTATATATATCTATATAAAAGGACAACCGGGGCGGGGCAATTTTGACCCCAGGGGAATACTTTGAACAACTTTTGAAGATGACCTCTAGCAGATTAAACTTACCAAATATGAACACCCTGGGCTAATGGGTTTGGGAGGAGAAGATTTTTTAAAGTTTCCCTATATCACTTTATGCAAGACTAAGGGCCCTGGAACGGAGCCATTTTCAACCCCCGGGACATATTTTGAATAATATTTGTAGTGGACCTCTAATTGATTCTACATACGAAATTTGAAAGCTCTAGACCTTGCGGTTTCGGAGAGAAAGATTTTTAAAGGTTTTCTCGATAAAACTCTATATAAATCTAAGGACCCCGGGGCGGGGCCAATATTGATCCCAGGGACATAATTTAAACAATCTTAGCAGAAGACCCCAAAGTGATGCTACATACCAAATATTAAAGATCTAGGCCTGACGGTTTCAGACAAGAAGATTTTTTAAGTTTCCTTTTTGAAAATCTATTTTTAGCCCCTGTGACCTAGTTATGCGACGGACCGGAAAAATTTGAACAACTTTGGTAGTGGTCAACCAAAGGAACATTCCTGTAAAGTTTCATCAAATTTGGCCTAGGGGCTAAGGAGGAGATGTCGTTTGAAGTAATTGTTGACGACGGCGACGGACGGCGACGGACGACAGACGACGACGGACAACTTGGTATCACAAAAGCTCACTTTGAGCACTTTGTGCTCAGGTGAGCTAAAAAGGATTGGTTTCCCTCAAGATTGTACTAAATGTATTAACTTACCAGCGTAGTAATAAAATAAATAATTGCAAAGTTCAAAGAGTTTATGGAACTTAACCATATGTTGAGGGGTTTTAAGTCTAGCGATAAATGCCAAGGTAAAGCGTGTGCCGCAAGAAGAAAAGAATAAAATCAAGCTATAAATTCTTAACAGAAACAGCAGAGAAAGAAAGACTTAAAAAGAAAAAAGAACACAGTGAAGTCTCAAGAACAAATGCTAAAATGAACAAGAATAATTGAAACGTAACACTACACTACATCTACCAATTTATTTGCATAAATGGCAATAAATTTGGCTTCGGTCATTTGCAAACACGGAAACACAATCACAAGGGCGACAATTCACAGCAATGTCCTGCCGGTCGGAAACTGTACTGCTATGTTTTCGTATTTAGCAGAATCATTCTGGTGCCATCAATGTCTTTATGTCTTTACAAAAGGCTATAGTTTAAGTACAGCGAAACAATAACCTTTATGACACAATGCGGTGTTGTATTATATACATCAACCACGTAACATCATTAGTGTGTGGCTAGCCCATGATGTGTAAATCATTTCAGTCCCACAGGAGTTCTATAATAACTTTGTTATGACTGACATTTGGAAACTTTGTTATTCCAGCTACTAGATGTCTTGTTTATATATTGTTACAATGTAATTCTAACACTAATGATTACGTAAGTGACGTTCGATTAAGGTTAATAACTGATCCAATTCTTTTAGGATGATGTATCTTATTATCACTGGACAATACTGTCTGGGAATTGTGTACTTAAATAAACTGTCAATACTAAACCTGTGGCAATCGGAACAAAGAAGATTTATGGAATGGAAACATATACAAGATGAAATATTAACTTTTATGCTTGTTCAAGTAGGTCCAGCAGTTGTTTGTTATTAAATAATATATTCTGCTGATAGTTGTCGCTTTGTTGCAAATCGTTGCACCAAAAGGTATTTCTGCAATATCGAAATAACTTGGTTGATAATAAAATGTATAGCTAATATTCGTACTAATTGAACAGCAGTTGGAATCAGACATGACACGGAAATACTTCTAGCCCCATAGTTAATCTTGAACTGAGGTAGTAAATTGATCAAAGACTGGATTTGGTAGAACGTGTCTTACTTTGAAAAAGAATTATTTTCTTCTGAGCTCCATTGTGAAAATGAAATGCTGAACGGTAAGTTTTTTTGGGTTAGCGTATAAAGGTAGTGCCATTATTGGTTAAGTCATGATGATATGTCAATGTTGTGTACATGAAATATAACCGATGGTCGACTGACCTAGATCTCTCGTCAATACGCATCCACACAATGTACATACCGAAATAAAACATCGCGATTGCTTCAAATTCAAAATTTAAGTGTAGATTTATTCAAAACGACGTTATCAGAAGACATCTGTAAATCGGTGATAAATGTTCGAGATAAATTTCCCTGTATGCAAATTATACAGAACGCTGGTCAAATGACCCTACGCTGGCATATCACAAACACATAAAGAGACGTTAACATTTTATAAACCATCTTGAACAAAGTTGGATACTAGTAGTATGCCAATCAGTAATGAGGTGAGTATCCAATTGTACTTGTACATATTTCTAACTAGTCAATCATAGTTCTTATACTTCTAATGTACCATGAACAGCATTTAATGATGAATTGTATAAAATGATTGATTTCCCGAAGGGTTATAATAAACGACTAACTGACAAGCGTAATAATACAATGATTGCATAGTTCAAAGAGTTTATGGGAATGAACGATCTGTTCAGGGTTTTTAGTCTAGCGTTAAATGCCAACGTATATCGTGTTCCGCAAGAAAATCAGAAAAAATCAAGATGGAAATATTCAACAGAAATAGCAAAGCATGAGAGGCTTATCAAGAAATAAAACAGCGTGCCAGTCAAGAGGACAAATGTTGAAATGAAGAAGAAGAAATGAAACTAAACAATACATTTATCAATATGTTTGCATACATGGCAATCAATTTGGCTTCGGTCATTTGCAAACACGGAAAATACTATGGCAAATATATATGACAAACACATGTTAATGTGTTTCTAAATCTCTTTAAGCTATTCCAACTGCCGGACGCACCAATCGAGCACCGTAACTTGGGCAAGTAAGAGTTAGCTGAAAACAATAAACCGTAACACAAGGGCGACAATTCACAGCAGTCGAGCATCACCTAACAGGAATGAAACTGTTACAGTACTGTTATGGGTTTTATTTACCAGAATCATACTTGTGTCATCAATGTGTACCTCGCAATTTGTTAAGTGACAATTATTTATTCCCAAGCTTCGCTCTCACTTACTGTTGGCACCATGTTTTTTGAATTGTGAGAATCAGTTTATAAAACATCCGTTTAATGCATAATATCAAGATATCCAACAGGACTAATGAAAGTTGCGTGAATTTACACCAGTTCCTTTATCAAACAGATAACAAATGAATTATTTAAAATAACAATGATATATTAATTAATTGCTTCAATCTTTGGATTCTTTTTTCAAATAACAGAACAATGTGCGCAACTTTGATTTCAATTAAACGGATTTTGGTAAAAATCGTCTTTGAGCTTTTTATTTCAAATTGCAAATGTCGAGTAAGTTAAATTCCCGAAGGCTGACAGAGATTGTTATATTAAAATGTCATTAAATACCCCGCGATTCTGAAACAACTAATGCAAGTCGTTTTATTCGATTGTGGAAATTATGAATGTCACAAAAGTAAAAAAGAATCAACTAGACAGTGTATATATATACATTGTCAGTATTGGCGTCGTTCCGCTGGAAAACCAGGCTAATTGACATGTAACATTGCAAATAAATAACTTAACAATGCAAAACGGAACATAATTTGCATCATCTGAACTACATAGATTTCATCATTTTCGTCGTTCTTCTGGAAAACCAGGCTTATTGACAGTATGTTATTGCACGTACTATAGGTAATAAAGGTTTGAAGATACGCAGAAATATTAAGGCACTTTGATGTGTCTCTGTTTTTTCAATGTTTTTAAGTAATTGGTTAATATAGAACTTATTCTTAGATTTAAGAATAATAAATATATTTCGTTTGTTATCTTCATGTAACATGTTTCATTGATAGGGTGACCAATTACTGAAAAAAGTATTCGTATTTGAAAGATTCTCAAAATCATATACACCAGAAGCAGCTATGTTCATTATATATTTCACTTATGTGTATTACATTACAAAAACAGTAATTGGGAATTTGTTCAACAACAACACGTATTTTGTAGAATTATTATTATATTTACGTTTCGGCCGAGGCCTTCTTCAGAATAACAATAACAAAACAACGGATGTGACGTCATGACGTTAACGTAACATGACGTCACACAATTGCGGGAAAAACAAACAATGTAACAAATCAATAAAGTTCGAGTTCAATAATATACGGATCAGAATACATGAATTCCTATAGAAGTATATATATAAAAAACATTAATAGGAATAAACGTATAGTATTGAACATAAAAGTCACTGATTCACGGGGGTGAATCGCACTAGTCCTATCAAAACAAAAAAGATGGCCGCCACGCTAAAAAGGGTACGTTTTTGCTCATTTCTTTTTTGTCAAGCAATTGTGGAAAATGAGATGTAGCTATTAACCTGCTCAACATTATTCTGCACATTCCGGTATAAGTAGATTCGTCAACAGCCTCGTAGTTATCTTGGAATGCTGGTCACAGGAATCGAGTCGAGGATTTTTTCAACAAATTCCGACGATAGAGCTTAGTGCTATGTGCTAAAATCGACCGATTCGGCCAAATATGCATGTCTGTATGCGCATTTGTCATATATGAGAAGTTTTGTTTTATGTCTGTCACTAAATTAATTGTCTCGAGCTATTAAATGACCTAGAATTAAAAATACAGAGTTTTCTTATTTATGGTAGAAACTAGTGACAATGAACTGATGGGTAGAGCGGAGTGTCATTTCTAAAACATACCTCTATGTAGTGTAATTTCTTATTTCAAAGAGTATAAGATGATTACAGCGTCGTAGGAACAGGGATTCAACACGTCTAAGATACTGCCTACACAGCGGATAGGAATCCCGGATGATGAAACATAATTCCTAACAACTGGATATTTTCTGCAACATATATTTTATAAAAAAAATCCCTGTACGCTTAGTGTACAATGCATTTCCAGTGTGTCTGTTATTCCTTACAGTGTAACGAGGAAAATCAATGACGAAGAACGAAAAAGCTACTTGTTAACTAATGTATTTGAAATACTGCTCGTATTAATACCTGATTGGAACGATTTTTCACAATAGGTATAACACTATAACAATGCGTGTATCACAGAGAATAACAGGAAATCCCAAGTAAGCACATTTAACCAATAACATAAAGCAGAAAAAATAAAGCAAATTATATTACAACAAAATTGTATTACTAGTTCTACAAAAAGGAGGACAGGTATTTATATTTCAAAATCAAATGATAAACACTAAGTTAACGTGTTAATGCGTTTGAACATTTGTGCCTTAGAATTGACTCTTAACATAAGTTACAATAATATGATATTTGAAAATGAGATTGCTTAACGATGAATCAGTAGTGGCGACAGCAAAGTCATCTTGCAATCGCCATATAGTAACGTTAGTGTACGATTTTGATAACAAAGAAATAATTATGCTGATAAAGTGTCTGTCATTTACCTCGTCAACAGCCATTTTCCATCTAGTCTTAAGGTTTGACTTCAATTCAAGGCTGTTCTTATTGCGTTATTTTCATCAAAATATATATTTTAGTTAGACTGTTCTAAGAGGAGAATGTTCTTATAAACATTCATCGGAATCGGGACAGAATCTGGAGGCCCCGGGAGAACTCCGGGTGTGTTCCCGATCTTTTGCGTCGTCCAACTGCATTGGGGATGTTCTTCCGATGGAAATTAGATTGACCCCGATGTCTTAGGGAATCACCCGGATGCATCGGCGAAGCTTCGGGAAGATTAGAGACATTTTATAACATCGCGAACACATCGGGATATTTCAATGCATGTCTTGAACTTTGCCTGGGGTACTCACGATTTCATGTCGGGAATATCTCGGGGAGACATTCCCGATGTTCGGAAATATAATGGATAATGATCGAGCTTACTTCCGCGATTAAAACGTTATCCACAAGGCATAACCGTAGTTTGATTCCATGTCGTACTACAGCGTTTTTGTAACGTAGTGATCTTAGGGAGGTATTCCAGACTATGTATCACCGATTCCCCAAAACATCGGCGATGTTTTGCAAACCTTAGGGGATGTTTCGGCGAATCTTTCGCGGTCGCTGGACTTTTTTTCTTTTTGAACCATATAATGTGGTCCGTTTATTCAATAAAATAAACACTATTTACAAAAACATAGAACAAAAGTATGTCAACAAATACAATACAATACATTCATTAAAATATCAGCATTGTCTAAGTATATTTTTTCAACATAGCTTGAGTTTCGAGGAAACTATTATAATTGGTTTTATGTGGTTGATGCAGTGGTGGGATAGAAATGTGCATATAGAAACTAAAGTATGTTTAATGAGATAATGTTATCACATCTTTGAAATATACTTGTCTATTTGAATATGAAAAATAGACATAGCTGATGTGCTTACTGAATTAAGAATCTACATGGGGTGGAACGCTTATGTAGTGATAGAGATGTGCGATTTTTTGGCTTCAAGGTAATGATGTAGTCACATCGTTGGAAGGATGCTTATCTATTTCGAAACGAAACAAATAGATTAGCATGATGTGTTAACAAAATCGCCACTAAAGAAACCGGATGGTTATTATAGTTTATTTAATATTTGTAAGAAAATTCTAGATCACATACGTAGTTGTGCTTCTTTAAGGTACTTGATGAATCTGTTAAGGAGAACATGCCTTTTGTTTAATTTATTGTACGAGAGGTGCCCCACTTATATTTGAACAGTTTTGAACATCCGATTTTTTCAACATGGCATTGTATAGTCGAAAAGTCTTTATTTAATTGTACACATGAAAGTGTCAATTTACATATGCACCCAATGTTTTTGTATTTGTAATTAAGTTAGATCCAAAAATGCACATTTTTGTACGGGCATCTTTTGGAGCCTTTTTAGGACTGAAAAATTCCGACTAATGTTGTAAACATGTATCGAGTTTAATCAATGTTGCTCTATCCTTAAGATTCCAATTTTTTGGATGCAGCGTTGTTTGACTTTGTTCTTTACTATTCTCGTGCAATAAACATAAAACACGTGTTCTTAAGGCACTGAATGGCGTGATTGTGTTGGTGTATGGTGCTGGGCCTTGACCGAAACACCACAATTCGGAAATTGTCGCCAACAAAGCCATGTGGAATACATTTTGTCCAAAAACTTTTTGAACATAAATGGCATACTATCGGGCGCTGATTTGTCTGTTTCTAGAACAAATATAAGTTATATTTTGTTAGTTATAACAAACAACAGCACATGTAATGAAACAGGTTGTTAACCCATGTAGCTTAACGAAGATCAACTTCTTGGTAGGATCGTAGATATTTCTCATATAGCAATCTTGTCGTGTACCATAAATATCTCAATGGTAATGTATTGTGTTATCAGAGGTGACACAGTTATCGATATAACCGGTCCGTTGTAGCATATATGGTGGTTAAAGACGATTGTCTCCCTTTATTTTTTGTTTTGTTTTTGCGCTTGTGAGCACCGATATTTTCGGAGTTTTTGCATGTAATATTTGCTAAATTTCTGTTTTGGTAGTTATAATAGATACCCCTAACTCCGTTGAAAACGACATTTTAGTTATCTGGCTGGTCCTAGTCATCATACACACAATGAGTACAATTATCAACCAAATAGTCACTTTTTGGCATTTTTTAATAGTTTGTGTTATTTCATTAATGGGCGCAATATGACAAAAACCACCCTTCTAGTGACGAGTTCTACTGATTATCTTCACAAAAACGGCACACCAATGATTCTTCAACTTCTTCTTGGCGATTCGTTGGGAGTGTTTGGCCTTCAAACAGCCAAAAGCAACATCATCAACAGAATTGGCAATTTCGGTTGGAACCATACTGCAAATATCAAAAACAATTACTGCATATGATGCCTGACACATTACTTTTCACTGTTCAAAAGATATATTACATTAATATCGGGTTAGATGAAAGATATCGGACATTAAGCACTGTGCAAATATAAGTGGGGCACCTCTCGTAATAAGTTTCTAATATCAAAAAGTCGTGGAGAATAATTTTTAGCACATTCATATCTTTGTTTCTTCTATCGCTTATCATGTAGCATTTATATATACTGTAGCCAAGATGACTTAGTATAATATTGATATCTTCATAACCCTTTATTTCAATTTTATATCCGAAGATCATATATTCCAGAGTATTAACATATTTACAGAATCCAAGTTTTCGGAAGATTTGGTTTATAGTATTCCATACTGGGTTGATAAATGAACATTTAAACAGAAAGTGGTCGATTGTTTCAACGTTTTTACAGAAGTTACAAAGAGGAGAATCATATATTTTCCATTTAAAAAGGTTTTCGTTGGTTGCTTTTATTTTATGTGTCAACTTCAGTTTGAATTCTTTAACCTTGTTGTCTTTAATGACATTATGTAGTACAAAATATATTGGATTCCAATTTACTTGTCTTTTTAAGGTATCTTCCCAATATTTGTGAATATATGGTTTTTCGCATAGTCTTGAGGTTATTAAGATTCTTATTTGCTTATTGGTAAGTGTACTTATATCCTGCGTCATTGTCAATACTTTTTTGACAGAGGATTGTTTTGATTTTGTCGTATTTAATATGTCTTTCCAGGCAGATGGTATTGCTTTTATTAGTTTAGAGTATTCTGACATCCAGTTAGATTTAGTTCTAAGTTTGTTCAAAATAGTGTATTCATTGATTTTTTTCATTGTTGATGATATCTTCGATAAATATTATTCCTGAGTGTATCCAATGCTATTAGATTAAACATTTTCCTTTGTGCTTTATAAATCTATTTCCCCATAAGACTTGTTTCCTTATATCGTATAATTCATTTGGGGCTGTTTGTTGTTTTATATTACATAATTCTATATAGTTTTCGATAATTTCTCTGTAGAACTGTGGTATTCTATGTTTTATATCCGGTAAGGATTTAAAGGAGTCAATATTCATTTTAAAAACTAGCATATCGTGACCAAATTGGTTGATAAAACACTTAGGTATAATTTTCCAGTTTGCCGCTTCATCGCTGTTTAATGATTTTACCCATTTCATTTTTAATGTTTTAATGTATGCTATTAAATCGGGCATTTCTATACCTCCATCCGACTTTTCAGATACTAAGATTGATCTTTTGATTTTTTCTCTTTTGTTGCTCCAAAGGAATTGGTATAGCATTGAGTTGATGTTATTTATTACATATTTAGGGGTTGGAATGGATTGTATTAAATATGCAAGTTTTGGAAGTATTATTGATTTAATTACAGTTAGTTTGCCAAAGAATGTCAGATATCTATTATTCCATGTATTAATTAAAGTCTTGCAGATTTCTGTTTTAGAATTCCAGTTCCTTTGCTCACAATCTTTGGGGTTTGCGCCAAAGTGTGTTCCAAGAGCTTTAACGGATTTGTTAAAGGTGATGCTATAAAGTTTTGGTTGATGATTTTGCTTCGATTTGCCAATTAGGAGTCCTTCTGTTTTGTTTTTGTTTAGTTTAAGTCCGGAGAATTTTCCAAAATGTTCAATAAGATCTATTGCTTTAGGTATCTCATGTTCATTTTTAAGGAAAAGTGTAGTGTCGCCTGCTAATTGTGTGATCTTTAATTCTTTCTGATTATTTGCATCAATGTTTATTTGTATTCCGTTTACGTTTGATTTTCGTATTTTTGTAGATAGTATTTTAGCAATTGTTAGAAATAATAGAGCAGAAAGTGGGCATCCTTGCCTGAGACCGCGTGTCAGGGTAAAGAAGTTAGACTTCCATCCATTATTAATGACAGAAGAGTCGCTGGACTTAATTCCTGCATTTTCGCCGATATTTTCGGGGATTAGTTTGGAGTACTGGTAGGCATCGGGAGTATTCCTGATGTATATCGGGTGTTTCAATGTCTGTCCCACTGATTCAGGGATGTACTCCCGATATCAATTAGAAGCGTCGGGGATTTATCGGGGTTCCTCGGGAGCCATCGGAAGAACCTTTTTGACTTCTACGTCGCCCATACGAAATTTCCCAGTGGCACATAAGCATGATATAAAAATATTTTTAATGTATTGCTAAAGCCTATTTTGGCCCTAGGGTCAAGCAAGACTCTAGCCCGCGTAAGCATAAACATCGTTTTATGTGATATACTATTCAAACCTTGATAAGATAAGTTGCAGTCAAAATTAGCGATACAATAGTTGCAACACCGATATAGAAAATGCCGTGCCAATTTTTTAGAAGTCTATTACATAAAACGGCTTTTGTGCTTACTCGAGCTAGTGTCTTGCTTGACACATGTGCCATAGTAGGCTTTACCAATAAGCTTCCATGAGACCCTGTCCGATTCCGATGAAGTCAAAAAAGTTTTTTTCGATGGCTCCCGAGGAACCCCGATAATTCCCCGACACTTATAATTAATATTGGGAGTACATAACTGAATCAGTGGGACAAACATTGAAACGTCGGGAATACTCCCGACGCCTACCAGTACCAACATCTTATCCCCGAAAATATTGGCCAATATGCAGGGATTAAATCCAGTGACCGCGAATGTTTCGCCGAAATATCCCCGAAGGTTTGCGAAACATCGCCGATGTTTTGGGAAATCGGTGATGCCTAGTCTGGATTACCTCCCCTGGATCACTACCTTACTAAACACTATAGTAAAACAAGAAACCAGACTACGGTTATGCCTTATGGTTAACGTTTTATCGCGGAAGTAGCCTTGATCATTCCCTGATGCTCTGTGTGCTTCGGTGATGTTACCAAATCTATTTCCGAACACCGGGAATGTCTCTTTCCTAAGACATTGGGGACCATCTATTTTTCATCGGAAGTACATCCCCGATGCATTTGGATGACGCATAAGATCGGGAAGACATCTGGAGTTATCCCGATTCATCACGATATTATGACTTCCCCGAAGCTTCCCCTAGACCCTGTTCCGATTCCAATGAATGTTCATGAGAACATTCTCCTTTTAGAAAAGTCTAACTAAAATATATATTTTGATGAAAAAGATGCAATATGAACAGTTTTGAATTGAAGTCGAACCTAAAGACTCGATGGAAACTGGCCGTTGACGAGCTAAATGACAGACACTTTAACAGCATATTACTTTGTTATCAAAAGCGTACACTACTATATGGCAATTTCATGGTGACTTTGCTGTCGCCACCACAGCTTCATCGTCAAGCAATCTCGTTTTCAAATATCATATTACTTTAACTTGTAATTAAGAGTCCATTCTAAGACACACATGTTCAAACGCATTAACACGTTAACTTAGTGTTTGTCATTTGATTTTGAAATATAAATACCACTTTTGTCCTCCCTTTTGTAGAATTTGTAATACAATTTTGTTGTAATATAATTTGCTTTATTTTTATGTTTTATGTTATGGGTATATGCGATTACTTGTGATTTCCTATGATTCTCTGTAATACACCCATTGTTATATAGGGTGATACTTATTGTGATACATCGTTCGAATCAGGGATTAATACGAACAGTATTTCAAATAAATTTGTTTACAAGTAACTTTTTCATTCTTCGAAATCGACTGTCAATGGTGTTTGTGTTTTTCTTCGTTACACTGTAAATAATAACAAACACGATGGAAATGCATTGTACACTTAACGTACAGGGAATTTTATTATAAAAACATATGTTGCAGAAAATATCCACGACGTTAGGAATTATGTTTCATCATTCGGGATTCCAATGCGCTGTGTAGTAGGCAGCATCTTACATCCCTGTTCCTACGACGCAGTAATCATCTTATACACTCTGAAATAAGAAATTGTACTACATAGAGCTATGTTTTAGAAATGACCCTCCGCTCTACCCATCAGTTATTTGTCACTAGTTCCTACCCTATATAAGAAAACGCTGTATTTTTAATTGTAGGCCATTTAATAGCTCGAGACAATTAATTTAGTGACAGACATAAAACAAAACTTCCCATATATGGCAAATGCGCATACAGACATGCATATTTGGCCGAAACGGTCGATTTTAGCAAAAAGCACTAAGCTCTATCGCCGGAATTTGTTGAAAAATTCCTTGACTCGATGCCTGTGACCAGCATTCCAAGATAACTACGAGGCTGTTGACGAATCTACTTATACCGGAATGTGCAGAATAGTGTTGAGCAGGTTAATAGCTACATCTCATTTTCCACAATTGCTTGACAAAAAAGAAATGGGCAAAAACGTACAATTTTTAGCGTGGCTGCAATCTTTTTTTTTTTTGATAGGACTAGTGCGATTCACCCCCGTGTGATTATACATTAAACAATGCTTTCGAATTCAGTCCGTTTGTATGTAGTGTTTGTAATTTATGAATCCAAAATGTTTTTGTTTTTTTGTTACAAAAACAGCAAAGTTTACAAATTTCTAATCCCTCCCTGTTGACAATATGCTAATTTTAAAAGCCATACACTATGGGAGACTCTAACATTAGGCATGCATGGAGTATCGTGTTTGGGGAGATACGAATTGCACGTCGTGGTCTCTCTTTAGCGCTGCAGCATCTTCAGTGGGGAGCGGTGGCCTAGAGGTAGGGCGTGCGCTTCGGGATCGAGAGGTCCCGGGTTCGATCCCCCTCTGGACCACTGGTTAAAATCTCTGAGCAAGACCCACAGCTCCACTCCACCATGGTGAAAAATGGTACCTGTGAGGGCAGTGTCTATTCCTGGGCGCCGCAGATCGATGTTGGCTGCCACACCACAGGAGAGAAATAGTCTCCCCAGGGAGACATGAGTGTAGGTTTCCATATGTAGCCCAATGACCAGGGGAGTTAAAATGTCAAAGGGTGCTTGAGCGGCCTAACAGCTGAAAAGAGCCCTAGAAAATTGGTAACTTTTTTTATTTAGCTGTTTTTATTATCCTGTAAAGGAAGCTTTCGTGTGCAAATAGACGTGTGGTGGAGCTCACTTTACTGGGTAGGTCATCGATGTACAATAAGGACAGAATGGCTCCTAGGACTATGTGACACGCCTGTAGTAACAGGATCTGAGCCTGAATGACGGCCCTCAACAAGCACCTGCTGGCTTCTTCCCGAAAGGAAACCTACATATCCAGATGAGGATTGGTCCTTGTTTACATGTACCATAGTGCCTGCGTTTGATGAGGAGGTGTTCGTGTGGAATACGGTCTAAGGCATTGGCGAAATAAGTGCCTTCCCTGACCGATTTTGTCATGTCTTTTTAAAGATATAATTAGGTTCCTCAGATGAATGATATAAAGCTTCTCCATTACGTAATTACCAGAGAACAAATAGGTCATAATTTTGCAGCACTTATCAAAGATGCCGTTCACACAAAGTGTGAGTGTTGAATCAATACGTTTAAGTGTTTACTCTTGATTTTCTTCTGTTATCTCGCTTGTTAACATTTCATCGTTGATGGATTTATCATTGTTTCAACACGTACAATTTATATGTATGATACGAATATAGTTGTAATATACGACTGTGCTGTTTGTTCACTATAATATACGTTTTTGGCATATATGTTTTCGCCCTCTTTTGCCCATTATTGTAAACTAGGCCAATTTGCCCCCTCCTTTTTACAGCTCTGTGCAGTGTCGGTTTACTTTTGTTTCGACTTGTCCTTGGAAGTTAATTTCCTCTGTCCTTTGTTTTAAAGTCCACCACCCAACAGCCCCCTTTTTCATCATTTGTATCTTGCGGAGATGCTGGATGAGACACTTTTAAATTAGGGAAATGTGCTGTTTGGTCACTATGATAAACGTTTTTAGCATATTTATTTTCGCTCTCTTTTTTACCCATTATTGTAATCTAGGTCAAGTCGCAAAATGCCTCTTTAAGACGTATTAACGTTACGTCACTGTCCTTGGTGTTTTAAACTAGGTCGTGTGGTTTGTGTGGTTGGTCACTGTCCTTGTGTTTTGATCTAGGTCATGCCCCGGGGTTGTTGTGCCTCATTTGGTCGCCGTTTTGGCATGGGATTCTGTGGGCATTGCTCAGGGTAATTGTGTCGTGGTGTTTCTGATTTCTGTGCTCGACTGGTTGGGTTGAGTGCTATGTTCCCTGTCGGATTTTCTCGTACCTCTTTTGAATGATATAAACTAGAGGGTTGGCAGTATTTCATTAACTTATGATCTAGATTTATCAACCCAGAATACAGCTTGCATGATAGCCTAGTTCGCGGGCTTTGAAAGCTTGGCGAAGACTATCCGTAACCATAGCTTGGTTAGGGTTAGCTTACAGGTAAAACACCAAACTGCATATTGTAACCTTCAGCCCCATTACAACATATTGTCATTAAATACTCACGGCACAAGTATTCACATTGATTTATCAGTATATAATATGAAATCAAACTGACGCATTCAGACACAAAGGATACTATCAATCATACGATACAGACTGTCAAGAAATATCCCACGCGCAGATCACTTCAGTTGAAGTGCAAAACAGTATCTGTAAGTAAGGAAGAACTAGGGAAAATAAATAAAAATACAGAACGGAACATAACTTTATTCTATCTTAGAATTATATAATACATGAACCGATCTATATAGATTGTCAGTATTGGCGTCGTTCCGCTGGAAAACTAGGCTTGTTGACATGTTACAACGCATACTCGGTAACAATGGTTTAGAACTTTCGGAATTAAGGCTCATTGACGTGTCTCTGTTGATTCAAGTTTTTAAAGTAATTGAGTAATATAGAACTATCGCTAAGTACTATGATTCATTGTTAAGGTGACCAGTTTCTGACAAAACATCTCAAGCATTATTTGATGTCAACTGTTATTTAAAGTGTAGTCTTCAGACAAACACCTATACATAATACAATACATTATCTAAATCACGCATCTTAATCAACTATGTTCATAATGCACATTCACGGATGCGCATTACCTTACAAACCAGATATGTTTGACATTTGCTAATACATCATATGCTTATTTTCTTGTGGGATAAACTCAATTAAAGTGTATTGCGAAGATACGGATATCACGGTCTCTGTCTTGTGTGGGTGGGACCCTAGGCACTGCAGTCGTCACAGTACGGATATGCATTTCCTGAAAATTAGAATAATTCATTCTATACGTTGGTTAACAAAATCGTTTCCCCGGATAAACGTTCAAGGTTTGTCCAGCAGCAAGTAATTTCTCTGACTTTATCGTCCTTGAAGTGTCTGATTTATTCCCAAATAGAAAGCAAACAAAGTAATTTACAATTCAATGACGTTGTATTCCCAACTGCGTTGTCTGACACACGTCATGACTTGTCGCATTCGCGTTCAACCAGCTAGTCTGGGAACTTGACTTACCAGTGATGGACTTGTCAGTACAAAACGTGATTCACAGAACATGGGACTATTTGTCAAACTTCTGTGATAAAGGCGATGTATACACAATATATAATATGACACAATGACAAAACACACGATCGGAAATCGTGAGTGTTATACTCATGTAGGATGCATGGGCACAATAGACTACTACATTAGATATTTCATTAAATATTTAGTATGACTCTGTGCTTATTGGGAGATATATACGCATAGGAGATGCATTCATGTATCTATCTGCTATATTGACAAATACCTTCACAGGACTAGACGGCGTTGGATGCCAAAGAACATTAAAACCAAAACTCAGCTTTACATAAAATCAAAATGTAATTTTCCATCCTTTGACATCGATACTTGTAACTTGTCAAAATATAATTTATTTCCGTGGTTGGGCCATTTTTAACACTTAGTGAACCTACTCCTTTAGTGTCTCCAACAACGGATGACACATTGCATGGCTTTTGAAATCAGCATGTTGTCACTATTTCGTAAGATAAATGCATGCACGTGTATAATAAGCATACATGCTTATGGCTTATATAATTAAACTCGTGATTTAGAGTAGATAGTTGGTGCTCGATCCTATAGGATAGTCTTCAGATTGTGATTTAAATTAGAGTTGACATAAAATAATGATTGTGGAATTTTCATTACGAATTTGTTTTCAACAAACTGGTCACCATAGCAATGAAGCATGTTACTTTAAGATAACAAATGAAGATTTCAAATCTAAGAAATAAGTCTACATAAACCAATTACTTTAATAACTTGAATCAACAGAGACACGTCAAAGTGCCTTTCAAACCTTTATTACCTAATGCGCGTTATAACACAATGTCAGTAAGCCTGGTGTTCCAGGAGAACGCGGCAAATAAGGACAATTCATGTTAAAACGATTGTTCCGTCCTGAATTGTAAAGTTATTTATTATTCCTTGTTCCACGTTATTTACAGACACTGCTTTGCACTTCTATTGCAGTGATATGTGCGTGGGAGAATTCTTGACAATCTGTTCAGTATGATTCATAGTTCTCTTTATGTCTGGATGCGTCAGTTAGATTCCATATTATATACTGATTACATACAGGTAAATCATCATGACTTCTATTGCCGAGGGTATTTAATGATATTATATTGTAATAGGAGTCAAGGTTACAAAATGTACGTTAAACCAATAAGTTAACCCACCCAAACAAAACCATTGTTAAGGATATTCTTCGTTTAGCTTTCAAAGTCTGCAAACTAGGCTACAAAGCTGTATTCTGCATGGAATGGAGAAATCTAAGTCATTGGTTAATGAATTACTGCCCACCCTCTACACAGTGTAGTTTATATCATGCAAGTCGTATATTACAACTACATTCACGTCATATGATGTAAATCTTGCGTGTTGAAACAGTTATAAATCCATCAACGATGAAAGGTTAACAAGCAAGATAATAGAAGAAAATCAAGAGTAAACACTTGAACGTATTGATTCAACACTTACAGTTTGAGTGAACGGCATCATTGATAAGTGCTGCAAAATTATGACCTATTTGTTCTCTGGTAGTTACGTAATCGAGAAACTTTATTTGACGTCTACGGTCATTCATCATTTACAACTCTTTCATCTGAGCAACCTAAATATATCTTAAACAAGATATGAGAAAGTCGGTCAAGGAAAGGCATTCAATTTTACCAGCTAAACACAGAAAACGTAAGCAACATAACGTACCCACAGGACCAAAACAGCTCAAGCTTAACCAGCGTAACCAATTATTATCATAAGCAAACATGATAGCTGTTAGCGTTTAAGACGTATTTATCAAGGGAAAAGTGATTAACTTAACAAGGTTTTAGAAAAATAAATTTTATGAAGTGGAGCGTGTTTAAAGTCTCTCAGTGTATAGCGTTTCCACAATGCATGACACACTGCTTGTGTGGCTTTTAAAATAAGCATACTACCAAAGGGAAGATGTTACATGTCTATCTTGAGATATACTACATGTAAGTGTATTATGAATATAGCTGCTTATGGTGCCCGTGTATTTGAATGAACTGGTGATTTAGAGTTATATATTAGGTGCTCGTCCCAATAGGATAGTCTTCAGATTACAATGTACATGTATACTTAAAATAACAGTTCATTTAAAATAATGATTGATATTTTCAATATGAAAGGTTTTTTCAGAACATGGTCACCATAGCAACTAAAACATGGTATGTAACGATAACAAAAGATCATTTAAATCATCGAAGAAATAGTTCTGTATAGACTATAAACTAATTACTAGTACTTCAAAACATTCAAGCAACAGATACACGTCAAAGGGCATTTCAAACCTTTATTACCTATTACGCGTTCTTACATTATGCCAATAAGACTGGTTTTCCCAAAGAATGGCACAAATGATAAAAATCTATGTACAAAAGATAATGCACTAGCGCATTACTCTTAAATAAAATGAAATTATGTTCCGTTCACCAATTGTAAAGGTATTTTTTGTCCCTAGTTCCTCCTTATATACATATACTTCTTTACACTTCTGCTGAAGTAATCTGTACGTGGGATATTTCTTGACAGTTTGTTCAGTATGATTAATAGTTCTCTTTGTGTCTGAATGCGTCAGTTTGATTCCATATTATATACTGATTACATACAGATAAATCAACTTGAATACTAGTGTCGAGGGTATTAAATGGCATTATATTGTAATGGGGATCAAGGTTACAAAATGATTTACCATTAAAAAAGCTATGAGGAAACCAGACAGGGAAGGTAGCACTTAACCTAACGAGTCAGAAACACTACAACACAACTACACTGAGTAACAACTACAAACAACCCCAACCAAACCATTGGTAAGGATATTCCTCGCTAAACGTTCAAAGTCCGCAAACTAGGCTATCAAGCAATATTCCGATGGCGATTTAAGCCGTTTGTTAATGAAATACGGTCCACCCCCTAGTTTCTATCATGCAAGTCGCATATAACAATGATCAATCCATTAACGATGATAATTATGTTAACAAGCGAGAAAATAGAAGAAAAATCAAGAGTAAACACTTGAACGTATTGATTCAACACTCACAGTTTGTGTGAACGGCATCTTTGATAAGTGCTGCAAAATTATGACCTATTTGTTCTCTGGTAGTTACGTAATTGAGACGCTTTATATGACGTCCTATGTCATTCATCATTTACAACTAATTCATCTGAACAACCTAAATATATCTTTAAAAATCGGTCAGAAAATGCATTCAACATAACAAACCGAGCACAGAAAACATTAACAACATCCCATAACACAAATACACGACACGATGACCACAAATAACCCAATGATAAAAGTTATAAAACCATTGTAAATACTGATTTGCCGCGAACATTTCGGTGGCTTAGAATGCGAAATGGTGAGTAGAAAACAAGGAAAACTGTCTGACAACTACACTTAACTTATGGCAAGATCAACTCTTTGAACATCAGTTAGGCCATAAGAAGCCCCCTGTAATGCAGATTTTAAATATGTATGAGTCTTATAAGTTTGTAAGTAGTACTTACTCATTTGTCGCGAACATTTGTTACCACTGAGTGATGACGTACGAGTGGTGCGTGGAGGAAACGTCCGGTTTGGGTTGTGTATGGTTGGACTGTACGCTTATTTTCCAATGTTAGTCACGTTGAACTATCATTCTATAGTCTATACCTTCTGCGACCATTGCTTGATTGATGGATTGATTGATTGATGGATCGATTGATTGATTGGTTTTATTATCTCTGTCATACCAAAGTATCCAATGATGTTCATCAGTACTACATGAGTGTACCTTATCGCCCTGGACAATATGGTAAAATAAATATAGCTTTTTATAACATAAGATATAAAACAAACATTAAATGTTTAACAATGGATGTTTGTTAGTTGCATGACGTGGTACGGATTGTCCCGATTTGCTATTCACTACCGTAGCTAAGTAGAGTTAAGTGAAAATCGAACATACAATTTTCTTGCAATGATATAGGTTATATAATGTAGTCATATTATGTTTACTATCTTGAAAATGACATCAAAACACCCACGCGGAAGTGATAAGGCTGCACACAATGTCAACTATTCAAATGTTTACAGAGATCAAACACAATAACGTACGCGCTCAACGTAATCTCAATAGGGATATGTCTCCAACTTTCCCAACAAGCTCGACAAATTAAAATTGTTTTAATGAAATTGAAAAACAAAACAATCTTGAAACATTCTTGTTCAACCCGCGTATTTATTCGTTGGAAACAAGTCTGAGAACTTGACAATCCACGGACGTATGAGGGTGATCTTGAAACTGCAATAGACAATTATGTTATATCATAAATATAACTGATTCTTAATTCAGGGTTAGAGCCGTTTTCATGAAAGATTTGACCAAGCAACGGCGCGATCGGAATTCCAACTAACTTATCTAAAGGTTGTGTAAGGCCGGTATTCCGTGTGCACGCGTCTGTGATCCGCATCTGTGTGTCCGCGTCAGCCAAATAACGAACGAAAAATGTAGGGTACATTCCATGTCTTCGCGGTTCGTGCATGCATGCGTCATCCTCAGTGCGGATCCGCAAATAATCACCCAGTAAGCGATTTTTTACGTATGCGGATGTATTTCACGGATATTACATCAAGACAAAGGGCGAATTTGGTTATACTGTTATACTGGATATTAAAAGGCACTAGTGTGAATGATATTTAGGCAAGGTAATATAAACTGTATTACCCAGAGCGACCCTGTCTTGAGCAACCACCTCACAAAAGCAACTTAATTAATTTCTTCCAGAAGTGATCCTTTATTATTAATTGTACTTTGCATCAAACTATATTGTAAAGCTGCTTAGATCATATTGGGTATAGTACGTCTATATAGATTAATTAGCGGACACAGGAAATAGGGTATCCGTGTCCGTATGCGGAACACGGATACGGAACGCGTACGCGGTACACGGAAGGGTGCACATGGAATACCTGTCTTAATTGTATTTTTTGCTGTATACGCTGGACGTAATGTATTACTTGTAGTTACATTAATATCCACCGCCAGCAGAGCGGATGTCAACTGCTTTGTGGAGTAGCACGTTCTTCTTCTTCTTCTTCCAATTTACGTGACCGCAATCAATAAGCTGATTTTTCTGTCACAACGGTGGTGCGCACGTTATAACGGATGACTACATAATTCCACTATTAACTACATGTAATTCACCTAACATGGATCAAACTTCTAACCAAGACCCAACAGACTGATATGTATTTAATAATTCATTATTGAACAACGCCAAAACGCCCGTTGAAGCCTCTGTTTTTATTGGATGGCCTCTTCACATTTCGCTTACACTCATTCTTGTTTAAATATAAACAAACAATAAACTAATTCTAAGGTCAACATAATATCAATATATGAAGAATTTAGTCAAGATCCAGTCGTATTAACATCAAAGGGATCCCAAGTGTCTGTTATCATTGTCCATGCAATTTTGTCAACTCGCCTTGATTCCACGGCTTAACTTATCTTTGTCGGAAACACGTGCAAATGAAAATCATAGAGATGATATTAAGTGACTTGACAGTGGAATGTCAGGTATGATTTATGTTTCCAGCAACGATTGACGTCACACCGATGATCAGCATAATGTAGACATCTTAGCATTTAAAACTGAAGTACATTGCGTTTTATGCACCGGTATCTACTGATGCGGAGGCATATTAGCGATGCACCTGTCAGTCCGTTCATTCGTCCGTACAAACTGTTGAAACTCAAATAATCTAAGTCCATCAAGGCATTACTTTCAAACTTAGCAATCCTGTTTACCATCATAAACACCTTTTGACATTTGGTTATAAATCAATATGGGTAGAGGAATTGAAAATGAGATAAACATTAACTTGTGTGGAAGTACCTACATTGTATATCGTGTGTTCGGTTTGACTCCAATACAATAACACTGGATGAATAAGCTTTCAACCAAGGCAGAGTACCAGATGAATGGAAGACAGCGAATTAGACTGGTTTCCTTTGTGAATATGCTGAAAATATAATACTTTGAGGCAATTGTTCAAAGCGGACCGCGGCACCAGTCTAAGAGCGAATACGTAAGCTAACCGATATAGTTTTTTGACACCCATCGACAATGGAAGAAGAATGAATGTATATTTTATATATATTTAGCACATCACTGCTAAAATGAAATATGACTTTTATGAAAGCTATTTTGTGTGTTTGTTTATAAAGGTAAAATCGGTGCTCATGTTGACAGCACCTGTCCAGACCGACTTTTGGTAGATATTACCACAGGCCTAATTATATCACAAACTACAGTTTTTACTTCCCCAAAACATCATCAATTCAGTATAGTTTACATGTACGAGGGTATATCCAAAAGAAATGTCACTCCTCCCGTGGTTTAATTGTTTATAGACCGATATGCATAGATATGATATCAAAATGTTCAGCAATTCAACTCTGATTAATATACAACGTGCTGTATTATTCGATTTTCATAACTGGATTTTATGAACATATAAAATATACGTATGACGCACACGAAAAATACGATAGTTTTTCATTATCGTTACAATTTTCTTTTGTGCTCTTTTATAAAGAAATAATTCTCGAAAGCAGACAATACTTTCGTGGCGTGATAAAACAAATGTTTTGTGTCTGCTGCTAAAAAATTAATAACGTTTCTTATCGAAAACACGGCAGATTTGTGACAAAAAGACGCTGCGCGTAGTAATGCACATTTCCTAAAAGTTTTGAAAGTCACCTACTGAAACTTTAGTTACACAAGGCGGCAACAAAGGCTCATGTGTATGTAGTATAAGCTTTTAAGGGGGCATGTATATCACCTAATCATTATCGACAGACAGTCATATGAACGGTTTTTAGTATATCCGAAAAGGACGCAAGAGTATTTTTAACGCCGTCAATTCAATTCGACGTTCAAAACTGCAATCATTATGTGGTAAGTTAAATATTTTGCTGTGGGACTATTTAGAGGACACTTAAAATAATTTGATTTCGCAGAGAGTAAGTGTCGGGTGGGTTACATATTTTAAAGGTCTTGGATATGACTGTATGCATGCTTTATGTGTCGTTAGAAATCACCAGGGATGAACTTCTGCTGGATGAGTAGGTGTCAGCAAGTCACGTCTTTGTGACGTCGTTGACATCGGACTTGCGGCGATGTTCGTAAGTATGTCTCATGAAAATGTCCATATCTCCAGAACCATTATGTGCATTGTTGTGAAATTTGGTCATCATATTCAAATTAGACTGAAGTTACGGTGTCAAAATTGTCGTAGTTTTACTGACATTATATACGGTTTTATAGCATCAGTGACATTACTTTTGGATATACCCACGTATATTCTTTTTATCTAAAGAATAAATGAACATTTGGGGATGTTTATCACTGTTTTATTTGTGATATCATTTCTAAGGCCTGTGGTATGACCGTTATATATGTTTATTTTCTCCGCCCCCCTCACCCATGGGCATTAATTAGTTCGGCATTGTCTAAGTCGTATTGACTGAGTACCTTTATGTAGTCTGTTTCACCTAACTGATTGCCATTTATGGTGGCACACCTGAAATATCATCCATTAACTACGTAGAAAATACCCTACCTGATTGGCAACTATGATTGATTTGCCGAGTGTATTATTGATTAAGAACATATCCACAAACTATGGCTTAAAATGAGAGGATCGTATGTACAAAATCGATGTTTTGAGAAAAGGAAAAAAACAATGACCGAAACATACTCTTTACTTACGGTAAACCAAGCTGTTTTAACTATAGTTTGATCACCATTCTCCAATGTTTGCTGAAAATAGGCTCACCAGAAGCGCCTTATATTTTAATTGAGCAGATGGTAAATATATATGAGTCTTATAATGTCGTAAGTAGTAGTTACGATATTCTCATTCTAAGCCAGCGATATGTAGATTGTACCCTATAAAGCGTTAGCGACTAACCTGGGCCCCATACACCTTAAATATCCAAAAAGTACAATGCCGATTAGAACAAAAACGGATACATGTCTTCGTAAAACACCCTTACCGACTCTCATAAAAAAAACAGAATTTTAAGTCCAAAGAAAAGTATACTTTGCATAGACACCTAATGCAAAATTTTAAGTCTAAAAACAGGGTAAATACGTATGGGGGATAGAAATGACCGGAACAGCAAAGTCACACACCAGGGACTGTCGAAAATACATAATGAGGCCCATGCATGAACGTTATCTTAGTTTGTAGCGACTTTGTAGAAATATTTGCAAAAAAAACCATTGTATTTTTGTTTGTACAAATGTACATTACAATCAGACGAAGGGCCTCAGCTATATACACATTGATGACCAGACAAATGTTGGGCAAAGTTATACAATACATTATACACAATGGGGGAAAACATTAATTAGACAGTAAAAATTCTGAAATTTAAACACAGAGTTGGTAAGGGCAATTTAGTGAACTATGCCAAACTGCAATAAAATTGCATAATTACTTTTAAAGATATTTAAGGTTAATCGGTTACCAACTTCGTCGCTAAAGGCCTATACCTGATTGACGTGTATGGTTGATTTACCGAGTGCTATATTGATTAAGAACATATTTCGCAAACTTTAATGTGATGTATTCCCAAATGTACAATGATATAAGAGCAATTCAATTTGTCGAGTAATTGTTAAGTGCGACATTTTGACGAAGGGACTACGCATGTATCAGATAGCCACAAATAAGTGGATTAAATTAATAGATCCAACATTTTATTGCATCTTTACCTTACGGAATCAATTTGTTATTATCTTCAAATGACATTAGCTTCCACCCAATGCCTCTAGCTGTAGACCAAAGTAATACTACTAGTGTGAAAGGACAATGGTACTTTACAAAATAATGCAATACGTCGTTATACTCTAAGTGTTGTGGTGTACATTTATCACGGCTTGCATTGTGACAGATATATACATGTATGTACTCGTACATGTATGTAATGCTTTCAGTTATAAGTATAATATTGAAGTGTTCTAAAATGCTACGTTATGAGCTAGAATATATATAATCGCATGACTTAGCTTGTAAGTCCGTTAGTATAAGTTACGTTAAAAGTTAAGTTACCAATTTTCTAGGGCTCTTTTCAGCTGTTAGGCCGCACACGGAAACCTACACACTCCCTGGGGAGACTATTTCTCTCCTGTGGGTGTGGCAGCAAAAATCGATCTACGGCGCACAGGAATAGACACTGCCCTCGCAGGTACTATTTTACACCATGGTGGAGTGGAGCATGTGGGTCTTGATCAGAGAAATTAACCAGTGGTCCAGAGGGGGATCGAACCCGGGACCTCTTGATCCCGTAGCGCACGTCTTTCCTCTAAGCCACCGCAGTATATAGACTTCGTATTTTTTTATCACACATCCATGCACACTGGTACAGTGATAATGTACCAGTCAGTCGCACCCACGGCCTCAAACCACGAGGATACTCGGTTGATAACCGAAGAAACGGTTGTGTTTTTTACCCTCCAGCTTCTCCGCAGGTTCTGGGGAATGTTTTTTTCTCCGAACCAATACCCCGGAGACAATATTTCGTTGCCAGGGGGCCAGGGAAATACTGGAGATTTACCATCAGCTGTCCCCCACAGATCCGTAAAAGGCGGGATATTTGACAACACTAAAGTAAAACTCCCTGCTCATTCCCGGGGGTGCGGCGTGGATGCATTTGACTGGTGCAAAAAGGACAACACTAATACACATGCACATGGAAAGTGTCATTTGCAGATGTTTGTTTACAACAAGCTACATAACATACGTGTAGAATCGAAGTCAATGAGTATGCATGTACATGATTTTCAAAATCACACAATATCATATCTACATGTGTCGGCATCTTACAATATATCCTCTCTAGCGTTTCCGCCCAAATCATTTTGAAAATATGGATAATTTGTAATATAAAAAGGAACGGTCAATAGAAATCTATACATGTATTTTGGATATTATTATGAACCGTTCTACTGGAGAGATGGCTGCTGAATGTAGGGCCGAGGTCACCTCTGACTCAGAGTTGAATGTATACCAAATACAGCATTATTCCGTAAATGTACAGTGTACTGTAAAATCATTTAATTAACGAAATTTTTGTGGTTTTGGTAAAAAGACCGATTGGATGGAACGTGAATTCGCGGATTTTTTTATTTCAGGAAATAAATACAAGGGTATTTGACTTCGTGGTTGAATGTGAAATCAACGAAAATTAATCCCCAACGAAAACTAACGTGTTAATGATTTTACAGTATTACCGTGAACTTTCTCAATCTCAATATCCCAAACTAAACCAATACCTTTGTTGACACATATTGTTTGATATTCGTCTCGACTTATGCAAGCAGAGATTTTCTACGTAAAACATGTTGCAGTGATATCCGTCACTGACATACTCATGATACTGAAAATATTGATTGATTGCTTGTACACGTTTGTTTACATTGAGTGTATTTATTGGATACGAGTTGTTTTTAATATTAAGCTGTGGGGCATCCTTTAATGGATACGAGGTCAATTGTTTATTATTCCACAACAAAGATCGTTATGAAGTTGATGTTTAGTTGGTTATTATGTACATGGTGTTCTATTAATGGATAGGCAACTATGCAATCTTCCCGAACAAATTACCAGTGTTCACAGTTTGGAACTTTCAACAATTTAATTCTGTGAAGAATTTTTATCACCAACCATAGAACGCGAATATTGACTTACAAATGATGGACGAAGAGCGTCTTTAATCTTTATATAGGTGAGTTAATTTATATAGTATATTGTTTATTAAAGTGACACGTGTAAATAATTATGTACAACACAACATATATTAAGGCGATTGATATCCCTTCTATGGGCGGTGCTGTCAAAACTCTAAATGAGCAAGCTATGAAAGCCTACCATAGCCTTCTATCAGTCTTTAATAAAGTAAGTTTGGACGTTAAAAGTAAACTGTCGCTTTTTGATTCATTGGTAAAGCCAATTATATTATATGGTTGTGAAGTCTGGGGCGTCTATAACTACCACGAGGTCGACAAAATTCATTTAAAGTTTTGTAAGAATATTCTAGGTGTACGTTCCCAGACCTCAAATGCGGCTGTATTTGGAGAATTAGGTCGTTATCCATTGTCTCTCATTTGTATTGAACGTTCTATAAAATACTGGATAAAAATTATGAAATCACCAAATTCTCTAATGTTCCGCTTGTTTGAAGAGCAAAGAAATTTACAAACTCTGAATACACAGACATGGGCTATGTCATTAATATCTAAAATAGAACAATTAGGGTTTGGATATATTCTGAACAATTTTGATGATACCATAAATTACTTGCCTAAATTAAAACAAAGGCTGCGTGACCAATATATTCAATTATGGCACGACACCTTATCCTCACAAACTAAAATGCAATACTACATAAAATTCAAAACTGTTTTCGAGTACGAAAAATATTTAGATGCTGTGTCAAACGAAAATTATAGACAAGAGATGTCCAGATTTAGATTAAGCTCGCATCGTCTTGAAATTGAAAGTGGGAGATATAATAATGTAGTCAGAGCTGATAGAATATGTAAAGTTTGTACACAAAATGTTGTCGAGTCAGAATATCACTTTTTATTATGTTGCTCTCTATATAGAGAATTCCGAATCAAGTACTTCACAAATATGTCATGGGTCTCACTTAATAAATTTGCAAATATTCTTTCTTCAAAAAACAAGAAGGTACTTGTTAATACTGCCACTTTTATTTTTCGTTCTATGAAATTGAGACAGGAAATACTGTCAATGATTGCTGCTTCATAAGTTCTTTATATTGTTATTTACAATTATATTGATGCTGGTTTTGTGATATTGAAATTGCTGTTTATATGTGTCTATGTTTACCTAGGCCATATTTTTTTTTCTTATATGTAAATGGCTAAAGGTATAGTTATATGCCGATTTGCTATAAATAAATGGTAAATGGTAAATGATAAAATATATATTTTTAGAAATAAACAGTATTAAATGAATTATTTCAAGAGACACAGCATATTATACATATATGCGTTTTTTGCATAAGATAACTGTAGCGCGTAGCAAATATATTTTCATCATTGTCTAGTATACTTACCCCAGATCTCCACTAATCTGTAGGTACAAATATATTTTTACCGTTATAATCCGTGTGTTACTTGAATATTCATATCTAGACAATAGAGTTGATGTCAGTTGTGTCGGCATATGAATACGAAACAGATTTGTTTGTAAAGCTTGACAAGATTAAATTGACACTCATCAAACTCCGTAAAGCTCGCCCGGCTGTGATCGGTTGTATTCAATTTGTATGTTAGTTTACTATATACCGCTATCTTCGGACTTTACGAATTATGCAAGGAGTCTCAGTTTAATCCGGTAGGACTATACCTACATGTAAATTAACGAAATAACCAACTTGCACAAAGTTCCGGATATCATCTATTGGATGCGGCTTCAAGGGAAGCGTCATAAATATGATTTTTCCAGCGAACCGAATATACACCTTGGTTCTTTGACGTGTTGCCGGTGTTTAGCACGTAATTGATAAAAAATATTGAAATAGAAATTTAATTATTGAAAATGAGTATAGCAGCGGACTCGAACCCACAGTCTATTTAAAAGTATGTTTCTGACAAGAGAACAGTTTATCCACTAAGCCACGTTGCCAACCAGAAGTAAAGTGAGATTTTCTCAAACCTATCCGTATTTTTTTTATAAAATAACGGTAAATATCGTTTCAACCTTGGAATATGGACTGGTCCAGGGGTCATATTTCTAAGGTCGTTGTATATCTATATAGATCTCAGTGGTTCCCTCAAATTCACCTCTACAGTGCGTTCAGGATAGGCCTATTGTGAAAAGCGGGAAAATGTGGAATGAGCTAAGAAGGTTGATTACTCAAGTGTGCACGATCTATCAGTGTTAGTACAGAATTTACCGATTTTACTATAACTCTAACGCAATAATTTGCAATGGTAATATAAACAAAGCTCACTGACCATTACATCGATTTAGGTAGAGCATAAGTTTGTTTTATGTATTCAAACAATTTTACAAAATTATTACGTATTTGGTTAATTGAACAGATCATCAACCACCAATCTTGCGGTCCGAGTTCGATCCTTCGCATTTTAATTTGTTCCTTTTATATTTTTTATTAAAGCACATTCTATCCTCTAATTATCGTTGTCATAATTTTCTAGTGACCTTGCACATGACATTTTAATTAATTGTACACAATCAGTATTGTTCACAGACGGGAGACTAAATAATATTTTATATAATAAGTTATTGACAAGACTGTGTGTCGTGGTGACATTTGTCTTGTATGATATGTTCATTATTAGTATTTCAATGATTTGCAAATAACAATTTACGATAGTGAATCTTAAACATTACACGCACGAGTGGTGACCTTACATTAAATGTTCGATGGGGAAATAAAAAAATATACACATGTATGTCTCGAAGTCGTGTCTGCAATGTCTCAAAGATATATTTACCATCGCTAAACAAATGAACTATTTGATCAGTCGAAATGAATGATCATTTTTAGTCACCAAGTAAATTCAAATTACGGTACGCATTGAAAAGACAATCCGTTTTTCAATAGTCTTATCTTTTATACCTGGTTTACCTGTTTACATTAAGTGGCTCCCTTCCCGGGGTTGTTGGAGGTCGTGGTTTCAATTGACCACTACACTAGGTCTCTGTCCTATGCATACCGGAATTTCCATATAACAAGACCTTAAAAACTTGCCCGGACACTGTTCGGCATTCAGAGGTTGCAGAGGTTTGGGAATTTAGTATCGTAATACTTTTGCTACCAGTACCGTTTGCCAGAACGTTAACATATCTAAAATTACTAAAATGAATACGTCGTATTCAAACCTCTGCCAGACTATGAAGAAGTGTTTGGATATTAGAAAGTTTGGCTCTCTATTGTTCAAATAAGGCACTTGCTATTTGGCATCACATTTACAACACCGTACTTATCCAGATGCATTTATTGGCGTTCACTCAAACTGCATGGAAACACACATTTATAAGTGGTCGGTATTTGGCATTTCTAAATTTGGGAAATGTTAGCCATTGCGTGTCAAAGAAAAATACTATACTTACGTATATAGACAAGCTGTGAGTACTGGTGACATGATGGATTGGTCTCTGTTGTTGACATAAGTAGAACTTTCGTTTAGACGTCTGTTTCTGTAGAATTGTCTGGTACATTATAACCGGTACTTAGTCTGGTACCACCAACGCGGTAGATACAGTGAAACATGCCATTAGCAGAAAATCAGATTTATGATAAAGTGTAGCCGTATAAAGCAGGCTATAACTAACACGTGTACACGTGATTGTAGCACACACGTGGATAACTGATAGATAGAATATCTGAGTGGTTGTCAGACACTTTTTCTTGTTTTCTCAAAATATTGATTTTGTAGTTACGACCTTCTCATTCTAAGCCAGCAATATGTGTAATCCCTGGAACGGTGCCACGTACAAGCAAGACTATTATTGGTTGTATTGTATAAAATGTAGTATAAACGACGTACATGTAATTTCTTTTCAATCGTAGTGAGTTTAAACCTGTTAAAATAAACTTAATAACACATTAATGTTCCACTCAAATGCATCCAGTGCCTCTATCCCCGGGGATAGGCGGGGTGTATACTTATGTATTCTTAATACCCCGCCATTCCCCGCCCTGGGGGCATTCTGATGGTAATATCCGTGGAAAATATCCCGCCCTGCGAGTGCGCTAATAAGATAAACACCCTTGGGTATTATATTACCGCCATGTGGTGAATTCCAGTTAGTGTTAATTTAGGATGGTATTGTTGCTAATATAACTTACTAGTGTTTAATTGCTAGACAACACCGACAAAAGTATCATTTGGTGCTTTGTTGGTGTTGTTGCCGTCGCAAGTGAAATTCTTTTGAAATTCGTAGTGAACGGTTTGTCCGGTAAAATCCCGGCCATTCCCACGGCTATAAGCCCCCTGCTGTTTAGGCAGCAGTCGCCCGAAAGTGCGGGGGAAGCTTGAAGGTAAAACACGACTCTTTCACTCGCTATCCACCGCTCATCACCGGTATAGGAGGGTCGTGGATGCAACTGATTGATGTTGGTAATAGTTAAGTAATCTATAGAAAGTTGAATACTTATAACACTCGTACCATGCAGCTACCGTATAATTATCAACTATGTATTATTTCACTATATATTCGTTATTATTCTACGAAGTGCTTCCGCAGACATTTTAAGACACACCCGCATTTTTGCCGATATCGCTTCTTATACTTCTATACGTGTGACGTTGTACAAGACATTATAAGCACTTATCTCGCTTGAATGACATGCTTACAATACCAAAGGTCGGGGAAATGCAATTGACATGTCTTCATCTTAGATCAGCGATAATATTTGTCTCGTTAATTCAGTTATTGGGGAAATCAATATTCATTTTCCTCATCTTACAACCCACTTTATACGTAGTAGCAAGAAAGGGGTGATATTACGTGTATCGGTAGGAATCAACTTTTGTTCATTATAGGTGTTAGACGAAGGACTGCGTTTTCACACTTCGAACGTTTAACGTTTTAGACTCGTACTTTGTTATCTCCCTTATGTAATGGTAATGTGTTGATGTGTAGTTGTACACACTTTAATACTGACTTTAAAACGCACCATTTTTCAAGGTTCCATATTTCTTGTTATTGCGCACCAATGTAAAACTGTTCCTGAGTTAGAACGTTGTCAATAAAGAACGTCTTAAACCGTTTAATTACTACTCAAATGATCGGTAGTGACCAAGGTGACAAAGTTCATTTTTCGTATATGGACCTTTTGCGAATGAAAATATCCGAATTGTGTAAACAACCAGGTGTAAGTTGTGCATTAGAATATGCCAAAAATTCATTTTTAGTATTCCAAAAGCTAAATAGTTTACTTTCCATGTCAATCTACAAAAGATGTGTCTTGAGGTGTAGTCATGATATTGGTGTTTATTGTTTTGTTATTACCCACCTTGTCATATTGCGGAAACCAGTCGCTAGTACTGTCCGTATACAGGGTGGTAGAATGTCATCCACACCACTCATTTACCTGGTTGGTTAGGTTATCTGCCATCAATTTCTTGACTGCGTTTGTATCTCCCGCAAGTACAGTTTTTGGCTCCTGCGTAGAAGTACCAATTTATAAACGGGCATACCACACAATGTAATTGGAAATGTCAAGTTTTGATGGATGTAATGTCTCGTTTTAATAGCGTATCAAATATTTTATTATAAAAATCACAACCAATAAATACATAAGATTGATGTCGCGCACGGTTTTACATCTTCCGGAAAAGTAGAATCTATATCATGGTGTATATGCGTATCGGCACCCTCTCAGTGCAAAATGCTAAATATCGGCACCCATCTCTGTGCTGACACGGGACACTCTCTGTGCAAAACGATGTATTTGGAGGAATGAAATTACAAATGCTATTTAAACTGGTTTCCATTTTTTAAATAGCGCTTGAAAAAACAAATACACTACGTACTTGTCGAGCTTTCAACGTGATTCTCTGACACATTATAATCGTAGTTTCCTTCAAAGTATAGAGGATTATACATTAAATACACTCAACATCGTCCAAATATGATACCGCGAACTGGAGGAAGCAGATACTCAAGTACATAATCTGTATACACACATTGATTGGTTTAACCCTTCAAATACATGTTACCTTTACAGACATAGTTTGTACTGATAGACTGACTACGCGTATTATCAAACACTTCAGTAATGTTAGTTAGGCTATTGTGATCGCGGCATTTGATGTATCTATCAAGCTTTATATCTTTATATCAATATTACATTTTGGTGTATAGTACTGTATACTGATTACATTGAGTGAAATAATTCCTTTCCTGTTTCCACTATTTATGCTATGAGCCTCTTGTCATTCATCCTCTACTTATTCCCCTTTCATTTAAATGATTGAGGGTTATCGTTGTTCAGTTGCATATTATATGGTGCAGCATTGTGGACAACGTGAAGAGAATATACTCATGACCGTAATAGACTAGGAACTGTCGTGTCTGTTGCACGTGACGTTTTCCTTGTCATTGGACTGTTAAACTGATTAAATGGTACTATTTACATCAAACCAATCGACCTTGTGAAATTCTAAATACATGGACAAATTGTACAGAATTTCACATATTTTATTGCTTCAATTACTGTGTCACGTACATTTAAAATATATTAGGATTCATTCTTAACTTGCTCCAACTCAAAGAAAATAGGGATATAGCCATGGTGCCCTGTGTCGAAAGTAATGATTTATATATATGAAAAGTGTACACGATAGTAAAGTGCTAAAGTGTCCATATTTCATGTGCTAGATGACATTTCCCAGCGTGTTGTCAGTACCGGTGAGATTCACAGCAATTTGTCTATTATTCCGCCTTCTTTCAAAATGTGAATGTCATACAAACTAATGTTTGTCGCTGTGTGCTACAGCAGTAACATCTAATTGAAACATATATCTGATGTTATGTGCAGATTAAAGTGGTACTAAAAAACATCGATGTTATCAATTGAGACGATGGGAATTTAACATGAATGTTGGTCTCTGATGGGTTTATTCTGAAAATTATAATTTTGTAGAATGTCCAACTGTTATTTGGCCTCATATGACTAGACTAGTATTGGTTTTGTTTAGTAAATATCTGATAAACAGAGAGCTCTGTCAGGGAGCAAGGTTCATGATTTTGTCTTCCTTGTATTTTTTGTGTTCGTTTGGTTAATGCTTTATGACCAACATTCATTCCCAACTAAAGGTTTTTGTTCTTTGATTTTACTATCTCTACAGTTAGTGGCTCAAATGACAGGACAATGTGTTGCACATGTAGTTAATTTTGTTCAACACTGTATCAGATAGTATTTTGTAGGCTACATGTCTTAATTAGGGAATGGGTCAAAGTGTATTTGAATTTCTGTTTGGATTAAAATTATTATTAATTAGTATTATAAAATGCTTCAATTTTTTATGACGCCGAATTGTGTTCTTTGTCAATATTCATTATGGAATTGATGAAAGTTTTAAAAAATCCGTTTTTGACAATCTATTGTATTGAATACAAATACGCATCTACCCTGCTATTTTCTATCACTGCTCGTAAAGTAGTACGTTCCTTGAACGGCGTTAGAAAAAGCAGTGAATGAATTTAGCTTGATTAAAGGATTCAATATTTCCATTACATTCGCTGAAACATTTTCACTTGACAGCAATAATCTCAGCAGATGATACACAGTTCCAAAAATCATCTTAACACAGCATTTCTGTCGTCCTTATGAAAGACAAGATTTCATTATTTATCTTCCTGGAATTATATGTTTACAATCTCTTTCTTAGAAATTACATTTGGTATATCCCGCTGTTAGAAGAATATAGGATACAATGATCATGTTTGCCTTGTAGGTTATGGCCCTTATTCAGTTATTGGAGAAAATCTTTACATAGCCTACTCGAAAATTATCAAATCGATCACCCTTCTCAGAAAGTAGTGTCATATATATTAAGCCAACAAATCAGAACATGTCTCCTTTAGAACAAGAACGTGGAAAACAATCATTATTTGAGTGGATGCAAAATGACGACGCTTGGTTCCTCGTTCCAACTGTTGACAAATATAAACACCAGTAATACGAATGACCCGTACTGATTACATAGACAGGCAAAAGAAGACACATTGTTTCCTTCGAATGTACATATGTGGTGCTACACTGATCATTGGAACTACTACATGTAGTAACTGATGCAGGGGTAGCTTCAAGCAGAATGTATTTTGCCATTCGCGGTCATCACACACCTACACGTTGTCAACGTTATTTGGTGTAATCCATAAAGTATTGATAAATGTTTTCCCCGCATACATTCGTAGAAGTGTCATATAATATGCAATAAGCACCGCACAATTACCGTTTATGATACTAGTATTGAACTCCCCATTAATGTTTTGTTGTAGGTGACCAACTGGCTGTATGGTCTTGGTGCGCATTTAAAAACCCCTTATCAAATCTAAATCTTATTTGAGAACTTAATCAATTGTTTATACCTAATACACTTCCTGACTCTCGGTATTAATGACACTGTCGCCAGTAATTGTAACATTGAACCTGGTTAATTATCGGGTTAATGAGATCCCTTAGTTTTACTGACAAAAAGATTTCTCTGAACTGAGTAATTGCTGAATAGCGTAATTTTTGTTTATCCCCACATGTATCAAACACAAATATTAGATTGCCATTGACACAATGCTGGCTTAACTTACACTTCTTCAAGTGCATCTTAGTCGATGTTAAATGTACTGATATTCCCTTATACACAATTGTTACGTGGCTGTACTAAATAGTTCTAGAATACGTAGCTACCCTGTCCTGACGATCCATATTATATCGTGCAATAAAGAACTTGCTATTATTTTATATTATCACCCATTTTCTTGACATAAAAAATGTTTCTCTCGACATGTTCTACAATTTGCATATTTATAACATATAGTTTGAACAATCCATGCAAAATGATCATTAACCTATGACACTATTAATCTTCCAAATAAGTATATGGAATTCCAAGTTCGAAACTCATTTTATCTATTTGCATGCTCACAGGAAATACTTTTTTCAAATTATAGTTATCTTCATTACACACAAAACAAAACAACATCTTCAATAAATTACAATATATTTAGTTTGTATAATTCCTCCGTAGGTAATACATTTTGCTAAGAAACAAAATACCTGGCCCCGATCTCCCGAAGCATCTCAATCTGAGTTAAATCTCATATGATATCGATATGTGTCTTTTAGTAAATTCCCATTGGAGACTTGATTAAAAATTGGCATCACACAACCGAAAACATCATTCTGAATAATAACAGCAAACCATAAAGAGATTGAACACCAGATTAATCTCAAATGCAGACTCTGAATTTTGCAAAATCTCAATTTGAGATGAGATTTCTACTTGAGATGTTTCGGGAGATCGGGGCCTGATCCATTTTCTGTAACCATGATTGGAAACGTTTTTCAAACTAATGCAGAAATCCATTTATTTAAATTGAAACATATCCGTGATGAATAAAAAACTCAATAATTTCCCCTTAGCAATAACTTAATCCATTTATAAAATTCAACTTCATGTTTGAAAACAAATAATGGCTTCTTCGACGTTATTCATTTGGATCTCAACCACCCTGGGCTAAATGAATTTATATTACGTATAAATTAAATATATACTTCCTGAATTCCTTGACATGAATTTGTGCCCGATAAGGTCTAGCTATAGAAGTGAACAATTATTTAGAACATGTCACTCTTACAACATATTGTAACATAATGAGCGTATTATAAACTTGCAACTTTCCGCCATGTTTTGATAGGAACCTTTCATAAATATCGGACATTCTAACATGTGAATATTCTAGAAAACGCACGAACTTCAAGTTAGTAATGTCGGAGTTTAAGATATGTCCCGTGCGACGTTTGTATAAAGATGATACAAGTGTTTCGGATTATGCAATTAAATGAAAAATAAAATTAGGATATTAAGTCTCAATTACGATTATCTGTCATACATAGTCGTCTTATATTCGTCTATCAAAGTGGCTGTTGAAACGACTTCCCAGTTCATTTGGACCTATCTTTAATAGACAAAACGTTGATGTAATATTATCAAGACGACTAGCGATTAGTATTCATTATAGCTATACTGAGCAAAAAAGCTAACCGAACGCTTTTTAAATTTGAATATTTCAGTATCCTGTAAGTGTACAAACCTAACATTTTGCATATTTATTTCAATATAGATTGTGCACCTAATGCAGCTTAGCACATGAGTATACATGCCAAAATCATTCATCCATTACGAAAAAGCTTCAAATCACATTTTTGCACGTTGTAATCGATTGCTCTCGAATTTTACGAGTTTTGTGCGCATGTTGTGTAGCATGGATGTTCGTTAGTCGGAAAAACATTTTGTTTTGTGAAAAACATGGCGTATTTGTCAAAGGTAGGCCGCGAAAGAGCGGCCATTACGCTCCCTGGAGGGTATCATTCAGACTGATCAGTTTTACACAGATGTAAATTATCACAAACATTAGTTCCTTTCATTTCACGTGTGTGAGAGTACCAATACACATTAAAATACCTAAAACAGTATATTGGGAATCACAGGAGCAAAGAAAAATAGTACATTCAAGTGGGATAACTCTTGCATAATTTTACTTCTTTTTAAGTTCATTCACTACATTTTCCCATAAAATTGTATTGTCATGCATAAGTGAAACACGTTGACTTTACAAAATAATACATATTAGCACTGAGGGCTTTTTTGCATGTGTTTGAAAAAACGTGTTTTCTCTCCATTCAGTATATAGGACACTTTTGAAGTGCGTTCATCAGGTGTTCGACAAATTGTTAAGGCAGCTATATGACTGGTTTGGTAATAAAGATTGTTTAAAGCGTATATTCTGATATCGGAAACAAAAATAAATATTAAAATACTGAGATTTAAACCAAAATTAGGTCAATCATTATCCACACGAAAGATATTCGACCAAATTACCTCCCCTTGACCATTAAAAATTAACATAATAATATTGAAAAATTAAAAAAAACCATGTTTTATTGATCAAATCGCATTATATCGAGTTGGACTATTAGTTTGATTGATTTGGCGACTAGAATTTTTAAAATGTGTATGGAATAAACCTAAAATCTTTTATTATTTAACGCTTATTCATGATTTTAAATTTATATGTCTGGTTCTATTATTTCATGGTTCCGTGAACTTTAGTTTCGCATTTTTGAAAATAAAACTACTTAGATCGCACCGCAAGATCGTAAAAAACAAGTACACAAATTTTCGTGCAAAAATATTAAGAAATAAAAAAGTTATACGGTAAAAACCGCTACTCATTCATAAAATATGCTTATTGTACATTTTGTGATGCAGTATACTTGTAGGCATTGTTGATTATGAGCGCAGTTGTCTAAATGTCTAAAATTAACATTGGTGATATGAAATGTAGATGTACACGTTGAAGTATACACAAATAACTATGATACATTGAAAAACCATCATTGTTTATTAGAAGTTAGAGTATGTGGGAATTATCTTAACATTGTATTATTAATAAAGCATTTATATTCTGTTTTTCTCAAGTACTAAATGTCTATTATATATCAGATGATGTAACAATATTCATAGATACAAAATGATTTATATATTCTAGTATGTTTTTATGTATGTATAACTTCCAATGTACGTTTACGAAGTGTTTATGCAATTTACTTTATTCAAGTTTCGAGTTGTATGTGACATATGCTGCATATGGTGGGATTTAATTAAGCAAAAGTTCCGTGCACGCAATTGTTAAATGTCTGGTTGTTAACACTTGGTCAGTTCTATAGGAAAGATAGTTGATTTGGCCAGTAATCATGGAATTTATTATATGCAATAAAGTGCTTTTTAAAGCGGAAATGAACCTATCAGCATCGGGTGAGCTAGAATACAATTAGTGTCACTAAAAAATGTGTCAAGCCTGCACCGAAGTCCATATTATTCAAACAATTCAAATGCGCCCGCCAGCACACAACATAAAAAACTATCTCTGGAATTAACGACAATAAATCTCTTAATTGCCTCAAGCTAGTTTGATATTTAAGAGTAAACGCATTAAATTAATTATCTAGACATTTTATTTACTTCTCTGAACCAAATTATACATTTAAGTGGAATATTTAATGTCTTGCCAACAAACCGCGAACACAGAGGTAAGACAAAACATATCAAACAAATCCTATCTTCCACATTCACAATACCACCTTGCATACTCGTATATCATCTATACTGGTGCGGATTGGGGTGCCTGTGTACATTGAGTACATGATGCCGTGTGTCTGTTAATGGAAACTAGATTATCGAAACTCTGTATCGTGAGAACGTTTGTTTTATTCATAGTACGTGTATAAACATTACCACGAACAAACCATACGTTGTTAAAATGGTTATGTAACACGTAATTGATATTTAGTTGTAAACGGGAACATGCCATAAGTTGTTAAAGCGGTTATGTAACATACAATATACATTAAGTTGTAAACGGGGACATGTCATAGATGTTTGTCATTCTTACATGTCATATATAATAGTATTTTTACCAGCAAAAGTCTCATTTTATGACGCCAGTCTGAAGAAAAAACATTCTAAATACATCTCGTATATATATAACCTGCTTGAACAATGTTATAATGTTAGGTTAGAGCCATATTCGTATATATTGGTAGACGTAAAATAAAAACAGAAATAGCAAAACTAATATCTGCATTATCGTCTAAAGCCACATATAGATGTCACTAGTGGAAATGTGCCATAAACACATCACGTAAAACTGACCGGGTCGTCTGTAAAAATATCCTTGATGTAATATAACATTATAACTTCACATATAATGGTGGTCTAAGATGCTTCTAACGTCATCTGTACACTGCATTTGTACTATGATATATTTGTCCCTGTTGGAAAAACACACCCAGCTCTATAATGTTATTGCTACGGTCTATGGTTATGTACCTAGTAAGCGTCCTTCGAATATGATATATTTATTAACCTTTCCTTACGAACAGTTTATGATGTCACGGTGAAGTAATGCTTTATGTTGGGAGCATTCTTAATTAAACCATTAAGTTGTGTGACCACCGCCAGTAATGAAACTCGAGAGAGATATTTGTGTACAGCAGTGGGTCATAATTCTTACTGCAACACGTTAATATTTCATCAGACAGAGCAAACATCAAAATCTCATACCCGCTATCATAATACTTCATACATTTAATATATATTTATTCTTTATTATAGTCTCATCAATGTACATATACAATATAATAACATCAAATAAATATATACATTTATATACATTGCCAGAGTTATAAGCTACAGATATATGCTCAGTACGTAACTTTCGGAAATTTTATGACTTATATTGCAATCAAGGTGAAATATCCTGAATCATCTCAGCTGAATATTGCGATGTAGCTTAATTTGGTATCTGAGCCTGAGACATATACGCCAATTGGAGATCTTAAAATGTTGTTGTAATGAGTAAACTTGTAAAGAAGTACGATTATCAAGCTCCGTTGCTGTGAGTTCCTAGACATGTGATTGCTAAAGTTTCCGAAAATCATCTTAGCACAGGATTTATCTTATCCGTGTGAAAGAAAATATCAATATTTATCTTCCTGGAATTACATGTTTACAATCTCATTCTTAGAAAGTACACTTGATACATTTGTACTAGTATATCTCACACAATAATCGGCACACTATTAGAAATGATAGCATATATAACCGGGAAGACAACTTTCTCATATTGTAACTTAGTGTTTCGTGTATTAAAACATCCTGTCTTATTAGTTTACGACTATTAGCTGAATCAGTAACAGGCGAATAGGAAAACAAATTGAACATTTGACACCATACTGTGGTCACGTGAAATACTATATAGGTCACCCCTCGACGATTGTTGTACATCTATACCTTTACAGACGTACTTTGTACTGATTGAATGACGGTCATTATGTGTATTATTGAGCAATTCTGGAATTCTAGTTAGGCTATTGTGATCATGCCACTTGATGTATCTATTAAGCTTTATATGATTCTTTCCACAATTTATGAACTCAGAATGATGGCATTTGTCCTCTTCTTATCCCCCTTTGTTTACATGATAGAGCATTGTCCATGTTCATTTACATATATTATGATTCAGCATTCTGGGCAGCGAAGAATATAAGACTGTAAGAGAAAGGATAGTTGCACATGTATTTCCCTTTCATATGAAAAAGTATAAATCATTGATCTGGTAGTTTCCTGACAAAAATGAATGGTCCAATTACTGTGTCACGTACATTTAAAATATATTAAGATTCATTCTGAAATTGCTCCAAATAAAACAAATAAGTAGAAAGCCACGGTGTCCTAAGTGAAAATGATGACTTTTAAATGTGTAGTGTAAATTGTCCATATTTCATGTGTTACATGACTTTTCCCAGCGAGCTGTCATACAAACTAATGCTTGTCGTTGTGTGTTTTAACAGTAACATCTAATTGAAGCATCTATCTGATGTTATGTGCAGATTAAAGCCGTACTAGAACATCGATGTTAACAACTGATACAATGAAAATGTTAGTTTCTGATGAATTTATTCTGACAATAATGACTTTGTAGATTGCTGTATTTTTATTTGTCCTCGTATGACTAGTATTGGTTGTGTGAAGTTAGTTTGGTAAATATCTGATTTATTAAACAGAGCAACCTGCCAGGGAACTAGTTCAATCATTTGTCTTTGTTTTATTGTTTGCGTTCGTACCGTAAATGTGTCATAACCAACGTACAAATAATTCAATGGGGGTAACGTATTGAGACGAAAGTGGATATACCGACTTTTAAATTGCCGTTTTACGTCGATTCGGTAAGTAAATCTTGACTTTTCATTGCTTAGTAAGGCGTTTTAAATAAAAATAAGCTGACCAAAGTACCCGGCCAGGTTTCTAGTTTGTGACCCATGGTTGTTTTCCCTCCAAGCACCAATACTTAAACAGAACACTCGCGCAAAGTGCGGTTTTGGTTACAGATACCTTAATTATTTAATATTTTTATCTGCAATATTTCCTATTTCTCCCGATTTTCATGGTTTATGGATTGCTTATAGGCCTATATTTATTATTTATATGATTATAAGTATACATGTGCAAAAGAATTGCGATGCCATTATATATTGAGGCAAAACACACGAAAGATCCGGTATGATACCCCTGTTTAGTGCCGTTTCGGACAAACACCCCTGACACGTAAGAAATGTGGTATAATAAAAACAACATGCGACTTGATCATTAACTGAATATTACGCGCAAATCATAAAAAACGTACATTGTGAATACTAGATAAGTTTATATGCAAACACAGGAATATGTTTTCAAGCTATACACATATATCTAATTTCCATACACATTAAATCTGCCACTGTGTCAGTGGTGTTTGCCCCAAACGGCACTAAACAGGGGTATCATAGCGAATCTTTCGTGTGTTTTGCCTCAATATATTATGTCATCGCAATTTTTTTGCACATGCATACTTATAATCATATAAATAATGAAACTAGGCCCATAAACAATCCATAAACCATGAAAATCGGGAGAAATAGGAAATATTACAGATAAAAATATTCAATAATCAATGTATCTGTAACCAAAACTGCACCTTGCGCGAGTGTTCTGCTTAATTACAGGTGCTTGGAGGGAAAACAACCATGGATCACAAATTAGAAACCTGGCCGGGTACTTTGGTCAGCCTATTTTTATTTAAAACGCCTTATTAAGCAATGAAAAGTCAAGATTTTCTTACCAAATCGACGTAAAACAGCCATTAAAATAGTCGATGTATCCACTTCCGTGTCAATACGTTACCCCCATTGTAATGAGTAGTTGCTGTTATTCAATTTTACCAACTGTTCATTGGCTCAAATGGTAGAAACAAGTTGCTGACCATGTAGTTAATTTTGTTCGATACTGTATTCGATTGTATTTTGTATGATATAGCATTTCATAAGGGAATTGGCCAAAGTGTATTTGAAATTCTGTTTGGATCAATATAATAATTAATAAGTATTATAAAATGTTTCTTTTTTATGACGCAGCATTTTGTTCGTTGTCAATATTCATCATAGGATTGATGAAAGTTGAAATTAATTTGTCACTTTTTAAACTCACATATTTTTGTACATAGCAATTGAGAAATATGTTTATTGTGCTTAACTTATTCGGCCTGATGTTCTTAATCAAATTCAGTTCGTGTTTTACATAGCCTCGTAACCTGTTATGTTATGGCACATTAATTGAGTAAGAAACAGTTTTTTATGTTTAATGCAAAACCTGTCGGTGGAAATGTGATAAACTGTTAACATATTAGCCAATTTGACATTGAATTGTCAAAATAATAATACACATGAGTAACAGATAAGTCAAATTTTGTAAATTATTTCTTTCATTAGTTATCTTCTCTGTGCTTCAATTATGGCAAGTTATCAGTGCTTTTCAACTGTAGAGGCGACATTGATTTTCTATGGTGAATTACATTGTAACTGTCAGAAATGCAGATAATTCTTAAAAGTTGATGTTTTTCATTTCATTCCACCGCCTCAACCATACAACCTATTGGAGTATAACTTTGCCATATAAATTAATTACTGCCTACTCGTCCATATAAGATGATGGTTAATTATGTTTTATGTTTAAAAATAGGGTTATTTATACATGCATTTATCCGTATTTCATGTGTTTTCTGGTTCTGAGGGTTGTTGTTTAGTATCTCAAATAATTGAGCATGAGAATAGCAGAATCTGCATCAAATATTCATGTTTGTGTTGTATACACATTTCTTTTACACTTACTATTGACATAATATATTTTAAATTATCATTGTCTGAAACTTTGGCTATACGGTAAGTGACCAATTAGAAATTTTGTTCAGTGTATTGTATTGAATACAAATACGCAACTACCCTGATATTTCTATCACATCTTGTAAAGTAGTATGTTCATTGAACGGCGACACATTAAGCAATACGTGTATTTAGCTTCACATAAGGATTCACTCTTTTCATTACATTCTCTAGAACAGTCTCACGTGACTGAAATAATCTCAACAAATAATATTAGATTCCGATAATTATCTTAACACATCATGTGTTCCATCCTTGTGATAGTAAAGCTTTCAATATTTATCTTCATGGAATTAAATGTTTACAATCTCATTCTTAGAACGTACACTTGGTATATCCCGCATATAGAAGAATATAGGATACAAGGATAATGTTTGCCCTTTAGGTGTGACCGTAATTCGGTTATTGGAGACAATCAATACATAGCCTCCACGAAAACTATCAAATATATCACCCTTCTCACAAAGTAGTTTCATATTTATTAAGCCAACAAATCAGAACGTGTTTCCTTTAGAACAAGACGGCGGAAAATAAATCATTATTCGAGTGGATGCAAAATGACGATGCTCGGTTCTTCGTTTTAACTGTTGACAAATATAAACACCAGTCATACCAATGACCCGTACTGAATACATAGACTGGAAAAAGAATACACGTTGTTTCCTTCGAATGTACATAAATTTATGTGGTGCTACACTGATCATTGGAACTACTACATGTAGTAACTGATGCAGGGGTAGCTTCAAGTAGAATGTATTTTGCTATTCGCCGTCATCAAACACCTACACGTTGTTAACGTTATTTGGTGAAAACCATAAAGTATTGATAAATGTATTCTCCGCATAATTTTGTAGAAGTGTCATATACAATAAGCATTGTATAATTACCGTTTATAATACTAGTTTGATTATTGAGCTCCACATTCATGTTTTGTTGTAGGCGACCAACTGACTGTATGGTATTAGTGCGCATTAAATCAATCTTAATTGAGAACTTAATCCATTGTTTATAACAAATACACTTCCTGACTCTCGGTATTAATGACAATGTCGGCAGTAATTGTAACATTGAACCTGGTTAATTATCGGGTTAATGAGATCCCTTAGTTTTACTGACAAAAAGATTTCTCTGAGCTGAATAATTGATGAATTGCGTAATTTTTGTTTATCCCCACATGTATCAAACACAAATATTTTAGATTGTCATTGACACAATGCTGGCTTAACTTACACTTCTTCAGGTGCATTTTAGTCGATGTTAAAGGTACTGATATTCCCTTATACACAACTGTTTCGTGGATATACAAAATAGTTTTAGCATACGTAGCTACCCTGTCCTGACGACCTACATTATATGGTGCAATAAAAAAACTTGCTATTATTTTATTATTATCACCCATTTTCTAGACATAAAAAGTGTTTCTCTCGACATGTTCTACAATTTGCATATCTATAACAAATAGTTTGAACAATCCATGCTAAATGATCATTAACCTAGGACACTATTAATCTTCCAAAAATTATATGGAATTCCAAGTTCGAAACTCATTTTATATATTTGCATGCTCACAGGAAATACTTTTTTTCAAATTATAGTTATCTACATTACACACAAAACATAACAACATTTTCAATAAGTTACAATGTATTAATATCTTATAATTCCTCCGTATGGAATACATTTTGCTATAAAGCAAGATACATGGTACCGATCTTCCGAAGCATCTCAATCTGAGCTAAATCTCATAAGATATAGGCATGTGTCTTTTAGTTAATTCCCATTGGAGACTTGATTAAAAATTGGCATCACACAACCGAAAAAAATATTTCTGAATATTATCAGTGAATAATAACAGCAAACTATAAAGAGTTTTAACACTAGATTAATCTCAAATGCAGACTCTGAGTTTTGCAAAATTTCAATTTGAGATGAGATTTCTACTTAAGATGTTTCGGGAGATCGGGGCCTGATCTATTTCCTATAACCATGATTGAAAAAGTTCTTCAAACTAATGTAACATTTCCGTGATCAATAAAAACTCTTAAGTGGCTGTTGAAACGATTTCCCAGTTCATTTTAACCTATATTTAATAACAAATCATCGATGTAATATTATCAAGACGACTAGTATAGCGATGAATAGTCATTACTTACAGTCCGATGCATTTGTGCTGACAGAACATTATGTTCTGTTGGAAAGATAGTTATTGACAGAGCGAGGTAGACCATGATCTTGAAAGTTTACGTTGCCTCATTATCTTGACATTAGGCCAAACCAATATCTCCATTCTTAGATGCATGCGACGAAGAATGCTATTTGTCCATTATTGTCTTCGCAATATGCAATCTGTACAACGAAACTCTGATGGAGCAGGGAAGCGGTAGGTATATACGTATATGTACGTGTATACAAATTAATTGACAAAGAGTTGAGATGTTTGCTGTTCGAACAAGTTCCAAACTGAAGGAAGAGTGTGTGGGTAATGTAGACCCGTCATGATATCCTTGGCAACGAGTTAAACGAACGATCGTACTATTTTACTTTAAATTATCTGTCGAAGCTATTGATGCATTAACATTTAGATACCTATTTTGCATGGCTTCCAATATCCTTTCGAATTTGTAATATTATGAAATAATGAATGTTGATAGAGATTGTGGTAGCTCATTGTTCATATGATTAGTTATCACTTGACAGGCTGATACATGTATCGGAAATTATCATCATTCAGACTTCTGATTTAACATTTCACATTTAAATGCCCATATTGTCGGCTATGGAAACGTAATGACATTTGTCATCGACATTTAATTATATTTTAATCCCTTTGGTGAGATATATAGCCCACTTTTAATAAAGCTTTACAATAAATGAAATTACTATGTTTTGCTGGGAATATGTGATATTATTTTCCATCCCACTCCTACCTAGCCCATTATTTTAACTAGTTCAGGTCGTGGTTGTACCTCTTTGGGTCGCATGACGTTAGGTCACTCTCCTTGTGTTTTAAACTAGGTTACGCCCCGGGGTCGTTGCGCCTCATTTGGTCGCCGATCTGGCATATTATTCTGTGGGCATTGCTCAGGATGGTTGTGTCGTGGTGTTTCTGATTTCTGTGCTCGGCTGGTTGGGTTGAGTGCTTCCTTCCCTGTCAGTTTTTCTGCTACTTTTTTCTATAAATAACATTCGTGCAGAACAACAGGGTTTTGCATTAATACCGCCTTGATTACATTTGAATTGTTTTATTAGCAAAGGAGTTTGTGTTTTAATCACATGTCGAAATATACCATCTCGTTTATAATATGGCTCTATTATAACTTACAATAATTATCATTGCAAATCGTTCGGGTTTAGTTTTGATGACATAGAACTTAAACTGATTGGACCGTCAACGGTCGCACGAGCATGCAGTAAACTTGTAGGCATGCTAGATTATGAGCGAAGTTGTCTAAAATAAACATTGGTGATATTAAATGTACACGTACGTGTTGAAGTATAAACAGATAAATATGGTAAAAAACCATCATTGTTTATTAGAAGTAAGGGCATGTGGGAATTATCTTAATATTGCATTATTAATAAAGCCTTAATATTCTGTCTTTGTCAGGTACTAAATGTCTATTATAATATCAGATGATGTCACAATGTTCATAAAGACAAAATGATTTATATATTCTAGTATGTTTTTATGTATGTATAACTTCCAATGTACTTTTACGAAGTGTTTATGCAATTTACTTTATTCGTTTTTCAAGTTGTTTGTGACATATGCTGTATATGGTAGGATTTAATTAAGCACAAGTTCCGTGCACGCAATTGTTAATTGTCTGGTTGTTAACACTTGGTCATTCTATAGGAAAGATAGTTGATTTGGCCAGTAATCGTAGAAATTATATGCAATAAAGTGCTTTTACAGCGGAAATGAACCTATCAGCATCGGATGAGCTAGAATACAATTAGTGTCACTAAGAAATGTGTCAAGCCTGCACCGAAGTCCATCATCTTCAAACAATTCAAATGTGCCTGCCAGTACACAACATAAACAAGTTATTTCTGAAATTAACGACTATAAATCTCTTAATTGCTTCAAGCTCGTTCGATATTTTAGAGTAAACGCATTGAATTAACTAACTAGACATTTCATTTACTTCTCTGAACCAAATTATACATTTAAGTTGAATATTTAATGTCTTGCCAACAAACCGCGAACACAGAGGTAAGACAAAACATATCAAACAAATCCTATCTTCCACATTCACAATACCACCTTGCATACTCGTATATCATCTATACTGGTGCGGATTGGGGTGCCTGTGTACATTGAGTACATGATGCCGTGTGTCTGTTAATGGAACTAGATTATCGACACTCTGTATCATGAGAACGTTTGTTTATTCTTTGAACGTGTATAACAATAACCACGAACAAACCATAAGTTGTTAAAATGGCGACGTAACACACAATTGACATTAAGTTGTAAAAGGGGACATGCCATAAATGTTTGTCATTCTTACATTTCGTATATAATGGTATTTATACCAGCAAAAGTCTCATTTGATGACGCCAGTCTGAAAAACAAATTCTAAATACATCTCGTATATATATAACCTGCTTGAACAATGCTATAATGTTAGGTTAAAGCCATATTCGTATATATCGGTAGACGCAAAATAAAACAGAAAAAGCTAAACTTATTCTGCATTATCGTCTAAAGCCACATATAGATGTCACTGGTGGAAATGTGCCATAGTTACAACACATAAACCTGATCGGGTCGTCTGTAAAATATCCCTGATGTAACATAACATTATAACTTCACATATAATGTTGGTCTACAAATGCTTCTGACGTCATCTGTAAACTGTATTCGTACTATGATATATTTGTCTCTGTTGGAAAAACACACTTAGATCTATAATGTTATTGGTACAGTTTATTAACCTTTCCTTACGAACCGTTTATGATGTCTCGGTTAAGTAATGATTTATGTTTGGGGCATTCGTAATTAAACCATTATGTTGTCTGACCACCGCCAGTAATGTGAATCGAGAGAGATATTTGTTTACAGCAGTGGGTCATTATTCTTACTGCAACACGTTAACATTTTCATCAGACAAAGCAACCATCAAAATCTCATACCCGCTATCATACTACTTCATACATTTAATATATATTTATTCTTTGTCATAGTCTCATCAATGTACATATACAATATAATAACATCAAATAAATCTATGCATTTATATACATTGCGACTTTATACAAAGTTATAAGATACAGATGTATGCTCTGTACGTAACTTTTATATTATTTTTTTCAATCAAGATGAGATATCCTGAATCATCTCAGCTGAATAATGCGATGTAGCTTACCTTGGTATCTGAGTCTGAGACATAAACGCCAATTGGAGATCTTAAAATGTTGTTGTAATGAGTTAACTTGTAAAGTAGTACGATTATCAAGCTCCGTAGCTGTGAGTTCATAGACATGTGATTACTGAGGTAATAAACGTATCTAACGTGATAAAAGGATTCATTCTTGTCATTGCATTCACTAGAACATTCTCACATGACAGAAATAATCTCGGCAATAGTATTTGTTTCCGAAAATCATATTAACACAGCATTTATCTTATCCGTGTGAAAGAAAAGATATCAATATTAATCTTCTTGGAATTACTTTTTTACAATCTCATTCTTAGAAAGTACACTTGGTACATATATACTAGTATATCCCGCACAATAATCGGCATACTATTAGAAATGATACAGATAGTGACATATATTACCGGGAAGAAAACTTTCTCATATTGTAACTTAGTGTTTCGTGTATTAAAACGTCCGGTCTTATTAGTTTACGACTATTCACCGAATAAGTAACAGACGAATAGGAAAACAAATTGAACATTTGACACCATACTGTGGTTACGTGAAATACTATATAGGTCACCCCTCGACGATTGTTGTACATCTATACCTTTACAGACGTACTTTGGACTGATTGAATGACGGTCATTATGTGTATTATTGAGCAATTCTGGAATTCTAGTTAGGTTATTGTGATCATGCCACTTGATGTATCTATTAAGCTTTATATGATTCTTTCCACAATTTATGAACTCAGAATGATGGCATTTGTCCTCTTCTTATCCCCCTTTTTTACATGATAGAGCATTGTCCATGTTCATTTACATATATTATGATTCAGCATTCTGGGCAGCGAAGAATATAAGACTGTAACAGAAAGGATAGTTGCACATGTATTTCCCTTTTATATGAAAAAGTATAAATCATTGATCTGGTAGTTTCCTGACAAAAATAAATGGTCCAATTACTGTGTCACGTAAATTTAAAATATATTAAGATTCATTTTAAAATTGCTCCAAATAAAACAAATAAGTAGAAAGCCACGGTGTCCTATGTGAAAATGATGACTTTTAGATGTGTAGTGTAAAGTGTCCATATTTCATGTATTACTTGACTTTTCCCAGCGAGCTTCCGGTTCTGACGAGACTCCCGCGACTTTTTCTAGTATCTATTGTCATACAAACTAATGCTTGTCGTTGTGTTCAGTTACGTTTAATTGAAGCATCTATCTGATGTTATGTGCAGATTAAAGTGGTACTAAAACATCGATGCAATCAATTGAGACGATGGGAATGTTAGTCTCTGACGAATTTGTTCTGACAATAATAACTTTGTAGATTGTCGTATTTTTATTTGTTCTTTTATGACTAGTATTGGTTTTGTGAAGTTAGTTTGATAAATATTTGATTTATTAAACAGAGCGCCCTGCCAGGAAGCTAGTTTCATCATTTCGATGGCTTAGAATTAGAAGGTCGTTAGTGCCACTTACGACCTTTAAGATTCATACATATTTAGCCCATTTTCATAAAAATCTGAACTTGTCATGTTGACCAAAATGAAGTTGTAAAAGTTTGTTTTACCATAAGTAAAGAGTAAATGTCCGATAGTTTTTCCGTGTTTTCTCAAAATATCGATTTGGTAGTTACGACCTTCTAATTCTAAGCCATCGAATTGTCTTCGTTTTATTGTATGCGTTCGTTTCGTAAATGTGTAATAACCAACGTACAAATCATTCCCAACCATACTTTAGTTGCTGTTATTTGATTGTACCAACTCTTCATTGGCTCATATGGTACAAAAATGTAGGAACAAGTTGCTAAACATGTAGTTAATTTTGTTTGATACCGAATCAGATAGTATTTAGTATGACATAGCTCTTCATAAGGGAATTGGTCAAAGTGTATTTGAATTTCTGTTTGGATCAATATAATAATTAATGAGTATTATACAATGTTTCATTTTTTATGACGCGAAATTTTGTTCGTTGTCAATATCTATTATGGGTTAGATGAACGTTTAAATCAATTTGTCACTTTTCAAACTCACATATTTTTGTACATAACAATTGAGAAATTTTGTTTAGTGTACTTAACTCATTTGGCCTTATGTTCTTAATTTACATAGCCTCGTTACCTGTTCTGAGTTATGGCCCATTGTGTACGAAACAGTTTTTTATGCTTAATGGAAAACCAGACAGTGGAATGTGATAAACTGTAAACATATAAGCCAATTTGTGATCGCCCAAACAGAAAAACAACCAGTATTGCTAAAATAATTGGGCGTTAAAAAGATATACGGCTTTGAAGTTGAAAATTCTGAAATTACCACCCTTTTTATTTGAAAAAGAACAACATTAAATCCTCAAAATAATGACAAGTCAAATTTTGTACATTCTCTCTTTCATTAATTATCTTCTTTATGGCAAGTTATCAGTGCTTTTCAACTGTAGAGGCGACATTGATTTTCTATGGCGAATTACATTGTAACTGTCAGAAATCCAGATAAATCTTAAAAGTTGATGTTTTTCATTTCATTCCACAACATCAACCATACAACCTATTTGAGTATGACTTTGCCATATAAATTAATGAAGATTAATTCACCTATGCATTAATCTAATTTATTACGGCGGAATTTCACGGGATCTCCGGGTATTATATACACATGGTGCGTTTATCGCTACCCGGCGACGCTATCGTTTCCATGGTAATTCTCGCGAGAATACGATATTCACTGAGCGTGAACTCACATGATTGCCACGTCGGCTCACTTGCTTGTTCGGCAGCAAACGACGAACTTTAAAGAAAATTAATTAAAACTTTGGCTATCTAGCAATACTTTATGATGCCGGGTCGAGGACAAGGTGCAAAGAGAAGGCGCGGTGCAGAAGCAACGGGGCCGAGGACTAGGGCCAGTGCTAAGCGAGCTAGACCGGCGTTGGATGACGGGACGGAGCCAACGAGAGACGTATGGTTTATCGGGGATTCAATTCCATATTGGGCTGGGGTGCGAGCCACCGAAAGAGGAATGCCGAATTTGAAGTTGCCGGACAACCTTACCATGGCTTGGTGGTGTAAGCGGGGTATGAGTTTGGACGATTTAATTAGCTCCTTGCAAATTCCCGTCCTGTTTAGGAGTTGTCCTTAAGTTATTTTGTTCCATCTAGGTGGCAATGATCTTACAAAACATTCCTTAAAATGTATTTTTAAGATAATAATAGAGGCTGTTACTTATGTTCATCAAGCATTTCCAGAAGTAAAAATAATATGGGTTGACATTCTCCCCAGAGTTACCTGGGGAGAACACGCCTGTAGTTTGAAAGCCATAGAGAAAAAGCGTAAACGGGTGAACCAGATGGGCCGAAAACAATCCAACGGGCATATTACGGTCGACATCGACGTTCTTACACTCGGTTTCTTCCGTGATGACGGTATACACTTGTCCGACGTTGGTTTGGAATTCTATAATGACGCCATTCGCGAAGGCATTTTAAGTTATATATTATAAGAATTTTGGGGAAATAAAAAATAGATAAATAAGAAATAGGGATATCGAAGCTTAATTATATATTTTTCATTTTGTGGCGTAAAATTCTGTAGTGGGGATGCAACCGAGGGCATATCTATTATTTTTATTAAAAATGAATCAATACAAAACATATATTTTGCATTTCCATGGGTTTTCTCTCGGTTTCGACAGCTGTTACCAGTCGAGACTGAGGTTCCTGTGGTTACAAAATTCAGTCACTTGACTGTAGTTTTTTTTATAAGCGTTTAAGAACTGTCCGAGCGTTGACTCAACTAGAAAAATGGCATCTCTTAAAAGGTCTCATCTGTTTAGATAAGTCACATTTGGTTAAAATACATACTTACTGTAGACATGGTTCTTTATATGGTGCCTGGAGCGTACCTGGTTTTATTACGGGGTACCTGGAGCGTACGTCCCGGTATTTTATGGGTACTCGGAGTGTACTCGGTATTTAATGAGTACCTGTAGCGTACTCGGTCTCTTTTATGGGTACTCGGAGTGTACTCGGTATTTTATGAGTACCTGTAGCGTACTCGGTCTTTTTTATGGGTACTCGGAGTGTACTCGGTATTTTTATGAGTACCTGTAGCGTACTCGGTCTCTTTTATGGGTACTCGGAGTGTACTCGGTATTTTATGAGTACAGGTAGCGTACTCGGTCTCTTTTTTATGGGTACTCGGAGTGTACTCGGTATTTTTTATGAGTACCTGGAGCGTACTCGGTTTCTATGTGTAATCGGAGTGTACTCGGTTTCTTGTTACAGTAAATTAATGTTAAAGTTTGATAATAAATCTTATATGCCCTCGGTTGCTACCTTGCGTAAGGCGTTTTCACCTCTAACAGCGTTACCTGTTAGAGTACAAGTCAACATGGCCATTCTTCGCCACTTTAATTTAATTCATAATCGCAATAAGGCAAGTATATATATTTTACATGTATTATAAACAATATTCGCTAGTCATTTTGTATATAAAGATAATTATAAAATTAAATTGTTAGTACTGCTGCCAGTTGTTGTTTTGAAATTTTATCTTGGAATAATTACTTCCACTCGTCCAAAAGAGATGATGGTTCATTATGTTTTATGTTTAAAATAGTGTTATTTATACATGAATTTATCCGTATTTCATGTGTTTTCTGGTTCTGAGGGTTGTTGTTTAGTATCTCAAATAGTTGAGCGTGAGAAAAGCAGAATCTGTATCAAATATTCATGTTTGTGTTGTTTACACATTTCTGTTACACTTACTATTGGCATAATATATTTCGAATAATCATTGACCGAAATTTTAGCAATAAGTTAAATGACCAATTAGATAATTTGTTCAGTGTATTGTATTGAATACAAATACGCAACTATCCTGATATTTTCTACCACATCTTGTAAAGTAGTATGTTCATTGAACGGCGATAGATAAAGAAATATATGTATTAAGCTTCATAAACGGATGAACTGTTTTCATTACTTTCACTAGAACAGTATCATTTGACAGAAATAATCTCAGCAAATAACTTTAGTTTCCGATAATTATCTTAAAACATCATGTGTTCCGTCCTTGTGAAAGTAAAGCTTTCAATATTTATCTTCCTGGAATTAAATGTTTACAATCCCATTCTTAGAACGTATACTTGGTATATACCGCTCATAGAAGAATATAGGATACCAGGATAATGTTTGCCCTTTAGGTGATGACCGTAATTCGGTTATTGGAGACAATCAATACATAGCTTCCTCGAAAATCTAATCCATCACCCCTCTTACAGAGAAGTGTCATATCTATTAAGCCAACAGATCAGAACATGTTACCTTTAGAACAAGAACGTGGGAAACAATCATTATTAGAGTGGATGCAAAATCACGATGCTCGGTTCTTCGTTTCAACTGTTAACAAATATAAAAACCAGTCATACGAATGACCTGTACTGATGATATAGACAGGCAAAAGAAGAAACATTGTTACCTTCAAATGTACTTAAATTTATGTGGTGCTAAACTGATCATTTGAACTACTACATGTATTAACTGATGCTTCCAAGGGTAGCTTCAAGTAGAATGTATTTTGTAATTCGCGGTCATTAAACACCTACACGTTGTCAACATTATTTGGTGAAACCCATAAAGTATTGATAATTTATTTTCCTGCATACTTTCGTAGAAGTGTCATATGCAATATGCATCGCATAATTACCATTTATTATACTAGTCTGATTATTGAGCTCCACATTAATGTTTTGTTGTAGGCGACCAACTGACTGTATGGTCTTGGTGCGCATTTAAAACCCCCTTATCAAATCTAAATCTTAATTACGAACTTAATCCATCGTTTATACCAAATACACTTCCTGACTCTCGGTATTAATGACAATGTCGGCAGTAATTGTAACATTGAACCTGGTTAATTATCGGGTTAATGAGATCCCTTAGTTTTACTGACAAAAAGATTTCTCTGAACTGAGTAATTGCTGAATAGCGTAATTTTTGTTTATCCCCACATGTATCAAACACAAATATTTTAGATTGCCATTGACAAAATGCTGGCTTAACTGACGCTTCTTCAAGTGCATTATAATCGATGTTAAATGTACTGGTATTCCCTTATGCACAATTGTTTCGTGGATGTACAAAATAGTTTTAGCATACGTAGCTACCCTGTCCTGAAGACCCATATTATATCGTGCAATAAAGAACTTGCTATTATTTTATTATTGTCACCAATTTTCATGACCTAAAAACGATGTTTCTCTCGACATGTTCTACAATATGCATATTCATGACAAATAGTTTGCATAATCCATGCTAAATGATCATTAACCTATGACACTATCAGTCTTCCAAATTATTACATGGAATTCCACGTTCAAACTCATTTTATCTATTTGCATGCTCACAGGAAATACTTTTTTCAAATAATAGTTATCTACATTACACACAAAACATAACAACATTTTCAATAAATTACAATGTATTTAGATTGTATAATTCCTCCGTAGGAACATAATGTTCTGTTGGAAAGATTGTTATTGACAGAGCGAGGTAGACCATGATCTTGAAATACATTTTGCTATAAAGCAAGATACATGGCATCGATCTCCTGAAGCATCTCAATCTGAGCTTAATCTCATAAGATATCGGCATGTGTCTTTTAGTTAATTCCCATTGGAGACTTGATTAAAAATTGGCATCACACAACCGAAAAAAATATTTTTGAATATTATTCAGTAAATAATAACAAACTATTAAGAGTTTGAACACTAGATTAATCTCAAATGCAGATTCTGAATTTTGCAAAATATCAATTTGAGATGAGATTTCTACTTGAGACGTTTCGGGAGATCGGGGCCTGATCCATTTTCTGTAACCATGATTGGAAAAGTTCTTCGAACTATTGTAACAATCCATTTATTTAAATTGAAACATATCCGTGATCAATAAAAACTCTAATAATTTCCCTACAGCAATAATTTAATACATTTATAAAATTAATCTACATCTTTAGAAGTACTCATGGCTTTTTCGACGTTATTCATTTGGATCTCATCCACCCTGAGCTAAATGAATTTATATTGCGTATTAAATATATACTTCCTGAATTCCTTGATATAAATTTGTGCCCGAAAAGGTCTAGCTATAGAAGTGATCAATTACTTAGAACATGTCACTCTTACAACATATTGTTCCATAATGAGCGTATTAAAAACTTACAACTTTCCGCCATGTTTTGATAGGAACCCTTCATAAATATCGGACATTCTAACAGGTGAATATTCTAGAAAAAGCACAAACCTCAAGTTAGTAATGTCGGAGTTTAAGAAATGTCCCGTGCGACGTTTGTATAAAGATGATACAAGTGTTTCGGATTATGCAATTAAATGCAAACAAAATTTAGGAGATATATTAAGTCACGATTGCGATTATCTGCCATATCTAGTCGTCTTATATTCATCTACCAAAGTAGCTGTTGAAACGATATCCCAGTTCATTTTGACCTATTTTTAATAGACAAAACGTGGATGTTATATTATCAAGACGACTAGTATAGCGGTGAATAGTCATTAATTACAGTCCGATGCATTTGTGCTGAAGGAACATTATGTTCTGTTGGAAAGATTGTTATTGACAGAGCGAGGTAGACCATGATCTTGAAAGTTTACGTTGCCTCATTATTTTGACATTAGGCCATCGAATATCTCCATTCTTAGATGCATGCCATGAAGAATGCTAGGTCTAAAATTGGTTTGTCCATTATCGTCTTCGCAATATGCAATCTGTACAACGAAACTCTGATGGAGCAGGGAACCGATAGGTATATACGTATATGTATGTGTGTACAAGTTAGTAGACAAATAGTTGAGATATTTGCTTTTCGAAAAAGTTCCAAACTGAAGGAAGATTGTGTGGGCAATGTAGAACAGTTATGATATCCAGGGCAACGAGTTAAACGAACGATCGTGCTATATTTCTGTATTAATACAAAATGTTATCTGTCGATGCGGGTAATTAACAGAAACGCTATTGATGCATTAACCTTTAGATACATAGTTTGCATGATTTCCGATATCGTTTCTAGTTTGTAATATTATGCAATTATGAATTTTTGATAGAGATCGTGGTAGCTCATTGTCCATATGATTAGTTATCAATTGACAGGCTGATATCGGAAAGTATCATCATTCAGACTTCTGATTTGAAATTTCACAATTAAATGCCCATATTGTCGGCTATGAAAACCTGATGACATTTGTCATCGACATTTAATTACATTCTTAATCCTTATGGTCATGATATTGTGGAGAGATATATAACCCACTTTTAATTAAACTTTGGAATAAATGAAATCGCAATGTTTTGCTATATAATTATAACTTTCGTGCACAACAACATGGTTTTGCATTAATACCGCTTTGATCACATTTAAAAGGGGTTTATAATATGGCTCTATTATTACTTACAAAATAATTATCATTGCCAATCGTTCAGTGTTCGTTTTGATGACATAGAACCAAACACAATTGGACTGTCAACGGTCGGACGAGCCTGCATTCAACTTATAGACATGCCCGCAATTGTTAAATGTCTGGTTGTCAACACTTGGTCATTCTATAGATATTGTTGATTTGACCAGTTATCATGGAATTTATTATATGCAATAAAGAGCTTTTAAAACGGAAATGGAGTTATCAGCATCGGATGAGCTAGAATACAATTAGTGTCACTAAAGATTGTGTCAAGCCTGCGCCGAAGTCCATCCTTTTCAAACAATTCAAATGCGTCCGCCAGCACACAACATAAAAAAACTATCTCTGGAATTAACGTCTATAAATCTCCTAATAACCCCAAGCTCGTTTGATATTGTAGAGTAAACGCATTGCATTAACTAACTGGACATTTCATTTCTTCTCTGAACCAAATCATATGTAAGTGTATTATTTAATGTATTGTCAACATACCGTGAACACAGAGGTAAGACAAAAACAGATTAAACAAACCCATTGTTCCACATTCACAATATCACCGTGTATATATCAGCTATATTGGTGTGTTTGGTTTCACATTGTGCATGTGTGCATTAAGTGCATGAAGCCGTGTGTTTGGTAATGCAAACTATATTATCCACACTCTGTATCGTGAGAACGTTTGTTTTATTCTTAGAGCGTGTATAAACATAACCACGAACAAACCATAAATTGTTAAAATGGCTACGTAACAAACAATTGACATTTAGTTGTAAAAGGGGACATGCCATAAATGTTTGTCATTCTTACATTTCGTATACAATGGTATTTATACCAGCAAAAGTCTCATTTGATGACGCCAGTCTGAAAAACAAATTCTAAATACATCTCGTATATATATAACCTGCTTGAACAATGCTATAATGTTAGGTTAAAGCCATATTCGAATATATCGGTAGACGTAAATTAAAAGCAGAAATAGCAAAACTAATTCTGCATTATCATCTCAAGCCAAATATAGATGTCACTGGTGGAAATGTGCCATAAAAACGTCACGCAAAACTGACCGGGTCGTCTGTAAAAATATCCCGGATGTAACATAATATTATAACTTCACATATAATGGTGGTCTAAATGCTTCTGACGTCATCTGTAAACTGTATTCGTACTATGATATATTTGTCTCTGTTGGAAAAACACACTTAGATCTATAATGCTATTGGTACAGTCAGTGTTTATGTACCTAGTGAGCTTCCTTCGAATGCAATTATATTCATTCACCTTTCCTTACGAGCCGTTTATGATGTCTCGGTGAAGTAACGCATTATGTTGGGGGCATTCTGAATTAAACCATTACGTTGTCTCACCACCGCATGTAATAAAAATCGCGAGAGATATTTGTGTACACCAGTTGTTCATAATTCTTACTGCAACACGGTAACATTTTCATCAGACAGAGCAACCATCAAAATCGAATACCCGCTATCATAATACTTCATACATTTAATATACTAGTAAATGTATTCTTTATTATAGTCTAATCAATGTACATATACAATATAATATCATCAAATAAATCTATACATTTATATATATACGAGGGGTGATCAATATATTCGAGGACTTTTCATCTAGCAGTTTCATATTGGCAACAAAGCTCAAAGCCATTTAACATAATTCAGAATAAGATGTCTCCGACCGAATGCATTAATAAAATAACTCGATTAATACAAGGGGCGTGTGACGTTTGACGTCGCGCGACGTCATTCCAAGCGTCACCGTCGGGGCAGCACATAGCTCCTTTCTGCACTGATACCAAGTCCCGTGTATGAGATCGGCTTTCTATAACTAATGAAATAAGTAGTTAATGGCCAATTCTGGAATGTGAGGTGGAATAAAAAGAATATCAATGCGTTATTGGTAACAAAACTCGGAAAAGGGCGGTTGGCTTTATACAATTAGACTTTTTCAATTAAGAACGAAGCACGACCTATCAGGTTTAGGGCGCAATATCGAAATAACCGTTTTTATTTGGAGTAAACTATCAAATGTTTTGAAGCCTATACTAGTCTTCTTTTTAACCAGTTACATTTGGTTGAAATCGGTGCGTCCTTTTTCGCAGAATTTAACGGAAAATGTCTGTAACGCGGTGTTATTTTTACTGTTTATCCTCATTCTATCGACTCAACCGTTTGACAGAGACCCTACAATCACATAAATAACGGAATCATATGAAAATGGCCAATTGAGAGCGTACAGAATCCGTTAACAATTTAGTCATGTCATTTTGAAGATATCGCGTGGATTTTACAAGTTTCGCGTTAATTTTCATAGCATTACGTTTCTCAAAAATAACGTTACGCCCAAGATGTTCGACGGTGCGTGCTTCACCATGGTTACTAAAAGTGACGTCATCAAGTAAACAATGACGTTATCATAAATTAAATTAGAAAAATCGTGAGATAATTGATTGATCTACATTATCTTATAATTTCATTACTCTAGTTCGTGAACTTAAAAATTGAGAAGGAAAGTCCTCGAATATATTGATCACCCCTCGTATATATATATACATTTATGTACATTGCCACTATATACAGAGTTATAAGTTACAGATATATGCTCTGTACGTAACTTTCGGAATATGATGACTTATATTACAATCAAGATAAACTACCCTGAATCATCTCAGCTGAATATTGCGATGAAGCCTTATTTGATATCTGAGTGTGAGACATACACGCCAATTGGAGATCTTAAAATGTTGTTGTAATGAGTTAACCAGTAAAGTAGTACGATTATCAAGCTCCGTTGCTGTGAGTTCCTAGACATGTGATTGCTAAAGTAATAAACGTATTTAGCTTGATAAAAGGATTCATTCTTGTCTTTGCATTCAATAGAACATTCTCACATGACAGAAATAATCTCGGCAATCGTATTTGTTTCCGAAAATCATCTTAGCACAGGATTTATCTTATCCGTGTGAAAGAAAATATCAATATTTATCTTCCTGGAATTATATTTTTACAATCTCATTCTTAGGAAGTACACTTGATACATTTGTACTAGTATATCTAGCAAAACAATCGGGTCACTATTAGAAATGATACAGATAATAACATATATTACCGGGAAGACAACTTTCTCATATTGTAACTTAGTGTTTCGTGTATTAAAACATCCTGTCTTATTAGTTTACCAATATTAGCTGAATAAGAAACAGACGAATAGGAAAACAAATTGAACATTTGACACCATACTGTGGTGAGGTGAACTCTGTCCTGTATGACAACTTGTATACTGATCAGTGCTATCACAACAGTATCATGGAATTAGAATCTATCATCTGCATTACGTATTCTAAGACTGTCTTACCCTTAACACGTCTAAGATCGTATTATTCCTGAAGAGAACGTGACTTTGGAACTAATTGATATGAGAGTTCCGTGATTTTGTTCCGACGCACCATTTTTAGATATAATCTATGTAAATGCTATTTTGTAAAGTACCCACCAAAAGCAGTGGTTTAGCAACCGCATTCAGAAAGGTTCTAATATTGCACATTGTAGAAATGATCCAGTCCATCACCCTGCTCACAAATTTGTGTCATATTTATTAAGCCAACACATCAGAACGACGTTGAGAACCACAACGTAGAAAACAATAATAATTTAGAGTGGATGCAAAATGACGATGGCCTTTCCTCGTATTAACTGGTGAAGATAATTATAAACACATACGCATGCCCCGTAATGATTACATTGACACACAACCTGTACTTACATGATGGAGGTGATACACTGCTCTCAGGAACTATATGTAGTAACCGATGCTGGTACGGCTTCTAGTGGAATGTATTTTGTTATTTGTGGTCATGATCCGCATACTTGTTATCAACGTTATATGCTTTAATCTATAATATACTTAGGAAATAGATCTTAGTTTTCCGTGATATACCGGCCAATATATCACGGTTTGGAGTTCATATACGTAGGAATTAGTCACGAAGGCCGTAGGCTCATTTCTTTTAAACAGATGCATAAATAGAGCTCATTCCAAACTATGTATTTCATATAAACTAAAATGAATCGATAAATGCAATTGCTGTTGCAATAATACGGATATACTAGTAATTAAATAAATTAAGAACGAATTCAACGCAAATAAAAGTTCGCACAACGTCACGTTTACGTTGACGCCAAAAGAACGTCATACAATCTATGACGTCATGTGATAAACAAGACGTAAATTCCATTCCTACAAAAGCGTAATTAATAGGTCGGAGGTAATTCAACAGGCAAAAAGTAGTATGGCAAAAACTGTGATATACCGGAAATTTAACCACGGTAAAGTCCTATACGTTTACACGGAGCTAAAAATAGACAGTGTTAGAATGAAAAATATTTACCGCATGCTTTCCTAGTATTGTCATAAACAATAAGCGTATCATAATTACAAATTCATCCGTTTGAATAAAACTTGTATCCTTATTGGGCTAATCGAATAGAGACACATTTTATGTTGTATTTTAAGCGACACATTGTCAAGTATAATCCATAACATACTAAATAATGTTTACTCATACTTTCCTAGATTTGTCATAAGAAATACGCATAATCATAATTACCAGTTATTCAGTTTAAATACAATCTGGTATGATTATTGAGCTTATTCATCTCCACATTCATGTTTTGTTTTAGTCGACATATTGCCTGTAGTATCGTGGTGCGTTTTAAAACCCTCTTTGTCAAATCTCAATCTTAATTTGAAACCTAATCCACTTTTACCCAATACACTTCCTGGCTCTGAATGGATGACAATGTCATCTGTAATTGTAACACTGAACCTTATTAATTATCGAGTTCCCTTAGTTTTACAAACTCCATCTGACGAAAAATTTCTTTCCGAGCTGAGAAATTAATTTGACTTCATTTTTGTTAATCCCCACTGTATCAAAAACAAATATTTCATTGATACGATGCTGGCTTAAATGACAAATTTTATTCAAGTGCAGTGTTGTCGATTTTGAGTGCACTAGTATTTCCTGAGAATAAATGCTTCGCGGAGGTACTAAAATAGTTTCAGCATACGTGACTACCCTGTCCTGGCGACCCATATTATATCGTATAATTAAGCACTTATTATTGTTATACTATTATCACCCATTTATTCACACGATATTTCTCTCGACATGTTCAGCATTTGACCTGCATACGACAGGTAGTTTTGACATTCCATGCTATTAGGTCATTTATAAAGGCATTGATCCCCGCGATTGGTTAAAGACATTTAGAATAGTCATAATCTCCATCACATAGACATTACTATATCTGGTGTGTAAAACCGCGGACATCGTGAAGTTAAAACATGATCAATCGTGCAAAGACCTTTTAAAGAACGATTCTCATTTAACGACTTATGGTAAGCACACTTATATTATCAACAATATTGAACATGTTAACGCCTATGACACTAGTAGTTCCAGGACTGGTCAAGTCGAGTGTGTGATAGTTTCTCTGTATAACTCTACTACTTTTTGTGAGAACCAAACACTTAATAATTATATGGAAGTCCAAATTCGAAACTCATTTTATGTATTTGAATGCTCACAGGAAATACTTTTTCAATTGACAATAATCTACATTAGAAACAAAAAATGTCAATATGTTCGGTGAATTTCAATGTATTTACACTTCCTCCGAATGGAATACATTTTGCTATAAAACAAGATATCTTATCTATTTCCAGTAACCGTGATTATTCCACAATTTCAAACTAATGTAACAATCCAGTTATTTAAATTGAAACCTTTCTTCAATCAATAAACCACTGGATTCTTTCCTTATAGCAATAACTTAATTCATTTAAAAAATGCATCTTTGAAAACAAATTATGACTTCTTCGACCTACTCCATTTGTCTATCGACCACCTTGGGCTAAAGTAATATGTTAACATTAAAATTATATACTTCACGAACTCCATTAACATGAATTAACCTCGAAATAGTCTCGCTAAAGAAGTGAACAGTGACTTAGGACATATCACTCATGCATTCCAAGGTAGTCGTCATCGTAATGTAAAAATATTGATAGGACTTTAACAAAAATGTCAATTTGTGCAACAGTTCATATTGGGTATGCCAATATCGTGTTCTATCCGGGATTGGTTAAAGCGCAATGCTAGTCCATATTAAACTAAGGCGTGAACTGTATGCACTTTTGTGCACCACGAATCTCAATTTATTTTTATACCAGGCATCTCTCAGGGGAAAATTAAATGAATGAAAGTTGCATAACGCTTGATTTTAACCAACACCGATTAGGATTTGGTTTTTTTAAATTACATATTTAGAAGAATAACAGTTTTATTGTTTCTTTGTCAGTTCGATAACTATATTCCTGATTGGTGTTTGATATACTTTTCAATGGGACAGTACTGTATTAATCAATAGGAATCTGAATACATGTACAAATTCATAAATGAACGCAATTGATGTACATTGTATGCATAAATTTAATGGTAGTGGGTGTAAGACCCTATCGTAAGTTATTGGTTCTGGTTGGTATCACGCACGCGATATACGCTGTTAGTTTCCATATTACACGCACTAGCGTACAATGTTATCCAGTACATATTTGTGCATTAAAACACAATTTTATCGATCGATACGGGTAATTAACAAAACAACAATTGATGCATTAACTTTTAAATATATAGTTTGCATGGTTCCCAGTATCGTTTCGAATTTATAATATTATGTAATTATGAATTACTAATAGAGATCGTGGTAGCTCATTGTTCATGAGATAAGTTAATTTGACACGTTCATATCGGAAATTATTATCGTTCAGTAACTTGATTTGAAAGTTCACATTCAAATGCCCACATTGTCAGCTGTGGAACGCAATGGCATTTGTCATCGACATTTCATTACATTCTTAATCACTTTAGATGCTATATCGTGACGAAATATATAGCCCACGTTTAATTTTAAAAGCTTTTGAATAAATGAAGTAAAAATACCTTTTGCAATATGTAACAGAACAACGGGGTTTTGCATTAATACCGCAAGGATCAAATTTAAATTGTTATATTGGATAGGGAGTTTGTGGTTTGATCTCATGACAAAACATACCATTTCGTTTATAATCTGGCTCTATTTTTACACACAAAACAATAATCATTGCAAGTAGTTCTGTTCACGTTTTGAATAAGATAGAACTAGAAACAAAGAGACCGTCAACGGTCTAACGAACCAGTCAGGTGTCAGCGTATCGACAAGACATATTATGAGCGAAGTTGCCAGTAATAAACATAGGCGATGTGATATGATAGGGTACCCTGTGCAGAGTATACATTACACTATAATCTAAAACCACCATTGTTTATGAGACGTATGGACATGTGCGAATCATCTAAAACATTGCATTATTACATAAAACATTTATACTCTGTGTTTCGTAGGCAATAAATGTCTATTGTATATCAGATGATGCTACAATGCTCATAAAGACAACATGAAATTTAATGCTTTCCCTGTCTGATTTCCTCATACCTTTTTTGTATATTCTAGTATATTGTATGTATAACTTCCAGTGCGCTTTTACGGAGTGTTTATGAAGGCATATTACTTTATTTAAGTTCCATGCATAGGGTGTGATTTGTAATACATGTACGTAAGTGCGTTCTGTACAAGTAATTGTGTTATTCTGGATTGTAAACACTTGTTCAAAGATATAGGAATGAATTAAGTTATTGTTTATTTATTTATTTATTTTTTATGTCTCGTCCACACATACAATTATAAAAACATTATCATATAAAACAATGTGGTCATACTGACTAAAACTAAAACAGACCGACGACAATGTATACTATACAACTATTTTACAACAATAATTGAACGCATTCTCTAAACAGTTCCAAGTTTAATACGGGATTAAATAGCCAGCGAAGCTGACTATTGTAAATACACATACCAATAATGTCCACGTGCGTATCTTCGTCGAGTCTCTGCAGGTACTAATGCTTTCAGAAAAAGTTATTCCCGGTCAAAAATTTTAGGCAGTTTTCCGAGGTGAATGGTCCTTTGAAAATAAAAAAAATAGTAATCTGTTATCGGTTGCCCCCTATCATTTTCTTTCGAATTATAACCATCTTTAAAAATATTCAATAAATAAAACAAACTATTTAAAACAAACTAAGGGAAGTAAGAAATGCGCTACTGTACTGGATACACGGCGCCAATACAAGACGTAATGTCTTGACGTCATAAATAACAGGAAATGACGTCATACCAAAAATACGCCAAATAGACTCATGACGTAACGTTTCAATGTATAACAAATCAGTATAATATAGGTAAAACTCCAGGTTATGGATGACTACACTTATTCCAAACATAAACCACTGATACATAGCCAATCTAAAATTTTGAATAATTATTATTTCTGGTCTTAAATTTATAGAGGAAAAGTGATCAGTTGCTGATCAATAACTATCTTTGTATATTTTATAACATCTAAATTCAACTCATATTTAGTCAGTTTCTATCTGAAACATAGCTTAGCAGATATCCAATGTGTATTTAATCCCTCATTTAGGCGGTGCCTTAGTTCATATTATTGTTTCAGATAGTGATTATTATTTAGAAAGATTTGTATAATTATACTGTGTGTTGTGTAGGGTACTAGTAGATAGTTGATAGCATGGAACTCTTATATGCAACAAAATGCTTTTCAGCAGTAACTTAAAATTCAACATTAGATGAGGAAGAATACAATCAATGTCCCCAAGAAATGTGTCATGCCTACATCAAGGTCACTGTTTTGCAAACAATTCAAATGCGCCATACAACTCACAACATACACATAATCTAAGGAATTAACGACTGTAAATCTCTTAATTGCCTCAAGCTCGTTCAATATTTTAGAGTAAACGCATTAAATTAATTAACTAGACATTTATCACTTCTCTGAACTTAACCATACACTTTAGAGTCAATTATGCAAAGTCTTTACAACAAAGTGCTAGTGCAGAGATAAGACAAAACCACGAAGAAACCACAAGTTGTTAAAATGGTTATGTAAAACATAATTTACATTTAATTGTTAAAGGAGACATGCCACAAGTGTTTGCCATTGTATCAGCAAAAGTCTCGTTTCATGACGCCAGTCTATAAACGTTCTAGTGCACCTAGTCTTCTTGCATATATAACCTGTTTAAACAATGCTATAATATAGTTTTGCAACCGCAATGTTAGGTTAAATCCATAGTAGTATACATCGGTAGACATAAAATAAAAACCGAAATAGCAGAACTAATTCTGCATTATCGACAAAAGCCACATATAGATATCACTGGTGGAAATGTGCCATTAACACATCACATTAACCTGACCCGGTCGTCTGTAAACATATTATTGATGTAACATAAAATTACAACTACCCACGCTATGGTGGTCTAAAAATGCTTCTGACGTCAAATGCATTCGCACCACTGATAGATTGGCTATGTTGAAAATGATCACTTGTAATTTATTGGTACAATTTGTGTATATATCTGTGGATCTTGAAATTGTTTTGCAATAAACTTTGGACAGACGACTCACCTTTGAGGGTACTTGTGAAGTAGTACCATTATCATGCTTCTTTGCTGAGAGTTCCTAGAACTGTGATTGATAAAGCAATAAATGCATTAATTAAGCTTGATTTTTTACAGGATCCATTCGTTTCATTACATGTACTAGAACCATCTCACTTGGCAGAACTAATCTCAGCCTATAATATTTGTTTCCGAAAATCATCTTTACACACCATTTCTCTCATCCCTGTGAAAGAAACGATATCAATATCATCTTTCTGCAATGATATGTTTACAATCTCATTCTTAGAAAGTACACTTGGTATATCCCGTTCTAAGAACTATATTGGAAACAAGGGTACTATTTGCTTTGTTGGAGATGACCTCAAGTCGGTTATTTGGGGAAAATCATTACATTGTCTTTTAGAAATTTATCAAATATATCACCCTGCAGACAAAGTGGTGTCACATTGTATAAATTAAGCCAAATAAGAACACATTTTCTTTAGAACCAAGACGTGGAAAACAACCAGAGTGGTTATAAAATGACAATGATCGGTTCTTTGCCTCAACTTGTGACAATTGTAAACTCCTAAGAATACCCCGCAATGATTGTTTAGGTTGGAATTAGAAGACAATCGTTTTCGTCGAATGTACTTACATTAATGTGGTGCCACCCGAATCACAAACACTACATGTAGTAACTTGCGTCGGGGTAGCTTCTAGTAGAATGTATTATGCTACACGTTGTCAACGCTATTTGGTATAATCCATAAAATACTGAGAATCTTTTTTCCCCATACTTTCCTAGAATTGTCATAATATACAATAAGCATCGCATAATTAAAGTTTATGATACTACTATTAATATTAACACATTACCTGAATGTTCTTGGTGCGCATTAAACGCCTTATTGTCAAATCTCAATCTTAATTGAGAACTTAATCCATTGTTTATACCAAATACACTTTCTGACTCTCGGTATTAATGACCATGTCGTCCTTAATTGTGACACTGAACTTTGTTAATTGTCGGGTTTATGAGATTCCTTCGTTTTACTGACTCCATGTGATGAAAAGGTTGTTTTGGAACTGAGCAATTACAGAATTTATTTTTGTTTATGCCCACATGTATCAATTAGCTTTGATATGATGCTTGCTCAAATTACGCATTTCATTCAATTGCATTGTTATTGATGTTAAATGCACTAATATTTTCTTACAGACAACGGTTTCGTGGATGTAATAAAACAGTTTCCACATACGTAACTTACCTGTCATGGCGACCATAAAATATCGTATAATTTAGTACTCATTATTTTAATATTAACATCAATTTACCTGACATAAAACGATACTTCTCTCGACAAGCTCTATACTTAGACGTACATGAATATTACTAACATATTGTTTACCTTACCAGAATAGGTTTGTATGGCCAAAGCTCTTAAGCATAGTCATACTGTCTGTCACCTGTCTGTCACATTGGTATTACTTTATATGGTGTGGAAAACCGTGGAACAACTTCAAACCAAACGATATTAAGTCGTGCTAAGACCATAAACAACGATTCACGTATGGTTTGCAATCTTATATTATGTATAATGTTGAACATGCTATCATCCATTACATGAGTAGTTTCAGAACAAGGCGAGTTCAGAGTGTGTGATATTTTCTCGTAAAGATAAACTTCACTTTGTGTGATCCGAACACTAATTATATGGAGTTCCTCCTAAACACATTTTATTAATTTGAAGCCTCACAGGAAATACTTTTTCAATTCATAGTTATCAACATTACATTTTCAACAGTTTCAATGCGTTTAAATGTATTAGATGGTATAATTCCACCAAAGGGAATACAGTTTGCTATAAAACAAGATATCTTATCAATATCAAGTAACCGTGATTTCTCCACGTTGTTTTAAACTAATGTTACAATTATTTTATTTAAATTGAATCTATCTTTGATCAATAAATATACTGTACAATTTCCTTATAGCAATTACTTAATTAATTTAGAAAAATCATCTTTGAAAAAAAGCTTGTCCTACCTTCCCTGTCGGATTTTCTCATACCTTTTTTGGCTGCTTTGACGTAATTCACTTGGCACTCGACCACCTTTGACTAAACGATTATGTTAACATTTCATATCTACTTCATGAATAACTGTGACAGAAACCTCGAAATATTCTAGCTAAAGAAGTGAATAGGCATTCGGACTTATCACTCTCACAAAACATGCCTAAATAGGCATACAGTGTTAAACTATTTAAATAGGATAGTAAAGAAGTATATATAACAATTCTCATTTTAAGGTAACAGCGTATAATTTATAGTCCAATAGTGTTATTTGTTGAAATAACGTTTTTTGTCTTCAAATTAATTTTGATGGATAAAATAGGAAGTGCATTATGTTTATACTGCATTTACACTTGAGGTTAGACACCTATAAATTTCAAAAAAGCAAATTTGTTGAAGCATGACTTTAATTTCAATGCAAATCTTGCTCGTTCGCAAACAAAGTCAACATGCCATTAGGAGCCAATGTGTAATGTCGGGGACATAACCAATAGGATAAGGAACAGACTCTTACTAAGAAATCATTATGAAGAATATTTACGAACTTGTACAATGCAAAACTTCAATGACCTTGCAAGCCGAAAGTAGAAAAAGGTAATGCTTTTAAACATCTTTTAAAGCATACGTTCTTCAGTCAAAAACTAAATAAGAATTTGTAAGCTATAGTTATAGTATTAATAGGGTACGCGTTTTGCCTCGTGACATTTGCCCATTTGTGCGTTTGTTAACGAGTACAGAAAGGAATGCATATTCTTTCAAACACATTCTGTTTGAGTGATAATATAAACACAATACAAGTAGTCCTTTCATTTTCTTTTATATAAACCGCATTCTTGTTTACCTACCCCCTCCCATCTTTGTTCTGGAACCGTCCCCTTTACACGCAATTATTTCAGTTATTTTGACATAACGCGCACCGTAGAATAACTGGTTGGTCTAAAATTGGTTGGTCCACGAAATAACAATATAGAAACTGTAGGAAACATCTGGCAGAACTGAAATTGAGATATTTGATTGGTAAAAAGTTGAAAGTTAAAGCAAAGTTCATGTAGGCAATGTAGAACCGTCATAATATCCTGGGCCAACAGCTAGACGAACGATCGTACCAAATTGTGGTATTAATACTTAGTACAAAATGTTATCTGTCCATGTGGGTAATTAAGAAAAAAGCAATTTACGCATTTACCTTCCGATAGCTTGCATGGTTTCCATTATAATTTCGAATTTGTAATATTATGAAATAATGAATTATAAATAGAGATCGTGGTAGTTGATTGTTCATTAGTCAATTTGACAGGTTGATATTGGAAATTATCAGCATTCAGAAAATCTGATTTTGTAGTTCACATTCAAATGCCCGTATAATCGACATTGAATTACGTTCTTAATCACTTTGGCTACGTGGATAGATATATATAGCCCGCTTTTAATTAAGCTTTGGAAGAAATGAGTCGGTAATTGTTTTTGCAATATACTTTTTTGTAGAACAACAGGGTTTAGCATTTATAACGTCATGATCAAATTTGAATTATTTTATTGGAAAAAGAGTTTGAGGTTTGATCATTTGACGAAACATACCCCAGCTCGTTATGTGGTTGTTTAATTACTTACAGAACAGTACACATAACAAGTCATTCTTTTCACGTTTTGACGACAATAGAACTAGAAGAACAATCACACGTCTAACGAATCGGCCTGATGTAAACTTATAGGCAGGACATTCTTTGAGTGAGGTTGTCAATTATACATGTAAACATAGGTGACGTGATATGCAGACGGTAAGTATACACGTAACGCTATGGTAAAAAACCATCATTGTTTATAAGAAGTAAGGGCATGTGGGAATATTCTAAACACTGCATTATTAAAAAAATTTTTATATATGCTGTCTTTCACAGGCATTAAATGTCTATTATATATCAGATGATGTCACAATATTCATAAAGACAAAATGATATTTTAGTAGATGTTTTTATGAATGTATAACTTCCAATGTGCTTTTACAAAGTGTTTATTTTATTATAGTTTCCAGTTGTATGTTGGATATCATGCATTGGGATGTGACTTTCTATTAAGTAAGAACACGTTCCGACAAGCAACTGTGTTATGTCTGAGTTTCAACGCTTGTTCAGTTCTATAGGATAAATAATTGATATAACCAGTAAGCATGGCAACACACTGCTTTTACAACAGACGCGAACATCTCAGCATCGGGTGAGCTATAATACAATCATTGTCACTAAGAAATATTTCATGCCTGCACCAAAGTCAATCTTTGGCAAAACAATTTAAATGCGCCTTCCTGCACACAATAGAAACACATTATCTTTGGAATTATACAAATACATGTACACTTGTGTGAATGAATCTCTTGATTGCCTCAAGATTGTTCAATGTTTTAGAATAAATGCAGTTAATTAATAGACTAGATATTTCATCACTTCTCTGAACAAGAACATGCATGTTAGTGGATTATGCAATGTCCTGGCAACATACCACTAGCTCAGAGCTAAGACAAAACATATCAAACAAATCATATCTTCAACATTCACAATAACACCCTGCTTACTCGTATATCGGCTATATTGGTGCGGATTGGTGTATTTGCCTGCATGGGGTGCATGTGTACATTGAGTGCATGATGAGTACATGGTGCCGTGTGTTTGGTAATGAAAACTATATTATCCACACTCTGTATCATGAAAATGTTTGTTTTATTCTTAGTACGTGTATAAACATAACCACGAACAAACCATAAATTGTTAAAATGGTTATGTAACACATAATAATTATTTAGTTGTTAACGGGGACATGCCATAAATGTTTGTCATTCTTACATGTCATATATAATAGTATTTGTTGCAGCAAAAGTCTCATTTTATGGCACCAGTCTACATTGTTCTGAATGCATCTCTTATATATACATTTGTAACAAGTGTTTAAACAATGTTAGGTTAAGGATTGATGACATGTTAATTGTAATTTTAGTTGACTAGATAACACTTGGACACGTTCTGTATTAGACAGGATTAATAATGATTTTTTTGAGTACTCGAATACTGAGTTTACTATTCGATAAACGGACGTTTATTAGTATTCTGGTACTCGTTGCCATCACCAGTAAAACTATCGCTGTTGTAACATAACATTACGTCTATATACATTATTTTGGCTCAGAATGCTTCTGAAATCATTTGTAAATTGTAGTCTAACTACATGCACTGATAGTTTGGTCTGTATTGAGAAATTCACTAAAAGTGTTATTGGTACGTTGAATTATTTTCTATTTTACTCGTAATAACATTTTCTCCTACTTCTGCTTTTTACAGCAGTATGTTTCGTGAAGAAAATTGACACTTCTCCACCTGTTGATCTCACGATAATAGCCATTGACACTGAATGATAATCGGCTCAATATTATAAAAGATATATTAACATATTCTACCGGGAAGGCAACTTTGTGCTTCGTGTATATAAAATATCCGGTCATATTAGTTTGCGACTATTCGCTGTATGTATAACAGACGAATCGGAAAACAAATGTAAAATTTTACACTGCACTGTTGTAACGTGAAATATGTCATATATGAAATTTCAGTTGTTTTGTATATTTATCAGTGAAATTAGTATATATCATCTTCATAACGTATTCTGAGACAGTCTTACCGTTAACACGTCTAACATCAAATTATATCTGAAGAGAACGTGACTTGGGATCTTTATGTTCACTTATTTCAGAATCATGTGCTTATGTTCCTACGCACGTAGCAATGTGTGTTTTAGAAGTCAAATATTCACCATTTGTTAAACAGAATCTACATCCAAGCTGTTTTGTAAAGTACGTCATCAATATCAATGTAATATTCAGCAGTTAAAACGGTTGTCTGTGAATATGTAAAAAAAACCTTGAAAAATCTTCACTCACAATAGTCCCTTGTCTGTACGTTAGAGTTTTAGCTGCTCTATTTAGTAAATATCTGTTTACATGACATGCGTGCGGAATATAAACACAAATGCTAATGCAAGTCAATGCTCTTAATGATGTGGGTGTATGTATCTGGAAACGTTTTATCCGGCAAATAAAGTAACTGTTCCATGCCATGTTATTTACACAAAACATGTTTCTCGTGGGTTTCATGCGAGTACACTATATTCATTGGCTTTTCCAAACGGACAGGTAACAACGTCTCGGGTGAAGCAATGTTTTATGTTGAGCATTTTCAATTAAACCATAGAGTGGTCTGACCACCGTCTGTAATGAAAATTGTGAGAGATGTTTGTGTAAAAAATAGAGGCCAATAATTCTTACAACAAACTTGTTAACATCATCACTAGACAAGGCAATCATGAAAATCATATAACCACCGACAAAATACAATATGTATTCCGCATATAATGCTTTGCGAGTAACGTTTTAAATATTTTCTAAGAATCTAGACCAAATATCATGAATCCTTTTAAATAGAAATTGGGATTTCGCGGAATTCAGTGTCTGTGTGTAAGACAGAAACACAAATCGGAGATATTATTAATTGTGGGCAACGTTTTACGTGAAAACCATCTCTATACTCTTATTCCCACGATGGTGCGTTTGTTTGTTCGAATCGCCATCTATGTTGAGTGCTGCATTTTCTGTCTGACGTATAATGACGCGTTATCACCCAACTAAATTTAGTTCTTTTTTTCAAAACTATGTTTAAAAAACAATGATTTACTTTGGTGGTAACCAATCCTTCCTTACAATAATCTTCGAAATTATTGTAATTGGCTCGCGTGTAGGAGTTTTAATACCGAAACTGTCATACTCTGCAATAGTGTGAATTATTCATTCCGATCGCGGAGAATCGTAAGTGCCTCATACGTCACTAGTTTCCTCTAATTGACATGTTACTAATGTTTTCACTACAGGACTCATATATTCAAGAGTAGTTACAATATACATGTGCATGTCACCTGTCAGCGGCATAATTTGTATCCAAATGCATTTTTTATTAATGCTATCGAAGACATTTAAAATAGTTGTACCACAAAGTATTAAAGTAGCTGATGTATGGGCGGCAGTTTAACAAAAGTAGATACGACATTTCAACATTCAGCAAAGTATTTGTGCTAATTGGTTTGTGTTTTCTGTTTCGTTATAAATCATACTAGTCACCCGTGTCATCTGTGGAAGTGTCAAATTGACTGATAAAATAACATTTGTTGACAGTAGAAAATTGCTTGAGTATGATTTCTTTAAGACAGATATATCATCGATTGAATCTGTCAGACTACATGTAGCTTTACTGCCAACAGTTCTTTTAAGCTTTGATGGAATTTGTTGTCAAGTAAATATATGAAATCCTTGAGCAAATATATGGCATTTAAAACGGTTACTACGATTAGCTTTCCCAAAATATCCCAATCCATTATCCCCAAAGATATTGAATGGTATTTTGTTTCAATTTTCAACGACTTTTCCAATTTTTAATAATTTAAATACAAATTACAATATATATAAATAATCAGTTTAGTTAATTCTATTACATTATCTGTAATAAATAATTTAGTCTTCTGATCTATTTGCTGACAATGAGTTCTAGCCTTTTTTATAAGTGATATGTTTTTAAGACTATAGTGATATTAGATATACTGTATATGGAGACGAAATACAGCCCTGATTTCCCCTGAGAATATACATGGTAAACAAGCTATGTATTAGTGTGTACTTATCGATATGGGTATTTGTACGTTTGTTTCAATTCGTTCTAAGTATGATAGTGGATATAACTACACGTACGTTTTGCGTATAATTCTATTGTGATATTCAGGTGCTAACTTGAGTTATTACCATATTTTCAAGCATGCTGTGTCGCTATTGTATGCTAATGTATTCCTATGAAATAAACTGAAACTGAACTGCTTATTGTTGCTTAGTTGTTGCAGTTTCATTACACGGTACACCATCGCTAGCAGAACAGGCATACAGACAGGTCAATGACATCAGTTGTGGTCAAACAATGTACATAAATGCATTCTCTCACGTTATATCCAAATTAAAATGTCTTGTGAACATAACTCTGTATAAAGGGGGTCGTGTTTCAAGAAATGGTCTTTCCGAAACAGTAATTAAGTATTATAAAATATTGTGTAAGATACAAATATGACGTTCAGTTGTTTTGTAATATCCATGGCGATGATACGTTTCCTGTTTATTGCGGCTCTTAGTAAACACCGATTGGTATTAGCTGTTTTGTAAGCTTTTCTGGTTCAAAGTAATAAATCTACGACTTCATATGTGTGTTAATAATGTCGCTGTCACATTTGAGACAAAGTCATCATGAATGTTATATAACGACAATACCATTTTATTGTGTCTCTAGTAAGAAACATTTAATTGAAAAAGGTTACTACAAATGTATATTCAAATAAGTAGCTTAAACTGAGATGCCTCACTTTTCAGAGATTTTCATTAGCTCATTTGTCAGTAAAGCTTTTTTAATCACTCGTTGTCCATCCGTCCGGTCATACTCGTTTGTATAGTTACTGGAGCTCACAATTTTGGTAAAGTCATAATGAAACTTGATAACAAGATCAAATAAATAAATTCTAGGTAAAGTTCGACAATGGGTCATCTGCAATCAGATACTAGGCTATTAGGTCAAATCAGAGAAAAGATTTATGTGGTCACTAGTGGTCAACATTTTTTGCCTTCTGTTTTAGAACAGCAGTAACATTAATAACTCAATAAAATCTATGTCACGAGGTCACAAGCTCAAATCATAGACGAAATGTTGTAACTTGAGGTCAAAATGTTGGAACTATCTGTCAGAAATGTGGCTACAAATTTCATCCTAACCAAATCTAGGTAAAGTTGGATATAGGGTAATCTTCGGTCAAAAGCCAGGTCACAATGGTAAAGCAATCATAGAAAGTAAGCTCGTTGTCACTAGAGGTAACAATTGAGAACGTATATCTATGATAGGAATCCTTGAGATCATCTCAACAAAAGTCAAGTTTGATATTGGATCATCTGCTGTTAAATATTGTGTAGTCACTAGAGGTCCAGTTTTGGCCTAATCGTTGTGATTGTTGCTCAAATGATTATATGTTTCTGTAAAAAGGTTCTTACTGTAGAAGTTTGCACGAATTGATCGCTTCTCATTGCCCTTGTAATCTTAAAGACCAGTAATATATACCGAAAACCAGTTCTAGAGTCAGTTCATATTGTTAATGTATGTATAATCTAAGTATAATTTTGGGGCGTGCCATTATTGTCATAGAAATATAGCAAACAGTTTTACCATCGAACTTCTTAAAAACATCGCTAGCTGTGTTTAAAATGTGATTATAAATCGCCTGAATACGTATAGTAACATTATTGCATTAATTATTTCTTTGTACCGAATTATAGTGTTGTTAAAGATCAACAAAATACGAAACATATTTATAAGGAACATCCAATTAAAACATTGTACATTATACTTACATTCTATGAATCACATTAGGCGGAACGAACGTGACGTGAAATATGCAGATATTGAGGTTTAAAGTGCACCGTGTAAGTCCTTGTATAATTATATAATGTTATGGACTGTCTTTATATGGAAATACGTTAGGCTTATAGAGTATTACCACAATCGAGACCGATATAGGAAAGGTTTGTTCCCCAGTAGCAGTTGATGTGTTATGTGATTAAGTGAAAGTGTCGTATTAGAACACCATTCATCTGGCGGAATTTCCGATTATACTCTTACATAGAAAACCTAGAGAAACCGATGATAAAAGAGTCAGATATAACCCATGACAATGCATCACACACCTACTAGTACTTCAATTGAGATAAATACACGCCTATATACAAGGATATAAACCATCTGGTGACGTAGATTATTTGTTAGATTTATCATGCTGAATATAAGGCAAACGAAGTTAGTTAAAATTCTAAAGGAAGAATGCAAATGTAAGCCATGACCGAGAATAAAGCCTGTGACACGGTACTGCAGTATCAAAGTACGTAAAGAACTATATACATACATTTAAATGTGTGATTCTTTAACGACTCGTAAAGGGAGACATTATCGTAATTATGGAAGGACTCGAACCCGTAGATACTGACCAAAGGTGGTTGTAAGCTGGGGAAGTAAGCTGGGGGAAGCAATAGATATAAATACATGCCTTTGTATATACGAAATATATGCATATCACATCATATCATAATATGTATCATCATAGATATACATCGGTGTTCATTAGGCCAGACTGACACTCGTTTATAGCATAATACATCTACATCAAGCACGTACTGATGGTTAGTCGAGTGTTGTTTCCTTAAGCAATAATACCAATCATAATAATCATATCAGGGATTCCAGATTAAGTGGTTTCATTTTGTTTCTTTATAGTATGTGTAGTATAACATCTCAAGGACAATTGTGTACAACTGTCTGTGATGATCTATAATTGGAAATACACGTAGTGGACAAGTAACTCAATTAGTTTTCTTACCAAAGCCAAATTATGTTATGAGATAAAACTGGGTAGTTTTGTACATCACGAGTTAATTCTTTCCCTGAAGGGAATGAACAACTTATATGACCACGAGAAACTGTCATTACCAGGCGTGTTCCTCCAATTAACTCCATTATATCGTAGTGCTTGAAGATTTGTGGCCGATTCTAGGCGTATATATATACTAGAACACGGTTATGTAGATTAAATAACGTCATAATAAAATCTAGATAAAACAAGTACTTAATATGTCTAAGCTACACAGAAGTATACTACCGATTTGAAGCCATGAACCTTAATTATAATGATGTTACTGTTGCCACCGCAACCACAATTTGAGTCCGAATATATAATACTTATTGCCACCTACCGACATTCAATTTGATGAACTGGGAATTGGGTAGAGGTATGATAGCAAACCTGTGGTCCTCTCCTAGTCCTGACCTGGGCCCAGTATGATTTCTATCAATGTTCTTAAACAACAAGCCGACGTCATTTACGTTATTTATATGCGTCTGTGCGAAACCTATATAAAATTCACTTTCGTTAACTAATGTCGTCTCTTTTGTTTTTTGTCAATTATTAACCACCACTAACACAATTGTTTCGCTTTATTTACGCCATTAAACTTCATTATGTATTCGAAATCAGTCGCACCCTTACCATTGACGAACGGCAAATTATTCCCATGTGAACACGTGACTTTGTGGAGCAATCTTCGTATTTGCATATCTGATTGGTGATACATTTAGATAAACTTTTGTCTTGATTATTTGCTATGTTACGTTCTTTTTAACATACAAACGATCAAGATTTGAAATTAACAAAATAGATTATTTACGCACAATTGTGATTTGGAATTTCTGGAAAACCTGCTTTGCATACAGAAGAACCGAGTAAGTTGAAAATTATAATTTGAGAGAGAAATAAGATATTTTATATGTTAAAGATGTGTTACTGTTAATTGTTTCGCTTACATGTGGTTCTCTGGTATCACATATTATGTCTAGGTCACCTAATGGACAAAACATCTGTCAAATGTTTGTGTAATCCTCGGTATTGGAGGATTAAAACTTTTCAACTCTTGGACATTTAGCCGTGTTAGTATGGTCATTGTTGTTACTGTTTTCTGTGCTCAACTGGTTTGGTTGAGTTCTGCCTTTCCTATCCGAATGTACGAATATTATACTACACAAGAATAATATATACCAAAGTGGTCCTACAACTGGAAAACATGCTGAGAAACAGATTTCAACCCGGACATTAGTACACCATCCCGTCAGTCTGTCACGTCAATGAGACGACACTATGTCGTGATTAATGTTGATTTCTGACGAATGTATCATTTATATCCTTCCATTAATGCACATTTTATGTCTGTATCTTATGAATTGCAATGCCCTTGGCTGGATGTAGTTTAAGATTATGAGTAAGGTTATATTCTGTCAAATGTTGTATGTGCGGGATAAAGCATTGACTTGGTATGAACCTCAGTAAAAACTATGGCAGTAATAAGTACGCATACTTGTCAAAATATGTTTTCCTGGTGTGACGCGTCGCTTTCATAATAAAATACGTCGCATATTGGAAGCTAAATACTTAAACTAAATGCTTCACACCTACCGTGTAATAACATGAGTTACCATACGCGTGTATAATGAAGGCTATATCGTATTTGGGAACGTTCCATCTCATATTATTCATGGATGCTCCGTTCAAATGCTCTCGATACCATGCAGGTAAATCTGCATTATGCTATTTGTAAACGTATGTATGCTTAAATGGTATGGGATTTGTATGTAACTCAACAAGTTCTTCTGTTATGGTTGGGCTGACCATAACCTCTCCATTGTATGTACATTGAAATTATTGTTACATAGAGGTAAACTGGGGCTTAATATAATGACAATTTGTTTACAGACCTCTGTACTGTACATATTTGCTAACATGAATATGTTCATGTTGATTTAAGTCAATGTTCTCAATGTTGTATGTGTATGTACGACGTATCTAGGCACTTTCTATTCGTTCAATTATTTACGTTTCATGCAATGGTATTTACACACAATCTGTATCTATTGAGCTCCCGTCTAATACAATATACAATGTACATATTCATTGACTTTTCCAGACGGATAGTTTACGATGTCTCGGGAGAAGTACTGTTTTATGTTAGGCCAATCTTAATTACACCATTGAGTTGTCTGACCACCGTCAGTAATGAAAATCGAGAGATGTTTGTGTACAAATAGAGACTCATACTTATTACAGCAAACGTGTAATCATCAAAACCCACTTCGAATATCCTACATGTGTTTACCATATATGCCTCGGAATTAACGTTAAGGAATTATTTGTGTTTCTTAGAATCTATATCAAAGACCCTTCAGCATCTTAAAAAGAAATTTGCATTTCGCTGATTTCATTGTAAGACAAAAACACAAATTGGATATCTTGATAATTTGTATTTCAGAATTATATTTGGATGACAATGAGTTGCATCGATTGTTAGTCTCCCAGTTCATTAATCTTCGAAATTTTGTTTTATCATGCTCGGAGTTTTAGCGAAATTGTCATACTCTGCATAGTGTGAAGCATTAATTTCTATCGCGGAGATTAGTAAGTGCCTCACAGATCACTAGATTCCTCTAATTTACAGGTTACTAATGTTTCCACTGCAGGACTCAGATGTGCAAGTGGGGTTATTTGTATGTCAAATGTCATCGGCACAATTTGTTTCATTATGCATTTTGTACATCATGTTATCGAAGTCATTCACATATTGATATAATATGTATTAAGGTCGTTACTTTTGAGTGGGCAGTTTGACAAATGTAGATACGACATTTCAACATTCGGCACGGTCTTTTTACGAATTGGATTGTGTTTTCTTTTTTGTTATACTCTACTGTATCATTTGTAGAATCGTCAAATAGACTGATACAGTAACATTTGTTGACAGTGGAAAATTGCTTGTGCATTATGTGTTTAAGAAAGATATATCATCGATGGGATCTGTCAGACTAGCATTTATACTACCAACAGTCCTTTTAGGCTTCAGTGGAATTGTGTTGTCGAGTAAATCTATCATAGCATTGAAAAAATATATGGCATTTAAACCGATTACTACGATCAATTTTTCCCAAATATCCCCATTATCCCAAAAGACATTGAAGGAGGAAACAGTTTAGTTACCAATTTTCTAGGACTCTTTTCAGCTGTTAAGCTTCTCAAGCACCTTTTGGCATATTAACTTCCGCTAGTCATTGTGCTGTACGCACGTTCGTGTCTCCCTGTGGAGACTATTTCACCTCTGTGGGTTTGGCAGCAAACATCGATCTTCGGCGCCCAAGAATAGACACTGCTAATTGTCTTTGTAATTTCGGTGTTATAACACGGTGCATCATTGCGAGCAGAACAGACAGGTATGTAGGTCAATAACACCACTTGTGGTCAACAAATCAAAGTAGATCTAACAACGGAAGACGACGAAGACGATATCAATGCATTATCTTACGTTATATCCAAGTTAAAAGGTCTTGTAAACTTAACCCTGTATAAAGAGTGTCGTGTTTCACGAAATCTTCGTTATAAAACAGTATTATATAAATTGTGTAAGCTACATATATGTGGTTAAGTCGTAATATCCATGGCGATGATACGTTTCCTGCTTTATTGTGGCTCATTGTAAACACCCTTTGACATAAGCTGTTCTGTACGCGTGTCTGGTTCAAAGAATTAAATCTGAGATTTCATTTGTATGTTGATAATTTATCAGTTAAATTTTAGACAAAGTCATCATGACAGTCTGGCAATAACAATAAAATGTTATTGTGTCTCCAATAAGGAACATTTAATACATAAAGAAAACAATATTAAAAAGTAGGTGAAACTGAGATGCCTCACTTGTCAGTTTTTTATTAAGTCATCTGTCACAAACTGACAGGGGAGCTTTTGTGATCACTGTTTGTCTTACGACCTTCTCATTCTATGCCAGCGATATGTATGCCCCAATATGTGAACACGACATTGATTAACTTTGTATACGTCAAGTCTCGATTCTTTACATGAATTGTCTATTTCCACCTTTCATAAAATAGCACTCAACTTTGTTAACGTTTTATATAGTTAGAGCGAATGGATCGATGTTCATTGCACATATATTCTTAAAAATGACTAATATAAGCCGAAAGCCAGTTCTCGTTACAGTTGATAATATGAATGAATGTATAAACTTAGAAGACGTTTTGGGGTGTACAAATTGAACATTATTGAAATAACAAACAGTAATATCACACAACTTCACTGTGTTTAAAATTCGGTTATAAATCGTCTAAGTGCGTATTTTGCCATAATTGCCTTGTATATTTCTTTAAACCGAAGTACAATGTTGTTTACGATCGAGAAAATATCGAGAAACATATTGATACGAAACTTCTGATTAAAAGATCTGAAAGTATACTTTTATTCTAGGAATCCTATAAGGCGAAACGTTTGTTGACATGAAATGCCTGCGTGGGTGGTTAATGTGTAATACTGTGGTTTAAAGCGCACCGTGTAAGTCCTTTTCCTATTATATAATGTTGAAGGCTGGCATTGTACGGGGATGTTTTAGGCTTATACAGTTTTACCATAATCGCGACTGATATAGGCAAGTTATCACTTAGCTATAGTTATGTTCCCCGGGTAGCATTTAATGATTTATGTCATTTACGGGACATTGTTCTTGACAGTGTCGTTTTGGAACATCATACATCTTAAATATTTGCAGAATGTCCGATTGTTCACGCACAATGTCATTTACAAGCTAGACTTCGATGATAAAAGAGCAAGTAATAACCCATGACAATGTATCATACACCTAATTCAATTGAAATAAATATGCTTTTATATACACGGAATGACCCTTCCGTGACTTAGATATTTGCCAGACTCATTTAATATAGTTTGTCTTTGATAGCTGACTTATCTATGATACTCAAATATTAGAATGTATTTGTACTAGATCTTAGACAAACAAAGTAAAACTTTTAAAGGAAGTACACCGTATGTAAATGTGAACCATGAGTCCATGGCCGTCATATTTATGAATAAGGGTATGTTGAACTGCATTACCAACGCGCGTACGGAAACAAAGTGGACCACAGTGGTCTAGTATAAAAGTGAAGACATTACAATATTATGGTAAAGTAACTTACCAGTAGGTTTTGACAAAATCTGGTAGAAAGCTGGGGAACCATTACATGTTTATACGCAAAGATACAATTGGTATACATCGGTATTCCTGAAGCATGGATGATACTATTTTACAGCATACTTCTAGTACGTACTTATCGTTAGTCGATTGTTGGTTACCTTAAAAATAATAACAATCATAATAATCATGGCAGTGATTCCATACTGTGTTCTCTGTGTTTTACGAGGGATGATTGAAAATAATGTTTGTTCTATATACGAGAAATATGTGGTTAGTAAAACATTATTCGCGTTGACTGCTCCAGAAAAATCGTGTACAACTGTCTGTGATGATCTATAATTGGAAATACATGAAGTGAACAAGTAACTTAATTATATTAGTTATATGATGTTATGGGATAAAACTGGGTAGTTTTGTACATCACAAGTTAGTTCTTTCCCCGAAGGGAATGAACAAGTTATATGACCATGAAAAACTGTCATTACCAAGCATTTCCCTTCTATATGCCTTTATATCGTAGTGCTTGAAAAGCCGTGGCCCATTATATGCGTTGTCATACTCGAACTTATGTAGCTAAAATAACGTCTTTGTCAAATCTAAATAAAACAAGTACGACATGTAGTAATTAATAATTGTCAGCAGCGCAAAAGTATACTACCGGTTTAAAACTATGGTCCTTAAATATTGTACTATTTCTGTGGCCAGGGCAACCACAATTTTAGTACATTTGTGTATATATAAGTTATATGTACATAAACTCCTTATTATCGCATACAAAGTTTGATGAGTTGGGAATATTTTAAAGAAATGTACGTTATAAACTAACCTGACTTGGATCCGGTATAGTTTCTGTCATTTTTCATAAAATTGTCCGACTTAACAAGCCAGCGTCATTAAACTCATTCATATACGACTGTGGGAAATCTATATTTCACTTTCGTTAACTAATGTCATCCCTATTGTTTTTGTCAATTATATACCACCACTAACACAATTGCTTCGCTTTGTTTGCGTCATTTAACTTCATTATGTATCCATAATCAGTCGCACCCTTAACATAGACGAATGTCAAATTATTCCCAAGTGAACATGTGACTTGGTGGAGCAATCTCCGTATTATTTGCTTATCTGATTGGTAGTACATTTAGATAAGCTTGTATCTTGATTATTTGATATTTAATGTTCTTTTTAACATACAAACGATCAAGATTTGAAGTAAACAAAGAAATTATTTACGCACAATTGTGATTTGGAAATTTTTGAGAACCTGCTTTGAATATAGAATAATCGAGTAAGTTAAAAAGTATAATTCGTGAGAGGAATACGATTTTGTAGAGGTTTCAGATGAGTAATTGTTACAAATTATAGAATAGCGTTTATCACATGAGACCGAGTAAAACGCAGCTAATACTCAATCAAGTTCCCCAAGGCCCCGCTGTATGGCGACAAAAGCACAGGTCCATGCAAAATCGGCGACCAAATGAGGCAAAGCAACCCCGGTGCGTGGCCTAGTTTAAAACACTAAGGACAGTGACCTAACGGTTTGCGACCTAAAGAGGCACACCTACGACTTCACCTAGTTTAAAATAATAAGCAAGGTAGGAATGGGGGAATAACATTACATATTTCTAGCAACTACACGGAGCAATACCCACACATAAGCCGAAATAATCAAGTTAAAAGCCAAGTCCCCGCCGAATAAATGCAGGATGACCCCGTTTCACAAAGATAACATTTCATAGCGGCTATTGCATGAGACCGAATGAAACGTAGCCATTACTCAAACAAGTTCCTCAAGGCCCCTGTGCACTACGACCCAACCGCACAAACCCGTGCACAAGACGTGCTGAATATGTACATGCTGGTTTAAGCCAATGTTCTCAATGTTGTACGTGTATGTATCAGGACATATTCTATCTGGCCAATAATTTACGTTTCATGTAATGTTATTTTATATAAATCTATGTCTATTTGGCTTCCGTCGAATGCAATTCTACTATATAGACAATGAACATATTCATTGACTTTGCTAGATGGACAGTTAACGATGTCTCGGGTGAAGTAATGTTTTATGTTGGTACAATCTTAATTAAAACATTGAGTAGTCTGGCCACCATCTGTAATGAAAATCGAGAGAGATGTTGTGTACAATAGAGCCCTAAACCTCTTTCAACAAACTTGTTAACATTATCATCCGACAGAGCAATCATCAATATCCACTGACAAAATACTACATGTAACCATATGCTTTGCACGTAACATTAGTGAATTAAATTTGTACTTTTGATTTATACCAAATATCATACAGCATCTTATGCCGCTTCAGTGTCTGAGTGTAAGACAAAACACAAAAGATAAATCTTGAATTTGTGTTACTATACATGTTAAGAACTGTTGATAACGTTTTACACGAAAACACTTTCTAATTCTCTATTCTGTTATTCATAGGTCGGGAATTATAGCTGCTACCGGTAAGTATCATTTTTTTGTTTGTTCATTTTTCTGTTTGCCATTGCATGGTCTGTGGGCTTTGTTGATAATGTGTATTTGTTCGTGTTCTGTGTCTCTGTTGAGTGTTGCATTTTCTGTCTGCTATGTGATTTACGATTATTATTTCATCTAATATTAGTTCCATTTAAAAATTCCTTCAGCCCATTAATCTGCGAAAACATGTTTTGTTATACACGTGTGTCGGAGTTTCACCGAAATTGTGATACTCTTATATTTTGAATTATTCATTTCGTTCGCGGATATTCATATATACCTCATAAGTCACTGACATGTTACTAATGTTTTCACTGCCGATCTCATCAATTCAAGTGGAGTTACACTATATGTTTGCATGTCACCTGACAAATACATAATTTGTATCATTGTGCATTTTGTTTGCATGCTTTGGAAGACATTTAAACAAATTTTTAGAGTAAATATTAAGGTAGATATTTTTAAGGTGGCAGTTTGACAAATGTAAATACGACATATAAACATTCGGCACGGTCTTTGTGATAATTAATTTCTGTTTTGCTATAAACTATACTAGTCACCCGTGTCATTTGTAGAAGCGTCAAATATACGGATAAAATAACATTTGTTGACAATGGAAAATTGCTTGTGTATTATTTTCTTTTAGACAGATATAGCATCGATGCAATCTGTCAGACTAACATTACTGCTATCAGTTCTTTTAAGCTTTGATGAAATTTCTTGTCAAGTAAATTAATCAAATCCTTGAGCAAATATATGGCATTTATAATAAACCGATTGTCACCATCATCTTTCGTAACACCCACAAGGACACCGAATGACATGTGTGCAATTTCCAATGGCGTAAACACACCTTGATATGAGCTTTTCATAAGATTGTCTGGTTTAAACTAATGAATCCTCGACTTCTTAAGTGTATAAATGATTTATTAGTCACATTTTAGACAAAGTCATCATGGATGTCTTTTAATGACTCAAAATGTTATTGTGTCTTTAGTAAGGAACAATACATAAAGAAAACAATATTCAAATAATGAGGTTAAGCTGTGATGCCTCATTCTTCAAACTTGTTCATTTGCTCATCTGTCACAAAGTGACAGGAGGGGGGCTTTGTGAGCACTTATTGTCCGTCGTCCATCTGGTCATACTTGCTTGTATAGTGAGTAGAGGTCACAGGTTGGGGGTCATCTGCAGGTAATCTAGATCAAGTTGACATTTGGATTATCAGTGATCAAAAACGAGGTCACAAGCTCAAATCATAGAAAACCTTGATGTTATCACTTGAGGCTAAAGGTTGGAATTATCTTTAAGAAAAGTGGTTACAAATCTAGGTAAAGTTGGATGTTGGGTCATCTGCGGTCAAAAGGCAGGTCGCAATGGCAAATAAATTATAGAAAGTAAGCTTATAATAGATTTCCCTTTTTTATAATAAAATACAAGGCAGCTCAGCTTCCATACCCGGATGTAATCTCAACCAACGGAAATGATGAAATCCTACTTTCGACTTTACCGGTACCCCGACTGCGCACTTCGATACACTTACGCCCTGTTATATTGCCACCTACCCACATACATTGTTTCCTGAACTGGGAATATTGTAAAGAAGTGAACGTCATAAACAAACCTGACCTGTGTCCACAGTTCTACCATTGCTCTTTAAAGGTTCCTACTAAACAAACTAATTCGTATGCGACTGTGGGAAACCTATATTTCACTTTCGTTAACTTATGTTATATCTGTTGTATTTTTGCCAATTATTAACCACCCATTACTAACATAATTGTTTCGGCTTTTTGCGTCATTTAACTTCATTACGTATTCAAAATCAGTCGCACCCTTAACATAGACCAACGTCAAAGTATTCCCAAGTGCACGTGACTAGGGGAAACAATCTCTGTAATATTTGCATATCTGATTGGTATTACATTCAGATAAGCCTTTATCTTGATTATTTGCTATTTTACATTCTTTTTAACATACACACGATCAAGATTTGAAATAAACGAAGAAATTATTTACGCAAAGTTGTGATTAGGAAACTTAAGCAAATCTGTTTTGCCTGCAGAACAAAATAATGAGACGATAACAATACGAGCGTTATTCCTTCCGTCTAGGCTGTGTCCTCAAGGATTAAACTGATAACAGCTGCTTTACATTCAAAATTACCAACAAAATGCTGATGTTTGCAGTTTCCAATTAATCCCCAGTTTGATTACTAAATGTGTTCGTTTTATACGTTATCGATCACGGACCACTGAGACCGTCGAGTAGGTCTTTCTCGGAAGACAGCTCAAAGAAATAATGCCATTACACTTTCAAAGGAACTCAACTATTCGAACGGTAAGCAATAACCTCCTAAAAGTGAGCAAAGGCTGAATATTAAGCTTTACACACTATTATATATATACTGCTTTATGTGCTACAATGTAACCCTGCAATATATCAGCAAATTGATTTCCAAATACCATTCTTGGAATTGACATATTTAGGTTAAAGGTTTCTAATTAAACATATCAAATATAATGAAGTCGTAAACAAAGACCAAACTACTTGCTGCAGGGTTATATCATTTCTTGTTCATTTGCAGGCTTCGCTTTCTGACGTGTACTTGTAACTTTTTTGTTCTTTTTAAGGCAAGCACCATTTGATCAATACAAATGTTGTATATTTTACCGACCATGACCAAGGATAAATGATACCGTTCAATTCTCTGATATGACTGGGCACTAATCTCAATTCATGTTGACCGTACAGTCAACCAGTAAAAACATGAGAGAATCAATCAGTCGGTCAGAATACGCTTATATCTCATTGTTAACTGACAGGCCAATTTTACAGATACCGAATGAATCCATTGTTGATATTCCTCTTATGGAGACCCGAGTCAGAGATAATTTGAATGGTTACTTTCTTACCATTAAACGTACGATTAGCATAATGCGTATACATAAATAACTGCATGACTGCTTCTATGATAGTTTCTTGGCTGTGAATAACAATAAAACGTAGTTCAGTTTCGTGGGTTTGTATATCTAGTGTCTGCTGAAAAATTCATACAAATGCAAATTCCATCCACCATTGACACAACACGACGTTACGTTATTTGTTTATGTCAGCACATTTTAAAATACCTTATTGAGTATGAACCTTATTCATTTTACGGAATTTTGTACGATGTTTGCCCGACATCTATAGACAATATCGTTCTTGATGAATGTTATGTCTTGAATATTGGCTGAATATGCTATAATATGTATATGTTCGTATTTTGCTGGCCTAGAATGAGAAGGTCGTAACCGTATAAAAAATTGAAATCTGCCTTGCAATGCGCTTTTTACGAGACAAATTTTCGTCAAATGCAGTCTATGTTCTTATGCCAGATTGGATGTATAATTATGCAAGAAAGTGTATGTGTTGAATTCAGTATCAGTATCTCAAACTGGCGACGAGAGAGATATTAGATTACATCTGTCACAAAAATTAGCAATTGTCCCAAGAGATATATATTCTTAATTCAAACATACCATTAGCAGTGTACCGTATGCGGAGGCGATAATTTGTTGATTCTATCAAACTCCTCATTGGAATGTCTCCCTGACGTCTGGGGTCTAAAGGCAGCGTTGTTTTATAAGATAAGTTTTAAAACATGAATGTAGAAAGCGACTAGATACTAACTGTTAACAGAATATTACGATGATACACGTGGGTATAATGTGAACACTGGACGATGAAAAAACTCTTGGTTTGCATTGGATTATACACAAAAACATTTGCATGAAATTCTTTCATAACAATGCGACTTGGAAACTCCCTTCATGGGGAAGTAATGGCCGTTACCAAGTGACTAGCGTCCTCTCTACATGTGGGGACATTTGCCGTTACGAAGCGACTATTTTACATTTGGATGCAACCACTCAACAAAAAGATACATTGGCCGTAACTAACACATTTGTAACCTATCAACAAGATATTATCACCGTTAACAAGCGGATTGCGACCCCTCTATGCGACGGCCGTTCTATGTTCTATGTCAAAACCAAAGGCATTAGCCAATCTTATAGGATAACATGTCCGTACTATTGGTCTAACATGTCATAGTATTACATGTCTACTTATATGAAAAACAATATTACCAAGTGGGGCCAATGTGTAGAGAGTCGCACTTAATATACCGAGATACGATAACGTATAAATAAAACAGAGACTATTTCCCTGAGTGTTGAATCGAAAAACAAAAACCATCAATCGATGTTCATACTAAGCCTGTAATTTTACCCAAGCGAGACTAAAATGTATGTACACGGAAGTTGTTTACAACAGCGCGGCATCAATACACTGACATTGGTACAGTGTAACTTTCAATAACGATCGACCTACTTATTTTAGAAAACAACGTTCATACTTATGTTGCAATGGAACAGACTTGAAACTTTTTAATGATAATTCTAAAATGATTTTCCGAATATAATAAACGGGTATTACCTAGTACGTGTTTGTGAACAGTCGGGCTAAACATTTTAAACCATTTATGCTAATTGTTTGTGAGCAGTCATATGGAGAGTACCGAATCACACACCAAACAAAATTTACAGTTACCTGGATCTAACTATGACAAGCAAGGGAGATGTACATAGTCTGTAGAATAAGATTGTTTGAACATGACACAAAGGGTGAGTGATGTTGGCCTACTAACACTGGTTTTCCCCAATACTACTACAAATATTAATAATCTTTCGAATGTCATAATTATGATCGTTTTATTAGTCATTCAACCTCATTTTCTTAGGGGCCACTTTCAAACAGGGCTTGTAATTAGTACACGGGTCTTTTTGTTCTTTCATCATCCACAGACTGTTTCTGTTGAATGGTACCACAATGCCCTGTATGAATTCTTATTATCATTTTGTCTCGCTTTTTCAGAATTCGAATGCTTCAACACTAACGCAAGTCCAACAATATCTGTGTGGAAAGTATTTGTTTTTTAATTCCATTACATAAAATTGGAACATTGACATTTCAATTATCTAAATGTAGTTGACATCTTAAGAGCACTGTGTTGCCAAGTGCTATACAGAGGCGTTATCTTGGTTCTAAAGACGCTTAATGAAAATATGATATAAACTACATTTGTACATAACTCATAAATGAAGTATAAGCCGTGACGACAGTTTCACAGAAAAACTATGACGTTGGACTTAATGGTATACTATTTACAAAGACAACTAAATAATTATCAAGAGTTCGCAGTATACCGCATTAAGTAATGAATTTTACCCGGAACATTATTGGATCGGGTAGTCTCCACCATGTTAAAGTACGTATTTACAATCCAAAACAATAAAACAAAACCCGAAGAAAAAATTGAGGCTGTTCAAACAGATACCATTGGCGTTTAATGAAATGCTTTAATAAGGACATTTGTAACTACCGACGAATGTAATGAGATGTTTCAGAAATCAGTTGTGCCCTCTGAAACAAATGTTAGTTTTATTGATTATGCCAAGTAGAAATATCGGTCGATTCATGATAAATCAAATGTCTGAGAAACGTCTTCCTTGGATGCTATTTGTTTTTCTTACTGTCTATTTAAATCTAGTGACCACCGGGCGAAGCCAATTTTGACTACAATTTGAATAATCTTGTTGAAAACTACTGGTTGGTGCTACATACCAAATATGAAAACCCTGGGCCTAGTGGCTTCAGATAGAATGCAAATTTTAAAACTCCCTTTAAGGGCATCATTACTAATCAACAGACCGGAACCATTTGAATAACTTTGGGAGAAGTCCAAACAAAAACATTTCTGCAAAGTTTTAGCAAATTTGGTCATGTGGCTTAGGAGTTCATGTCATTTGAAGAAATTGTTGACGGACGGACGAAGAGTGATCACAAAAGCTCACCTTGTCACTATGTCACGTAACCATAAAACATGTAGAAAAGGCAAAATACAAGTTAATTATTGGACCTTTTAGGAGCCGTAACTGTAAATCCAATGGAGGGTTGTAGCCATTCTAATAAAATGACCAAACTCTGCTTATGACGAAGGTTTCACCTCCGTTAAAAGTACATCATATACATATCGCCTGTTGTACCCGATTCGTGGACAGCATCAGCACGGTTGTACATTATACATAAGCATTTACCATACTTGAACATATGTCACTATACGACAAACTCTCATTAGTTGGAAAATCAACTTTTTTGGCTATTTCACAATGTACGTATTACGCAATACACGCAAAAACACAGCGCGTAAGCGTATTGGTGTGTGCAGTCGGGGTAGCTATAAAATCGATATTATGATTGCATGATTTCCGTTGACGAAGATTACATCCTGGTATGGAAGCTGATTTGCATTGTACGTCATAAACAAACGTGACCTGTGTCCAGTATGAGTTCTATCATTGCTCTTAAAATGTTCAAACTTAACAAGCCAGCGTCATTAACTCATTCATATGCGACTGTGGGAAATCTATATTTCACTTTCGTTAACTAATGTTATATCTGTTGTATTTTTGCCAATTATTCACCACCCATTACTATCACAATTGTTCCGGTTTATTAATGTCATTTAACTTTATCGCGTATTCGAAATGACGAATTCCCAAGTGAACACGTGACTTGGTGGAACAATCTCTGTTTTATTTGCTTGGTACTACATTTAGATAAACATTTATCTTGGTTATTTGCCATTGTACGGTCTTTTTAACATACAAACGATCAAGATTTGAAAATAAACAAAGAAACTTATTTACGCAAAATTGTGATAAGGAAATTTAAGCAAACCTGTTTTGCCTGCAGAATACAATTATAAGGCGAGAACAATTCGAGCGTTATTCCTTCCGTCTTGGTTGTAAGCACAAGGATTAAACTGATAACAGCTGATTAACATTCAAAATTACCAACAAAATGCTGATGTTTGCAGTTTCTAATTTATCCCCAGTTTGATTACTAAATGAGGTCGTTTTATACGTTATCGATCACGGTCCGCTGCGCATGCAGCAAGACTGTCTTCTCACGTCGAATACAGCTCAAAAGATAAAACAACTACTTGTTGCAGGGTTATATCATTTCTTGTTCAGTTGCATGTTTGTCTTCCTGACTTGTTTTGTCGTTCGATTTCTGTGCTCGGCTGGTTGGGTTGAGTGCTACCTTCCCTGTCGGATTTTCTCATACCTTTTTTGTACTTGTGACTTTTGTGTTCTTTTTATGGCGAGCACCATTTGATCAATACAAATGTTGTATATTTTACCTACCATGACCAAGGATAAATGATACTGTTCAATTCTCTGATATTACTGGTCACTAATCTCGATTCATGTTGACCGTACAGTCAACCAGTAAAAATATGAGCGAATCAATCAGCCGGTCAGAATACGCTTACATCGCATTGTTAACTGACAATCCAATCTAACAGACACCAAATTAATCCATTGTTAATATTCCCCTTAAGGAGAAAGGAGTCAGGTAGAATTTGAATGGTTACTTTCTTACCATTAACCGTACGATTAGCATAATAACTGCATGACTGCTTCTATGATACTTTCTTGGCTGTGAATAATAATGCGACGGCCTTTCTATGTTCTATGTCCAAACCAAAGGCATTAGCCAATCTTATAGAACAACATGTCCCGTCCGACATTTACTATATGTTTACAAATTTCATAGTATTACATGTCTACTTATATGAAAAACAATATTACAAGGGGGGCCAATGTGTAGAGAGTCGCACTTAATAATACCGTGATACGATATCGTATTCCTAAAACAGAGAATATTTCCCCGAGTGTTTTATCGAATGTCAGAAACCATCAATCGATGTTCATACTAAACCTATAATCTTACCTAAACGAGACTAAAATGTTGGTACACGGAAGTTGTTTACAACAGCGCAGGATCAATATACAGATATTGGTACAGAATAACTTTTAATAACGATCCACCTACTTATTTAAGGTTTGTGTAAAACATAGCGGGTGGATATTATCTTATATTTGAGACAACAACGTTCATACTTATGTTGCAATGGAAACCAGACTTGAAACTTGTTATTGATCATTCTAATATGATATTCCAAATATTTTGAACGGGTATTTCCAGTCATGTTTATAAGCAGTCGGGTTAAATGTATTTTACCATATGCCAATTGTTTGTGAGCAGTCATATGGAGAGTACCGTTTTGAACATGACAAAAAGGGTTGCTGTTGGCCTTATATCACTCAACTGAGTACAACACTGGTTTAAATAATAATATTTATAATAATCTTTCAAATGTCATAATTATGAGCACTTCAAGTCATTTTCTATGGTGCCAATTTCAAACTTGATTGTAATTAGTGTACGGGTCATTTTATTATTTCATCCTGCGCAAACGGTTTCCGTTGAATGGTCCCGTGATGCCTTATTGGATTTGTTCTTATCCTTTTGCTTCGCTTTTTAGAATTCATATGCTTCATCACTAACGCAAGTCTAACAAAAGTTGCGTGTAAATTATTTGTTTTCAATTCCATTACACAAAATTGGAACATTGGCATTTAAATTATCTAAATGTAGTTGACATCTTAAGAGCACTGTTGCCAAATGCTAAACAGAGGCGTTTTGTTGGTTCTAAAAGACACTTCATGAGAATATGATATATAATACATTTGTACATAAAACATAAATGAAGTATAATCAGTGGCGACAGTTTAATAGAAAAACTATGGCGTTGGACTTAATGTTATACTATTTACGTAGACACTAAATAATTATCAAGAGTGCGCAGTATACCGCGCTGAGTAATGAATTTACCCAGAACATTATTGGATTGGGGTAGTAGTCTCAATCAGGTTAAATGCGTTCTTGCAATCCACAAAATATAAAACAAAAGCTATTGATGCTGTTCAAACAGATAACATTAGCGTTTAATGAAATGCTTTAATAAGGACATTTGGCAAAACTACCGGTCAATTTAATGAAAAGTTTCGGAAATAAATTCGTATCAGTTCTGCATTCAGAATCGAATGTTGGTTTTATTGATTATGCTTAGAAGGACTAGATGTCGGTCGACAAATGATTAAGCAAATGTCTGAGAAGCATAATCCTTGGATGTTATTTGTGTTTCGACTACGTAATAAAACAAACCTGTAATTTAATTGTTTTGATTGATATCTTGTCCTGGTGTTGACATTCTCTGGATGATTATACAATGACATCTAAGTTATATGTAACCAAATGTTTCAGAGTGTTGTTGTTATCATTGGACTGTGCCAAACTTACACAATGCTACAAAGTTGAGATAAAATGGTGTCTATTGCGACAACGCAACCATACGCATGGGGTTATAAGAGTTATCTGCTACTTTGAAAGCTTAGATATAATGGCATCATAGGTAGTACCAACAACATGCAGAAAAAGAAAACAACACATTTTAACATTGCTGGACTGTTAGTAGTCGTACTTTCAAATCCAATGGTGTGTTGTAGCCATTACAATAAAATGAGCAAACTCTGTTGATGACGCAAGTTGTGTGCACTTTCGGTAAAATCGAATGATAAACAAATCTCTATCATGAAGCCGTCATTACTTAAAATGATCTAAGGTTTAACGGGGGCCATGGTTTATTTCGGTTTTGTTATATCAGTAAAGCGAATAATACTAATAACATGTTCACTTTAGTATATTCGATTAAATGTGTTTGCTGAACTCCACACGTGAACAACATCAACCCTGTAATAAACTATAAGTATAGACAGTAATAATGGTTAATTTATAAACACATTATCAATATACGACAAACCCTAGTCAGTCGGGAAATCAAATTTCTATTTTTGGACTACTAGTATTTCACAATGTACGAATTACTCTAAACACGCAAATGCATCATTATTACGATATCATTTTTCAAATGGTTTGTTCATCATCATGCTTTTTCTCTTTCTAAAGACACCCATTTGTATTCTTAATCATCAATAGGTGATTTAAGCGGTTTTCTTGTAACACCACAATGCCAAACACTACTCTTATAAGTTATTAAATCAAACATACACTACTAGCATTCTGACGCTGAAAAGGTTCTTGATGTTTGATGTTTGATGTTTAAGTGAAGACAGCATGACGTCATAAATGACACCAACCTCATACATGGTGAAGCACTGAATTGCAAATTGCATTTAGTTTTCCACGAAATATCATTTAAAGCTGAAATGTCTCTGGACACACACAAACATAGCATCTGGAAGCTATTTAACATAATGCATTATTTATAGTGTTTTATTGAGGAAATAAACTGTAACTATGCAAGTTAAGGTGCAGAAAGATTGGAAAACGGAAAACATAGTTCACGAGATACGAGATTTCAGTCAAATAATTTTATTCGGGAGGTATATACTTTTATCATGAACTATGTATCAGATGTCAAATTTTCCATTCCTATCAACAGTGGCTGCCCGTATGTTACACGATACACAGAGTTCAATGTATATTGTCACAGTATAATATTGCTACCCACTCCGTGTACCAATTACTGATCATAATCAAGAAGAGGGAATGTTTTTTATGTTCAGCGCAACCTTCACGGAGAACTGGTGTGGGTACTTGCAAATACCATAACATTTTATAAAACATAAGCAATTTACATAATGCATATTTGATTGTTCGTTTACCAGTGATTATGAACGGAGCATTTGTATACAAAATGATGTGGGACGTTCAGTATACGATATAACCATCATCATAACAATTGTAATGTATTATACGCTGTTAGTGACGCTACATACCAGAAAGTCAATTTCCGACATGTATGCGTACTTATTCCTGCCATTGTTTATACAAAAGTTTATTCCAAGGACATGCTTATACTTGACAGACATCATTTGATAGAATATCACCTTATTCATAATGTTAAACTCTATCCCGACAAGATGATGTGAAACAAAATTATATTTCATAAGATACAGACATAAAATGTGCATTAGTGAAAGTATATCAATGATATATTTGTCAGGCATCAACATTAATCTGGAAGTGTTGTCGTCTTATCGGCTTGACTGTCTGATGGGATGGTATACTAATACCGCTTCATACAAACATGATATCCCCATAGAGTAGGTATATGGTGTATCCATACAGACCTCTACGTCGTACAGTCTGTAAGAAGACATGTGCTAGACGTAAACACCGTTATAAAACGTTACATGTTTATTTAGATTCTGTTGACTAGTAGCATAATTTATTATGTTTATACTGTAACTAGGAACCCTGTTTTAGCGTATAATATGTAAGACCAAGGTCACCATCTTGGTAGCACACGCTCTACATTGCAACTCGTTTGTCAAACCGGCAAACATGACAGTACATAAGGCGACATACTCGTACATAGTTATTAGGTGGATTCATGTTTGATTTTAATCGTTAATTTGATTGTTCGTTGTTGCAATTAGCTTAGATATTGTTGTTACGGAGAATACCTGTAGGTAAAACAAGATGTGACCCAAGAGGGTAGCCAATATTTCTTGGTAATTCAAAATATGAAGTACATAGAGTATACCATATAGTCGTTTCAAACAAGAGCATAAATGATAACTTCCCCTATCTAGGTTCCCAGTGCGTAAATGAACCTCAACATTTGAACAACGTACAAAGAAGGCCGACACAAAATCAGAGATCTTTCATATGTTGCTTTGTCAAATTCAATCCCCATGTTGCTTAAATGATTGTATTTGCCACACGGATGGGCGATGGACATAAAACGATACCTATATTCTAAAAGCTTTTAATGGGCACTTTGCTCTCATGTGAGCTACGGAAAAAAAGAAAAAACTTTACTTTGTAGTCATGCTAAAACTATTTATAGAACTTATAATACGAGATGTATGTTGATGCCTAGTATGACTCGTGTGATACATGTATATGTGACTATATAATGCCAGTGTTTATTCGGGTTGAAATCAGTTACTCAACATGTTAATCGGTTGTCGGACGACTTTGATATTGACTATTCTGGTAAAGTTTGATATGCATTCTGATAGGGAAGGCATAATTCAACCGTAACAGCTGAACACAGAAAACAGAAACAACACAGATCAGATTACCACGGCTTAATGTTCACTAGCTACAAAGTATTAACTATCAATCACCATGAATTACATAAACATGTGACAGTTATATTGCATATAATTGAATTAAGATGACCTACTTATCAAAGTGACCTACTCATCAAAGTGACCTACTCATCAAAGGTTACAAGAGGACACTAGAGAACCGAATACCATTGTTACAAATAACAAATTACACATATAAAACATCTAACAGATCTTATTCCTCTCACGAATTATAATTTTCAACTTACTCGGTTATTCTGTATGCAAAGCAGGTGTTCAAGATCTTCCAAATCTTAAGCTTAATATTCAGTTTTTGCCCCCATTCAGGAGGGGGCTGCTTACCGTCCGAATAGTTGACATTCTCTGAAAGTGTGATGGCATTATTACCTATTCGATGTGCTCAGTGGTCCGTGATCGATAACGTATCAAACGAACTCATTTAGTAATCAAACTGGGGATTAATTGGAAACTGCAAACATCATCACTTTGTTGGTAATTTTGAATGCGAGTCAGCTGTTATCAGTTTAATCCTTGAGGACACAGCCTAGACGGAAGGAATAACGCTCGTATTGTTATCGTCTTATAATTTTATTCTGCAGCCAAACAGGTTTGCTTGAATTTCCTAATCACAATTTTGCGAAAATAATTTCCTTTGTTTATTTCAAATCTTGGTCGTCTGTATGTTAAAAAGAACGTAAAACAGCAAATAAGCAAGATAAAAGCTTATCTAAACATATTACCAATCAGATATTTTTTCCGCTACCGAAGCAGACTAATGCAGACCATAAAAATGGGGGTCGCCATTACCACTAGTGTACATAGAAGGACTGCCACTGACGCCTAAAACGTACCACAAAAATGATATTCCTCAAAACCAACATCGTACAGCGCCGGACTACCAGGAATTTTTAGGTTTTGTCTTATATTTAGGTGCATTTAAAATGCTTGTATCTCGTAACAGGATTTGTTATGAGGATAAAACCTGCATTTATATTATTAACTAAACAGTACACAATTAGCTAAAAAATTCATTTAAGTCATTTTTATTATATTATATTGCATAATATTGTTTTTAAAAATACAAGTTTTCCGTATTCAAGTACAAAAACAAACACCTTATGTCTAATTATGAGCAGAAACGGCGGTTATCGCCAAATAATAAGGAAGTGACACAATTCAAGTTATTTAAGGATCCTCACTGTCAAAAAATACCAATTAGCTTTAGAGATTGCACTTTGCGATTCTTATCAAACTCATTTTAAAAAAAAAAATTAGTACTTCATTTCTACCCTACGGTAACTTGAACAATTTTGGTGTGTCTGCATTATACGGCTTTGGTATTCTAAGAGTCGAAAAAAAGCAGTTCTGCCACTGACGAGTTTTGCAGGCTTTGAATGAATGACTTGCTTAATGACGTTATGGTCATTTTGAGATTGTTCTGATAAAGCTGCAAAACTGCACTCAGGTTATTTATTCAATAAGTCATGGAAGTTAAGCACATTGGACGATTCTAAAATGAAACAGTGTTCAGTATACACTATGGTAGTTATACATTTAAAACACATCATACTAAAGTACGCTATGGTATAATTCTACCTAGCATAAAATTCATTTTACTCTACTATGGCATTGCAGGTAACAATAATGTTTTTGGTCAATGTGTGCATTTATCCACTACGGATGTAGTGTCAGATTCTTTTGGTGCCATAACTTCAGGCTCTTTTTTAAATTGAACAACCCATTCGAATGCTATGGTAATGTCAGCTTTGTTGTCATGTCTGCATTCGGCGGCTTTGGTATACTAAGCGTTTTGAGATAACCTGTCTGCCACTGCCGAGTTTTGAAGACTTAATTCAAATAATGCGCATTATGCCACTACGGTAGTCCAATGTCGCCGAAGGGCGTGACAGACGTATGCACATTTATACACTATGGACGTAGTCTCTGTTTATTTTGGTGCTATGTCTTCAGGCTCTTTTTTAAAGTAAAAACCCCCATTTGAATGCTATGGTAGTTTCAGCTTTTCCGTTTTGTCTGCATTGGGCGGCTTTGGTATTCTAAGCGTTTAAAGATAACCTGTTTGCCACTGACGAGTTTTGAAGACTTAATTCAAATAATGCGCATTATGCAACTGCAGTGTTCTGTAGTATTCGTGGTGGAGCATAGTAGAAGTGTGTCCATTTATCCATTATGGATATAGTGTCTGTTTGTGATGGTCCCTTGTCTTTTGACTCGCTTTGGAAGTAAAAACCCCCATTTGAATGCTACTGTAGTTTTAGCTGTTTTCTTTGTCTGCAATGCGACTTCTGACAACCGGAATACAGGCATACAGGCAGCATTATACAGAAAGCTCCACTTACAAAACCTTTTCCATGCTCTACTCAACTCGAGCATGAACTTTTATTTACTCCTTTACAGTGCAACTACTGAATCATCTTTATTTTAAAATACAACATTACTCTGCTTACTATAAGACCACTTATCACATATAAAGTTTTATCATTTTACTATATGAGCACAGACATGAGTTGAGCATGAAGAAGGGGACCAGCACTTACCATAAACTATCAAAGTCAAACAGAACAAGGGATACACTTAATTGAATTTATTTCATGTTTGTCTTGTTAGAAATATATCAGATATTCATTCAACTAAAGCCAGAACGCAATGATTAGTATACTTATTGTTCTGGCAATTTGCGAGAACAATATTTAAGGAAACTTTCAAAACAATTGTATGTAAATACTGCCAATGAAAAAAAAACAGGTTACATTACACTTTTATTGTTATACTTTAAAAAGTACCAATTTGACGAACGTCAGTAATGCGAACAGTACAAATACCCCCAGACATTGTGTCGCAAGTCGGCTGTTACACCCGATGCAGATGGCTTTCCCAGGTAACCATTTTTGCACCCGGGTGAGCCGCCAATGTGCATAGTATGAAACTAAAAGTGATAGGTTGCAAAACCTTTTTGTTGTACACGCATTTACATAAACGCTTAAAAAGAAAATAATGAAACCAGCAAGTGAATGAAAACTATGGACTATAAAACTATTGAAACAAACTAGCGTTTGCAAAAATATAAAATTGACAACTTCTAAATCATACAAATTTACAAAGGCTAAGAAGTTAAGAACAATGGTTTGTCTAAAAGTGACACCTTTTTGTTGTATTTACATCATCACATACGTAATAATGAAATGAGCAACTGAATGAAAACTACGGACAACGAAACTTTTGTATACAAACAAGTATATGAAACATACAGATCAAGATTGTTGGAATGAGGTTTGCCAGTTATGCATAGGGAACCGTAATCATACACATTGTATTTGATAATAACTGAACACAACTGGTTTCACATCTTGAGCGATTTTTACGCAAGCGGACGCATTATACGGACGTCACTCCAATAAGAATTGCTAAGTACTGCCATTGCGTGTTATTCACCAAAGTCTGTAACAATTGTAGGAGGTTCGGAACGCACTTTGGTGTTGAACGCACTTCGGTTATGACAACCAAAAAGCAAACACACAAACCACCGAAACAACATAATGCGTTGCAATTCTTCATATCATTATTAAATCAATATGCATATTGGTGTTGAAAATGTAAAAATGAACATAATTTAGCTGCAAAACACAAACTATAACTATAAAATCGAAACACATGTATACTCTATGTAGGATAATATAAGTGTGTGATAAAATGTTCAATATTGTGAACATAATTTTATTTAGTTTGATAAGTGTACTCTGTTTAATGGGAGTCTTATGTTTGGCGTTATATGTTCATCTTTGGTATTGAAGTTGTACGGAGATTTAAAAGATGGCAGGCTGTAAGACAATTATTAAACAAAACGACTATAAACAGTGAAGTTAGTTAGTACAAAAAGCCAAATTCCGTTACATACTTTAAGTTAACAGAAAATGTATAAAAGCAATTCACCTAAACACCAAAGTGTGTTAGATGTCGATATACGTAACTCAAATTGATAAACACACTTTATTGTTCAACACCATAGTGGTAGAGCGTGCGCTTCGAGTGCGGGAGGTCGCGGGTTCTTTCCGTGGCCGCGTCATAGCAATGACGAAATAAAAATGGTACCAGTAAAATACCATTGCTATACGCGCAGCATAAAAGGGAAACCTGGCTCCTGTCTCTCATACCCTCTTGGTGATGGATACCATCGGGAGTAAGGTGTCGAGAGTGATTAATAGAAGTTGTAAGAACTTGTTTCACAATCGACCTAAAATAAATTAGTATAAACTAACACCATAGTGCGTTCATCACCAAAACGCACTATGTTGTTCAATACTATAGTGCGTCAAGCACAAAGTGCGTTCCTAGATAGAAACACCCCGATATGCTAACACGGAAAGGCTACTGAGCGAATACATGAAATAGGGTATCCGTGTCCGTATGCGGAAGCTGGCACGGAACGCGGGCACGGACCACCAATGCGTACACAAGCAGTTGCACAGTGATAATACTAGTAACTATAAAAATAGTGCGTGATCAAGCAAATGTAAGGCCGGTATTCCATGTTTCCGCGTCCGCGGTGCGCATCATTATGTCCTTTTCCGCAAAACATCGAACTTGATAAAAACCGTAGGGTATATTTCATATATCTAGGTTCCGCGACTGCATGCGTCGTCCGCATATGACGTTCGGTGAGCGATTTTTTACGCAAGCCTGCGCAGTATACAGATGTCACTCCAATAAGAATGGCTTCTGTCATTGTTATTTGTTTGTCAATCGGGTCTGTTACCTGTGTATGAAGTAAGGAACGTACATTTGGTGTTGAACACCCTTCAGGTTTGATCACCAAAATCCAAAAGCACCAAACCACCGCAATAACATGCGTTGCAATGTTTCATACTAGCATAGAATCAAATGTACATTGGTGTTAAAGATAAATGTAAAAAAGGAACATATTTCATTGTGCATGATACTTTGTATTAAAAAGATGTAAACTATAAGTTTCCTATGCATTCTAAAAACGGTATTTTGATTAAAAAATACACTGATGTGTTTACACGGAAAGGCAAGTAAGCGAACGCGAACGCGGACGCGGGACACGGACACATGGAATATCCGCGTCCAGGGGCGTAGCTAGGACCTTAGCAATGTGTAGGCCCGTAGGGAAATATGAAAGAAGTAGGGGGTCCGGGGGAATGCAGATTTTTTTATTCCTTGAAAGGTACTGGTGCGTTTTGACATATATTTAGGAGATCAAATTTCAATTTAAACTTAAAAAAATATTTTTTTTCTCGAAATGATGTGTAGGCCCGGGCCTAATGGCCTAGCGGCAGCTACGCTACTGGCGTCTGCGCTGCGATTTGAATGTCGCTTCTCCAGTTAGCGGATGCATGAAATAGAGTATATGTGTCCGTCCGCATGTTGGACGCGGAAGTGTAACACGGACGCATACACGTGGAATACCGGCCTGATCTGGAAAATCAGTACTATATAGATGAAGTTAACTTGGAACATCAACAATCCTGAAAGATAAGCGAATCGGACCGTAGCATAGTCTAGGTACACGGGTTCGAATCTCACTGGCAGATAGGTATACATATATTGAACTTTTTAATTTATAACATAAGTGTCTAATTCTGTTTTGATGTATATTTCACGAACGTTTAGTATATTACTGACGATTTAGCGTATACATTTTCTACGTGTTTCAGCTTCATAAAGACTATTTATGTGTAAATGATTTACTTGTATCAATTATAAAGTTTTATTGTGTTCAATATACTCTTTCTTAGAGGGAAATAAAGTTCTGAAGTTGAAGTTACTCAAAGTTCTCAAACACTTATACTATTTTATTCATGAACATAAATGCAACTGAAAAGACTGATATTAGAACTACATACGTTCTAAAACCTTCAAAACGTGGCCTGCACTTCGTATAGCAATTACATATTATGATAATTGATAATTATCTGTTTAATAATTACTTTGCTTATTTATTTTTAATACACAATAATTCTTACTATTAAAATCAGCTATTCTAGCTAACGGAATCAGTATTATGTGCTTTTATTTGATATGCTAGATATCAAAGGTTTAACAACAGCTAGATTTGTTTACATCTTTGAATTGACTGATTGCTAATTGCTGTAGTAGATTACAACTGGAATCAAAACCACAGTAAATTAAATGTACTTCAGTCACTAAACAAAAGAATAGTGTTACTATTGTAACGTTATTTAATTAGAGCCAGTGCTATGGTGTAATTTTGTATATTAAATGCAATCCGAGTATTGTGAAGTGTGTCCTACAAAAACTAACAAGTATATTTAATGCATCGTATTTCAGAGTACCGTAGTAGCATTATGCTGGACTTACAAAACTTAACACTTAAAATATTCAATTCGAATACGAGTACCATAGCGGACTTTTGTATTTGGCAAAAATCTTATAAACTGTACCTCAGTGTAGTAATGCCGATATCATAATATCAACAGAACAACCACAGTGTAGCAAATATCGTACACTACAACTACCATAGCGTAGAAATGTAGTATATTTTGGAAAATTCCTTCTATGTTCAATTGTAAAAAAAAAGGATTTTCACCGAAATCCTGCATTAGTCCACTGTAGAAACAAGACCCCGTATTTTTCCGGTACGTAAAAGTCGTCTCTGGTAGCTGTTCGGCAAACAATAGTGGTAATGGGGGACCACCAAAATACGGTCTGCATCAGGCGGCTCTGGAAGCGCATCGGTGTATGATAGTGGCAGCGGAAAGGATATGCATATAATACGGAGTTTGTTCCATAAAGGAACGTGTACACTCGGGAAAAATTGACGTTCGTCGTTAAGTGTGCGACTGATTTTGAATACGTTATGAAGTTAAATGACGCAAATAAAGCGAAACAATTGTGCTAGTGGTGGTAAATATTTGGCAGAAAACAATAGAAATGGCATAAGTTAACGTAAGTGAAAAATAGGTTTGACACAGTGGCATATAAAGTTTAATGACGCTGGCTTGCTTAACTTTTTAAGAACAATTATCACATAATCTGCGGTGTGGGAGTGCATTTAAGCCTAGCTGGAAATATCGTAATCCATTCATTAAACATTTAAATTAGCTTGACGTTTGTTGGTTGATTGTCGTAGGTTTACGTAACGTTAGCCAATCCGCACATTGAATCGATCCATGATGTCAGTATAATATAAACGTCGTGATGACGTCGCACGCATTGTAACGCTACATTTTGAAGGAAAATTATGTAGCATACATCAGCGATTTTCCCGTTAATGAACGTTCTATAAGGTTATGTGCTAAATGGAATCTTACATTCGTGCTAATCACATACGAGATTTATTTAACTCGTCGACGAAATTTATATGACACTCGGCAAAGCCTCGTATCATATTGTTGTGTTCACTCGTTTAATAAAACTCGTAATAAGCACTCATTCAATATCCTCTATTTCTAGAACTCATACTGGACACAGGTCAGGTTTGTTTATGACGTACATTTCTCTACAACATTCCCAGTTCGTCAAACTTAGGATAAGGAGATTATGTACACTTAACTTATATTTAAGGACTCAAATTGTGGTTACCATGGTAACTAACTACATATGTAAGCACATGCTTCAAACCGGTAGTATACTTATGTGTTGCTCGCCATTATTATTACTTGTTTTATTTAGGTTTTATAATGGCGTTATTTCATATGCATATCCATGTTCGAGTATATACGCATAGAATATCTTTTATTCATCATTTTCTTTTGTACGATTACGAATTGTGTTGTTTGTCCTTTACATGTACACGTATTTCCAATTATATATCATCACAGACAGTTGTTCAGAATTTTCATCGGGCTACTCACATAATGTTATACTACACACATACTATATAGAACGAAACTGAAAACATGGTTAGTATGGTTGGGATTATTGCTTCAGGTAATCAGCAATCGACTTACCATTTGTACATACTAGAAGTAGATATATATGATACATTATACGTCTATTAGGTTGGGGAATACCGATACACATTAAGTGTAATTTCGCCATTAAAAGCTTCATGGGCTTACTATCACTATAGGGTTGTAGCTACGGGTTTGATTTATTTCCATGCTACGACAATGTCTCCCTCCCCGAGTGAAGGATATGTTGTACATACGTACCAATGAGATGTGGTTATATGATTAAAGGCAATTGAAACCTAGCTCTTTACCAAATATTTAGTTGTTAAAGAATCATACATGATTTGAATGTGTGTTAATATTTCTGTAAGTACTTGATAATGTACCACATGCTCTATTTATGGTCAATGTTTACATTTGCATACTTTCTTTAAAACTTTAACTGACTTTGTTTGTCTTATATCCGGCATGATGAGACTAACAAATAATATAAGTCAGTGATTATGTTTATGTTTCTTTAGTATTATTGACTACTAGCTATCAACAATAAATTAAAATCATTTTCCATTCTTATTTAAGTACTGTAGTAAAGTGTTGCATCTGTCAAACATATGATGCAACATGTAGAAGAATCATTTTGGGATTGATTCCACCAAAGTACTAAAAAAATCCTTTCAAAGTCATGTGGAAGTTCATGTCCTGAGTTGTTTTACTGCTCTAACCATGCAATATATTGCTTTGAATTGTGTAGACAACCTGCCAAACTTGATATTTAACTCATTCAAACAGCTAGTCAAACAGAGTGTGATTAGCCACTTAGTATTTAGCACAACCACAGCTCAGTGCATACAATGTACTTGCAACATCAGAACACTGATATAGAATTATATACAGAACAAACTTTACTAGGTAGTGTCAACTTGCAGTCAGAATCTGACTTGGATAAGTTCAAATTCAACATATGCACTACAATATGATATTGTGATTTACATTGACAACAGACACAGTATGTAGCTTCCTGAATTGAAGAGCATATTCTTGTCTTGAGCTCACATATAAGGCTACCTATGGTGAAACGCTTTAGTAAAATAATGTGGCCTTTAGTTATGAACGCGACCCGACTACTGCTTGTTTTAATTGGGACAACTGAACTTAAAATTCGGACAACTCTATTTTGTCATGGTCAGTTGTCCGGGACAACTCTACCTAGAAAAAATTTGTAGAGCCCTGGTCACTAAAGGTTGTGTACATGTATAAAAAAATGTATGTATCTCAATTGAAGTAGGCGTATAATGCATTGTCATGGGTGAACACTGACTCTTTTATCATAGGTTTCCCTAGGTTTTCTATGTATGAAATGGAGTTCTGCGAGATATCTACGATTTATGGAGTTCCAACGCGACACTTTCATGACCAATGTTCCGTAAATGACATAAAACATTAAATACTACCTGGGGGAACATAACTATAGACAAGTTATAACTTTCCTATATCAGTTGCGATTGTGGTAATACTTTATAAGCCTAAAGCATCCCCGCACAACACCCGGCGTCAACATTATATAATAGGACAAGGACTTACACGGTGCGCTTTAAACCACAACATTTGAACATTTACCACCCACGTAGACAGTTCACATGAACTCACGTTTTGCCTGATGGAATTCCTGGATTATACGTATGCTTCAGGATGCTTTAATTGGATGTTTCGTGTCAATGGTTCGTATTTTCTTGGTCGTAAACAACAGTATACTTTGGTTTGAAGAAATATACGCTGCAATAAGGTTACTATAAGTGATCAGACGATTTATAATCGAGTTCTAAACACCGCTAGTGATTAAAGAAGCGGAATGTAATTACTTTTTGCTGTTTCTATGCAATAATGTTACGCCCTCAAAATTATACTATTGTAACCTCTACTAACTACACAAACAATTATGACCGGAAGGCGATGGACAAAAAAGGATCACAAACACTCCCATGTACTGTCAATTTGTGACAAATCAAATGGTCTGAACATCGAGATTTCTGAATTTGACCTACTTTTGTTAATTTGTTTTCTTTGTGTAATAAATGTTTCTTACTAGAGACGCAATAGCATTTATTGTCATTACAAGACATTCATGATGACTTTGTCTGTGGTGTGTCAGACAAATAATGAACGTACAAAAGAAGTCGCAGATTTACTACTTTGAATCAAAAAATTAATAGAAAATCTCATATCAAGGTTTGTTCATTACGAGAATCAATTAAACATGAAACGTATCGTTACCATGGAAACTACGATTTAACGTCATGTTTGTAGCTTACACAATATTATACATACTAAATGTTTCAAAAGGAACTTTCTTGATTAATTAAATCTGTCTCCCTTTATATACATGTAGAGGTATGTTGACTGGCAATTCTTTTTCACATTGTAGCTTACATGGATATAATATGAGATACTGCAATGATCAACTATAATTTGTTTACCATACAAATGTTATTAAACCATCAGTCTGTCTGTGCTGCTAGCGATGATGAACCGTTGTCATATAACTGGAATAACTAATAAAACAATTTGGTAAAACTGTATTTCATAACACTTAATTACACGCATAATTTACGTGTAGTTTATGTATCCATTATCATACTTAGAACGCATTGGAAGAATAGCACATACCCATGTCGATAAGTGCATACTCATACATAGCTTGTTTACCATGTATATTCTCAGGGAAATTCAGGGCTGTGTTTCATGTCCATATATCTTTAATATCACTAGAGTCATAAAAACAACTCAATGTCAGCATATAAATCGGAATACCAATTTATTTTTGGCAGATAATTGTATATAATTAACCAAATTGAATATTTATATAATTTGTATTTAAAATATTAAAAAATGGCAAAGTCGTTGGAAATTGAAAACAATGTCACTCCATGTATTTTGGGATATTTGGGGAAAACTGATTGTAGTTATCGGTACACATGCCACATATTTTCTCAACGATGTGATAAATTTACTTGACAACAAATTTCCACTAAAGCTTAAAAGGACTGTTGGTAGTAATGCTAGTCTGACAGGTCCCATCGATGATATATCTGTCTTAAACACATAATGTACAAGCAATTTTCCACTGTCAACAAATGTTATTTTACATGTATCAGTTTACTTGACGCTTCTACAAGTGACGCGGGTAACTAGTACATAGTTCATTACCAAACAGAAAACACAAACATATTAGTACAAAAACCGTGCCGAGTGTTGAAATGTCGTATCTACTTTTGTCAAAGCTGCCAAAACGAAATAAACTACTTCAATGCCTAGTCTACAAATATTTCAAATGACTTCGATAACATGATATATCACATGCATTTCCTCGTATCCGGGTTAGTATTGCCCGGATGTATAACTCTATACGTAACGAGTGTAGTATAATGTTTAAATGACGTCATTCTATCTCCTAAATGACATCATTTTGTGCGTTTAGCGTTGTTTATATAGAGTCGGTTTTTGAGCTGAAAGATATGCTTTTCCCGTGTTATAAGAGTCCTGTGATATAAAGAATCTAATACCCGTTGTCGATTGATATAACCTTATATTAAACTCGTTAAGGAAACATTATTTAGCTCGCCAAAGCCTCGCTTAATAAAATTTCCCAAACTCGTTTAATATAAGTCTATATCAATTGGCAACTCGTGATAGATCCTCTATATACAAAATGCTTTTGGATACAAATTATGCCAATGGTAGGTGACATACAAATGTATATTGTAACCCCACTTGAATATACCAGTCCTGCATTGGGAACATTAGTTACCTGTCAATTGCAGGAATCTAGTGACTTATGAGGCACTTACAAATCTCCGCGATTGGAATAAATAATTTATGATTAAGAGAAATTGCTGTTAACACAACTCAACATACCTATAACACCATTAGTGTGATTTCTCTGTATAGACCAAATATAAGTATTACGAATACAGTTTACAAATGACGTCAGAAGCATTTTTAGACTACCATTATAGGTGTTGATATAATGTTATGTTACATCACGGATGTTTTTACAGACGACGCGGTCAGGTTTACGTGATGTGTTTATAGCACATTTCAGCCATTGATATCTATTTGTCGCTTCTCAGACGATATTACAAAAAAAGTTTTGATATTTCTGTTTTTATTAACGTCAACGAATGCGACTTTATCTAACATTGAGGTTGCAAAACTATATTATAGCATTATTTATACCGGTTACGTTATATATATACGAGGTGCATTTAGAATGTTATAGACTGGCGCCATTAAATGAGACTTTTGCTGATACAAATACCATTATATGCGAAATGCAAGAAAGACAAACACTTATGGCATTCCACTTTTAAACCTAAATGTCAAGTATGTATTACATAATCATTTTAACAAATTCTGGTTATTTTATACATGTACTATGAATGAAAACATTTATGGCATGTCCCCTTTTAAAAATAAATGTCAATTATGTATTACAGAACCATTTATGGTTATTTTTATACATGTACTATGAATGAAAACATTTATGACATGTCCCCTTATAAACAAAATGTCAATTACCTGATACATAACCATTTATCGTTATTTGTATACATGTATTATGCATAATACATGTCCTCGAGATAAAGATAGTTAATAATCTAGTTTCCATTAACGGCTAGACGGCATGATGTACACAATGCACACATGCAACTCATACAGGCCAACACAAATAATATGTGTTTACTCTAAAATATCAAACGAGCTTGTGGCTGTTAATAGATTTATTGTGAAGGTCATTAATTCCATAGATGGAGTGTTTATGTTGTGTGCTGGAAGGAGAATTTGAATTGTTTGCAGAACAGTGATCTTGACGTTGGCAAGAAAAAGTTCATGGCGATAATAATTGCATTCATGCTCATATGACGTCTTGGTTACTGCTGAAATAACTAATTTATTCCATGACAAGATAAGAAAAAGTGTTGACAGCCAGACATACCGGTTACTCAATTATATGTACAGTATGTGTCCTTAATTAAAAGAACACAATTACCTATGAATGTTATGCCACATAAGTGTCGAAATTAAATAAAGTAGCTTGCCTTCATAAACAATTCGAGTGTATAAAGCTATACATACGGTTACAACATTCTAGAATATATAAAACATTCTATTTATTTCGTCTTTATGATATATAGTCGACATTTAGTGTCTGAGAAAGGCAAAATATAAAGGCTTTATTAATAATGCAATGTTAAGATGAGTCCCACATGCCCTAACTTCTAATAAACAATGGTGATTTTAGATGATAGTGTATTGTTCACTCTAACACGCGTAACGTCTAAATACCACATAACCTATGTTTATACTAGACAGCTTCGCTCATAATATGTCCTGCCGATTACTTTAAACCAGTTCAGTTTGTTAGAACGGTGACAGTCAGTTTAATTCTAGGTGTGATCAAAACGTAAGTAGAAGGACTTGTAATTAATATCATTGTACTGTAAGTAATTATAGAGCCAAACAATGAACAAGCTGCTATGTTTCGCGTTGTGAGCAAACCACAAATCCCCTTTCCAATTAAACAATTCACATTTGATCATGCAGTTATTAATGCAAAACCCTGTTGTTCTACACGAAAGTAATATATTGCAAAAAACGCGGATATTTCATTAATTCCAAGGCCTAATTAAATGTGGGCTATATATCTCTCCACGATGCAGTTGCCAAAGGGATTAAGAATGTAATTGAATGTCGATGACAAAAGCCATTACGTTTCCATAGCCGACAATATGGGCATTAAAATATGAACTTTCAAATCAGTGTTCTGAATGATGATAATTTCCGATATCAACGTGTCAAATTAACTTATCTTATGAACAATGAGCTACCACGATCTCTATTAATAATTCATAATTGCATCATATATCAAATTCGAAACGATATAGGAAACCATGCAAACTATGTGCATCAATTGCTTTTTTGTGTTAATTACCCGCATCGGCAGATTAATTGTTGTATTTTGTTGTTATACAACAATATGGTACGATCATTCGTCTAATTGTTAGCCCAAGATATCATGACGGTTCTACATTGCCTACATAAACAAAGCGTAAACTTGGAAAAAATACCATTCAAGTATCTCAACTATTGGTTTACCAACTTGTACACTCGTATTCATATATCCCTATATACCGCGCCTTTCAGTACTGCCTGATGTTTCCTACAGTTTCCATATTTTCATAACGTGGACCAGCCAATATTAGACCTACCATTCTTCTGTGTGCATCATAGAACGGAGCTTTGTCAAAAGAACAAAATAAACTTCTTTTAACTGAAAGCATTGCGAACTAAAATATAAATCATGTAGTTCATATAGGCAAATCCTTTCGACGCTCTCGCGGAGTTGAACTAGCATGAAAACATTTATTAGGACCAATTATTTTCTTTAAACCGTACTAAATTTGATTATCAAATCACACGGTTTCTATGTGAATACCAATAGTCCATTATACTGGATACCGTTGTCTGATAGTGCGTGACACTACCAGCGTTCATCGCGTGCTTGAGGTCAGTAAGTTATCATCTCTAACAACAGGTTACAGACAAATATGTGCTAACGACCATATGCATTGAAAATTGAAAACATTCAAGCAAAGACTAATAACATTTAAAAATGGTGTTATACCACTTGTTAACAACGAGTACTACGTCTATGCTGTTTAATATATTTGTATGAATCAATGTGTTGTACATTACAGTGAATCAAATGTGGATTTTGGATGTCATATTCAAATTAAGTTAAGTGTATGAGTTTGTATAACATGTTCATTTTGCCGAAGGAGGGCCATGATTTGTTTTCAAAGATGCATTTTCTTAATAAATTAAGTTATTGCTATAGGAAAATTACTCAGTGTTTTATTGAACCTAGATGGGTTTCGATTAAATTAAATGGATTAAATCACGGTTACTTGAAATGGATTGGATATCCTGTTTTATTGCACAATATATTCCCTTTGAGGGAATTATACCATCTATATACATTGAAAATGTTGTTATGTTTTGTTTCTTATGTAATTTGTATAACTATCAATTGAGAAAAGAAGTATTTTCTGTGAGCATTTAAATAAACACAATGACTTTAGAAAGATTCCATATAATCATTAAGTGTTCGGATCCGACAATCAGTAGTAGCGTCATACCGAGACAGTATCACACATTCGGGACTCTACTCATGTAACGGGTGATAACATTCTCAACATTGTAAATAAAATAAGTTTGTTGATCTCGTACGTCATTTAATGAGGATCGTTGTTTAAAAGGTCCTTGGAGAATTGTCATATTTCTATTTGAAGTTGCCCGCGGTTTTTCACACCACATAAAGAAATGACTATGTGACAGAAAGTATGACTATGCTAAAGGACTTTAACCAATCAATTGATAAGCATAATACCTATTCTGTTAAACACTCTTTCAGTTAAACACGGGGTTCATGGAATGTTCAAACTATCTGTCATATACAGATCAAATGTAGAACATGTCGAGAGAAGCATAGTTCATAGTAAATGGGTGATTATAATATAATAATAGTAAATACTTGATTTTCGATATAATATGGGTCACCAGAACATGTTTGTAACGAATGTTGAAACTATTTTAGTACCAAACCGTTGTATGTCAGTAAATAACAGTGCATCATCGATAACAATGCACATGGAGAAGTGTCAATGCAAATCTAAAATATGTGTTATCGATACATGTGGTGATCTACAATTTACTGAACTCTGTAATTACTCAGTTCAGAGAGATCGTATTCATCAAATGAAGTCAGTTAGACCACAGCTTACTGTAACTGACCAATCAACGAGCAGAAAAAGTGTTGAATAAATCCCATCAATTTTTTTATACAACACTTTTCTGTGGTATATAGAAAAAGTGTTGTATATAAACTTACATTGATTTATCCAATACTATTTAGGCCAAGCAAAATAATCCACCAAGTCAGGAATTTATAGCTTTATTGTAAACACAATCCATCGACAAGTGTGATTGTAACAATGAAGTTTAGCATTAACATTCACTATACATGCATATATCCAATACAAATATCAAACATAGAGTTTAAAGAGGATGTAGCGGCGTTTTCAATGACTTAAAATTGTTTTGCTACTTTATATCTATATTTTGTGTAACTAGAGTAAAGTATCATTAAAATACAGAATAATTTATTGCTGAAGCAGTAAGAATTACAATAGTACTGATTATAAAACATAACATGCACTTAAATACTATTTAAGCAGTTAAGTATATAAAAAAATCATTGTTCATTAGTGAACTATTCAGTTATAACATAAAGAGTTTTCTGCTCTTTTACAAAATCGGTATGCAAAAAATAAAAAAACGTGCCGTGAAATAACATTTTAGTTTTTTTTGTACATTTTACTGCTGCTTATACAAATGTTTTGACTGTTGATTTAACAGTGTAATAACATCTTTCTGACGCCTTTGAAAAACTATAATAGCAAATATACAGTCAGGTACTTCTATCACTCGGCCTTGATAAGCGTTGCCGAGAGGACTAGTTTAGCTGTAGGCTGGAGCAATGGAGGCGTCATCGATGGCGTTAGTAGTTCGGATGAGAAGTTACGCTACAGTACGTGTATTTAACGGTTGTTTACAATCTTACACAGCAGTGCTTCTATGCCCACTGCGTGCCATTATTGCTTGTTCGTCAAAATTGTTTTCATATAGACAGATACCCTGTATATTTAAATGATGAAAAAGTAGTCCTGGTAATATCTTAGAATTGGGTCATTGTGCATATTGCTCGTATGCTGAACATGTCCAAATATGTTGCTTTCTGGTATCTTTCGGCAGACGCTGTTCTGAATGCGGTTGCATGTCAGATCTTTGACTAAAAGGTCTCAGGATTGAAGATGCTTGATCTGCGTACCGCGGTTACGTCCTCAAACTCCAAAAACATACTGCATGTCGATGGCTTAGAATGAGAAGGTCTTAACTACAAAATCGATATATTGAGAAAACATCATGCATGCAAGAGAAAACTGTAATTTACTCTTTAACAATAGGAAAACAAGTTTTTAAAACTTCATTTTGGTCAACATGACAATTTCAGATTTTCATGAAAATAGGCTCATAAGAAGCGCCTAGTGAAGCAGATTTCAAATATACATGAGTCTTATAAAGTCATAAGTAGTAGTTACGACCTTCTTATTCTAAGCCATCGACGTAGTAGTTTCATCAAGTAAATCAAATTCCACTACTTGTTTTTAAAAGCACATACATGTACACTTGCTTTAAAAAAGATATGTAAAATATGTTCAATACAGAAAGAAAGTCGACCAATGGAATTATACCAACGAAAACACAAAATACCCGTGCACCAAACATTCCTTGATTTTATTTTATGAATGGCTAATGTAAACGATTTGGGGATAATGTGTTTACTAAGTATTAATCATAGTATTAGTAGTTGATTGTTGTGCAAATTGTATCTGAGAAACTAACATTTTTAGCTGTGGTCTAAGACAGATAGATCTCTCGTAAGTGTTGGGTATGAAAACATAAAATCTCGCAGAGCTCGATTTAGTTTTCATACCCAACACTTACTCGTGTTCTATCCTATACTAATACTACGGGATGTCATTAATCCGATAATTAACTACATGCAGTGATACATATACGGATGACATTGTCATTTATACCGAGTCAGAAAGTGGATTTGGTAAAAACACATTGGATTAGGTTTCCAATTATGATTGCTATTTGACAAGACTGTGTTTAAAGCGTACCGATAACAACCAGGCAATGCGTAGCCTAAAACAACACATGGATGTGGAGCTAGTGAACCATACTGGTATCATAAACGGTAATTATGCGATGCTTATTGTATATGACAATCTAGGAAAGTATGCGGGAATAGATTATACCAAATAACGTTGATAAAGTGTTGGTGTTTGGTGACCACGGATAAGAAAACTCATTCTACTGGAAGCCATACCATCTTAGTTTTCAACGTTTTGGTTCTAAAGGAAACACGGTCTGATTTGTTGGCTTATTAAATATGACATTACTGTGTGAGCAGGGTGATAGATTTGGTAATCTTCGAGGAGACTTTGTATTAATTTGCCTCAGTAGCTAATTTGAGGTCATCACCTACAAGGCAAACATAATCCTTGTATCTTATATTGTTCGTAGATAGGGATATACCAAGTGTACTTTCTAAGAATGAGATTGTAAACATATCATTCCAGGAAGATAATTAGTGATATCTTTTCTTTCACAAGGACGAAATAAATGCTGTTTTAAGATGATTTTCAGAAACATATATTATTTGCCGAGATTATTTTGTCAAGTGAGAATGTTCCAGTGAATGTAATGAAAAGAATGAATCCTTTTATCACGTTTTATACGTTTATTGCTTTATCTAAACATCTCGAGGAACTCACGCCAACGTTTTTGATGGTCGTGATACCTAACAAGCACACCTGAAAGCGAAGACCTTGTCCAAAGTTGATAACAAAATCTTCAATTGCTTTTTTGTCTCAAACTCGATATCAAACTAAGCTTTATCTTAATTTCCTGTTGACATGGTACTTGACATTTGGCCCAGGTATTACGATAACGTATTTTGATAGTTACTCTGTTCTGTCTAATGGTAATGTTAACAAGTTTGCCGTAAGGACTCTATCTGCACACAAACATCTCTCTCGTTTTTCATTACAGACGGTGGTCAGACAACTCAATGGTTTAATTAAGAATTCCCCCAACATAAAACATTACTTCTCACGAGACATCGTTAACTGTTCATTTGGAAAATTCAATGAATATGTACATTGTATTCGAACGAACCTCAATACATATTGTTTGTGAAAATGACTTGATATTTGCACATACAAAATTGAGAACATTGAATTTAATTAGCACGTACATATTCCGCTCATAAGTCCTGTAAACACGCATATGCTTGATAGAGAAACTTTGTGAATTTGGCAGTTAGTTGATAGTACTTCATTTATAAGAAAAATAAAAACATATGAACAGTTGACAGAAATTTAACTAAAAATTAAACCATTCAATTCACAGTTGACAGACATGAAATCGGAAGGGAATTTCAAATTTTGGATGAACAACCTAAAGAATCTAGGGTCAGGCTCAGATGTAAATTTCAACCTAGTACCAACTAGGTACAAAAACTCTACCATGAGGAACAGTGACTATTGTGAGTGACGATTTTTCGAGTTTTCCATATTTACAGTAGAACATTATTGGATCAGAAAATAGTAGTACCTATCTGAATGCGGTTGCTTATGGATAAACCATTGATATTGGTGACGTACTTTACAAAAAGCTTGGCTATATAGATTATTTGTAACCAATGGTGAATATTTGGTTTCTAAATCATTCATTGATACGCGCGTAGGAACATAAGTACAGGATTGTGAAATCAATTGGTGAACATAAAGTTCCCAAGTCACGTTCTTCTCAAGAGCAATTTGATGTTAGACGTGTTAAGGGTAAGACTGTCTTAGAATACGTAATGAAGATGATAGATTCTAATTCCAAGATACTGCTGGGAGGTATCACTAATACAAATGTAAGTACACAAAACAACACAGTTGTCATACATGAGATATTTCTTATTACTACGGCATGGTGCCAAATATTAAATTGTTTTTCGTATCCGTCGAAGCCAATGTTATACATACAACGAGGAGTTGTAAACTAATATGATATGCAATTGCAATACACGAAACGCTAGGCTACAAAATGACAAAATTAACCAAATAATACAGCAAATCATTTAAATCATCTTACCGAATAATTTCCCTGCAAAGTTAACACAGTCAGTTTATGACTATGATATAATTACTTTCAAAATAAGACAATCAACTGATATCGTCATTTTTCACGTGGTAGCCCTTATGCAGAAGTAGCGAGTTACAAGTAACTTGGCCTGTTCAGTTGAAAAGCACTTTCCCAGTAAGGTATGTTATTATTCGGTTTGTATCGATTAGAATGTTGTGTCAATTGTCTTGTCAATCGCTAATATAGTAAGCTCAATAGGTGGAGAAATGTCCATTTTCTTCATGAATCGAATACATTCTGTTGTAAATAGCGGACGTTTTATGGGGATTAGGCGAAAATTATATTAAAAATATCACAATTCAACATACCAATAACATTATAAGTGAATTTGTCAAAAGAGACCAATATATTAGAAATACCAATACAATTTACAAACGAAATCACCATTATATGTGTTTTTATAATGTTGTAATGTATTGTACGAGCGTATGTTACGCAATGGATGTTTTACAGAAAACCCGGTCAGGTTATGGCACATTTCCACTGGTGAGATATGTATGTGATTTTAGACGATAATGCAGAATTAGATTTGTTATTTCTGTATTATGAATGAAACAAATGTTCTGAAGATACGAATTGTCAATCAGCTTCCATACGGCATTATTTACTCAATGTGCACATGTACCTTGTACAGACAAACACATCAATACGCACATAGTATTGGGTGATATTGGGAATGGGGAACATTTGATTTGTTTAATACGTTTTTGTTAAACCACTTTGCTAAAACTTTGCAGGAATGTTCCTTGGATGGACCCCTACCCAAGTTGTTCAAATGATTCCAGTCATTTGATTAATAATGACATGAGGCCCTTAAAGGGGGTTTTAAAATGCAAACTTAAAAAACAATATTCTCGGCTATTTTATAACAATCCCGAAAATTTCAACTTCAGGACAAGGTATCAATCAAAACAATTGTATTATTACTTTTGCAATGGATTGTTTTATTACACAGTTGAAACACAAATAAAATCCAGGGACACGCTTCTCAGACATTTGCTTAATCGTTATTCAACCGATATCAATAAAACCAACATTCGATTCGGGAGGCAGGATTGATTAGCATTAATTTCCGAAACTTCTCATTTAATTCACCGGTAGTTTTGCCAAATGTCCTTATTAAAGCATTTCAGCAAATGTTAATGTTATCTGTTTGCACAGCCGCAATAGCTTTTGTTTTTGGAATGCAAGCAATATATTCCAACCTCATTGACACTACCCATCCAATGATTTTCCGGGTGAAATGCATTGCTGAACGTGGTATACTGCGAACTCTTGATTACTATTCTGTGCCTACACCAGTGGTACAACATATAGTACATCGTCATATAATGTTTTGCTCTTAAGCTGTCGTCAATTATTTAAACTAATTTTCGTGTTGTGCATGATAAAATATGTGCTTAAAATAATAATATTATTTTACAAACAGCCTGTCTGCTTTCCCCTAAATAACATCTGCCAACATCGCTCTTAAGATGTCAACTACATTTAGCTAATTTAAATGTCAATGTTCCAATTTAATGTAATGAAATTAAAAAACGAAACATTTCCGCACAAATATTGTTACACTTGCGTTAGTGATGAAGCATCTCTATTATGAAAAGTGAAGCAAACGGATAAGAACAAACCCGACAGGGCATTACGGGACCATTCAATGTAAACAGCTTGCACAGGACGAAATCACAAAAAGACCCGTGTACTAATTTCAAGCCCCTTAGAAAATGACTAATAAAAAGCTAATAATTATGACATTTGATAGATAATTAATATTTAAAAAGTAGCATTGGGGAAAATCAATGCTGTACTCAGATAGATGAGTGATTTAAGGCCAACATCACCATTGTCATGTTGAAAGCCGTTTAAAATCTTAGTCTGCAGACTATGTGGCATCTCCCTTGCTTGGCATAGTTAGTTCTAGGTAACTGTAAATTTGTCTGGTATGTGCTTCAGTACTTTCCATACAAACAATTTGCATATGGTTTAAAATATTCAACCGGACAATTTCACAAACACGTACTAGGTACGAGCGTAATACCCATTTATTATATTCGAAATATCATGTAAGAAGTAAGTTACAAGTCTGGCTTTCATTGCAATATAAGTATTAACGTAGTTTTCTCCATCAAATATAAGATCATAACCAACGGCAAGGTTTTACATATGCCCTACATAGGTAGGTTGATCGTAATTGACAGTTTGTTATACTGAACCACTATTTGTGTATTGATCCCGCTCTGTTTTAACAACTTCCGTGTACCGACATGTTAGTCTCGTTTAGGTAAGATTACAGGTTTAGTACGAACATCGATTGATGGTTTCTGACATTCGATACAACACTCGGGGAAATAATTTCTATTTTCTAAATACGTTATCGGATCGCGGTATGTTAAGTGCGCCTCTCTACACATTGTCAACATTTTGGTAATATTGTATTTTATATAAGTCGACATGGAGTACTAGATGTAATGTGTAGGTCTATATTAAATGTCGGACAGTTCATGTTGTTCTATAATATTGTCTATTGCCTTTGCTTTAAACATAGAAAGGCCTTCACAAGTCGACTGGCTAAAGTAATTGCTTCTCATTATAGAGGGGTCCAAATTCGCTTGTTCACATTGCTAATATCTCCATGTTGGTAGGATGCACATTTCTTGGTTAGGGCCATTGTATCCATTGTAGATGTGTTACCAGTCGCTTGGTTACCGCAATTGCGACCATATGTAAATGAAGAGGGAGCTTTGCCCTTTGTAGTCTCCATTGGGTATACATGTAGAGCTCGATAGTCGCTTCGTAACGAACAGCGTGTCCCCGTGTACAGAGGTGGTTGGTCGCTTGGTACGTAATAATTTCACGTAGACGTAATAAAGAGGACACTTATCCGTCGGTTATCACCATTGCGTATACATGTAGAGAGGTTATCAGTCGCTTGGTAACGGCCATTGCATAGTCGCAGAAAGAGGACGCTAGTCACTTGACTACGACCATTACTTCCGCATTAAGACCATAACAAATTTGCTTGAATCATTTCATAGATCAGCTATGAAGTTATTCATGGAAATTTGTGTTTGTTTATCGTCCGATGCAAACCCAGGGAGAGGTATGCCACATTCCCGTGTTCACAAAGAGCATATTAACCACGTGTCTCTTCTTGTATGTGAATTAAATTATTTAAGCAGTTTGTATCTTGTCTAATCTACATTAGCACGATACAATAATATTTTAAGATACAGCTAACAGTTTGTTTGCATAAGCATAATATATATCTCATGGGACAATTGCCAGTTTTTGTGACAGACGTCATTTTATTTCTCTCCCGTCGCCAGTTATTTGAGTTTGCAAATATGATACTGTATTACAATAATCACATGCGGTCGCTCAAATGCACACGACCCTGTATTAGATAATTATTCATTGATCTGGCCCCGTGATAAAAACATTTTTCCTTCTCATACTCAAATTCAATACGCCATGCTCCAACTTGAAAAACAGATTTCTTTAAAATTTTGAATTAATGCCAAAAACAACTTGTAACAAATGAACTATCTAAGAAAATGAACCCCCATTTCATATATTTCCACTCAGTAATTAAAACGTTACAGCCGTTTTTGAAACTAAAAAATACTCCAAATGGAGTACGGAGTATGAGTTGGAGCATGGAGTACGTACTCCAGTATTAATAACCATAGGGCCAAGATACGTTAATATAAGTTGTATAGCAAAATAAGTGAGTGTACATATACTAACAGATACACCTGATATCATATTTAACTTATATTTGAGGCATAACATTCAACAATAGTTAACATAAAATAATCAATTTTACGGTAAGAGTACGTCTCCATTCGGTTTTACCCTGCCTAACTTGCCAGTTGACTTTCGTAGTTTAAATGACTTCCATAAATAACAGTCACACTCAATAAGATACGTATTAAAATTATAATGTGATAACATATGAAAAAAACGTAACTTCCTGTTTGCTTGATGGTGAAATTTGCATTTGAATGAATTTGTAGCAGACACTAAATTTACGAACCATCATACTGAGCTATGTAATATTGTTATTCACAGCCAAGAAACTTTTATAGAAGCAGTCATGAAGTTATTTATGTATACGCATTATGCTAATCGTACGTTTCATGGTAAGAGAGTAACCATTCAAATTCTCTCTGACTCCAGTCTCCTTAAGATGAATATCAACAATGGATGCATTTGGTGTCTGTAAGATTGGCCTGTCAGTTAACAATGCGATACCATCGTATTCACCTCGTATGATTGATTCGCTGATGTTTTTACTGGTTGACTACACGGTCAACATGAATCGATATTAGTGACCAGTCTTTTAAATCAATGAATTAAACGGTATCTTATTGCCTTTACTATGGTCAGTAACATAAAGCGGATTTGTATTGATCAAAGGGTTGCTCGTCATAAAAAAATCACAAGTTACAAGTACAAGTCAGACATACAAACATGCAAATGAACAAGAAATGATATAACCCTGCAACAAGTAGCTATTTGATTATGACTGCATTATCTTTTGTATGGTTAATAACAATAGATACGGTACTTCAGTTGAAAAACATTAGCTAAAATATGTCAATTAAAATATAAAACTTAGAATTTGGAAAATGATTTGGAGTAATAGTGCACCGGTTGCACATTAAGCTGTATAGATTGTATGAATAACAGCGTAAACGCTTAATATTCAGCCTTTGCTTCCATTCAGGAGGGAGCTGCTTGCCGTTAAAAAAGTTGACTTCCTCTGAAAGTGTAATGGAATTATTTCTTTGAGTTTTAAACTGAAAAAGATCTATATGGTCTGACTAGACAAGCTGCTAGTAATGTATAAAAACTGACTACTCTCGTAATCAAATTGGGATTAATTTGCAAACATCAGCATTTTGCTTTGAATTTCGGATGTGAATCATAGCATGATAAGATATATGTGACAAGTTTAATCCTCGCGGACACAACCTTGACAGAAGGATTTATATGTTTAATGATACAGCTCGGTTATACTGCCACGTACGATCTTACTGGTTTCACATTCAATATTAAGAACAGACAAATTTATCGAATAAGAGAAACTGTGGATTTGTTACCAACCCATATTGCTAGTTTGGCTAATGGTGAAAGGTTTTGATTATGTTTATCACTGTTATTTCAATAACCATCCAGACATATGTGATAGTCAAGTTATCTAGCCAATATTGCTGGAATAAATAATCGACATGCACGATCTGCGTATTCAGAAAGGACATAAACCTTGCTAACTGAAGATTAGACTGGTTTCGCATGTATCAATTCCGATTCAATATTTTAGAGTAGGGCCATGATACTGTGATGCTAGTCTACTGAATTTCATCATTCGAAATATCTAGCACGATTCTCGTTACAGAATTTCGTAAACTGCCGAGGAATTCCGTTTATAACGAAAATATCCTGTATAACCTAGCTTTATAAAAAGTAGTCCGTATGTTTCGAAAACTATAGTAAAATAAAAGTAAAAAGTTTGCGAGCGGCTTTTTGTGAATGCTTTTGGTTGAAAACGAAAACGATCAATGGCAGTCATCATATTTTCTTCATGTCATCTTGTTACAACTTTGTCTAATTGTAACGAATCGGATATCGCTGGCTTAGAATAAGAAGGTCGAAGTACAAAATCGATATATTGTGAAAACAAGAAAAATCTGTCTGCAATTGACTCTTTACTTGTGGTAAAACAAGCTTTTACAGCTTCATTTTGGTCAACATGACAAGTTCCGATCTTCATGAAGATATGCTCATAAGAAGCACCTGGTACTAGGCATTTCAAATATGTATGAGTCTTATAAGGACGTAAGTAGTAGTTACGACCTTCAAATTCTAAGCCATCGATATATTAAGTGTTTTATCTGTCTACACTCGGACTTTACAAATCAGACTACAATTTTCTTCTAAATTTAAATAATATAATAATTGTTTTTTTTGTATACTTGTTCACATAGCGGATATGTCTAGAAAAAATTAAACTAATTATATTGTTGCTTCGTTATTTATTCAGACATGAAACCACATACGTCCATCGTATTCGTTCAATGGGTTCAATAAGCTTAATGATATGCAATAAAGAAATAAGTAGTCGAGTGAGGGATGTGGCATACAAAGCGTACAGCCGTAACTGGATATCAAGATTTGTCTACGTGGACGTTATATGTTTTAGATCTAATAACATGTTTTACTAACCAACGACCATTGTGTTATATTCCTTAAATACTATTTTGAGTACACCCGAATTTATCAATAATATGCCAATCGAGGTAAGCAGTGTACATGAATACTCATCCAATTCAATTATGTTATATTATATCTAATTGTGCATTAGTTTTGTCTAAAATAGTATTTAACAATTACAATAACTGAAATATCATTCAAGGGAAAAAAAATGCCTTACGCTTATACAAGATTTGAACCACAAACCATTAGTTCAACTAACTGACGAACATCTATGCGGCTTAGCCGTCTGAGCTAACGCGTCATTTGGTGATGTTACTCCTAATACATTCCTAGATAATTGTGCTGTAGTTTATCTAAGCACTAATCTACAAAGTCTTAGAGAATTTTGAAGCAACATTGAGTTGCAAGATTTCTGTCCACCGGGTATGTGATATTTATAATTTACGTGGACTTCCGGTTTGATTTACATGAATTTTAGAGGAATTCTTTTGACCCTATTCTCTAAGACTTTGTAGCTAACGTATAAATATACATTTCTTACTTCTTTGTTTTGAACGAAGCTTATCACTTATAAGCCTTGTTGGACCAGGATTGTTTTCCCTATATATTTCTATTGATCGGAGGCGTATCTGTTTGTCAATTTTTGATAAATGATGAACCCTTAATATCGAGTCTTGTATGATATACAAACTAGTAAACATTGTCTTCACTACAATAGAAAAATAATCTTATTTCATATGACTTCATCTTTTGGTTAATTAGGTATGTTGTTTGATGATTGTTGTCGAACAGTGTTCCTGAAACCTCATGGACTTCAGTAGGCTAATTAACTTCCATAAAAAAGTCAATACTTGCTAAAATTAAAATGTGCTAATATATACAAATAACTTAATTTCAATGTGGTCTTGATGGTCGGTGGAATTTGCATTTTTATACATTTTCAGCAGACACTAAATATATAAACCCACGATATTGAACTACGTATTATTGTTATTCACAGCCAAGAAAATATCACAAAAGCAGTCATGAAGTTATTTATGTATACGCATTATGCTAATCGTACGTTTAATGGTAAAAAAAGTAACCATTCAAATTCTCTCTGACTCCAGTCTCCTTAAGATGAATATCAACAATGGATTCATTTGGTGTCTGTAAGATTGGCCTGTCAGTTAACAATGCGATACCATCGTATTCACACCGTATGCTTGATTCGCTGATGTTTTTACCGGTTGACTGTACTGTGAACATGAATCGAGATTAGTGACCAATCCTATCAGAGAATAAAACGATATCTTTTCTCCTGGATCACGATCGGACAGTATACAAGCTTTGTATTGAACATGGGTTGCTCGTCATAAAAAAAGAATATAAAAGTTACAAGTACACGTCTGAAAGCGAAGCATGCAAATGAACAAGAAAATTATATAACCCAGCAACAGGTAGTTGTTTTATCTTTGATTACGACTGCATTACATTTAGTATGTTTAATTACAACAGATACTTCCATTTAAAATATTTAACTAAACTTTGTCAATTCAAGTATTTGGAAATTAATTTGTTGTAATAATTCACTGGGTGAGCGCATTAAGCTGTGTATAAAAAATAGCGCGTAAAGCCGCTGCTCTCATTCAATGGAGACTGCTAACTTCCTCTGATCTCCTTGAGCTTTATACCGAGAAAGACCTTTTTGCTGTGACTAGACTTGCTGCTGCATGCCAAGTGGTCCGTGATTGAAAGCGTATAAAAACTAACTCATCTCGTAATGTAATCAAAAAAGGGTTTTAATTACAAACTGCAAACATCAGCATTTTGTTGGAAATTTTAATGTGAGTCATATCACGATGATCTATCTGTGATAGTTTTAATCCTCTTGGTTGCAGCATAGCCAGAATGGATTATATGTAAAATGATACAGTCCGGCAATCCTCCCACGTATGATCTTACTAGTTTCACATTCGATATTAAGTACAGACACCCACACCTTCATATGTATCGAAGAAAAGAAACTGTGGATTTGCTACCATTTCATGTTGCTAGTTTGGCTAATGATATGAAGTTTTCATTATGTTTTGCACTGTCATTTCAACAACCAACCCGACATATACGGTGATCTAGCCAACCTTGTTTGTAATAATAATCGATCAGCGCGATCTGCATATTCACAAAGAAAAGTAACCTTTACCATATATACTGACGATTAGACTGGTTTAGACTGGTTTCGCATGTTCCGATTAAATATGTTTGAGTTGGACATTGATACTAGTCTACTGAAGATCAACATTCGAAACACCTAGTACGATTCTCGTTACAAAATTTCGTAAACTGCCGAGAAGTTCCGTTTATAAAGACAATAACCTGTATAACCAAGCTTTAAAAACATTTAGTCGGGGTCTGTCGACAAATATAAAACAACTATTCTAAAGAAGTTTGCTAGCAGCTTTTGATGAATACTTTTGGTTGAAAAGGCAGTCTTCAAATTTTCTTTTATATCATGTTTTTAAAACGTTGTCTGGGAGTTACCAAATGGATTTATTAAGTTGTCTGGGAGTTACGAATCTGATATATTAAGTAGTTTATCTGTTAGGCCCGTACTTATCAATCAGTTACTTTTTGAGACCGCCAATTCCTTCTAAATCTAAATTATATAGCTTGGTACTATGAGTACATTGTATACACTTTCCCATAGCGAATATTATAATATTGTTTCGTTATTTATTCAGAAAAAAAACACATGCGTCAATTGCATTCGTTGAATGGCTGCAATAAAGAAACAAGTGGTCAAGCCATGGATGTAACACCCAAAGCGTATAGCCGAAACGGGATTGCAAGATGTGTCTGCATAGACGTTACATGGTTTAGATCTAATGAAAGACCAATGTACACCATTGAAAGTTTCTAAGGAATTAATTGCACACATATGTTAATTATGCAAGTAAGCATGATTGTGTTATATTCCTTTAAGACTGTTATTCAGTACCCTCGAACCGATAACTTGTTTACACAATACATATTTCTTAATACAGTTGTAAATCGAAGTGGATTTTGGACATAGTGGTGTTGTTTGTATTTATGTAGAAGGGCTTTTAGTGACATTACTGAATGTGAATGATCGCAAAATCATCTAGTATACACGTCATGATATGTCAAACACATTCAAAACAAATGCTCTCAATACAAAAATAGAACTGGTGTAAAAGGCGCCGTAAACAGAAAATAGCATAAATAATGGTATAATCATTATTACGTAATATAGGGGTCTAAATGTTACCATTTTTATTATTATGTTAGAATGCCTGTGATTATGCAATTACTGTGATTAACACCGAAGCTTTCTGCTTGAAGTTCATTATTCAAACACTTTATAATTATTCGTTTTCGGTGCCAAGTTAGTTTAGTTAGTAGAGTGATAGACTGGTTTGTCGGATAATGTGACTCTCATTTAGAGGATGCTAACAAAACGCACGAAATAAGCTAGTGCTAGCCCTGGCGTGACGTATACCTTGCATAACGAGAACAGACTAAACCGCGACGAGTGAAAAAAAGTAATGTGGAATGTCACTAGAATACTTGTAGGTTTAAACTAGCGTGCACAATTGGCTGTATCAGTAGTTTTGTCATACTAGGTATAGTTTCAACTAAGGTAATATTCGCTTATTTATTCAGCGAAAATTAGTCACTGTGAAAGTATCTTATTCATTGAAGACAGGACTTTGACTACAAATGTAGGTGTTTTTACAGACATACGTCCGTTCGACCGTTTGTGCTGTAACCCAAATTATGGTATTGCAAACAAAGTGTTACACTATGCTCAACCGTTAGCAACAAATTTGTATTTGTCCCTCAAAGGTACCCCTTGATAACATGTGTGCAGTGCTTAACAGCCAGTCTTACCAAAATGACGTCATATACCACGTGGTATGGCCATACTGAATAAACGACAGCATAAACCAATAACTATTAACAGAAAGCATCATTAACCACACGTGATTTTGTTAGCTTTTACTAATTTATTTAAGGTTAACGATTAACTTAGAAAAAAGCGGTAATAGATGAATAGTGTCAGCGGAAGTCCGGTAGTTTTGTAAGAAGACAAAATCGTTATTTCCAACATGAAACCTTCGTGTTCTAGGAAATTATGTACGTTTTGATCAATTACATAAAACGAAAATGAATATCAAGCAGATTGCCTACCGCTTCTTTTAACAAATCTGTTTTTCATTTAATCAAACAAGCCTATCATTAGTGGGTAGATGAAAAGGTAAGACTTAAACATAACCAGATCATCACTTCACAGCACGCGATTGTATTTATAACATGTAGTTAAGAATCAAATCCCTGTAGGCCTACTAGTAGGTAATGTATGGTTCATGGCATCATGAGGGATGTTCAATTAATAGCTCGGCTGCTTCACATAAAGGCGCTTAAAAATCGCAACATTTCAAGTCCTCGTGTCAAATATGATTCGCTTAAAACTGAAATGAATTTCGGAGGACAATGTGGCTTGGTGATATTCTGCACAAGATACAATAATAAAATGTAGACAACATTGCACGATACAACACAGTTAGGTACACATAGGCATTAGTCCTTTTGAACCCCATATTGTTAATGTTTACAAATCAGCCACACAGCTCTGGCGCAACTCTGGTACAATTATATCAGGAACTGCCTTATGTACTAAATTTTGCGGATATGGGATTGAAAGTCAAACTCATTGTTTCTAATAGGAAGGCTCTCTTAGCCTCAACGGATTTGAGGTTTCAAAACGATACTATTAAACTTCACATTGCAAGACCTTTTATCGCATTATTTCAAATCAGTTCGCTACGTTAGAAACAGACGCACCAGCTATCCGAGTACTTGAGCTTCAAATGATATGTCATTGAAACCGTTAACTAGATTTCAGTATACATTGTATAACGAAGCAAAAATCTGGTTCAATTTATAGCGCAGTAGCAAATCAATATTGTCAAGATTCTTTGACTGCTAGTGTCATTAAGATACTGATTTGATTTCAAAGTAATTTACCTGATTTGTAAAGTGGCGGCTTTTTGCCGTCTTCTCTAATACTATATAAGTCTGGGTTAGGTTGTCAATGATATGTGTCATCTTCTAAGCGTACACACATGCTTTCTTCTTCTCTTATTCCGAGTATTTTGCAGTACCCACCTAGAGACCACTTTTGATACGACGACTTACAAGTCTGATGCACACTGTACATAGGGAACATTTATGTTCACATTGGAACCATACATCACATCACATTATTAAATATGACGAGGTTATAAATCAATAGCTATTAGTGCCTTCTATCAACTATTGTTATTGGTAGTTTTTAGGACATCCGTTTGCAACCGTTTCATTTCATAGACGTTGCGGGAATTGAGATATATAATTATGCATATGTTATAGGACAATACTGTTGATGCATTATTTCATTAAGATTTAATTCGCAGAAAATTACAATATGACTCATTGTTTATTGAATCTGGAAACATCGCGTGTAATAACCATTGATACGAGGGTTAGATTGAAGTACGGTCATTTCTTTGATAAATGTAAATAAACAAGTCCATGAGAAAATCTATTATCTTAGAGACGACGTAACTCAAAGTTATTGCGTTAGATTCTACATTTCCCATCGATTCCAATAAGAATTACATTGTTTCGTTGTAAGAGGTTTTTGTTTGGATGTTGCAATTTCGATTGTTTTATCATATTAATTTCAGCATCTTCGTTTAAACCAAGAGTTCTTCGTTCTGACGTTGGACATGTGCATATCTTTTCGCTGGCTTAAAATGAGAATGTCTCAAGTACTACTTATAACTGTATAAGACTGACACATTGTTATAATCAGCATCACAATTCGAAATTGTCACAAAAACACGTACTAGGTAATACCAATTCGTTATATTCGGAATATCATGTTAGAATTATGATAAAAATGATTAAAGTAAGTTTCAAGACTTGTTTGTATTGCAACATAAGTATGAACGTTGTCTTCTCCATCATATATAAAATAACCACCCGCAAGTGTTTTCACTAACCTTAAAATAATTAGGTCGATCGTAAAGTTGAAAGTTTGTTATACCGTACCAATGTCTGTGTATCAATCCTGTGACGTTGTAAACAGTTTCCGTGTACCGACATTTTAGTCTGGTTTAGGTAAGATTATATGTTTAGTATGAACATCGATTGATGGTTTCTGCCATTTGATACAACACTCGGGGAAACCGTTTCTGTAATATTAATACGTTATCGTATCACAATATATTCAACACATTGGTCTAGTTATCTAAGTACACATGTAATACTAGTGAATATTGTAGGCTACCAGTAAATGTCGGACGGATCATGTTGCTCTATGAGATTTGCTAGAGGCTTTGCCTTGGACTAAAGGGCGTCGCAAGTCGATTGGCTTCAGTAATTGTTTCTCGTTATAGAGGGGTCGTAATCTGCTTGTTTATAAGGTTGCAAATTGCTTGGTTTGGGTCATTACATTCTCATGTAGAGAGGGCGCTAGTGGTTTGGTTATCGCCGTTTACGCCCACTAGTGGACCTTATTGAAAATTGATATTAGCCGTCAAATTTATAATCCGCAATAGGTAAAGTCGTTATTTTTATTATTATAGCATCCAAATATTGATGTCGATAGTCGCTTCCTAACGGCAAATGTGTCCGGATGTAGCGAGATTATTGGCCAGTCCTATATAGAGGATCTATCACGAGTTGTCAATTGATATAAATGTATATTAAACGAGTTTTGGAAATTTTATTAAGCGAGCCTCTGGCGAGCTTAATAATATTTCCTGAACGAGTTTAATACAAATATATCAATTTACCACGAGTGATAGATGCTTTTTATCATATGACACTAAAAACGCAAAATACGCATTGGGTATTGGAAAAAAATCAATATCTTTTACTAAACGTGGTACGTATAACTTTATATGTACTGGCTATACTAACCTGGATACAAGGAAAGTCATGTGATAAATATCAAAGACTTGAATGGTATCTTTTCGCCTTGACCATGGTCGGTAAAATATACAAGATATGTATTGATCAACGGATCATAAATAAATATAATATAACTTTGTATATTACCTTGTTTCCTTAGGTTTGTACAAATGATAATGAAAAGAGGTCAAGCAACATTCAACAGAAACAGCACAAAGACACCATAAGACCAAATTAAATCCAGCAGCAAAAAGTTTTTTATTTGTGTTTATGGCTGCATGGTTTTTGTTTCGCGATAGCTGAATTTATGCTCTAGGAGAGCACATAAAGCTACATATAAGTAATGGCGTATAATGCCCAATATTAACCCATAGCTCGCATTCAGTTTGGGACTGCTAACCGTTCAAATTGTTACTCAGAAAGTGTAATGGGATGTTTTCTCTGAGATACATTCCGAGAAAGACATATTTGGTGAGTGAGACTGTGCTGCATGCTCAGTGGTGCCTGGTCGACAACGTATAGAATTAACTCAGCTCGTAATCAAATTGGAACTTAATTAGAAACAGATTTCTGCAAACATCAGCATTTTTCAAATGTGAATCATAGCACGTTGGTGTAACTGAGAAAGTTTAATCCTCATGGACAATGCCTAGACAGAAGGGATTATATGTTTTATGATACATCTCGGTAATACTCCCACGTATGATCTTGTTGATTTCACATTCCGTATTAAGAATCAACATCCTCACCTACAATTTTATCGAATACAAGGCGTACAAATGTGGACTCCCAAACAATCCATGTCGCTGTTTTGGCTAATGATGAGTATTTGTATTGTATTTGGAACTGCTATTTCAAAAACCGTCCGGACATGTGCGGTGATCTAGCCAACATTGCTCAAACTAATAATCGGTCTGCACGATCTGCACGATCTAGATATTCAGAAAGGATATTAACCTTAACCATGCGCACTGAAGATAAGACAGGTTTCGCATGTCACAATTCAGATCCAATATTTATTTTAGAGTAAGACTGTGATGTCAGTCTACTGAAGATCATCCCTCGAAATATCTAGCACGATTCTCGTTGCAGAATTTCGTAAACTGTCAAGGGGTCCGTTTATAAAGAAAACAACCTGTATAACATAGCTTTAAGAAATGTAGTCCAGTTCACTGTTTTATCAAAGCATTTACGCTAGTGTAAACCTAAGTTTTCCTAAAATGTTGCGTACGTCGATAATATTTGCGTAATGCGTTTTACAAAGATATTTGAGTTCACTTTCTGTCGTACGTTTTGGCTTATTTCTACGCCAAGGCTGGGCAACCCTAAATGGCGAAAATGAACGAAAGTGAAGAGTTTTTAACACGCACTGTTGATTTGATTTTTGACCGTCGCATGTTATTTTAGACCGTCGTTTGCTGTTTTAGACCGTCACTTGTTGTTTTAGACCGTGAATCATCATCAAATCTTAGCGATCGTTTATGTATATTTATTCATTCTGGTACCCGTTATATTGATAATATTATTGTGTCCCGCCATACGTTCAATTTTCAATATTTTTACGTAAATGTATGCCAGTACTTGCGATCGTTTAGTAAAACACAAACGACATTTACGCATTGTTAGTAAAACCGTGCCCAGGTGTGTAGAAAAATATAGAAAAAGTAGCCTTAAAAGTTTGCGAGCAGCTGTTGGTAAATGGTTTTCGTTGAAAAAAAAAAAAAAATTAAATAGCAGTCATCATATTTTCTTATATATCATGGTTTAATATCAGTTGTATCTTGCGGAGATGCTGGATGAGATACTAATTAGGTCATTGTGCTGTTTGGTCACTATGATAAACGGTTTTAGCATATATATTTTCGCCCTCCTTTTGCCCATTATTGTAAACTAGGTCAATGCCCAATTATGTCACTGTCCTTGGTGTTTCAAAATAGGTCAGGGGTGGTTGTGCCTCATTTAGTCGCCGTTTTGTCTCGGGTTTGTATGGTCGGTTCGCTGTGCAGTGGGGCCTTGGGGAACTTGGTCGAGTATTGGCTGTGTTTCATTCGGCAATAACCGCTTTTAGGTAAAAAACACCCAATAGAATTGTTCTTTAACTCAATGTCAAGTGACCTAAGTCCGCCAAAATAATGTCAACTTTTTGTCCATGGGGCCCTCTCCAATTCGTTTAATCAATAAAAATAGCATCTAGCTTCAAGAAAATGAAAAAAGGTAGGGCTTCATGTATCATATAAGAAAAATTTGGTTCGTCAAACGCGGTGAACAGATTTTCTCACATGTACGGATTTACTTTCTGTCCGTTAGCCCAAACCTTACTTTCACTTTCATATTTAAGCCAGAATATAAAATATTTCTTAATAAAACCAATTGTCTACATTAGATACATGCATACAAAGCATTTAACACCAATTTCATTATTCTGATGCTGATTTGTCAAGACATACCCCCATTTCCAGTCGCTTTAAAGCTTTTTACCGGACTATTTGACTGTATCTGAATTTGGTCCGCGTAGGCATTTAGTGGTTATTTACCTTTATGTAATTTCTTTGTGAATGTGGGTCTTTCTGTACTTTATCTGTTCACACCACTAATTGGTTTTTGGTAGTTTATACTAATTTATCTACGGTCGATTGTGAAACAAGTTTTTTCCAAGTTATAGTAATCACTTTTGACACATCATTCCTGATGATATCAATGTTGAGCCTCAAGCAAAGGAAATTCTGGAACACTTTTTATTTTATGTTTTTGTAGGACTCGGCCTGGGATCGAACTCGGGACTTCTCGCAATCGAAGTGGACGCTCTACCTTTAGGTTATCAAGTAGTTGGTTTCCGTACCTACGGACCTACGGTTTTACCATATCGACAATGCTTTATTTTTCATCTGCCTTACACAAAGACTGGGAGTGACACATTATCTAATAAGGAATTACGATTAACTTAGAAACTCGTGGTAATAGATGAATGGTGTTATCGGAAGTCCGGTATTTTTGCAAGAGGACAAAATCGTTATTTTCAACATGAAACATTCGTGTTCTATGAAATTATGTACGTTTTGATCAATTACATAAAACGAAAATAAATATCAAGCAGATCGCCTACTGCTGCTTTCAACAAATCTGAGTTTCATTTAATCAAACCAGCCATTCATTAACAGGCAGATATGGTTTACATGAAAATATCAGATTTAAAAATAACCAGATCATCATTTCGCAGCACGCGATTTTATTTATAATGTATAGTTAAGAATCAAATCACTGTATGTGCATGTAGTAGAAACGGTACGCTTAAGCAAAAAACCCGGGTAAATTGACAGCGATGTTGCAAATCAAGATTGTCAAGATGCTTTGACTGCAAGTGTCATTAAGATACTGATTTGATTTCAAAGTAATTTACCTAATTTGTGAAGTGTCGACTTTTTGTCGTCTTTCATAGCACTGTGTTAGTCTGGGCTAGGTTGTAATGTATATGTGCCCTTTTCCTAAACGTATACACACAGGATTTCTTCTTCTATTTATTTTATTCCGATTTTGTTGTAGGACCCACCTAGAGACACTTTTATATACCTTAACTTACCAGTCTAGTACACACTGTACCTAGGAAACATTTTATTCAATAGAACCATGCATCACATAATGTAATGTGACGAGGTAATTAATCAATATCTTATGGTGCATTTGATCAACTACGTTTGTTTGTAGTTGTTAGGATATCCGTTTGCAACCGTTTCATTTTCACATAGGTCTATTATCCGTTGCCAAAAACGTTTTGCCTCCTTCAAGTGCTCACAAAGAACATATTAGCCATATGTCTCTTCATCATTGTGAACGAAATTATTTTAACATGAAGTATCTGGTCGATTTCTACATTAGGACGCTTCACTAATGTTTAAAAACTAACCTTATAAGATAGTGCCTCCTAGACGTCCTGGATACATTCCTATATCGACTGTGATAGAATTATCAATTTATCGCCTCCGCATACGATATGCTGCAAATGGTTTATTTAAATTGAGAATATATATCTCTTGGGACTATTGCCAGTTTTTTGTGACAGATGTAATTTTATTTCTCCTCCGTCGCAAGTTTGAGATTGCAATAATGGTACTGATTTCTACATGTACTTATCATAGGCACATACATTATGTTCACATACGCTGCCATGTATAATTATCATACATTATTATACACCTGGAGGCACTAATAATTTTAAACTTCATTCTATGCTAAATGTTCGAGTGACAAATATACATATTCAACCAATATATGAGACATAATATTCAGCAAGAACATATAATCAAACTGAAGGTGTTTTGATTTGTTTGAACCAATATGGGTAGGCGCCATCCAGTTTTGCATTGGACTATGAAAGTGCATGCCCTTTCGGTTATAACCTGCCTAACTGTCCACCGATCCAGTTTTGATGAAAGCGTCATTTTTTATTACCGAGTATCCTGTTCTATACAACTAGTAACCTAATCACATACACTATGGACTATGCTGTAAACATTACCTACATTACAATAGAATAATCTTATTTTAAGATCATATAACTGCATCTTTTGATATATCTAAGTACGTAGTCTGACGAATGTTAGCGAACTTTGTTGTTGAAACCTCATGTACTTTAGTAGGCTTATGGACGTCCATAAATAATAGCTACAATTGATAAAATACAAAATTAATATGTGCTGAAACATACATATAACGTACCTTCGTTTATTTGTCTTAATGGTGAAATTTGCATTTGTATGCATTTTCAGCATGCACTAAATCTACAAACCCACGATACTGAACTACGTATTATTGTTATTCACAGCCAAGAAAATATCATAGAAGCAGTCATGCAGTTATTTATGTATACGCATTATGCTAATCGTACGGTTAATGGTAAGAAAGTAGCCATTCAAATTCTTCCTGACTCCTTTCTCCTTAAGGGGAATATTAACAATGGATTAATTTGGTGTCTGTTAGATTGGCCTGTCAGTTAACAATGCGATATAAGCGTATTTTCACCGTCTGATTGGTTCGCTTATGTTTTACAGGTTGACTGTACGGTCAACAAGAATCTAGATTATTGACCCGTCATATCAAAGAATTGAACTGTATCTTTTCTCGTAGAACATGGTCGGTAAAATATACAAGATTTGTATTGATCAAATGGTTGCTCCTCATACAAATGAACATAAAAAATACAAGTCTACGTCAGAAAGACAACATAAAAATGAACAAGAAAGTATATATCATTGCAGAAAGCAGTTATTTTATTCGTGTTTTGTATGGAAAATTATAATATACACGTCAACATAAACTATGCCAATTCAAGTGTAATATTTGACAACCAATTTGCTTAGATAATGCATTGGGGCGCATTAAGCTGTATATGAATAATAACGTGTAGTGCTTCATAGTTAGCTTAATATTGAGCTTCTGCTCTCATGTGGTTATTGCTAACCGTTTATTAGTTGAATTCCCCTGAAAGAATAATATCATTATTTCATTGAGCTGTATTCCGAGGAAGAACTTTTTGGCATGAAAGGTCTGACTTTGCTGCATGCGCATACTGCATGTGGAGTAGTCCGTAATCGATCACGTATAAAAACTAACCCATCTCATAATACAATCGGAATTTAAATGGAAACTGCAAACATCGGCATTTTGTTGGGAAGTTCGGATGTGAATCATTGCACGGATATCTGTCTGCGATGAGTTTAATATACAGACGGGATCATATGTTTAATGATACAGCTCGACAATACACCCACGCATGGTATTTTTTTACATTCAAAATTAAGAACCAATATCCTCACATACAAATGTATCGAACAACAGAATGTTAAAACTGTGGATTTCCTTTATGTACCTACCAAATGTTGCCAGTTTGCCGTTATTTTTGGCTCTGTTCATTTCAACAATCACCCAAACATATACTGTAAACAGTTTATCTAGCCAACAGTCCAGTCTATGAACTAATATCAACTCGTTTGATCTTTCTCTTTAACAAGCAATTAACATTTTTTGAATATTCGGTTAGTATGTATAGCCAGTCGATCTAACCAATAATGCTGCGATTACTCTTCGACCATTATTTCTAAAGCTTACGTTATCGTACGAGTTTGTGCTATTTCTGTGATCGGTATGGATGTTTTCGATTTTGTTTGGGAATTAAACTGTCTGAGGGTCAGTAGGACTTCATTACGTATTCGAAATCAGTCGCACCCTTAACATAGACGAACGTCAAAGTACTCCCAAGTGGGCACGTGACTTGGTAGAACAATCTTCGTATTATTTGCATATCTGATTGGTTATAAATTTAGATAAGCTTTTATCTTGATTATTTGCTATTTGACGTTATTTTTAACTTACAAACGATCAAGATTTGGAATAAACAAAATACATTATTTACGCAAAATTGTGATTTGAAAGTTCTTGAAAACCTGCTGTATATAGGTAAGACACCACCAAAAAAGCTCTATAGCTCAATGTAAATTGCCTGTAGTAGGCCCCAATTTTTAACATTTTGTAGTCTATGGCAACCTGGACCACATATATCATTTTAAAGAGGGGGCATTTAAGCTTCAAAATAATGCAATGAAAAGGGGGGACAATGTATCTTCAAAGAAAGTTTTTGTCCTTCAAACATTGCCTGTCCGTTTTCACACGTGTCCGGATTTATAAGTTCTGGGTTTTAATCTAGTCTACTTTTACTTTGATATAAAGAAGAAAATAGTGGAATAATACAAATATTACGCCTTTACTACATCACATGCATATTACGAACCATTTAAACTCAATTTCATCATTCAACTCCACATTTGTCAAGAAATATCTCCATTTACAAATAAACCAAAGTTTTTCAAGGACTACGAGAGGTGTCCCACTTATATTTGAACAGTATTGAATATCAAATAGTTCGATGCTTATTATATATAATCAAAATATTTCTATATCATCGTGCAAAATAACGTGTTATGAAACACATACAACTATTGATTATTACTTTATTTCTTAGTTTGCAATCAAATCTACAATTTTGTAGGGTGTATGGTTTTTGGCTTTTTGAAGACCGAATAATCCGATCGATGCTGTTTGCATTTCCCGCCTGTAATAAACGCAGCAATATTCCATAGACTAAAGGGTTTGTGGGTTTATGTTCATTAGACTTTGGCCTTTACTAATATTGCGTAATATACTTCAAATGTGTGTTCTTAAGGTACAGAATGGTGTTTTTGTGGAGGGAGTTGAAGCTCCGTGTTCACAAAACACCATGCTCCCCATATGGTCTCCCGGAAAGTTGTTTTGCAAACATTTTGACCAAATATGGTTTGGAACCTAATGTTCAAATCAATGTGCATTCACCTTTGACTTTTTAGTAAAACATATGTGTTCCATTAAGCCAGTATAGCAAACAACAGCATACGTTATGCAAACGTTCGGAACATGTGAAGCTTAACGAATGTCAACTTATAGGTAGCCTTATCAACATTTATCATATAGTAGGCTGTCCGTTCATGGTAAATTTCTCAACAATAAAGCATTGCCTCTACAGAGGTGACAAAGTTGTGGCATTTACGGTTCCGTTGAAGTATACACAGCGTTAAAGACATTTGTCTCCCTTATGTTGTTTTTGTGGTATTGAGCATGTAAACACCGATTTTATCCCGAGTCCGGCATGTATAATTCTCTAAATGAACAAATCGAAAGTTCCAATGGGTACTCTTAACGTCGCTGAAGTCCCTATGTTGGTTTTTAGTTATGCCTTACTTATCAAATAATCAAAGATTTTGGTAGGTATCATCATTTTTTGTCAGTTTTTAATATTTTGCGTAATTTCGTAAAAAAACAACAACAAAGCGCAAAACATCATTCCTGTGACAAAAATTGCATATTTTCTTCACAAAAATGGAATATCCATGCTCAACCAACAACTTGTAAGGGCTTTTATGGCAGTGGCTGACCTTCAAAACGCAAAACACCATACCCTCTACAAAAGTGTTCTTTTTGGTTCATTCTATTTATCAAACAAACCAACTAGTTAGTGTAAATGATACCTAACACATATGTTTACTCAGTACAAACGAAATATTTGATTTATACCATATTTCCATGAAAATATGCCATGTTCACCACTGTTCAAATATAAGTGGGGCACCTCTCGTACTTGAGTGTATCGCCACTTGGTCCTCGGGGCCTTTAGTAGTTCTTTACCTATACAGTATAACAGAGTGAGTTGAAAAGGATAGTTCGGGAGAGGAATAAGATATTTTAGATGTTTTAGATGTGTAACTGTTATTTGTAACAATTATAATCGGTTCTCTGGTGTCACCTTGTAGCCTTTGATAAGAAGGTCACCTACTATGCAATATAATTGTCACATGTTTTGCGTATCCTTGGTGTTGGGGAGTTAACACTTTGCAACTGTTGGGTATTAAGCCGTGTGAGTCAGGTCTATGTTGGTTTTGCTTTTTTCGATGCCCGGCTGATTGAGCATGACTACATTGTAAAACTTTTTTCTATTTTTCCGAAGCTCACCTGCTGAGTGCAAAGTGACCATTAATAGCGTTTTGTTTCCCTCGTCCATCCGTCTGGCGAAAACAACTACTGGAGCAACTTGCAAACATAATTTGAGAAAGCCTCACATGAATCGTGATTTTGTGTCGTTTTTCTTTGAACGTTCTTCAAATGTTGTGGTTGAAACGGCAAGTTGCCACAGTATAGGGTTTCCAGATTGTGAATTATCTATACATATTGACTCCGCTCTGGGCACACACAGCTCCACTCCGTAAGAACAATACATGAACTTAGCAATTTGATATATTGCAGTTTCCAGTGGAACCAAAAGCAATCAGATTTTACCTCACATAAATAAAAATGTTCCCACCTAATAACTATGTACTGTTATTGTTTGGCTACGAGCTGCAGTGTAGAGCGTGTGCTACCATGATGGTCATCTTGGTCTTACGCTAACACATGGTTCCTAAATATTGTATACAAATGTATACAAATATATGCACAAGTAAACAGACTCAAAATAAACATGCAGCTTTTTCCAACAGTATGTGCATCTAGCAGTTGTATCCTGTATGGACATCTGTTTGGATAACCATATGTCTGCTGTTTAGGGATATCATGTTAATATAACGCGGTATGCCGATGAGACGACAATATTACCGGATTAATGTTGATTTATGACAAATATATCATTTATGTACTTCCAGTTATGCACATTTGGTGTCCGAATCTAATGAATCATAATGTATTTCACTTCATATTTTCGACGTTTATTCTAACATTATTAGTAAGGTAATATTCTGTCAAAAGTTTAGAGTCCAGAATAAAGCATTTGCTTGGTATGTACGTCTTATAAACTATGACATAATTCTATTCGTACATTGTGAATTAGTCCAATACTAGAAAGTTGATTTCCCACCTGACTAGCGTATGTCGTATATTGATAAATGTATATAAATTAAGCATAATTACTGTCTATACTTATAATGTATTACAGGGTTGATGTTGTTCACGTGTCGAGTACAGCAAACAAATTTTATCGAATAGATTTACGTCGTCATGTTATAAGTATTATTCACTATACTGAAATAACGAAATCGTAATAAATCATGATCCCTGTTATACGTTAGAACATTTGAAGTTTTGACGGTTTCTTGATAGAGGTATGTTTATCATTCGATTGTACACACAAGTGCACACAATTTGCGACATCAACAGAGGATTTGGTAATTTTATTAAAATGGCTACAACAATGGGGTTTAATATTACGTCTCCTAAAAGTCCAGTAATTTTAATTGCGTCGTTTGTCTTGTCTCCATGTTGTTGGTATTATCTCTGATTCCATGCTATCCAACTTTTCAAACTAGTAGATAACTATAATTGTCACATACGCTTGGTTTCGTTGTCGCAATACACCGCGTCTTCTCAACATTCTAGTATTGTGTAAGTTCGACTACTACTGACACAGTCCAATGAAAACAACTACACTCTGAAAACAATTTGGTAACATATGACTTGGATGCATTTTATAATCATCCAGAGAAACGTCAATACCAGGACAAGATATCAATCAAAACAATTAAATTACAGGTTTGTTTTATTACGCAGGCGAAACACAAATAACATCCAAGGATTATGCTTCTCAGACAGTTGCTTAATTGTTATTCAGCCGATATTTCTGCTAAGCTCCATCAATAAAACCACGATTGATAAGAATTAATTTCCGAACCTTCTCATTAATTTTACCGGTAGTTTTGCCAAATGTCCTTATTGAAACATTTCATTTAACGATAATGTTATCTGTTTGCACAGCCGCAATAGCTTTTTTTGTTTTTGGAATGCAAGCACATATTTCAACCCGATTGACACTATCCATCCAATGATTTTCCGGATAAAAATGCATTGATCAGCGTAGTATACTGCAAACTCTTGATAATATTTTAGTCTTTACATCAGTACCTCGTCATATTGTTCGCTGTTAAACTCTCGTTACTGCTTATACTTCGTTTCTGTTTTATGGATTACAGAATGTGTGATGAACGTTATTATATTCTCGATGAGTGTCTTTTAAAAAGAACATTACTCCTCCGTATAGCAGCAGGCAACAGTGCTCTTAAGATGTCAACTACATGTAGAATATTTTTAAGTCGATGGTTCAAATTTTGTGTAATAGAAATGAAAACAAATATTGTGCACGCCAACAGTATTAGACTTGCATTGGAAAGCCACAGTGGTACTCAGATGTGTGTTACTCGTATAAGGCTAACACCACACTTTTTGGCATGTTCAAGGCCGTTCAAAACCTTATTCTTCAGACTATGTGCATCGTCTTCGCTTGGCATAGTTAGTTCCAGGTAATTGTTAATTTGTCTGGTATGTTGTTCGGTACTCTCCATATGAATGTTCACATTATTGGAATATGGTTCGAAATAATTAGCCCGACTGTTTCACAAACACGTTATAGGTAATACTCATTTATTATATTCGGAATATCATGTTAGAAGTATCATTATAATGAATAAAGTAATAAAGGCATGAGGAACTGGACAGGCAGCACTCAGCCTAACCAGCCGAGCAAAGAAATCAGAAACACCACAACACAACTACACAGAAAAATGCACATACATAAGCCAAAGAAACAATTAAAAGTACAAGTCCCGCCGAGAAAATGCAGGATAACCTAATTTCACAAATAATTTATAGAATAGCGGTGATTCCAAGAGACCGAATGAAACGCAGCAAGGACCCGACCAGGTTCCCCGTTGCCTCGCTGCAGCGCGACTCAAACGCACAAAACATGCCAAAATGGCGATCAAATTAGGCAAGGGAGGAAGGGGGAATACTATTTCATATTTCTAAATGCATTTAGCTCCAGTATATGCCAATGCATAACCACACAGTTACCTAATTAAAAAAGTTGTTCTCCCAGCAAACAGAATAACGTAGACTTTTGTCATAACGTTTTTATTTAGGCATGTATTATCACCAAATTTGCCGTAGAAAAACTTCAAACCTTTTTGCAAGAAAATCAGTAAAAAAATTTCTAACAGAATGTTAAAAAGCTATTTAACCTGTCGCCATAATAACCAATGCTTGGATAGGCGGGGCTCCGAATTTTAAAAACTTGTCTAGGAGCTGGTGACCAGAAATTCAAAATCTATTTACCCCATCTGGTAGAAAAAGTCCATTGGTATTTCCGAATAATACATATATTCAGGCTTCAGAAAAAGGTAGATGCCAGATCTGAAAGTGGTGCAGATTTTTTTAACAGGAGCAACAAGTCTTGCTTCCGAACTAATTTACGAATACACATGGCATTCTTAATTCGGCTGTGAATTTTTTGTTTATGTATATATTGCCAGATATTTGGGTAGATATTATTAAATTAATGTTGTGCATCAATTGGACATACATAAATGACCAGTTTGAGGTCAAGGTCAAGGTCATTTCAAGGTCAAAGTGAGACAAATTGCTAAAAATTGATATTTCACCCCAGTTCTTTCTTCGTAAAGCATATGTTTGGAATCAAATTTCGTTATTAAAATGATAGCCGTGTTGGTAAGTACATATTATTTCATTATAAGCCATTTGTTTAATGAAAATAGTCATTTCTTTGTCTAAATAGCAATTTAATACATATGCATGCTGGCCGAGAAGGCTTTCTTGTTTTCTTAAAATATGGATAAATTTTGAACTTACGATCTTCTCATTCTAAGTCAGCGACGAATTGTATCGAACAACAAAAGTAAAAACTGTGGATTTGCTACAAAGTCATGTTGCTAGTTTGGCTAATAATGAGAGGTTTTCATTATGTCTGGAACTGTTACACATTGCTGGTAGTATGAAGTATCAACTAGCACAATCTGCAGATTCAGAATGGACATTCACTGAAGATATGACTGGTTTCGTATGTACCATTTCCGATTTCCGAGAACAATATATGAGATACCAATACAATATACTCGTATTATATGAAATAGGTGTTAACTTCAACGCTGCTTAGAATGGCTTAGCAAGAACTTTTATATGATGTCCAGATAAACACCTGTATTGAACAGTAAATAACAAACCAATACATCATACGAGAACCAGAATACTGTTTAGAGAATATCACATTGTCTTGTTTGTTTCCCCTGAAAGCTTTTGTGAGAGATTCTTAATTTGTATCAAATTTGTGATAGAAAATGGCATTTTCTCACTATAACTTTACTCTATCACCATACTGATTTTATCTGACTACGCCCGTCCATTACAACCAGTCATTTTTTTGGGCCGCCAGTTTCTTTTGAATAAAATATATAGCTTGGTTTTAGTTGTATACAAGTTGTATACATTTTTCAAATATCGCATATGTCTAGAATTGAACGAGATTATAATTATTCTCTTGCTTATTTTATTTAATGGATACATTTCTTTATGTAGTTTTAACTCAAAGTGACATTTGGACATGACTTACCTACCATATTAACCCCGTATTTACCAATAACGAGTGTAATTGATGCATTTTTATAATGTTACAGTTGTAAATCAAAGTGAATTTTAGAAACTTCTTCCATATTGTGGTTGTTCGTATTTAGATCGTTTGGAGGGATTTTAGTGGTGTTACTGAATGTAAATTATTCCAGAAACCGGTCATCTAGTATACAAGTCATGATATGTCAAACACATTCCAAATAAATGCAAGCGATGAAAAAAGAGGTACCATAAATAGAAAATAGCACATTTAACGACATAATTATTATTACGTAATAAGGCGTGTAAATGTTACTGTGATTATGATTATGTTAGAATATCGGTGGAGAAGAATTAAGTACTTTGATTATTACTGATGGAGTTCCTGGTTGATAACAAATGTTATTCTGAAATTACCTTTGTGCTGCAAAAACACTTTATAAACACTTTAATTGTTTATTTGACAGAAATGTAGGAATTCCGTGGCGTCACATATGACGTGCACAACGAGACCATACTGACCCGCGACGAGTGAAAACATATTTACCGACGTGAAGCTATTTAATGGTCTTATCTAACCTTGCCACCGGATAATCCATATTGGCGAGGCCCCCAGAAGAGTTTTAGTACTTTTAGGTTTTAGTGCATGATACAAAATATGCAACAATTCCAGAAGCACCCCTGGTTCTTTAACGAGCCAGGTGTATACCACCAATACATGGGACCTCGGTTTAAAGTCTCATCCGGAAGACTATTAGTAATTATAGATGGCCAGCCCGGGATTCGAACCCACAACCTCGATATCAGTAGTATATTGTCAAATTTGTTTCCTCGTTAAATAAAGTCTTTATTATTATTATTATTATTATTATTATTATTATTATTATCAAGCACTCGAAGCGGACGAACTAGGTTATCAAGGAGGCGGTTTCTGTACCTACGGTTTTACCATACCGACTATGCTTAACTTTTCATCTCCATTACACAAAGTATTGGAATCGTTTTGAGACAGAGACTCAGAGTGACGCATTTCGTAATAAATAATTGCGATTAACTTAGAAAATCGTGGTAATAGATGAATTGTGTTATCGGAAATCCGGTATTTTTGCAAGAAGACAAATTCGTTATTTTCAACATGAAACATTCGTGTTCTATGAAATTACGTACGTTTAGATCAATTACATAAAACGATAATACGATAATAAATATCAAGCAGATAGCCTACTGCTGCTTTCAACAAATCTGTGTTTCATTTAATCAAACCAGCCAATCATTAGTGGATAGCTATAGTTTTACGTGAAAAGGTCAGACTTAGAAATAACCAGATCATCATTTCGCAGCACGCGATTATATTTATAACATATAGTTAAGAATCAAATCTCTGTAGACTTACACGTACTAGTAGGGAATGTTAGTTTCATACCATCATGAAAGCTCAATATTACAATTTTCATGTCAGAAAAATCGCATAAAATATACAAGTATGGACAAAATTATAAATCAATCACATAATAAAAAACATATCAATCACTCATTTATGCAAGCGGCTAAAATACTAAATGACCCAGTAGGCGGGGCTCTACTAAACCCAGTAGACGGGGTCCTACTAAACCTAGAAATAGGGATCTACTTAACCCAGTAGGCGGGTCCTACTAAACGCAGTAGGCGGGGTCTCTACTAAACCCAGTAGACGGGGCCCTACTAAACCTAGTAGTATGGATCTACTTAACCCAGAAGGTCGGGACCTACTAAACACAGTAGGCGAAATCTACTTAACCCAGTAGACGGGGCTCTACTTAATCCAGTAGACAGGGCACTACTTAATCCAGTAGAAACCGTTAACTAGATTTAAGTATAACGAAGCAAAAATCCGGTTCAACTGATATCACTGTAGCAAATCAAGATTATCAAGATGCTTTGAATGCTAGTTTCATTTAAATACTAATTTGATTTCAAAGTAATTTACCTAATTTAAGTGGTGGCTTTTTGTCGTCTTTCCTAAAGCCAAGTTGGTCTGGGCAAGGTTGTCAAGGCTATGTGACATTTTCCTGAACTTAAACACAGGCTATCTTCTTCTTTTATTTCTATTTTTTTGCATGACCCACCTAGAGACCACTTTTGATACGACGACTTACTAGTCTGGTGCACACTGTATCTAGGGAACATTTATGTTCACATTGGAACCATACATCACATTATTAAATATGACGAGGCTATAAATGAATAGCTATTAGTGCCTTTTATCAACTAGTGTTGTTGGTGGTTTTAAAAACATCCGTTTGCAACCGTTTCATTTAATAGACGTTGCCGGAATATAGATATGTACGTACTTATGCATATGTTATAGGAAACAATTGCTCATGCATTATTTCATTCAGATTCAATTCACAGAAGATTACAATATGACTCATTGTTTATTGCATCTGGAAATATCGCGTGTAATCACTATTGATACAAGGCTAAGATTGAAGTACGGCCATGTCTTTGATAAATGTAAATAAATAAGACTATGAGAAAATCCATTATCTTAGAGACGACGTAACTCAAAGTTATTGCGTTAGATTCTACATTTCCCATCGATTCCAATAAGAATTACATTGTTTCGTTGTAAGGGGCTTTCGTTTCAATGTTGCAATTTCGATTAAATATGTTTTATCACATTATTTTCAGCATCTTCGTTTAAATCAAGAATTCTTCATTCTGACGTGGGCCAGGTGCATATTAATTCGCTGCCTCAGAATGAGAATGCCTTAAGTACTACTTATCACCGTAAAAGACATACTTACGAGTTCATGGCATGGTCTGTCAAATGAAATCAAATACAAGGCTTAAGTTTTTGTATCGGAAGAGTAAATACCTTACCGGTCACACAAAGAAGCTCCTTGTCTCATCACTAGTCCAATGTCACTTTGACTATGCTTCATCGGCATGGTTAAATGGCGTTACACGTGATTTAAAACACAGATTACAAGTCGCACAAAATAAACTTATTCGATTTGTGTTGAACATACGTCCGAGATCGCACGATAGTAAAGATCATTTTTTAACTATTAATTGGCTGCCAGTTGCGAGTAGAGTCAACCTAATAACTCTGTCATGTATTTAAAATAAATTCAAGCCTTGCACCTCCTTATGTGAGTGAGCATTTTACCCCTGTTAGTACAGTTTATAATTATCCTGCAAGATTCAGGGTAAAGGCCAAACAAACCTCAGGTGATGTTTCCCTGTCAGACAGCGAAAGATTTGCAGTTCCAAAGGTCAACGGCTTTGGACTCAAATTTTTTGCTTATAAAGGATGTTCCCTGTGGAATAAGTTGCCACAACATATCAGAGACTCTGGATCATTATCAACTTTTAAAACTAAATTGAAACATCACTTTTTGACTGATATTTAAATTGTTGGGAGCAGGTTCATTTTTCTTTAATGTTTGGATTATTTTACGCTCAGGGGATTTACTTCATATTTTTATCAATTTGTTAACATCTCACACGTTACTAATCCGTTGTTATTTTTCTATATAATTACATGTCACATAATCATTCCACATATCATTAAATTATATATATTAAGGACCGCAATGGAAATAAGATCTGCATGTATGTGTAGCTCTTTTTTGTGCCATCCTTTGCATGTATTGTTTATTGCCATTACTTTATAATTGCTTCTATGTTAGTTTTTTGTTATTGTATGTTGCGATATATTTTGTCATGTTTAATTAAGCATTATATGAAGAAATAAATCTATAATCTATCTACAATCAGCAATTCGCTTCTTTTGAGCATATTTTCTTGAAATTGTCTTTGAAACGTTGAAAGTTGAATTTGAAACAGCTTGGGTTTACCACAAGTAAAGAGTCACTTTTGGACAGCTTTTTCATGTTTTCTCATCGTATTGATTATGTACTTAAGACCTTCTAATCCTAAGCCAGAGATTTATCCATTTCATTAAAATGAAGGACAGGCCGAAAGACAAGTACACTCAGCGTCCGTCTCCGTCGTATAATTGATTTCTTGTTATTCTGGTTTAACACACGTTCTAGCAAAACTGCTTAAGGATGTTTAATTCAGGACGTTCGACACCATCATCATTTCAGTACCTACATGTGCCATTATCAATTGAAATGTTGAATATTTAATATATTTAATACAAAGGTTGCTCTATACAAATCGATATGAAATATTATAGCTATTTTCATCATTGAACCATGCATGATCATGCTTGCCTAATTTTGTTACTTAAATAATTCAGTTTATGTGAATATTCTCTCCAACCCATTATGATCATGATTGCATGCATTTATATACCCCGTTACGACGTGAAAACGTGTAAGCTGAATGATTACGTGTTATAAATAATGTTCTATAAATATTTCTGTTATAATAATTTCAGGACAGATGCACCAGACCAGTGGCAAGCTACAGTTTAGATCATCGAGTGTTATACGGCGTAATTGACATGAAATTACAGATGTTGGTTTAATACGTCATTCACAGCAATTTGTGTGAGCAACTGACGGCGAATGGTTTTTCACAAGCCGTGTGTTAGGGTATTGTATATCAGACAGTTTTATGTGCTTTAGTAATAAAAACATTACTAGTTTTCTGGATTAGAATCAGTACTAGCTGTGATGTCAAAAACCTAAAGGTTAATGTTACGTTAATTTAATTATTAAGAAATTGGAGAATAAAACGGAACTTACCATGATAATATTTCTTGCTTCTGTATAGAGCGATTTCGTCAGTCAGTGTAGTAATTGGTTATTTTAAATTCATTGGAAAATATTCAGTGGTGGAATGTGAGAATTTGAGGTACGATGTTCTAAGATTACCGCGTAGAAAAAATACATTTTGCTTCTAGACGATACTGACAGTTTAGATTCGTGTTCAATATTGCTTGAGGATGGATGTGTTAAGAACAAATTGGTATAGAACGCAATGGAATAAAGCCAATTTGATCTAAAGACCCTGTGCTATTAACGAAAGGAAAATCGTTCGGAAGAAATTATTTCTATTGGTATTGAAATCTTGCTTCTTGCGTCGTACAGCCCTAGTGAGTGGGAATTTATGATGGGGTATTATTGAAGTTTGCTTGAATGTTCGCCTAGACGTGCTTGTTTCTTGAATAATCCCATACGTAAAGGCATGGTCTTGTGAAATTTGCCTCATATAAGTGAATTTACGCAGTGTTTCTAGTCGGACTTTTCATTTGTGATTGGAACATAAGAGTTAAGTATTCAATTGCATGTAAGATATGAATTGATTGACTGACCTGGCTGGTGATGGTCACAATGAATGAGATTGACATTCAGAACTACAGCGCAGATGGCGTTGATAGGTGGTTAGAACGGAATCCAACTCTCACGGAAGATATATTTCTGAAAAGAGCAGATTTAAATTTGATAAATAAGTGGTTGACGAAACATGGCTTCGGCACAGTCAGCGAGCATCTCGGAGAAAGGCTTAATTCTTGTTCCGAGGACAATAGTGATTCCACTTCACCGACGGATTCAAGGGCTAACGTTTTCTTCGCTAAACACTCTCGCAGCAACTCTAAGAAACATTTACGACATGATTTCGCCAAGTCAAAGTACCGAAATATGTTTAGGACTTACGAGCCGACTGTTGATTCAGATAAAACGGCGGATGACCGTAGGACTAATTTACGAGAAATGCGAATGTTTCGTTCCCTTCCACCAAACTCTAGCAATATTCTTAGTCTTCTCATACAGTCCAAGATACGACTTCCGAGATACCCTAGCAAAGATATTGAAAAGAAAAGAGAAGAAAGGCACACGAATGAAATGGATTTCTTCATGGATATAGTTAAAGATATTTCAAATGATCTGGACGTTAAGAGTTTAAGTGAGAAAATGGTGGCAAATATAAGTGTTCTAACAGATTCAGATCATGCGTCAGTGTTTTTCGTTGAGGGTAAAAGTAATGAAAAGCAGTCTTTAGTGTCAAAACAATTTGATGTGCATTCTGGAACGCAGATTATGCCTACGAAGACGTCAGACAATAGCATCAGAGTTCCATGGGGTAAAGGAATTATTGGATACGTTGCAGAGAGTAAGGAAACTGTAAATCTTTTGGAAGCAAATAAGGTAAGCTGTAATTAGTTACTGTCTAGTAATTGTAAAATCCTAGAGGACGAATTTCACTTTTTGTTAGAATGTCCTCTTTATCACGAAATAAGAAAATGTCATATTAAAAGATATTATTGGATATTATTGGAATCATCCAAATGTGCCTAAATGTATTGAATTTTTGAAATCTGATAATAAGACTATCCAAAAATCCTATCTATTTTTCTTCAGAAAAGTTTTGAAATAAGACGTAATACAATCATGTATGTTTTTAATTAGTACTGTTTTATATTCCAACTAAGAACTCTCTCCCACTTTGTAAATATGTATATTTTGTTGATGGTATAATTATAATATGAGTGTAAGTATTAAAAAAGCACTTTTAATACCAATATATGTTTATGTCCAGTAGACTCTAATAATGTGATAATTCATAGAATTATTTTTGAAATATTTAAAATGCAATTACTTTTTCACATTTGTAGTAGTCAGAACAATATACTAGAAATAATTTATATGTATGTATTATTACCAACTGAAAACAACTTATCTATGCATAATTTTTATACATATCACCATTAACCATTGTAATTTATGTAAAATTGTAATGTATATATATGTAGAATGACAGGCATGTATGCCTTTTTCTTGAATAAACTATACATATATTATGATGTCATTAAGCAGGCACAATGAAGTGCCAAAATATATACATTTAAGCTGGCACAATGAAGTGCCGACGTCGATCTATGCTTTACTTTGGCAGAGTAAACTATCAACGTAGAAGTATTAATCTGGCAAAAACAGCGCCAACGAAGCTGCATTACGCTGGCACAATGCTCAAAGTTTATTGCCTTAATTAGACAAGTTATATATTAAATGGAATTTTAACTTGCCATACAGGTTTTGTCATGGACTTTTTCGTTTATTTATAGTTTTGAATATATAACTCTATATCAGCGTAATTCAGCTTCGGTGATAAATAATTTTGCCAGAGTATCGCATCTACGTGTGTATACGGCCCATACACACGTAGATGCGATACTCTGGCAAAATTATTTTCTAATATGGTTTCGAATGATAGATGTACACATTGTCCTCTATAATAGCATACTGTCGATTCAGTAAGTAATACTAATGGGGACTATCTCATTGAAAGCAAAACGAGATCTGCAGTTAACACTGTTACACCCAATAAACCAAGATAGACATAGCCTGCCGGGTGAGTTTTTGTTTATAACAGATCTCATTTATCTTTGAACGAATAGTAGGCCAGTGCTTTTTACGCCTCTAATCGAACTCGTAGTTTCTTAGATCTTTATCATGCTTAACGACTTCTAGACTTACGAATACTAATGGCAAAAAATGGACTTGTCATTAAGGAGCATACCAATTTCTGACTCTCAGCGCTCAACGCATACAAACGTCTGATGATCCAACACAGTATACGAGTATCATAATATTATGCATGCAAAAATATAATCAAAATAGTTTATACTAGTACCATCACGTTCATTAGGGTGATTGGTATCTGGTTTGCGAATATCGTACATACCAATTAAACAACCAACTTTATGTTGGTAATTGTATAAGTTTTATCTGTAATTACATACTTGAAAGTAATGAATTTGTAGAAGTTCCCTGAGATAAATCACTGTAGTTTTAATTATACGTGTACATTGACATTAATTGGTATTCTTATCTTTTACATAATTTGATTTATAGAATCATAAAGCTTTTCATCAAAGTATATCCGATTCCTTGATATCATTCACAGATACGTTAATTAAAAAAATCCATATCTCTTTCATCTGACCTTTCTTTTTTCTCTTTTTCTTTTCTCTTTTGTTGCATGTAGTTCTCTTATTGGATTTACATGTACATTGTTTGGTCAGCTGAGTTTAATACCGTCCTTTAGACATTAATGGTGCTTAGCTGACCTATGTAATTTCCAGTTTTCTTGGAATCAATTATCGACCATTACTTACTCTGAACTTCTCTGCATTCGGAGTACATAAACAATGACAATTTATTTGTAAGCATGGACAAAAGTTGTGTTCATCAATTACAACGACTTAGGATGTTAGAATTTATACATGGACAACTAGCTATCGGTTATGATATACACTAGAATATGACCAAGATACAATGAGTCTATGAAGTGGTAGGATATACGTTCAAAATAATCCATTAAAAATTCTTAGATCAGAGAGAAAATGCCAATTATGCAATACATTAGAAGACGAGTTCCACTTTGTTCTAGAATGCCCTTTATACTATGGAATACGAAAGCAACACATTAAATCATATTTTTGGAAGCGACCTAATAGCCCTAAATTTATAGAGCTTATGTCATCTGAAAGGAAACTTACCATTATAAATCTCTCTCAATATATCTTTAAAAGTCTGAAACGAAGGAAGCTAAATATTATGTACGCTAGCACTCTTCTTCCTACTGTAAAACAAGTATACATTTTAAGATAAAAAATAGAACATGACTAATCGATACGCACGAATATCCCTATTTATGATCAAATTGAAACTTTGTACCGGAATTGAAATTAATAATATGTAAACATTAATGTTTTGTTTGTGTAATTTGTGATACGTATATTTAAATATCTGTATGTATATATGACATTGCATGTTTGTTTGTATTTGTACATGTGAAATCAAGGGCATATTGCCTAATTTTCGAAATAAACTATCTATCTACGTTCAAAATAATCTACCAATGATCTTATTCAACTAACATGATGGTTCTGATGCATATATCTGGTACAAAGGCTCCTCTTGTTTTAGGAAACGCTACGATTATATTCAAAATTTTCAAGTTAGAATGACCAATACGTCTACAATTATATACAAACTGCACTAGATAGAAGAAAACCAATAAGTCGTTCAAGAAACGCTACAATAATATTCAAAATTTTCAAGTTCGAATAACCAATACGTCTACAATTATATTCAAACTGTACAAGTTAAAATGACCAATACGTCGTTCAAGAAACGCTAAAATAATATTCAAAATGTTCAAGTTAGAATGACCAATACCGCTACATTAATATTCAAACTGTACGAGTTAAAATGACCAATACGTCTACAATTATAGAGTGTAGGATAAAAGCCCCTACAGACATAAGCCCCTACGCTCAATTTTATACATGAGGACATAAGCCCCAACCTTCTTTTTTACATTAGGACATAAGCCCCTATGCATGTTTGTTTGCAACATGAACAACTCAGCCATGTACCGGAGTCTACAGGTTCAATTTTTTAAGTTGTAATTAAATATCAAATGAGGCACAACATAAAAAGAAATAATTATTATATTTATAACAAGTATCTATGAACAAAAGAGTGTTTTGGGGCACGTTACAAACAGATAGTCACCACCATACATGATAATTGATCTTATTAAGCATTTTGCAAACTAATTATCTTTCAATTTACAAATTTTTTGCCTAAAATTAATGCATATATGTAATAAATAAACAGTAGATACAATATAACAGTTTGTACAATAATTATTTCTTAATTAACTATTTAATAATGGAAGAAAACATAGAACAGTACAAACAAAAACAACATATGGGCTTATGTCCTAGTGTAAAAATATGCGTAGGGGCTTATGACCTAGTGTAAAAAAATGCGTAGGGGCTTATGTCCTCATGTATAAAAAATAGCGTAGGGGCATATGGTCGTAGGAGCTTATGTCCGTCCCCCACAATTATATACAAACTATACAAGTTAGAATGACCAATACGTCTACAATTATATACAAACTGTACTAGATAGAAGAAAACCAATACGTCGTTACAAGAAACACTACAATTGCTTACAAGCTGTTACCTAATTATAAAAAAATCATATATCATATAGAAATCAACACGCTTATTCTATCATATTAATTATTACGGCAACAATTCACATACACATTAAACTGCGACACTTAATGCTCTTAGATCAATAACACATGCCGTACAGTAAACCAATATATCATATCATTATATTAACATCATTCGAGAGACATACACCATATGGTCAAACTGTGCCATGCACTCATTTTAATGCGCTCGAAGATAAAGAGTTACATTCGGGGCTATTTCAGGACAGACAAATGAGTAATGCCTTTGCAATAGTACTATAGCATTATGTTCGAGGTTATAACGTAGAAAAATATCGTTATAAAATATATAACACATATACCATTTTACAAATGTGAATGCTGAAATTGATGAATGCATTGAACTGGAACAAACATGATAAATATAATTTTATAATATAAACAATAATTAAAGACATTATTCAAACAAGAAGATAAAACATGTCTTGTTCATTCAGTGTTACTGTTGGCACTGCACTTGGATCACCGTTTGTTTTTATTATTTCCTTATGTAACTAGGCCGAAATGTCAATATAGTATAAGCAGTATGGCATTGTGTACCTGTTGTTGTTGAAATCTCAATTATTATATCTTATGTAACTAGGTCATTATGCTATTTTACAACGGATATTTTGACTTATCAATTAATTTGGGGGATAATGTGTGGGCATTGCTCAGTGTAGTGGTGTTGTTGATGTTATTATTACATTAAAAACACTTGGCACATTTTACTGTGACTGTATCACTGAAGTTCTTCACATTTCACAAGAAAGCGGTTTTAATTACTGCAAAGTAGAAACGCATAATATGATGTAGTTTCGCATTGCAAAGATAAGGCCCATGCGAATAACCTTAAGTTTTCATTCAGTATATCAATTTGTTTGATTGGATTTCAGCTTAGAGAATATGCAATGAAACCTTCTGGAGAATTGTACACAAATTAAGGACACAATGAAAGCAAAACGAAGAAAAATACAATAACAAGCACACTTAATGTGTCAATGCATGGTGCTCTATATATATCGCCTACGTTCTAGGGTTTCAAGCTGTGTTACAATGATTTGTGTTGGCGTAATTTGTGTTATACTAGATTTATTCTTAGACACATTTTACGCAATCGGAACATTGCCACCTGAGCTTGATCGATTGAGAAAATCTGCAGTTAGTAACAACCTGAATCCCCTTTAATACAGGAAAGTAGCTTTGCATTATCGAATATAGTTCTATACGCACTATATGCATATTGCATATAGCGAAACATGTCACATCCGTAGGTGGTTGTCATGCTACTATCCTTGTAGTGTACCAAACATCACCAGGTACACCACTTCATGGCTCCATTAAGTGCATAACACAACGTTAGCGACCTACAAAGACAAAACACATCCATTTAATCGATATTATGCCAACCATACCTGGGCTTCTATATGATCGATATCCAACACAACATTGTGTGAAGAACATGAAAAGCTCTATTGTAAAGTCAGGGCTACTTTACGCGTTTAAGGGGTACTAATCGAATAGGCTAATGAGTTTTCAATGTATGACATAGGACTTTACCCATGATGTACTACATAGAGTATAACACAGCCTACATGTGTAATAAGAGAAGCCCTGAATCAATAATAAAATATGCAATATCAATCTCAAGGACGCAAAACCGTTTTAGGGGCCATAATCTCTGAATCTCTGGTAGACACTGTACAGCGGAAATAGCCCCCTATTTTGGACGAAAACGAAATTAAAAGTGGTTATCGATTTCGGACGACGGTAAGTTTTTAACCATTATTCTGTAAATATGTAAGTGATTCACTTGAAGTGAACTGATTTAGGGAGTGTAATGTTTATTTTAAAGCTCCAATATAGTCATTTGCTCTGTAAGTTCGTTAACTGCTGACAAACAGCACCAAAATGTACCTGTTTTGGCGGACTGTGCAGAAAAACGTACATTTTTCTTTTATCGCAGCTAAAGTATACACTTTCCAAGACCATGTTAAGATTTAAACTTTTACCTGACATGATTTGTACCTATGTTGAACCCTTGTCAATTAACAAGCATGTCATTGAAGAAAAACAACATTGCGTTTTGTACAGAATCTAGCCTTTATAGGGGGCTATTTCCGCTGTACGTTGTCTACCAGTGATAATTTTCTAAATAAATCTGATTGATTGTTTTCGTTAAATTGTAAATGATACATGGGTTTCTATACAATTATATGTGTTCTTTAACCGTTTTTTTGCCCGTTACATATAAACCAATTATTCGCACATGAAGCAATTGCGAAATCGAAAAGCGGAATGTGCCTATTGCCTAATAACGCTGTATCGATTTAACTAAAGAAAATTCATCACATAAAAACATAGAAACAACGTTATAATATATCGTGTTTGCCTGGACACTAGATTTGTTCAGTCTTCCCCACGGCATTATTGCATCCTGAACGCAATCCAACAATGCATTTGCAATATTTACGGATAATGGAACTGCGCACGAACGTTTTTACTCATTATACGCAAAGTACAGCACAATTACCAGACATTTTTGTTTTGTTTTAAGTGAAAATGTATCAGTGATCACTATCAATAAACAATAAACAAGACGTGATGAATCGCTTAAGAGAGTGTCATATTTTAAGGACAACAAGTAAATTCGTCAAGATTTACTCCTACTTTTATATTCAGAGTATAAAAGTTCAATCACTCGGAAATTACCTTATCAGATAAACCGTGGCCATAGGACGATTGTGAGCAAGTTTTAAGCAAGGGAAACTATAACAGTTCTAATTCAGAATACTGTCTTTTTATTATATCATATATATCTACATATTACGAGTGTCAATTTAACGACGTTGGTACATGTATACCTATATCGTAGCCTAACGTCGATCTACCGATGCTGATCCTAGCATTGATAGGATATGTTTAGTTGACATTGGACTGTATCAACACGACATTTTCCTATCACTTAGAACCGGGTCATGTGTTGCTCTACCTATGCAGTATGTTTAAGTCCGAATATTTGTAATGTGATAGATATTCAAAGACGGTGAATTCACTTAATTGATATTTATTTTTGTATAACTTCAAGGTTAGATGTAGAACACTATAAAAGTATTCTTACTGTATCCAACAAAGTTCCAATTGAAGAATAAAATGCTTTTGAAAAAGCATGCACAATCTCACTAAAAGATATACTCAGTGACCTTAACGCAATAGGAATAATAAAGACGATTTTAGGGATATACGTGTAAGTGTAAATTTGTCATCTCCATGAACTTCCTAAATACAATAGGTGTTGCCAAGGCGACTTTAACATGCATTTAATAGATGGCTAATAAAAGCAATACATTAAACAATGACACTGTGTTAGAACCATGTTTCAGACCAATTATTATTTGATGTTTGTCTACTTTCAAAAGTGTTTGTGTAAAAATAAATGTTGTGGTATTTAAGCTTTATGACTTTTGTACAATTTGTATTTGGCCTTGTCTTTCTAACGTCCAATATTTTGATGTCTTATGCCACCATTGTCTGATATGTAATCACTTTAGTTCCTCAACTTGAAGATCATTGTTGTTAAAGACATAATGTGAGTACCACTGAACCAGTCGTATTGACACATCCAATATCTAACCTACAGAGACATTACTTAATGTGCTTTACAAATGTGCTTTATTTATTATGAATATTATTCCAATTCTCATATGAAAGGTAATGAAATAAGCAATACATTCCGATTTAGACAACTTGTAAAATCCGTAATGAGTTGTAGCATCATTTGATACAATGGTTTCTAGACGGATCGACCCGTTACTTAATTTGATAACAATTTCAAAATGTAACATTAACCATGTTTCTATTACGTACTCGTGTAATATTTATAGCTAGTATTACGATTTAGATCACGAATGACGTAAGTGTTCGCATAGACGCAGGTCATAACACGAAACCCAGTCTGGCGTATTTGAAGCAAGATATGTTATATGTGTTTCCAAACAGACTCCATGGCTAATGTAGGCCATAACCGTAAAACATTTGGTGATACGAAACTCATCGTAATTTATATTGATATCTTGTCGGTCTTGGGTATATAGTTGCAATTTGGACTATCAGCGGTTTAGTTACATTGTGTCATTTTATTGTTATCTGTGCTATTTCTGTATCCTATATTTGTTTCCAATTAGATACCATATCAAGTATAAACCATCGCTGTAACTTTATGATACCAAACCGACTGTTATTAATATTTAGTTTCTGACAGACTTAGGCATCAATTTAAAACTTGGACTTTCAGCAGGATAGATTCAATGTGTTCAATATTTTGGTCTGTTTTGTTTCTGTTGTCTGAGCTCGGCAGTTTTAAGCTACATACTGCGTTTGAAACCTATTGTCTTAATGTCATACAAATGTATGACATTAAAATTACATGCATATTAATAGATATGCCAATAACGTAACCTTTGGATCCAAATTACCATTCAAGAACAAATAATGACAACACTACTTGAAACAAGTCCATTAAACAATGCTTTGACAGAGCTTCGAGAAAACGTTACGTCAATGCAGTTATTATTCCACTGCCATGGTTACCGTAATGTTATAATATTGACCTAGCATGGGCGTATCTGCGGGTTTGAAACAATAATGCTGACGTATGGTAGCAATAAGACGAAGTCCAAGATGTACTTTATGTTGAATTACGTCATGACATTGAGTAGGTAATTATGATGGGAAAATATGTACCTTAACAAAAGCTAAATAAATAGGCCATTGTGTCATTAAAAAGTAAATTATTCTATTACACAACCACAACGTGATTCCTTAACAAACTTCGATATTATACAAGAGCTTCCTCGTACCGAGTACGTAAATATGACACTACCAATTATAACTAACATTTGAAACACAAATGCAGGCATTCAACCTCAAAGTAAGTGATAAAAAATCTAGCAATTTAGGGTAGTCCCGACTTTTCTAACGGAAGTAAAATGTTTAAATGTTCCATTCAATCAAATTGAGTACTGACATTTGAAATATGTAATAAGAAAGAAAAATTCACGCGATAATCTTGTAAACAGCAATAGCCAACGTTCCAATAATTATTTACTTGGTTAGTTTTAATGACAAGTATGTTTTAAATATTTTATTTTGTGTCCGATTATGATAATGCCTTAAAATTCGACACATCTGTATGAGAACTGTGTAAGAGTTATTCAAAACCGTCACCATGAATATTTAGTTTTATTGATTGGATATTTTTATAAGCTATTTGACATCTAAGGTTTGTGTTATAAAACACTTTTTATATTGTGTATTTTGGTTGGTACATTGTTATGAGTGCGTGTATATTTTTTCGCTCTGCATTTTTGGCACAGCAGAGTTTTCCTGACTGTTCGGTACAATATCTGAGTTCTTATTAAAAAGTCAGTGATATAATTGTTAGTGCATAGTTAATAGCGTGTTTTGTAAATTATGTTAAAACAGCAGATGAATATGGTGCTTAAGAACTTATCGAAGAGGATTTATCTTCCGAACATATTTCTATAGCACGACACAAATCAGGACAACGTGTCGAAATATGCTTCACACAATTGTTAGATATACAAAGGCACGAGAGGAAATACATATTTTAAAACTACTGCGGTACGCATGCACCAAACATTATATTTAATTAATTTAAGTTATTCTCGCGATTGTGAAATTTAATATCGAATTGGAATACCACACATCTGCAATCTACATGAAACATCAAAACCGATACCGTATCAGACTATAACAGATACACGTTTCGCTTGATTCAGTGTAATAATTTAGAGTAAGCTTCTTACTTTGCATTTTCAATTTCAATTATCTTGTTATTACAGTTCGTATCACCTTGTCGTTATAAAAACCGATTGTTTCTTGTTTATGGTTTTAGCTCAATTGTGGAAATGCATCCAGATGTGTCATATTTTAACAACCATCAAACACAAAAGACAATCATGAACACCCAAAATGTAACCACACCAAAATCGTACGCAACAGTAAACACAATAAAACTTGAAATGACCAGCAATGGCAAATTAAATGAGCTGAAAAGAGTAAACAAATTTTAATTTTCAAAACCGTATATTATTGTGAAGGATTTAGGCAGCACCGATGCATTAGAATGGCCGATTGTACCAATTCCTCTTTATTTTTAAGCTAAGATTGGAAATTACCTAAACGGAACATTAATTGTTCACATTACACTGTAAAGTTCACAAGTATTCTTGAATCTTGTGGCATGCGACAGCACGTTACTGGGGCAACCCACGTGGCTGGCCACACATTGAATGTGGTAATCACAAGAGACACTGACACTTCTGTCTCACATGTAGAAATATCTGATCCTGGTCTACCCGACAGCAGTGGAAAAACCTCTCGTGATCATTTTGCAGTAGTTTTTAAAGCTTGCGCTGCTAAACCTGCACCTATAAGAAAAACAGTGAATCTAAGAAAGTTAAAATCTATTGACATTAATGAATTCAAAAAAGACATCGAATCCTCAGATATTTTGGAAAGTGGACTGCATATATCAGACATTGATGAACTAGTTGAGGTAAATACCCATGGGCTTTCATCACTAATTGACAAACATGCGCCCCTAAAATCCAAAACCATAGTATTAAGACCCTCAAGTCCGTGGTACACTGAAGATCTACATGACGCTAAACATCTGAGACGAAAATTTGAGCGAAAATGGCGAAAATCTAAATTGACAATAGATCATGAAATATATAGGAATCAATGTTCGGTAGTCAACAAAATGTTGAAACAATCCAAAGTATCCTATTACACAGATAAGGTAGAAGCCTGTGGTCGTGATCAGAAAGGGTTATTCAAGATAACTAAACATCTGATGGGTGAAGAAAAAGAAGTTGTGTTACCAACTGGTAAACCTGCTAAAATGCTTGCACAGGACTTCAGTGACTTCTTCATTAACAAAATTGAAGCAATACGTACCGAAATAGCCACCAGTATTCAGTCAAACCAACAAAACGACAGTGTTGAATTCGAAACTCCTTTCGAAGAAGAGCAACTGTCCGAATTTTCTCCAACATCAGAGGATGAAATCCGAAAACTGATAAATAAATCACCTAGTAAATCATGTGAACTTGATCCTATACCAACATGGCTGTTGAAGGATTGCTTGAATGAACTACTACCACTATTAACAAGAATATTCAATGCATCACTCAAAAGTGCTTATGTACCCAATGCTTTTAAAAGCTCCAGAATAAGACCACTGATAAAGAAGCCAGGCCTTGATCAAAATGTACTGAAAAATTATAGACCTGTGTCAAACTTACCATTCATTTCCAAAGTTCTTGAGAAGGTAGTCGATGCTCGACTGGAAGAGCATTTAGCACTACATGGTCTCCACGAAGAACGTCAGTCAGCATACAGAAAATTTCACTCTACTGAAACGGCTCTTCTTCGTGTGCAAAATGACATCCTTTGCTCTCTAGATCAGAATAAAGCTACGGTCCTTGTAATGCTGGATTTGTCTGCAGCATTTGACACCATTGATCACAACACTCTACTAGGCAGACTTAAAAATCATTTCGGTATAACAGGCAAGCCATTAGAGTGGATGAAATCCTATTTGTGTGACCGCTACCAGACTGTCTGTATAGATGGAGAGCTTTCAAAACCTGTACTTATGAACTACAGCGTACCACAGGGATCTGTGCTTGGTCCAAAGAACTACATCATGTACACAAAACCAGTCGGTGCAATCTGTAGAAAACATCAATTGCAACATCATTTCTATGCTGATGACTCACAATTATATATGGCGTTCAAACCAAAAGATTGTGTCTCGCGGGATGAAACTCTGCAAAGAATTAAAGCTTGTCTGAAGGATATCTTGCACTGGATGAAAGATAATTTGCTGAAACTAAATGCTGACAAAACAGAGGTAATCCTGTTTGTACCAAAACGGAATGCCAGCACAGCTGAGAATCTCACAGTGACAGTTGGCGACGCTGTAATCAAACCATCATCGATGGTGAGAAACCTTGGTGCAATGTTGGATTCACATTTGGACATGGATAAACATGTAAACTCTGTTTCAAGGTCGTGTTTCATGCAGATTCGACAAATAGGTCAAATCAGACAATATTTGACTGTTGATGCAACAAAATCCCTGATTAATTCTTTAGTAACATCGAGACTAGATTACTGCAATTCATTATTATGTGGCACCCCGAAAATCATTCTGAATAAACTACAAATTATTCAAAATACAGCTGCCCGCCTCATCACACGGACACCGCGTTACAATCACATCACTCCTGTACTAAAGGATCTTCACTGGCTGCCTGTACAGTACAGAGTAGAGTACAAGGTTTTGACTCATGTTTTCAAAGCACTACATGGAAAATCGCCTGGCTACATCAGAAGTATGTTGGAAGTATATACTCCACAAAGACAGCTAAGGTCTCAAAATGATTCTGTTCTTCTAGTTGTGCCAAGGACGAAGACTGTGACCTACGGTGACCGATGTTTCACAGCTGCTGCACCGAAACTCTGGAATGCACTGCCAACAGCGCTCAGAGACAGTAAAACACTCCCGTCCTTCAAGAAGGCCCTGAAAACGCATTATTTTACTATAGCTTATTCATGCTGAAGTTCATGGTTAAGTAGACGCCCGTCTACTGGGTAAAGTAGAGCCCCGTTTCAAAGTGTGGTAAGGTCTAGAAGAAAGTATGTTATTTCTTCGACCTTTATGGTAAGGTCTAGAAGAAAGTATGTTATTTCTTCGACCTTTATGGTAAGGTCTAGAAAAAAGTATGTTATTTCTTCGACCTTTGTAACTCATATGATGATAGTAACTTTATGTCATCTGTGAGTCATCCCCCTTTTAAAGGAAGTATCACTATTGCTTTAAGGGTTAAGGACATGTGGTAATGGTACTTGACGTTATCCTTGTCCTAGTTGAGGTTTACATTCAGTTAATACCCCTACAGATAATCAAATCGTTGTACACCACTATCTTATTGTAGCAAAGTATTTCTATGTACCATGTCTCCTAAGTTTAATATTGCATTTCGTTTCGGCAATATGATACGATATATAGTCGATGTATTAGTCGGAACTGTACAGCACTTTTGAACGTGTGTATACATGAAAAAAGGGCTATATAAATATGGTATAATAAATAAAAAAAATTAATTAAGGCTGACATGCAAGACAAATCAATGATCTTAGGATAAGAGGGGAAACATCATTAAGAATATTACAGACAATTGGGATTAAAACTTTGGAGTCTGCGCAGACAGGCGATTTTGACACAACGACATGCATAACGACTACATCACCTTGGGATTAAAAGACAAAACAACACTGCAATTATCACAAGCAATTGTTATTGAAATTGTGCAGCCTGTGCCTCATGTCTCAACAAGTAATTTGTAACAATTTGAAATTACAAATGTGGGATACGGTAATGAAATTACTCGTATTCACTAATTAAATCAAGGCTGATTGTGAGACAAGTTCTGAAACGTTAATATATTAGTCATACTGAACCCCTCATTCCCCGTATATAAGCAAGGGATATGAGAGAGCACTGGCATGACGTGATATATATATATACTTGACAGATGTGCGCACTGGGAAATGAATACAAGCCTTTAATTAGTGCATAAACCACTTAAATCCTAACTTATTATGTTTGAGTGATTAGATTCCCCAATCATATTAACACTGTGCTCATTCGATACAGCTTAAGGCATCTTATGAAGATATCAATACAAAATGAATAAATGAGGCAATAAGAGATTAAACCGCTTGGCTTTATTTAAATCAAACTCTGCAACGTCATGACACACGTATCGCAATATATCTTATGAGTTCTAATGGAATAAAGCCGTAGGAGGTCATTCGTGACCTCAAAGAAACATTTCTTAAAGCAAATGCACACCAAGTCATATCTAGTTTTGCCTTGTATACAAAATGTTATTCTGACGCAATTATTGAAAGATATCTAATTGAAGACAAGGCGGTGTATTAACTGTTTTGAATGGCCGTCAATTAAATTGATAATTTCCTGTGTTATTTGCCAGATTAAAGATATTGTAGATTAGAAATAATTAGTCATGATAGGAAACAGTATGCGTGTCAGTGTAGAAATACGTAAATTATCGTCATATTGTCATATTCAAGACATTATTGTGTCTACACATACAATATAAATTGAGTCTGCGTTAAGATGATTGGCGAGAAATGATGTTCATGACGTCAATCTACTATCAAAAGCTAATGAATGCTAGACACAGCATGATAAAATACATAGGACATTTTGTTACAACAATTGCACATAGTTTTGGCGGACTGCTGGGTTATAGTTTCATCGGCCAAAGTCCATATTCGTTCTGTAAATTATACATACACTTTTACAGGCGCTTTCTTGCTGATGACCGGATATAAAAGCAAATGGAAATATGACCAAGAGACAATACTAAATGACTAAGAGTTATTTTGGTAGTTGAGCTAGAGTGGTTCCAGTGAAATTACACTTTTTCCGTGCAAAAAACATATATAAATCAGATATGTCAACCAGATAAAATTGATCACTACGTGACTTATTTAACCATAAAACTCACGACTACTATTGCGTCCTATGCAGAGAAGTCAGGATAGAACAGATAACAAACAGCATTACAGTGTGTTAAATGGTGCCTGACATTGGAAAATGTACAGAGGTTAGAAAAATGTGAGCATGATGAGACTGACAACAAAGTTTAACCACCACTGCTATACAAACAGGATTTGCATCTAATCACGTATAGTAATTGTAAATACTGAAACCTTTAACAAAATATTTTATTTATATAGAAAAACGTCATTTGTAAAGAATGAAAATGACAAATTTGAAATTTGCTAACGAGGAATAACTAATTAGGGATAACTAATTGTAATCAAGACTGATTGTGCACAAGTTCTGCAACACCAATATATTAATCATATTCAACACCTCAATATTCGTAGAACACCTACGACTCGAGCGTCTATACGCAAACTAGTATTAATGTATATTGAAGACAACTAGCATGACGTTTTTGATTTATGATTGATTGATAGAGCGTACTGTAAAATTAATACATGTCTTTAATGTGTACATTAACCACTTAAAATCCTTACTTATGATGTTTGACTGATTAGCTTCCCCAATCATATTAACACTTACATTCATTGTAAACAGTTCATGTCATCTTATTGAGAAATCAATTTAAAGTGGAATAAATCAGGCGATAACAAATTCACCCGTTAGACTTTATTGTTTCAAATTATGCAAGGTCGTGACACACGTATCGCAATATAAACCTTATAATTTCTTATGGAAAAGAGCCACAAACTGTCGTTCTTGGCCACACATAACATTGTTGCGGTTATTCCATTTGTTAAAAAATATAACGTTGTTATGCCTTTCTAAGTTTTCGTAAGACAACGTTGTAATCAAAACGATAGGTTCTGTTAACCTAGAAACTATTTCGCGCGATTTAAGTTCGCGCAGTTTGCGGATTGTAATTCGCGAAAGTAAATAGCCGCGAACATGTCCAGGACAAGAAAAACGCGAAAGTTACTCGTTTTTAAGGAAGTTTATTTTGGTACGGCGTTTACAAGACTGTATTTGAAGTGCTATATTGTCAAACTATGTAATATTAATAGGTTGTTTCCACGCTGCGTTTCATTTGGTCTCATGCAATAACCGCTATTCTATAATTCCTTTGTGAAATTGGGTCATCCTGCATTATTTCGGCGGGGCATTTTTTATTGTTTATTTGGGTTATGCGTGGCATTGCTCAGGGTAGTAGTGCTGTGGTGTTTCTGATTTCTGAAGCTCGGTTGGTTAGGTTGAGTTCTACCTTCCCTCCGGGATTTTCTCATACCTTTTTTGTCATTCATTTAATACATGGCAAATGAACATAAAAATTAATACCGTATAGCTGGTTATTTCTGCGGGTGGAATATTTTGTGTTTTTGCCCCAAAAATGGGTGTATTTATTTCTGCTGATTATAATTTCTGCTTATTCACAAAATGGCAAGAGTAAATTTCTGTGGTTTGCTTAATGGTAAGAATTGACATGCACCATTTTCATTGGCAGTCTGATCTATGCGCATTGTAATAAATTATTACCGTCCAAACTGTGAATTGCACTATGACATAATTATCATTATATATGTACAACCAATGCTCGCTTAAATTATAAACACATTTGTAACACTAGACGAACTGCAATTAATTATATATTGTAACAATAATCAAGTTAACTTGTGAATACCCCTCGATTATTATTTTTATCTAATGGAGATAATATTTTGCGGATGATTAAATTCTGCGTAGATTTGATTCTCCGAATTGATATTGGAACGCAGAAAGGCAGAAATTTCCACCCCGCAGAAATAACCAGCTATACGGTAGCACGTTGTTTAAAAAATATTCATGTTTATCGCATAACCTTTGTTGTGGGAATGCATTCAAACCGTACCTGAAATATCGTAATGCACTCCCAGCCTATTCATTGAATATTCAAATTAGCTTGACGTTGGTTCGTTGGTTCGAGGTGACGTAACGTAAGCCATTCCGTGCATTGAATCGATCCGTGACGTCAGAATGATACAAACATTGTCATTACGACGCGCGCATTGTAACGCTTATGTTTGAATGAAACATATGCAGCGTACATCAGCGTTTAGAACGTTAATGAACGTTCTCTAAGGTATGTGATACATACAATATTTTACTTGTGCTAATTACACACGCGTTTTATTAAACTCGTCGACAAAAGCAATACGACTCTCCACAAAGCCTCGTGACATGGGGTTGAATGCCTTTGTTTATGTTTCAAATGTTATTTTAGCTAATTAGAAGTGTCGTATTTATGTACTCGGTAAGACGAAACTCTTGTATAATATTGAAGTTTGTGTTGGCAAGAAATCATGTTTTATAGGGTTGTGTTATTATAGTATAAGTAATTACATTTTATGGACATAATGGCCTATTTCTTTGACCTTTGAAAAGGTATGCTGTTGTCTCGTTTCTCCGTGCTCCTTAACAGTTTCAGCGACGCATGCGCACTAGCCCATACAAGTTTTTTAAATTATTTGCACCGTTTTCGGAAGAAAAAAAATTAACTTAACTTATAAGAAAAAGAAAATTAAAAAATGATAACGAAAACTCGTAAAATCATAACTTTTTGATGCCTAGGTCGATGCTCAGAATCCTGGAGACTGTTTCCCTTGAAATCCGTGCCTTAGTAAAAATGGGTCTGTATTGGGGCCTAAAGTGATGGAATATCAAATTTGTAGTTAGATTAGATAAATTTGAAGTAGTGCTTATCAAACTGCGTATTCAGTTTGAGTGTTAAAGCCGTAGGTGATAAAAATAATGCGTAATGAAAACGGGTTGCAAAAAAAATTAACAACAGTTGAAAAATACCAGTTGGAATAATTGATAGGTATTTCGTTCCTGGGCACTGTTTTACTAACAATGCGTAAATGTCGCGTATATTTACGCATAGATATCTACCTTACGCAAACTCGTAAGTGTGTTTTATTAAACGATCGCAAGTACTCGCATACATTTACGCAAAAAAATATTGAAGATTGAACGTAATTCGGGACACAATATAACCAAAATAACAAATATAACGGGTACCAGAATGAATAAATATGCGTCAAGATTTGATGATTAATCACGCCTAAAACTACAAGTGACGGTCTAAAACAACAAACGACGGTCTAAAATAACATGCGACGGTCAAAAATCATCAGTGCGTGTTAAAAACTCTTCGCTTACGTTCATATTTGCCATATAGGGTTGCCCAGCCTTGGCGTAGAAATAAGCTAAAACTTACGACAGAATGTGAACTAAAATATCTTTGTAAAACGCATTTACGCAAATATTATCGACGTACGCAATATTTTAAGAATCTTAGGGTTACGCTATCGTAAATGCTTTGATAAAAAAGTTAAAAAAAAAAAACTGATAAAACAGTGCCCTGGTCGTCAATGTGACAGCTATGGCGTGTCGTCCAAAATAATGGCCTTAATTGATGAAGGATATTTGTTGGATGATTTATTTGGCTAATTTCACAAAAAATGACTATGTAGAACATTACAAGAGTTGAATTCAACTAAGCACGGTTTTCATGAGAAGGCACGAAATTATGAGACAGAGGTATACATATGAACTCATCATAATTAACTACTAATTGTCATAACGTCATTCAACATAAAGTGTATATTGAGTTTCGTTTTATTATTAGCATACGTCAGCATTATTGTTTAAAGGGACTGTGTCACGTTTTGGCTTATTGCAAAAAGTAAAATAAAAGTGTCAAATATTTACTTTATCTTGGTATAGAGGCTTGTACAGGGTGTTAAAAAAGTTCGTAGACACTTGACTTTGTTCAATAAATCCAAAACAATTCAACATACAGTTTTAAAACTTGGTAGGAATGTAGAACTAACTATACATAATTTTTATGTTGTGTGAATTAAATGCTAATATTTGCAAGAATATCTGCGCGTGACCTCATGGCGTCATCGTTGGTGTTTCTGTAAACAGCAGTTAGACAAGCAGTTTTGTCGAAAGCGGCGGTGTTGAAAAACTATGAATTTCTCCGCAATGGCTTAATGTTGTTTTATACTTGGTTGCTGGTTATTTTATAAAAGAAATAGTCTGCATTATGAGTGATTTTTAAGGTTTGATTGTTACGAGAAAGACTTAATATGGGAAAGAAGGTAGCGCTACGGTAGGTATGCATTCAGGACGTCCTAACGGGATCAGAGCAAGGGGGTATACGATAACTAAAATTATTTAATATAAGCGATGTAATTATATCAGGTGTGTTGTAAAAGCACCGACAAATGCTGTAAACGAATTAAGGCGTGTTACTGTATGGAGTTACTTGCACAAAGACACAGAAATGGTATTCTCTTAAATACCCCACCCACCCGTATCTGACTGTGAGATATTATAAGAAAAAACTGGCGTTTGCTCGAAAATATAAGAACATTTCTGCAAATAACTGAACGAAATTTGTCTTCCTATGTAAGTGTATTAAATATTTGTTCCATGAGCCAAACGAACAAAAAGATTTTGTAAGGAAATCTTTGGAAGATAATGTTCCATAAGTGATCAACGCCAATAAGAGCGCAAAACGCTGGTTTTGGGAGCAATTGACAAATGTGTCCTGAAAAAGCTCAATATCATTTCTGTTGGTAAAATTGTTACATTTGACTATAGTGAGGACTAATACTTATGAAATACCGCTAAAATTTTCAAAGTCGAGAAGAGGTTACCATGGTGATATTACAAACATGCGTCTAATCCGGGACCGAGATTGGACTGATTTTGTGCGGGATGTTACCTGTCGCGAACTCCTGCCAGGACCCGATTATACATTCGTGATAGTGTTTACCACCGTATACACAAATAAGAAAGACCTGGCAACTCACTCGACCAAATTAAATTGTAAAACTCTTGAGTATATTGGACTCTCACATTTGCAAAGATCGAGTACCTAAAGTCGTGACGTCATTTTGACGTCTTCCACATTTTGCGTCGTCACGTGTGTCTATTAAACCCATACGTACCTTATACATTTCATGTCAGATTGACTTGATTAAGATTAAAATAAACGAAGGAGGTCACTGTAGTTACTTATGTATAAAAAAAATGTGAAAATGTTTGTTGAAAATAAAATGACAGATATAATACAAATGTCTACGAACTTTTTTAACACCCTGTATATCCCATAAACAAGCACACTGATATTATATAAAACTTGCGAAACATCAGTAATTAGTAATTATTTAGTAGTTTTACATCCTTAATTCTATAACGTGTTAATACGGTATAGAAGTAAGACTAACCTCATTTGAATTGCTTGACATTTTATTCACAAACAAATTAATTAAAAACACAGCCATTACGCCATAGATGCTAAGGCTGAAGTGTGTTAACTATTCAGACCGACCCAGTGAAAAACATAAGCCACACAACATGATAAAAGGAAATTTGGGCTGTTTAAAAAGAAAAAAAAAGACTGGCGTGCGCGATATTGAGAGTGGTTTAAATTGATTATTTGCAGTAATATTGTTTTCTTATAGCAACAGCCAATAATCTTCTATTATATAAATACTTGATTCTGGTAAGAAAAATATAGTGTTAAAAATGTCGCTCCATTTGTGACACAGGCCCTTTAAAAACCGTGGATACATCCGTGCTAGGTCAATAAATACAGCACTACGGTAACCATGGCAGTGAAATAATAACTACATTGACGTAACGATTTCTTGAAGCTCTGTCAAAGAATCGTTAAATTGGTTTATTTCAAGTCGTGCTGTCATTAGTAGTTCTGGGATGATATTTTGAACCAAAAGGCTTCGTTACTGTCATATCTATAAATACGCATGAAACTAAAATGGCATAGGTTGCAAACACTGTACATAGCTTGACAAGGTTCAAAAACTGAAACAGTCGAGCCCAGAAAACAGAAATAGAAAAGATCAGAATATACATGTACCTAGGTCTGGCAAGAAATCAGTATAAATGACAATGGGTTCAAGGTGTTTTAGCTTACCTTAAACATGTCTGATAAGAAACAAATATTACATGTAATATGTTACTCATAAATATCAATCCAGACTGGGAACCCTATTATACCATGTGCCTATGCGAACATTTGCGTCATTAGTAATCTAAATCGTAATGCTAGCTATAAATATTATACGAGTACGCAATATTAACATGGTTAAGGTTACATTTTGAAATTGTTATCAAATTAAGTTACTTGTCGATCCGTCTAGACAGTTAGCATCACATGATGGAAAAACTCATTACGGATTTTACAAGTTGTCTAAATCGGTTTGTATTGCTCATTTGATTACTTATCGTATGAGTAGTGGAATAATATTCATAACAAATAAAGCATATTTGTAAAACACATAAAGTAATGTCTCTGTTTAATGGATTGTGGATGTGCCAATACAACTGGACACAGTGATACTCACATTGGTTATGTCCTAAACAACAATGACCTTCAAGAGTAGGTACTAAAGTAATTGCATATCAGATATTAGCAGCGTAACACTAATCATTTAAGCAGTTACATAATAAGGTCAATTATAAATGGTACAGACGTCACACAACTTAAAGTCCACAAAATATATTAGCAGTTCCACAAATACTTGATACACTAGACAAAATGCAAAGATTACAATGGCCAGAGATACTTGAAACATGGTTATTTGTACACCCTGCAATATATGTGTTATGTTCATTTACCGCCACATTGTATTAAATGTATGTTAAAATCAACGTGAAAACAACTTATTGATATTACAATACATATTACATTGTGATGCATTTCCGTATGTTCAGGAGACCTAACTCCAACATTCTTTATTATTCCTATTGCATTTAATAATACATTTTGCCCGGCAATAAAAGTTACAACCATGACTAAATCAACAAATAAATGATTCTACTGAGAATACTAAACCATTGATTTTACTGCAGTTTGTGTTTTAATATAGTTGAACAGGTCTACTTTCATGGCCTTGAACTTAACCTCACCTTCACTGCTTCAAATATAAGGAAAATGTTCAAGAACAATATACGTCCTTGATATAATGTTAGACATTGTTTTATAATGATCAAATTGAATATTGTACGACAGAAAATTGTAAAACGTCTTGCGGCTCATCTTCAACACTGCGGCTACCAACCACTGCTATTACTTATGCATCTCCCAAATGACTTAGCTTTTCCTCTAGACTGTCGTTGATATTCTTAGCTGTTGCTGTTATTCATTGAACCAGTTAATCGTTTCGTATTGCGACACTCTAAAATTATTATGTCTTTGCCATCTCATTATTCCGTTAGGTATCAAACTAAGATAATTTTATGTACATGTTTGAAACCCTGTACCTTTCATGTATCAGTCAAATACAGTATTATATATTTTCGAACTGCCTTGCCCCCTTTCAAATTTCTTCCCGGCACTACCTTAATCAAATATTTCCATTGTTTATATTCATGAAGTGTTTGAAATACCAAGTTATAAAGAAATTAAATTCCAAAATTTAAAATGCGATGTGTCTGTGTTTTATACACAGATAGTTGGACCAAATACATTGTGTTTTGGTTTCCTAGAATGTTAAGCTAATTCAGTCAAAGTTTATTGACCTTCACTGAACAAGACATTTTGGATAATTCAATCTATATGCAAATATCAACATGGTCGAGCCGATATCTAGACACTTGCATGTGCGTGACAAAATATTATTTTTGTGTGTGTATTCAATGAAACATTGTGAGACAAAGGTAGGATAATTAAAGGTTATGACTTAACAGCTTTGAAATATTAAGTGAATTTATCTGATTGATTTGTCGTTTGTAGCTTTGATAGGTTCGGTTGAGCCTTGTTTCAGGTTGGCACTTCTCTTCCTTTTGATATCTGCAATATTTCCCCTTATTCGAACTAGAATGTACTACATGTAGAGCGATGCATGTCTCGAATCAAAGTAATAGGGCAATAGGGCAATGTCGTGTTGAAAATCTCAAATGCCAATATACATGTACATGACACTAAAACAAAACTGGGACAATGTATTTTCCTTGTAATTGAACTTGTATCACTTGGATATAAAAGTAGTCCTGAGTTCATTTTGACGAAAACAAAAATCTCTTAAAAAAGATTAATCACGCCTTGCATATTGTTTGTTGATATTGATCATTGATACATTTTCACCAAACACAAAACAAAAACAGATGGTAATCATTTTGTACCTTCAGCATAATGAGTAAAACATTCGTGCACAGTTCCGCAATCAGTAAATATTGCAAATGTATTGTTTGATTGCGTTTATGGTGCAATAGTGCCGTGGGAAAACTGAAATAATCTAAATTGTATGTCGTTCATTACTTCTAAAAGGCATTTCCTGAAACTTAAATGAGAGAAAACACGATGACAACTAAAGCAGAACCTGAACAATACGACCGACACCGGGACTCTTGAATAATCGCCTTCTTATTGTGACGGTCCAAATATTCAAATTTATTATAACAAATAATACATATGAACATGCAAATCTTTGATAGGAAAATATCATTGCTGTTTCGAGTTGTGGTGACCGTAACATAAGACTTTTAGTATAGTCATATTTAACAACCATGTCAATCATCAATGATTGTACATGTACTATGCATGTATACAGTAACGTGGGTTTTGTGATCTACGAAGCTGTTTACATAAGGGAAATGTATCGTTTGTACAAATAGTGTGTGATCAATTATCGCCAATAATTAATAATAAACTGAGAAGAGAAGCATTGGTCGCATGATGAATAATTGAAGAAATGAGTACCGTAATAATGATTATATTGAACCGTAAAATCCATTAGTCGCAAATTCGCGAATATAATTTTAATGTATTTCCAATACTGTTCATGTGTATAGGAAAACAAGACAAACTCCAGCTGTTTCAAACGTTTCGACTATATTTTCTTCTTCAGAGTACACAATAAAATTGTTATTGCTTTACAAGATGTAACTGTCGTGCATTTTACAGTGTTTAATGCAAAAAGGTATGGCGAAATCGGACAGGGAAGGCAGCACTCAACTTAACCAGCCGAGCACCTAAATCAGTAACACCACAACACAACTACAATGAGCAATGCCCACGCATAAGCAAACGAAATGATTAAAAGTCTAAGTCCCCGTCGCAAAAAATGAAGGATGACAAAATTTTACAAAAAAAACAAAATAGCGGTGCCAAAGAGATTGAATGAAACGCATCCAAGACCCGACTGAGTTCCCCCAGTCCCCGCTGCAGTATGACTTATATATGCCAGGATGGTGACTCAAGCGTCCAAATGAGACGGAAATATGTGGTGACCTTTTTTTAAAACCCACTGACAATGACCTTACACTAATATCAACAAATGATGTGAACATCGGTATTTGATATACACCAATGCATTCTATGTTTGGATAGTAAAATGTGGGACTTGGGTCAACATAGTGGGTCGAACTACACGTTACATATAAGACAAATAGTGGAGTGCTATAGCATGTTTTATAATAAATAGAACGGTTCTCTTTGGTATAAAGAAAGATAAGCAGTTTCTTTACACATTGGTATTTGTTGGATACCGGTCATACAAAGCCAGTTAGGTACTCAATTAGCTAATGAACGCATTATTCATATAGTGTACATATAACGCTATTCGACAATACAGTGCACCGGTAGAACGATTATTGATGAAGATATTCTATATGCATGTCAGCTACTTTCCTGTATATAGGTTTTTATTAACGGCAGTTTTGCTCAATCTATGTAGCTCAGGTGGCAGTGATCCGATTACGTAAAACAAAAACAAAAATGTGTCTAAAAAGAAATCTAGTATAACACTAATTACGCCAACACAAGTCATTATAACACAACTAAATCACTGGAATGTAGGCGATACATAGAGCACCATGCATTGACACATTACGTACACTGGTTTTTGTATTTTTCTGCTTCTTCGTTTCATTGTGGCATAGATTAATGTACTTCACTACAAAAGGCTTCGTTGAATGTTCTCAAATCTAATTTTAATCCGAACAAACTGATCCACCCAATAAAAACCGAACATTCTCACACGTTAGCATTTCATCTCAAATACGAAATTTCACTTGACTTTGCGTTTCTACTTTGCAGTAATTAAACCCACATTCTTGGTGATGTCTTTTACACGTGTAAAATGAGTTGATCAGCAATAATACAGTCACATTAAATTTCTGTCAACTGTGTTTAATGTTATACCGATTGCTATATGTGATAAAAGCAAAAAACAAACACGAACCTGGTTCGTATGTACGTTTAACAGCTTTTATTTTGCCGTCAGCTTAGGCGGTTTAATAAGTATTGATAATGTCATTAGCAAATCTCACATTTATCATTTTAAGTTTTACAAAAAACGTTATTGAGGCACGGGCAGCACAATTCTAATAACAATTGCATGTGATATTTGCAGTGTTGTTTTGTCTTCTAATCACCAGGTGATGTATTCGTTATGCGTGTCACTGTGTCCAAAAAGTCTGCACATGCTGCACACGTTCAAGAATATTTGTCTGTGATACTCTAAACGAGTTTTGTCCGTTATCTTACGCTATTTCATTCGTTTTAAGTGCCAGTCTTAATTAATGTTCCGTTTTGATAATTTCCCAATCTAGTTATTTAATAAAAGGATGGGTATAGTCGGACATTCTAAAACATCGGAACAGTCTAAAATTTTGCTATATGAACGGTTTTCATCTTTAAAAAAACACTGCATTGGCTTTCATTGGCTTTCACACAATTGTTTGACTTTTTCAGTTCAAGTAATTTTCCTTTGCTGTTCATTTTAAATTTCTATTCTTCAGCGTTTGTTGGTTTTGATGTGTATTTATATTATGTGTGTTCCTTTTTGTTCTTTGTTTGGTCCGTTGTTTTAGTACTTAGTCATTATTATCATAGCTGTTCTAATAGTAGGCGTACCTAGGTAAACAGTACAATATGTCGTATATGAATGCAATTCCACAACCGGATAAAGTCAATAACAAGGACAATTTGTTTTCGATAACGATAAGGTGATATAGCAATAACCTGATAAGTATTTGAAATTGTCAATGTGTTGTAAGCAGCTTATTCTAAATTACATTTCTACAAGCGAATTGTGTATCTGTTTAAGTCAGATACTGCATCGATTCTGATGAACCATGTAGCTTGGAGACTTAAGATGTTCCAATTGGATATAAAGATACTTATTCTAAGCACTACATTATATGTTTATTAAACTTCTACTAAGGTGAATGCGAACCTGAGTAATAAATAGCAATTTGTGTTTCGTGTGTCATATTTAGACTGGGTTTTGAGGGTTTCAGTCATGTCATGTACAATTATTTAGATTAAATTTCCAACGTATTCTGATGATACATGGTCTCGAGTCGTGAATGTATTAGTTGCAGATGGTAGACTGACGTCATGACCACCAATCCATGCCAATCATCTCAACGTAAAGTCAATTTATATTGTATGTGTAGACACTATAATGTATAATTTACTTATTTCTATCCTGACATGCACTCTGTTTCCTATATTTCAGTCTTATAAATGAACTAGTTTAACATACATTTGCAAATGTATAAAAACAATTTCACCAACAGTATCAATTGTTGGTCTGCTCCATTACTAAACTGGTTTGTACAAAATCATAAAAAGAATCAATTGAATTGTCTGGTAAAATAAAGTTAAGTAAATTTGTTGGGAAATGTCGACATCTTCTGACGTCAGTAGGAACAGAGTTCTCTCATGAAATTGATAAATCAATCCCAACAACGGTTTGGTATTTGATTAATATAACAACACTTGCTGTAAATGAGTCCGTGATTTGTTAGAAAGCAAATTAAGACATCAAATAGAAACATAAAACTTGTACACTAATTGCATACTACCGATCAAACACTACGAGTAGAACATGTATAATTATCTCTATTTCCAATAATAATTTAAGAATGTTCATGAAGACGTATTCAGCGATTCAAATGCAGCAATATGGTGTATTATTTGATAGCTAATGACCTGCTACAGAAATCTGTTTTCATAAATTGTTTAGTAATTTCAATCCAGGAGTACGTGTATAATTAGATGGCTTTATTTACTGCTAGTTCTCAATGTTGCATTCTCGTGTCCTTATTTATTGCTTTGTTAAATATGGTACATAATTTTATTTCATAAGAAATTGGATGAGGCAATAAACCCAAACAAATATTATCCCTCTCCTATATAGCTGTTTTAAGTACCGTCTGATTCGTTTAATAATGATTTACATTATACGGACCATCGACTTGACGTACAACACGTAGTTTGCACAAGTCTGGTAACTTATAGTTTAACTTGATGAAATCAAGATGAGAATAAATATCTAAATATATGATCTTATATCCAGACGAAATTCAAATCCAAATGATACACCATTCGTACTGCGTGCCTTTTGTGTTGGTCTACCAGGTAAAAGGTAATATATGAATGTGATTTAAAATACTTTTTTCAAGCGTGGTTTAAACACTTTTGAAATTGTTTTCTTGCCTTGTTTTTTTGAATAGCTCATATTATTATGATTGTCTGTAGTTATTTAAAATGGATACGAGGTAACCATTTTCTGATTTCGAACGTCAAAAACACTAGACAGAATTCTAGAAATCTAGTTTGAAAGAAATTCAAATCATATATCGTTTGTCGTCGTTTTGTGACTGTCATTGTCAATCAGTTTGCCACCAGCGAATAGTTCTTCAAAATCAAATGTTAAAATACAGAACGTTGTAGCAGTTGATATATTATACAAGTCAGGCGTCTTAAGATAGAAGGTATGTTTGTGACATGGATATATGTTCAGACAGTACCTAAAGTAAATACCAATTTACGTGAACTACCAATCCATAAATTGAATGCATTTTCTTCTATACATAAGACATTCTTATTTGTACCATGAAACTGTTATGTTGAGTGCATTCTTACTGTGTTATATTTGTGTCACGCCCACAATGTGCACTGTATCTTCAGATTTACGCTTTATAGTGGGTTTTGAATGGTTAAAAAATGGGGTCTAGTTTGAAATCTCCCTGTACTCTAGTTTTTTGGTTTCATTTTATTATATAGACCATATACTGTTAGAAAAGTTTTGCCCTCAAATTTTCATGTCAATATTTTGGCGGCCATCTTGGATTCAAAATGGCCACCATGCATTTTGTGGCTAGATTACTAAAACATATACAACTTGGTCAATTATTAGTGGAAATGAGCCACAATGATGTCAAAACAATTGAAATGAATAACCCTACATTTTCCAATCATTTTTTATTGATTAATTTATTTGCATATTCGTGAATATTAATGAATATGTAAAAATAATAGCATTTTTGTCATAAAATTGGCTAAAATTGAAGTTTTACCAAATATTTTCTACATAATGTGATACATCGGAGTAGATTTATTCAAAAGAAAAGAAGTATATATACTAATGCTACTATAACAGAATGATATCATGTAGAAATTACGCTAAAGTTCAGTTATAAGCGGGTGGGGTATAAAATGACTATTAACAAAATGGCCCAACAAAAACTCATTGCGCTTTATATTATGTTAACCAAACATATTTTATCAATTTTAGTTTAATTACTTACTTTTATCTCATATACATGAATGTCTTGGTCTTTTTACAATGGCTAGAAAACAGATCAGTGTCAGGCACATCTGACATCATTGACTCGTTATAACTGTTAAGGAATTTGAAGAATCTGTAGAGCCAGGGTCTACCTTTGATATAAAGGAAACTCGCCAAAGCATGAACAATACATCAGATAACATGAACATAAAACAACAGCTTTACCAATTCGACATCGAGAATGGACGATACCCTAGCCTAGATATATAGCTCTCAAAACAATAAATCCCACTTACGTCATTTGGATTCGACCTAGCACAAAAACGCCAAACAAGTAAATAAAGGGATGGGGAATATATGGACTGACACACCAACCAACCTCTTTTCTTGGTCTATCTGCCTTGGGGATAGTCAACATATCAGAGGAAACAGTATGATGCAATTATTGGAAATGCAGCACTATCTATATCACCGACACGCCATCTGTTTTAAATAAAGCTGCCGAAGACACAATCAAAACAGTGCACAAAGATGAAAACAATGCTATCGATTCGAAGATTTAGAAAATGTTTTAACCGATCCAATGCTGTTGAAAAAAGTGTTGACAGGTGAAACGAATAGAGATATTCTTAACACAGAAAAAGGGGAAATGAGACAATAAATGGATTTGATAAAAAGAAGATAAAGTGAAACACTTACGTAGGTGGCATGATGCAGGTAAATCATTGGGGTGAATAAAACAAATAGAAGTACCCCCCCAGACTATTCTCAACGACAATGGAAGGCAAAACCAACAACACTATTATCCAGACTGTTAATTGTTGCAAATATGGCCCACAATTACTAGTATATCTCTAAAAAGAATTCTCTAGTTATGCGTTACCAGTATTATGTAAATAAAACTATAATGAAAAGTGGTGGGTCAAAACAAAAGTGAATCGAAACGTTGATACAGTATAGTTGATTCAAAGATCTCTGTCACAACCGCGTAAACAAACATTCAACCCGGTTGATTATTACAGGTTTCTCAGGATTAAATTTTACCATCATAAATACACTTATATGATTACAACTCTACTGGTCCTATAGCATAGCGGTTGTACTTACTGCATTTAGCTATTAAGAGACGTAACATTTTGGCGGTTATGACAAACATCTTTGAATCGACAATACCAGCAGTTATAATGAAGTACATGTATATATAATTGTTGACGTCATGGATATTGTACTGTCAGTTGGAATTTCTTGCAAACATATACATAAACATGTTTGGAAATGTCCAAGGTTTTTGTTGAAAATCATGTACTAGTATATATCAATTATTGCACTAAAAGAAAAAAATCTTGTATAGCTATCAGTGAGCTGTAAAGCACAGCTAGAAATGAAAAGAAAGTAATAATTGTTAATTGGACTCTAATTGCAAATAAAACACCATTAGATGATATTCACAGACTGTAAATCTGATGACAGGTTAACTGTATATTTGGCTTTAAAGGGACGAGTATATAGCCAAAGAAGTGGTGTTTGTCTGCAACCAGGATTATCGGCTTCTTGCAATAGATTGCCAGGCATCTGCAGTACTATCCACTTCTTGACGTTGTCAGACCAGCTCTTGTGTTGTCTTCCTCTCTGTCCCCTACATTCTAGATACTGTTTTCTAGGACTACCATGCCTTGTGACTTGGCCAAACCACTAGAGTTTTCTCCTTTTAACAGTTACTGGCAAGGGTTCCTTTTGGCTAACAAGTAACAAAGCTGGTAACCAGATTGTTTACCAAGTCCTGCAGCTTGCCATTACTCCCTCCATTAGATTTATGTCTTCGCCAACACTTGGTTGGAGACTGGTCATCCACCGATTGAGAGACAGAGATATAGAGAGATGGGACATGTTCTTAGAGTGGTGCGATTTGCATTATTATCTCATGCAAGAGGTTAAATAATAATTGTGAGAGTAGGAGACATGTCTGACACCAATTGCTGTCATCATGCCAAACCCTATAATATAATTTCGAGTTGTGGTAAATGTCAAGTTGGAGTTGGAGATGTTTGTCTATTATAAATCTACAGTTTAACATCTGCGCTATTGTGCTTCTGACTGCTTTGAAGTCAGTCCGCTCATCAGAAGTACCGGTACTTATTCTGCTTTATGAAGACTCTGCCCAGGATTACTTTGGGCATGATATTGCAGGGGTGACTGGACATACAAGTACTGTCTAATGTTCTTCTCTTCAAGTTTGTTTGATACAAGACAGTAAGTACACAAATAGATAGTGCTCACTATCACTATTCAGTATTTCAGTGGGTATTATGTCCACACCGTGTTCAGATACTTAACCGGGAACATCAATAACGTTAAAAAGAAGAAAACTATATCATGCTTAACGAATGTTTGAAAGAAGAACTTACCTCAATTAGGAACATATGATGTACCAACTATTGCTGCATGTGTGTGTTAGTTATGCAGATTGCTCAGTTGTTAAAAAATACACGGTCGCGCACAGGTGAACTGTGTTCGATGACATTTTATATCTTTCATCTGTTATGTTTTGAAAAGGTTTCCTCAACTAATAGTGCATGCTATCAACAAAAACTGCGTTCTCATTTGCACATAGTAATTGAACCAGTGTTTTACAACACGTTTAAGTTTATTTAAAGAATGGTAAAACTTTAAACTGTTACAAGTATTGAAATTCATTGGTGACATAGCATCTGTCGCTCCTTTGACACAGTTGGTGAAGTGCAACTGTGCCATCACCAAATATCTCACCTCACCTCAGTTGTTCGTCCTACACTATCATCCCAGTGTCTACAATGAACTTCGTGCTCTTCCTTAGATCATCAGCATCTCCATAGAGCTTCTCTTGGAGAGTTGTGTCGGTGGGCCACGTTGCAGATTGCTCCTGGTTGTATCTTTGGAGGACATAATCGACAGTTTGTTCTTCTTCCCCACATGGACAGGTGGGAGATGGCACCAATTTGTATTTCCGATACATGTGAGAGTACAGCCTATTGTGCCCCGAGCGTTATCACTTGGTCTGACCTGTTACGGCGATGTCAAATGGTTACAGGATGCACCCTAGTGCCTTTGCAGGATGAGTCGTGCCTAGCACTTCAAAACCTCAGATCTGGCCGCTGACAAGTGGGGTAACCAACTGGCAAGGCAAATTTGTAAGTCAAAGTCCGTCAGTACATAGCCTCTCCCTAGCAAGTCCTGCCAAAGTGCCTACTCGTTGCGGCATGGATCAACTGGGCACCTTATGGCCCCAGGCTAGACTATGGAGGGCTCGGAAGATAACCATTCTTAAAGGTGAGGCAGTAGCGCCACGTCAGTTGCCCACCAATGGTTCCTCAGTCATTGGGCTAAGTGACCCCTGTGATACACAGGGTTATAAGGTTGCCCGCCTACTGGATCAAGTAGGAAATCACTGCTTTGTGATTAGTTTTTGGATCGACAAAGACTAAGCTCGACAGAAAACCCAGAGAGTTGACATCAGCGATGTTGGGCCAAATGGCACTCCCTAACATACCACAACATCATGTAAAACCGTCATGACTACACGGTCACCAAATATAAAACAATGAAGAATATTTAAACACCAGGCAATTGTGTAGGTAACCTAATTACAAGTCATAATTCAGGCGTTTGTTTTTGTTTTCGTAGACCGACTGATTCATAAAAAATGAATCATGAGTGCATTAATCACAAATCTTCAAAAAGCTATACTCCATGAATGTTAAAACTCTGTTTAGATCATCATACTCCAAAAAATCCACCAAGATAACTTATTGTATGTCTATTTGCTAATTGTCATTTTATACCCCACCCACTGATACTTGAACTATGTGTAATTTTGCTTCATTATATCACTCTTTTGTGATATCAAAATTAGAATCTTCACTTCTATTATATTTAATTCTAATAAGTCTACTCCGATGTGTCACATTTCGCAGGAAATATTGGGAACACTTTAATTTTAGTCAATTTTATGACAAAAATGCGATTATTTTTACATAATTATTATTCATTAATATTCATGAATATGTAAATGAGGTATTAAACAAAAAACAAGTCTAATACATAGGATTGTTCATTACAATCATTTCGACACCATTTTGACCCATTTACATTTAAAATTGACCAAGATATATCGATTTAAGAAGTCCTATCACAAAATTACATGGCGGCCATTTTGAATTCAAGATGGCCGCCAAAATATTGACATGAAAATTTGAGGGCAAAACTTTTTTTCAAGTACAAGGCTGAAGTAACAAAATAAAACCAAAAAATAAGAGTACAGGAAAATTTCAAACTCATTCACCATTTGACACCGACTATTATCCCGTTATTGGATCACCTTATATGACAGGACGCACGTATGTCAATATGTCACTCTATGGGAATACAATGCACGCCTCCAGTGATGTTTTGCAATATTGCTTTGAGTAGGTGATAAAGCCAGAAAAGATCTGTAATTTCCTACATTGTTAAAGTTTCGGTTCGAATCCAGTGTATATCGAAGTAAATACATGTACCGGAGATGATTGTGGCGTCGTTCATGTACTTGTAGAGTATTAGATTTGGTTCTGTCTCTGAACTGATTACGTGAGAACTATGGTGTTGGTGTTTACGTATAAATGATGACACAACTATAGCTTTCAATTGTTTTTTGCGACTTCTCAATACGATCTAACAATGGTTATGATCCATAATTAGAGTGCTGGGTAGTTTCACACTTTGGCTTATTTTTGAAATCTAATGTATTTCGATGCATGTTGAAAACAATATTCACACTTACAAGAATGTCATTTCCAGCTGTGGAAAGTTGTTTAAGACAAACCGACTGACACATATATATACATACACACATATATATGAGCCGTTCTCCAGGAAAACCGGGCTTAATGACATTGCATTGTAATTATACAATTAGAGTTAGTAAATGTCTAAAATGAGAAAAAAATCGTGTCCTTTAATTTCATATTTTAGTAATTGGATAGTATATTACTATCCATCAGCTTCAATTTTTGTTTAAAATTGTGCTAAAATAACGTCTGTTGTTGCTATGGTGATCGATTTCTAAAAAGTACTCATATCAAGGAAAACAAGGGTTAAGTGGCGAAAAACACTAGCTATGTTTTCCTGAAAGTAAATACTCACAAACTAGACACGCTTTATTAAAATAAGAATATGATTATAAAATTTGCCACAAATTTGAAAGTTTACGTCAAAAATGTATCAGAAACTATATCATTGAAATGCCATGTTACGTTACGTCGAAAACGTAGAGGATGACGTTCGCGACGTCACTCATAAAGACGGCGGTAATGGTTGGTTTAAAAAAGTATTTAACTTGTAAATTTATAGAATAATGTTCATAAACGTCTCGTCTTTCTAACCAGATAATTATCAACATTTTCACAATTTTGTCAATAAGCCCGGTTTTCCTGGAGAACGGCTCATATATATACGTGGGGTTATCCAATAGTTCGTGGACTTTTGCTCTTATCCAAAAACCATTAAACTTAAAGCTACGATTATATGGACCCTGTAAAGTTTATTTATATTGTATAAGTATACAATATATCATATGGAAATGTTTATCCATAACATAAATATAGCATTTGTAGGCATACCCGGCGCACGTTTTGAAATGCTCGGAAATGACGTATGACGTCACACTCTCTACTATATCATTTCATGAAGCTCTTAAACACTGTAAATCAGTTGTGCTTTGTTTCCCGTAATCAACTGTATACTTAAAATATTCAAACACACTCTTTCTGTCTATGTGTACTGAATAGTGTCGTTTCTTTCTCTACAAGTGGATTTTTCTCTAATACCTAGGAAGGTCGATTCTGACCAACATAACTCTCATTCGTTGAGCGTCGGTTCTATACCTATTAAAATGCATCGTCTGTCACACCACCCTGACTTTCTGTAAACTGTTTATGCCAGTTAAAAACAATTTAATACAATGCATAAGGGTTCATACTTGACTTGCCAAACAATTCTTGTCATCCTCAAGGGTTTCCCTAGCTGTATATATAATTTTAATTAGTTTGCGAATGCAAAGGTTATCTTGTGACGTCATATTTAATTTTGAATTTTATATGACAACATTAACCCTCATATTCATAAAAGGACTAATATATAAGATCTGATCTTTAAATTATACCAAAATATCGGTATGACATTCCTCAACACGAGGACGTATTTTTGTATTTTTAAATGAAGAAACACCGTAACGGTTGACAATAACGTAACGCATTTTACTGGGAAAAGTCTGCAGTGCGCCGCTAACGCATTTTTGTGTTACTATGACAACGTGTTATTCGAGTTGTGGTAAATGTCAAGTTGGAGTTGGAGATGTTTGTCTATTATAAATCTACAGTTTAACATCTGCGCTATTGTGCTTCTGACTGCTTTGAAGTCAGTCCGCTCATCAGAAGTACCGGTACTTATTCTGCTTTATGAAGACTCTGCCCAGGATTACTTTGGGCATGATATTGCAGGGGTGACTGGACATACAAGTACTGTCTAATGTTCTTCTCTTCAAGTTTGTTTGATACAAGACAGTAAGTACACAAATAGATAGTGCTCACTATCACTATTCAGTATTTCAGTGGGTATTATGTCCACACCGTGTTCAGATACTTAACCGGGAACATCAATAACGTTAAAAAGAAGAAAACTATATCATGCTTAACGAATGTTTGAAAGAAGAACTTACCTCAATTAGGAACATATGATGTACCAACTATTGCTGCATGTGTGTGTTAGTTATGCAGATTGCTCAGTTGTTAAAAAATACACGGTCGCGCACAGGTGAACTGTGTTCGATGACATTTTATATCTTTCATCTGTTATGTTTTGAAAAGGTTTCCTCAACTAATAGTGCATGCTATCAACAAAAACTGCGTTCTCATTTGCACATAGTAATTGAACCAGTGTTTTACAACACGTTTAAGTTTATTTAAAGAATGGTAAAACTTTAAACTGTTACAAGTATTGAAATTCATTGGTGACATAGCATCTGTCGCTCCTTTGACACAGTTGGTGAAGTGCAACTGTGCCATCACCAAATATCTCACCTCACCTCAGTTGTTCGTCCTACACTATCATCCCAGTGTCTACAATGAACTTCGTGCTCTTCCTTAGATCATCAGCATCTCCATAGAGCTTCTCTTGGAGAGTTGTGTCGGTGGGCCACGTTGCAGATTGCTCCTGGTTGTATCTTTGGAGGACATAATCGACAGTTTGTTCTTCTTCCCCACATGGACAGGTGGGAGATGGCACCAATTTGTATTTCCGATACATGTGAGAGTACAGCCTATTGTGCCCCGAGCGTTATCACTTGGTCTGACCTGTTACGGCGATGTCAAATGGTTACAGGATGCACCCTAGTGCCTTTGCAGGATGAGTCGTGCCTAGCACTTCAAAACCTCAGATCTGGCCGCTGACAAGTGGGGTAACCAACTGGCAAGGCAAATTTGTAAGTCAAAGTCCGTCAGTACATAGCCTCTCCCTAGCAAGTCCTGCCAAAGTGCCTACTCGTTGCGGCATGGATCAACTGGGCACCTTATGGCCCCAGGCTAGACTATGGAGGGCTCGGAAGATAACCATTCTTAAAGGTGAGGCAGTAGCGCCACGTCAGTTGCCCACCAATGGTTCCTCAGTCATTGGGCTAAGTGACCCCTGTGATACACAGGGTTATAAGGTTGCCCGCCTACTGGATCAAGTAGGAAATCACTGCTTTGTGATTAGTTTTTGGATCGACAAAGACTAAGCTCGACAGAAAACCCAGAGAGTTGACATCAGCGATGTTGGGCCAAATGGCACTCCCTAACATACCACAACATCATGTAAAACCGTCATGACTACACGGTCACCAAATATAAAACAATGAAGAATATTTAAACACCAGGCAATTGTGTAGGTAACCTAATTACAAGTCATAATTCAGGCGTTTGTTTTTGTTTTCGTAGACCGACTGATTCATAAAAAATGAATCATGAGTGCATTAATCACAAATCTTCAAAAAGCTATACTCCATGAATGTTAAAACTCTGTTTAGATCATCATACTCCAAAAAATCCACCAAGATAACTTATTGTATGTCTATTTGCTAATTGTCATTTTATACCCCACCCACTGATACTTGAACTATGTGTAATTTTGCTTCATTATATCACTCTTTTGTGATATCAAAATTAGAATCTTCACTTCTATTATATTTAATTCTAATAAGTCTACTCCGATGTGTCACATTTCGCAGGAAATATTGGGAACACTTTAATTTTAGTCAATTTTATGACAAAAATGCGATTATTTTTACATAATTATTATTCATTAATATTCATGAATATGTAAATGAGGTATTAAACAAAAAACAAGTCTAATACATAGGATTGTTCATTACAATCATTTCGACACCATTTTGACCCATTTACATTTAAAATTGACCAAGATATATCGATTTAAGAAGTCCTATCACAAAATTACATGGCGGCCATTTTGAATTCAAGATGGCCGCCAAAATATTGACATGAAAATTTGAGGGCAAAACTTTTTTTCAAGTACAAGGCTGAAGTAACAAAATAAAACCAAAAAATAAGAGTACAGGAAAATTTCAAACTCATTCACCATTTGACACCGACTATTATCCCGTTATTGGATCACCTTATATGACAGGACGCACGTATGTCAATATGTCACTCTATGGGAATACAATGCACGCCTCCAGTGATGTTTTGCAATATTGCTTTGAGTAGGTGATAAAGCCAGAAAAGATCTGTAATTTCCTACATTGTTAAAGTTTCGGTTCGAATCCAGTGTATATCGAAGTAAATACATGTACCGGAGATGATTGTGGCGTCGTTCATGTACTTGTAGTGTATTAGATTTGGTTCTGTCTCTGAACTGATTACGTGAGAACTATGGTGTTGGTGTTTACGTATAAATGATGACACAACTATAGCTTTCAATTGTTTTTTGCGACTTCTCAATACGATCTAACAATGGTTATGATCCATAATTAGAGTGCTGGGTAGTTTCACACTTTGGCTTATTTTTGAAATCTAATGTATTTCGATGCATGTTGAAAACAATATTCACACTTACAAGAATGTCATTTCCAGCTGTGGAAAGTTGTTTAAGACAAACCGACTGACACATATATATACATACACACATATATATGAGCCGTTCTCCAGGAAAACCGGGCTTAATGACATTGCATTGTAATTATACAATTAGAGTTAGTAAATGTCTAAAATGAGAAAAAAATCGTGTCCTTTAATTTCATATTTTAGTAATTGGATAGTATATTACTATCCATCAGCTTCAATTTTTGTTTAAAATTGTGCTAAAATAACGTCTGTTGTTGCTATGGTGATCGATTTCTAAAAAGTACTCATATCAAGGAAAACAAGGGTTAAGTGGCGAAAAACACTAGCTATGTTTTCCTGAAAGTAAATACTCACAAACTAGACACGCTTTATTAAAATAAGAATATGATTATAAAATTTGCCACAAATTTGAAAGTTTACGTCAAAAATGTATCAGAAACTATATCATTGAAATGCCATGTTACGTTACGTCGAAAACGTAGAGGATGACGTTCGCGACGTCACTCATAAAGACGGCGGTAATGGTTGGTTTAAAAAAGTATTTAACTTGTAAATTTATAGAATAATGTTCATAAACGTCTCGTCTTTCTAACCAGATAATTATCAACATTTTCACAATTTTGTCAATAAGCCCGGTTTTCCTGGAGAACGGCTCATATATATACGTGGGGTTATCCAATAGTTCGTGGACTTTTGCTCTTATCCAAAAACCATTAAACTTAAAGCTACGATTATATGGACCCTGTAAAGTTTATTTATATTGTATAAGTATACAATATATCATATGGAAATGTTTATCCATAACATAAATATAGCATTTGTAGGCATACCCGGCGCACGTTTTGAAATGCTCGGAAATGACGTATGACGTCACACTCTCTACTATATCATTTCATGAAGCTCTTAAACACTGTAAATCAGTTGTGCTTTGTTTCCCGTAATCAACTGTATACTTAAAATATTCAAACACACTCTTTCTGTCTATGTGTACTGAATAGTGTCGTTTCTTTCTCTACAAGTGGATTTTTCTCTAATACCTAGGAAGGTCGATTCTGACCAACATAACTCTCATTCGTTGAGCGTCGGTTCTATACCTATTAAAATGCATCGTCTGTCACACCACCCTGACTTTCTGTAAACTGTTTATGCCAGTTAAAAACAATTTAATACAATGCATAAGGGTTCATACTTGACTTGCCAAACAATTCTTGTCATCCTCAAGGGTTTCCCTAGCTGTATATATAATTTTAATTAGTTTGCGAATGCAAAGGTTATCTTGTGACGTCATATTTAATTTTGAATTTTATATGACAACATTAACCCTCATATTCATAAAAGGACTAATATATAAGATCTGATCTTTAAATTATACCAAAATATCGGTATGACATTCCTCAACACGAGGACGTATTTTTGTATTTTTAAATGAAGAAACACCGTAACGGTTGACAATAACGTAACGCATTTTACTGGGAAAAGTCTGAAGTGCGCCGCTAACGCATTTTTGTGTTACTATGACAACGTGTTATTCTTGATACAAACGGTACTTTATAAAAATATTGTGAGCTTATTGTTTGTAATAGATTAATGTTACTGTATCGTACTAATGGTAATTTTCATACTGATCTGACTTAAAATTACATTTTTAAAGCAAAAGTACACGAACTTTTGGATAACTCCACGTATAAATATATATGTATATATCTGAACAATATTCCATCAGTGAATTGTAGTCTAACATATACCTTAGCAAGAAAGGAACAACGAACCAGTTCCATACGACAGATTCCCGGTGAAAATGACAAATAATGGTATAAATCCAAATGGCGATAGCAAAGGCAAGCATACCATTGAGTTACGTATTCATTGACTAACAATAATTTAGTTATAATTAAATACGAAAAGGTATGAGGCAATTGGACAGGGAATGCAGCACTCGACCTAACCAGCCGAGCTCAGAAATCAGAAACATCAAAACACAACTACACTAAGAAATGCCAACACATAAGCCAATGAAATAGTTATTACGGCATGAGTTGAATCCCAGGCAGTGTCATAAGAAATGAACATGTTACCAGTACCTGTGTATAGTAGTTGCTGGTCCCTCAATCATACTCGCGTGGTAAAACGATTTCCTATGTAATAATGTGTCGATATTATGTAATTTAAGTTGTACATGTATGATATATTGTTTATCAAACGTTTTCAACGTTAAACTCTTCTGCTAAATATCAGTAAAAAGTGAAAGCCCTGTTACATAATAAGACCATCAAGTGTCTTAGTTAACGGACATGGAAGCATTTGAAGTGAGCAAATATAAAGTTTCTGTTTTGCGTGACATCGCTTTATTTAGCGAGTCCTTTCACAAAACGTCATTACGTCTAAAAACCAATATTACTCCCTCAATGTTAATTGATCAATAATGTTTTTAAATACCTTTCCAATTCCAGGTCCGCATTCAACTGATATCAATTTGGTACATCACGTGAATTTGACATTAACTTTGATATAACACGTCAGAATCATTAACACTGACGATGATAAAACTGATGTTTCATACTGTTTATATTTATTAAGCTGACAAACTGTCATTTGCTATAGTTTTTTATTTTTATTGTTTTCGTGAGAGCTGAGCTTTATTGTCTAAATCAATACCTGTACTTAGTACGTGATGATAAGAATTCACTGACACTGCTCGGCATGAGTATCTTATCATTCACCACATATCTGATAATGGTATATGTTAAAATTTTGACATCGGATGGTGTATGGATGCTCAAATGTATTGTAAACTATGTACGGTTGCCTTAACATCTAATTCATCATATTTATGCTTCTTCTTAACTTTGAGTTTACTTCAATATGCTTTGATATTGTATATATATTGTATACATGTACCTGCTTTCCTGAGTTATTCTCACAAAACAATCGACGCTACCTTTTTAATGATATTATTTAATTAGATCACATGTGACGTAAGGGACCGATCTCAGTGGTGACCTTGACACCATCCGTAATATGTGTCATATCATCAACGTCGATGAACAGTCAACACTCTTTTCGTCTTTCATTTCTACTTAGATCAAGTGACTTTTGATGACTGCTTGCAGCCATCAAACTATCAGTAAACTGTACATCTGTTCATTTTAGTTCATTTGGTATTTTGAGGATGTATAATAACATAAACATAATGTGTAAGTATTCACAGGTTTAACTAAAAACGTTATGACTAAATGGACAGATGATTGCTTATAGTAGATATCGCATGACCTTTGGGTCATAGAACTCGAAACAAATTAGAGTATACGAAACAGTCACCGAAATAGGTGAATACACGATTAACAATAGCATTAAATGAAATGACGAAGTAAAACGACGAGCCTCTGTGGAGTTCAAGTTTGATTTCATAACCTTCTAATTTCTGGAATAATACTCTCCTACGATTTTTATTACAGAAGTAAAACAAGTGTTTCCACATGGTCAATAATGTGTTATATAATCTCTGGACTATGATCTCGTTATAAATGTTTCACTTGTCCTTAGTGTACCATTATATCACGATTCGTTCTAATTTTGAAAGTATATATCAAGTTTATATCAAGTGTACCGTGTGAGTGTGGTGGTATGTGTTATTTCTGTTTTATATGCTCGGTTGTGTTCAGTTAACTACGTTTTGTCCACATTGTCCTATTTTCGTTATGTTTTAGTCGATTTTAATATCGTACTTGACGAATATATAAAACACACCGTTGTTAAATGTTTAGATGTCCAAGCATGCTATTTCATTTTGTTGATAAACTCTATTGAACTGGTTATATCATACAATTTATAAACAATATGAATAGCTGGCTAAGAATAAGAAGGTCGTAAGTAAAAAATCGATATTTTGAGAAAACAAGAAAACACTGTCTGAAAACCACTCTTTACTTATGGTAAAACACACCTTTTGAACATGCCAAGTTCTGGTTTTCATGAGCATTTGCTAATAATAAACTTATATGTATGTGTCTTAATAGGTCGCAAGGCGTAATCATGCTAAGCTAGTGAAATCACCTTGGGAAATTATTCAATCCGGACGTCATTATGACATTTATGCAAGCAACTCCTTTTTGTATTTGTACATGAGGCATGTAATACATTACACTAAACTGACATTCCAGCTTACCATTGATATATGATATTGTAATTTAGTATTCGGTTGTAATGGGGATATATACTATGGTACACGCGGTATGTTATTCAAAGCAATACTACAACCATTAAATAAGAGAAATAAAGTGGCGTGTCAGTATAAAATGTACCTTTTAAAAATGGAAGCCAATCTCATTAACATCCCAAAGTAGTGAACTGTAGTAATGGGTCTGATTTTAATGCGATTGTATAAGCAAGTTTCATAGTAAAACTAACTTAGTGTTATTGTTTGAATAAAGTGTCTAACGTCAGCCTAATTGTCAGCCCCATTATGTACCAATTTAACAAAATTCTTACGTATGATTATTAACAGAAATTCTACCAATGTATTAAAAACAACTTGTTAATAATAGAAATGTTCTCACGTATTTTATTACACTATTATATTTAAATGTCTCGTGTAGAAAACCTACTGACCCAAACTACATGTACATTTGTCTTGTGTTATTTTATAACATACAGTTTTGTTCTATTTTTTTCAGGACAGTCGTTATAATGATGAAGTAGATCGCATTACAGGGTATACAACCGCCTCTCTTCTATGTATGCCCATCAAGAACGCTGATGATGCTGTTGTTGCAGTAACACAGGTTATCAATAAATCCGATGGTCAAGGATTTTCAAAGGAAGATGAAAAGGTACGATCCGTTTTGTTAACATAGTGTTCAGCCAATACAATCCTGATTGAAATTGGATGCTTTTAACCATTTGAATTTGAAGAAAAGTATATGTTTACATGATAATTATAAAATGCAAGAAGCTACTATATACTTATTGGCATCTTAACTGACGCTCAAAGGTAAAACATTGTGTTACGTAAGCCATGACCTCCCACTAACTGTCACGAGTTGTGTCATTTATATCAATAAGGTGTCTTACCAAATTGTATTCAAAACAAGAGATACTCGTGAATTATTAAGCAATGTTAAGTCTTCGAGTGCATTTGTATAATTTTGTGACAACGTTAGACATATATAGTATCACGTTTTAGATGATATTTCATTGCTGAATAAACAACTATGTTTATTACATGTATGATCTCTTATTTCAATTAACTACCATCGGTTAAAGTCCATTTAATGACTGGTTCATATAACTACACTCTTTCCCACCCTGTATAACTGTGGTAAGTGGAACCCACAATGCTATAATTATACTCAATTTTAGTACCATGTTACATCGTTATTATTAGGAAGCCGCGATAAGCGGCTTCCTTCTTGGAATGCAATGTGAAATTCTCACATGTAGATGCCGATCAATTTGGGGAGAAGTAATTTTGAAGAAAATATGAAGAAAATTTCACTAAAATGCACAAAAATGATACAAAAACATGTAATTAACAGTTAAAAAATATTACTAATATCATTTTTTGCACGATTCCATATTTTGATCAATATTCACTAAAAAAAGTTTATAATAACCACTCACTCCTTAAAGTTTCTAATTGACTCGTCCCAATGTGAAGGGGTAAAGCTAAATACCGAACAGAAATTCTGATGAACATAAATCAATTACCGAACATAAGCAATAAAACTTATTTAAAACACAGACAGTCAGTAAAACTAATGTAAACTACAATTATGTCAAAAATGATGGACAGAATTACGGATTTTGACTTAATTAATTATGTTTTCACTATTACCGACGTACGAATTCGGTAATTGGTTTCTGTTTACCTGTTCGGTATTTAGCTATACCGCATGAGTCGGGTATCATGAGACTGGTACCACGTGTCTCATTTTCCGACTATGTCTACACTATTTTGATACGTGGTACCAGTCTAGGCGGCGGCACGAAACACCCAAATATACCCAAATCTTACCCGAATAAACCCAAATGTTAACGTTTTTTACCCAAATACTTGTATTTAACTAACAATATGGGGTTGATATACTATATTACGCATTTTAATGACCAGTGATGAGTGGTGACTAAATACACGTAAACTAGCCAGTTTTTTTTCGGCAAGACTCGGCCCAGTATGCTTTCAAACCGGCTTGTCCATAATATTTGCACGTCGTGAGAATCGCTTTGCGGTATTACTGAACAACCGAAAACAAATCAGAATTGCCGAAAACAAATGGTATTTTCATTTATGTTGCGGTTTTTGTTCTTATTTTAAACTTTTATAGATAAAGTATTATAAATATAAGACCTGTGTGCAAAATGTTGGTAATCGTTCAATTAATACTCGTTTAATTTGAGTTTTTCTATAATACCGCCACGATCAACATTAAAAGTTACTCTGCTTTTCCCGAACGTCGTCGATCAACGTTAAAAATGTTACCGTTCATGCTTTCATAGAATTTGTATTTGATTATTTTATTTTTAACGTTTGGTTCAAGAGTTTGCTATTTTAAGGTCATAGTTAAAGGATAGTAAAGCAAAACTCTTGGTTTAAAAGGATATACCTATAAGGCTTATATATGCACAAAGTGAAAACGGTCCTTCCAATAAAACGTTAAGGTCAGTTTGTCTTTTCTTGTTAAATAGGTGTATGCTAATATACGACTGTCGTATGTGAATTTTTGACTTCACAAGTCTAATAATTAATTTGCAATTCATTTTTGTTACACGTGTATAAATCAATGACAGTATAATCATAAATTAGCCCTATTACCGGTGAACCAGCATGATATCAGCAAGAGGCCACCAAGACAGCAGCAGGAGATCATTATCAGTGTGTATTTATAGACTCATAAAACACCCTAACAGTTGACTGACATATATCGAGCGGTCGGAATCAAATATACATGTACAATGCCGAAAACAAACGATTTCTCGTATTGTATTGTAAGCTCAGTTCATTTGAATATTTGACCGTATGACAATGACTTGTCTTTAGTGACAAAACAAAAGAATGGCTATCCATGTTGTTCAGACACATCTACAGTTTTGGTTTGGAACACCACTCCTTGAGTTTTTACCTGTACTCCAAAACATTACGGCTTCCGTTTGATGCCTTGCATCATATATTTTTCTTGTGTTGATTTGGAATTCAATGTTGAATGTTGATATGTTTTGCAACAGAGCGTTAGCTAATAAAACTGCATTACTTTCACTGCACGTACACTGCACCACGGGAACCTGATTTTTTTATAATTGACCACAAAACACTACCCAAGACCCAGTTACTGACATTCACCCTGAGAGTAAATATTTTTTCTTAGGGTGAATGTCAGTATATAAATTTATATAAAATATCAGGTTCCTGTGACTGCACTGATCCAGCGTACATGTATATCATAAATACATCCAACAACGTTGATGTATCCCTTGAGCATGCTGTTGGTGCATAAACAACAGCTTATATAAGGACTAAAACACTGATCGCACTTCCTTAAACCAATTGTTGTCCCGCCTCGGTATATTTCAACAGAAAGGTATGATTTAAACTGTGTACAATGTACACTGAGCGGCAATGATAACGCAACACTTTTTAAACGTGAATATTTTCGTAATCTGTTAACTTATAAACTTGAAATTTTGTATGCTCACTTCGATATTTATTATCTACAGAATTCAGCTTTTTCCGTGAAAATACTTTAAAAATCACTCGTCCATAGCGGAATTGCATTCAACCGCATTTTCCCGCGTGCTGATAGGTGGCTAGAGATTTGCTCGCATATAGTGTAAGCATTTTGAAGACTATGGGTGGATTAGTCGGAAAAACAAAATTACTAGTAGAAAACATGGTGCATATGTCAAAGGAAGAATCCGAAAGATCGGTCGTTATGCTAAATTGGGGGGTATCCGTACTAAAAATCAAAGTTTCTTTGATTTAAATTACCGAAGTCGTTATTTCATTTATTTAATACAAGTTTAAATACATATACACCTGTTAAGAAAGCTAAAAATGCATTAGAAATCATAGGATGTAAGAAAAATGTTAAAGTCAAGTGCGATAACTCTTGGATAATTATCCTCACGTTTTTAGATTAATTACCAAACTTTTACACTAAATTGTATTACTGGATATTACTGAACTAGTATACATGCTCAAAATATGATGTTCAATAAATTTAGACGTAAATTGTGTTTTGAAAAATAATCACGCAATTTAAAAGCGCATTTTTCCTCCATTGAGTGCAATAAACAGTCTTAAAAGAATACCTATAGCGTTCACGCAATTTATTTTCAGTTACAAATGGTGATTCTTTCACCATCCTTGGGAAAAAAAACTCGAACTTTATTGATTTGTTACATTGTTTGTTTTTCCCGCAATTGTGCGACGTCATGTTACGTTAACGTCATGACGTCACATCCGTTGTTTTGTTATTCTGAAGAAGGCCTCGGCCGAAACGTTACTATAATAATAATAATTCTACAGAATACGTGTTGTTGTTGAAAAAATTCCCAATTACCATCCTTGGGACAAATATAATACAAATTTATTAATCTCAAAACGAGCGGTTTCGAATATGCGTTTAGAGGTGCAAGATTCGAAGCAGTGTTATAAAGAAACTAGCGAGTTAATTATTTAATCAATTTATTACTCCGCGATTATCTCTCTTTGACCATAGAAAATAGAACATGGCAATAATTGACCATATTTTCATTATTTTAGTGATTGTGCGCGAAATAGTGTATAGGCCCCTTAAAAGTACTTGAAGTTCACATAGCCCTTCTGCAACAACGGAACAGCATCACACAAGCATTCAATGAACGTTTCATACGATTAATACGTTGTAGATGCACACGATGGATCGCTCCTGACGGTGGTTTTAAAAGATTAAAAAATGCGACTTTCTGTTTTATACTGACCCCAAAACATCTGGTAAAAAACTATGTTGCTAAACAACTTTGTCTGATTCGAAGTGGTATTCATGTGTCACTTGCACATATCTATTCTATTCTGTGCTATTAGGCTAGTGGCCGAGGGGTGATTTTTGGTCGGAACCCCTCCCTATGGTAGAACATTTCACAACCTGTTTTTTATTGAAGCGGGAGATATTGTGCGTTGGAAAACGATGGTTGTGAATCTGGGATCAATGTAGGTCATTATGAAAATCGACGTTTTATGTGTGTTTTTTAGTATTTTGTGAGGTAATTTTATGACGTATTTTGTCTATGTACAGAACAAGGCAGGTACGATTAAGCCCAGGAAAAGCAAACCACACTCGTTATTATTGTAGGATCATATTGCATTATGAATGGCTTATAACATCTAAAAAATTCAGCTCTTTAATAGCATGAGAAATCATACTTTTGGGGTAAAAACATAAAAAATATAAACGAAAAGTGCAAATTTTAGGAATCGGTGCACCACAATTTCATATATCAATCTATTAGAAATAAAATCACTTGGGTGGGGAGGTAGTAATCTGCAGTTTAATATATCAAAAATCTATTGACCAGCTATTACTCAAATTGCGATAATTTTGGGTTAAATTGTCATAAAAACATAAACGAAATGTGCGAATTTTTGGAATCGGTGCACCACAATTTCATATATCAATCTATTCGAAATAAATTCACTTGAGTGTGGAGGTAGTAACCCGTAGTTTAATATATCAAAATTCTATTAACCAACTATTACTCAAAATGCGATAATTTTGGGTTAAAATTGTTAAATTTATAAACGAAAAGTACGAATTTTTGGAATCGGTGCACGACAATTCCATATATCAATTCATTCGAAATATAATCACTTGAGTGTGGAGGTAGTAACCTGTAGTTTAATATATAAAAAATCTATTGACCAGCTATTACTCAAAATGCGATAATTTTTGGGTGAAATTGTTAAAATTATAATCAAAAGTGCGAATTTTGGTAATCGATCGACTACAATGTCATCTTTTATTTCATTTGAAAGGTTATCACAGCGAATTATGGATATGAAGGTCAGGGTGAATACGTCGAGGTCCTACTTGCCGAATTTATGTGCAAACTCGCTAAATTTGGGGCAAAATAAGCAAAAATGCGATTTTTTGGAATCGGTGGATTGCAGAGTCATTTATGAAGTAATTTGAAACAAAATCACCCCAATGAGTACATAATAATATATAGTTTAGGCTGTTAGAATATCTTAAGCATAGGTACACGGAAAATGAGATATTTTGAGGTAAAACATCACGAAAAATGAACAAAATCGTGAATTTTGAGAATTAGTAGACGACAATGTCATTTATGATTTTATTTGATATTGAACAATCGTGTCGTGTATGTATAAAGTCCAGTGTGAAACATAACATGTAGCGTCTGAATATTGTTGAAATTGAGATATTTTATCCCAAACCTCTAAACCGAAAAGCTGGATGTTTGGAATCAGCAGATTACAAAATTTAATTCATTCATAGTTTATTAATCTGATTGAAACAAAGTAACTTCAGTTAAAGATATCTTGAACTAAGTGAATTTGAAATTGTATACAATTCAATGTTTTGAGGTTAAGCCGTACAAAATATAAGTTACCTGTGCTAGTATACGACAGAGGAAAGCCAATCAAATAAGCTCATCATGAACAATTGGTGCCCTGTTGAGCTGAAATATTACCCCAACATTTGAATTTTCCAGAAATGTTCCTATGTGTTTTCATGAGCAGATTAATCTTCCTAGCGATAAAGGATATCAAATCGCCTATTGTTACAACCATCATGAGTCCTATCGGATGCTCAACACTAAAAACGTACATGTACATGAAATATGTTCTTGTGAATTCCAATGCCGTTTAGGCCAATATATCTATAAATATCAAATGTCACTAAAGGTACGCACCAAGACTTTTTATAGACTGCAACACTTTAATCGAACCTTATTAGTATCTACATTGTACGATATATTAATTAATGGATACGACTGGAGACTAGGTCCCACTGAAGAAATCCTCATCGGCGATGTGGAATGAAAAAATAATGCATTCATTGAAATTTCCCGGTGTAGGCATACTCGCGATGTAAATGCAAATGTAGATTTCTCATAACTCCCAAGAAGCTTCCCCAAGTCCAGAGCATCCTGTTCCCGAAGCCCATTTAGTTTCATCGAGAGTGCATCGTTTTGAATGATTGGAAATTGAGATTAACACTCGTTATTTCTTAACCACTGCGGGTTTAAATAACACGCATAGCTGCTCAGTAAGACAGACAGGTTGGAAATAGCCACTAGGTTTAATGCTCTTATAACCAGCGCTTTTTCTGGTGGTCCAAATCAGATCATGTGCATGTCTTATGTCTGTACAAATACCTACATATTCATGTACAACTCAACGTTTGTCCAGAGTAATGTTATTGAAACTAGTTGTTGGTCACAACACCATTACCCCGTAATTGTACCCCGCCATATTGCATACATGTATGGATATAAATTATATTTGTTGACAAGCTGTTTTAAAATAATATTTTACAATCGAACGAGTGTCTCAATCTACACGATATGTTCTGTTTAATTTGATTCGGTTCGGCTTTGTTTCGTTCTGTCCTGTTTTGTTCCGTATATTATAGCTTGATATCATGTGTTATGATTCAGCTGGGGTTATGGTGTTAAATTGTTTTATGTTTTTATGTGTTACCCTTGAATACGGCGCCAATAGAAAGCATTGGTGTTTTAGTAGATTAAGAACAATCAATATTGATTAAAACTTACAATATTTAACATAGTATCGGGTATGCGACATGTTCCTCGCCAACATCTTCATATCATGATTCTAATGAACTATTTTAGTTTGTTAGACACTTCGTGGCTGAAATCGCTGGGTAGATTATGTATGCTGAACTTATATCAGCCGTGTTCATACGGTTAACAAGCATAATCGGGAGAGTGGGATGGCCAATTGAGAGCTTCATAACTGTCCTCTTCCGTAAAGTCGATTACAAGAGCAGTGCAATGACGGACATCATACAAGATATAATTACAAACGTATATTCAAAGCCCCAGTGTCGGTGTTGCTCGGTGATCCTGACAGACCTGTATTATTGCTAGCAGTAAAGCTCTAAACCTTCTGTTCCAGTGACATCTAATGTTGTCATTATGACATCTGCATACCCATTCGTATGATGGTCAAGTACGCTTTCTCCTACCTTCCAAGTCATACTATATTTTTCCATATATAAACAATATTTACAAAAACCGCGTGACCAAGAATAATGTTACTATGGTTATAAAACATAAAGTAAGCTTACTATAATTATGTTCTTACTGTATAATTTAATTAACCAATCATACATCAATTTTCCTGCATCAATAGCGATACTCAGATTTGGTGATCCCTCGTTTTCGTTACACCATAGCATGACCTATCAGTGAAGTCAATGTATAATTGTTGACTCATCCATTGTAGAAAAGTACTCAAACTACCAAGGTCGTTTTGAACGAGCATGGCCCATGTCATGGAGCGTATGCATGGTATTCTCGAACACAGAACTCCTTCATGTAACATTGACCAAATTATTATTTTTATAATTGTATGAATATGTAACCTGTATGCGTTGTTTGGGTTAATTCGAAGTAGGGATGGCGTGTCAAAGAGCTTGAACCATTATGAACCAGTCACAGCTTCAATGGTAGTCCACTTTGTCAACACCATATAGTACACCTGATTTCAATGGACTGGTTTTCACTGTTTGGTGAATACCACAGACGACCCTCACCCGGCTGTAGGTAGTACCTCTCCCAAATATTCCACCAGATCGTCACATGTCTACTATGTAGGCATATTTCGTATGTCACTATAAATAAGGTTGGAGCTTACACCGAATGATGCTGTAGACTAATATTGAACGATAGAATGGGACAACAGTTTTGAAAACTTTAATAACATATTACTTAGCACATTTTGTAGTGGATTTTATCAAATCAGATCATCAATGACACTGTATTCAACTGATTCCGAATTTTCACATTCTTAGCTTATTTTTGTATTTTTTTATCCCAAATATCTCAATTAAAACAGTAGCCGAATACTACATTTCTGATCTCTTAAACTGCATGTAATTACAAACATGCCACAGTTGTTCAACATCACATAAAATCATTAATGAGATTGAAATCTACCGATTCTCAAAATTCACAATTTTGGTTCTTATTTCGTAATATTTTACCTCAAAATACATAATTTTGCAGAGTACCTAGGCTTAAGATATTTTTAAACTACATATTATTATGTGCTCTTTGAAGTGATTTGGTTTCAAATTACATCATAAATGACACTGCTATCCACCGATTCCAAAAAAATGCATTTTTCGCTTATTTTTGTGAACTTTTACCCAAATTTAGCGAGTTTTACACAGATTCCAGCAAGTAGAACCTCGACGTATTAAACCTTACCTTCATACCTACATATCGCTGTCATTAACTATCAAATAAAATGAAAGATGACATTGTAGTCGAACGATTCCAAAAGTTCGCACTTTTTGTTTATAATTTTAACAATTTCACCCCAAAATTATTGCATTTTGAGTAATAGCTGGTCAATACATTTTTGATATATTAAACTACAGGTTTCTACCTCCACACTCAAGTGATTTTATTTCGAATAGATAGATATATGAAATTAGGTTGCACCGATTCCAAAAATTCGCACATTTCGTTTATGCTTTTTTAACAATTTAACCCAAAATTATCGCAATTTGAGTAATAGCTGGTCAATAAATTTTTGATATATTAAACTACAGATTACTACCTCCCCACCCAAGTAATTTTATTTCTAATAGATTGATATATGAAATTGTGGTGCACCGGTTCCTAAAATTCGCACTTTTCGTTTATTTTTTTTATGTTTTTACCCCAAAAGTATGATTTCTCAAGCTATTAAAGAGCTGAATTTTTTAGATGTTATAAGCCATCCATAATGTGATATGATCCTACAAAAAAACGACTGTGGTTTGCTTTTCCTTGGCTAAATCGTACCTGCCTTGTTCTGTACATAGACAAAATACGTCGTAAAATTGCCTCTCAAAATACTAAAAAACACACATAAAACGTCGATTTTCAAAATGACCTACATTGATCCCAGATTCACAACCATCATTTTCCAACGCCAAGGCCTCAGCCTTCAATAAAAAACAGGTTGTGAAATGTTCTACCATGGGGAGGGGTTACTCCCATTTCTAAGCACCTTTTTGAGGTTTCGCCACTAGCCTATATGTAAGTGTTGCGTTTTCATTGCCGCTCAGTGTTTATAGGAAATCAAAATATTCGGTCAGCGAATCTGGTGGTTTACTTGTTGGCCATGATTAAATCTCAAACACGCTTACTGTGGAACAGTGACCCCAATTGGAATGTCCATATTACGATACCAATCTAAGATGACCTTTGTCGTATTTGAACCACTTACATGTACACGACAGTTGTATACTATTGTCATAATACACAATCGACGTGCCCCGAGATATCCCCACATGTAAACACAGAGGTGTAATTGCGGAATAACTATATGCCAATGTCTAGATATACACATTACTTCGATTTGGTTTCATTTGATGAATATGGCAATGAGTGATTACGAAACCAATGCTATATGACTTGAGAAACATCATTATTGATTTGTGAACACAACTGTTCTTTAAGTCCTTAAAGTAATCGCATTCTCTATAATCCAGCCTTTGATCATCTAACTACCTCATATCATCAATGATGGCTAGCTTTTTTTCCAGGACATCTTTGACTTTCGACAAACTAGTATTTACCAACTGAAGGTACTCGTAGTTTGAAATTTCCAGCAACATTTGGTGTAGTACATTATATAATGACATACCACCAATTGGGCCTATTCCGTAAAATGCACATCTATAACTTTAACGACAGGATCAATTTCATTCACTTGTTTCCATAAATTTAGTTATCAAAACATTTCATGGAAACGGCAAAATGGTAGAGGAACAAATGCCAGTTTAGGCCTCTATTTTTGGAGTTACCCTACCATTCATTTTAACAAGCTGAGTCATACCTTAAAATGTTCCTAAATGTTTGTACTTTATGACAAGGGTAATTTTTAACCATGCTCATGGTGGCATTTTGAGAAATCCAAGATGGCGTCCAAGATGGCCGCCAAAAAAGTAAACATCACCTTTTGTCAAATTACAGCCTCTGGGACATTTGATATGGCATTTATTATAGGAATAAGTTGTTTTTACAATAGAATGTATGTTGCTCTTGTCATAATAGGTGATTTTGGTGGAACATTGGTGTGATTTAATTTGTTTCATCATATTTATCGCCAAATAAAGGCAAAAAATAGGGGGTAGGGGTAAGATTTTTAACTACCCAGGAATTTTTTTACGATACATATAGCATTTCTGTTGTTAAGTTTATGCTATATAGTTGGAGGAATGTCAATATTTACAAATACCGTAAAATAAAGGTACTTTAATGCTGACAATTGACAATCAAAGTTGGTGGGGTACGATTTTCTTAAAATCTGAAAAGTGGTAATAGTTTACCTTTGATACATATTTGAGCCACTATACCATAAATTTGTTTTGTGTTCACACTCCTACAGTTATGAAAGTTGGCATTATGTGTTATTTATGTATTGTTAACTAATTTTGATGCATTTACTCAATATTTTTCTTGATTTGGTTCCAAAAAATGACAAGTCGTAGGGGTAATTTTGGTAATAATGAAAACCCTTCCAGCGATGGCACGAACTAAACTTTTTAACTAACTTTATGAAATTATAAAGATGAATTTTAGCATTAGTGAACTTGTTACAATATTTGTAACAATATGGCCTTCGTCAACATTAATGTCAAGGTCAAATGTCAAATTCTGCAGGATTTTCAGAACTTGCAATATGTATATATTACCACAAAAGGTACATGTAAAATGTACTGGCAGGACTAAAGTATATATTTAACAAAACTAACAAAATACGAACACATCTTGGTTCTTTGATATAGGAAAACATTGTTACATTGTGTAACCTTTGCACCCGGAGATATGGTTTCCAATATGGCCGCCATCATCTTCGCATACACACAAATATAATGTACATAAGACATAATTTATGATCCAGTCAAATTCGCACTGAAAGTGAAACTAATTGCAACAGAAACATGTTTGCGTTTTGAAAGAAATTTATTCATAAGCTGATCAACAGAAAAAAGTCCTTAAAAATGCAGTTGGGAAAGGTGAAAAGTCCAAGACGGTGTCCAATATGGTTGCCACGAATGGTGAAATGCATAAACTCTAATAAATAGTAAATGCCAAAGTGATAATTTCATAAATACGAGATATAATGACCACATACTTGGATTGAAAATGTTTATTAACTAGTGGTCATCATATTGAATTTCAACAGTAACTACAGTAAGTGCAAGGTCAAGGACTTTTCAAGGTCAAAATGGGAAGAAATTGAGTGTACATATTTCTTCTATATTTGTGTTGACATAATATACATTCCTGCCTTTCAATATGGTACAAACTCAGTTGTTTAGAATGTATTTCTTCAGTAGACATTGTATGTTTTATTTAGAACATTACAGCTTAGTGATAAAAGCCATTTGAATGAAATAAATGATATTCAAGGAATCTTAAATTGTGTTCATATCATCAATATATGTTATTATTACATTAGTTGTGGCAGTATTACCATTAAATGCTACAAAGTATGAACTGAATTTAGTTTTAATTTAAAGTTACTCAAACCAATATCAATTAATGACCATTTCAAGGTTCAAATTCTAGACACCTTCAAATTTGTTGGAACCAAAGACTTATATAAGGGTTATATTGGGACTCATGTGTGTTGGAAATAATTATACAATCCCATATACGGGGACTCAAAGTACCAAAGAGTCATGGCATATCTTATGAGGGACTTGCCAATGTTGAAAACTGTCACTATGGGGACTCACCAGTGTAGCAAACAGTATTTTAAGGTCCTATGAGGGACTCGCTAGTATTGAAAGTTGTCATCCTTGGTTCTATGGGGGACTCAGAAGTTACAGAACAAGTTATCGTATGCCATATTGGCAACTCGCAAGTGTTGGCATTTGTCATTCCAGGCCCTGTGGGGACTCGCCAGTGTAGGCTATTGTCATCTTAGGTCTAATGAAGGTCTCAACAGCGTTTAAAACTGTCATTCGGGTCTATATGGAGAACCAATCAGTGTTGGCAACTGTCATTCTAGGCCCTGTGGAGGATTCTTCAGTGCTGGGAACTGTCTTCCAAGGCCCTATGGTGGACTCTTCAGTGTTAGGAACTTCATTCTAGGCTCAATGGAGGTTTCAACAGCGTTGAAAACTGTCCTTCTGGGCAATATATTGGACCTATTGGTGTTGGAAACTGTCATTATAGGCCCTATTGAGGACATTACAGTGCATGGAACTATCTTCAAAAGCCCTATAGAGGACTCTTAAGCGTTAGGAACTGTCATTCTAGGCCTAATAGAGGTCTCGACAGCGTTGAAAACTGTTATTTTATGCTTAATGGAGGTTTCCACAGCGTTCACAACTGTAATTCTAGGCCATATAAAGAACTCTCCTGTGTAGGGAACTGCCTTGCAATATGCACAATGGATGACCCTCCAGTGTCGGGAACCATCATTATAAGCTCAATGGGGAATCACCAGTGTAAGGAACTACCATCCTATGTCCTATGGGAGACACATCAGTGTTGGGAACAGCCATTCTGTGTATTATGAGGGACCCTCCAGTGTAGGAAACTGTCATTCTATGTATCATGAGGGACCCTTCAGTGTAGGGAACTATCATCATATGTCCTATGGGAGACACATCAGTGTAGGAAACTGTCATTATATGTATTATGAGGGACCCTCCAGTGTAGGAAACTGTCATTCTATGTAATATGAGGGACTTTCCAGTGTAGGGAACTACCATCCTATATCCTATGGGAGACACATCAGTGTAGGGAACTACCATCCTATGTCCTATAGGAGACACATCAGTGTTGGGAACATCCATTCTATGTATTATGAGGGACTCTCCAGTGTAGGGAACTACCACCCTATGTCCTATGGAAGACACACCAGTGTAGGGAACTGTCTTCCTATGTATTATTAGGGACTCTCCAGTGTATGGAACTATCATCATATGTCTTATGGGAGACACATTAGTGTAGGGAACTGCTATTCTGTGTATTATGAGGGACTCTCCAGTGTAGGGAACTACCACCCTATGTCCTATGGGAGACACACCAGTGTAGGGAACTGATATTCTGTGTATTATGAGGGACTCTCCAGTGTAGGGAACTACCACCCTATGTCCTATGGGAGACACACCAGTGTAGGGAACTGTCTTCCTATGTATTATTAGGGACTCTCCAGTGTAGGGAACTATCATCATATGTCCTATGGGAGACAGACCAGTGTAGGGAACTGTCAGTCTGTGTAATACGACGGACTCACAAGTGTAAAGAACTGTTTCCCTGTCTATTAATGGAATTTATCAATGTTGGCAACAGCCATTTTAAGCCATACTGGGATTCACCATTGTTGGGATCTTAACCATAAGGACGACTGGCAAGTGTGGTAAGAAGTCAACTAGTGTCATTATCTTGCACATACAGAGAGGGGGCAATAAAAACATGAACAATTATCTTCATATTAATGCTCATTTGGCTGGATTATGAATAATATAATATATACATGGTGATGATTGCCGCCATATTGGAAACCATATTTCCGGTGGCCATGGCTAAGAAATGTTTTCTTTTATCAGAGAAATAAGCTGTACTTGTACATTGTTAAAGAAAGTGATATGAACATAAGACATTTATTCCTGTACATTTTACCTGTTTGTGTGCATGCATACATATTGCAAAAATGCCTTTAGAATTTGACATTTGACCTCTAATATGACATTGACATCAATGTTGACAAACCTTGTATTGTTTCAATTTTGTTACAAGTGCACTTATGCTAAAATTCTTCTTCATCATTGACAAGTCCAGTCTATGCCATCGCTGAAAGGGTTTCATAATTAACAAAATTACCCCTACCCTAAAAAATTGTCATTTTTTGGGCCAAATCAAGACAAAAATTGAGAAAATGCTTGAAATATTGATTGAAAGATACATAAATGAAACATATATCAACTGTCCTAACTTAAGGAGTGCGAAAACGTAAAAAGATTATGTTATAGTGTCTCGAATATGTATCAAAGGTAAAATATTACCACTTTTCAGATTTTAATAAAATCGTACCCCACCCACTTTGATTGTCAATTGTCATCATTTGAGTACTTTGATATTGTATATTTGTAAACATTTTCCTTTCCCCCAATTATATAGCATATACTTAACAACAGAAATGTTATATATGCGGTCAAAATTTTCCTGGGTAGTTAAAAATCTTACCCCTACCCCCTATTTTTTGCCTTTATTTGGTGATAAATATGATGAAAAAAATTAAATCACACCAATGTTCCACAAAAATCACCTAATAGGACAAGAACAACATACATTCTATTGTAAAAACGACTTATTCCCATAATAAATATCATATCCAATGTCCCAGAGGCTGCAATTTGATAAAATGTGATGTTTACTTTTTTGGCGGCAATCTTGGACGCCATCTTGGATTTCTCAAAATGCCACCATGAGTATGGTTAAAAATGTCATGGATTGTAACGCACAATCATTTAGGAACATTTTAAGGCATGACTCAGCTTGTTAAAATGCATGGTAGGGTTCAACCATTTTTACCTGGAATTGTTCCCCTACCAAAAGCTGTCAATGAAGAAAAGTAAAATCGGACAGGCAAGGCAACTCTGCAGAATCTACACCTGATCATAAATTGTGCAAAAACGAGCACACGAACATAATGAAAAGAAAAACACTTTGAAACAGTATTGCTGTACATTAACTACACATTTTCCACGTTTGGCTATCATAACATGTATCTGCAAACAGCTTAACGATTGTCATACATGTAATAATGAAGCGTATCCAGTATGTCTCCTTACTAGAATCAAACCCTTCTTGATCGCCAAAGATTAGTATTGACATTTGATATAATTGCACAATTCCAAGACAGTATTGCCCTGTGATAATAAGATTAATCTTCCCAAAGATTTGGATCAGTTATTAACCTTAATCCTGGCGGATATCAAAGATGGCACGTAACTTACATAATCTTTGTGTAATCATTACATTGTAACAAAACATAAATGAGACATCATGTAACTGGAATAACAAACTCTGCAAATGTCAATCGTAACATAGTTATATAGAAGTCCAGTGGGGTCGTAGAGGATTTATACATCATGGATTAAACACGCACAAATAATGTTACGCGGTCGTCATATGACACCGCGTTGTGTCATAAAGGTTATTGATTCACTGTGCAAAACTATAGCATTATGCTATATTATAAACAAATAGGTGATAACGATTAAGAAGCCACACATTACTCCAAATTTCTGTAATGCATAAGGAAACTTAGGCATCTTTGTACTTAAAACGTCAAGCACAGAAACAATACAACCCAGGCAGCCATTAGTTATGCTATGACCATTTTATTGCTCGTGTTACAATTGCATTCTGATCAGTGCTTATTTGATAAGTTGTGTCTATCTTGTTTTGTAACCATATTCTAATGAGGCAGTTAGACGTATGTAAATTATTCTACTCAAAGTTTGATAAGGGACATCACATTTTTTGTGTGAATATTTTGCAAAATTGAATAAGATTGGCTGATGAACTTTTCAGAAACAAATTGTTGGTGGTGCGTTCAAGTCTTTGCGAGAAAATATTTCAATTTTGCATAATGTTTTCTTGACCAGTGTGGTCCATTTAACACAAGATGGACAAAGGTATAGATCGCTTGTCTCTCATTCCACAAACATGCCTTCTACCGATCGTCTCAGGTTTAAAATGGACATTTGTTTTAATTAAACAGTATTGTCCTGTGGTAATAAGATAAAACTTCCTAAAGAATTGGATCAGCCATTAACCTTAACTCTGTTTGATATCAAGGCTCACATGTACTTTGCGTAATCTTTGTGTAATCATTGCATTGTAACAAAACATAAATGAGATATCATGTAACTGGAATAACAAACTCTCCAAATGTCAATCGTAACATAGCTTTTGTAGAAGTCCAGTAGGGCCGTAGAGGATTTACACATCATGGACTAGACACACACTAATGACATTACGTGGTTGTTATATATAATATTACACAACGCTGTGTCATAAATTGTATTGTTTCAGTGTGTAAAACAATAGGACTCCTTTTCATCAACAAAAATAGGTTCTAAAATAGCATTCTAGAAGTCTCAATTTGCTCCCAGTGTCGTTGAAGCATTTGGCCATGAATAATTACCGCCCAACAAACCATATTATGATAGATTTAGGATCACCATAATCTTAGTCATATGCCAAACAACCACGGTCATACTTAACACTCTAACATTGCATAATCAGGTGGTTAAATGGGATAAAAATATCTATATTTTGCCATTAACAATATATTGCTAGTGGCAAAATAAATTCCTTATTTTCATATCTTATGAAATGAAACTTCGGTTCATCTGATATTTAGAAACACTATTTGATTTATTATTTTCAGGGTTTATTAGATCACTTTATTGGTAAAGTTATTTGTTATGCGCTGTCTAGATAATTATTTTTAATAACCGTCACCTTTTATTTTTATGACCTTTATAATATCCTAAATCGTATAAAATGACTTTGTTTAGTTGATTTTGATTTCAACGATACTTAATGACTTTCAAAGACCTCCGCCAGCCTTTGGGAAATTAACTTTCTCGACATTTTCCATTTGTAATAAAACGCTACATGGGAGAGTCATTCCGTAGACATGAGTACTAGAGAAGAAATTACTTAGATTCAGTTCAATTCAAATCAATTCAAATCAAAGCTGCAAGCATTGGGTTTTTTTTAATTGAACAAAGTCAATGAATCCAAAAGAGTATAGTAAATAATTGCTTGGGCATTGGTTGGATTGGTCGAGGTGAGGGTTTTCACACAAGCAGAAAAAATTGTTTTATTTGGATTTCATGCCGCGCATTGTATTTTTAATCATATTCTATTAAGTTTTGTCAGTTTAATGTATACCTTGTAAACCTGCATACATGTAATTTAGCCATATCTTTGTTGGATATTGACCACACATGTTCATGTAATGCTATTTTATGCCTGTATAAACTTTGTTGTGTTAGATGGTCTTTGATGGCAAGTATGATGTTTGGTATGCCTGTTTTAACACGTTAAACTCCTGTGATAATTCACGTTCACTGTTTCAGCACAATGCTATTTTTACAATTACTTAAGCATACGAATTAAGAATAATGACTATTTTATGATGCTTAACCGCTGGTTGTCGGGATATTCTGTCGAGCAGTTTTGTATCCATTATCATATCGTGTTTATATGTATTTTGTCTTTGTCATAGGTTTTGTGTTATTTGTGTGTGTCGGTTATGCAAATTAAGCGGGAGACATACTGTATTGTAAAGTTCCAATGTTTTATGTTTAATTTTGTTGCTCGCCCTTATGACAGGCAATCTGTTATGTTCTGTGTCACCATTGCACTATTGCCTCGGTTGAGTGCTACCTATTGGGATTCTTATCATCGCATTGCCGATCGCGCTATAATTCCGCATTTTGCACTTAAAGCGCTTAACAGATCGTTCCACAAACTATTTTGAACTATGTAATTATTCTAGTTTATTGCTACACTGGTTTCATTGTTCAATACATTTAGTTTAATCCGTAGGGAAATCAATCAGTTTTATACAATTCATTATTAGGTTTTGATGAAAGCAAATTAGAAGAAATGTATAAGAACTAGGAATTACTTATTGAAGCTAAGTAGGAATACAATTCGAAAACATCAACACTCAGTGATATAATCTCCAAACACTGTACATGTACAAGACAGCTTACAACTAATGAACCTCTAAGCGTTTGTGGACTTACAGCGTATGACCAGCATTCTGATGCCTTGTTTGGTCGCTGAGGTCACCTCGTTGGAATATTCTGGAGCAATATGCATCTATAAATATGTAATGTTATTTCCCTTCCCCATTCCTACCTCATCCATTATTTTAAACTAGGTCAAATCGTTGTTGTGCCTCTTTATGAAGCATTAACGTTAGGTCACTGCCCTTTGTGTTTTAATCTAGGTCACGGATTGGTTGTGCTTCAGTTAGTCGCCGTTTTGTCATGGGTTTGTGCTGTGGGGTCGCCGTTCAGCGGGGCCTTGGGGAACTTGGTCGGGTCTTGGTTGCGTAGCATTCGGTCTCATACAATAACCGCTATTCTATCATTTCGTTGTGAAATTTGGTCATCTTGCATTCTTTCGTGCTCTGCAATGAAGCAATAAAGCGAACCTACAACGCATTATTTTACACGTAAATCATTTGGTCGAAATAATTACCATTGTCATTTGCATTTAGTTGTATGAATAACCCCCCCCCTTTGGATTGGCCGTGAAGATATGCGCCATAAAGGTTTGGTATGAATGTTATGAGCATGTTGTATGCGTTGTTAGAGGTGTCGATTCCGTAGATGTGCTTAATATAATGAAATAAAAGTCTTACTCATACCGCTTTCTGTTTTCAGTTATTGTCGGCGTATTTGTCATTTTGTGGGATAGCAATTTACAACGCACAGATCTTCGAAGCATACAGCGTGGAATATAACCGAAATAAGGTAAGCAACATGTTAACATTTCAGAGCATGCATAAAGTTGTGTACGAAATGTCGTCTAGGCATGAACATATCCTGAACTTTGCATTGCAAGGTGTTTCTTAAAAGCATACACTCATTAAATGTTATAAGTACACCAACACAGTACATAGCAATACGTGCAAATATCGTGAACAATGGTATCATATAGAACTGTGATATCACATGACTTATTATGTTGAAACATCATACGATTTGTAAGTATTTACGTTTGGTATCGTATGTGTAGGTATGTTGTTATGTACAGCGCATGCTTGCCAATCGGTTGGTCAACATGCCGAATGGTTTTTCTTCAATAACTCCAGAACGGGCTGACATAGGATTCTTAAATTTTTTGTTCATCCTGCATAGACGGTTTCGACTAAATTTTAAGGTCATTTAGTCCACCATGACTTTTGAATGCATAAAAACACTTTCTAGTTCCCAACGTTTGACATTTAGGTCTAAGGTCGTAAAACTTTACATAGAGGTTGCTAATCACCACCAGCACAGTTTGAGGTCAAAGATCTTGGTCAACGTATTGTTTTCAAGTGTAGTTCAATGTATTGTTATGAAATCAAGTCAAATATATCGTTATATAATTAAAAGCAACGCCAATGTATCTTTACACGTAGCATTAACGTCTAGTGCAATGTATTGTCATTAAGCCATGACCAATCTATCATTAATAGGACAAGATAATTATTATTTGGGTAAAGGTAAATGTCAACGTTAAATGATATGATCAAAGCAAATGTATTGATTTAACGTGAAGACCAATGTGCATTTTTCCTGTTATTACCATCGTAATCATCCAGTTATGTAAGTAAGTAAGTAAGTAAATTGTTTATTAGCGTGACTTGTGCATATTTACAAACAAACATAATTACAATACATAAATAAAGAGGCACCCGGCCCAATGGGCCTATAAGTTACCATAGCATAGGAGAGCATTTAAATTCCGAAAAAGAACATTAATTTTATTTAGAGATTAATAACTGGGCGCGCTGTGGCATTGAGTGATAATATCCCCGGCGCGTCGATAATGGCTCGAGGGCTTTAGCCCGAGTGCCATTATCAAGAGCCGGGGATATTATCACTCAATGCCACAGCGCGCCCAGGTATTGAACTTTTTAATACACTTGTTCCGGGGAAGGAAAGCTATGAAAGCACTTTTAAATGCAACTGGCCCAGTGATTACTAGAAAAAAACATTGGACTACATACTCCATGCTCCAATTGGAGCATTTCTTAGTTACAAAAACTGCTGTAACTTCTTTATTACTGAATTAAAACATATGCAATGGGGGTTCATTTTCTTAGTTAGATCATTTGCTACAATTTGGTGTTGGTTTTGATGCACATTTCTAAAAAAAATCTTTTTCAAGTTGGAGCGTCTACGTATTTCTAACGTAAAACCCGCGTAAATAACGTCACGTTGCGCGTGCGCTCGATCGCAGGGCGATTATCAATCACGCGATCGATAATATCCTCGGCGTTTGTTGATAATATCCCCGGCGGACCGATAATACGGATTTTGTCAACGCAAATATGTTACTATATATAGTAACAGGTGTATTAATAAACAATAATGATGTAGTTGAGCATAATTTATGCGTACATTTAGTTCATTTTATCACTGGCTCAGCATGAGACGGTCTTAAGTAAATCATCATTTTGATAAAAAACAAGATAACCTGTCCGACAATTACACTTTATAAAACAAGCTGGCTTAATCTCAGTTTGGTCAACATGGCAAGTTCCGATTTCCATGAAAATAGACTCACAAGAAGCACACTGTTGTGATGCTGATGATATTTCTCATTCTAAGTCAACGATGTAGTTATGTGTACATCAAGGCTCTATTTCTACATTCAGCATTTACTGGAAGTCGTACATGATTTATTCGAAGAACAGACGTCGCTTGAAGATGTTATATTAAAAATTATGCACAAAGCGCAAATGTTGCTGAAATGTGAGCGCTGCTCCGTGTTACTGAAGGACTCAAGCTCGGAGGTAATGGCCTTGTATTAATTATCTGTCATAGTAATGATCATAATACATTCATAAAACTTGTAGTTCTCTTTGAGAGAGGGAATGTTCGACTAACTGTCAAATTTCATAATCTCATAAAAAGCTATTGACGACAGCGGAGACGGAAACATCTTTTTGACAACCGACATGGAGATTTAAAGTGCCATGTAATATTTGTTCTATGTTTCTCGAAGGACATTAAGAGGCATGCAATTTTCAAACAGCATTTTGTATTACATTTTTACATGCTGTATTGTTTTAAAACCTTGTTTCAGAAATCATTTAGTAAAGTTTTTGACTTGGCATTCCCAACCACCAATGGTACCCATTCAATATCCGCAATAAGGTTAGTAACTGCACCTACTCTTGGCGGGTATTTATAAAGCATCTTAAGTGAAAACTTAGCATTTTTAATACTCTTAGTGCATCAGCTTAACATTTACTTACATTGTTTAGAAGCATTGTTAGTTTTTGTGTCTTGTGAAATATGGCCTGCTCAATATTTTGACTTAAGTCAAAAAAATTTAGGTTTCACGTAAGATGCTTTATAAATACCGGCCCTGACGTTTTCTTGCTTTATGAATTGACATTGTTCACACATTAGTATTGTGCAAGATCATATTGTCATATATGCATATTGTTATGTGATCTCACTATTGCCTGACTCACTCTTGGATGTATGTTTAAATGGAGCAGATTTTAAGATATTGTTATAAATGTGTGTAACTTTCCTTTTGTCGATTTCTAAATGTACGTATTTGATCATATTGATCTGTACTTTGTTTTAGCAATGTACCTCCTTTGATATCAGAATTTGCTTATATAATATTTGAAATTGACTCAACTTATCTTAAAGACGACGTCAACAATTCTCTCAAGCCAAAATGGAAACCGTCTCGCCCCGAAACCGTTCTCATAGTGCTCCTTGCTGTACGTTTACCAGGTAATATATCGTGGTGGCAGTTTCCCCGTAGTATATACTCCAATCGTTTGCATATAGTGCCAGATACTTTGTGTACCATTGCATGAAAACTCCCTAGGCAGTGTATGTGTCTTTGATTTTTCAGTTCATATATGGATTATACTTATGCATCCATTAGCCATGTTCATAAATAAGTACATAGCTGGTTGAACGAGCATGAAATAGTCAAACCGTAACGTAGATTACCGTAATATTTAAATGTAATCCGTTTAACCTGTCTCATATTATAACGTAGTATATCAAGTACCTTTAAGTCGGCACAAAGTTTTCTGATTTCGTTTACAAACTTGCAAAAATACAAAACACAATGTACAAATGAGACAACCACAGGTGGCAACGACATCATAGTCGAGTACATCCCAGGCTACATACAAGCTCTTCCTTTCGCGATGCGATTGTGCAACGTATAGTTATATACAGTATTCCCCCGAATAAGAGCCCCTTCCCTGTAATAATATCCACCACCAACCCTCCCCCTATTTCTTGAACAAATGTTTTTGGTTTTTTTTTAATCGTATCCTTATTGATGTTTTATATGATATTTATCAATATTTTGTTTTTGCTTCATCAAGAAAAGAATATACCCCCCCCCCTTCGCAAAATGCATGGCCCCGGTGCGTTTATTCGGGGATATACAGTACATATATAACACCTGAAAAGGTTCCATAAATACACGTACTTATCTGAGACACATACAGTGCCTATCTTTAATAATTAAACACTTTTTGACAGATGCAGAATTATGATTTGTTCAATTATTCAATATCTGTTTATCAAATGGGTAAAACTACAGTTACTAAATGGTAAAACATGACAGAGAAATAAAAATGAAAATGTTCAAAATTAAAAATTCGGACAAAGAAATTTACAAAAAAATACATCTAGGGTAGCATTCAATGTATTGTCTTAATATTTCTGGTCTTCAAAAATACTGTTGACTAACTGTTCTGCAGACAGTGCTATACAGGCAAGTAAATGGAGAAATAACCTATGTATACTTATTTTTGGTGGACACTGTAGTTCTTATTGTATATAGAGGATCTATCACGAGTTGTCAATTGATATAAATTTATATTGAACGAGTTATTAAGCGAGCCTCTAGCGAGATTAATAATAGTTCCTGAACGAGTTTAATATAAATATATCAATTGACAACGAGTGATAGATTCTTTTTATCATATGACACTAAAAACGCAAAATACGCATTGATTTATTGGAAAAACTCAATACCTTATACTAAACATGGTACGTATAACTTTATACGTACTGGCTATACTAACTTGGATACAAGGAAAGTCATGTGATAAAATGTAATCCGAAATATACTAATCCGAAATATACTTCTCATGTCCCGTTCACATTTATCTAGGTATAGTACTACCCTACTTTATGATGTTTTATGTTATATTAATAGTTTATTGTCTTTCAAATAATTTTACGAAGCACCGCATTACATTTTCATAAAACGTGATTTACTTATTAATAGTAATTTATCTAATTAATTAGTAATTATATTAAAATGTTCTATCATTATACAGCAAAAATTACGTGTCTTTAAATTTTCCAATTTTCTCATCGGTCATGGAAATCATGCATTTATAACTGATCTTGAATTTCATTTTTAAGTGATATGTGGTATAATACATGCATTATATTATTTCATAGAGCGATAACAATATTCATATGTCAAAATTGTATTAGATAGTATAAATATGCTCAAAATACATTTCTATGTCAAATTATTTTAGTGGTACAGCTCCTCATTTTATATTGTTCGGTTTTGTGTTGTTCATTTTCCGTGTGGTTTATATGTGCGGTGACAGTTACTGTTTTAAGTGCGGCTGTATTAGTTTAGTGCTGCATTCCGATTCTGTGAAATTGTCAACAAGTTTCAAAATAAATGGACGGTGCCAAATATAAAATACCGAATTTCTGTTAGTTTTCATTTGCGGCGAAGAAAAGAACGAATGCCAGCAATTCCATTATATTTATTTTTCGATACCTGTTCAATAAGATGTTTTCCGTATGAAATATATCATTTAGTTCTATATTCAATGATCTCTGAAGCAATCATAGTTTTCATACAAAAATGTTGTTTGCCTCTCCTGAAAAGTGGGTTTTTGTCATACGGTATTTTCGAACGGCACTGTCGAAATGTATGTCTGTAGTATTGTGCTAGCTTGAGATGTACTATTGCGATATTTGGAAATTTTATTATCATTTGCAATTAAATCACAATGGATATAATTGCGAATATATTTGTATTACTGTAAATTCATTTAATTTCATTGGTACACAGTTTTGTTGTTTTAGTGAAAAGGACCATTTCGTGGGGACGTACTTTCAAAGATATGGTAGTCAATAAGTCATTCACTGTTTATATTTTTGATATTCGTGGGGATTTAATTTTGTGGTTGAGATCATCCACGAACTCCTTGAAATCAAATTCTCTTGAATATGAATGATTTTACAGTATATACTAACCACGATATGATAAGTGTATTGTTGTAACTTAAGATGGTCATAGTAAATCTTTGGTCGTATACACGTTCGACAGTAATCGGATCTGGAATTAATTAGCAACAAGGTGTCCGTTGCCTAAGCAAAGCGCTACGTAGCACTTTCATTCAGTTACCCACGTTCAATTGAAAAAAGAGGACATGTACTACCTCCCATGGAAAGCGCCACGTAGCGCTTTGCTTAGACAACGGACAACTGTACTAAATACTTGTTCACATAACTAAAGTTATCTTTGGCCAGGGTCAATACGTGTAGTGTTACATATAGTAATGTCCTTTTTAATTGTTGATGTATGAGAACACGTACATATTGGTTTCACATAACATCTCGGATTAAGAGCAAACTCTAGTAAACGATCATGTTTTCTCCCATAATTACATTATGTAAAAGCCATTAAAAGTTAGCTACTTTGCCTTCATTTATGGGTAAGTTGCGATTTCTTATTAAAGAGTAAGTATATTTATTTTGTCCTAGTACAGGGTGTCCAAAATGAAAGTATACAGTTTCGGTTTCTATTCATCAAATCGCATCATTATGCTATAGCAAAGACAACTTGCACATGCATAGATGAAAGGTATATGGTACCGCTTTGACGCTTTGCCTCTGGTATCTATTTAGAAAGTGAACAATTTTCGAAAATAACCTTATGTTTTCTGTGACGTCATATCTTAGCGATAGCAGAACGTAGTTATTTGATAAATATACACTTAAACTGTATGTTGTATACTGTTTTTGGACAGCCTGTTTATTCGATATAATTATAAGATGGCGATATCATGGCAGTGTTCAGTATATGTCACGTAAAATAGTGATACTACCAGTATATGCATCATTTGTTATTCCTGAAATATAACACATGTCAATACACACAACTATAGCTTGTACATCCAATTGTTATGTATAGGCAATAAGCTGTCAGATGTATGACACACGAATTCCCATATATTGTCTCTCCGTGCTCAAATATCATGATTAATTTCATTCATTCAGTTATTCGTATAGACGACAAGTGTACCCTCTTAAATACTACATGATATATACTTCATACGCATACATCTTTTGTGTAATCCTATGTATTTACTTTGCATGTCTTGAAACTTCTAAGCCCTAATTGAAGTCCCAGCTTGATCACATTCTATACCAAAGCGGATATCCGGTTATCAATGCTGTTTCATTTATACATGTAGGTCACGTATTGTCCACTTCATTCTGAAGGGGAATGATATTGTATTGCATGTGTTGTGTTGTTTTGTGTTGTGTTGTTTTGTGCTGTGTCTTATGAGCTGTTTGCAGCGCAAAGTTGTTGTTAGCTAGATCATATGTCGGAGCAATGCTTTGTTCACGTTATATATCGTGCTTTTGTTTTTAGTTTAATCATGAAATATAAATTTGCAAAGCGAACATGTACACTATTGTAACAGTTGTATTCACATTTAATAACAGCTTTTCTAAGAATACAGCATTTTAAAATGTAATGGACATATATAGGATCTACCTAGAGTTTTCTTTTGATATCAAACTTTCTTAAATGAGTCTAGAAAAAAAACAGTTATTAAGTGAGCCTATGGCGAGTTTAGTAACTTTCTTTTTCGTGACGAATTTAAGAAATGTTGATCTCGAAAGAAAACGAGTGGCAGATTCTTTTTATCACATAAGCAATATGTTTTTTTACCCGAAAAAAAGCGACTCGATACGGAATTCGGCTAAACTATGCACCGAAGAACACATTCGGGCGTTCCTACGTAAAATGCAGTCCCAAATTTCTTTCTGTAAATAGGCACTAAAACGACGCTTTAAAAGCTGCAAACAGTTAACATTTATTCAAATTATAATAATAGACATTTTATTTCTATTCATTATCTTAGATTTATAAAGAATATAGTCCATTACTAAATCAGTGAATTGTGCGTATAAATTATGCAAAAAAGTTTTATCACACATGTTGTGTAACATTGTTATTCGATTTGAATATCACGGTGTTTATGTGATAAATTGATTTCTGTAAATAGGTATTGTGGTATTGTCAGTTCAGTCAGAAGTTACTTTTAATGATATGCAACAAAATATTTGGACAATTTTTTTTTCATAAGCCACAAACTAGAACATGCTTTTAATTAATGTATTTGTCCTCAATTAACATTTCTCACTGTTAAACACCTTATGTACACATGTAAGTGCTTGTTTTCTATAGTCTCTATGGAGGAGCAATTTCAAGTTCGTGCTCTGCTCGCGGTGGTTAAATGAACATTCCAAACAAACGACCAAGTTCGTTTTCGAATGTGTTCGATTGAGTTGAAATCTTAAGATTTGAAGGAAAATACCCAAACGTACAGGCGTTGTTCCTCATGAAGTCAGGTTGTATGTGTAATTTGACGTTTTTGAGGTTAACGGGATGTTTGCAGAGAGATAAAAATGAAACAACACGACTGTACCACTTCAATTCTGCGTCCATCATTTTATCGTCACCCAATGCATCCATTCAAAAATTAAGAATGCAATTGTATTTCTCAATTAACTGACTTCTTTTTGAATGCAAAATAACAACATTAAACACTTGTAATTGGATAAAAATGGCAAAAACCACGAAATGCACGTGCACTCCAGAATTGGAAGGAATGGCGTGTTTCATTAAAACAATATAATGGATTTTAAGGATCAAGGTGTACAAAACATCTCTACGACATTTGAAACCATTATAGTGCATAATAACTGAGTAATCAAAAATGAAAATGTATACTTAGAACAGTTGCTCAGTATATATAGAATGTTTGGTTTTCTTTGTGTGCTGCGCTATTCAATTATTTGGAAACATTATTATTTGGTAGCCACGGTAGCATTTCTGTTCAGGTGCGAGGAGTTTGCAGTATTATTGGATTGCAGGGAACTTCAGCCGATATTTGTATCAATATCTTGTTGTCAATTATGGTGCTGAAACTGCTTGATTATGATTGATGAAATGACATCTCTTGCATTCGTTAATTGGAAATGAATTGTTTTGCATGGTGGTTATCATCAACTGGCTTGTAAAAAGTGACAGCAAATGAACACCCAAAGTTAAACTGACAATTGGCATTTCGTGTTGAAATCAAATTTAGACAAGAATTAAACGGTGTATTATGGAGTAGGTGAAACAACCAAAGGTTCTGAACCTCATATTAGCATCATAATATGATAAAGGAGAATGGTTAAGTGGAACACTTATAACATTCAGATTAAACTAGTACTTGAAATCATATTTGTATCGCAAATGTATGTCAACATATATTAGGTCAACACTTCTCACAAAAGGATCTGTCAGATAACAATATTTGCCAATAAGAAGCGTATGAGCAGTTCTCGGACAGAACGAAATTGTACAGAGGCACGAAGTCACATTACTAGGACACTGTAAATTCAATTATCAAATGACATTATGTTATTGACCGAGCAGTTATTCAAGACACTTTGAACAAATATTAATGACATGATACAAAATTTGTATTCTAACGGTTTTATTAACGAGCTTTTATTGTAGTGTGTGCTCACTGCAAACCACTACAAACAGTGTCATCATTTGAATTTCATTTTCAATTGTGCAGAATGCTACTTTTCCTTAGATGTATACTATTCTCGGAGAGTCATCCCCGATTGCATTGTTAATGTTAGCACTATGGCCAAGTGATTAACGCTCTTGACTACCGATCCAAAACGCCTTTTAGTGTTTCTGATCTAGAGGCACAGAGGTAGACGCACGTGTATCGGCGCTATTCACCAGGAAAGTTAAAAACCAAGGAGTCTTTTCGAAAAGAACTAGGGCTGCGTGCCTGGATTCTTTCGTACACACTCTGTCTCTTTTATCGGATCCGGGGTCATTGCCTATTGTGCTGGGGGAATTGGGACGGACAGGCAATACGACTGATTAAATTGAACGCAATGAATCCTCGATTATATTCTTTGAGACAAAACATTTTCGAAGCAAGGTATAGAAAACAAAGAACGCGTTATCCTTTTTCACAAAATTATAAAATTCACACATCCCCTTTTCAAGAAATATTCGATTAGCAAGTGAGCAATCGTGTTGGTACTAAGTATTGATTTGACAATGTTTTACAGTATGACCTTATTGAAAATCAACACAATTTGGTTTGATTGAAATGTTTGCAGTGCTGACCCCTGTGCTGATCTACGATTGGGTAACAATGTAGCAGAACTTGTTCTTAGAACGGAAGAGACGGTTAACATCACTGATGCGTATTCTGATCCAAGATTTGACCGAGAGGTAAGTAGCTGCTTACATTTCTGATATTGCCTATGTAGCACCGTCATTAATTGCAACCTGCCTGCCTTACGATAAAGCGTATTATATAGGTACATGGGCGTAATTTTGGACATTGGTGAGGCGTTGAAAGACAACATCGAAATGGGTTTTTTTTAATGCAGAGCATAGCCTTTATCTTTTTAGCAGAAAAATTCGTGGGGTTGCTCAAATATTTGCGGTGTTTCAAATTAACATGCTTAAAACATCTATAGATAGCAAACGAATCGATGTATTTTGTCTTTGTATTTTTTAACTCTCATTGTGTACCCATAAAAAAGTTGTGTTTGATAATTTGAAACAAGTAAGTCTGCATTGTTTCGCAAATGAAATAAAATATATGATTCCATGTCAGTATATCTAATATGGGTATTCTGATCTCATGATTGTATTAACAATCATCACATACGTATATAGTCAGCTTCCATGCGGTATTTTGTATAATGAACTAATATCATATTTTCGTTAAAACGAAATACAGACACAAGTCGACACAAGTGACACAAGAATCGTTTACGGGGTGTATCTATTATATATGTTATGAATTACCATAATTTGTTTCTGATAGTTTAATTATCTGTTTAACATGTCGATGGGTTTTTTTATAAAATGTCAATTTCTAAGTTTATGTCTAAAGCTACAATCTATAATGCGGCTGTGTCATTGTAAGGAACAAGAAAATCGTAGGAAGTTAATGAGTAATAATTGCTTTCGAAAATTCTACTACTGGATATATGTCATTTCATATTTGAAATACACAAATTAATATGTTTTTAATTATTTTCAAATGTGGCTTGGGAGTCGTTTGTCAATGGCGTTTGCATTGAAATATGACAGTTTGTAGAATTCCAAAAGCAGGAGTTTAGAATTATTTCAAAGTTATCTTTATTTCGTCATCAAAAACTGTTCAATTATTTATTCTATGTACCATGTCGTTTGGTATTTGTCTTGAAAATGTGTGTGGGTGTTTATTGAATTTCCACGTTTTCAATAATATTTCAAGATTTAAGGTGTAACCAGTGGATTAAAAACTGTGAGAATTTATATACAAAAATTTGGTATCATTGTAAAATTGAAGTTATTTCCGATTTAAATTTGAACTATACACTTCCGTATTTTTTATATTGACGTTGCTATGACGTCGTTAAGTTGCCATGTAACGCGCGTTTTTACGTTACGGCGCGATCAACCCTTTACATAGTATTACGGCCGTGAAAATCGTTATACTTACACCAGCTATGTCAAACTTACGGCATTCGATTCGTGTGATGAATGCGCATCCGAGCATACATAACTGTTACATATTAATGTCAAAACGCGTCAATGAAATCCTTAAAATGGCGCCGTTTAAATTTTTTGTTGTGCAAAAATTACGAACGTTTCTGCAATTTAAAAAATATCTGCCCGTCAAAAAATGATAATTTTTTTATATGTTTAACTAATATATCTTACCTACAAAATATACAAAAATTAGGAAAATTCATCTCAGGAAACTTTTTTCACAAGACGTTAACCTATACCAATGGCGACGTGAAATGACGCATATACCAATGCGTTAGTTTTTTGCTTATCTTCAAGCGATCTATTAGAGTTTAAAACATATATTTCTCTTAAATTGTAGTATTTTAGCTGTTCACTGGTTTTCGAACGATTATTTAAAGCGTTATCCTCTTATCTATCACAAAAGTATTTCATTTTCTGTACGCATGTATTATCTATCAGTAAGTGTGTTTCTACATTTTTGTTGAGAACATTGTCGGTACTTTGATTCCAACATCTCAAACTTAATAACAATGGTGGTAACATTATCGCGGGAAGATATCATTCATTTGAGCGGAAATGACGTCATTACGAACCGGAAGCGGAAAACAAACGTCTTTATTCAAAATGGAGCGGTTCCGGTCCGGCGGTCGATTCTGTAATAAAAAGAAACTTGAAGTTCATGAAAAACGCACAAAATCGCTAAAAACAGGTCTAAGTAAGCCCGTTGAAAAACTTACTTTCGGCAGAAGAATTATTGATGTTTCGTACTTTGGTGACCGGTTTGATGAAGGCTGTACGAATTGTAAAAATAAATTTAGTTTTGGTGATATGACAAATGAAATAAAAATGGGGTATTGTTCCATTTTTCATTTTACATGTAAAAAATGCAGCATCATATCCAGAATTTCTACTTCATCAACACACGGTGATTCAAATCGGACGAGGAAACCTTATGCTGTTAACGTGAAAGCTGCTTTAGGTAAGTCTATAAATAAATAATAAAAAGCACATCCCGGCTTCAGAATATCTATAACAGGAAAAATATTGTTTTATATATTATGTTAGATCTATATGTTTGTATATATTCAACGTAAAATATATTTGCTTAGAATTGTCGTTTTACATGGATGTATTTGTAGTAGGTAGGTGAATGAGCGTACAATTAATGAATACTACTAATATATGGTCATTTTGTACATGTATTGTCAAAATGGATGACAACGGTAAAGTTAATTCAACTATATTATTATTCCTATTGCAATGGTACGTCATTTTTGACACGTCTCTTTCATGCGTACAATACCCCTGCTCGTATTGCCGGGCACCTAACGGAGATGCACCTACCATAACAATCGACCTGTCTCTTCAAATGCAAACGCCCAAATCACGCGACCACAGTCGAATAATAGATAATCGAAAATGTGGTTTCAGTGCATGAACCTGTCTGATACGAACACTTTCTATCACATGAACAGATCACTAGGTACATGGGAATTAACACGATTTGCCTACAGTCTCAAGTACCGGGTAGTTCCAAGCATGTCATTTAAACATATAGCAGCGGAAATTATTTCTTTTATACAGCAATGATACATGCCGGAGTCGGACAAACACACATAAACGCCATCTTTTCTACAATGGGATTACCTACAATATCAGGGTCATCTCTAAAGATGAGAGAGCGAGATGTAGGTCCTGTCATTGAACGTTCTGCAAAGAGATCATGTAGTAGAGCGACAGTAGAGGAAGTATTGATGACATGTAGTGGTGACAATCAGCCGTCCCTCTCTCAGCCACCACATGTACCCGAGATGCCCCAACAGTTTGGTGAGAATAGCAAAGACAATTTGACATTCGATGAAGCATTATCAATCTTGGAAGGAATTGAAGGTAAATAGAATATGTAATATAATTTTATCATAAAAATATATATTAGTACACATTACGATTAAAATTCAATGAAAATATACAACAAAGACATGTTTCAAGCAATTAACTAAAACCGACGCAAACGCATCCATATAGTTATACGCAGTGCAACCTATGCATGGTACAACTCTCGTATAACATTATCATTTGTAACAGTTAAGTTAAAAAAAATTAAGTTACCAATTTTCTAGGGCTCTTTTCAGCTGTTAGGCCGCTCAAGCACACTTTGACATTTTAACTCCACTGGTTATTGGGCTACATATGGAAACCTACAATCGTGTCTCCCTGGGGAGACCATTTCTCTCCTGTGGGTTTGGCAGCCAAGATCGATCTGCGTCGCCCAGGAATAGACACTGCCCTCGCAGGTACCATTTTACACCATGATGGAGTGGAGCATGTGGGTCGTAAGTAGTAGTAACGACCTTCTCATTCTAATCCATCGATATACACAATATTATTTCGGCGTATTATAGGTGATGATAACAATCAACATGAAGTCGGTGCCGAAGAATCCACCATTATGTATGTTGAAAGGGCACGAAATTCTATGTATTATGCCAGTACTTCTGGGACTCAATCAATGCAAGAGATAGAGACAGAGAGACCAGTCAGTTATAAAAGTAAGTGTTGTGTTCAGAATCAATATGATAAATCTTGCCGTTGATGTGCTGACAATTACTGGATGTTTTAGACGAAATAAATATGAACAAAAACGTATGAATATATTGAAATTTAGCATATCAGCTTATTGTGTAATAAAGTATATTCTAAGAGACCATTAAATTAAGTATAAAATGTTTTCAAATAGGTCGCGATTTTCTAGGGAAGAGACCAATTACAGTATAGTTGGTGTAAAACATGACATTGTACAATGGGTCGGGACGTGCTGTCCAAGCTCTTTCCGAATATAGTCTTGTTTCCTTAAACTTCCAACCATTTCATAATTAGTTGAATAGGAACACAGAAGTATTTGTGGAATCAATCACAATTCAAACCTAAAATAAATGTATTTTCATTTAGCTCTACCAACACGAACCGATGTAAGAGGTGAGCATTTAGATGATGATAATTCACCAGTGTTAACCATACAAGGCGATTCCTGCACTACAATAGTTGAATCTACCATACCACATACTGCCGGTATATACATCAAATATCCTCGTTATTTTGCTGGACTAACAATTTCAACTAACATTTTTTTTAGTTTTCGTACCGACATCTTTAAATCTTTTGGTCACCATTTCATTGGTCCTTTTAATTTAACAATAATTAAACACATTACTTTTCGCAGCATGTTCACTTTCTGAATTTGTAAATTGCAACCAATGTTATAGAATCAGCATGCGACCAATACATGTACAAACATGTATAAAATTATACACCCAAGTATGTATAGCTTTGCTATTTTAATCTGAACCTGATCTTGATGCAATAATATATTACAAGGTTATTGCTTTGAATATATCAATTTCCGCAAGCAAATCGTGCACTATCGGTATTTCATATTTGTGTTTGTATTACATCTCGATCGTCTTCGTGATACTGCCCGATTATGAAAACATACAATCGGTGTTATAAACGTAGACTGTTAAATTATGCTAATCAATAGGTCAGGCTCATGTCAATGTGGCCAAGCTATATAAACATTTTTGTAATATAGAATAATGCCTGTCAGACTATATTTCATTATACCTCTCGATCTGTATGAGTAGGCCGGACTTTTTGTCGGCAGACCATAGTGGTTTCGATCATACTAATATACTTATGTTTTCGTTTTCTTTACTTAGAACTGAGAGCAACTGATCATAATGACACATCAGAACATAGCGACACACATACTACACCTGTTGATATTTCCATAAGTCAAGATGCAGCCTGGCCGAAACGTGGCAAAGGAATGAACAGTCTATCAGGTAAATTTAGCCTACAGTTTGTTCTACAAGAAGAACGAAATAAACCAATGGGAATATATGATGGATGTATTACGGTGATACAGTCGGTATGCTTGTAGTCACTTCAGTACCATATATTGCTCGTGGTCGGTGTAGTGGATTGGAATAAGATCCATCTCACGAGGGTTCATAAACGACACATAATGAGGTCGATAGCAGCTACATTTACCAATGTGTGTTTCTATTCTCACAGCATATACACCAGATCACGTATACCTTATCGGATTACTATAAAATTCAACGTTAATCATTTATTGTTACTGAAAGCACATGTAAAATATTAACACTGTACTCCTGATTGCCGTACTATATAATTTGGTATAACATTATACCGCACTTTTCATTGGGTATATTTAACGATCGATTAAAGATATTAGCAGCAGCGATATTTCATTACTGTTGTGATTATGTTGAATTATAAATGATTATATGTACAGTCCGTTCAAAGTGAATAGATAACAGTTGTAAACATTAGCTTGGCAGTGAGGTAAACTATGTTTATCTAATTTATACGTATATCTCAGTTAACGCTTTTTTTCGAATGTGATAATTCCCTCATTAGTATTATTTATTGAATCGACACTACGATTGCATTACATATACCGTAATCATATTCAGCTCACGTAGCTTTATTTGAAATTTCAGGATGGGCTAATATCATAGGAACACAAACAAAAAAGTGTTTGAATTTTGGCATGCGGAACAAAACATGTAAGGCGTGTTCCACCAGTAATAAGCTTGGGAAGAGCGTTCCAGTTCATGACTGTAGGCGGAACTGGGGAAAGTCTGCAAAGGCCATGGAACCTAGTATCCAGGTAGAATTACATATGAAAGCTATAGACGAGGGTGTCCGCTATGCAAACGTCATAGGTGACGAAGATTCCTCTTCAATAAAACATATTAGAGATCAAGTCAACAGCGATATTGAAAAGTTTTCCGACATTCACCATATCAAGCGATCGATTTCCAGGAAGTTAAGAGATCTACATAAATCAAACAAACAATTGACAGAAAAGGTCCAGAATGACTTTATCAAAAATTTTACATATGCTGTTCATCAAAATAATTCAACAACAGAAGAAGACATGAAGAAAGCATAACGGTCTATTTCAAAACACATGTTTGGTGATCATACCATATGCGGTCCGTGGTGTAGATACGAAGCGGAAAAAGAAAATTACAAACATTCTAACTTGCCTTATGGAAAGGATCTCTCAGATATGAACTTGAAAGTTGCCTTAGAAGAAATTTTGTCACCGTTTATTAGAAACCCTAAGACGTTGATGACTTCGGGCACAACGCAACCAAACGAATGTTTGAACAGTGTGGCATGGTCGAAAGCGCCAAAAATTCGAAATTATGGTTCTAGTGAATCATTTGATTTCCGATGCGCAGCTGCGGTGTTGCAATATAACGAGGGAGTTTCTTACGTCAGAACAGTGGTACAAGATATGGACATGTCACCTAGAAAGGAAACTGTTGAATTTCTCACCAGAACTGATAAAAAACGGAAATATCAAAAACAATACAAGTCTGACCATAAACAAAAACTACGAAGAATTGAACTGAAGAAAGACAGAAAAACGATCGATACCATAAGTGATATAAAACTAGGGATTGCATACGAAAAGGACTGCTTGCTAAACGAGAATGTAGATGATTTAGACACTGCTGCCATACCAGACGCCCCTGTCGTATTCGAGAAACCTACTATAGAGTCGATGAATAATATTACATTGGTATTTATTGATTTAGAGACTGACAGACTGGGTTATAACGCTGAAATGGTACAACTCGCGGCTTGTTGTGAGGGCGGTTCATTCAACCGGTTCATCGTGCCAACACGGGACATTTTAAAAACAGCAACAGAAAAGACAGGTCTTGTCGTTTCTGCAATAAACGGAGAACGCCACTTACTACGAAATGGTGCCATGTTGGACACAGCCCCGTTACGTAACGCTCTTTCGGACTTCCTAGACTGGCTGAGAGCGATTCCGGGACAGATATGTCTGGTTGCACATAACGGTAACCGATTTGACTTTCCGATTTTATCTCGTCATTTAAATGTAACTAACATGATGACCACTGCAAAAGAAGGCATATATTGTGTTATTGATTCACTCCCGGTAACACGTAAGCATGTTAAGGACTGTCCATCATACAGTCTAACTGCACTATATCAACCCATATTTACATGCCCGTTCGATGCACACAATGCTACTGAAGACGCTATGGCATTGATGAAAATTGTCACGTCTCTCCCTCGCAAACACTTTTATGCGGAGGCAGAACTATTTTCATCATGCTCAAGTAGAAGTTTAAAGAGAATGGCAGTCCGCAACAGCGTCGCACACCTTCGTATGCAGTTATCACACAACGGGAAAAGTGCAATAACTGAAAGAATAGCGGAAAAAATCGTGGCAAGTTGTATAACGTTCGATAATCTAAAACTAGCCCATAAGCGAGACAGTGTGAATGGACTTGGATATATATTGGCAGAAAAAGTGAACGGAAAGCCAAGGGTTACTAACAGGCGAAACATAATTGACAGTTTGAAAGAATTTTTCAACGATAAAATATAAAAATAGAGCTTCCTCGTGTTGCCCTATGTGCGTGTTAGTATGTGAACATTTGTTGATGGAAATTATTGGGTGACTTATTTGTACTATATTTAAATATGTATAATGTCATTAAACCAATGACAGAATTAACTGCGTATTTTGTCATGTCATGTTATGTATAATCTTAACGGGAAATAATTATATCAACAGATATTAGAATAATTCAAACAATAGAAAACCACCAAGCCACAATCAAGGGTGAAGGTCTACTTTTTATACAAAAACCGATAAGTATCAAGCTAGTGTGGACTCAAAATGAGATAATAAGGTATTACTGTCATGGGAATATACTACTGCTAAACTGTAGCATATAATGTTTGATCTATATGTTAATTTGAAACGTGTTTATATTATAAACTTTTATGTCCGACGTCCAGAAACGAAAATGACGCAATGATAACGTCGCCATTGGTATAGGTTGACGTCTTGTGAAAAACGTTTCCTGAGATGAATTTTCCTAATTTTTGTATATTTTGTAGGTAAGATATACTAATTAAACATATAAAAAAATTATCATTTTTTGACGGGCAGATATTTTTTAAATTGCAGAAACGTTCTTAAATTTTGCACAACAAAAAATTTAAACGGCGCCATTTTAAGGATTTCATTGACGCGTTTTGAAATTAATGTGTAACAGTTATGTATGCACGGATGCGCATTCATCACACGAATCGAATGCCGTAAGTTTGACATAGCTGGTGTAATTATAACGATTTTCACAGCCGTATTACTATGTAAAGGGTTGATCGCGCCGTAACGTAAAAACGCGCGTTACATGGCAACTTCACGACGTCATAGCAACGTCAATATAAAAATTACGGAAGTGTATAGTTCAGATTTAAATCGGGAATAACTTCAATTTTACTATGATACCAAATTTGTACATTAATTCTTTTGGATTTTAATCCACTGGTCCCACCTTAAAGAGGCATTCCCTATCACTAGCATATTTTTCTCTACTATCACATTAAATGAGCTAAATATGCAAAGCACTATCAATTATTATAATTTTTCAGAAGTAAGTGTGCGCAAATATGTCTCTATGATGTCAAAAATGTATTCAAATCACCAATAATAATTTATCGCTTCCAGTGTTTATCATTATTTTGTCAAAGGGAAACAATTCGTGACTATTTTGGCTCGTTACGGAAATACATTTTCATTTATTTCTCGGTAATTGTTGGGAGCTTTTTGTTGAAGATTTGAGGACTTTTAGCAATAATGATTCTCATTTAATGTTTAATATTCCTGGATCGATTTAAACAATCAAAGTTATGGGGAACGCCTCTTTAACCGAAGCAAGACAGACATCAATTGTTGACTCTTTATGTAAGTTTATTATCGTAGACTATAGAAGGGTATCTCAAGACCACCGCCAAAATAGTAGGTGTGCCTCTCCAAACAGCCACCAAAATAGCAGGTGTGCCTTTCTAGATTTCCGCCAAAATAGCAGTCGTGCCTCCCCAAACCTCCGCCAAAAAAGCAGTTGCTAATATGAGAAACAAAGTCGACAGTAACATTACTCAAACCAAACGCTGAAGATCGGTCCTCAACCAATGGTGTCCAATTAATTCCATACAACCAAAAACGCAATAATAATTTCAATATCGCTGTCAACCGAACTAGTGCCTTTAGAAGGGTCTCATTTTTTAGTTGATTTGGGAGACACGTGGGTATTATGCAACAAGGCAATGAAATTACTGTCACATGTTGACAGAAATGAACATGTAATTCACACCTTCGCTTCACAATTTATTTTCAGATCGATGTTGTTAGTGGAAATCACACGAAGTCGATACTATGCAAGCCTATCCGAAACAGATATGGACAAATTATAGGTTTGTGTGACAGCAAAATTTGCAATATCGTCGGAAACTTGTCTATTAGTGTTCTCTAGTCTGAACTAAATTGGCACTTTGTGGTGTTAGCATCACGCGTCATGTCCTGTGCTGTCGTGTCGGAACATCCCAATGTTTCAATTACGTGGAAATTAACTTCTGCTGTTGCGGCGTCGTGGCACTTGACCTTGTGCTTCGGATGTGTTTAATATAGTTACACATGATGTAGTTTTCTAGACAATTGACATTGTCTATATCAGAATTGTTATTTCGTTACATTTTCTTTCGAATTGAAACAAAGTCCACACGATGTAATTTTGATACTTTCGAAACTTGCTGAAGTCGAGTGTTTCTTATTGTGGTAATATTTGCTGTTTTCTGTAAAATCAAATTTTGCAACAAGTACGAGCGGAAATTCGTCCCTAAGTACTGTGCTTTGCTTTCTAGCTCTTATTCAACGTTAACTGCCAAACTGTCCTGGTAAATACGTCTCTTTGCGCTGTTTATGTGTATTGTCGCTGGATAATGTTGTATTCATTGACGCCTAGGTCCCATTGAGCATTTTATGCGGCTACGAACTCTCAATTTAAATAATAATAAAAACGACTATGTTTTAAGAGGCAACACGGCTGGGCATATACCAGTCTTCCCTGTGAGCCTATATGGAAAAATATGTTTACAAAACATAGTATGACATAAGTAATAAACATTCTGAAGTATAACAACACAATATAAAAGTATTATAGGTGGATTTTCAACATGTCGCAAAGTATTTGCCATTATCAGAATGGATGAGGAGGTCAGCAAATAACAGTGAATTTTCTGATGTTATTTACAATTTAATACTTTATTCCAGGCACGATAGCCGTAAAGCTTTTATTATACTTATGGTCTAAAAAGTGACATGCAACATGTCTGAAAATTCCAACATTACATTGGTGATATAACTGAAGATCAAACATATAAAGATATTATATATATATTAGCCCCTGGCTGCATCTGGAACAGGGAATTCACAAGTTTTCTAATGACTTCCCCAAAGCTTCCCTTTGACCACGAGGACCCTTTTCCCGATGTGTTCTGATACCCAGTTATTAAATCTGGAGTTTATTACCGATGCAAAAAATGTTCAAGGTGACCTAAGCGTAAGTAATGATGAATATTATCTATATACATCAGGTGTAGCTGAAATAATTAACCGAATTGATGGACTTCCGTTTGATGATCATGATGAACAACTGTTTGAGGTAAGTGTTCTTGCAGTATGACCTAGATTCTTCCCGTTTGAATTGGGGTATAGAACTTAATGAAAACCCAAATGATGTGACATATGTAACAGTATTATTGATAAAGAATTAAAGTAAAGAAAAATTATAAAACTCATATTTTTTGTAAAATTTATATTTTCGAAAGAAAAATATAACTTTTTCGAAAAATTATGTTTTCGTTCTTAACAATGACACTGTTGCATATGGCAAATGTCACAAAACAGCTGCTCATATCCTATTAGGTAGTCCTCATTTTCAACCACCGGAGGTCCTGTGTCGTTCCATCGGTGTGAAAAAGCAAAGTCGAATTAAAAATCTCTTATAACCTTGTAAAGCGGAATAACATAATGAATGAGGCGTTGTAAGTGATAAATACAAAAGTAACTGAACTCGTTCTACGATCGACGATTCTACATTAATATAACCTAAACCTCGATCCGACCATAGGCTAGACTACAACTACTTAATGGGAGAATGGGTAAGTTTACTAAAACTGGTGAATTAAATTTGGCTTTCAGGCTGACATTAACTTCCTTAGACATATAATTAAAGGTGACAGCAAGTTATTTCCTGAGATTCAACATGTTTATGTCCAAGTTTGATTATAATAACATGAGACAGTCACTTCTCCCCTTAGTATCTCACATAATAATTTACTTTCCTAAATATTTGCTTGTAGGCATTTACTATATTTTGTGGACTTGGAATTAACAATGCTCAATTATATGAAGAGGTTGCATTATCGGCGGCAAAGCAACAAGTTGCTTTAGAGGTGAGTTTGTGTACAATTTTAGGGGTGTACATGTTGTTGTTATTCAAGAGGTGTTGAATGCAGTTGTGGCTGTGTCGGACATTCACAACAGATATTAAGGAGCTCGGAAAGTATTCATTTATGTTTGGCTTCAGCGTCGAATATGCCTTGAACAATTTGGTAAATAATAAAATATAATGTAATAACTTTGTTTTGACAGTTTTCTTCTAGTGGTGCACGTGTTCAACATGATATTCCACATTGTCTAAAGGGCCTCGTCATAATTGTATATACATATTCGAGTGCAACAAATTAAAATGATATGTGAGTTTATTCGATGAATAGTGTTCAACATGTTATTCCACATTGTGTATAGGGCCTCGTAATATTTATATTAACATATTCTAGTGCAACAACTGTAAATTGTATTCGACTAATCGAATAATTGTTCACTATTACTCTATCAATAATTTACATAAATAAACGATATTATCTAGTTTGTTGATTGGACGAATTGTGCTTGATTGTGCCTCCGTAGCTCAGTGGTTAGTACGCTTGGTGTCTAATCTGGCACCGGGGGTTAAATCCGGGGGGAGGCATTCACATATATGCGTGCCGTATGTTAGCAAAACAGCTGACTTGCAAATCAAAGGCTATGTTCGGCATTTACAAAATCGCTTATTTACCTTTAGCAAAGGCATATCATATAACCACAGCAAAATGAGACATTTCATGTTTAACATATTTTAGGTGTTGTCTTACCATGCTGGAGTTGAAGCCGAAGAAATAGACAAAATAAAGGTAAACAGTAGTTCGCAGGCTTAGAATGAGAAGGTCGTACGCACTACTTAAAACATTGATTTTGTACTAACGACATTCTCTTTCTAAGCCTGCAAGTTGTTCGTGGTTATTAGTATTCCTCCTTTAGCCACGAGACGAAAATGGTTTTCAAATAACTGCTGTAGGCGATTACGTACAAGTAGGCCTATAATGCATGCTTCAATATTTGATACATAGACACACGGTATCGTCGATTTTAACAAATTGTATGATCGTTTTTTTATTACCTTATTAAATGGATGTTCAATAAGGTCGTCGAAAAATACGTACACGTTCGTTGTTCAATTCGACGAAACCAAGTGCTTGTTATTTGCTATTCGATATGATGCCGGTGTTTTCATAATATTTACATATTGAAAATGTTATTCTCGTGAGAATAATGACTTGGGATGAGTATAGGCTAAGTATGTAGTTCAACCCTAAGTCGTACGAAATAAATATAATTATTTATCAAATAACAAATTATATATTATTGTTTATTTCTAGAGCTCTCTGATACCACCGGCCCCAGAATGGCGATTGAATGAACTCAGTTTCAACGATTTTTCACTTTCGAACGATGAGATGGTTATAGCAGGAATTCGTATATTCAAAGACCTTGGTCTTATGAAGGCATTCAGAATTGATATAGATGTAAGTATGCTGTGTGTGCTTATGGTGCAGTGTGATCATTAATATATGGTCACTCAAATAACTTTAATAACTTTGTCAGTTTTTAAGATACTATTTATTTCATATGTCATTGTTTAACATATACATGTAAGTTTTATTCCGGGCACAAATCATTTTCAAATGTTGCATATTATTTTCTCGGCAGAAATTTGAAGCGCTTTTCTTAATGCCATAAATTACACATTAATTCCTTGTAATTTACCCATTGGTGCTTCCCATTTCACCATATATTGTTGTTTGCAAATCTGGTATTATTCTGGGTTTGAATTATACATTCCTTCCTTCAGGAACTCCTATGACCAGAAGTCCAAGGAGTTTAAGTCCGATGGGTCTAGGGGGACACATTTAAAAGCAGTCGTAAGTGAAATGATTCCAGGTCGCAAAATGTCCTGGAATCAATGAAAATGTACGGCTTCATCGATGACGTTATTGACATAAGGTTCACGTAGCATGTAATTATTATCCACATCTTGGACTCATTAGCTTTGAAATAAGGATCAAACCACTTCTGTATTATTAAGCCTGACAAAGTTATTAAAGTTATTTATGTTACTATAATTATATTAATGATCACCCTGTACGTGGCGTTTCTACATTGTGCGTTCCTTGTTGTGGGATCACCGTTTTTGTAATCATACTTATGTGTGTATTCGAAATACTTATACTGGTTGGCAAAACACGCACGATTATATTTTTATTTTTTATCATTACAGTCGATTGAACGAACGCATGCCTGAAAATAGATTTTAGCTAGGGATGTTTCTATCTAATTGAGTACGGGGGTTTTATTCATCACTGTTAGAAGACTGATACTCAGACTTAGACTCAAACTTGAGAAATGCTCTTTTCGCTCTCATGTTGCTTTAAATGTACCGACTAATTCTGATATAAGTGGGTATACATGTACCTAGGGAACGAACATATAACCATATAAAAATACACATGGTAAAAATTTATGTGCACATAAATGGCAGTGGTTGTACATATTGTCAATTTTAAGTCTAAGTCTGAGTTTCAGTCACACACCATTGTGAATAAGGCCCTTGTACATATCTATGTATCTTATGTTTTATGTTCTTTTCAGATAGCACCAATGCATATAAATCAATAGACTAGAATCGGTTTATGTGTATTAGTACTATATGAATAGAACTTAATTATGCACAATTTTAATACATGTCACTATTAACCATTTTAAACTATGTAAACTTAAAGCTTGTATGGCATATACATGTACAATGACAAGCATCATCTATCTAACATATCTTCATTTTTGCAGACATTATGTAGATTTATGATGACTGTGAAGAAGAATTACAGAAATGTAGCATACCACAACTGGAGACATGCATTCAACGTGTGCCAACTTATGTTTGCATCTATGCAGGTAATGCCGAGCGATATTTGATTAAGGCTGAGATATTGAGCTGGGAATTTAAGGATTAATTTAAAGCAATGTAACGGCCGACAATCATGCATTTAATGTGTGTCAACTTACGTTTGTATCTATGCAGGTAAGGCCGAGCGATATTTGATTAAGGCTGAAATATTGAGCTGGTAATATAAGGATTCATTTAAAGCCATATGGCGGGGATACACTGTTCTTAGATTTTAATACGCTTATAGTCAATATTTATTAAAATTGACCATCCAATATGCAATTGTCTGTGCAGTCTTCCGTTACAGATCTAATTTCATGCAGGATTTAGGTACCGGGTAACAAACTTTTGTGTGTACAAACTTACACGAAAACTGTTCTTACCAATAATCCTATCTGATATAATCACACGCGAAATGACAACAAATGTTAAATTTATTAAAAATACGGCTATGTGTGTTGTCGTTGTTGTATAGGAATAAAGATAAATACACGAATGTACGAGTAATACTCTATTGAAAAGTCTACGTAAATTGAAATAGCAACTAGGATGGCTATCTATATGGCAGATTATTCTTGACTCTCATCAGGTATACATGGTTCAACTATTGGGCTATATACGCATGGTCTGTTCTTCCGAGACATTAGTTACGGCCATGTTGATTCAAATCTGACGCAGTTGTCACCTGACAAATTTATCTTTAGCAAGCCGTGGGTGTTACTAGGTGTGATCCGCTTTTTGACCTTTTCACAGCGTAAGAAGTGCTTCATTTGTGATATATTATACTTAATATTATATAATGTAATTGTAAACACTGGATTATGAAGCCTGCTAATTCGATTAAATATTCATACTGTAGTCATGATAGCATAGATGGTTTGTAAATATTGCGCGATGATTTATGTGTCCATCATCGAAATTGATAACACACGTGATTTGTGATTGATGACCGCAAGTTATGTTATTGTCTTTTTTAGTTTCAAAATGATGCATTGTAGTCACAGACCACACATAATTGTTCAATTCCAATGGCACAATGTTTGTAATACATTGTATTTCATAGTTCGTATTTATAATATGCCTGTAGCTAGACTGCCAGACAATATACTATTCCGGATATATTGCGTTAGCCCTCAAAAACGCGCGTACATTCACACCATTGACATTAGATTGCATTAATAACTTATACTCCCTCGAGAGATATATAAATTAATTAGTTTCTAACAATAACAGCATGAACAGTTTTAAACCATCTAGCTGAAAAGTTAATGCATATTTTAACACGTTTTATTCCGTCATGTTTAGTGGACTAATGGCGCAAATGGCACTACGGTTTTGAATAATCTTGTACAACTTATGTTAAGAGTGTCAAAGTAATTATCATACGTATTAAAGCATTGGTCCCATTGTCCATTGTATGCCTCGCTGTACTACTGATTTCAATAAATGAGCCTCGGGACGAATCGGGAACAGGGATTTCACATATTGTTCTAATGACTTTACTGAAACATTCCTTAGACCACTAAGAGCCGTTTTCTCGATATCTATCGATGCGTATTATCAAATCGTGAGTACATCGCCAAGGCAAAAATGCTCAGTAGGACGTAACAAGCTTAATATTTGACCATATAAATTTTAGAAGTTGTTGTATTAATTCATTAAACAGTGTCATTGGGTGACATTGTGTGATTTTTACCCAAGTAGTGTGGTTATAAATTGTTCTGAGTGTTGGTTTACACAGGCACACGGTGTTATCGATTTAATAAACCTGCATTAAAAACCCTTAGAACTAATAATACAATCAAGTTTTAATAGTTCAAAGTTTTTTATGCAAGTTTATTAATTTGATAAAACCGTGTGCATGTGTTGGATTACAGCATACTAGTACACCACGCTTTATCAGTGAGATGACCAGGGGTGGTATTCACAAAACATCTTAAGTAAATACCTAAAATTTCTCACAAATCTTACCATATTCTTACCTGCTAAACAGGAAAAAATAGAAGATAAACTTTTTTCATTGTTTTGAAGCGTTATGTAAAAGCGCCTTAATAATAACCAAGAAACCACGATCTTTTTAAAGTTTCTTGCAAAATATGTGTTCTTATTTTTTACTTAAACTTTTTTCCCTTAAGATGCTTTGTGAATACCGGCCCAGTTTGCTAGTATAACAACCATATTCTGATTTATCCGGTCAATTGATTCAAAACTTCCTCTTTCAAATTCACTAGAAAGTATAATACAGGCTTTGTATCTAAAGGATCTGTTTCATAAGCGTATTTTTCTTTGCACTCTTATACATAGTAGTTTAACAAGCCCAATATATTTGGAGCTAAAATCTATAAGAGCATGTTTGATGTATGAGTGACAGAATATATTACTTAGTCAGTAGCCATACTGCATAGACAACAATTACCTTCTTCGCATTCATGTTGAGAAAATGACATTAGCCGATCTCACGGACGAATGTAATCAACATCAAATAAATCACGACCTCCCGGAGGGCAAAATAGCATACCATTTCAAGCAGATCTGTTCTTAATCTCAACTTTGTTTCGAATTGGAATTACTGATTAGAACAAAACCGAACATCAATATAGTTTGAATAACACATCGGAAGTGTTCCTATGTAATGCAATTTATAATAAGCTGAGAAGCAATGTTCGAATGGAAAACGTTATTTAATGTATCATCAACAAAACCAATGTTGCCTAGCGATGTTTCCGCAATTTGAATTACTGATTAGAACAAGTATGTTTTTTCTATCCCATTGTAGAAGTGCAAACTACGAGTACTGCTGAACAAGGCAGAGTGTCTGGCTCTAATTGTTGGCTGTCTTTGCCATGACCTAGACCATAGAGGGACCAATAACGCTTTCCAGCAGAAGTAAGTACTCTTGTTTTATGATTTTATTCGCGAAATCCAATTTTGCGAATTACGCCTTACACTATATTATCTTGTTACACGAGCTGAAAGTGAAAAGTAATCAATAATTCTCGTTCGCGGCTAGTGAAAGTTTCATCTCTTCAACAGTAAATCTTTATAAAACGGAGAAAAGTAATTGCAATAATTGATATGTTTTTGCAAATTAGAACGTGAGAAATCAGAGCCGTAAAGAGGCGGAAACATAAATGTTTTACCGTGTTTAGTAGCTATAAATATCTTAATAAGGTGACCACTCCAGACAGTAATTAATTCCTAACAACAACGTAATGTTCTGAAAGTGTCATTGATCACGGTTAGTGCAATTAGGAGGCGGCTTTACTTGGCTTACATTATTAACGCGAGTGTCTTGCTTATCGAAGAGTTTCTGTCCGCATCGAATCAAAGCAAGTTAAAACTCACGGGGGATTTAGTGAGAAAATAAGAACTAAAACAATTTTGTCTTACTTGTTTATCAATTAGTATGGTAATGACATATAGTATCATCAAGCTTATATTTTATAGAAACCTATTTTATGAAAAGTGTAATATTTCCTTCAGAACTAGTTTTGCAGCCTGTCCTTTTACTGGAACTTTAGTGGGGTTTTTTTACCTGCGAGTCCCGAGTCCTTGGCTCACAAACATCAGTCAGGATGCAAATTTTCAAATTATGCGAGTCCGAAGAATGCATTGAGATTTCTAACATCATTTTTTATAAATGATTAATTCCTTTATTATAGTCAGTATTCGGTTTCAACAGCTAACAGTGTAAAGAAGTCAGTTTTACACATTAACGTAACAGGTTACTTTCATGTTTTATTATGAAACATTCTTTCTATATTTGGACTCATAGATTTGCAAGTTATCAAGTCCCAGAACTCGTTCATAGAAATTTGTAAACAAATCACTGGAACATATTGTATGAAACATGTATCATTTCTTACAGAACAAGTTCTGCTATTGCTCAGTTATATGGGACCAAGGCAACTCTAGAACATCACCATTTTAATCATGCTATAATGATATTGAACAGTGAGGTACGTGTACAATACAATCTCTGTAGAGCAACAAACTATGGGAGCTGAGTTGCTAATAGTGGGCATTGTTTCAGGTTGTTACTATATGTAGTTGAATTATAAAGCAAATATGAGTTCAGGAAATGTTTGAAGGTGTTTTAGATGTTGAAGAGGTTGTTGCTCTACAGAGGGTCGCTCTGGAGAGGTTGTACAGGGTAATGCACCTATAAAACATCGTATCATGTACCTGTTTTTGTAAAGGAATAGATGCTTCTTTAATGTCGTATACATATCATTGTCATAGCAATAAGCATTGGCAGATGTAAGATCCCCTTTCGTAAAGACTGTTTTACATACATGTACATGTATACACGAAGATATTAATATTAAAGTCCGATACATATTCCAACAAAGTCCGATCCAATGCCCCACTGTCAGCTTCATCACAACTATACTTGTTCAAAGAATAGTGATTTTGTAGATTATATGCGAAAACCGAATCGAATTCAGTAAACAATCCGCGAGAAATCGAACTTAATATCTCAATATTTTTGACTGACAATGTCCTAAAAACAAATTGTAACGTTTGAAGATTTGGCGTATGAGGTACGAAATTGTCAAAGACGGTGACAAACAACACGTTTATCTACTAAAAAAATGATACATACATTAAGTGCAGCTTTTTAAATGCGATAACTTGCTTCTTATGAATACCTTGCATCGACATTGGTTTTTTTGAAATCATTCTGAGATTTGTATATAATTATATGTGTACATGCATCCATCCACACAACTAATTGCTGCACGATGTTTGACTATCGTTGTCTCAGTGTACAGACAATGTTGTGCCAATGTTACATGATGTACAGTTCACATTTATTTCAGAGTACGAATATATTCAGTAACTTCTCATCTGAGGATTATAGCAAAGTGATCAACTTGTTAAAACATGCGATTCTTGCTACAGATCTCTCCTTGCATATTCAGTAAGTTATTTGTATATCATTGCTTTACACCATTATCTCTAGTCCAGTTAGTACAATGTTGTTTTGCAATAACCAACAAATTATTATTATAACGGACATACTTATTCTGTCAATTCACTTTAATCATTGCCGACTTAATACCATACAAGCGCTGAAGAAAATTTCTCCGTTTGGCTACAAGGCAGCCAAAACAGATGATATATTACCGAAAGTGCCTTCCATGGTTTTATTGACACTTTGTATTTTATTGAAAGTTTTCCTCGATATTCTCAGAAACAAATGAAGGTCTTAAAAGAACAGGAAATGGAATACACCGATAACAGGATTTAATTGTGTTTGTAAAAAAAAAGGAATGTATTGCGCATGTTCATATAATTAAAAGAAATATTGAACAACTTTTTCTCCAACCCAAATGTATAAACTATTAAAACTACAATGTTATGATACTGAAATGTCTTTATACAAATGACATATTATAAACATGTTTTCACTGTCATACTCAAACACCATACTCCATACTCAAACGTGAAAAAAAAGCTTTTTACATTACTGCATCAAAACCAACACCAACTTGCTGCAAATGATATAATTGAGAAAATGAAAATAATAAATGTTTTCATTCAGTTATGAAAATGTTATAGTATTTTTATATCTATGAACATGCGGAGTTTGGAGTACGGAGTGGTAAGAATTGGAGCATGGAGTTCGTTATCGAATGTTTATGATTACGGGGCCTGTATTAGATATGTGCACACCTAGACGGATGTGAGGTTCTGTATCTTTTAACGGTTAATGTACAAGGGGTTTTCTCAAATATACATTTGACAACTACTCGTACAATGGATTGATTTACCATCAATGCACATAATTAATTTCGTCTGCTTTATATTATATCCCAATTTATTTAAGACTCTCCATCGGTTTTTAACGCTAACAATTTACAGACGTCCATGTAGATCCATGTGTTCACAACTCTAGTTCCCCTCAGTATTTATGATTAACTGTATCTATGACAGAGTACGCAGTAAATGGTTTGCTATGGTGGAAGAAGGAAAGATAGATTGGGACGACAAAGAATTGAGACAAATATTCAGAAGTATTTTGATGACCACGTGCGATATTGGTGCCATAACGAAACCATGGGAAGTCTCCAGAAAGGCAAGTTGGATATAATCTGGGTTCTAATTCACCAAATTTACCACATTTATTGTCTCGCCACGTCTGGGGCCTTATTCACCAAATTTACCGCATTTATAATCTCGCCATGTCTGGGGCCTTATTCACCAAATTTACCGCATTTATAATCTCGCCATGTCTGGTGCCTTATTCACCAAATTTACCACATTTATAATCTCGCCATGTCTGGTGCCTTATTCACCAAATTTACCCCATTTATAATCTCTGCCATGTCTGGTGCCTTATTAACCAAATGGTCCACATTTATAACCACTGCCATTTGAGGGTCCTTATTCACCAACACTGTACATAAGACTGGAAATTAGACCTAGACATAAAATTGTCAATATTTTTAATCACTGTCATTTTTTGCAATTATATTTAACCGTGTGGAATTCCATCTTGTTAGTTGTTATTACCCACTGAACATGTATACCCATTTACATGTAGATTAAAATCATTACAATTATAACAACATGATTAGAACATTTGATAATGTAAAGTATATGTCTGAGTTTTAGATTAAGTCTTACACATGTACAATGTTTGTGAATAAAGCCCATGATATATTAGTCACTTGAACTGATTCGTTGCCATGGTTAAAGTCAATAGAAACCATACATCTTACATTATTGCTGTAATTATATAAGATTTCTAGACATTTATGTCATTTTGTCAAGCTGTAATACCGCTTGTTTTGTTATCGAATGATTTAGTTCTGTTGTGTATGTTAACTATTTGAAAAGGTCTGGATCAGTATATTGTATGTGGTTATTTAAGGTGTCTATGATTACTTATCTTGTCAGTACATTAGCACCTTATATTAATTATTATCATTATACCATATTTATGTAGCCCTTTTTTCATGTATACACACGTTCAAAAGTGCTGTACAATCATGAATAATACATGGTTAAAACAGTATATAATGTACATAAAATATAAAAGTAGGACCTACTTTACCCAGTAGGCGGGGGCTCTACTTAACCCAGTAGACGGGGCTCTACTTAACCCAGTAGACGGGCTTCTACTTAACCCAGTAGACAGGGCCCTACTAAACCTAGTAGTAGGGATCTATTGAAGACAGTTGACGGAGCTCTATTTAACCCAGTAGGCGGGGCTCTACTTTACCCAGTAGACGGGGCCCTACTAAACTTAATAGTAGGGATCTACCAATAGGTGGATGGGGCTTATTGTCCTGAGAACATGTGGGTTCACATTTGATCTTAGTCAAGTCATGGTGTTGGGAACTTTTGTCGTTTTCAGGATTAGTTCCGAGATTATCGGGGTTGGTCCTGGAATTTTCAGGATTGGTTCTAGGAAATAAAGTTGGTACTATAGTAGGTATTTCTTGGGGAAGTGTCTGAATGTTTTTTAAATTTACACCATCATTCAAGTCCCATGTGCGTTTACACCGACCCCCTTTAGTACCCCTAAACTTAAGTATTCCTAACTGTTTTAATGTTGTCAATGTACGGGTATCAGGTTTGATAGGTAATAATTTCCCAATCTCATACAGGCTATACCTATTGTATTGTATAATCCCTGGTATGCATTGGGCCATGTTTGCCTCAGGCAAATACACATTTAAATTTACAGGTAAATATTGAACAAAATTGTAGAATATTTACACAAAACTCAAAATTTCACAAAATCTACAAACAACTACAACACAAAAATTACACATATACAAAAAGAATACTTCCATAAACATTCACAGCAAAATCCACAGCAATCACTGCAGTAATTCTGTTGATTTTAAATCAAAATGTGAGAGCATAAAATGTTGCAGCCTACACTTGGCGCATTCACACCTCTTATCAATATCAAGATATTTCGATTTGATTTGACAATGGCAGAGATAATTGCGGTTTAGTATAAGGTCATACCAAACGGGTTTAATATTCAGCTTCGTCGTGCGCCTAGGTATTGTAGTCGATTTTCGCAATAAAAACCTTTTGAAAAATAGTATATTTCCTAATTTTCATGCTCTAGGGGAATTTTCATCGGTAAAGTTGTGTTTCATTTGAATTATCAAATTGACGCTAACAATAATGTTACTAAAATGCATTTACTTGACGTGTTCATTGTTTTTTTAAACAACTATTTTAAATAGGTAGCTAGGTTTCAGAAAACCAGACCTGACACTAAACATTAAAAGCGATTAGGTATGACCTTATCTTCAACATAAGTACATGTTTTGTTAATATATCGCTGGCTTAGAATGAGAAAGTCGTATGTACAAATTCGATATTCTGAGAAAGAAAGAAAAAACAGCCTAAACATTAGTCGGTGCTTATGCCAATCAAGCTGTTTCAACTTCAGTTTGGTCAACAGAAAACAGAACACGACATAACACAAGTACACGGAGCAATGCAAACGCATAACCTTACGAAAACATATTTTTAAAATGCCCAAGTTCTCCCTGTAAAAAAGCAGTATGATCTAGCCAGTATTATACAAATGTATAAGAATAAACATACGTACGTTTGTAGTACAAACATTTACCTAAAGCAAATTCTGTATTCTTCTATCTGTAGGTTGGCGACCTTGTGATGACTGAATTCTTTGATCAAGGCGACAAAGAGAAGTCGGAGCTGAAAATTCAACCACTGGTGCGTACAACAAGAGGGTACTATATAATAATATACATGTATAGGCCTACATTATATACGATGCCGTACACTATTCCCGAATAAATGTATTCTTAGATTATAAACGTATGCTTAAACTTACATACCATTATTGTGATCCACTTCTACGGATAAAGTATTAATAGATTTTACATAACAACGTTTGGTCAAAATGAATGACATTCGTATGGCAAGTTTTTCACATATATAATAATCGTGCTTTCTTATGTAAATATTTCTTCAAGTTGCTTACGTAAATAGTTGAAAGTACAGTTACATTAAATGCTAGATTTTACACCCTGTGTTCATTTGTATATGTCCAATCCACTAGAATGCTAGGTTTTCTACCTTGTTTATACATTTGTAAGTACAATCCCTTAGAATGCAAGGTTTTCTACCTTGATTATAGGTTCCTTAGAATGTCAGGTTTTCGAACGTGTTTATAGGTCTAATCCCTTAGAATGACAGGTTAAAAAATCCCTAAGTTAGAGTACTTGGTTTGCTCTAGCTCGCCGACGATATCTCTAGGCCTGTATTCGAACAAAATGTTGTATTATGTTATAAGTATATACTACTATTTCAGGCACATATGGATCGAGAGAAACAAGATCAACTTCCTGCACTACAGCTAGGATGGATAGATGGAATATGTCATCCATTATATAAGGTATATAATAAATTGTATTTATTAACGTCTTAAGCTTATTTCACTGTCTTAAAATGAGTTAATTTGAAATTTGCATCATACGGCGCTTCATATGAGCCTATTTTCATGACAATCGGAACTTCATGTTCATAAACAATCATATTGACCAAAATATAAATAAGTAGATTCACAGTGAGTAACAACAAATACTCAGACAAAATTTCACATTGTTCAATCAAATGGCAAAGAATGTTGGTGAATAAGGCCCCAGATAGATGCATTATATAGGGCCTACTGCCTGTCACACAGACGGACTGGTGTTTGGTGCTCGGACAGAAGCCATAGAGGGAACAAAAGAAAATGATTGACATATTCTAAGAGCGCTGAAATATGTACAGCAGTAGTCGTTTAACGATTCGCAGGTTGTGGATACATACACAGTGGGCAGAACGGACACATGCCTGAAAGAAGGCATGGGTTTGCTGCTTTTTAACAAAGCCGATTAGTCTACATAGACAATGTTTTAGTTGGCAGTCACTTGTGTTATAAATTGTTTTTGTTGTCTATTCACAGAGTCTTGCCAAATTTGATCCATCATTTAAACCAATGCTGATTGGAGTGTTGTCCAATAGAACAGAATGGGAATATCTTGATGCTGAACGATTGAGCAAACAAGGATCCAGAGAATCAGAAGTTTAGATCATTCCAAACATTTTATGTACCTATATTTGTTCAAAGACATTTTAAGCATATGTTACTAACAAGAACTGTGAATTATGAGTTAAAAGTGCTTCTCTCGCTTATCATAAGTATTTTAAAGTTCTATCTGACAGACGTTCTTATTGCAATCATATACTAACCATTCCGTGGAGTATAATACGAACGACGGTCAACCTTACGGTACTTCTAACATTATATACATGTAGGTCGGTCACATAAGCATTGTTGCGTTACGTGCTGGAGCATTTGAGTAACCCATTCAGTTAACTGAACAAATTTTTAAATGAGACATTCTCACTTCATTGTCAGTTTGTGTCAACTTGTACTTTAAGATATTAAAGGTTTGTGGGGTCCAACCTGATCCAAAAAGGATTATACACAATGTTTTTCTGTCCGATTATCCAATTGTCTTGGCTACTGACGTCAATTGTTATACGTGATTCCTATATACTACCAGAAGTGTGTTTGCTGCTTGATTCGTGTTTCACTACATAGGAAATAACATAGTTATGTTTGACCTGACTATGTGATTATAGACATTGGAAAACGTACTGCATGCTCCAACTCATACTCCGTACTCCAATGGGAGCATTTCTTGGTTACGAAATTACTGAAACTTCTTTATTACTGAGTAGAGACATAAGTGTCTATAAACACCGGGCCAGGTTATATTGTAATTGTGTTACCTTGCTTTTAAAGGACAGTTTTTCGAATAAACATCACTCACTCATATTGTTGCCATTTGCCAATTTCCATACTTCGTATTGAAGTTCATCATTTTAACTCCATCATATATTGTGATATCATTGTTTTGTTGCTATTCATAAATTGATTAAATGTAATATTGTGTTTAATTGATCAGATGATGAAATACATTTTTTCTTAAACAAATTTTTGATTCTGTTTTCTGTTTGAACATTTTTATTATCCAAGTACGTTTACAGTGTGTGGTAATGTTACCCATATTTAAAGGACCAGACAGCAATGGGGAGCTGTGTTCTAGAGGTAGGGTGCGTGCTTCGGGATCGATATGTCCCGGATTCGACCCCGTCTGGGCCACTGATTAATTATTCTTAGCGAGAATAACCTAAATGCTCTAATCCATCAAGATGTACATTAGTACCAGTCCTGTGAGGGCAGTGTCTATTCTTGGGGGCCACACTCACAGGCGAGAAGCTAAGTATTCCATAGGTAGCCAAATGACCAGAGGAAGTAAAATGTCAGAGGGTGCTTCAGCGGCTTAAAAGCTAAAACGAGCCCTGAAAATTAGTAACTTCTTTAACTTAATAACTTCCTGTTCAATATTTATGAGCGATGACCACAACTAGACTTGGTACTGTTAAGTCATACAAAATTTCGTTGAAATCCCAACAACAGTAAAAACGGTTGTAGAGATACACACCGACAAATATGCACGGTCCATATAACAAACAGACGGACACATCGACTACCCGACCTCAAGTACGACTCCAATATAGCACTCGTGTACTTCATTTATATATAGGGGAATAAACCTAGAATATTTAAACATGAAACTATTCTTCTTGCACCACTATGTATAGTCACATTAAAGAGATGGTGATGTATTATTTCGGGAACTGATGTAAAGTACAAAATTGTTACATCTGTGCAATCGCTATTATTCAGTGTATTCTGCCAGATTACAGATATTGTAGATTACAAGTAATTAGCCATGATAGGAAACAGGTAGAAATACGTACATTATCTTCACATTACATACATTATAGTGTCTACACATACAATAAAATTGATTTTATGTTAAGATAATTGGCGTGAATAGGTGGTCATGACGTCATTCTACTATCTGAAGCAAATAAATACAAGACACAAGACACAGTGTGATCATAATTCGTTGGACATTCGATTGCATCGGTTTTGTAGATAATACATACGATTTTAAAATTGAAATCGACAAAATCACACCAGGACAGTGTGTCGAATTATGCTTTACAAACTCGTTAGATATACAAGGTAAGACACGGAATACATGCACACATTACTACTGCGCTATGCATCCGCAAAACATTATGTTTAATAAAATTAAGCCATTGTCTCGATTGTGCAATTTATAATTGAATTGGAATACCATAAATCTAGAATCTATATGAAACATCAAAACCGATACCGCTTCTGACTTAATCAAACACACGTTTCGCTTGAAACAATGTAATTTAGAATAAGCTGTTTACTGTTTGCATTGCCAATTTCACTCATCTTGTTATTACAGAATCACCATATCGTTATCGTTGACTGATGGTTCCTTGTTCGTGTCTTTAATCAATTGTGATATTGCATCCAGCTGAGCATCAACCGCAACAAAACACAATCATTAACATACAAATGTACTCACACCAAAATCGTACGCAACAATAAACAACAAACAGAATCAAACTTGAAATGAACAGCAAGGGCAAATAAGATGAACTGAAAAGGGTAAAGACTTTTTTAAATATCAAAACCGTATATTGTTGTGAAGGATTAAGGATGTTCCAATGCATTAGAATGGCCGACTATCCCCATTATTATATAAAACAATAAGATGGGAAATTACCTAAACGGAACATTAATTAAGTTAGGCATGCAAAATGAATCAATTATCTTAGGAGTAGAGGGATAACAGCATTAAGAATATTACAGACAATTGGGATTAAAACTTTGGAGTCTGCGCAGGCAGGCGATTTTGACACAGCGACATGCATAACGGCTACATCACCTTGGGATTAAAAGACAAAACAACACTGCAAATATCACAAGCTATTGTTATTGAAATTGTGCAGCCTGTGCCTTGTGTCTCAACAAGTAATTTGTAACGATTTGAAATTACAAATGTGAGATATGATAATGAAATAACTCGTATTCACTAATTTAATCAAGACTGATTGTGAGACAGGTTCTGAAACGTTAATATATTAGCCATACTGAACATCTCATTCCTCGTGGAATCTTTCAAAATGAGCGTTTACTATGTAGAATATAAGCAAGGGATATGAGAGAGCATTGGCATGACGTGATATATATACTTGACAGATGTGCGCACCAAGAAATGAATACATGCCTTAAACTTGTACATAAACCACTTAAATCCTAACCTATTATGTTTGACCGATTAGATTCACCAATCATATTAACACTGAGCTCATTCGATACAGCTCATGGCATCTTATAAAGGAATCAATACAAAGTTGAATAAATCAGGCAATAACAAATTAAACCGCGCTTGGCTTTATTGGAATCAAACTCTGCAATGTCATGACACATGTATCGCAATATATTTTATGAGTTCTAATGGAATAAAGCCGTAAGATGTCATTCGTGACCTCAAAAAGCATTTCTTAAAGCAGATGCACACCAAGTCATTTATAGTTTGGCCTTGTTTACATGTACAATATGTTGTTCTGACGCAATTATTAAAATATATCTAATTGAAGACAAGGCGGTGTATTAGCTGTCTAGTATGTCTGTCAAATTAACTTAAAGTACAAAATTATTCCATCTATAATGTAGATAATATTCTGCGTTATTTGCCAGATTATAGATATTGTAGATTAGAAGTAATCAGTCATGATAGAAAACATTATGCGTGTCAGTGTAGAAATACGTTAATTATCGTCATAATTAAGACATTATTGTGTCTACACATACAATATATAAATTGATTCTACGTTAAGATGATTGTCGTGAAATGATTGTCATGACGTCAATCTACTATCGGAAGCTAATGAATGCTAGCACAGCACTAAGTATGATCAAAATTCGCAGGACGTTTAACGACAATAATTGCACGTAGTTGTGGCGGACTGCTGGGTTACAGTTTCATCGGTCAAAGTCCATATTCGTTCTGTAAATGATACGTACACGTTTAAAGACACAATTCCTGCTGATGGCCGAATATAAAAGCAAATGGAAATATGACAAATAGAAGTACTCGCAATACTAAATGACTATGAGTTATTTTGGTAGTTGAGCTAGAGTGGTTCCAGTGAAATTACACTTTTTCCGTGCAAAAACCATATTATATAACTCGGATATATCAACCAGATGAAATTGATCACTACGTGACATATGTAACCATAAAATTCACGAGTACTATTGCTTCAGATGCAGAGAAGTCAGGATAGAATAGATAACCATACAAACAACATCACATTGTGTTGAATTATGACTGACAACATTGAAATATGTACAGAGGTTAGAAAAATGTAAGCATGCTGAGACTGACAAAAAAATTAAATGCCAGTGCTATACAAACAGAATTTGCATCTTATCACGTATAGTAGTTGTAAATACTAAAACCTTCAAAAAATGTATTTTATTCATATATAAAAACGCCATTTATAAAGAATGGAAATGACAAATTTGAGATTTGCTAACGAGGAATAACTAAACTGAGTTCCAAAAGTTCTGCATCTTAATTAAAAATTAATTTTTTTGGAATTGTTAACTTATAGGAACTTTTTACGAACACTGTCCATTTGCGTACCCTTGGTGTTTATGTTGGACCTAATTCCGTTAGATTTCGTCACGCTTGAATGATCACACCATCACAAAATGGTAAAACGTCTATTCAAGCACGCATAATTTGGGGGTTTTATTTTCGACTTTATTTTCACTTCCAATTTACTTGCAACGTGTCTGTGATACGAAAAAACACAATAAGTTTATGAAATAAGTAAGCAATGTACGCTTAATTGGATTGCGAAAATGGATATGGTGAACGTACTCGTGTATATACGACGCTAGAGGCTGGTGTTTCACTAAAACTGCTTTGTGTTGGATAAAATTTGTATGCCTCTATCATAATAAGACTTTTGTATCATCTCCATCCGAAAAAAACTGTTTATGACGTACCACGTGACAACAGGTCAAGGGTCAATGCCGCTGACAAAGACGTGAAATGCTGCTATATTTTTGCACCAAGTGAAACGGCATTGTTGTAGCCTAATTGTAGTCCACTCAACATTCAAATCATGGGAATATTTCTTTCATTTTGCGATATTTATGACAAGGTGGCTGTTTCTTAAAATCTGACCTGTTGTACAGACTCTATTACAACATCAACACTTGTCTGTGGTCAAAGATAGATAATGTGGTATTTATGTACTTAAATTACCTCCCTTACACTGTAACATAGTAGTTTATCGTTGTGTGTACTTTGGAATTGTGGTATGGCGTCACATGTTGGTTTATTATGGATCAATACATATCTTTCAATCGATAAATGCCATGGATTTATATCAAGTACACATTGATCTATGCATGCGCATTTGAATCATCATAAATAAGTGGGAGAAAAAGACGCACACTATGTTGGATGCAGAACTTTTGGAACTCAGTATAATTAGGGATATCTAATTGTTATTGTGACTGATTATGCACAAGTTACGCAACACCAATATCATATTCAACACCTCAATATTCGTAGAACACCTACGACTCGAGCGTCTATACGTAAACTATTATCAATGTATATTGAAGACAACTAGCTTGACGTAATTGATTTATAATTGATAGATAGAGCGTACTGTGAAAATAATACATGTCTTCAATGTGTTCATTAACCACTTAAATCCTTACTTATGATGTTTGAGTGATTAGCTTCCCAAATCATATTAACACTAACATTCAATGTAAACAGCTCATGTAATCTTATTAAGAAATCAATACAAAGTTGAATAAATCAGGCGATAACAAATTAAACCGTAAGACTTTATTTGAATCAAATTATGCAAGGTCGTGACACACGTATCGCAATATATACCTTATAATTTATTATGGAAAAGAGCCACAAAATGTCGTTCTTGACCACAAATAACATTGTTGCGGTTATTCCATTTGTTAAGAAATATAACGTTGTTATGTCTTTTCAAGTTTTCGTAAGACAACGTTGCAATCAAAACGATAGGTTCTGTAAACCTAGAAACTATTTCGCACGATTTAAGTTCGCATAAAATCGATTGTAAAAATCCGCGAAAGTAAATAACAGCGAACATGTTCAGGACGAGACAAACGCGAAAGTTACTCGTTTTTAAGGAAGTTCATTTTGGTACGGCGTTTACAAGACTGTATTGGAAGTGCTATATTGTCAAAATATGTAACATTAATAGGTTGTTTCCACGCTGCGTTTCATTCGGTCTCGTGCAATAACCGCTATTCTATAATTCCTTTGTGAAATTTGGTCATCCTGCATTATTTCGGCGGGGCATTTTTTATTGTTTCTTTGGGTAATGCGTGGCATTGCTCAGGGTAGTTGTGCTGTGGTGTTTCTGATTTCTGCAGCTCGGCTGGGTAGGTTGAGTTCTACCTTCCCTGTCGGATTTTCTATACCTTTTTTGTCATTCATTTAATACATGGCAAATTAACATGAAAATCAATACCGTATAGCTGGTTATTTCTGCGGGTGTAATATTTTGCGTTTTTGCCCCCAAAATGGGTGTATTTATTTCTGCTGGTTATAATTTCTGCTTATTCACAAAATGGCAAGAGTAAATTTCTATGGTTTGCTAAATGGTAAGAATTGACATGATCCAGTTTCATTGGCAGTCTGATCTATTCACATTGTAATAAATTATTACAGTCCAAACTGTGAATTGCACTATGACATAATTATCATTATACATGTACAATCAATACTGGCTTAAATTATAAACACATTTGTAACACGAGACGAACTGCAATCCACTATACATTGTAACAATAATCAAGTTAACTTGTGAATACCCCTCTAATGGAGATAATATTTTGCGGATGATTAAATTCTGCGTAGATTTGATTCTGAGAATTGATATTGGAACGCAGAAAGGCAAAACTTTCCACCGCGCAGAAATAACCAGCTATACGGTAGCACGTTGTATAAAAAATATTCATGTTTATCACATAACCTTTGTTGTGGGAATGCATTCAAACCGTACCTAAAATATCGTAATGCACTCCCAGATTCAAATTAGCTTGACGTTGGTTCGTTGGTTCGATGTGACGTAACGTAAGCCAATCCGTGCATTGAATCGATCCGTGACGTCAGTATGATACAAACATTATCATTACGGCGCGCGCATTGTAACGCTTATATTTAAATGAAACATATGCAGTGTACATCAGCGTTTTGAACGTAAATGAACGTTCTCTAAGGTATGTGATAAATACAATCTTACATTTGTGCTAATTACATACGCGTTGTGTTAAACTCGTCGACAAAAGCAATACGACTCTCGACAAAGCCTCGTGACACGAGGTTGAATGTATTTGTTTATGATTCAAATGTTATTTAGCTAATAAGAAGTGTCGTATTTACGTACTAAGCAAGACGAAACTCTTGTATAATGATGAAGTCTGTGTTGTCACGAAATCATGTTATAAAGGGTTGTGTTATTGTAATACAAGTAATCACATTTTTATGGACATAATGGCCTATTTCTTTTACCTTTGAAAAGGTACATATGACCTCATCATAATTAACTTCTAATTGTCATAACGTCATTCAACATAAAGTGTATATTGAGTTTCGTTTTATTATTAGCATACGTCAGCATTATTGTTTAAAGGGACTGTGTCACGTTTTGGCTTATTGCAAAAATATAAGTGTCAAATATTTACCTTATTTTGGTATAGGGGCTTGTATATCCCATAAACAAGCACACTGATATTATATAAAACTTGCGAAACATCAGTAATTAGTAATTATTTTAAAATTAGTAGTTTTACATCCTAAATTATATACCGTATTAATACGGTATAGAAGTAAGACTAACCTCATTTGAATTACCTGACATTTTATTCACAAACAAATTAATTAAAAACACAGCCATTACGCCATAGATGTGTAGGTTGAAGTGTGTTAATGTTTCAGACCGACCCAGTGAATAACATAACCCACACAACATGATAAAAGGAAACTCTGGGCTGTTTAAAAAAGGAAAAAAACCACTGGCATGCGCGATATTGAGAGTGGTTTAAATTGATTATTTTCAGCAATAATTCTTTCTTATAGCAACTGTCAATAATCTTCTATTATATAAATACTTGATTTTGGTAAGAAAAATATAATGTTAAAAATGGCGCTCCATCTGTGACACATGCCCTTTAAAACCCGTAGATACATCCGTGCTAGGTCAATAAATACAGCATTACGGTAACCATGGCAGTGAATTAATAACTACATTGACGTAACCTTTTCTTGAAGCTCTGTCAAAGAATCGTTAAATTGGTTTATTTCAAGTCGTGCTGTCATTAGTAGTTCTGGGATGATATTTTGAACCAAAAGGCTTCGTTACTGTCATATCTATAAATATGCATGTAACTGAAATGACATACTGGCAAGCGACCGTAAATCCGGACAGTCCTTCAAATCCGGACGGTCTCAAAAACGCTTTTTGTGGCCAATAAATTAAATCATCCGTTATCAATCATTTAGACGCTTGGTTTTTGACAATACTGAGAAGTAACAACGATTACACTTAAATATTTAACACGAAAAGCTGAATTTATTTTCGTCTGCACTCGCAAAGCTTGTTCACATGCGGGGAAGTCAAAAATATCTTCACTGCGCATGCGCAATATTACTGAACGGCCCTGAAATGTAATCTACGGCCCTTGTGCTAAATTTGGAGGTAAGCTGACGAGTTGTTTGTTATCAGTTTAACTACGAAAATATCGCTTTAATAAATACTTGCCGAGATTTAAAACGTCGTTCAACGTCAATTTGTATCCAAAATGCCCGCTACGGAAAGCGTTGGTTTCAGATTTTGCAGTGACAAAATTGACATCGATGTTTTACAAGATTTAAGGGAGATAACCCCTACAAGTTATGTATTTTGAATACAAGAGTTCTTCCCCTTAAAAATTATCGTTTAAAGATATGTATAAGTAAAATGTGTATATAAAAAGGTAACATCACGCTGTCCGGATTATAGGACCTGTTAGGCTTAAAAAATAGTAGATAAAGTGGCCCCTTTATAGACCCCATAAAACCCACTTGACTTCGTTTTAGAAATAAACAAATTAGCTCTACAGTTGAGAGACGAACCTAGCTTGGTTCAGATGAAATTTCAAGAATTAGATTTACATACTTTCCGAGTATTGTTTAAAAATATGCCAAAAGTGTCCGGAATAAGGACTCCTGCCAGTACATTTGTAAGTATGAAGACAGTAGGTTGCAAACACTGTACATAGCTTGACAAGGTTCAAAAACTGAAACAGCCGAGCACAGAAAACAGAAAGAAATAGAACAGACCACAATAATACATGTCCCTAGGTCTGGCAAGAAATCAGTATAAATGACGATGGGTTTCAAGGTGTTTCAGCTTACCCTGAACATGTCTGATAAGAAACAAATATTAATATGTTACTCATAAATATCACCCCAGACTGGGTTCCTATTATACCATGTGTCTAAGCGAACATTTGCGTCATTAGTAATCTAAATCGTAATGCTAGCTATAAATATTACACGAGTACGCAATATTAACATGGTTAAGGTTACATTTTGAAATTGTTATCAAATGAAGTAACTGGTCGATCCATCTAGACAGTTAGCATCGCATGATGGAAAAACTCATTACGGATTTTAAAATTTGTCTAAATCGGTTTGTATTGCTCATTTGATTACTTATCGTATGAGTAGTGGAATAATATTTATAACAAATAAAGCATTTTTGTAAAACACATTAAGTGATGTCTCTGTTTAATAGATTGTGGATGCAATACAACTGGATACAGTGATACTCACATTGGTTATGTCCTAAACAACAATGACCTTCAAGATTAGGTACTCAAATAATTGCACATCAGATATTAGCAGCGTAACACTAATCATTTAAAGAGTTACATAATAAGGTCAATGTAAATGGTACAGACGTCACACAACTTAAAGTCCTCAAACTTTATTTGCAATTCCACAAATACTTGATACACTCGGCACATTGCAAAGATGACAATGGTCAGAGATACTTGAAACATGGTTATTTGCACACCGTGCTATATAATTATGTGTTATGTTCATTTACCGCCACATTGTATTAAATGTATGTTAAAATCAACGTGAAAACAAACCTATTAATATTACAAAACATATTACATTGTGATGCATTTCCGTATGCTCAGCAGACCACCTAACTCCAACCTTCTTTATTATTCTTATTGCATTTAATAATACATTTTGCCCGGCAATAAAAGTTACAACCATGACTAAATCAACAAACAAATGATTCTACAGAGAATACCAAACCATTGATTTTACTGCAGTTGGTGTTTTAATATACACTCAACTTCTTTAAAAACGCACCACTATTGAAAATAGTCAATTTTTGTCAAAATACTTTTTGTGCTAAAATTTATAGTTTACAGGGTTTGTTCAATTCATAAGCTTGACCTAATTAGATAAAACGATTTTTTTTCATTGGGAATACCCCGCCCAAAGAACTTTTTTGATTTTGCATGTTTTGCGCGTGCAGCTCGATCGCGTCGACCTTTGTGATCAATATTAACTTTAAACTGTACGCTGTTGGTTTACACATTGAAAAAACAACATAAACAATATTTGCTAATGGCATTTTTATGCTGCGAATATCTCGAATATTTGTTCTCGATGATTGTGCCTTCGACTCCAACTAAAAAGAGCCTCGGTGCCTTAGCATAGCGGTTCAGCTGCCACCATACAATGATTGTGGGCTTAGAACATCGATTCCTAGCGAATGGCACAGTCACAGACCGACCTGGATGAAACCAGCTAAAGGTATTGAGCCCGAGCTAGGAGAAAACATGACACAGGTTGTGTCACTGTAATTGGTTCCGCATGGCTGCACACAGTGTCAAAATAATCCTGGGTGTCAATCAAAAAGCCAAAAGTACATTAGTGCAATTTCATAACTATTTCTTTCAAAATTGTCAATAAAAAGGAAAATTATTTTAGTACATTTTTTAATGAGTTTTCTTCCGTTTAGAGACTTAAGTCCCAACTTTTTGTCTTCAAGCTCCTTCATAGTGTTGATTTGAGGTGCCATAGAAGCACAACGGGATATTTCCTGACAGTCTGATGCTCATAACCAAGACTTCAAGTTTAAATACGGCTTGAATTCATCTTAGGTTTACATAATGCACATATCTGAACCGCACTCGGTCGTATCGTATTAGCCAGACAGCCATAGCCACATAACATTTATAATTCAAGTTAAGCATTGCTTGAATGGTGGGAACCATCACGTCGAACATCATTTTATCCTATTACGTAATTAATGTTATGCTTTAGGAGGAGATAACACGTGCATGCACCAATGTAGCGGGCTCTTATACTTGCTTTTGAAAGTGTGGCTTTCGCTTCCATGGGTCTCCGTGTTATCTATATCATAATTCATTTCAAACTCGTAATAATGGCATGAAAATCACACATCTAGTTGAAAATAGACTGAAGATTATTAATCCGAAAATAAATAACAATAAATTAACGTTTTCATCACTAAAACCGATATTTCATATGTGGTGCGTTTTTAAAGCGGTTGAGTGTAGTTGAACAGGTCTACTTTCATGGCTTTTATACTTACCTTCACTGCTTCAAATTATGAGCAAAATGTTCAAGAACAATTTACGTTCTTCATATAATGTTAGACATTGTTTTATAATGATCAAATTGAATATTGTACGACAGTAAATTGTAAAACGTCTTGCGGCTCATCTCCAGCACTGCGGCTACCGTTTACTGGTATTACTTATGCATCACCCAAATGACATTTTGAAAGTATTGTTTAAATTAGCTATTCCTCTAGACTGTTTATTATTTTATTCGTTGATATTCTTAGCGTGTTGCTGATTTTCACTGAACCAGTTCATCGTTTCGCATTGCGACACTCTAAAATTATTATCTTTTTGCCATCTAGCACACTAAGATAATTTTATGTACATGTTGGAAACCCTGTACCTTTCATTATCAGTCAAATACGGTATCATATATTTTCGAACTGCCTTGCCCTCTTTCAAATTTCTTCCCGGAACTACCTAAATCAAATATTTCCAATGTTAATATTCATGACGTGTTTGAAATACCAAGTTATAAAGAAATTAAACTCCAAATTTAAATGCGATGTGTCTGTGTCTAATACACAGAGCGTTGGACCAAATCCATTGTGTTTTTGGTTTCCGAGAATGTTAAGCGAATTCAGTCAAAGTTCATTGACCTTCACTGAACCAGACATTTTGTATAAATCAATCTCTATGCAAATGTCAACATGGTCGAGCCGATATCTAGACACTTGCATGTGCGTGACAAAATTTTATTTTGTGTATGTATTCATTGAAATATTGTGAGACAAAGGTAGGAGAATTAAAGTCAGGTTATGACTTAACAGCTAAGAAATATTAAGTGAATTTATCTGATTGATTTGTCGTTTGTAGTTTTGATAGGTTCGGTTGAGCCTTGTTTCATGTTGGCACTTCTCTTCCTTTTGATATCTGCAATATTTCCCCTTATTCAAACTAGAATGTACTACATGTAGAGCGACGCATGTCTCGATTCTAAGTAATAGGGCAATAGGGAAATGTCGTGTTGAAAATCTCAAATGCCGTACATGACACTAAAACAAAACCGGGACAATGTATTTTCCTTATAATTGAACTTGTATCACTTGGATATAAAATTAGTCCTGAGTTCATTTTGACGAAAACAATAATCTCTTCAAAAAGATTAATCACGCCTTGCTTATTGTTTGTTGATATTGATCATTGATACTTTTTCACCAAACACAAAACAAAAACAGATGGTAATCATTTTGTACCTTCCGCATAATGAGTAAAACATTCGTGCACAGTTCCGCAATCAGTTAATATTGCAAATGTATCGTTTGATTGCGTTTATGGTACAATAGTGCCGTGGGAAAACTGAAATAATCTAAATTGTATGTCGTTAATTACTTCTAAATGGCATTTCTTGAAACTTAAATGAGAGAAAACAGGATGACAACTAAAGCAGAACCTAAACAATACGACCGCCACCGGGACTCTTGAATTATCGCCTTCTTATTTTGGCGGTCCAAATATTCAAATTTATTATAAAATTAATACATATAAACAAGCAAATCTTTGATTGGAAGATATTATTGCTGTTTCGAGTTGTGGTCAACGTTACAAAAGACGTAGGGTATAGTTATATTTAACTACCTTGGCATCTATAATGATTGTATATTATACAGTAACATAGGTTTTGTGATCTACAAAGCTGTTTGCATGAGGGAAATGTTTCGTTGGTGCAAATAGTGTGTGATGAATTTACGCCAAAAATGCATAATAAACTGAAAAGAGAAGCCTCGGTCTCATGATGAATAATTGATGAAATGAGTGCCGTTATAATGATTATATTGAACCGTAAAATGCATAAAATGCTCTCAAATCCATTAGTCGCGAATTCTCGAATATCATTTCCATGTGTTTCCAATGCTTTACATGTGTATAAGGAAACAAGACAAACGCCAGCTGTTTCAAACGTATCGACTATATTGTCTTCTTCAGAGTACACATTAAAATTGTTATTGCTTTACATGAAGTAACCGTCATACATTTTACTGTGTTTAATGCAAAAAGGTATGAAGAAATCGGACAGGGAAGGCAGCACTCAACTTAACCAGCCGAGCACATACATCAGTAACACCACAACACAACTACAATGAGCAATGCCCACGAATAAGCAAACGAAATTATTAAAAGTCCAAGTCCCCGTCGCAAAAAATGCAGGATGACCAATTTTTACCAAAAAAAATAGTGGTGCCAAAGAGATTGGATGAAATGCAGCCAATAACCGACAGAGTTCCCCCAGTCCCCGCTGCAGGTTGACTTAATTTCACTTATATATGTCAATATGGTGACTCCAGCGTCCAAATGAGACGAAAATATGTGGTGACCTTTTTTAAAAACCACTGACAATGACCTTACAATAATATCAACAAATGATGTGAACATCGGTATTTAATATATACACTTAATCACCCTATCTTTGGATAGTAAAATGCGGGAACTACACGTTAGATATAAGACATATAGTGGAGTGGTGTAGCATGTTTTATTATGAATAGAACGGTTCTCTTTGAGATACAGACAAGTTAAATAGTTCCTGCGGCCAATTGTTTTACAGACCAGTATTGTGAGAGACATTTTTTTATAATTTTAAAAACTAGAACTTTTTAAGGTGTTAATAAGGCTTGATATAAAGGCATGAGGAAATCGGACAGGGGAGGCAGCACACTTTACCAGCTAAGCAAAGACTCGCATCAGTAACAACACGACACGTGTACAATGAGCAATGCACACACGTGAGCTAAAGAAACAATTAAAAGTCCAAGTCCCCGCCAAAAAAACAACGGAATTTTACAAACCTCTCTGATTGAGTAGGCTTATGTGTGTTTGGGTATATTTACCTAGTATAATTTACCGAAAAATGGTGCTATTTTCATTATTAGTTATTCAAATGCGTAATATAGTTTATTTACGACAAATAGTTTATTAAATACAAGTATTTGGGTAAAAAAACGTTCATACTTTTGTATATTTGATATCGGCGCCCGCAGAGTCAGAAAGTAAAATAAAGCGATTCTCACGACGTGCAAATATTATGGACAAATGCCGGTTCGAAATGATTCTGGGCCGAGTCTTGCCGAAAAACTTGCTAGTTTACGCTTATTTAGTCATCACTGGTCATTAAAATGCGTAATATAGTTAATCAACCCCATATTGTTAGTTAAATACAAGTATTTGGGTAAAAACGTTACTATTTGGGTAAGATTTGGGTAAGATCTGGGTGTTTAATGCCTTCGCGTCCTGACCTAGTTAACGTAGATCTAGGAGAGGTAATCCAGACTGCAGGTGCACGCCAAAACACATATCGAAACCCATTTTTTTCTTATTTTTAATTACTTAAAGGGGTAAAAGAAATAATTATAGTTATTAACTTACATTACTTTATTTTAAATAAAAAATAAAATAATAGTGATCTAGTCTGGTTTACGACATTCGCACAAAGTGCTTCATTTTTTTGCATTTAGTTTTGAACGCGTGAACCAGACTAACGAAAGGTCAAGTGCGCGTTAAAACACATTTCGAAACACATTTTTTTTTTATTAATTATTACATAAAGGGGTAAATTATGGTTAATACTTTATTTTAAGATAAAATAGATCTATACGAATCTAAATAAAAAAAATATAAAAAATAAATGGTATTAGTCTGGTTCACGACATTCTTAAAAAATACTGATTTTTTTTATTTTTTTTTTGAAATGGTAAACCATCCAGAGCAGGTCACGTGCCCCTACATGGAAATTTTTCTTGTTGCATACAAATATAACCTGCGGCTCAAGGCCGCAGGTTAATAAGCAGTTTCTTTACACATTGTTGTTTGTTGGATATCGGTTATACAAAAGCCGGCTAGGTACTCAATAAACAAATGAACGCATTATTCATATAGTGTACAATAAAATGCACCGGTAGAACGATTATTGATGAAGATATTCTATATGCATGTAAGCTACTTTCCTGTATTCAGGTTGTTATTAACGGCAGCTTTGCTCAATCTATGTAGCTCAGGTGGCAGTGATCCGATTGCGTAAAACAAAAACAAAAATGTGTCTAAAAATAAATCTAGTATAACAATAATTACGCCAACACAAGTCATTATAACACAACTAAATCACTTGAATGTAGGCGATATATAGAGCACCATGAATTAACACATTACGTACACTGGTTTTGTATTTTTCTGCTTCTTCGTTTCATTGTGGCATAGATTCATGTACTTCACTACAAAAGGTTTCGTTGAATCTTCTCAAATCTAATTTCAATCCGAACAAACTGATCCACCCAATTAAAACCGAACATTCTCACACGTTAGCATTTTATCTCAAATACGAAAATGCACTTGACTTTGCGTTTCTACTTTGCAGCAATTAAACCCACATTTTAGCTGATGTCTTTTCCACGTGTAAAATGAGTTAATCAGCAATAATACAGTCACATTAAATCTCTGTCAACTGTCTTTAATGCTATATTGATTGCTATATGTGATAAAAGCAAAAAGCAAACACGAACCTGGTTCGTATGTACGTTTTACAGCTTTTATTTTGCCGTCAGCTTAGGCGGTTTAATTAGTATTGATAATGTCATTAGCAAATCTCACATTTATCATTTCAAGTTTTACAAATAACGTTATTGAGGCACGGGCAGCACAATTCCAATAACAATTGCATGTGATATTTGCAGTGTGTTTTGTCTTCTAATCACCATGATGTATTCGTTATGCATATCACTGTGTCAAGAAAAAATTCTGCACAGGCTGCACACGTTCAAGAATATTTGTCTGTGAAACTCTGTTTTTGTCCGTTATCCAACGCTATTTCATTCGTTTTACATGCCAGTCTTAATTAATGTTCCGTTTCGATAATTTCCCAATCTAGTTATTTAATAAAAGGATGGGTATAGTCGGACGTTCTAAAACATCGGAACAGTCTAAATTTTTAACAGTAATGCAGGAACGGGTTTCATCTTTAAAAAAAAACACTGCATTGGCTTTCATTGACTTTCACACAATTGTTTTAGTTTTGACTTTTTCAGTTCAGGTAATTTTCTGTTGCTGTTCATTTTAAATTTCTATTCTTCAGCGTTTGTTTTTTTGTATGTGTGTTTATATTATGTGTGTTCCTTTTTGTGCTTTGTTTGGTCTGTTGTTTTAGTGCTTGGTAACTGTGATAAATTAATATGCTTATGCATTTATGTTATTATATATGTGCAATAGTCTATAATACATTATACTTAATGCCTCTCTATGTCATGCCATCAACACTAAAGGACCACAATGGAAATAAGAGATATCTCTTTTTTTGTGTTATCCTTAGTGTTGGTGTGCCTGTCATGGGTACTTTTGAATGCATGTACGTATAATTTGTTTTATTATGTATACATGTTTTTAATTATCCATGTAATATGTACTTCAATACTGAATAAAATCTATCTTTCTATCTTGGTCATTATTATCATAGCTGTTCTAATAGTAGGCATACCTAGGTAAACAGTACAATATGTCGTATATAAATGCAATTCCACAACTGGATAAAGTCAATAACAAGGACAATTTGTTTTCGATAACGATAACATGATAAGAATTTGAAATTGTCATTGCGTTGTAAGCAGCTTATTCTAAATTACATTTCTACAAGCGATTTGTCTGTCTGTTTAAGTCAGATACGGCATCGATTCTGATGAACCATGTTGATTGGAGACTTTAGTTGTTCCAATTGGATATAAAGATACTTATTCTAAGCACTACATTATATTTTTATTAAACATCTACTAAGGTGCATGCGAACCTGAGTAATAAATATCAATTTGTATTTCGTGTCTCGTATTAAGACTGGGTTTTGAGGATTTCGGTATTTTCCAAACGTTATTACAAATCGTATGTATTGCATTGGTGGTGAAACATTCGCTTGTTCTGCTTCAGCATGCCACTAGGTTGAACAATGCATTTTTTTCAACTTCTGCACATGGTTCAATTTTCTTAGTCATTATTCGACTCGCTGTGATATTGTGAATATGGCGATCTTTCTTATCCTTACTTTCTACCGACACAATAGTTAGCGTATGTGGCATGACTAAATAGTTTTATTTCGCGGATTGAGTAAAAAGTCACACACAAGCTCAGCTGACAAATCAACTCCTGGTCGTTTTGTTTAAAACGTATACTGTCTCTTACTCATAGTCACATTTACAGTTGATTTAATATTCGGTAATCAACTGGAGAAATATCTTTATCATTTACAGAAAAGATGTCGACTTTGGTAGATCGAAGTATAATTCAACATCCCGTCATGTGCAATTATTTTGTCTTGAATGTATTAGTTGCAGATAGTAGACTGACGTAATGACCACCAATCCATGCCAATCATCTCAACGTAAAGTCAATTTATATTGTATGTGTAGACACTATAATGTATAATTTACTTATTTCTATCCTGACATGCACTCTGTTTCCTATATTTCAGTCTTATAAATGAACTAGTTTAACATACATTTGCAAATGTATAAAAACAATTTCACAAACAGTATCAATTGTTGGTCTGCTCCATTACTAAACTGGTTTGTACAAAATCATAAAAAGAATCAATTGAATTGTCTGGTAAAATAAAGTTAAGTAAATTTGTTGGGAAATGTCGACATCTTCTGACGTCAGTAGGAATCGAGTTCTCTCATGAAATTGATAAATCAATCCCAACAACGGTTTGGTATTTGATTAATATAACAACACTTGCTGTGAATGAGTCCGTGATTTGTTAGAAAGCAAATTAAGACATCAAATAGAAACATAAAACTGGTTTGTACAAAATCATAAAAAGAATCAATTGAATTGTCTGGTAAAATAAAGTTAAGTAAATTTGTTGGGAAATGTCGACATCTTCTGACGTCAGTTGGAACAGAGTTCTCTCATAAAACAGATAAATCAATACCAACAACGGTTTGGTATTTGATAGATATATAACAACACTTGCTGTGAATGAGTCCGTGATTTGTTACAAAGCAAATTAAGACATCAAATAGAAACATGAAATGTCTACACTAATTGCATGCTACCGATCAAATACCACGAGTAGAACATGTATAATTATCTCTATTTCCAATAATAATTTAAGAATGTTCATGAAGACGTATTCAGCGATTCAAATGCAGCAATATGGTGTATTATTTGATAGCTAATGACCTGCTACAGAAATATGTTTTCATAAATTGTTTAGTAATTTCAATCCAGGAGTATGTGTATGATAAGATGGCTTTATTTACTGCTAGTTCTCAATGTTGCATTCTCGTTTCCTTATTTATTGCTTTGTTAAATATGGTACATAATTTTATTTCGTAAGGAATTGGATGATGCAATAAACCCAAACAAATATTATCCCTCTCCTTTATAGCTGTTTTAAGTACCGTCTGATTCGTTTAATAATGATTTACATTATACGGACCATCGACTTGACGTGCACACGTAGTTTGCGCAAGTCTGGTAACTTGTAGTTTAAATTGATGAAATAAAGATGAAAATAAATATCTAACTATATGATCTTATATCAAGACGAAATTCAAATCCAAATTATACACCATTCGTCCTGCGTGCCATTTGTGTTGGTCTACCAGGTAAAAAGTAATATATGAATGTGATTTAAAATACGATTTCAGGCGTGGTTGAACCAATTTTTGAAATTGTTTTCTTGCCTTGTTTTTTTTAAAAGCTCATATTATTATGGTTGTCTGTAGTTATTTAAAATGAATACGAGGTCACCATTTCTGATTTTGAACGTCAAAAACACTAGACAGAATTCTAGAAATCTAGTTTGAAAGAAATTCAAATCATATGTCATTTGTCGTCGTTTTGAGACTGTCATTGTCAGTCAGTTTGTCACCAGCGAATAGTAATACAGAACGTTGTAGCAGTTGCTATATTATACAAGTCCGGCGTCTTAAGATAGAAGGTATGTTTGTGACATGGATATATGTTCAGACAGTACCTAAAGTAAATACCAATTTACGTGAACTACCAATCCATAAATTGTATGCATTTTCTTCTATACATAAGACATTCGTATTTGTTCTATGACACTGTTATGATGAGTGCATTCTTACTGTGTTATATTTGTGTCACGCCCACAGTGTGCACTGCATGTTCATATTTACGCTTTATCCCGTTAGTGGATTACCTTATATGACAGGACGCACGTATGTCAATATGTCACTCTATGGGAATACAATGAACGCCTCCAGTGATGTTTTGCAATATTGCTTTGAGTAGGTGATAAAGCCAGAAAAGATTTGTAATTTCCTTTCTTTTTATTACATTGTTAAAGTTTCGGTTAGAATTCAGTGTATATCGAAGTAAATACATGTACCGGAGATGATTGTGGCGTCGTTCATGTACTTGTAGAGTATTAGATGTGGTTCTGTCTCTGAACTGATTACGTGAGAACTATGCTGTTGGTGTTTACGTATAAATGATGACACAACTACAGCTTACAATTGGTTCTGCGACTTCTCAATACGATCTAACAATGGTTATGATCTATATTTAGAGTGATGGGTAGTTTCACACTTAGGCTTATTTCTGAAATCTAAAGTATTTCAATACATGTTGTAAGCAATATTCACACTTACAAGAATGTCATTCCAGCTTGATATATAGGCGCATACACACAGACAACTTTTGGGTAACCCCATGTATATCTGAACAATATTAGTGAATGGTAGTCAAACACATACTTTATCAAAAAAGATCAGCGTACAGAATCCCTGTGAAAATGACAAATAATGGTATAAATCCAAATGGCGATAGCAAAGGCAAACATACCATTGAGTTACGTATTCAATAACTAACTATAATTGAATTATAATAAAATACGAAAAGGTATGAGGAAATCGGACAGGATATGCAGCACTCGACCTAACCAGCCGAGCACAGAAATCAATACATCACACCACAACTACACTGAGAAGTGCCAACACATAAGCCAATGAAACATTTAAAAGTCCAAGTCCTCGCCAAAAATGCAGGATGATCCAATAGTTATTACGGCATGAGTTGAATCCCAGGCCGTGTAATATCATAAGAAATAAACATGTTATCAGTACCGGTGTACAGTAGTTATGCTCTGATTTGAAAAGACTGCTGGTCCCTCTATAAAACGATTTCCCATGTAATAATGTGTCGATATTATGTAATATAAGTTGTACATGTTTGAGCTATTGTTTATCAAACGTTTTCAAAGTTAAACTCTTCTGCTAAGTATCAGTTAATAGTGAACGCCCTGTTACAAAATAAGACCATCGCGTGTCTTAGTTTAACGGACATCGAAGCATTTGAAGTAAGCGAATGTAAAGTGTACCGTGTGAGCGTGGTGGTATGTGTTATTTCTGTCTTATGTGCTCGGCTGTGTTCGGTTAACTACGTTTTGTCCGCATTGTCCTATTTTCGTTATATTTTAGTCGATTTTAATATCGTACTTGACGTACTTGACTTGATTAGTTCTCCAAGCATGCTATTTCATTTTGTTGATAAACTCAATTGAACTGGTTATATCATACAATTTGTAAACAATATAAATCGCTGGCTACGAATAAAAAGGTCGTAAGTACAAAATGGATATTTTGAGAAAACAAGAAAACACTGTCTGAAAACCACTCTTTACTTATGGTAAAACACACCTTTTTAACATGGCAAGTTCTGGTTTTCAAGAGCATATGCTAATAATAAGCTTATATGTATGAGTCTTAATAGGTCGCAAGGCGTAATCATGATAAGCCAGTGTAATCACCTTTGGGAAATTATTCAATCCGGACGTCATTGTGTCATTTATGCAAGCAATTCCTTTTTGTATTAGTACATGTTGCATGTTATACATTACACTAAACTGAAATTCTAGCTTTCCATTGGAATATGATATTGTCATTTAGTATTCGGTTGTAATGGGGATATATACTATGGTACATCCGGTATGTTATTCAAAACAATACTACAATCATTAAATAAAAGAAACAATGTGGCGTGTCGGTATAAAATATACCTTTTAACGATTGAAGCCAATCTCATTAGCATCACAAGTAGTGAACTGTAGTAATGGGTCTGATTATAATGAGATTGTATAAGCAAGTTGTATTGTAAAACTAACTTAGTGTTATTGTTTGAATAAATTGACTAACTTAGATTGTCAGCCATATTATGTAACAATTTAACAATATTCTTGCGTATGATTATTTTCTTTTTCCTACCAATGTATTAAAAAACAACTTGTTAATAATAGAAATGTTCTCACGTATTTTATTACACTGTTATATTAAAATGTCTCGCGTAGGCAACCTACTGACCCAAACTACATTTGTCTTGTGTTATTTTATTATAATTGTTTTTATATAGTTTTGTTCTATATTTTCAGGACAGTCGTTATAATGATGAAGTAGATCGCATTACAGGGTATACCACCGCCTCTCTTCTATGCATGCCAATCAAGAACGCCGATGATGCTGTTGTTGCAGTAACACAGGTTATTAATAAATCCGATGGTCAAGGATTTTCAAAGGAAGATGAAAAGGTACGATAAGTTTTGTTAACATAGTGTACAGCTAATACATTCCTCTTTGAAATTGGATGCTTTTAACAATTTGAATTTGAAGAAAAGTATATGTTTGCATGATAATTATAAAATGCAAGAAGCTACTATATACTTATTGGCATCTAAACTGCGTGGCAGACAGGGTTTGCAGAGCGGACAACTGCCGTTAAGGATATCCTGCCGGATTCCCATGTAGGTCGAATTATGTTTTTCTATGAAGAACCTAAAATACCTCGATACTTGAGTAGTTTGTCCGGTGTATACACTTGACCGAATTTCTAATTGGCCACCCTAAAAATATTATATCGTCTGATATATTGTATCAATAAATCTAAGGCTGTGTTATTTGTCCATTCCACGCACTAATTTTTATCTATTTCCGGAAAGAAATGGCGTATTTATGTACAAAATCATCCATGCGTAACGGTTGGTGCGAAATTGCTTTTTAGCGCGTTGGCCTCTTGCACAGATTGGAATAGTATCGTATTTGTATGAATTTGTTCCCTGTTGATTGACATTTCTTAAAACGCTATAATTTGTGAGAACGAGCCATGTGGAACGCGCTCATGACGTCAGATCCATGCATACATTGAACAATTTTCTGATTGGCCACACGTTTTTATAAATTAGTTTTTTAAAAATTCTTTTAGAAGAATACAAATAATCGAAACCGCGATACTGCCCGATTTTATTGATAGAAAATATGTTTCTCGAAGGAATTTGAGCTAAACCCCACGGTATTATCAATATTGCTTTTTCAAAATGACGTTTTGACGTACATGTCTGGATTTTGCTGGTACTCGTCATTTTAACGGCCTTAGCGCGCCCCACATTAATTATTCTCGCCAGCATCACCGAGTGGTCCTCTACCATAGTTGTTCAAATTATGCCGAGTGTGTCACAATTGGTCTGGCTCCGGGGTCACTTTAAATTATTTATATAGAGAAAACATATAAAAAGTCTTCTTGTCGAAACTTACAAGGCCTAGAGCTTTGATATTAGGTATGTAGCTTTATTTAGTGGTCCTGTACAAAGTTTTGCCCTTTGGGTATAAGTGACCCCGCTCCGGTTTACATTGACCTACAAATGTATATAGGGTTACATGTAAAAATATAAAACAATAAAACCTTGAGCTTTGATATTTGATATGAAGCATCATCAAGTTAAACTTTATAAAAGTCGTTCAAATTATGCCCATGTGGTCGAAATTTTGCTCACCTGGGGGGCCACACATTTTAAATAGACTTTTATAGGGACATCATTTCAAAATGTGCTTGTCTTAAACTACAGGGGCTAGAACAATATTTGGTTTGTAGCATCATATAGTATTAATTCTTAGATGTTGCAAATAATTTCTAAGGTCACCATATGTGCACAATAAAAAGGTGAATGACATAGGGCCTGAACATTTTCCAAGAAAATGCGGAGCGGTAGCCTAGCGATAAGGTGCGCGCTTTGGGATTGAGAGGTCCCGGGTTCCATCCCCTCTGGACCACTGGTTAAATTGTCTGAGCAAGACCCACATGCTCCTGTGAGGGCAGTGCCTATTACTGGGCGCCGCATATCGATGTTGGCTGCCAAACCCACAGGAGAGAAAAAGTCTCCCCAGAGAGACGCAGGTGTAGGTTTCCTAGAGCCCTAAAAGTTGGTTCCTCTATTCCGAAAACACATTATCTTCTTACATTAAAAAATAAAATATATTTTCGATTTTACGTACTAACAGTTTTTTTGTAAAAAAAATCTATTTCGAGAAATTAACGTAGTGACGCGAGTTCCACATAAAAATGAAAACACACTTGTTCTAACATGACCCAGTTACGCTTGTATTGTCAGTAGAATAATTTGTTACCTATTGATAGATGTCTCAGTTGCTGGTAACATCGTCTGGGATAAATAGGTATATGAATGTGTACCCTGAGAGTAAATATTATTCTCTAAGGGTGCATGTCAGTATATAAATTTATATACAATATCATGTTCCTGTGACGGCACTGATCCACCGTACATGTATATCATAAATACACCCAACAGTGTTGATGTATCCCTGGAGCATGCTGTTGGTGCATAAACAACGGCTTATATACGGACTAAAATTGTAATTGAGTACACTGGTCGCATTTCCTCAAACCAATTGTTATCCCGCCTTGGTATATTTCAACATAATTTACGGAAAGGTAGGATGTGAATTGTGTACAATGTATATAGGATATAAAAATATTCGGTCAGCGAATTTGGTGGTTTTCTTGTTGGCCATGATTAAATTAAAAACACGCCCACGGTGGTAAAGTGACCCCAATTGGAATGTCCATATTACGATACCAATCTAAGATGAACATTTTAGTATTTGAACCACCTACACGACAGTTGCACATTATTGTCATAATACAAAATCGACGTGCCACAAAATATCCAGAGCCCCACATGTAAACACAGAGATGTAATTGCGGAATAACTATATGTCAAGGTCTAAATATACACATTACTTCGATATGGTTTCATTTGATGAATATGGCAGTGCTTGTTTACGAGACCAATGTTATATGACTTGAGAAACATCATTATTGAGTTGTGAACACAACTGTTCGTAAAGTCCTTAAAGTAATCGTATTCTCTATCATCCAGCTTTTGATCATCTAACTACTTCATATCATCAGTGATGGCTTGCCTTTTTCCAGGACATCTTTGACTTACGACAAACTAGTATTTACCAACTGAAGATACTCGAAGTTTGATATTTCCAGCAACATTTGGTGTAGTACATTATATAATAACATACCACCAATTGGGCACATTCCGTAAAATGCACATCTATAACTTTAACGACAGGATCAATTTCCTTCACTTGTCTCCATAAATTTAGTTATCAAAACATTTCATGGAAAAGGCAAAATCTTGTCAATGACGAAAAGTAACAAATCGGACAGGCAAGGCAACTCTGCATAAACTACACCTGATCATGCAAGGCGCAACGAAAACGAGAACACGAAAATAATGGGAAAAAACACACTTTGAAACAGTATTGCTGTACATTAACTACACATTTTCCACGTTCGGCTATCATCATCTGCAAACAGCTTAGCGATTGTTATACATGTATTAATGAAGCGTATCCAGTAAGTCTCCATACTAGATCCAAACCTTCCTTGATCGTCAATAATAAGTATTGACATTTGATTTAATTGCACAATTCCTCGACAATATTGCCCTGTGATAAAAAGATAAAACTTCCCAAAAATTGGATCAGTCATTAACCTTAACTCTGTTTGATATCAAAGCTCACAGGTACTTTGCGTAATCTTTGTGTAATCATTGCATTGTAACAAAACATAAATGAGATATCATGTAACTGGACTAACAAACTCTCGAAATGTCAATCGTAACATAGTTATTGTAGAAGTCCAGTGGAGCCGTAGAGGATTTACACATCATGGATAAGACACGCACTAATGATGTTACGCGGTTGTCATATGGCACTGCGGTGTGTCATAAACGTTATTGATTCACTGTGCTAAAACTATAACATCATGCCATATTAGAGAAAAAAAAGATAATAACGATTAAGAAGCCACACATTACTCCAAATTTCTGTAATACATTAGGAAACTTAGGCATCTTTGTACTTAAAACGTCAAGCACAGAAACAATACAACCCAGGCAGCCATTAGTTGTGCTATGGCCATTTTATTGCTCGTGTCACAATTGCATTATGATCAGTGCTTAAATGATAAGTTGTGTCTATTTTGTTTTGTAACCATATTCTAATGAGGCAGTTAGACTTATGTACATTATTCTACTCAAAGTTTGATAAGGGACATCATATTTTTAAATGATTTTTTGCAAAATTGAATAAGGTTGGCTGATGAACGTTTCAGAAACATATTGTTGGTGGTGCCTTCAAGTCGTTGCGAAAACATATTTGCGATACGTGTATTGTGACTTGTTTTGGTCTTACACATTATGCTAATATAAGAGGATAAACAATTTGATGTAAGTTTTGCAAATTTGGTTTCATCAGATAGGGCATCAGTCATCTAGCACAATGTGTCAATGTATCTTAAATGTAACACGATGTCATGCATTTTGCGTCATTTAGCAGCAGATCATAAAATATTTTAATTTTGCATAATGTTCCTTGACCAGTGTGGTCCATTTAGCACAAGATGGACAAATTTATTGATCGCTTTTCTCTCATTCCACAAACATGCCTTCTTCCGATCGTCTTAGGTTTAGAATGGACATTTGTTTTAATTAGACAGTTCCTAGACAGTATTGTCCTGTGGTAATAAGATAAAACTTCCCAAAGAATTCGAATAGTCATTAACCTTAACTCTGTTTGATATCAAAGCTCACAAGTTTTTTGCGTAATCTTTGTATAATCATTGCATTGTAACAAAAAATAAATTAGACATCATGTAACTGGACTAACAAACTCTCCAAATGTCAATCGTAACATAGGTATTATAGAAGCCCAGTGGGGCCGTAGAGGATTTATACATCATGGGCTAGACACACACTAATGACGTTACGTGGTTGTTATAAATAATATTACACCCCGCTGTATCGTAAATGGTATTGTTTCAGTGTGTAAAAACAATGGGACTGGTTTTATTCAACGAAAATAGGTTATAAAATAGCACTCTCGAAGTCTCCATTTGCTCCCAGTGTCGACGAAGCATTTGGTCATAAATAATTACCGCCCAACAAACCATATAATGATGGATTTAGGATCATCATTATCTTAGTCATATGCCAAACAACCACGGTCATACTTAACACCCCAACTTTACACAATCAGGTGGTAAAATGGGATAAAAATATCTATCTTTTGCCATTAACAATATATTGCTAGTGTCAAAATAAATTCCTTATTTTCAAATAAGTGCTATATAATTATCAAAGTGTTTTTATTTTAAACACATGTTCTAATATGGTATATTCCTATCGCAACATTTATAAACACCGTATACATAACGCACATAGATTGTTTGAAAATCAGTAACACGTGTTTGAAAACGCTGATGACTACATCAATCAACAACCACACATGTTTGATGAAGGTACATTCTATTTGGATATAAATTTACTATACACATGCCTACGCTGTTGTATAACGTTGTGATTGCGACATATCTTATGAATGAAACTTCGGTTCATCCGATATTTAGAAACACTATTTGATTTATTATTTTCAGGGTTTATCGGATCACTTTATTGGTAAAGTTATTTGTTATACGCTATCTAGATAATTATTTATAATAACCATCTCCTTTTATTTTTATGACCTTAATAATATCCGCAATCGAATCAAATGACTTTGTTTGGTTGATTTTAATGATTTCCAAATACCTCCGTCAGCCTTTGGGAAATTAACTTTCTCGACATTTCCCATTTGTAATAAAACGCTACAAGGGAGAGTCATTCCGTAGACATGAGTATTAGTGAAGAAATTACTCAGATTCAGTTCAATTCAAATCTATTCAAATCAAAGCTGCAAACATTGTTTTTTTTTAATTGAACGAAGTCAATGAATCCAAAAGAGTATAGTAAATAATTGCTTGGGCATTGGTTGGATTGGTCGAGGTGAGGGTTTACACACAAGCGAAAAAAATTGTTTTATTTGGATTTCATGTCGGGCATTGAATTTTAAATCATAAACTATTAGTTTTTCGTCAGTTTAATGTTTACCTTGTGAACCTGCTTACATGTAATTTGCTCGTTCGCTGTTTCAACGCAATGCTATTTTAACAATAACTTAGCATATGAATTAAGAAAAATGACTATTTTATGAAGCTTAACCGCTGGCTGTCGGGATATTCTGTCGAGCAGTTTTGTATCCAGTATCATATCGTGTTTATAAGTATTTTTTCTTTGCCATAGGTTTTGTGTTATTAGCCGAACATTGTATGTCGGTTATGCAAATTAAGCGGGAGAAATACTGTATTGTTTAGTTCCAATGTTTTATGTTTGATTTTGTTGCTCGCCCTTGTGACAGTCAATATGTTATGTTCTGTGTCACCATTGCTATATTGCCTCTTTTGAGTGCTACCTGTTGGGATTCTTATCATCGTATTGCTGATCACGCTATAATTCCGCATTTTACACTTAAAGCGCTTAACAGATCGTTCCAGAAACTCTTTTGAACTATGTAATTATCCTAGTGTATTGCTACACTGGTTACATTGTTTAGTACATTTAGTATAATCCGTAGGGAAATCAATCAGTTTTATACAATTCATTATTAGGTTTTGATGAAAGCAAATTAGAAGAAATGTATAAGAACTAGGAATTACTTATTGAAGGAATACAATTCGAAAACATCAACACTCAGTGATATAATCTCCAAACACTGTACATGTACAAGACAGCTTACAACTAATGAACCTCTAAGCGTTTGTGGACTTACAGCGTATGACCAGCATTCTGATGCCTTGTTTGGTCGCTGAGGTCACCTCGTTGGCATATTCTGAAGCAATATGCATCTATAAATATGTAATGTTATTTCCCTTCCCCATTCCTACCTCATCCATTATTTTAAACTAAGTCAAATCGTTCTTGTGCCTCTTTATGAAGCATTAACGTTAGGTCACTGCCCTTGGTGTTTTAAGTTAGGTCACGGATTGGTTGTGCTTCGGTCAGTCGCCGTTTTGGCATACGTTTGTGCTGTAGGGTCGCCGTTCAGCGGGGCCTTGGGGAACTTGGTCGGGTCGGGTCTTGGTTGCGTATCATTCGGTCTTGTGCAATAACCGCTATTCTATCATTTCGTTGTGAAATTAGGTCATCCTGCATTCTTTCGTGCTCTGCAATGAAGCAATAAAGCGAACCTACAACACATTATTTTTACACGTAAATCATTTGGTCGAAATAATCACCATTGTCATTTGCATTTAGTTGTATAAATTACCCCCCTTGGATTTGCCGTGAAGATATGTGCCATAAAGGTTTGGTATGAATGTTATGAGCATGCTGTATGCGTTGTTAGAGTTGTCGATTCCGTAGATGTGCTTAATATAATGAAATAAAAGTCTTACTCATACCGCTTTCTGTTTTCAGTTATTGTCGGCGTATTTGTCATTTTGTGGGAGAGCAATTTACAACGCACAGATCTTCGAAGCATACAGCGTGGAATATAACCGAAATAAGGTAAGCAACGTGTTAACATTTCAGAGTATGCATACAGTTGTGTACGGAATGTCGTCTAGGCATTGAACCTATCCCGAACTTTGCATTACAAGGTGTTTCTTAAAAGCATACACTCATTAAATGTTATAAGTACACCAACACAGTACATAGCAATACGTGCAAATATCGTGAACAATGGTAACATATAGAACTGTGATATTACGTTCATGACTTATTATGTTAAAACATCATACAATTTGTAAGTATCTACGTTTGGTATCGTACGTTTAGGTATGTTGCTATGTACAGCGCATGCTTGCCAATCGGTTGGTCAACATGCCGAATGGTTTTCATTCAATAACTCCAGAACGGGTGGACCTAGGATTCTAACATTTTATGTGGCGATTGTTCATCCTGCACAGACGGTCCCGCCCCAATTTGAAGGTCATTTAGTTCAAATATGAAATCACCATGAGTTTTAAAAGCACGTTCTAGTTCGCAACGTTGGAAATTTAGGTCTAAGGTCGTAAAACTTTACATTGGGGTTGCTAATCACCAGCACAAAGTTTGAGGTCAAAGATCTTGGTCAACGTATTGTTATTAAGTGTAGTTCAATGTATTGTTATGTGATCTAGTCAAATAGATCGTTATATAATTAAGAGCAATGCCAATGTATTGTCATTAAGCCATGACCAATTTATCATTAATAGGACAAGATAATTATTATTTGGGTCAAGGTAAATGTCAACGTTTAATGATATAATCAAGGCAAATATATTGATTCAACGTGAAGACCAATGTGCAAGTTTCCTGTTATTGCCATCGTAATCATTCAGTTATGAGTACACTTAGTTCATTTCATAACTGGCTAAGCATGTGACGGTCTAAAGTAAATCAATATTTTGAGAAAACAAGATTAACCTGTCCGAAAATTACACTTTATAAAACAAGCTGGCTCAATTGCAGTTTGGTCAACATGGCAAGTTCCGATTTTCATGAAAATAGACTCACAAGAAGCACACTGTGATGCTGAGGATACTTCTCATTCTAAGTCAACGATGTAGTTATGTATACATCTAGGCTCTATTTTCTATATTCAGCATTTACTGGAAGTCGTACATGATTTATTCGAAGAACAGACGTCGCTTGAAGATGTTATATTAAAAATTATGCACAAAGCACAAATGTTGCTGAAATGTGAGCGCTGCTCCGTGTTACTGAAGGATTTAAGCTCGGATGTAATGGCCTTGTATTAATTATCTGTCATAGTTATGATCATAAAACGCACATATAACTTTTAGTGCGTGGTATCTGTGAGAGAGGGAATGTTCGACTGTCACATGTCATAATCTCATAAATAGCTATTGACGACAGCGAAGGCGGAAACATCTTTTTGACAACGGACATGGAGATTTAAAGTGTCAATTTGGAACACGTTTACAACACTGTTTCCAAATGATAATAGTATATTTTGAAATATTTGAAACAATTTGATTCCTAAACATGCTAATGGAATTAATACACATGTTTTATATTTGCGTTAGTGGAGACGGCTTATCAGAAATGAAAGGATAAATGTATTTTGACATATTTCCCTTGCTTTTGGAAAGTTTATTTCACTGACATTATGAATTTTAGATTTTATGGAATTAGGTTACAATGCAATTATAACTAAGTAGAGAAAGGTACTGTCAAAAGGATATGGGGAAATCGGATAGGGAAAGCAGCACTCAACCTTACCAGCCGAGCACAGAAAACATAAACAACATCAATTAACATAAATACACAGCACAATACCCACACACAATCAAGTAAAATAATGTAAGTCCGTGCTATTTAAAAGCTGGGTAACCTATTTTACTATGACGCCAAAAGGTGACATAAAGTGGCCAAACGAGGAGTTGTTGCGACGTGACCCACTTATGACAGTCCCAAGACGACTCAATAAACCATGCCTAAAACTGCGAAATCCAAACGATATGCAATAACTACAACGATTCAGTGTAGCAAAGTTTGAACATATGACATGCAATCACAATCATGTAATATTTGTTCTATGTTTCTCGAAGGACATTAAGAGGCATGCCATTTTCGAACAGCATTTTGTATTACATTATTACGTTTTTGTATTGTTTTAAAATCTTTGTTTCAGAAATCATTTAGTAAAGTGTTTGACTTGGCATTCCCAACTACTAATGGTACCCATTCAATATCGGCAATAAGGTATGTAACTGCACACAATATGTTCCCGATCTCCGGAAGCATCTCAAGTAGAAATATCATCTCAAATTGAGATCTTGTCCAAATCAGGTTCTGAATTTGAGACAAATCTGAGTTAGAACTATTTTAATTTACTGTAGAGTAAGCTAAGAATAATGTTTGCTATGTGTAAGCTAATCTTGAGCCCAGCCTTTCATTAATAGTATTCAAACAATGCGTAGGAATATGAGATGAGATTAGCTAAGATTGAGATGTTCCGGGAGATCGGGGACAGATGTTTTCTTGCTTTACAAATTGACATTGTTCACACATTAGTATTGTACAAGCTCTTATTGTCTTGTATGTACATTGTATATTGTTACGTGATATCACTCTTGCCTGACTCTTGGATGTATGTTTAAATGGAGCAGATTTTATAATATTGCTATAATTGTGTGTAACCTCACTTTTGTCGATTTCTTAATGTACGTATCTGATCATATTTATCTGTACTTTGTTTTAGAAGTGTACCTCATTGGATATCAGAAATTTGCTAATACAATATTTGAAATTTATTCAACTTATCTTAAAGACGACGTCAACAATTCTCGCAAGCCAAAATGGAAACCGTTTCTCCCCGAAACCGTTCTCATAGTGCTCCTTGTTGTACATTTACCAGGTTATATATCGTGGTGGCAGTTTCCCTGTAGTATATACTCAAACCGTTCGCATATAGTGCCAGATACTTTGTGTACCATTGCATGAAAACTCCCTTGGTAGTCTATTCGTCTTTGATTTCTTAGTTCATATATTGATTATACGCATGCATGTATAAGCCATCCTGATAAATCAGTGTTTAGTCAAGTACCTAGTTAGTTGAACGTGCACGTCATAAGCCGTTTAACCTGTCTTATATTTTAGTAGTATAGCAAGTACCTTTTAGGCAACACATATGATATTCTGGTTTCGTTTACAAATTTGCAAAAATACAAAACACAATTTATTCCGTAGCTTTTCTTCAATTGCACCACCACCATGTACAAATGAGACAACCACAGATAACAACGAGTCGAGTACATCCCAGATCGCGACCATTGTAATTTAGCCATTATTCATTGCGGACTAGAGCCATTGAAGAATCATGCTGGCTAATCATACACTTAAACGAATTTCTAATTGGCAACCCAATGAAATATTATATTATGCGATATATTCAGTCAATATTTCTAAAATTGTTGTTATTTTCATTCCATGCACTTATCTATTGATTTCAAGAAATAAATTTCGCATGCATGTATAAAATCATCCATGCGGAACAGTTAGTGCAAAATGGCTTACGTGCACGTGGTTCAAGTGCCCGATATGTTTGATTTTTGAAATAAGTCAAAATGCATTCTCTGTCGATTGGCTTAATGAAAGGTATTAATACTGGCGAGAATAAGTAATATGGAGCGCGCCGAGGCCGTTAGAATGACGAGTACCAGCACCAAAATCCAGACATGTACGTCAAAACGTCTTTTTGTAAAAAGCGATATTTATAATAACGTGGGGTTTAGCTCGAATAACTGCGAGAAACATATTTTCTATCAATAAAATTGGACGGTATCGGGGTTTCGATTATTTATATTCTTCTAAAAGCAATTTTATAAAAACTTATTTATAAAAACACGTGGCCAATCAGAAATTCGTTCAATGTATGCATGCATCTGACGTCATGAGCGTGTTCCACATGGCTCATTTTCACAAATTATAGTGTTTAAAGAAAAGTCGATCTACAGGGAACAACTTTATACCAAATACGATACTATTCCAAGCTGTGCACGAGGCCAACGTGCAAAAAAGCAATTTCGCATCAACCGTTACGCATGGATGATTTTGTATATGAATACGTCATTTCTTTCCAGAAAAAGATAAGTAAGTGCGTGGAATGAACAAATAACACAGCCTAAGATTTATTGATATACTTTATCAGATGATATAATATTTTTTAGGGTGGCCAATTAGAAATTCTTTAAGTGTATTGCCGTTACATACCAAGAGCTACAAATCTCTAATGTGATGTCTAATGGCATGTATGCTACACAGAACAGTGATTACATATGCATCATTTGTTATTTCTAGAATATAGCGCATATTTATAAATCCCCATCATCGTATCTTGTACATCCCATTGTTATGCATGAGCAATAAACTGTCAGATGTATGACATAAATCCCCATACATTTGTCTTTCCGTGTTCGAAAATCGTGATTAATTTCATCCATTCGTCTAGACTTCATATGTACCTCTAAGATATTGCATGATATATTTCATACATCTTTTGTGTAATCATATGTACATGTACCAGCTATGCATGTTTTCCAGCTTCTAAAACCTAAATGAATTCCCCGCTTGATTACTATCCATACCAAAGCGGATGACCGGTGACCAATGCCCTTTTCATGTATGTATACTATGTACGTCATTTATTGTCCACTTCATGAATGATATTGTATTTTGTGTGTTGTGCTGTGTTATGTCTAAGAGCGGTTTGCTGCGAAAGGTGTTGTTAGTTAGATCATGTGTCGGAGCAATGCTTTGTTCACGTTAAATATCGTACATGTGTTTTTAGTTTAGTCATGAAAGACAGATTTGCAAAACGAACATATGCACAATTGTAAAAGTTGTCAGTTCTTCTAAGTATACATCATCTTAATAAGGAATAGACATACGTGTATTAATTTGTGTAAATAGATATTGTGGTGTTGTCAGTTCAGTCAATAATTACTTTCAATGATACATGTATGCAACAAACTAAGTTACTGTTGTTACAGCTGGAAAACAATTTGTTTCATAATGCACAGATTGGACGTGTTTAATGTATTTGTCCATAATTAACATTTCTCAATGTTTAACGCCCAGGGTACACATGTAAGTGCTCACAAACATTTGTGCGTGCATGCATGATGACGTCCATATATTATTTAGTTCCTATATAGGAACATTTTCAAGTATGTGAACATTCCAAACCAACGACCGTTGTAGAAGGTGTTCAATTGGGTTGAAATCTAAATATTTGAATGAAAATAGCCACACGAACAGGTGAATTTCCCAATCAACAGACTTCTGTTCAACTGCAACATTACAACATTTAACACTTAATTGGATAAAAATGGCAAAAAACACGAAATACACACGTGCACTCCAGAATCTGAAGGCATGACGGGTTTCATTAAAATAAAATAATTGATTTTACGGGTCAAGGTACAAAAGATGTCACGAAATTTGAAAGCGTTATTGTGTACAATAACTGAGTTATCAAAAATAAAATTGTACACTAAAAACAGTTGCTACATGTAAGTGTATATAGAATGTTTGGTCTTCTTGGTATACCAAGTTATTTAATTATTTTGAAACACTTTTATTTGGTAGCTACGGTAAAATTTCTGTTCAGACACGAGGATTTTGCAGTATTATTGGGTTGCAGGGAACTTCAGACATTTGTATCAATATCTTGTTGTCAATAACGGCGGTGAAAATATTTGATTATGATTGATGAAATGACATCTCTTGCATTCGTTAAATGGAAATGAATTGTTTTGCATGATGGTTATCATCAACGGGCTTGTTAAAAGTGACAGTAAATGAACACCCGAAGTTAAACTGTCAATTGGCATGTCGTGTTGGAATCAAATTTAGACAAGATGTTTACGGTGTATCATAATTATTGAGTAGGTGAAACAGCCAAAGGTTCTTGACCTCATATTAGCATCATAATATGAAAAAGGAAAACATTTCGATTAACCAAATACTTGGAATCTCATATTTTTGTAATACAAATGTATGTCAACATACATTAGGTCAACATTTCACACAAAAGGATTTGTCACATGACAATATTTGCCAATAAGGAGCGTATGGGCAGTGCTCGGGCTGAACGAAATCGTACAGAGGCACGAAGCCACAAAACTAGGTCACTGTGTAAATTCAATTAATAAATGACAGTATATCATGTCCAGTTCTATGTTTTCCGATTCAACACACTTCGAACATATATTAATGATATGATACAAACTAACGGTTTTATTAACGAACTTTTAGCGTAACGTTTGCTCACTGCAAACCATCCGCGGGGGTGTCCTTATTTACATACAGTTTCGATTGTGCAGCATGTTACTTTTCCTAAGTTCAATGCTATTCTCAGAGAATCATCCCCGAATGCATTGTTAGCACTTTGGCCGAGTGATTATTGCTCTTGACTACCGATCCAAAACGCCTTTTAGAGTTTCGCAACCAGAAGCACAGGCTATACACCTAGAAAGTTAAAAATTAAAAACAAAGGCGTCCTTTCATCAGAGTTATTGACTAATTAAGCAGAAAAAATGAGATGGGCACACAAAACGACTGTCTCCCTCGAAAGCAAAAAAATATATTCTTTGATACAAAACATTTTCGAAGCAAAGTATAGAATACAAAGATTGCGTTATTTATTTTTCCAAAATTAAAAGATTCACAAATCCCCTTTTGAAGAAATCTTCGGTTAGCAAAACTGTGTTGGTACTAAGTATTGCTATGACAAAGTTTTGCTAAACAACATTATTGATAATCAACATTATTTGGTTTGAATGAACTGTTTACAGTGCTGACCCCTGTGCTGACCTTCGATTGGGTAACAGCGAAGCAGAACTAGTTCTTAGAACAAAAGAGACGGCTAACATCACTGATGCTTATTATGACTCAAGATTTGACAGAGAGGTGAGTAGCTGTTTGCATACTTGATTGTGCGGATGAAGCGCAGTCATCAATTACAGTCTGTCTTCCGCCTTGGGAAGCCAGACTAAAGATTCAATGTCGGCCCTTGAGATAGTGTAGATTATATGGCTACATAAATGTATTTTTATAATTGCACAACGCGGAAATGTAACTCGGGGGTGCTCAAAGACGTATATGTGGTGTTTCAAATTAAAGTGCTTAAATCATCTATAGATAGCAAACGTATTTTGTCTTTTCTAATAACGTTTGTAACCACTTTGTACACCTAGTGTGTACCCATTAAAACGTCTTGTTCGATAATTTTGAAACACATGTGTGTGCATCGTTTTGCAAATAAAATATATCATGTTTGCATGACAGTATACATGTATATATGGGACTTTTGAGCTCATGATTGTAAAAGCAATCATTACATGCGTATATAGAGAGCTATCATGCGGTCTGCTATATAATGAACTTATACCATATTTTAGTTAAATATAATGCGGCTGTGCCATTGAACGGAACAAGAAAATAGTTAGAAGTTAATTAGTAATAATTGCTTTCAAACTTTCTATTACTTGATAAACGTCATATCGTATTTGAAAAACACGAATTAATATGTTTTATATTTTCAAATGTGACAAGGAAGTAGTTTGTCAATGACATTTGCATTTAAATATGACAGTTACCGATAATAGAATTCCAAAAGCCGTAGCTGAGAAATGGTTTCAAGGTTATCTTTATTTCGTCCACTAAATATGTTCAATTTTTAATTTCATGTGCCATGTCCTGTGACATTTGTCTTGAAAATGGGTGTGGGTGTGCATTGAATTTCCACGTTTTCAATTACATTTAACCGACTAGTCTAACAATGGAAGGGTATCTCATGACCACCACAAAAAGAGCAGGCGTACCTTTACAAAACGCCGCAAAAAAACTGTAACTGTTGTAACTTTCAAAGCATCCGCCAAATAAGCAGATGTGTCTCTACAAACATCTACCAAAATAGTAGGTGTTCTTATCAAATGCCTTCGCAAAAACAACAGGTTTGCCTTTCCAAACCTCTACCAAAATAGCAGGTTTGCCTTTCCAAGCATCCGCCAAAATAGCATGTGTGCCTCTCTAAAATAGCAGGTATGCCTCTCCAAAATAACAGGTTTGCCTCTCCGAAAATCCGCTAAAAGAGCAGGTGTGTCTCTCCAAACATCCACCATAGTAGTAGTTGTGCTTCTCCAAACATTCTCCAAAATAATAGGCGTGCCCTCCAAATATCCCAACAAAGAAACGGTGTACCTCTCCAAATATCCGTCAACAGAGCAGGTATGCCTCTTCAAACATCCGCAGTTGTAACATTCAAAACGTCCGTCCAAGTAACACGTGTGTCTCTTTTAACATCCGCCAAAATAGCAGGTTTACTTCTCCAAACACCCGCCAAAATAGCAGTTGTACCTCTCCAAATATCCGCCAAAACAGCAGGTAAGCCTCTCCAAACATCCGCAGTTGTAACATTCAAAACTTCCGACAAAGATATGCCATTCCAAACAAGCAGATTGCCTTTTCAAACTTCTACCAAAATAATAGTTGTAACTTTCCAAATATCCGCTAGAGTAGCAGGAGTATCTTTCAAAACATCCGCCTACATAGCAGGCGTGACTTTTCAAATATTCTCCAAAATGTCTTCCAAAACCTCTACCTTAAACGGAAGTATAAGATGCCTATACAAACCTTCTCCCAAATCATCACTTTACAATGTATGCATCCCCAAGCCTTCGTCGAAAAAGAAAAAAAATGTGTGTACAAATTGTTAATTGGTGAACTGAGGCAGTTGACAATATGAGAAACAAAGTCGACAAATGATAACTCAAACCAAACCGTGCAGAATCGGTCCTCGATTAATGATGTCCAATTAATTCAACACAATCTAAAACGCAAATGAATTACAATATCGCTGTCAACCGAAACTATTGCCTTTAGAAGGGTCTCACTTTTTACTTGATTTGAGAGACACGTGGGTATTATGCAACAAGGCAATGAAATTATAATTAACAATTACTGTCACATATTGACAGAAATGAACATGTAATTCACACCTTTGTTTCACAATTTATTTTCAGATCGTTGTTGTAAGTGGAAATCACACGAAGTCGATACTATGCAAGCCTATCCGAAACAGATATGGACAAATTATAGGTTTGTGTAACAGCAAAATTTGCAATATCACCGGAAAGTTGTCTATTAGTGTTCTCTAGTCTGAACAAAATTGGCACTTTGTGGTGTTAGCATCACTCGTTATGTCCTGTGCTGTCGTGTCGGAACACCCCGGTATTTCAATTACGTCGAAATTAACTTTTGCTGTTGCGGCGTCATGACACGTGACCTTGTGCTTTGGATGTGTTTAATACGCACATGATGTAGTATTCTAGACAATTGATATTGTCTGTATCAGAATGTTATTTCGTTACATTTTCTTTCGAATTAAAATAAAGTCCACACGGTGTAATTTTGATACTTTCGAGCTGAAGTCGAATGTTTCTTACTAGGTGTGCCTTTCCAAACATCAGCCAAAGTAGTAGGTGTACCTTTCCAAACATCAGCCAAAGTAGTAGGTGTACCTTTCCAAACATCAGTCAAAGTAGTAGGTGTACCTTTCCAAACATCAGTCAAAGTAGTAGGTGAACCTTTTCAAACCCCCGTCAAAATAGTAGGTGAACCTTTTCCAAACCTCCACCAAAATAGTAGGTGTACCTTTCCAAACATCAGTCAAAGTAGTAGGTGTGCCTTTCCAAACATCAGTCAAAGTAGTAGGTGTACCTTTCCAAACATCAGCCAAAGTAGAAGGTGTACCTTTCCAAACATCAGTCAAAGTAGTAGGTGAACCTTTCCAAACATCAGTCAAAGTAGTAGGTGTACCTTTCCAAACATCAGCCAAAGTAGTAGGTGTGCCTTTCCAAACATCAGTCAAAGTAGTAGGTGTACCTTTCCAAACATCAGTCAAAGTAGAAGGTGTACCTTTCCAAACATCAGTCAAAGTAGTAGGTGTACCTTTCCAAACATCAGTCAAAGTAGTAGGTGTACCTTTCCAAACCTCCATCAAAATAGTAGGTGTACCTTTCCAAACATCAGTCAAAGTAGTAGGTGTACCTTTCCAAGCATCAGCCAAAGTAGTAGGTGCACCTTTCCAAACCTCCGTCAAAATAGTAGGTGAACCTTTTCCAAACGTCCACCAAAATAGTAGGTGTACCTTTCCAAACCTCCACCAAAATAGTAGGTGTACCTTTCCAAACATCAGTCAAAGTAGTAGGTGTACCTTTCCAAGCATCAGCCAAAGTAGTAGGTGCACCTTTCCAAACCTCCGTCAAAATAGTAGGTGAACCTTTTCCAAACGTCCACCAAAATAGTAGGTGTACCTTTCCAAACTTCCGTCAAATAATTTGCAATTAGTATTTGTCATTATTTGAATGAATGAGGAGGTCAAGAAATAACAGTAAATTTTCTGATGTTGATTACAATTTAATACTTTATTCCAGGCACGATAGCCGTGAAGCTGCTATTATAGTTATGGACTAAAAATGGACATGCGACAGGTCAGAAAATTCCAACAATACATTGATATAACTCAAGATCAAACATATAAAGAAATACATTAGCCCCTGGATGCATCGGGAACAGGGAATTCACAAGTTTTCTAATGACTTCCCCAAAGCTTCCCTTAGATCACAAGGACCCTTTTCCCGATGTGTTCTGATCCCCAGTTATCAAATCTGGAGTTTATTGCCGATGCAAAAAGTGTTCAAGGTGACCTAAGCGTAAGCAATGATGAATTTTATCTATATAAATCAGGTGTAGCTGAAATAATTAACCGAATTGATGGACTTCCGTTTGATGATCATGATGAACAACTGTTTGAGGTAAGTGTGCTTGCAGTATGACCTAGATTCTTCCCGTTTATAGTGGGGTATAGAACTAAATGAAACGCCAAATGATGTGACATATATAACAGTATTATTGATAATGAATTAAAGTAACGAAAAACTATAAAACTCATATTTTTTGTAAAATTTATATTTTCGAAAGAAAGATATAACTTTTTCGAAAAATTATGTTTTCGTTCTTAACAATGTCACTGTTACATGTGGCAAATGTCACAAAACAGCTGCTCATATCCTATTAGGTAGTCCTCATTCAACCAGCGGAGGCCCTGTGTCGTTTCATCGGTGTGAAAAAGCAAAGTCGAAATAAAAATGTTCCATTGTGCCAGTAGTTTCATCGTTTGACATTCAAACATAAATAGTTACTTCTCGAATAACCTTGTAATGAGGAATAACATAATGAATGAGTCGTTGTAAGTGCTCAATACAAAAGTAACTGAACACGTTCCACGATCGACCTTAACTACATTAATATAAACTAAACCTCGATCCGACCATTGTCTAGACTACAACCACTTAACGGGAGGATGGGTAAAGTTACTAAAACTGGTGAATAAAATTTTGCATTCATGCTGACATTAACTTCCTTAGACCTATAATTAAAGGTGACAGCAAGTTATTTCCTGAGAACCAACTTGTTCATGTCCAAGTTTAATTACAATAACATGAGACAGTCACCTCTCCCCTTAGTATCACAGATTATAATTTACTTTTATTAATCTTTGCTTGTAGGCATTTACTATATTTTGTGGACTTGGAATTAACAATGCTCAATTATATGAAGAGGTTGCATTATCGGCGGCAAAGCAACAGGTTGCATTAGAGGTGAGTTTGTGCATAGTTCAAGTGGTGGTACATGTTGTTCTTATTCAAGAGGTGTTGAATGCAGTTGAGGCTGCATGCAACTGTTCACAACAGATATTAAGGAGCTCGGAAAGTATTCATTTATTTTCGGCTTCAGTGTCTAATATGCCTTGAACAATTTGGTAAATAATAATATATAATGTCATAAGTTTGGTTTGACAGTTTTCTTCTAGTGGTGCACGTGTTGAACATGATATTCCACATTGAGTAAAGGGCTTCGTCATATTTATATTAACATATTCGAGTGCAACAAATGTAAATGTATATTATATAAGTCTATTCGATGAATAGTGTTCAACATGATATTCCGCACTGCGTATAGAGCCTCGTCATATTTATTTTAACATATTGTAGTGCAATAACTGTATATTGTATGTGACCAATCGGTTAATTGTTCACTATTAATCTATCAAGAATGTACATAAATAAACGATATTATCTCATTTGTTGAGTAAATGAATTGTGCTTGATAATATATATGCGTGCCGTATTTTTGCAAAACAGCTGATTTGCAAATAAAAGGCTATGTTCGGCATTTACAAAATCGCTTATTTACCATAAGCAATGACATATAACAATAGCAAAATGAGACATCTCATGTTTAACATATGTTAGGTGTTGTCTTACCATGCTGGAGTTGAAGCCGAGGAAGTAGACAAAATAAAGGTAAACAGTAGTTCGCAGGCTTAGAATGAGATGGTCGGACGATCTACTTAAAATACTGATTTTGTACTTATGACCTTCTCTTTCTAAGCCTGCAAGTTGTTCGTGGTTATGAGATATCCTCATTTAGCCCCGAGACGAAAATGGTTTTCAAATAACTGCATGTTTTGTTTTAACGACCTTTCGACATAGAAAAATCATCAGAAATCATACTTCACTTAAGCTTGGCAAACTTACGTTTCGACATAAATGTAGTCGATTACGTACAAGTAGGCCTATAATGCATGCTTCGATATTTGATACATAGACACACGGTATAGTCGATTATAACAAATTGTATGATGGGGTTTTTTTTGGTTTTTTTTAATTACCTTATTAAGGTAGTCGAAAAATGCATACACGTTCGTTGTTAGAATCGACGAAACCGGGTGCCTGTGATTTGCTATTCGATATGATGCAGGTATTATCATAATCTTTACATATTGAAAATGATCTTCTCGTGTCAATAATGACTTGCAATGAGTTTAGACTAAGTATGTTGTCCAACACTAAGTCATACGAAATAAACAAAATAATTAAGTAAATAAGTATTCATATACAGTATCATTGTTTATTTTTAGAGCTATCTGATACCACCAGCCCCAGAATGGCGATTAAATGAACTCAGTTTCAACGATTTTTCACTTTCAAACGATGAGATGGTTATAGCAGGAATTCGTATATTCAAAGATCTTTGTCTTATGAAGGCATACAGAATTAGTATAGATGTAATTATGTTGGGCTGCGTACGCACAGTCTGTTCTTCCGTGACATTAGTCATGGCCATGGTGTTTTACATGTGACGCAGTTGTCACCTGATAAATGTATCTTGATCAAGCTGTGTTCTCCGTTATTTGACCATTTCACAGCGTGAAAAATGATTTATCTTTTATATACTAGTATAGTTTATATATAATAACACTGGATTATGAAGCTTGATATTTCAATTAAATATCCATACCGTCGTAATGATAGCATTGACCGATCGTTTACATTGCATGATGATGTATGTGCCGATCACCATATTTGATCACGTGATATGTGATTGATGACCCGTATGTTATTGTCTGCATTACTTTCAAAATGTCATATTGCATTCGCAGACCACACACACTATCATATCGGTTCCATTTCAATGGCACAATATTTGTTATACTCGTATATCATATTTCGTACTGATAATATGCCTGCCGCTAGACTGCAAAACAAGATAACATTCCAGATATATTGTGTTAGCACTCTCATAATTCCACACCAACGAAATCGCATTAAAGTAATGACTTATACTCCCTCGAGAGATATATAAATTAATTAGTTTATTATAGTCACAGCATAAACAGTTTTATACCATCTAGCTGAAAACTTAATACATATTTTCACACGTTTAATTCCCCGTTATGTTTAGAATTGGCGCAAATTGCTCTCTACGGTTTTGAATAATTGTGTACCATGTATTTTGAGAATGTCAACGTAACTATCATACGTTTAACTGAAGTTGTATTAAAGCCTTAGTCCCACTGGTAATTTTTGCCTTGGTGATATATTCGTGATTTCAGTAAATGAGCCTCGACGAATCGGGAACAGGGATTTCACATGGCTTTCCTTACATTATCACTGGGGGTCGTTTTATCGATGTCTTTCGACACGTATTATCAAATCGTGAGTACATTGCCGAGGCAAACATGCTCAGTCGGCTTAATATTTGACCATGTACATTTTAGTTTTTGTTGAATGTATTCATTGAACAGTGACATTGGGTGATATTGGGTGATGTTTATCCAGGTAGTGTGGTTATTAATTGTTCTAAGTGTTGGATTACAGCATAATGGTATACCTAAATTTGTCAGTGAGATAATCTGGGCCGGTGATTATAAACATTTCTCAATTTAATACTCAAACTCCATGCTCCAACTTAAAAAACAGCGCTTTAAAGAAATATGTATCGAAACAAACACCAACTTTTAGCAAATGATCTAACTATGAAAACGAACCCACCCCCCATTTCATATATTTCCATTCAGTAATAAATAAGTCACAGCAGTTTTTGTAACTAAAAGCATGCTCCAATTATAGTACGGAGTAGGAGTTGGAGCAAGGAGTAGGTTCTCCAAGGTTTATAATCACCGGGCCAGTTTTCTTGTATAACAGCCATTATATTAATCCGGTCAATTGATTCAAAACTTCCACTTTCACAATTCACTAGAAAGTATATACAGACTTTTTAAATAAAGGAACAACCTCCTCATCCTCATCAGTTCAGATAAATCGATAAAAACATTTTTGATGAACGAATGACAGAATATATTGGCTTGTCGGTAGCCAGACTAATAGGACCAAATCCCAGACAACAATTACCCTCATCACGTTAATGTTAAGGAAATGACCTTAGCTGATCTCTCGGGCGAATATAATCACCATCAATTTAACCAGCGACCACCATACAATTTCAAGCAGATCTTTTCTTGAGCTCAACTTGGTTTCACATTTGAATTCTTGACTAAAACAAAAAAAGAAACATCAATATTGTTCGCAAAATCACACAACAATTGCTCCTATGCAATGCAATTCATTATTAGCGGAGAAGCAATGTTCGAACGGAACACGTTATTTGATATATTATTAAATAAACATGGCAGCCTAAATTTCAATTTCCTTCAAACATATCCAAGAGATGTTTCTGCAATTTGAATCACTGATTTGTACAAATACTTGTTTCTATCCCATTGTAGAAGTGCAAACTACGAGCACTGCTGAACAAGGCAGAGTGTCTGGCTCTAATTGTTGGCTGTCTGTGCCATGACCTAGACCATAGCGAGACCAATAACGCTTTTCAGCAGAAGTAAGCACTCTTGTTTCACGATTTTATTCGCGAAATCCAACTTTATTATGCGAATTACGCCGTACTCCATAGTATCTTGTTACTCGAGCTGAAACAGAAAGGTAATCAATAATTCTCGCACGTGGCTAGTGAAAGTTGCATCTCTTGAACAGTAAATAATTACAAGACGGAGAAAAGTAATTGCAATATTTGATATGTTTAGCAATTTAGAACGTGAGAAACCAGAGCCTTAAAGTGGCGGTAACATGAATGTTTTACCGTGTGTAGTAGCTATAAATATCTTAATAAGCTGACCACTCCAGACAGCAATTAATACCTAACAACAACGTAATGTTCTGAAAGTGTCATTGATCACGATTAGTGCAATTAGGAGGCGGCTTTACTTGGCTTACATTATAAACGCGAGTGACTTGCTTATATAAAAATTCTGTCCGCATCGAATGAAAGCAAATTAAAACTCACAGGAGATTTAGTGAGTCAATAAGTACTGAAACAATTTTTTCTTACTTGTTTTTAAATTAAAAAGCTTGTATTTTATAGAAACCTACTGCATGAAAAGTGTTTTATTTCTTTCAGAACAACTTATGTAGTTTATACTTTGACTGGAACATATCTTAAGAAAAGTGTAACATTTCCTTCAGAGCTTGTTCTGTAACTTATCAATTTACTGGAACATTAGCGATGTATTTTACCTGCGAGTCCCAAGCGCTGGACTCACAAACATCAGTCAGGATGCAACGTTTCAAATTATACGAGACCCAACAATGCATTGAGATTTCTATATTTTATAACATTTTTTATAATTGCTTAAAGTTCAATTAACGCTCAAAATCAGTCATGTTTTGTACCCAAAATGAGCGACTTGTCGAGAATTTATTATGTTTTTATGAATATTGATTACTGTGCAACAATACGTTGACTTACACAATATTGAAAATTCTGGCCTTTCATTCCGCTGTTTTGTTTAGTTCTATACACAGCGAGCTTATTTTCGTCAAGTACCGAATGTATGCGAGCGTGAAGTTATTTAAAAACAACGGCGAGTACTAAATCCCGGGGTCCGCCGGTATTTTTTTTAAACTATAGAAACTGTCGGTATCGCTGGTTAAACATACTATTGCCTCGTATAGAGTAGATTTCATTATAACTAAGATTGTGAGGGTTGGTTTGTATAACTTATTCACAAACATTGTGATAGTTTTCTATTTAACTACTTACTACTTGTATATTACACTTTTTCATGAGTTAAATATCGGTTAAAGCCAACGCTTCTTCGCGGCGGTTTTTAAACAGGACTGACAGAAATTAAAATATTCATGAAATATTTATACTGTAAATTTTACCCAATAATGTCTAAAACCTGCCGTTCAATAGGACCCGAAGGATTCCTGAAGCAGAAATTCACCAGCTGGGGATGGTTCGGCATGTCCTGGCGAAGAAATGGAACCCTTCCGCATCATTCCGCATTCAATCCACATCTTCGGGACGCCTTCTGTGAGGCTTCGTAATCATTTAGCCATCCCGAATGGTTTAAAACGGAAAGCCGAAATCGATGCCAAAAGCTCCCCGAAAACGCCGAAGGGATGAGTTCTACACAAGAAAGCTATGCCGATCATGTTAAGATCGCATGCCGACAAGCGAAAAGTTACCAAAGGCACCAGTTGATCGTGGAAAAGGTGATGCCGGTGCACCGGTCAACAGCGTATACCCCGAATGACAGCGGAAGCGATGCCGTCAGTTTGCCAAGAGGCTCAGATAATAGTTCGGCATCGTCTATACTCATATGTACATCGGTAACCATTTGGCAATCTATCGGCATCGATTCGCAAACCCTTCGGCATATTCCTCAATGTAACTGCAACCTTTCCGCATGATCAGAAAACATACCGGACTAACTCGACATTCAATTGCGATACAATTGGCTATTTCGGATATGCTTCGACATGCATACTGCGCGTTGACCGCAACAATTCGGATACCAGTTTCAGTTTCAGTCTATTAATTAGCATAAGAACATTATTTATGTTCGTCACCTTAAACAAACAATAGGCGGTAGGCTATACCGACCCGCGCATACTTCCCGAACAACCACGATAACGAAGCCCTGCCTATGTGTTTTGAAAAATGATCCCGAAGGGTCCCCGGAACGAGCATATTGTAATCAGCATCCTTTCCGCATAGCACAGGGGTCTAGTAGACGGAAGGTCTAAAACATTATTACACCGACATACACTTAAACGAATTTCTAATTGGCCACCCTAAAAAATAGTATATCATCTGATAAATTATATCAATAAATCTTAGGCTGTGTTAATTGTTCATTCCACGCACTTACTTATCTATTTCTGGAAAGAAATGGCGTATTCATATACAAAATCATGCATGCGTAACGGTTGGTGCGAAATTGCCTTTTTGTGCGTATGCATCGTGCACAGCTTGGAATAGTATCGTATTTGGTATAAATTTGTTCCCTGTAGATCGACTTTTCTTTAAACACTATAATTTGTGAACATGAGTCATGTGGAACGCGCTCATGACGTCAGATGCATGCATACATTGAACGAATTTCTGATTGGCCACGTGTTTTATAAATTAGTTTTTAAAAAATGCTTTAAGAAGAATATAAATAATCGAAACACCGATACTGTCCAATTTTATTGATAGAAAATATGTTTCTCGCAGTAATTCGAGCTAAACCCCACGTTATTATAAATGTCGCTTTTTACAAAAAGACGTTTTGACGTACATGTCTCGATTTTGGTGCTGGTACTCGTCATTCTAACGGCCTCAGTGTGCCTCGTATTAATTCTCGCCAGTATCAATACCTTTCATTAAACCAATCGACAGAGAATACATTTTGACTGATTTCAAAAACCAAACATGTCGGGCACGTGAACCACGTGCACATAAGCCATTTTGCACTATCTGTTCTGCATGGATGATTTTATACATGCGTGCGTAATTTATTTCTTGAAATCGATAGATAAGTGCATGGAATGAAAATAACCACAATTTTAGAAATATTGACGGAATAAATCGCATAAAATTTATTTCATTGGGTGGCCAATTAGAAATTCGTTTAAGTGTATTAATGCTATCTCAATATGTTATATTATAACCTAATGAAAACAATCTACCCTTTAATCACACGTGAAATGTTACACTCGATTACCCTATACAATATAGTACAATAGGATACCGGCGATTACCAGTACTGGAGTATACCGGCATTTGACTTTTAGTTACATGCATGTACTCGTATAAATTGGTCATCAATATATGTGTCCTCGATCTATAACGGAAATTTACGAACTGTTTTCGGAACGACCCGTCGATTTCAGATTGTAAACAAAGGAGTATTTTGTCCACCAGACAAATTGGCGACTTGCAGAGATTATTATTCTTAGGATGAAATTCAACATAGATCAACTATATGTTGATTCTATGCCATTTAGGTAGCTCTATAACCTGTCAATGTCACGGTCTTATTTGTTAGTAAAATAATGCTATCTCTGAGACTTTATGGGACATTAAAGAAAAAATATTCAAGTTGAAATGTTGCAAAAATAAATATTGACTCATATATTATCGGTGGTGACCATTTTACTACGAAAGCCTGCTTGGGCTTCAATATTAACATAGTAGTTTTCAGCCCAAAATGACAAACGACTATTAATAATGAGTGTTAACAATTTACCCATAGTGCTTAATAATGTAATACTTCGATAGTTAGCCGCGTTTTCACTGTCCCCTTTCTTATGCAACGGTATTACATATCCTTCGCTCCATGCATCTGGGAAATAACCCAGTTTCAATATTGTATTAAATAGTTTAAATAGATATGGAGATAAAGTATCCTGTCCGTAGATAAAAAATTCGTTTAATATCCGATTGGATATATATAAGACGGGAAACTGTGTGCGGTGTATGTCGAGGTCATGTACAATTATTTACATCGTTTAGATGCATTATGTTAAGAGTAATCATATAGAAAACATGGGCTATTTTTGTTTCTTGTGAATTATGGGCAGCTCAATATTTTAACTTAAGTCAACAAATATTTAAGCTTATAAATACCAGCACTGAAATACAACAACTTATCTGCATGATAAAACACGGAACTATTTAATAAAAAATAAAACTATTTGATTTTAAGACTCTCTTATTCTTCGGCGTTGCTAATGTAAGATAAGCGCGTGGCAACATGTAATGGAAGAAAATCTTATCTTACATTAGCAACATCTTTCTTACATGACCAACTGCACGTGAATTTATTCCGACCTTTATGGGTCTACTTTTACTTCTACTACGTCTGCATAGTAAATACACTTGGTATTTAGCTTAGCTAACAAGAAGAACAAAAACATAGTTTCTATACTATATAAGGGGCATTTTCTTAGGCAGAGCAGTATAACAGTGTAGGCATATGCTTTATTTACGTCGTTATGTTATCGATTGTTTTGAATGCGAACGTACGGCACATGCCACGTTATGATGACGTCACGTTGACGCCACAAACGCTTTTAATGATAAAAACCCAAATTTTAACGAATTACGTCGAAAAAAAAGATCCACCATGAGACAGTCTATGTAGGAAGCCTCGTCCCTGGTTAAAATCCGACCCCTCGGGTGAGATATCCTTATCCTACATAGAAGCTCATGTTGGATCCTCATAATGTTAATTGCTTATTATGACAATATCATTAAGAGAAACGATGCTATCTAATGATACAAAGTGGCTGATCATATCTTTGCTTATGGAATAGAGAGCATAATTAATTTGTCATTAGACAGAAATAGATATGACAGAGAAGAGACTCGCACCACCCTGGCAGAACACAACGTAGGTGAACAATTCATGCATGACAAACAGTCTGACTATGCAGTAGAAACAGCCAATATTGAATAAGCAGACAATGATAAATCTCCTAGATCAGATGATATACGCAATGAAATTTCACACATTGGTATAAGACAAAACAAAAATAAATAAATTGGACAGGGAAGACAGCACTCACAAACACTAACATAACAACATAACTTTGCTGCAGGTCTTGAAGTCAACACGTGGCATTTGATCCAGTCTTATCTCGTCAGTCTCTGTATTTTGGTATAACCATTGCTGGAAAGAGAGTTAAGAATAAATGAGCGATAACACGTGTTTATTGAAAATATCCCTTTACAACGGATTCAATGAAATATGGAGACGAAATAATGTCTAATTCCATAAATGAATAAAACCAAAGAAGGCAAAATAGGGTAAACGAATATCAGTGTCGGGGTATGTTATTGTATTTATGTATTGGAAAAGTATTATGTCTGATTTTCTGAAACACTCTCAACCTAAGCGTAATTATACTAACTATGGTTAACGGATTTAAATACGCGACACTGGGTTATGTTGGTATATTTTAGGAAATCAGATTCCTATCAAACATATCGTTTTATATTCGTAACGGGTATTTCAATGCCGTCATTTTGATACCAAACGCAACCAAATCACACGTGTATTAAACAAATTATTGTACGAATAAGACATTAGTCCAGAAAACGAAAGTAACAAATTTATAGGCTCATTTATTTCAGCGTTGATTATCAGTAGCCTGTATAACAAGGTCGAATGCATACGTTTGCGTAGCCTACCTGCTATACACTCATTCTAAATTAAATTGACTATCATAAATGACATATGTGATGATATCACATTATTCAAGATGTGTTTATATTGTTTCGGGAATCATACAGTGTAATGTTCCCAGAAATATAAATCACTCTATTTGACACTTGGCTATCATGGATGATTTTGACTATCATGGTATGATTTCATTGACTTTATTCCATGACAACTGCATACATGTAAATGAAATGATCACTTATCTTTGTACACGTCCTACAAACATCACCCCACAACATAATTAGAATGTATGCAGTTCATCACAGTGTTGCAGTGACCTCCTGGAAAATTCATCACAGCAACACATCGTTGTCCCATGGACCTGTATTAATGTTCTAAAATGTCCGAGAAAACCATTCTGCTTTTAGTACAACTTGAAGATTCAGTACGATGTTTAGTCAGCGTTACCAAATTCCTCACTTCAGATTCAATTGGGTTGAAATCAGCGTACATATCCGATCAGTTGCCCAATAACTGTTACCCATTTTGATGCATGAAATTAATAGACTGAATCTTTTGTCTGGGTCCAGCGCAATTTGAATCCACAAAACGGCCTTATTATTTAAACTCACTGTCAATTGGCCACAACGACGCAGGGTGGACACGCCACGTGACTTTTTTGCTAAGTCTAAAGTTCCAATATTTGTATATTATTGTTTGACCGAATTTCATGAAGTATGTTCGATGCTCAAGTCGCCAATGAGCACTACCCTAAGAACCTAATATCTTAATAGTCACAGTTTATGCCCGAAACCGACGCAAATGCATGTATAGCTGACGATATTGACAAAGCCCATGACAGCATGTGAACAAAACCCGTGACAACCCGTGATATACCGTCACGGGTATTGGAGTCGTCACGGGTTTAAGTAGATTTGCAGTCCGGTTTTAGCAAAAAACTTTGACATTATGTTGCGTTAGATGTTTTAAGCTACTCATGGTATATCGTATAATTTGTCGTTTTCATTTACAGTAAAATCTTGAGATATTCTGGGTATTCGGTTATCCTCGATATACGATATAGGCATCATACATGAATCATCTATGAAAGATTCCATCTGTTAAACGAATGATAAAATCATGTACAGTTTTTATCGATATAACTTTGGAAATAATTGCATGCAAAATACCACCACTGTTTCTACGTGCGCCAATATTCTTAACACAAAGTAGGTAAACTATAAACTGAATAATTAAAAGCATCGTCTAGCCACGATTCCGTGAATAATAGTATGTCATTGAATTCAGTTGAGTTTCTGGGACTTGAATCCATTCTAATGATCAGATATGCTATGAGCGTTTAGGACTAATTTCACTCTTTAAGTGCTTAAAATTCTGAGCATATCTGATCATTTTTACTGATACAAGATCCATACACTGTGTACAATATTACGAATCCGTTCCGTCGATGCAACCGTGCGATCATTCTTCAGCGGAACAAAAGGTTACCTTACTTTTGCGCTTGTATATTGTATGAAATGTGTCCCTGGGTCACGGGTGCCCCATTATAGCACATATCATTGCTAATTGGCAAGAAGGAGTTTTATTATTGTCTATAAGTAAAGAGAACACAGAGCCATTATTCTGATAAAACTTGGTGCAGCCTAAATTCCACCCGTTACACTCATCTATACATTGGAATAATAAAAGCATGAAGATATTCAAACAAACTGTTAGTGAGTATTTCGAGCCGTAGGCCTTGTAAATATGTCTTAAATACTGTATGTATAATAGTAAAAGTAGCAAAGGGCCATAATTCTGCTACAAATTGACGCTGACAATCGATCCTTAATGGTCTTCTTTACATTGGGGTTGTTAATCTGTGAACGTTTGAAGAAAACATTCCACCCAACACGTTCAACACAATATGTTCCATTATAGAAGACAGTCAAAAAAGGTATGAGAAAATTCGACAGGGAAGGTAGCACTCAACCCAACCAGCCGAGCACAGAAATTAGAAACACCACGACACAACTACTCTGAGCAATGTCCACAGAAACCCATGCCAAAACACTACCGACATTCAAGAAAGCGCTGAAAACGCACTATTTAAAAAAAACCTTACTAAGGTTATTAAGGTTCTTCTTCTAAAAGAAAGTTTATTTATTTCTATGAACGTGCGTAGTAACAGAATATATACATGTAAAATACTAACCCGTACAAAAGACAAGTCATGTAATATAAATATGTTAATGTGTTCTAGTTTGAATTACTTTTGAGACGTCTCACCACTTTAAAATCGTGAAGGTTTGATGCCATCATTGATATGTACCAACCTGCAATTTCCATTAAGTATTATCTTGAACACTATTATAACCAATATCACAGCGTATAAACGACTGTATGTTTATACCGGATGTTGTATTTCGATTGTTGAAGAAAAAAGCGCTATAATGTTAGTAGAAAAATGCGAAGTACTTAGCATATACACAAAGCAAAATGGTAACTTGTACATATTTATTATCACGATTAACTTTGCCTTCGTTCGCATATACTCGATTCCGTAATGTTTGCTCATATTATTCAAAATCATTGAAAATCATTTGACTTTTTTTAAGAAAAATATACATCAGCCACTTTTAAACATTATTAACATCGTGATTCTATACGCTTCAGTTCATTAATTGTACATATTATAGTAGAAATAACATTCATAAATAATTTGTACGTTTCAAAATGTCTTCAAATTGTGTTTTTATCGAGATTAAGCCCAAAAAAGAGTTGAGTTTGCGCTGCCATCACTGTATCCTTTATTGCATCGTTTATGTATGTTTATTGCAATTATCAAAATTGGATTTGCATCATTTATTGCACTTTTTTATCGTGATTTGTGCAAAGTACAATGCTTTACTTTTGTTTCTTTCAGATACAATGGACGAATTTTGGTGCTTATATTGCTCGTTTTCAACAGTAAACTTCGGTACCTGCATTATACATTACACTGAATTCCACTAATACAGTAATTTGAAAATACATATGAATACCCAAGTTTTACTTACGTTTCTTCTGTTTGTAGACACCACGTACTTGCAAGTTCACCTGGATGTAACCGCCGTCGAAGTACATTTGAAAAATGACAGACACGACGTTGCATTTTTCTATATGAGACACTAAAGATGCGTACACACAGTAAGTTTTAGTGTATAAGTCGGGGATGTACACTTTGCCACGTGTACATCATGCCCGTCGGTTCTCTCATACGGCTTGGTAATAATGAAGGTGTACATCTCGAGAAAATGTATGGTAAAGGCGTACTAAACTTAACTACACAGTACTTCTTGACCTATAGGTCGAGATGTGTACATCAAAACTTACTGTGTGTACGCAACTTAACGCAGCTTTCGATCTGCTTTCGTGCCACTGATTATGTACAGTACGCGCGACGCTCATGTCTTCTACTGTCAACTTAGAATGTAAAGTACCTCAGCAACACTTGCAAATACAGTATCTATTGTCTGACATGACAAATGCATGGGGAAAGTACGATGTAATTACGTTGTAAGCACTTACAACTCAGTTGTCAGGATTGTGTGTGCGAAACGTGCGATGCGCACAGTCACTTCGACCAGGTAAAAAGGGTGCAATGTGAGTCGACTGTTTCATACGGTACTCCCTTTACACACTTTCCAAACATTTATGCCCACCTTAACGTCCCAAAAGACGTATGTATTCATTCGTAACCAGGCATTTATTGTAAATTTTTGGATACTTTGCTAAATCCAACATTTCAAGTACTCGAACACAGAACATAGCATACCACTAGACTACTTCATTAATCAAAGTCAAACAGGTATGAGTACTAAATTCCGTTGTACATATGGCGATATTACAAATAAATTAAGATATATGTAATTTCAAATAAACCTCCGTCTGAAGACAACTTGTTATCCTAAAATGTGCTGTTTTGTACTACCAAAATAAGAACTGACCGAGTATGCACGTGCAAAGCGAGACCACCGAGAACGTGTAGCCGTCTTTTTTCAGAACGGTACATTGGTATTGATTGAATGCTTGAACAACCTAAGTGTCTCAAAATGGCATTTCAAACTTTTAATTAAATAATTTACGAAATACACTGAAGAAACAAAGTCAAATCACTGCATCTAAATGACAATAATGAATACACATTGATTGCAATAAACATATAAATCATTTATCACTAAGTGTCAGTAAACATACAGTGATAGGATAACATAGCCGTGTCACTTTTGGCCTCTTTCTCGATAAAAACACAATTGGTAGATTTTTGAAACGTATAAATTATGTATGAATGTTATATCTACTATAATATGTACAATTACTGAACTGAAGCGTATAGAATCACGATGTAAATAATGTTTAAAAGTGGCCGATGTACATTTTTCTCCAAAAGGTCAAACGATTTTCAATGATTTTAAATAATATGAGCAAACATTACCGAATCGAGTATATGCAAACGAAAGTAAAGTTAATCGTGATAATAAATATGTACAAGTTACAATTTTGCTGTGTGTATATGCTAAGTACTTCGCATTTTTCTACCAACATTATAGCGTTTTTTCTTCAACAATCGAAATCCAACGGCAACATCCGGTATATACATACAGTCGTTTATACGCTGTGAATATTGTATGTGCTACTGTATTGGAAGATTTAAAAGATGAATGTTATGTTAAATATTAACATCTTCATTAGTGCTTGATGGGTAGTTAACCTTTTAATTGACTTAACTATTTTAAAATGTCGGTAGATTTTAAATATTAATGCATACATCGCATAGAATGGTTCTTGTGTCTATAATTAGGTCGCAAGGTAACTTTTTGAAAGGAATCAGTTAAGTAAATGGAGGTGGCTGTGTGCCACGTGTTCGTGATTTGGTCGAGGTGGCATTGTTCTGTACAGTGAAGTTTTGCTAATAAGACCAGTAAAAAGGTGGTCCTAATAGCGAATCGGTCTTATTAGCGGGCCTTTTTTGTTTTTAATTAAATACTTTGGGACCTTAAACTGGCAAAAATCTGCATGATGTCAAAATAAGCAAAGTGGTCTTATTAGCGGAACTTTACTGTAGTTAGATTTCGCGGTTTTGGGCATGGTATTTGTTAACTTGGTCAAGTCGCATTAACGCCTCATTTGGTAGCTTAGGTCGCCGTTTTGGCATATATTTGTGAAAATAGGTCATCCTGCTATTTTGCAGCGGGGACTTTTAATTATTTCATTGGGTTATGTTTTGGCATAACTCCATGTAGTTGTGCTATGTTATGTTGTTTCTATGCTCGACTGGTTAAGTTGAGTGCTGCTTTCCCTGTACGATTTCCTCATAACTGTTTTCAGTACGATTTACGGTCAGGATCAACTTTGTTGAAACAAGAGCAAAGGGCCTTTACAAATGTTTGGAAAATAAGTTATAAAATCAACCATACGTATACTGGATAATATTGTCGTTTCAATACTAATCAATCGTTTGATCGTCAAAATAGTACACACATAAATCCGTCTAGACATACAGGGTGTCTCAAAATACATGTCCGCTTGTTGAGGACGTATCACTTCGTAATGTATTGCTTTACATACATGTATCTGATTTATATGTATAATCAAAGAGTATTCAAATCAATGTAGTAATTAGGAAACAATTATCCAAAACAATGCATAAGAAACCTATAGAATGCATTTTGAGTAGCTAACCCCAATTCGGTAAAAACCTGTGTTCGACGTCGTTTGACGATTTTAATGACTAGTCTTGGAGCTGGTGCCAGGAAATGCAAATTTTTATTTACCCCGTCTGGTAGAAAAAGTCTGTTGGTATATTCGAATAGTATAGACATTCAGGCCTCAAAAAAAGGTGGATGCCAGATCTGAAAGTGGTGCAGATTTTTTTTTACAGGGGCAATAACTCTTGTGACCAGACTAATTTATAACTTTTTCGCAAATACTTTGTTATACTGTGAATTATTTATTTATATATGTACATTCGTAAACTTAGTTGGATATTGTTCCCTTTGATATGTTCTTCAAATTAACATACAAAAACAATTGTTTTGGGGTCCAGGTCAAGGTCATTTCGAGGTCAAAGTATGAAAAATGGCATAAATTTCATATTTTCCTCTCTTACATTATTGTTTTAAAAAATGATTTGAATTCAATTTGGTTATGAAAGCAATTAAAATGTCAAGGCACATATATCCTATCACTACAGCAAAAAGAATTGATGCAAAACATTAGAACTTAGTGACAATAACCATTTTAATGCGTACACATGTTGGCCGAGTAGGCACGTTTGAATGACTACCTGCTTCCATATACATATATATTAATACTCTATTAACAGTTTATTTCTTTGGTATGATTAATATTTATGTAAATATGACATAATAAATAAATGTGTCTTAAAATTGCTGTAAAGTAACAACAATTTCAATGTCAAGGTCACCGTCATTTCAAGGTCAAATCGAAATATAATACCTGAAAAAAGTATTTCGTCTGATTTTGCTTCTTATTATTAATTGGTGGTGGATTGTATTGTTTTGCAAATGTTGTACGAAACAGGTTTGGTGTCAATTCGTATATGAAACTCTTACGTCAATCTGGGAGTGTTTTCTCCATGTAACTTTACTTTATTTACATGCAGTGATTCTACATAATGCACACTGTACAATTGGAGCTGGGTAGTGGTTCGTCAGTTTTCTTTCAACATAAATCGTTTATAATGTTTGTTAATATCATTAATTCACATTTACATCGCCATTATAATTTAGACTATGTGCTGGAATCAATATTGCTGAATATTTTTGTAATAACATTGTTCATTACCCCACCCACCTAATACCAATTATAAATATTGGACGTTATATTTTTCAGCCTAGTTGATATAATAACGTATTTCGATGTTAACATTTTGCTACAAGAGCTTTTGTTTATATTTCAGTTAATATCTCAGATACATCAGTGTAATTCAAAGACAGTGTAATGGAGGAGGATAGCCCGTTAAAACTAAAACGGACACCCGTTAAAAGGCGGTTAAGTGCTGAAAAACTATATGTATGATATGTGAACTTGTCACTGGAGAAACTCTTAGGAAAGCGTCAGATAAAAGTATTTCTGCCTTCCTGAGTGCTTTGAAAAGTCATAATATGAACTAAGGCACCGCCTAAACGGGGATTAAATAGATGTTGGGTAATTGCTAAGCTATATTTCAGATATATAAGATAGAATTTTTTTAGGTAAAATACTTAATAAATAATGTTATATTTATTCCAGTGTGCTTATTTATGGGATATACAGGCATCTATGCCAAATATAGTAAATATTTAACAATTTTATTTGATTTTTGCCATACGCTAAAACGTGACGCAGTCCCTTTAAGACTGCATTCGCAGTATATTCATTTCATATTTGATACATGTTAACCGCACACATATAACACATTTGTCAGCGAGCATATTTTCTGTAAGGGTACCCAGACTTTTCAATTAGCCGTCCGATGAATTGAACAATTTTAGTTTCTGTCCTGGGTACGTTTTTTCCTGGGTACATTATCGCGTGTATTTTTTTCAGGTTTTCCAACGAAAAATCCTGCTTATTAGATTGGGACAATGGGTCCCGGACTAGATGACGGGCAGGCAGCGATGTCAAACAATTTTTAACTAGGGGTTTCCGGTCAATAACTTGAAGTTTGGATAGGCTGATCTTAATGATACTTTGTATATAGCAAGCTTGTATGGATACCTAGCTTGGGATTGTATTTGGGGTCATGGTCACCGTTACTAAAAATACATAAAAATGGTTTCCGGTCAATAAGTACAGTTTGCATTGGGCATTTTTCATGAAATGCTATGTTTTGTGCTGGCATATTCATGCTTTCTACACTTATAAACCAGGCTTCAGAATCCTTCGTTATTAGATTTGGGTATAGCCACAAAAGTGTGGGCAGGCAGCGTAAGCAATTAATTCTGTGCTCAACTCCTATGTTTCTCAAGAATTTTCAACCATCATAAGGCGGACACCCGTACAGAAAGACTGGTTTTGCGACAATGCGGTGTCTTGCGTAAGACATATTTTGATTGGTTGATAATAAATTCTTAGGCCAATCGCAAAGCTGAAAGATTTTTCTAACTTGGTGTTTTTGTACTCTTTTTCTGAAGTCTCGATGATTTCGCGAGGAAAAGGGGAAACTTTGTGCATTAAAACGATTGAATTATTGGCAAATGACAACCGGAAAACAAAGTCTTACACTGACATCATGATAAAAGGACTTGGAAACAAGGAAAACCTTCTTTAATGTGTAAACGCCGCATTTGTTGATTTTAGCAGAAAAAAGTCCGTCTGACAGTCAGACCGACTTTTTTTTAGTCCGCCAGATCGTCAGTCCAACAGGTTATCAGCGATTATCGGGAAGTCGGGTGGCCCAAAAATCAGGGACCCCGGTCCGGAAGACCTATAATTGAACCTAGATTATAATGAAATAATTTATTCTGCAGAAATTTCATCAAGAAAAGACCAACATTTTTATCTCTATTGTCTACCATGACAAGAAATTTCCAGGACTTGACCTAGTGACACACTTTTTGACCCCGGATGTCACAGTATTGAACTTGATTTTTAAAAGAATATCCTTCTGATTAAAGGCTTTGGAATATAAGGCCAAATGTGTGACCTTGTGACTACATTAAAGGCATTTGACCTACTGACCCAAGCGGATAGAGTAAATAATCTACATGTTTAGATGTGACGTTGTAATTGTGGCGATTTATGGTCACTCTTTTTTACAAGTAAGCCTGCTAATGCGACTGTGAGTGAAATTATTTTACTTTAGGCTTTGCGGCTGCAGAGATGCAAGTGAAATTTTTGTTTGACGCTGACCGCAGATATATATATTGTTCGATTTTAGGCAAACATTGCGTGAGATGCACAGTAGTCACGCTATCGAGCGCTATGCTTAGAAACAGCTTCTTAAAATAAGCGCTACTGTATATCGAAAAAAGTGAAAAATATATTATTATTTCGGCAAGCGCTTGTGGCTAGCTGACTGTTACGAGTACATAGGGCAACCAAATCACCCCGTTTCTAACGAAATCACTTGGTAGCGCTTGCCTAGCAGTACACTGTAAATACAAAGTACAAATCAATGGCATACCTTTGTTGTACTTTGTAGGCCTAACTGTATTCTTGAGAGCAGTTTCAATTAGTCCAGGGGTAATTTCTTAACCTACTGTAACCATATTTCGTCCAGTCCATAGTATCGGATCAGCTTCAAGCCTTGGAAAATTGAAGATATAGCAAAAGCGACACCGTATGACGTTAATTGGGGGCCTAGTCAATCATACAAGACCACAACAAACATCACACAATTGTGCTCCGCAGTTTCATACTTCCACGAACCGCACTCCGGCTACCGATGGTGATCAATCCGGAAACAATCCATTGAAATAGATATGCGATAGTTATTTGTTTTGGATAAGTAACGTCTGAAGTAGGCTTAGGTAAACTTTAGTTGTATGGACGTCCTTGAACTGAATGTTTACAAGTATTGTGAATCACTTCGCGTCGATTTTTGAGGGGCCGGTTTTGAGTACTTCTTACTTCCCTTTTTTATTTAAATAGTTTGTTTTATTTATTACAATTTTTTTAAAAATGATAATTAATCGCAAGAGAACGATAGGCTCAATCGTTTACAGCTTACTATTTTTTTTATATTCCAAGGATCATTCACCTCGGAAAACTGCCTGCAATTTTTGACCGGAAATAACTTTTTTTGAAAGCATTAGTACCGGCAGAGACTCGACGAAGATACGCACGTGGACATTATTGGTATGGGTATTTTAAATAGCCTGCGCTACGCGCAGGCAATTGAATCTGCTATCAATGTTGATGATAGTAATAGCCATAAATATATAGGCTCTTTTGTTGAATATGATTATCAAAATGAACTACAACGGCGAGATACACATTGTGATGTATATTGGCATAAAGGGTGTTATTCGTCATTCACAAGTAAGGAACACACATCACGAAAAATTCAACTGGTATTACCTAAAGAAGCCCCATCAACTTCAAAAGTGCCAAGACGATTGTTTGATTGGAAAGGGCTGTGTTTATTTTGTGAACAGAAATCTTATAAAAAGGATCGAACCTTATGTAATGTTTCTACATTTGAATTCTGTGCTTACCTTCAAAGGAGAGCCGATGAAAAGGGCGATGAGGTAATGAATTGCAAAGTTGGAGACTATAGCAAACTCATTGCAAATGAAGCGAAGTATCATAAGGGCTGTCACAGTAAATATATCAAACATGATTCAACTCAACGAACGAATCCAAATGTTGGAGATATATACACGACAGCTTTAGAGAAGCTGGTCAGTAGCATCATGCCTCAGATAAAGTCAGGAAATGCCTTCTTACTTACTGATTTGCTTACAAAATACCAGGGATTACTTACCGAATCAATGAATGTTAATGAAGCTATGTCTTATACGGTTCACAAACTCAAAGAAAAACTTTCTGTTCAGTATGCAGACAAGTTGCGTATGCTGCCTCCAATCGTCGTGGTAAAACATACTTTGTCTTCGATAAAGAACTTGCGTTAGAAAATGTTATTAACTCAGCAGCAAGACTTAAAGCATCGGTTAAGTCGGTAGAGATAGAGTCTGATTTAAAAGTCACTGAAGAAGGAGATCAAACAAGGGAGCACGTTTTATTCCATGCAGCACTTATACTCCGATCGATAAAGAAGGGATGTACTGGAATAGAGATTCAGCCCCTAGACCCTGGAAATATTTCTGAAGAAAAGGAAGGTATGGTCGTCCCTATTGAACTATATTCATTTCTGTTCTGGATAGTATCTGGAGAATGTCATTTATCACCTGAAACAGTAGATATGAAATCAGTGAAAGACAGAAACCCAAAGCTTCACCAGAAAATATTATCTATATGTCAAGACATCATATATGTAGGTTCTAGAGGTAAATGCAGAACACCTAAGCATGTAGGTTTAAGTATGGCAGTGCACCAGTTGACACAATCCAAGGATGCCGTGGTCTTACTCAGCAGAAATGGACATGGGATAAGCTATGAAGAGGTAGAGCGTATTGACACAAGTTGGGCTAAAGATCAACAGCGTCAAGAAGAAATTATAGTTCCTTCCAATATGAAACACGGAATTACTTTAAGAGCAGCAGGTGATAACTTTAACAGAGCGACAGAATCTTTAGATGGTAAACATTTAGATATTGTAAATATGGTTTTGTATCAAACTGATAGTAACAACAACGTTGTACAAGGTAACCATTTACCCAATTTGGGACAAATGACTGATAGAAGTAATACTTTGAAAGATATGAAAACTAATGAACTCCTTGAATGCCCTCACATGGCAGGGAAGCAACCTTGAACCGAGCCACTTACTTGGAAAGGTTAACCTTGACTGGTTTTTTTCATGTTCAGAGGCTCATAAGGATGCTAGAGCGATAGACAGAGCTTACATAGAAGTAAGATTAATGCCGAGGAAAATGTTTGAAGTCTTGATCGATCCTCTTGATACTCAAATATCCGGCTGGACAGTTTACCATGCTAAAGTGAGCAGAAATACAGATATTCCAAGAACAAGGATCGGTTATTGTCCAATGATTCCAGCGTCAGCTACCGAGTTCAATACTGTCTATACTATGATGAAAGTCTTCCAGTGCATGTTCCAATCCCTAGGACAAAACTGGACATATGTAACGTATGACGAAGCTATATACAGTAAAGCACAGATGATTAAATGGAGAAATGTAGATGAATTTGTTAGTGATGAAATGGAAATGGGAGGCATGCATAGAGCTATGAATTTCATGGGCGATATAGGGAAATGTATGGAAGAGAGTGGATTCCGAGATATTTTAGTGGAAGGAAATGTGTATGGACCAAATGTAGTGCAGGTAATACTTAAGGGAAGATCATACAATAGGGGTGTACGGGCGCACAAACTGATGAATGAAACCATGAATAGGTTAAAATGGAAAGCTTTTGAAAAGTGGTTGGACGTAAAAGAGATTACACTTCCAGACGAAGACAAACACCTGATAACAGAGGATATCATCGCATTGCGTGAGTGCCTACAAATAGATACAGGAACAAATGATCAAGTTGACATTCAGGGTCGGATACAAAGTATGATAGGACACACAAGACGCATACATGCTTTGATGAATGATTTCTCAATTGAAGGAAATTCACTTTCACATACGTTCAAGTTTTGGGACCACTACGTTTGTGACTTATCGCAGCTGCAAAACGCGATGGAAATAGAGACTTAGAGCTCGAAACCTTTGCCGAAATGGTTCCATATGACTTTGTTTGTGGGCATACAAACTATGCAAGGTGTGATACTCTTAATGTGATCGAGGGCCAACTTCTTAGACAAAATAAACCGGAGATACACAGTGCAATATCGAATGACTTAGCTGCTGTGTATAGAACTAGTAAGCCATTTAGTGGTGCATGGCATGACATGGCCATAGAACAGTCCATAAACAAAGAATGTGGCAAGTTCAAGCAGCTATATGTTAATGAAGAAGCTCTACAGAAGTACTACTTGACCGCACACAAAAAAGCCGAAGTAACACAAAACATGAAAAGGGTGGGCGGATATCTTGATACTGCTAACGATTACAAAAGATCTTCAAAGGGAAGAGTGACAAAAGATGAAGCAGCTGTGCAACACCTTCTAACACTTGTTGAAGAGCGTATGGTAAATCCATTCGAAATAGAAACTACAGCAAGTGTAGATGAAGCACAGCCACTAATTAACATAGCAACATCGTCTGTTGCAACCACCGAAATTCGATCTGATCTTTGTAATGCGCGTGAATTAGGTTGTAAACGACTACAAGAGTTCATCAATGACAGGTTTCAAACTAACAAAACTGACTTCATGGCAGTTATTCCCAGACAGACTGTCAAAACATTTGCTTCCATGAATAAGCCAATGAAAGTGAAAACAAGAGAGAAGGTAGAATCAATAAATATAGATAGACAAATATTTAGTAGACTGTCGGTGATTGGGCAAAGTCGTGAGATAGACTTAAAAAATCTGCTGCATTATGAACTTACGCCAGTTCCCCTATCTCTGTTTAATTTGGATGGTAGTATTCGAAAGACTACAAAGTCAGCTACATTGTCATGGATAGAAGGCAGTACGGCAAGAAGCAACTACGAGAAAATGTGAATCCAGAATTATTAGTGATTGATTTCATGATGCTTCTGAGAATGATTTGCACAGAACAAAATGAATGCAAAACATTTGGCGAGGTATCAGAAAAGGTTTCGTCAGTAATACTTGGTATGAAATATCGGTATACAGCAGTAGTTGGAGATAATTATCTGAATGAGGACTCAATAAAATCGGGAAAGAGAGCAAGAAGGGGACAAGTACAGATGCAAGAGATCAGAAATCCAACCTCAGAAACATTCATGCCTAGGCAAATAGTTAAATATTTGTCCAATCCAAAGAATAAGATCAATTTGGCAGACTATATACTAACAAGTTTAGTAGAAACATTTAAAGAGGTATTGTCTGATGAAATGATTGTGTATCTAGGTGGTGGCTTCAAAGATTATAAAAAGGCTGTTAAGGTGCAGAAACACTCGATTGAACGAGTAGAGTCTTTGGAGTCCGACCACAAAGAGGCTGATTCAAGAATGTTTTCGCACATTGATTACGCTGTGAGACAACTTGGTGTAACTAAAGTAGTGCTATGGAGTATGGATTCCGATGTCGCGGCAATGTGTCCGAGAATTTGTTTACTTCTTGGAATCAAACTGTACTTTAAGACTGGTGTTCGGCATTTGAAACGATTCATTCCAATGCATGACGTCCCATCACAGATAGGAGAAAAGTGTACAATGGCTCTACCCGTGATTCACGCGTTAAGTGGTTGTGACTCTACCAGTGCATTCTATGGAATATGAAAGAAACGATGGAGTACAGTAATGACAAAACTCCCCATGTTACTAGATGGAATAATGGAACTTGGCGATGATCCTATAGACATAACTACCACGTCCAAATCAGCTGTAACACAAACGGTGTCGCATTTGTATTGTGGAAAGCAATCAGATAGTATAGACGACGTGAGATACAAACTGTTCTCGGTAAAAGGGTTGTCGAGTGAAAAGCTGCCACCAACAGCTGATGCGTTAAAAGAACACATAAAAAGAGTGAACTACCAATCGTATATCTGGAAGTCTTCAACAACACAGTTCCTGAACTTACCATCCCCACTAGATGCTGGCTGGACAAATAATGAAGATGGATACATCGTTCCAGTAAAAATGACTCAACAACCTGCACCTGAAGCACTTCTTGACTTCACAAGATGTGCTTGTAAAACCGATTGCCGATTCATGCGGTGTAAGTGTAAAAAGGAGGGTTTGTTATGTACTGATGCCTGCATTTGCGATACAGAAAGGTGCATAAATAGAATAGAATTAGCTGGTTTTGAAAGTGAGGAAGACGATTAAGCCAAATGCATGGTAGACATTTACACTGAAATATTGTTTGCTACATCAGAGGTACTATTAACTGTATAAGGAATACTGGCGATAATACTGAATGTGAATGTGTCAAACAGTATTAATGTATAATGTTCGCTTGATTTATGTCTAGTCAATGGTTAAAATTGATAATTATACTGTTTGATAACGTGTTTTAAAATGGTGGTTTCCCCCAACATTTAAAGAAATAAGTATTTTTAAATAATATTCATGTTGACAATGTCAGGCACATAACGAAATAATGTGTATATTACAAATTGACCGTAAGCATGAGTTATCGCCCATGTTCTGCAATCTTTAGACATGATATATAGTCATCTAGATATATTACCTTCTTGTTAACAAATTGCCTTTTGTTTACAATAAAAAGATAAATACAACAGATTTTATATTAAAATCATTTGAGATGAAATATCTAATGTTATACAACGTAGTGTACTTTGTTTGACCTTGAAATAACATTGACCTTGACCTGAAAGTGATTCGCATTGTGTACATCATTTGATGCACACTAGCCATGTTTAACAATAGTATATAGTAAGACATAAATATTTCATGCAACATATACTAATACCAAGAATCATTATGACGAAAGCATCAATGAAAGGGTGAAATTTCGTCAAATGCACGCATACATACATATGGCTATTTTTCACAGTTTTTTTTTCAGATTTGATCATACAATAGAGGTTATTATGAGAGAATATATACTCACAAACCATAGAATAACTTTTATAAGCAAGTTTAATACAAACCCTATCTTAAAATGAAAACGGTAGGGACAAAATATCGATTTTTTAGCATTTTTTTGGAGTTTTGACCTTGAAATGACCTTGACCCCAAAACAATTGTTTTTGTATGTTAATTTGAAGAACATATCAAAGGGAACAATATCCAACTAAGTTTATGTCTGTACATAGATCAATAAAAAATTCACAGTATAACAAAGTCTTTGCAAAAAAGTTATAAATTAGTCTGATCTCAAGAGTTATTGCCCCTGTAAAAAAAAAATCTGCACCACTTTCAGATCTGGCATCCACCCTTTTCTGAAGCCTGAATGTCTATACTATTTGAATATACCAACAGACTTTTTCTACCAGATGGGGTAAATAAAAATCCTATTTAGGGCTCTTTTGAAAGCTGGCTCATGGACTAGACGTTCATATACCTTTGAGTCGGGTGTGATGTTTCCATTTTCTCTACAAATTGATATTTTGAGTTTCGATGTAGTTACATATCTTGAACTGTATAAACTAACTTTCAAATAGTATCAGAAGAGACAAATATTTATGATGTTTTGGTTACTTTTTCCTGATTTCAATAAAAGTAGCATATCCCAATTCGTTCTCCTACCAAGGCAGTCATTGGTGATTGATACTTCATTAAGAACTATTTTATACTTTCTAGTTTCATTATATGACTATGTATGGATTGTTAGAGATAAGCTAGACATGACGCTACACATTCAACCCAGTATGTTTATTCGAGGCGTATAGTGCATCTTTTATGAGTATGATTTGCCTAGAAATGTTTGAATATCACATTTTCAGTCCAAATTGTTATTAAAATGTGTTCCCCCTTAAATACGTCAGATTTTCCGATTTCATTTTCTAATGGCCCCTGATCAGTTTCTCAGCCAGTGTATGCATACGAACTATTACTATGCCCACATATGATATAAATTTTATCCATGTTATCGTACAAGCTATGTTATCCGCCTCTTCGGACATTTTAGAACGTCCGTTGCTAATGACGTTAGTATAACGTATATGACGTCATCAACTTTCGAGTATTGACACATGATATAATTCACCCCGCAATTATTAAATTTAGCTTTCATATGAGACTATGATTATCAATTTACTAACTCATTTGGCAAAGTTATGACCCTTCAACAAGCGGACATGTATTTTTTTCGTGACACCCTGTATTAATATAGTATACAATGTTACATGATAAAGATCTGTGTATATTTATAAGATTTGTACAAGTCGATGTTGTCACCAATTGAAACAACATGTTTTCGTTTATGATGTAGTACGATTCACCTACAATACGTACAAAGTAATCACTTTACGATATGTTTGCACGCATGTTTTCTGTAGATCCATTATAATATTACAGACTTGACCAGTTGTAGCAGTTGATATACTTAGCAAGTCCTCACTTATGTATTGGTATATAACTTTGTCAACCATGTTTAAATCTCAAAATTGATCAACAAAAAGTTGAGTTTGATTTGCATTTATTCAATTGAATCAATTTTAACCTGTCAACCAAGGGAGGTAATAGTCACAAATACATATTTTTATATCTTTGATAACCACCATGTAGTCTGATTTTTCTCTTGCAGTCATAAACACTGTGAAAAACTGTGTGCGGTGTATGTCGAGGTCATGTACAATTATTTACATCGTTTAGATGCATTATGTTAAGAGTAATGATATAGAAAACATGGGCTATTTTTGTTTCTTGTGAATTATGGGCAGCTCAATATTTTAACTTAAGTCAACAAATATTTAAGCTTATAAATACCAGCACTGAAATACAACAACTTATCTGCATGATAAAACACGGAGCTATTTAATAAAAAATAAAACTATTTGATTTTAAGACTCTCTTATTCTTCGGCGTTGCTAATGTAAGATAAGCGCGTGGCTACATGTAATGGAAGAAAATCTTTTCTTCGGCGTTGCTAATGTAAGATAAGCGCGTTGCTAATGGAAGAAAATCTTTTATTTCATGCTTACCGGTGGTTTACGGCGGAATAACGGTGGATTATTCCCCGATAATTTCACTGTTCATAATTTCACTGTTCATAATTTCACGGCAAACAGGCTATTTTTTAAAATCAAATTACCTCGCCGTCAACAATAAAATAATAAGCATTTTCACTTGCTCTCTTAATCTTTAACAAATAACACAACATTATATATACATAAATGTAAAACAAATGGACGAAATTGAAGCCATTGCAGAAGAACTATTTGATTGCAACTCGACGCGTGCATGGCGGGAAAACGACGTCACGCAAAACATTTGAGTTATATAGTGGAGTATTTCCATCATTTAAGCTATTTGAAGCATGAAATAAATAGAATATTAGTATTTTACCGTGTATGATCGTTTGATAATTCACCTCGTGAGCAGCTGACTTATATTTTCACTCGTGGCTACGCCACTCGTGAAAATATTACATCAGCTGCTCACTCGGTGAATTATCAGCCGATCATACACAGAAAAATACAAATATCCTCTATATCTTACATAAGCAACATCTTTCTTACATGACCAACTGCACGTGAATTTATTCCGACCTTTATGGGTCTACTTTTACTTCTACTACGTCTGCATAGTAAATACACTTGGTATTTAGCTAACAAGAAGAACAAAAACATAGTTTCTATACTATATAAGGGTCATTTTCTTAGGCAGAGCAGTATAACAGTGTAGGCATATGCTTTATTTACGTCGTTATGTTATCGATTGTTTTGAATGCGAACGTACGGCACATGCCACGTTATGATGACGTCACGTTGACGCCACAAACGCTTTTAATGATAAAAACCCAAATTTTAACGAATTACGTCGAAAAAAAGATCCACCATGAGACAGTCTATGTAGGAAGCCTCGTCCCTGGTTAAAATCCGATCCCTCGGGTGAGATATCCTTATCCTACATAGAAGCTCATGTTGGATCCTCATAATCTTAATTGTTTATTATGACAATATCATTAAGAGAAACGATGCTATCTAATGATACAAAGTGGCTGATCATATCTTTGCTTATGGAATAGAGAGCATAATTAATTTGTCATTAGACAGAAATAGATATGACAGAGAAGAGACTCGCACCACCCTGGCAGAAAACAACGTAGGTGAACAATTCATGCATGACAAACAGTCTGACTATGCAGTAGAAACAGCCAATATTGAATAAGCAGACAATGATAAATCTCCTAGATCAGATGATATACGCAATGAAATTTCACACATTGGTATAAGACAAAACAAAAATAAATAAATCGGACAGGGAAGACAGCACTCACAAACACTAACATAACAACATAACTTTGCTGCAGGTCTTGAAGTCAACACGTGGCATTTGATCCAGTCTTATCTCGTCAGTCTCAGTTTATTGAATAAACGGGGTTAACCGAGTTGGTTCCTCAAACTGAAAAAAAAAGAATAAATGAGCGATAACACGTGTTTATTGAAAATATCCCTTTACAATGGATTCAATGAAATATGGAGACGAAATAATGTCTAATTCCATAAATGAATAAAACCAAAGAAGGCAAAATAGGGTAAACGAATATCAGTGTCGGGGTATGTTATTGTATTTATGTATTGGAAAAGTATTATGTCTGATTTTCTGAAACACTCTCAACCTAAGCGTAATTATACTAACTATGTATATGTATTATAACCTGCGCAAACATTGATAATAATCAAGAAATCCATATCAAGTCTGTCTTACATGAAAGGAACACTATGCAAGTATTAAAATGTCATATAATTTGCTGCTTATGTCGAAACATTTGATTCATTTGATAAACATTGATGATGTTTCAGCTAACTTTGCAGAATCCAACAAAGTTGCAATATTACCATGGAATTGGTGTCTCTTTTCTATTTCTTAATGTGTGAGAAAGACCAAAAATTACAAAAAAGCATATCACATTTATATTATCGTAGTCGCTTGTATAACCATATATGAACATGGCCGTGTGTGTTTTTGCTCGAAAGAGTGTTATTCGACACATGTTATAACATGTGTTATCTTTAGTAGAACTTCTTTTATTCTATAATAAGGTCACTTAATATTTGGTGAGCTCGAAAGTGGATGGTTTCATTATCACGTTCAGTTTTGTATCGGGCATTGTCCCGTATATTTTCCCGTTATTATCTTTCTGTGTAAAATCGGATAGATTTAATGATGTTTTCTTTCTAGAGGGTGCTCGTTCTGGTTCGCAAAAAGCTGAACGAGAAAAAAATGAATATGTATTAACCACATTTTGCATTCAGTTTTCTGGTAGGATGACAGTCAATATGTTTGAGAGACCATATACGATAAATGAGTTGATCTTGTTTCGGGGACGATGTTAACGACGTCAAAAAAGGATAAACACCTAAACACTCCCTTTGATGTAACACGTGCTGTTACTGTATTGTTTTGCATAATTTACTCTTGTATTGAACTAAACTAAACACCATCCACATTATGGTACTGAAAAGGTTTGGAAATACCTGCATTTTGTTTTCACAAAGACACAGGGTGGACACGCCACGTGACTTTTTTGCTAAGTCTACAAGTTCCAATATTTTGTATATTATTGTTTGACCGAATTTCATGAAGTATGTTCGATGCTCAAGCCGCCAATGAGCACTACCCTAAGAACCTAATATCTTAATAGTCACAGTTTATGCCCGAAACCGACGCAAATATATGTATAGCTTACGATATTGACAAAGCCCATGACAGCATGTGAACAAAACCCGTGACAACCCGTGATAATACCGTCACGGGTATTGGAGTCGTCACGGGTTTAAGTAGATTTGCAGTCCGGTTTTAGCAAAAAACTTTGACATTATGTTGCGTTAGATGTTTTAAGCTACTCATGGTATATCGTATAATTTGTCTTATATGCAAACGAAAGTAAAGTTAATCGTGATAATAAATATGTACAAGTTACAATTTTGCTGTGTGTATATGCTAAGTACTTCGCATTTTTCTACCAACATTATAGCGTTTTTTCTTCAACAATCGAAATCCAACGGCAACATCCGGTATATACATACAGTCGTTTATACGCTGTGAATATTGTATGTGCTACTGTATTTGAAGATTTAAAAGATAAATGTTATGTTAAATATTAACATCTTCATTAGTGCTTGATGGGTAGTTAACCTTTTAATTGACTTAACTATTTTAAAATGTCGGTAGATTTTAAATATTAATGCATACATCGCATATAATGGTTCTTGTGTCTATAACTAGGTCGCAAGGTAACTTTTTGAAAGGAATCAGTTAAGTAAATGGAGGTGGCTGTGTGCCATGTGTTCGTGATTTGGTCGAGGGGGCATTGTTCTGTACAGTAGAGTTTTGCTAATAAGACCAGTAAAAAGGTGGTCTTAATAGCGAATCGGTCTTATTAGCGGGCCTTTTTTCTTTTTAATTAAATACTTTGGGACCTTAAACTGGCAAAAATCTGCATGATTTCAAAATAATCAAAGTGGTCTTATTAGCGGAACTTTACTGTAGTTAGATTTCGCGGTTTTGGGCATGGTATTTGTTAACTTGGTCAAGTCGCATTAACGCCTCATTTGGTAGCTTAGGTCGCCGTTTTGGCATATATTTGTGAAAATAGGTCATCCTGCTATTTTGCAGCGGGGACTTTCAATTATTCCATTGTGTTATGTTTTGGCATTACTCCATGACTTGTAGTTGTGCTATGTTATGTTGTTTCTATGCTCGACTGGTTAAGTTGAGTGCTGCTTTCCCTGTACGATTTCCTCATAACTGTTTTCAGTACGATTAACGGTCAGGATCAACTTTGTTGAAACAAGAGCAAAGGGCCTTTACAAATGTTTGGAAAATAAGTTATAAAATCAACCATACGTATACTGGATAATATTGTCGTTTCAATACTAATATATCGTTTGATCGTCAAAATAGTACACACATAAATCCGTCTAGACATACAGGGTGTCTCAAAATACATGTCCGCTTGTTGAGGACGTATCACTTCGTAATGTATTGCTTTACATACATGTATCAGATTTATATGTATAATCAAAGATTATTCAAATCAATGTAGTAATTAGGAAACAATTATCCAAAACAATGCATAAGAAACCTATAGAATGCATTTGAGTAGCTAACCCCAATTCGGTAAAAACCTGTGTTCGACGTCGTTTGACGATTTTAATGACTAGTCTAGGAGCTGGTGCCAGGAAATGCAAATTTTATTTACCCCATCTGGTAGAAAAAGTCTGTTGGTATATTCGAATAGTGTAGACATTCAGGCCTCAGAAAAAGGTGGATGCCAGATCTGAAAGTGGTGCAGATTTTTTTTAAAGGGGCAATAACTCTTGTGACCAGACTAATTTATAACTTTTTCGCAAATACTTTGTTATACTGTGAATTATTTATTTATATATGTACAGACGTAAACTTTGTTGAATATTGTTCCCTTTGATAAGTTCTTCAAATTAACATACAAAAACAATTGTTTTGGGGTCCAGGTCAAGGTCATTTCAAGGTCAAAGTATGAAAAATGGCATAAAATACGGTGACCGACGTTTCACAGTTGCTGCACCCAAACTCTGGAATGCACTGCCAACAGCGCTCAGAGACAGTAAAACACTACCGTCCTTCAAGAAAGCGCTGAAAACGCACTATTTTAATAGAGCTTATTCATGAATGCTGACTATGTGTATGTTCCCATTAACTTGGTGCCCTATCATTGGGCCCAACGACCCACATGTTCCCAGGACTATAAGCCCCATCCACCTATTTGTAGATCCCTACTATTAAGATTAGTAGGGCCCTGTCTACTAGGTTAAGTAGAGCCCCGCCTACTGGGTTAAGTAGAGCTCCGTCAACTGTCTTCAATAGATCCCTACTACTAGGTTAAGTAGGGCCCCGTCTACTGGGTTAAGTAGAAGCCCGTCTACTGGGTTAAGTAGAACCCCGTCTACTGGGTTAAGTAGAGCCCCCGCCTACTGGGTTTAGTAGGTCCTACTTTTATATTTTATGTACATTATAAACTGTTTTAACCATGTATTAGTCATGATTGTACAGCACTTTTGAACGTGTGTATACATGAAAAAAGGGCTATATAAATATGGTATAATAATAATAATAATAAATTTCATATTTTCCTCTCTTACATTATTGTTTTAAAAAATGATTTGAATTCAATTTAGTTATGAAAGCAATAAAAATGTCAAGGCACATATATCCTATCACTACAGCAAAAAGAATTGATGCAAAACATTAGAACTTAGTGACAATAACCATTTTAATGCGTACACATGTTGGCCGAGTAGGCACGTTTGAATGACTACCTGCTTCCATATACAAATATATTAATACTCTATTAACAGTTTATTTCTTTGGTATGATTAATATTTATGTAAATATGACATAATAAATAAATGTGTCTTAAAATTGCTGTAAAGTAACAACAATTTCAAGGTCAAGGTCACCGTCATTTCAAGGTCAAACCGAAATATAATACCTGAAAAAAGTATTTCGTCTGATTTTGCTTCTTATTATTAATTGGTGGTGGATTGTATTGTTTTGCAAATGTTGTACGATACAGGTTTGGTGTCAATTCGTATATGAAACTCTTACGTCAATCTGGGAGTGTTTTCTCCATGTAACTTTACTTTATTTACATGCAGTGATTCTACATAATGCACACTGTACAATTGGAGCTGGGTAGTGGTTCGTCAGTTTTCTTTCAACATAAATCGTTTATAATGTTTGTTAATATCATTAATTCACATTTACATAGCCATTATAATTTAGACTATGTGCTGGAATCAATATTGCTGAATATTTTTGTAATAACATTGTGCATTACCCCACCCACCTAATACCAATTATAAATATTGGACGTTATATTTTTCAGCCTAGTTGATATAATAACGTATTTCGATGTTAACATTTTGCTATAAGAGCTTTTGTTTATATTTCAGTTAATATCTCAGATACATCAGTGTAATTCAAAGACAGTGTAATGGAGGAGGAAAGCCCGTTAAAACTAAAACGGACACCCGTTAAAAGGCGGTTAAGTGCTGAAAAAACTATATGTATGATATGTGAACTTGACACTGGAGAAACTCTTAGGAAAGCGTCAGATAAAGGTATTTCTGCCTTCCTGAGTGCTTTGAAAAGTCATATCAATGTTGGTGATAGTAATAGCCATAAATATATAGGCTCTTTTGTTGAATATGATTATCAAAATGAACTACAACGGCGAGATACACATTGTGATGTATATTGGCATAAAGGGTGTTATTCGTCATTCACAAGTAAGGAACACACATCACGAAAAATTCAACAGGTATTACCTAAAGAAACCCCATCAACTTCAAAAGTGCCAAGACGATTGTTTGATTGGAAAGGGCTGTGTTTATTTTGTGAACAGAAATCTTATAAAAAGGATCGAACCTTATGTAATGTTTCTACATTTGAATTCTGTGCTTACCTTCAAAGGAGAGCCGATGAAAAGGGCGATGAGGTAATGAATTGCAAAGTTGGAGACTATAGCAAACTCATTGCAAATGAAGCGAAGTATCATAAGGGCTGTCACAGTAAATATATCAAACATGATTCAACTCAACGAACGAATCCAAATGTTGGAGATATATACACGACAGCTTTAGAGAAACTGGTCAGTAGCATCATGCCTCAGATAAAGTCAGGAAATGCCTTCTTACTTACTGATTTGCTTACAAAATACCAGAAAATACTTACCGAATCAATGAATGTTAATAAAGCTATGTCTTATACGGTTCACAAACTCAAAGAAAGACTTTCTGTTCAGTATGCAGACAAGTTGCGTATGCTGCCCTCCAATCGTCGTGGTAAAACATACTTTGTCTTCGATAAAGAACTTGCGTTAGAAGATGTTATTAACTCAGCAGCAAGACTTAAAGCATCGGTTAAGTCGGTAGAGATAGAGTCTGATTTAAAAGTCACTGAAGAAGGAGATCAAACAAGGGAGCACGTTTTATTCCATGCAGCACTTATACTCCGATCGATAAAGAAGGGATGTACTGGAATAGAGATTCAGCCCCTAGACCCTGGAGATATTTCTGAAGAAAAGGAAGGTATGGTCGTCCCTATTGAACTATATTCATTTATGTTCTGGATAGTATCTGGGGAATGTCATTTATCACCTGAAACAGTAGATATGAAATCAGTGAAAGACAGAAACCCAAAGCTTCACCAGAAAATAATATCTATATGTCAAGACATCATATATGTAGGTTCTAGAGGTAAATGCAGAACACCTTAGCATGTAGGTTTAAGTATGGCAGTGCACCAGTAGACACAATCCAAGGATGTCGTGGTCTTACTCAGCAGAAATGGACATGGGATAAGCTATGAAGAGGTAGAGCGTATTGACACAAGTTGGGCTAAAGATCAACAGCGTCAAGAAGAAATTATAGTTCCTTCCAATATGAAACACTGAATTACTTTAAGAGTAGCAGGTGATAACTTTAACAGAGCGACAGAATCTTTAGATGGTTAACATTTAGATATTGTAAATATGGTTTTGTATCAAACTGATAGTAACAACAACGTTGTACAAGGTAACCATTTACCCAATTTGGGACAAATGACTGATAGAAGTAAAACTTTGAAAGATATGAAAACTAATGAACTCCTTGAATGCCCTCACATGGCAGGGAAGCAACCTGGTCCGAGCCACTTACTTGGAAAGGTTAACCTTGACTGGTTTTTTTCATGTTCAGAGGCTCATAAGGATGCTAGAGCGATAGACAGAGCTTACATAGAAGTAGGATTAATGCCGAGGAAAATGTTTGAAGTCTTGATCGATCCTCTTAATACTCAAATATCCGGCTGGACAGTTTACCATGCTAAAGTGAGCAGAAATACAGATATTCCAAGAACAAGGATCGGTTATTGTCCAATGATTCCAGCGTCAGCTACCGAGTTCAATACTGTCTATACTATGATGAAAGTAGTGGAAGGAAATGTGTATGGACCAAATGTAGTGCAGGTAATACTTAAGGGAAGATCATACAATAGGGGTGTACGGGCGCACAAATTGATGAATGAAACCATGAATAGGTTAAAATGGAAAGCTTTTGAAAAGTGGTTGGACGTAAAAGAGATTACACTTCTAGACGAAGACAAACACCTGATAACAGAGAATATCATCGCATTGCGTGAGTGCCTACAAATAGATACAGGAACAAATGATCAAGTTGACATTCAGGGTCGGATACAAAATATGATAGGACACACAAGACGCATACATGCTTTGATGAATGATTTCTCAATTGAAGGAAATTCACTTTCACATACGTTCAAGTTTTGGGACCACTACGTTTGTGACTTATCGCAGCTTCTGCTGGACTACATAGCTGCAAAACGCGATGGAAATAGAGACTTAGAGCTCGAAACCTTTGCCGAAATGGTTCCATATGACTTTGTTAGTGGGCATACAAACTATGCAAGGTGTGATACTCTTAATGTGATCGAGGGCCAAGCCAATTTCTTAGACAAAATAAACCGGAGATACACAGTGCAATATCGAATGACTTAGCTGCTGTGTATAGAACTAGTAAGCCATTTAGTGGTGTATGGCATGACATGGCCATAGAACAGTCCATAAACAAAGAATGTGGCAAGTTCAAGCAGCTATATGTTAATGAAGAAGCTCTACAGAAGTACTACTTGACCGCACACAAAAAAGCCGAAGTAACACAAAACATGAAAAGGGTGGGCGGATATCTTGATACTGCTAACGATTACAAAGAATCTTCAAAGGGAAGAGTGACAAAAGATGAAGCAGCTGTGCAACACCTTCTAACACTTGTTGAAGAGCGTATGGTAAATCCATTCGAAATAGAAACTACAGCAAGTGTAGATGAAGCACAGCCACTAATTAACATAGCAACATCGTATGTTGCAACCGACGAAATTCGATCTGATCTTTGTAATGCGCGTGAATTAGGTTGTAAACGACTACAAGAGTTCATCAATGACAGGTTTCAAACTAACAAAACTGACTTCATGGCAGTTATTCCCAGACAGACTGTCAAAACATTTGCTTCCATGAATAAGCCAATGAAAGTGAAAACAAGAGAGAAGGTAGAATCAATAAATATAGATAGACAAATATTTAGTAGACTGTCGGTGATTGGGCAAAGTCGTGAGGTAGACTTAAAAAATCTGCTGCAGTATGAACTAACGCCAGTTCCCCTATCTCTGTTTAATTTGGATGGTAGTATTCGAAAGACTACAAAGTCAGCTACATTGTCGTGGATAGAAGGCAGTACGGCAATGAAACAACTACCAGAAAATGTGAATCCAGAATTATTAGTGATTGATTTCAAGATGCTTCTGAGAATGATTTGCACAGAACAAAATGAATGCAAAACATTTGGCGAGGTATCAGAAAAGGTTTCGTCAGTAATACTTGGTATGAAATATCGGTATACAGCAGTAGTTGGAGATAATTATCTGAATGAGGACTCAATAAAATCGGGAAAGAGAGCAAGAAGGGGACAAGTGCAGATGCAAGAGATCAGAAATCCAACCTCAGAAACACCCATGCCTAGGCAAATAGTTAAATATTTGTCCAATCCAAAGAATAAGATCAATTTGGCAGACTATATACTAACAAGTTTAGTAGAAACATTTAAAGAGGTATTGTCTGATAAAATGATTGTGTATCTAGGTGGTGGCTTCAAAGATTATAAAAAGGCTGTTAAGGTGCAGAAACACTCGATTGAACGAGTAGAGTCTTTGGAGTCCGACCACGAAGAGGCTGATTCAAGAATGTTTTTGCACATTGATTACGCTGTGAGACAACTTGGTGTAACTAAAGTAGTGCAATGGAGTATGGATTCCGATGTCGCGGCAATGTGTCCGAGAATTTGTTTACTTCTTGGAATCAAGCTGTACTTTAAGACTGGTGTTCGGCATTTGAAACGATTCATTCCAATGCATGACGTCCCATCACAGATAGGAGAAAAGTGTACAATGGCTCTACCCGTGATTCACGCGTTAAGTGGTTGTGACTCTACCAGTGCATTCTATGGAATAGGAAAGAAACGATGGAGTACAGTAATGACAAAACTCCCCATGTTACTAGATGGAATAATGGAACTTGGCGATGATCCTATAGACATAACTACCACGTCCAAATCAGCTGTAACACAAACGGTGTCGCATTTGTATTGTGGAAAGCAATCAGATAGTATAGACGACGTGAGATACAAACTGTTCTTGGTAAAAGGGTTGTCGAGTGAAAAGCTGCCACCAACAGCTGATGCGTTAAATGAACACATAAAAAGAGTGAACTACCAATCGTATATCTGGAAGTCTTCAACAACACAGTTCCTGAACTTACCATCCCCACTAGATGCTGGCTGGACAAATAATGAAGATGGATACATCGTTCCAGTAAAAATGACTCAACAACCTGCACCTGAAGCACTTCTTGACTTCACAAGATGTGCTTGTAAAACCGATTGCCGATTCATGCGGTGTAAGTGTAAAAAGGAGGGTTTGTTATGTACTGATGCCTGCATTTGCGATACAGAAAGGTGCATAAATAGAATAGAATTAGCTGGTTCTGAAAGTGAGGAAGACGATTAAGCCAAATGCATGGTAGACATTTAGACTGAAATATTGTTTGCTACATCAGAGGTACTATTAACTGTATAAGGAATACTGGCGATAATACTGAATGTGAATGTGTCAAACAGTATTAATGTATAATGTTCGCTTGATTTATGTCTAGTCAATGGTTAAAATTGATAATTATACTGTTTGATAACGTGTTTTAAAATGGTGGTTTCCCCCAACATTTAAAGAAATAAGTATTTTTAAATAATATTCATGTTGACAATGTCAGGCACATAACGAAATAATGTGTATATTACAAATTGACCGTAAGCATGAGTTATCGCCCATGTTCTGCAATCTTTAGACATGATATATAGTCATCTAGATATATTACCTTCTTGTTAACAAATTGCCTTTTGTTTACAATAAAAAGATAAATACAACAGATTTTATATTAAAATCATTTGAGATGAAATATCTAATGTTATACAACGTAGTGTACTTTGTTTGACCTTGAAATAACATTGACCTTGACCTGAAAGTGATTCGCATTGTGTACATTATTTGATGCACACTAGCCATGTTTAACAATAGTATATAGTAAGACATAAATATTTCATGCAACATATTCTAATACCAAGAATCATTATGACGAAAGCATCAATGAAAGGGTGAAATTTCGTCAAATGCACGCATACATACATATGGCTATTTTTCACAGTTTTTTTCAGATTTGATCATACAATAGAGGTTATTATGAGAGAATATATACTCACAAACCATAGAATAACTTTTATAAGCAAGTTTAATACAAACCCTATCTTAAAATGAAAACGGTAGGGACAAAATATTGATTTTTTAGCATTTTTTTGGAGTTTTGACCTTGAAATGACCTTGACCTTGACCCCAAAACAATTGTTTTTGTATGTTAATTTGAAGAACATATCAAAGGGAACAATATCCAACTAAGTTTATGTCTGTACATAGATCAATAAAAAATTCACAGTATAACAAAGTCTTTGCAAAAAAGTTATAAATTAGTCTGATCTCAAGAGTTATTGCCCCTGTAAAAAAAAATCTGCACCACTTTCAGATCTGGCATCCACCCTTTTCTGAAGCCTGAATGTCTATACTATTTGAATATACCAACAGACTTTTTCTACCAGATGGGGTAAATAAAAATCCTATTTAGGGCTCTTTTGAAAGCTGGCTCCTGGACTAGACGTTCATATACCTTTGAGTCGGGTGTGATGTTTCCATTTTCTCTACAAATTGATATTTTGAGTTTCGATGTAGTTACATATCTTGAACTGTATAAACTAACTTTCAAATAGTATCAGAAAAGACAAATATTTATGATGTTTTGGTTACTTTTTCCTGATTTCAATAAAAGTAGCATATCCCAATTCGTTCTCCTACCAAGGCAGTCATTGGTGATTGATACTTCATTAAGAACTATTTTATACTTTCTAGTTTCATTATATGACTATGTATGGATTGTTAGAGATAAGCTAGACATGACGCTACACATTCAACCCAGTATGTTTATTCGAGGCGTATAGTGCATCTTTTATGAGTATAATTTGCCTAGAAATGTTTGAATATCACATTTTCAGTCCAAATTGTTATTAAAATGTGTTCCCCCTTAAATACGTCAGATTTTCCGATTTCATTTTCTAATGGCCCCTGATCAGTTTCTCAGCCAGTGTATGCATACGAACTATTACTATGCCCACATATGATATACATTTTACCCATGTTACCGTACAAGCTATGTTATCCGCCTCTTCGGACATTTTAGAACGTCCGTTGCTAATGACGTTAGTATAACGTGTATGACGTCATCAACTTTTCGAGTATTGACACATGATATAATTCACCCCGCAATTATTAAATTTAGCTTTCATATGAGACTATGATTATCAATTTACTAACTCATTTGGCAAAGTTATGACCCTTCAACAAGCGGACATGTATTTTTTCGTGACACCCTGTATTAATATAGTATACAATGTTACATGATAAAGATCTGTGTATATTTATAAGATTTGTACAAGTCGATGTTGTCACCAATTGAAACAACATGTTTTCGTTTATGATGTAGTAAGTTACGATTCACCTACAATACGTACAAAGTAATCACTTTACGATATGTTTGCACGCATGTTTTCTGTAGATCCACTATAATATAACAGACTTGACCAGTTGTAGCAGTTGATATACTTAGCAAGTTTAGTTTAATCATATTTTATTGCATGAATTTTACAACAATTACAAAGCAAGTCCTCACTTATGTATTGGTATATAACTTTGTCAACCATGTTTAAATCTCAATGAAATTAAGCTTTACCATGCGTCAATTATCTGTTTTCAAAATTGATCAACAAAAAGTTGAGTTTGATTTGCATTTATTCAATTGAATCAATTTTAACCTGTCAACCAAGGGAGGTAATAGTCACAAATACATATTTTTATATCTTTGATAACCACCATGTAGTCTGATTTTTCTCTTGCAGTCATTAACACGAGTTGTAAGCATTGTTGAATGTATCGACTTGATGTTTTACCGTCTGTACGCAAATTACAGTCACCTATCCTAAAAGCGCGAGTATACGTCATAACGTCAATTTAATACAAAACGTTCTCGCAATCAGCATTGTAAATCTGACAAACAATAAGTTTACCTTTCATTATATACTTATAAACACGTATATTTTAAGAACCAACCAACCAGTGATGTTTGAGGGGTAATTATTCTTACACATGGGCAGAATATACTACTATGCACCGTAAAGACGTCACGTCATCTTTGTTCTGACATCATCTTACGCATTACTGAGATGTTATAGTTGATTTCCGACTGTTTTTCACACGTGGTGAGTTTTGGACATAATTCGCCAGTATGTGGAACAAATGCCGTGTATATTTAAGTGCTTGAATGCAAAGGAAACACGAAACGCACGTGCATCTCTTGCTGAAACAACCCCGTGACGTATGGCCAGTTCCTGACGCGGATTATTTTGACTGTCTTATATAAACTTCACTTTAGACATTTAAGCACGTTACTATTGATAACAAAAAAGTTACAAATATTGCTTCTTCTGTGCTACATTTCCCTTGATAAAGGTGCATGCCAGAACAAATTGTTGAATTATTTTCATGCAATATCAACCATAAAACCGTTGAGTACTCTGTACTCGTTCTAGTATAATATGAACATGTTTCCTTAGCCAGAATTCTACATATCCATGTTATGCCCAAACACAGCATGTTTACAAAAGATACTTGACTGGATGTGGTTGAGAGAACGTTTCTGCACAACCAATACAATAAATAAAATACACAAGGTATTGTTAGTGATTGTTTTTTTATACCAGTAACTTATCCTTAATGCTGCAACCTGAATACAGGCCATAAAAACTCATCCAGACCAAGCGTAGGACTGCTTTGAATATACTTTACGGAACAGATGCCGGTGTTGTTATTGGAGAACAAGACAAGGCTTCATGGTAAGGATAACCCTAAATACATTCAAGAGAAGTACCAAAGTTATTTCTCACGGACTGTATTTAAAGTGTGCATCTTTTATAGGTAAGGGAACCAACCATGGAGAATGTTTAACAGACATATTCCATTCCATATAGTAGACTAGCAACATAAAAATATATATTAATATGTTTTGAACATAAACCGTGGAAACATTTCCTTATATTATTTGCAATCAAACACGTGTTTACAATCTCCATTATAACATCATAGCTAATCAGACCATTGTAGCATATTCAACTTGCATGTCGGTAGTGTATTAGTTTGTAGGTTGACATATACGGCTTAAATCTATGAAATCTCTAGACACATACGTCATTGTGATTTACAAACTAATAGCGTGTTACAAATCATCGAATGCACACTGCTGTAAGCCGGCTATTTTATTGTCTGAGTTTCTCTTAACTAACCTACGTAGACATTCGTTGTTGATAAGTCCTTACATTTTATAAATTTCATATTTATCAGGGACGCTTTACTACGGAAGCCCTGGAGGGACATTTATAATTTAACAATTATTAAACAATTATTACCTATTACTTGCCCCTTATTACCTAATACTTATAACCTATTATTTATAAGTTATTGACACGCGCCATATTTTGCGGCAAACAGACACGATGAGTCAAAAGGATATTGAAGACGTACATGAGTTACAGAAGGTATTAAAATCTGTTTATTTGTATCTATATTATATATTAAATCATACTATTGTTGTAAGTAATCGATGTAGAATCGAATTTATAATTCTGGCTCGAAATTGGGGAGAACGAAAAATCTTTTTTAGGGAGTCCGTTGGCTTGCTCAACTGGGTTTGTTTTTAATTCTACGACATCGTAAGTGCGTTTTGCAACTATTTTGTACCAACGTTAACACTGCATTACCATTCATTACCATTCACATGTTTAAGCAAATGCATCCAATGTATCCATGGGGTCCAAGGCATGTTTCAAAGAAACTTTTAATTTTAGAACTTCATTGATGGGTTCTGGAGCGCTCCCTAGGATGCAATAGATAATTAACAAAATTGTCTTCTAATCACCTGTGCTATTAGCCTGTAAAGTTCATAGGCCTAGATATAGGTTTCTTAACCTGGTTAGCACAACCGGGGTGGTCCTTATCAAGCTTTAGGCCAAAGAACAATGTGTTAATATTTGGCAGGGTTCAGTTTAGTTTTGCTTCATTCTTTGTGTAACTTGGTCAGATGTTGCATCTCAACTAGTAAACCCTTCAAACCATGACTGTTAATGTGAATAATTTGGCAGTTCATGAGGGAGAAAGGGGTCTGGTGCTGGGCCTTCCCAGGAAAGATAGTTAGGGAATCTGCTCATCTGTCTTAAGTGACATATCATTTGAAATTGCCATTTAAACCAATCAACCACAAACAATCAGTTTTAAGTAATAAATTTTAAATAATAAGTTTTAAGTAATACATTTTAAATAATAAGTTTTAAGTAATACATTTTAAATTATAAGTATTAAGTAATACATTTTAAATTATAAGTTTTAAGTAATAACTTTTAAATAATAAGTTTTAAGTTATAAATTTTAAATATTAGATAAATAATAATAACAAATAAGTACAGTCTTATATATTTTAAATAAATTATTCTGGGTTTTTTTCAGAGCGTGGGTTCATATGAAAGACGTGGTCGTGGATGGAGAGAAAATCAGAATACGAGGTGCAAATACGCTAGCGGCCTTTCAGGAGAAGTATTGAGGAATGGAGGAGAAAAAATAATGAAAATTGTTGTGAATGAACGTATTGAAGAAGGACAAACGTTATACTTTAAGAAGGTTATTTAGAGCATTGACCATATGACTTGCGTTTACGACATATTGTGTTAAAGTGTTTATGTGTCCACGTATGGTGTTTTTGTTTTAATAATTAAATAAAATAGTTAGCAGTCTATTGCTTTATTGTATTTTGTCTCGAAGATACATTAGTTATACAGGTCAAGAATCTTCAAGTGGCTGTCTCATATTTGACCCTAATGGAGTGGCAGAGGAATGCCTAACTCACCTGTCACCAGGTGATAAGACGTCTTAAGTGTTCGTGCTGTCAAGGATATTCTCCTACGTAGCTTGATCTTTATATAACATCATGGGCATTCTAATGTAAATTGCTCAAATAATGGCACCAGATTATATTGACACCACCGCAGGGAATGGCAAGTTCCCACATACTTATATTCGGACAAGTAAGCATTGAGGCGGAAGAATATGATTACGGAGTCATAATTTGGGCAATTCATAAAGAAGTCCATTAAAATTTTGATATATGGATAATATGAAAGCCTATTATAGAAGTTATGGCTGGGGGTAGCTCCATCACGCTTGAATTTGTTCACTCGCAGTGGCTTTGTCAAAATAACGGTTGTAAAAAACTTAACATGTGTGCTTTTAGTGCCACAGTCAGCTCAGAAAATACAAGGAACACGCTTCAATGTTTTTATTGATTCAATATGGTAATTAACAAAATAACAATACATTTAGGATTGGTCATTAAACCTTTGACAACTTGTATCATTATACGACTATGTCCGGTTATTTCCAATCTCTATTTCTGCATGAATGCATAAAGAAATTGTTTCTTTCGTCATATCCACCAAAGTGCCAAATATCATTTTAACCTTTTGTATAGTTTCTTTGTATATATGGCAGTCCGAGAGCCTTTTATTCAGCGACGGCACATACTAAAGTGTTTAAAAACAGATACATTTTTTACTGAGTTGTATTTTTTCTCTCTATCAAGTATCTGATGTTTTCTTGCGACGTAACAGTAAATATCCACAAAGATGTAAAGGATTTACTTCAAATGCCGCATTCTCAACAGCATTATGTTCACAAAACATTAGAAGAACAATTTCACCAAACTTAAACCCAGCGTTTACGTATTCCATCACCAGGTTAAGTCCAGGATTGTGTATTTAATTCTCTGATGGTAGATATCGAGGCACCACATCTCCTGTGTGACTTATTCACCACATCAACACTTTCGTGAAAAATACAGTTCTTCCACTCCAATACCTTTTCAACTTTCCTATAATTAATAATAATAATTTTACAAAATCACATTTATAAAGCCTGTCATCATCACTCTGGTGTTAATACTTTTGAACAATAGATATCTAACAATAATATATGAGTTAATCGTTTGGTAATTGGCATTACTATCAGTTTTTAATAGGATACTCATTTTAATCGTCCGCTTATTGAGATGGCCCATGGTCACGTATTTAAACATACCATCATATATTGTTATGATATATTGTAGGTCATGATATCAAGTATTCACCGTGCCGACGTCGGAGCACATCAACATCGGGCTTTCGATGTTGGGTGTCGTACCGTCATTTGGTTTTGGTTGCCGACGTCGCGACATAGCATATCCAACGATAGTCACATGTTGGGCCAATGCCAAGTTCCAAGTTAGCTATTTGACGGTTGCGAACTTACAGCTTCGCCTAACCCGCGAACTTACAGCTCTGCCTAACTCAAACACCTTGGAAATGGACCATGAAATTAAATCTTAATTAAAGTTGAATGACAACAAACATAACTTGTAACTTGTCCTGCAATGGATATGAGTAGAACGCCTTTCACATGATTTTACTTGTGCTACGTTGTGTATATCCGTTTGACTAATCGACACGAGTCGTATATTTTATTTCCCGCCAGATACAGTAGTGTTCAGGAATAAATAATAAACTATAGATAATAAGTTTTAAATGATAAATAATAATTGTTCATAATTGTTAAATAATAAATGTCCCTCCAGGGCTTCCGTACTTTACTCTTGTAATATTTCCCAGGGGATGACTACGGAAGCCCTGGAAGGACATTTATTATTTAACAACTATAAACAATTATTACCTATCACTTAAAACCTATTACCTATTATCTATAGTTTATTATCACTGAAAAATACTGTAACTGGCGGGATATAATAAACACGACTCGTGTCCATTAGTCAAAATGGTGTCTTCTCATATACATTGCAAAATAAGTCAGAGGGGGTAAATTATATTTGTTATCATTTGTATTTAGTTAAAGTTTTAATTGTATGGTCCTTCTCCAAGAAGTTTGAGTAACGCGGATATGTAAGTTCTTCACAGACAACTACCTAAAGTTCTGCGAACCTAAAATTGACCCGACATGGGACTATCCAGTAGCGTTAGATATTGTATGTCGCGATGTCAACACCCAAACACCAACGACGGTACGACATCTGACATCGCAATCCCGATGTCGAAGTGCATCGACGTCGGCACGGTGAATACTTGATACCATTGCCTTTTTATAGATTTTAACAATATAATATATATTTGTATTTTAAATAATTGACAATGGCCATCTCAATACATGGTTATATGAGTATCATATTCAATAGTAATGCCAATTACCAATTACCAATTACCAAATGATATGTTACTGTTAGATTACTGTTCAAATGTATTTACACCAGAGTGATGGTGAAAGCCTTTATACATGTGATTTTGTAAAAAATATTGTTTATTGTAGGAAAGTAGAAAATGCGTTGGAATGGAAGAAGTGTACTTATCTCAAAAGTTTTGATGTGGTGCATAAGTCAAACAGGAAAGGTGGTGCCTCGATATCTGTCATCAGTGAATTAACATGCACAAGCCTGACTTAACTTGGTGATGGAATACGTTTACGCTGGTTTTAAGTTATTTGAAACTGTTCTTCTACTGATTTGTGAGAATTGTGTTATTTAGCATCCGGCATTTGAAGTAAATACTTTACATCGGAGTGGATATTTGCTCTTACGTCGCATGAAAACGTCAGAGACTTGATAGAGAAAGAAATACACCACAGTAGAAAATGAATCTGTTTTAGAAGTATGTGCTGTCGCGTATGGTTCAATTATAAACTGATAGCTAATGATGTATGTATAATGGAAGACTTAGACCATGAAATAGTTAGCTTGAGAAAGGCTCAACTGCCAAATTGAAATAGAGATTGTACAAAAGGTTCAAATCATATTTGGCACATTGGGAAATTGCCGGGCAAAGTCGTACATACTGACTGTGGTTAAAGCTATGTCTGATGAGCAAGTAACCCCAATCTCATATGTATTATTAATTGTGGTAGTGTATCAATAAAAACCTTGAAATTTGTTCCTTGGATATTCTGACTTGACTGTGGCACTAAAACACACCCTTATTTAGACAGAGCCACAATGTAATGATGGTGGAAATCGAGAGCCTTATGATCCATTGTGTATGGGATAAGAACTGAGAACCAACAAAGTCAAGCCCGGTGGAGCTACCTCCGACGCAAAATATATTTTAGCCATCACTTCCATACATAGGATTTTATATTATTCATATATCACCAACTAATGGAGTTCTTAATGAATTTAAAAAATTATGAAATTTGGTGGTGTCAAAATGACCCGGTGTCAATATCTGAACAATTAATATTAGAAGGCCCTAGTAAGTGATGTTATATAAAATAAAGCTATTGGTAGTGTAGTTATGTAGGACAATATGTTTGAATGTTTTCTTATGTATATGGGAAATAATGAGCCTTGAGCAAATATGATTCCTCTAGGTGAAGCTATATACAAACTATAAGTGCTCTATGCCATAATAGTCATGCAGTTTCAGAGGAATTGATCATTGACAGCAACTTAAGACATCTTATCACTTGGCGACAGGTTAATGAAGTATTTCTTTGTCAGCCCATGAGGTCCAAATATGAGACAGCTACTTGAAGAATCTTCAACAGTAGACCTAATGTATCCTCGAGAAAAAATACAATGAAGAAATTGACTGTTAAATAATGTATTTGACTTTTAAAACAAAGCATCATACTTGAGCACACAAACACTTTAACACAATATTTCTAATAATTATGTCAATTCTCTTAATACATGTAACCTCCTTAAAATATAATGTTTTTTCTTCTGCAATGCATCCATACACAGCTATTCCAAATATTCTGTTCCTCCTGAATTCCTCAATACTTCTCCTTAAAGGCCGCCAGTATAGTTCCACCTTGTATTCTTATTTTCCTCTCCACCATGACCATTTCTTTTATATAAACCATGCTCTGAAATAATGTTTTTAAAATATATACGTCCGTACTTATTTATTATCATTATTTAATATTAATAACTTAAAACTATTTATTTAAAAGTTATTACTTAATACTTATAATTTAAAATGTATAACTTAAAACTTATTATTTATATTGTATTACTTAAAACTGTTGATTGGTTAAAATGGCAATTTCAAATGGTATTTCACTTAAATCAGACGGGCTGATTCCCTAACTATCTTTCCTTGGAAGGCCAAGTACCAAACCCCTTTCTGCCCAAGGAACTGCAAAACTATTCAAATAAACAGACATGGTTTGGATGGCTTACTAATTGAGATGCAAAGTCTGACCAAGTTACATAAACAATGAAGCAGAACTAAACTGATAAAACCCTGCCAAATGTAAACACATTATTCTTTGGCCTCAACCAGCTTGATAAGAACCATTCTGGTATGAAGCCAGGTTTAGAAACCTACATCTAGGTCCATTCGCTTACAATTTACAGACCAATAACACATATGATTAGAAGACATAGCATCAACTGAGACACTTTTTGCATCCTACATAGTCTGAGTGTGCTCCAGAAACCATCCACGTTCTAAAATTAAACATTTTTGGGGAGCATGCCATAGACACCATGAACTGCATTTGATAACATTGCATAAAGCTTTGTATGTCAGTGCAGTTTTAACGGTGCTACACCATAGTTGCAACACGCACCAAAGATCTCGTAGAAGTATAATCAAATCCAGTGGAGCAAACCAACGGACTCCCAAAACAAGTCTTCTCCCCGATTACGAACCAGGATTCCAAATGCGATTCTGTATCGATTACTAACAACAATAGTATGATTTTACATACATAATATAGATACAAATAATCAGAGTTAAGTACCTTCTGAAACTCATGTCCGTCTTCAATACCGCTATAGCCCATCGTGTCTAGTTGCCGCAAAATATGGCGCGTGTATAAGTATTAGATTATAAATCACAAGTAGTAGGTAATAATTGTTTAATAATTGTTAAATTATAAATGTCCCTCCAGGGCTTCCGTAGATGACCGTCTGAATATCACAGTTTGTTATTTTATTATACACTTGGCAACTTACCAACTTGCATTTAAGAAAACATATCTTTAGAAGATACACAAGTCGAAAGATATTGTTTTAAATATTTCAACCAGTCTGTCAGTTCGAATGATTAGTTATTCCATTATCCGGTGAATAATTGAAGGTGTTTTAGAAGCACTTAACAAATTGTATATGATCAGATATAACTCCATTTGTTTGAAAGTATTTGAGGCAAAATGATGTTATGTTTTAAACATTTATAAACCTCGGGGACTCTGCAGATGTAATAGCACGAACAAGCATGCGTTAATCCTACAATGTAGTTTAAGATATTGCGTTCCATTGAGTAAACGACCACTTTGTTGCTGACTGATAAAACAAACGTATTATTATGAATATTTTTAATTGTACTATCTATACTGAGCAAAACAGCTAACACTTTTTAAATTTGAATATTTCAGTATTCTGTAAGTGTACGAACCTCAAATTTCGCATATTCATTTCATTATCGATTGTGCACTTATGCAGCTTACCCCATGAACATACATGCCAAAATGTCTCATCCATGACGAAAAAGCTTCGCCAGTTTTAAACTTTTAAAGGTCCAAAGGGTGGTCTTATCATTTCATTGAGGTTTTGCTGTAGATCTGCTTCACTTCTTTGTGTAATTAAGTCTTCTTTTACTTTTTTATATCTAAAAGAATTATAGCTTGTTCTAAGCATTCTGACTTATATAATGCACAAAGTGATAATTCATTTTCATAAATTAAAACCATGTGTATTTATTAGTGTTTTCTACAGCCCATAGGGTCAAATAACACCTTTTAAAATATCTAATTATATATATAAAATCACACTTAGTCATAATACGAATGTTAGATGCACCAAAAATCACTTTAAGTGTCAAAACAGATTTAGGTATTTCCAGCATTATGGATGTAAAACTGTCTGAGTATATGTCACTGACCTTCAACTTTGTAACTTGTTCACTCAACAAAGCTCCTATAATTATTTTATAGTGTCATACACTTTTATATCGATGTAAGTTAAACTTTGTTACAACACAGTCATATCAAAATGTTATAAGGATTAATAGAGCTACTCCCAAACTCCACTAATACTGGTTTTTGTTCATGAACTGTAGCAAACTTTGTTTGTACCACATGCAAATTAGCGGAAAAAACAGTATTCACTGAATTTTGGATTACAGCTTTGGCAAGCTAGGTGTCACATATTTTTACCAAATCAATCACTCATTTCCCTATGCTTACACTGAAGAGACAATAAGTATATAGTCAACAAATTATAATCGTATCATATTTGTCTAGATTTATACAGCATCATGATGACACATAAGGAATATCAATGTGTGTCTCACTGCTTGTATCATTCATTCCCCATAGTTCCGTATATTTTTCCCCTACTTGATTCAAACCCATTTCCATGAATACTTTCACTTTTTTCGCTTTGTCGACTTCTCTCACTTTTTTTAGCAATCGGTATATTCTTTCACTGGTACTTACAGGATAGTCCACCTCGATTATGTCTATATATTTATCAGCCTCTTCATCAAATAGTAATCGGAAGAACGTTGCATAATTCATGGCAGGTATGTCCTCTCTAAGTTGTTCCCTTTCAGTTAAACATTTATCACTTGGAACACTTTGTCTCACTCCATTGGGGTGAATACCATTCACATATTGTCCAACTCGCTCCGCGTTTGTACCATTTTCCACCAATGGTATATTTACTGACGATTCCACTCTGGAAACCAATATCTTCTTCAGTGTTTTTATCACCTTTCTGACACCTTCCTGTAACTTTAGCAATCCAGTTTGAGACAGGTTTTCTACTATGATCAGTATGATGACAACAAAAACAAGTAAGCCAACAGAAAAACCAATAGTTAAGCCATAGTTAACACCTTTGTCATGATTTTTGTTCTTCTTCGGCACACAAACAGTATCATGTGTCAATGAACATGGTGAAAGTATCGTTTCATTCTTTAGACAAGTTGTACATTTTTTACAACTTTGAAGTCGAATCAGAATAAAATCTAATGTTGCAGACCTCGCATACAGTGTTGTTTACACGATTACCTCCCGTTCGGACACCTTTCCCTGGAGGGCAATCTTCATGGAGAGAACAAATTCCCGACCATTTATTACCCCGATAATAACCATCCTTGCATACACATGAGATGTTAGCAGTTGAGGAACATTTTTTTTCTACTTCCTCTCTATATGGATCCTTACAGGTTGTTTCACATAAAGCACAGGTCAGAGCTATATTGTGATGTGATTCATACTGTCCAACAGGGCAAGACTCACAATCTGAGTTTCCGCCATCCCTACTACACGGTCCTTTGTAGTATTCTCCAGGCTCACACTTATAACAAGTTATGAACCCACCATTCTGTGTTTCATGACAGTATGTCTTGGAATGTATTTCACTCAGGCATACACTGGTCATCATCAGCAATAAGTCTTATGTAAACAACATAAGGCAATGTCTATAAAATTTAGCCTTTATTTAACAACACATATTTCAACAACTTTTCTCAATAAATTATTATTATACAGATATTTAGAAATGATATATCCATGTATAACAGTCCTTAATTCACAGATAACTGAAAATACATTTTTTTTTTACTTTTTAACTTATCCTTAAGTTACTACAACTCCTAAATTGGTATAAATATTTATATCTTAAATATAAACGGCTTATTATGTCAAACAATCTTTTGGACAACTTGAGGACGAGTCGACCAGCTCAGAAAAAAGTGGGTACGAGTTGACCGTAATGTGGACGGGTTGACTTGAGGACGTGTTGACTTGCTACCTTTTGTTCTGCATAAGTAACTGAAATTCGTATGGCGATGAAATATGGACACTCTAGTATATTTCAATCAGAAACAAATACATCACGGTCAGCCATAAAAACAGCGAGAATACCCAAGCCACAAGAATAGCAAAAAACAACTTACAGTAAATTGTAAAAAAGTAAAAAGGTAATTTGTGTCAATTCTCTGCACTACAAATGATACAAGTAAGATCCAAACCAAACCCATCTTCTTTCAATCTCCTCTTGTTCTTACTTACAAGTGAATGAACAACATCCATGCTGAAAGTGATATCTTCACAAGCGTTTAAGTCAGGTCATAGTCTCCATGTCCGAAGTCAGTAGAGAATCTGAGAGTGTGATTGAGCGAAGATAAAAAACTTGATTTGAAGGATTGTAGCACGATGTCAATCATTACAAGTTAAACACAACACGACTTATTTACAAAAAAAATGATTTTGATATGACAAAATCTAGAAAACTTAATTATCAGATATTTAAATAATCCAAATTAAATTCGATCACCAGTTAAAGAATCTCTCTTCCCTCCGATGGCGGAGCTTTCTGGTGCATTAGTATTTTTTCGACCTATGTAAAAAGTAGTGCGTCTAAATAACTGATTGTTTTGTTTAGACTATCAAATTGTCTCTATCATTTAATAAAAGATGCGTATTCACAATCAGTTCACTGGGCATATCGTAATATAGCTAAAGTATAATTCGTAAAGTAAAAAAAAATAATGTAGTGGGCAAGGGGGCAATTTCTATGAAAACTAAGGGAAGTAACTTTAAAGCAATTTGCACCAATTATTATTCGTACTTGGTCGTTTCGTATAGTAAGGTTCGTGATATGTGGCAGCATCACTTTCAATTATATTTACTTACCACCTAAATAGCTTAATATAATAAATATTTTCACAACATTGGGATGGATCCTTTTTATGCACCCGAACTGAGGCATATAGTTTTTGATCTGTCCGTCTGTCAGCAATTTGTGTCCGGTCATTTATGGAATGGTTTTAAAATACCTTGACATAAGTCTACTTGCCCTGAATTGAATGGAAATGATAATTTTCATTTTTTTTGTTCATTATTATGTCTTTGCGAATAATATGAATCACTCGTAGGAGATACTAGTCATAGTGAGTTTTGCTTAGTTTATTAAGGTAATTTAGACCCTTTTCGCTAAATATCGCCTGTAACTCGGATTTTGATGATATTTTGCATAAATATAGTATCAAGTATTGGCTTTCTGATTTTGATGGTTTTATGGAGAAATATCACGTGACGTACAATGAATAGCGCCACCTAGTGGGGGCGTAATTCTTTCGTGCTTTTCGACGTTTTTCACCATGTTTTCGAGTTAATACTTATGTCATTGAAAATCGTAAAATATAGTTTTGTAGGGAAATAAATGCTGCGTAATATGGTGCAAAATAGAGAAAGAAATTTTAAATATTATTAACGTAACGCTGAAATAACCGCGCTGCGGCCTCGATAATAACGGCGTTTTAATCGCGGCATTTCTTTTATTCACACGCATTTAGCAAGAACGCAAGGTGTTCAAATTTTATTTCATTTATTGCATAAGTTTATTTGAAGTGTCTTTTTTATTTTATAGAAATAAAAAATGGGGTGTTCTCGGGGCCGTTTTCGCGCTATTTACAATCAAAAGTTTTTAGTCAGGGTAAAATTACGCAATGTTACTGTTACTAGCGACGTAACTAGTGCGGACGTCGTTCAATTCGTCCATGTTCTTTCTTTTCGACGCCATTAGCGAAAGAAAACTTTCTTTTGATTTGCGATACGGAATATTGGCATCATTAAGAGAACTATTTGGAATTATTACGACCTTATATCGTATTGACGTGTTTTAATATATCTATTGGTCTTCTTTTATTAGGATTTTCTTTGAAAATTGTTTGTGTTTTGCCATATCTAATCTCTAATCTCTCTAGGTAATTTCTAGTTTTGTCGATAGGCAAACTTTTTATCTGCGGTATGAGTCGCTCATCATGTAATGACAACACTGCCATAAGTCTTCTATCCAATCGTATATTTTATTGAAATAAGATTATATTTAAAAAAACTAATGGCTGAAACTGAACATATATGCTGAATGTATGAGCGAATCTGCAGACTTTGAACAACTAAGTATACAAATAGTGAGAAAGTCTTCAACTCTGGCGGTTAACTGTTGACAATGTAATGGGATGGAAATGTCCGTGTTGTGAATCACATGGTAGGTCATGTATTTGTATAAGCTTCGGCTGATGTTGATACTCTTATCTGAGATACCATAATGCTTCATGATTTTCCAAATGATTGTTCTACCGATGGTATCTTAAGCTTTGCGGAAATTGATAAAATATATGTACAATATTGTTTGCCATTTGAGTTACTGTTCAACGATGATCGTTAGCGTTGCAATCTGATCTGTACGTGACCTTCATTGACGGAACCCTGCTTGCTCGTCCCTTTCCACTTCATAGTACTTGATTAATTTCAGGAATATCATTTGCTTGGCGACGATAACAGCTGGATGACCCTCCATTTCGTACTAACAGTCCCCCAAGCCATTCTTTAGATGGTAGTTTGACGATCAAGTCTGTTCTCCATTCTGTTGGAATTTCTTCTTTTCCCTTAATACTCTAAAGTATCCATATAAGTAGATCTGCTGTTGTTGTATCGATCTGTCTTTAGAGCTTGCGGTGGGAACCCATTCAGGCATTGTGCTTTTCCATTCTCAAGCTTCCCTACAACACCCATGACCATTTCCTTGGTAATAGGTCATTTTTGTGCTATCATTGGTATTGATCCGATGTTTATTAGTTTAAATATCTTGCACATCTGGCATTTATTCTCTTTTGGCAATTGTGTTTCGGAAGAGTTTGTCATGGCGTGGTTTAGTGTGTTTTTTATCGCTTAACATTCAACTGTTCTTTCTCATTTTAGATGTTCGAACATCACTCATTCACTCAAAAACTCCAATTGTCTCTTCATTTTCTGTCTTGTACTTTCTTGAAAAAAACCGTATGATGGGATATTTTCGTCCTAGCGGCATTTTTATATTGTGGGTTTTGCTGGTTTTTAGTCTTGCTATTCTGGGTTATTTGTCAGACAATTATCGTGCGAGAATAGTTCAATGGCGTACCTTCAGTAGCGTAGGTTTTTATTGCATCGTCACCTCCATTTATTCGTTTGTATACTTATCATTTTAGCTTCCATGCGAAGGTTATACCAATGTATTTCACTCCATAAACATATTGTAACATTCATACATAATTAAGAACAATATAGATGTATAATATAATAGTAATAATTAAAATAATCACATATGTTTGCAGTTATATTACTTGTAATACACGCTGCGCGTAAAACGAACTCATATATTCAATCTAAAACATTATTGAAATGTTACATCCGCTGACATTAGTTACGTTGAAGACTACTTTTCCTTTGTATTGAATTGAATTGAAATGATAATTCTTTTCAAAGTGTACTTCTTTAGTCCTAATTCGGCAAGTTCTAAATTAGCAAATCGATCAATGATCCACGTAATTATTAATTGAAACCCGTCCCTGCACAAAGGTACACTCATCACGAAACCACTAACGCAATAAGTGGATTTGGCTCTGGTAGTGGAAACCGGCTCCTATGTTAAGGTGCATGATGATGATTGATATTTACATTCTGGTTCATCGTTTAATATCCTGCGCTTTATGTTTCGGTCATCGCTCAACATGTTATGACAACGCTGCCATAAGTCTTCTATCCAATCGTATCGTATTGACCTACTTTATCCTTTATCACTTTCAAAGTAACACAGTTCCCTGTTACTTCCATTCAAGATGAAATAAAATGTTTTCCACTTTTTATTTTTATTGCTTGAAAAGGATATTTTGTATGAAAACAGTAATGCTTATTTGCAACAGCATCAATATTCAGGTAAATATTGTTTCCTTTTCACTAATTTCAATTCAAATCATCCGTCCATTGTTTGGTCAAAGTCCATGTTGAGGTATTTTTTTCTTCTGCATGTTTAGTTGTACAAAGTCTGCAGATTCGCTCATACATTCAGCAAATATATGTTCAGTTTCAGCCATTAGTTTTTTAGATATAATCTTATGTCAATAAAATATACTTATTTTCGGTCTATTCATTTAAGTTCTCAGGCGAAGCCACATCCATTCTGAAGTTGAACGTCCTTTATCTTTTCTGACGTCTTCCATTCTTTCTCTTTTCATTTATGTTCTACATAAATTTGTAGCACTTATTTTATGGTTATACAAACGTTATTGATTTTAATTGAAATAAGTAAGACAAAAATATAGCAAATAGAAGTAACACAAAATGCTCTGTTTATATATTATGTTACAACATTGAAACTCACATATAATAATTTAAAACGAATAAATAGTCCCCATTTCGTTGCCTTATTTTGGCGGCCGAACTTTTGTGCTTTTCCATTCTCAAGCTTCCCTACAACACCCATGACCATTTCCTTGGTAATAGGTCCTTTTTGTGCTATCCTTGGTATTGATCCGATGTTTATTAGTTTAAATATCTTGGACATCTGGCATTTATTCTCTTTTGGCAGTTGTGTTTTGGAAGAGTTTGTCATGGCGTGTTTTAATGTGTTTTTTATCGCTTAACATTCAACTGTTCTTTCTCATTTTAGATGTTCGAACATCACTCATTCACTCAAAAACTCCAATTGTCTCTTCATTTTCTGTCTTGTACTTTCTTGAAAACAAAACCGTATGATGGGATATTTTCGTCATAGCGGCATTTTTATATGGCGGGTTTTGCTGGTTTCTGAGTCGACCAATTATGAAATAATTTGTCTACTCTTTGGTATGACCCGAAATTAAAGGGCGAGTAACATTTTGAAACGAAGTAGTTCTAATTAGTTTAAATTATCAATTATGTAGTTCCATCAAATAGATTTTTAATGGAAATTGCATCTCATCATATAATACGATGATTTCGGACAAAAATCAACAATTAAAGTCAAGTTGTTGTGTCCCGTTCGAAGAGAAATAAAATCGACCGCGTCACTTTTTAACTTAATCGTCCGCAACTTGCGCGCAAGGACACCAAACAGAACTACTTTCAGGCCACTCCCACTCGCTTTAGATGTCGATCAAGTAGATACGTTTCATGCACTTCCTGCAGTCAGGGATTTTATCATAGAACAGCTCCTGTTGCAGTGCAAGTGTTTTTACCGGCTTAAGGATGCAAATTAAGTTCAGAAAATACTATAAAAGTTGCATACATGTTATACAAATCTGCAAAGAAACTAAAACCTTCAACAAAAACATGCTGCATTTCTTTGTTAATCATTTAGCATCTATCGCGCATGCGCGAATTAATTATTTTAGGGCAACTAGCGATTTGACCTAAATATTTGGACATGAATTGGTTACGATGAAAATCGAGCACGCCTAATCCAATATGTACCCGAGAACAACAGTCAATCATTTCGAAATGTACCATCATCGGCAATTATCAGCTCAAAAATGATCATTTATAAATTGATTAACAACACATTGCAAATAAAAGGATAACATGTGAAAATGTTTAACAAATTACGCAAAGCCTCATGCGAAAACGAAAGTAGAATCGTAACATGCCGTTTCGATATAAACACATTTCAATTTCTTTTGCGATGAAGTTCATAATTAGGATATTATGTTGTTATTCTCTCAAAGTAGTGGTAATTTGTTCGTATGTGTAAGTTAAACATCTTATTAATAGGACCGGATAATGCGATGTCGCCGGATCTTGGCCCAAACCTTGTATATGAATGGGATTCATCAGGTACGGTCATTGCCCATTCAAAGGTTGGATTACACTCATATTGGATTCATTTTGCCTTCATAAGCACAAACAACCTATTTAATAAGGATCTTTGACAAAATTCACTACTTTAAACATATAAATACACCACGAAAAACGAGACAATTTCGTCCCAAAGTATTTTCGTACTTTGGGACGAAAATTACGATTTTTCAGGGGAAAACATTCTGAAGGAAAAATTGAGGGATAGACGTTGTCAATTTGGTGGTTTAAAAAACCCTGCCCATATAACATCCATATTAGAAGGGAGTATCCTCTCTTTTATCCCCAAATGACGCTTTACGCCGCGTTTTACGTCTCCTAAAATTACGGCTTCGGACAATCCAGAAAGTCTCCCTTATTTTTCAATGTGGGTAGTATTTACTAGACAACTAAGTAAAGCGTATGTTACAACTAAGGGTGGAAAATTGTGTATGTAACTGGATAGCCTTGTTCAATGGCAAAGAAACTGGGAGTCTAGTACTGGTCAGGCTGAACATTTTTTCGTCCTCTGTTACATTATTAAATACAAATGTTTTATAGATTGAAGTATAAGGAATTAATCAAATTACTCACAATAAATGATAATAAAACACAGCAATATAGATACGGTAATTATAAATTACAATGAAATGAATACAATCCAATTTCATTATTATTACAAAAATAAGTTGAAGCTTTAAATACAGATGGTTAATTCGGCTAAACTTTTAACCAAATATCTTTGTTGAATATGCTTTGAATTAATTCTAATTATTCATTGATTTATCAAAAACAGTAATGTGGAAGACAGGTGCCCTCTCCATACAGACCTACATGTTTGTTCAAAAACATGCTCTAACAAATGCTACAATATTCTGAAATGTCATTGCCCTTGTGCACACTTACGGTTTAAACTCATTAAGACATCATTTAATAGTCGACTCTCAGGCACTTCAGGCCTTTGATTAGTCTTGCTATTCCGGGTTATTTGCCAGAAAATTATCGTGCGAGAATAGTTCAATGGCGTACCTTCAGTAGCGTAGGTTTTTATTACATCGTCTCCTCCATTTATTCGTTTGTATACTAATCATTATAGCTTCCATGCGAAGGTTATACCAATGTATTTCAATCCATAAACATATTGTAACATTCATACATAATTAAGAACAATATAGATGTATAATATAATAGTAATAATTAAAATAATCACATATGTTTGCAGTTCTATTACTTGTAATACACGCTGCGCGTAAAACGAACTCATAAATTCAATCTAAAACATTATTGAAATGTTACATCCGCTGACATTAGTTACGTTGAGGGCTACTTCCCCTTCGTATTGAATTGAATTGAAATGATTATTCTTTTCAAAGTGTAGTTCTTTAGTCCTAATTCGGCAAGTTCTAAATTAGCAAATCGACCAATGATCCACGTAATCATTAATTGAAACCCGTCCCTGCACAAAGGTACACTCATCACGAAACCACTAACGCATTAAGTGGATTTGGCTCTGGTAGTGGAAACCGGCTCCTATATTAATGATGATTGATATTTACATTCTGGCGCATCGTTTAATATCCTGCGCTTTATGTTTCGTTTCGGTCATCGTGCAGTTGAAAAGTGTTCCGGTTGGCAAAAAACGTCCCGACTACAATGGTACTCATGTGCTGTATATGGTTTTTATTTTAATTGTTTTAATTATTTCTTGAAATGCGAAATATTCAGTGGCTGTATACTTTTATCTTTGAATTGTTTAAATTAGTCCGTGAAATGCATGCTATTCATAAAATGTATTTGATGTTCTCATGATTGATTAAAAGTATTTCATGAGATGCGTAATATTCATGAGTTGTAATGACGTTCTCAAAGTTGTTATAAGTATCTTATGAAATGTATACTATTCATGAGCTGTATATGTTTTTCTCTCTTTATAATCATTAAACTCATAATAGTCAATGGTTATCTGTTGCGCGTTTCATTAGTTCATGCAATGCATCATATTCATGCACTGTATAATTATAATGTTATCTTGTTTTAACTCTTTTATGAAACACATGCTATTCATGAGCTGTATGTATTGTTAAAAGTTTATCTTGAAATGCATGCTATTCATGACCTCTATATGATGTTGTCTCAAATGTTTAATGATCATGAAATGTATAATGTTTATGAGCTACATATTTTATATCATGTAATGTATGATTTTCATAACTTGTATATGTTCTCTCAATGATTTTGAGTTTTTCTATGAAATGAGTATATAATTAATGCCTCTTGTGACATTCGTTTCATTTGTTTTAATAAAAGCATGAAATGCATACCACTTATTAACAGTATAAATATATCCGATCTTAAAATGCATAAAATGATTGAGCTGTTTGTTCAATTATAAACCACATATTAACATTCTATAATATGACACTAGCACAATTATACCTCACTTGTAAAATGATATGTATATATTTATCTGTTTAATTTTTCATAAAATGCACGAAATGCATGCATGTTATCATTGAGCTGCATGTACAAATACAAGATTAGTATTAGTATTTCATAATATAATACTATCACAAGTTGGATTAAACGGGCTATTTGATAAAGAATTACAAGGTGATTCATTCGGGACCGTACGTTTTTGTCCGATAAAGTCCAGGTATTTTTATAAACCGAGTTTAACTGTATAACGCTCTTTTAAAATCATGAGTTGTACATGTTTTTTTCTGTTTGTTTTAATTTATGAAATGCATAATATCCTTGAGCTGTATTTGCAATTTTAAAATGCTATTTAATACATTATCTTTAAATGTTTTTTTATAGTGTTCATGAGCTGTATAAGACTTTTAGTCAAAAAATATGACTGTGCATATTTTATATGGATAAGTTGTATATATGTTATTTGTATTTGATTAAGTTTATAATAAATTGCATGATAATAGTTAGATGTTTTTGTTTTTATTCTTTCGTGAAGCGCATTTTATTCATGAGCCCTTTATTGTTATGCCAATCATAAGATGCATACTATACATGAGCTGAATAATTTTTATTCTGTTTGTTATTATTAACCATTATGCCCTACATATATACGTCCCTCGATTTCGAAGAGTAGCATCTCCTACCACAATGCCAATTGGAGTAAACAATGCAATTAGAATTGTTGAAAAAACTGTACTATATAATCTTAAAAAAGTGATCCTTTGGAAGCACATAATGCAACCAAGAAAATATAATAGCTCACCCAGTTTTATTGAGTCTGTTCAGTAGTGGTAATGAAAGATGCGACACCACTCACGCCCCCTAGCACCGACTTGAGCAGTACTCTTTTATATACAAAATGAGTATACTCTATGATCCCAAAGGAATAGAAAAAATTAAAACACGATTCTTACTTGTTTGGCGAATGAAATATCTTAAAACGTCAATCAATAATTATTGGGACAAGTATATGGCAAGTTAGGTAGTCATATGTCCAACGTAAGATTGAATAAATAAGTAAACATGTTTTTCCCTGGTGTAAAGCAGAAATACTTCATTGGCTGAATATGTAATCAAACACGGACATAAAACTACCACAACTAAGTCACAGCATGAAACAACCCTCCAGATAAGCTATGTATCTGCGTCAGTTTAGCATTACCATTTCGATAGAACATCCGAATGAGAACCGGGAGACCAATTAAATCTAAAATTATTTCGAGAACAATCATATTTATGTATGTACATACCGGACATTTACTTGGATAATATATGGGGATCCGGACTCTATATGGTTAATCGCTCTCGAGCCGACCCATCGAACTATCCCGCGAATTGTTTTTTAGTAGGAGTGCCGTTTAGTGAAATGACGTTTTCTTCTGCCAGTCCAAACCATATTTTCCCTGACGGTCGTGGTAATTTGATCCCCATTTAACGGGATGGGTTTTAAATTATTCTTTAATGAAAACAACAGTTGAACACACGTTCTAAAAAAATGCTTCCTGTAAAAACGCTTCCCTGGGACAAGTGAAGTTTTTGTCAAATGCTCTAAAGTATATCAATAAGTAAATAAAAACACCTTTAGCCAAATGTATCTGAACTAACTGGACTTAACTTAATTTTTGTCCTATCACTTTTTTCATTTTCGTGCAAGGTTACAATGGGGACCTGAACACCCGGAGTTGCCTACAAACTATAACATTGTGTTGAAAAGAACCGAAAGTACGATCCGTATACTTGCTAAATATCCTGAAATGCTGGAAAAAATATGGTGAAATTATTGCAGACCAGGAACGACGAGGTTTCATTAAGAAGATACAAGATGAAAGCGCAACAGCAAACATCATGTTCACTACATTGCCCACCACCCCGTGAAGAAAGAATCCTCTACAACACCCATTAGAATTGTGTATGATTGTAGGTGTAGGCAGACGCAAAATTACCCCAGTTTAAATGATTGTCTCCAATGTACATCCCCAGTCTTAAATGAGATAACATCAATCCTGTTGAGGTTTCGTCTCCATAAATATGCAGTTACTACCGGTATTGAGAAAGCGTTCCTAAATGTAAATCTTCACCCAGACGATCGTGATGTTACTAGGTATGGTTACGAGATCCACGTGATCCCAGCTCTGAACTGCTTACTTACCGTTTTGGATCAGTGATGTTTGGTGCGACAGCATCCCCGTTCATACTCAATGCTACGATACTTAAACACCTAGAATCCAACTCAAGTGTACCGGCAGCAGATATTTTACGAAGTGACCTTTACGTCGATAACGTCATTTCGAGTTTTCAAGAAGATGACCAATGTGCATTATACTTCAAGGAAGCGCGTGAGTTGATGTGTCAAGTGCTGGTATGAATCTGAGATCATGGAACTCAAATATCAAGAAACTGCTGAGATTGGCAAAAAGAGACACGGATGAAGCCACGAAGGTTTTAGGTTTACGTTGGGATCTATTCTATGAGGTATTGTCATTACAATGAGAGACATACCTTATTCCGACCACGTCACAAAGAGATATATCGAGGGCTGAACGGACAACTGGCGTTACTCATATTAAATAAAAAAGGAGATACGTCTGTTTTCCATTCATCCCTCGATATATTGAAACATTCGTCCCAGATATACGACCCCATTGAATTACTTAGCCCTGTTACAGTACGAGCAAAAAAAATCTGATGCAAGAAATATGGAAGCAGGAATTGACTGGGACGTGCCCTTACCAGACAGTATTCATGATACATGGAACAGCTTTGCTAATGATGTAAACAGTCCCACAGATCACGTTTTTGCGACAGTTTTTAAGCAATGGATGCAGAGACAACAATAATCTACATATATTTGTTGATGTAAGTTTGATGTCCTATGGAGCTGCTGCTTTCATCTGCAATAAAGAAGAATCAAGATTGGTTATGGCAAAAACTAGAGTCGCCCCACACATTAAATGCGATGAAGTTAACGGTTCAGAATTATCCAGGATGGAAGAAACGTAAGTCAAAGGACGGTCTTTCAAGATAGATTCGACAAAAAGTTGTGTAGGTGAACAAGTAAACGAAATGTCAATTGGATAATGCAAAAATGAATTTTGAAAATTTTACCTGAGGTAATTAAACATTAGTCTGTATTTGAATGCTATCTCTATGGCTATACTAATTAACAAAACGAAATTTAATCTTATAAATACTGCGCACATTATAAGTAATATTGTTAAGGTACAGTTTTAAAACTTTTTTTTAAATTTAGTTTAACACCCGAACTCTTCCGATGCATTCAGGTAGATATTTTAGCGTACTAATTGACCATGAAATGTATATATTTTGCCAGGTCAATATTATTAGATAATAGACAGAAAACAAGGAAAAAAGATAAACTTACATTGATGCGTATATAGATACACATGTATATTTTAAGATGAACAGCTTATTACTGTATGAGAAGTATTGTATTATTTGGATATTTTTACTTCGTCTACGCTTGCCACACAAGCCACACACACATTAAGACAGACTCGGATACGGAAACCGCAAGTGAGGGAGACAATTGAATTACAAATGTATTATGTTTTGAAAACCGAGAATATATATAAACATGTAATCAAATGTCAGAATGACAAAATATTCTGACTTTTATGTATGTGAAGTTAGCAGTGACAGCAGTACGGCAGTGATACTTGCTAGCAGTGAGAAGAATTGTAGCAGTAATAACTGCTACCACTGCTGGCATTGAGTATCACTGCTGTCACTGCTAACTGCACACACCTGACTTTTGATTATATTTTTCTTGGTTCGGACAACTTGTAATTTTCTCTACATACAAAAAGAGATGATGTCTGGAAAGACATTGAAAAAGAAAAAAATATATAAACACAAAACATTTAAAATAATTTAAAAAATGAATCCGTTTTTACTGATCTATTCATCAAACTCAATGATACGAAGAAGCAAAAAATGTTCAATATTTCGGTCTGGAACTAACATCGTAGATTGTTGGTGGGTACTTCAAGCCAATGCTCTGACCACTGGGCCATTTTGACTTAAATAAATCATTTGATCATTCACTGTGAATGATTGTTGAAATCTGCAAAGGGGTGTAACTTTGGACAAACCACTATTTTATCAACAAGGATGGACTCGTCCTCTCAGAACTATATTACTACACATGAATGTACACACTTGTAGAAATATTTACAAAAATATGCTACACTATACCACGAGAACTAGTTAAACTTGTCACATGTAAGTGTTCATGACGTGTTATTAAGATACTCTCGCAACAAGGCTGGTGGTAATGATAATATTCAATATATACATTTTTATTATTTGCTAACACAGCATTATGCCCAGTGCTAGTAAACTTATACTCAAATGGGTTCATCTATGATAGAATGGGACATACATTATGAATGTTACTATGATGTTTCGGTGAAAAGATGCCACATGTTCATGAATGTTTTAATAATAAGATAGGACATGATCATACGCAATATACATAGAGGTATAACTATAATAAGTATGCTAAAGATAAATTTTGTTTAAAATGGTAATTGGTGTTACAATGTTGGAATAGGACATGATCATTGTTGCGACAATGTTGGGATAAGACTTGATCATTGGTGTTACAATATTGGGATAGGACATGATTATTGTTGTGTCAACGTTAAGATAGGACATGATTATTGTTGTGTCAACGTTAAGATAGGACATGATTATTGTTGTGTTAACGTTAAGATAGGACATGGTCATTGGTGTGACAATGCTAAGATAGGACATGATCATTGGTGTGACAATTTTGGGATAGAACATGGTCTTTGGTGTGACAATGCTAAGATATGACATGATCATTGGTGTCACAATGGTAAGATAGGACATGATCATTGGTGTGACAATGTTGGGATAGAACATGGTCTTTGGTGTGACAATGATAAGTTAGGACATGATCATTGGTGTCACAATGGTAAGATAGGACATGATCATTGGTGTCACAATGTTGGGATAGAACATGGTCTTTGGTGCCACACTGGTAAGATAGGACATGATCATTGGTGTCACAATGGTGGAATAGGACATGATCATTGGTGCCACACTGATAAGATAGGACATGATCATTGGTGTCACAATGGTGGAATAGGACATGATCATTGGTGCCACACTGATAAGATAGGACATGATCATTGGTGTCACAATGGTGGGATAGGACAAGATCATTGGTGTATTAATGATAATATAGGACATGGTCATTAGTGTGACAATGATGGGATAGGACATGATCATTGGTGTCACAATGATGGGATAGGACATGATCATTGGTGTCACAATGGTGGGATAGGACATGATCATTGGTGTGACAATGATAAGTTAGGACATGAATATTGTTGTGTCAACGTTAAGATAGGACATGGTCATTGGTGTGACAATGGTGGGATAGAACATGATCATTGGTGTGACAATGGTGGGATAGAACATGATCATTGGTGTCACAATGATAAAATAGGACATGATCATTGGTGTATTAATGATATGATATGATATGATCATTGGTGTGACAATAATGAGCTAGGACATGATCATTGGTGTGACAATGATAAGTTAGGACATGATCATTGATGAGACAATGATAAGATAGGACATGGTAATTGATGTGACAATGGTAGGATGTGAAATGATCATTGGTGTGACAATGATAAGAGAGAACATGGCCATTGGTGTGACAATGATGAGAAAGTACATGATCATTGGTGTGGCAATGGAGGGATAGGACATGATCATTGGTGTCACAATGATGACAAATGACATGATCATTGGTGTCACAATGGAGGGATAGGACATGGCCATTGGTGTCACAATGATGACAAAGGACATGATCATTGGTGTGGCAATGGTGGGATAGGACATGATCATTGGTGCAACAATGGAGGGATAGGACATGGTCATTGGTGTCACAATGATGACAAAGGACATGATCATTGGTGTGGCAATGGTGGGATAGGACATGATCATTGGTGCCACAATGGAGGGATAGGACATGGTCATTGGTGTCACAATGATGACAAAGGACATGATCATTGGTGTGGCAATGGTGGGATAGGACATGATCATTGGTGCCACAATGGAGGGATAGGACATGGTAATTGGTGTCACAATGATGACAAAGGACATGATCATTGGTGTATTAATGATAATATAGGACATGATCATTGGTGTGGCAATGGTGGGATAGGACATGATCATTGGTGCCACAATAGTGGGATAGGACATGATCATTGGTGCCACAATGGAGGGATAGGACATGGTAATTGGTGTCACAATGGAGGGATAGGACATGATCATTTGTGTGGCAATGGTGGGATAGGACATGATCATTGGTGCCACAATAGTGGGATAGGACATGGTAATTGGTGTCACAATGGAGGGATAGGACATGGTAATTGGTGTTACAATGATGACAAAGGACATGATCATTGGTGCCACAATGATGAGATAGGACATGATCATTGGTGCCACAATGATGAGATAGGACATGGTCATTGGTGTTACAATGTTGACAAAGGACATGATCATTGGTGCCACAATGATGAGATAGGACATGATCATTGGTGTCACAATGGAGGGATAGGACATTGTAATTGGTGTCACAATGATGACAAAGGACATAATCATTGGTGCCACAATGATGAGATAGGACATGACCATTGGTGCCACAATGATGAGATAGGACATGATCATTGGTGTTACAATGTTGGAATAGGATATGGTCATTGGTGCCACGATGATGAGATAGGACATGATCATTGGTGCCACAATGATGAGATAGGACATGATCATTGGTGTTACAATGTTGGAATAGGATATGGTCATTGGTGCCACAATGATGAGATAGGACATGATCATTGGTGCCACAATGATGAGATAGGATATGATCATTGGTGCCACAATGGAGGGATAGGACATGATCATTGGTGCCACAATGGAGGGATAGGACATGATCATTGGTGCCACAATGGTGGGATAGGACATGATCATTGGTGCCACAATGGTGGGATAGGACATGATCATTGGTGCCACAATGTAGGGATAGGACATGATCATTGGTGCCACAATGGAGGGATAGGACATGATCATTGGTGCCACAATGGAGGGATAGGACATGATCATTGGTGCCACAATGGAGGGATAGGACATGATCATTTGTGCCACAATGGTGGGATAGGACATGATCATTGGTGCCACAATGGTGGGATAGGACATGATCATTGGTGCCACAATGGTGGGATAGGACATGATCATTGGTGTGGCAATGGTGGGATAGGACATGATCATTGGTGATACAATGGAGGGATAGGACATGATCATTGGTGATACAATGGAGGGATAGGACATGATCATTGGTGCCACAATGGTGGGATAGGACATGATCATTGGTGTATTAATGATATGATATGATATGATCATTGGTGTATTAATGATATGATATGATATGATCATTGGTGTATTAATGATATGATATGATATGATTATTGGTGTGACAATAATGAGCTAGGACATGATCATTGGTGTATTAATGAAAAGATAGGACTTGATCATTGATGAGACAATGATAAGATAGGACATGGTAATTGATGTGACAATGGTAGGATGTGACATGATCATTGGTGTGACAATGATAAGAGAGAACATGGCCATTGGTGTGACAATGATGAGAAAGTACATGACCATTGGTGCCACAATGGAGGGATAGGACATGATCATTGGTGCCACAATGGTGGGATAGGACATGATCATTGGCGCCACAATGGAGGGATAGGACATGATCATTGGTGCCACAATGGTGGGATAGGACATGATCATTGGTGCCACAATGGAGGGATAGGACATGGTCATTGGTGTCACAATGATGACAAAGGACATGATCATTGATGTGGCAATGGTGGGATAGGACATGATCATTGGTTCCACAATGGAGGGATAGGACATGGTCATTGGTGTCACAATGATGACAAAGGACATGATCATTTGTGTGGCAATGGAGGGATAGGACATGATCATTGGTGCCACAATGGAGGGATAGGACATGGTCATTGGTGTCACAATGATGACAAAGGACATGATCATTGATGTGGCAATGGAGGGATAGGACATGATCATTGGTGCCACAATGGTGGGATAGGACATGATCATTGGTTCCACAATGGAGGGATAGGACATGGTCATTGGTGTCACAATGATGACAAAGGACATGATCATTTGTGTGGCAATGGAGGGATAGGACATGATCATTGGTGCCACAATGGAGGGATAGGACATGGTCATTGGTGTCACAATGATGACAAAGGACATGATCATTGGTGTGGCAATGGTGGGATAGGACATGATCATTGGTGCCACAATGGAGGGATAGGACATGGTCATTGGTGTCACAATGATGACAAAGGACATGATCATTGATGTGGCAATGGTGGGATAGGACATGATCATTGGTTCCACAATGGAGGGATAGGGCATGGTCATTGGTGTCACAATGATGACAAAGGACATGATCATTGGTGTGGCAATGGTGGGATAGGACATAATCATTGGTACCACAATGATGAGATAGGACATGATCATTGGTGCCACAATGATGAGATAGGACATGATCATTGGTGTTACAATGTTGGAATAGGATATGGTCATTGGTGCCACAATGATGAGATAGGACATGATCATTGGTGTTACAATGTTGGAATAGGACATGATCATTGGTGCCACAATGATGAGATAGGACATGATCATTGGTGTTACAATGTTGGAATAGGATATGGTCATTGGTGAGACAAGAGTGGAATAGGACATGATCATAGGTGCCACAATGATGAGATAGGACATGATCATTGGTGTTACAATGATGAGATAGGACATGATCATTGGTGTTACAATGTTGGAATAGGATATGGTCATTGGTGCCACAAGAGTGGGATAGGACACAATCATTGGTGTCACAATGGTTGGATAGGACATGATCATTGGTGTATTAATGATAGGATAAGACATTACCATTGGTGTGACAATGATAAGATAGGACATGATCCTTGGTGTATTAATGATAGGATAAGACATTATCATTGGTGTGACAATGATAAGATAGGACATGACCATTGGTGTGAGAATGGTGGGATAGGACATAATCATTGGTGTAACAATGATAAGATAGGACATGATCATTGGTGTATTAATGATAGGATAAGACATTATCATTGGTATCACAATGATAAGATAGGACATGATCATTGGTGTTACAATGTTGGAATAGGATATGGTCATTGGTGCCACAATAGTGGGATAGGACATGGTCATTGGTGTCACAATGATGAGACAGGACATGACCATTGGTGTGAGAATAGTGGGATAGGACATAATCATTGGTGTATTAATGATAAGATAGGACATGACCATTGGTGTGACAATGATAGGATAGGACACGAACTTTTGTGAGGAAAGAATATTTCAGTCCGAAAAACTGGACTTTTGTTAATTTTGACAGTTGACGGGTACAAAACGATTCACTCCTAGTGTTTATAGTCCGAGATTATAGCTGCAAACTTCACGGACATCAATTGGTACTGAAGTCACTTCAGTGTCACCAGGAAAGAAGAGAAAGTTTGAAAGTGACAATGATACTATTAGCCACTAGCTACTTAGCTTACTGTCGCTGTTTTTGAGCCACTCGCAGCCAATATTATAAATAAGAAGTAAAAGAAATACATAACAAAACAGAATATATATATAGATGTTCTTTAATTTAGTTTAGATTTTAGTGAATCTTTACATCAACTTCGTAGATCACAAATGGCCGATAAATATACAAACGTAAAACGCGGCGGCGGCAGGTCCAGCAATATATATGTGTTAGTCAGAATGATTAATGTTATATCTATAGTATGTGAGCCATTGAATTATTCTAGGGATTCGGGTCGTTTATTACAGTGATCGCTATACTTTTATATTCTCACCAATTTTCAATACTGGCTACACTGACTAAGTACTATCTAAAGTGAGTGAGAGCGAGCGACTGACTAATTCCTGGACTTGCTGCACTTATATAGCCGTGGATGCTGGCAAAATACCTTTCGACCAATCAGAACTTGCCAGCATCCTGTGCCAGTATGGTGGTGATCAGGCCGAGGCCACCATGAATTCATAAACATGTAAAACATATATAGTATAGTACGGCATATTGTACCATTAGCTAGCTTAGGTACCATTAATGTTAAAAATCTTATAAAAAGCATTAAAACAAACTAATAATCGAAAAATGACATAATTTTCAATGAAAGCAGCTTGCCAGCATCTTCCGCGAAACTGGACCAAAATAGTGCTGCCTCTACAAGCATGTAGGCCGTAATAAGCTTGGGAGAATCTTAATTTAAACAAATATGTGCATAAGGTCGATTTTCTATTGATATGTCATACTCTCAATGTGATACATTGGACTTAACAGGCTATTCATTACTATTTTATTTCTGAGAAAAAAGTTGAATGTTACATTAATATTTTTTTTGTCCACTCAAAATATAACACAGATCCAACTTCACCCCTTCATTATTTATGATCACGATAATGATGTCAAGTGAAAGACGATATCCTGATAGGACACGTAGACCTCCACGAAGAAATGGACATGATTAAGATGAAGTAATGCAAAGTGCCGTACAATGTACATTTATTAAAATAGTAAACTAATGCGGTGTTCTCTTCATTTTCATAAACAACAATTACGTACAAAATACATGCAAGATACTGTCTAAAAAATGCAAAACATACTTTGTGGCCTGTTCACAAAGTTATGATTAAGATGTAAGATACATTACCCGTCTTATAAACATTGATGCTAATTGCTACTATGCTATGGAATTAGAATTGTATCATTTCTTACTACATTTACGTTGACAGTAAAGGCTCTCTGTGCACAAGTTCATTGTATTCATTCCATCAACATTCTAAAACATTTCTGACTTTTGATTTATGTATTCGTGCATGAATGTAATGCTTGTGAGTATGTTTCAAGTTTATTAGCAAATCGGCATTTATGCAATGCCTTTGGCCATTAACAAAACATATATACAAGGTCACATATACATAAATATAAACACAAAGCATGCAAAATAACAAAACACAATTTATGAAATCAAACATACAAGTTACATACAAAATTTAATATTTAAGTAGCAGGTAAAATGTTAAGCTTTTCTTGTATGAATGCTACATTACCTTTGCAATAAAATATGATTAAAACACATTCTTAAACATGTTATATACACACAATAAATATTTAGAAAAAACATGCATGTATAAACAAAGCCATGTCAAATGTGAAAATGTACGGTAAAACATGAAATATGCAGTGGAAGTTGTATGCTTACTATATGTTGTGTGTAGATAATATTTTCTTAAAATATTTTTTTTTTCAAATTTTTTTTTTGCATTTCATCAGGTCATGGGAATTTGAAATTGCTCAGGGCAAAGACAGTGAAATTTGGTCTGCATTTTTGGGGGAACCCTGTTATTGTTTCTTCAGGAGTACCTACAGCTATGCTCATTTTCTCATTATTACTGTTGCTGGCAGGTGACATTGAAGTGAATCCTGGCCTCCCAGTATTTTTATCAAATCTGCCTTTGCGTGGTCATTTCCATCAAGGCTCACAGATTTTCAGCCCAGACTCCAGTGGAAGGCAATGTTTGCCATGTTGTTTAGCTTTCTTTCTCAAAATTGAGCTTAAACCCCCTCATACCAATGTTTGGACTGCTGCTGATGTTGATTAGTACTGTGTACAGGTGATTTTATTTATCGAGACATCATGTTGAAGTACACTATCAACAATGCGTATTTGCATCGAAGAGATCTCCCGAATGTTGTAAAGATGAACAATGCAATTTATGCTGTTAAATTAAAGAAAACATACAGTGGAAATTTGTGCAAGGGCTATCTGGGTGAATATCCTCTGCTTAGTTTAGAAAATGCTATCTGGGCGACTCTTAGGGCCTTCAGTCCTTTGATGTTTACTTGACATTAACATACTGTTTTCAAGTAACATTTATACATGCGTTTTAGATAAAATAAGCATTTTATGTAAAAAAACATATTGTAGTACAGACACATTGTCAAACAAATTGTCTAAATTTCAGTGAGCAACAAAATGCCACCAGGACAAATATTATGAATACATTATAATTATGAGAAAAGAAAAGAATTAAAAAGAAAGTCGGAAAATATGAGTTGAGAGTGCAACATGAAGATTCAGAAAGATCTTAAACATATTGTTAGGTGGAATGATAATCTAGCAAAACTAGATTCAGTGGAAGTTATATTTCGATAGAACTATATCTATACAATTATTTGTGCACTTCTATTCTATTCTTTGAATTTTTACTATTATATTGTAATCACTTTATCTATATTGATTTTAGTTATGTTTAAATCTTATAAGTTGTTTATGCATTGAAAGACATTGGTTTGCAAGGGAACTAAAATGACTAGAATATAACTTTTCATTGATAATTAATTGGTAAATTACCAAAAGTAGCAAATTCAAAACCAGCTACTCCTTCCTTTAAAAATGCCACCAGGACAAAAATATAACATCATATGGGAACTGTTTGTTTAAAAAGCTATTAAGATTCTTGTTTAAAAACGAAATACAGAAAAGGAAGAGAACATTAGAATGTATGAGTGAGTGGGCCGTGTTTGTTCATCTAATAATTCAAGAAGAACACAATATTCACGTCAAGTACTATGCATAAATTTAAATGCTGTGTTATAAGATACTTTTTCATATTGCTATTTTTGCGTGAAAACAGCGAAAACAGTACGGAAACGCAGAGGGGACATGCTCCAACTGCCCTACAAATAGGGGCTACAAACGAAGACTATGATATTACGAGTTATTTTTGTTAATTTATTTCAAATTAAATGGGAATTACCAAATATCGAACTTGACCTAGATTTTTTAGAGATGATCATTATGACCAAGTTTCGATAAGATATGGTCAACATTGTGACCTCAAATTTTTCACAATGTTTTCCTTTGATTTGACCTAGTTTATAACCCGGAATGACCAAATATCGAACTTGAACTAGATTTATAGAGTTGATCCTTTTGACCAAGTTTCGATAAATTAGGTCAAATTTGTGACCTCAAATGTTTCACAAAGTGTTCCTTTATTTGTCCTAGTGCCCTAGATTATGACCCGGAATGACCAAATATCGAACTTAGCCTATATTTCGTTAAGATGATCATTCTGACCATGTTTCTAAACTGTGGTCCGTACAGCGTTCGCAAACCAATTGTTGACGACGGACTTTCTCCGGATACGCAAGCAGATGTTTTATCCGCATTTTAAAATTCTTCTCGCTATCTCGATGATATTCTCAATATGGATAACCCGTACTTTACTGGTGTGGTAGATAATATATATCCCAGCGAACTTCAACTTAATAAAGCTATTAATACGGATATACAGGCTTCGTTTTTGGATTTGAATCTCTAGATTTCTAACGGCAATATCCGTATTAACATTTATGCCAAGAGAGATGATTTTAACTTAAATATTGTTTACTTCCCCATTTGGATGGAGATGTACCAAGAGCTACATCTTTTGGGGTTTATATTTCTCAAATAATTCGGTTTGCCAGAGCTCTCAGCAATGTTGAGGACTTCAACGAACGTTATATATATATAACTAACAAGCTCCTACAGCCACTACAAATTACGAAAATACTTCACTAAATTATGTATTAGATACAGTACTAGTTTTCGTTCAAAAGTGTCTTCTTACAAGCGTTATTGTACAGTTTCGGAAGGACAAACAACATAATTGTCCGAGGCGAAGCCGAGGATAATTTGTTGTTCGTCCTTCCGAAACTGTACAATAACACTTGTAAGAAGACACTTTTGAGCGATAACAAGTTCTGTATCTGACTTATACTCCGATAAAAAGCAAAATGATCCCCAGAGAGACCATGGTTATCCAAAAGTTCCTTGCACAATCCATGAACAGAGCATCATTCGCAGCATAGAAAATATAGTTATAATGTAAAAATGTGCTTGGCCTATAATGTACCAAAGGGATTAAGTTAACTGTCCAATAATGTCCATTCATAGGTTTAATTAGCTTGTGATTAAAATTCACGCAAGTGCAATGTGTTTATACACCTTATAAGTGCTTATATTACACTTGCATCTAGTTTTCTTCATTCATTGATAAAGGACTTAGTGCACAAAGGTAGAAATTTATGCATCTTTTTTTCACAATTGTCATATTTTTATGAAAATATTGGTATTGTTTTATTTCTAATACACATAACAAGGTTATATTCGTACTGCCCATGTTGACACTCACAGTCATATTAATATATAGAATAAAGTTCTCCTGATAGACAATTATAGTAACTATTTGTATTCTGTATATATTCAGGTTTCTTGTACATGTAATTAATTGCACAATGAATTTTTACAGCTAAATCTTAAATTCGCTTAAATTGTTACAAATACTTTGAAAAATACTGTAAAAGCACTGCTTTTCTTGGGAATAATAAGAAAATAAATTTTGCTTGGTATGAATATTCTGTAACTTTGCTTCAATTGCTATAATTAATTTCTACATTTCTTGGTCATTACAATGATGTAAATTTTGCTCCCCATTTTGCGGTTTACAAAACAATAAACAATTTCTCTAAAATTTGTTCTGGCCTAAATAAATCAAGAATATTGGAATTCATGATTTAGTTATCTACACTATTGATTCGAGTAAAAGCCACAAATAAGATGGTTTTACAGTAGTACAGTCTAATATTGCACTATAGTCAGTATGCCAAGTACCAAAAAGTGGCCTAACCCAAAAATTTAGTACGCACAAATTTTTTTTGCATAAAATGGTTATTTAACATGTCCTTTCATAGAAACCAAATGATGCAACCTTGTCATCATTGAGCATTTTGATATATTCAAGATGGCCGCCAAGATGGCCGCCAAAAATCTAAAATGTTCATATTCATACAATTGTCTATGTTTTCAATAGTATAAAACACGTATGTTTAGTAATATATTGTTAAAAAAGGAGTTTGCATATATTTGGACAAAATATTGATTTGAAATATTCACAATGGCCGACAAAATGGCCGCCGAATCAGAGAAAAGTGATATTTTTAATGTTTTTATCACTCTTATATCTTATAACGCAAATATTCAACACTTATTGTAATAGTTACATAACATATCATCCAAAATAAGCTGTAAGTCATTATTAAGGTGGATGTTATCATACTTACCCCCCCATCTTTGATGAGAGAGTATAATATTATTGGTACGTACTTAGTATATGCTGGTGAACTTCATCGATTCATCAGTCGGTAGGCTTAAAGGTTTTTGTTCAATAAAGCTTGACATAAGGATTCTTAATATGTAAGCAAAGATTGGCCAGCAGACAACCCCTTTTGATGTTGGGGTAAGTTTGTCAGGGTAGCAGTGACCTTTAACATACATGAATAGACCAAATGTCTGACGATCAATAAGCACAGTTGAAACCCAAGATCTGGAAAATCAACAGGAACCATACTAGTGTATATTTTGTAGATCAACCTTCATTGTTGAATACCTGGCTGAAAATTAGGCATGCAAGTTTCACAAGCATATTATATTGTACTCTTTAAAAATAATCAAGTTGTTTTTCAGAGTTTATTTTGTATGTGAGATTTTATTTATTCATCATTTTCTGAACCACTACAAGGATCATTGTTATATTTCAATGATGTACGTTGTTCGTCTATTTGGACCCTGATGAAGACTGTTGCATAGTCGAAACGTTGGTTATGCTCAATAAAAGATATTAAATTGACCTGTCTTGTCCACGTGTTCGGCTTTTCTACTTTGATTAGTCAATCTAATTTGGTAGTTACCAGTTAGAATATGTTTGACAAACTGCAGTTAGTCAGGTAGCAGTCACAATGAATAGTTGTTAAAATTGTCTTCTTATGGGTCAATTGCTGGCATCTTAATTGGTGTACCAGTGATCTAACCTTTCTAACATGCTTACTTCTGATTGAGGAATATTTGCAGTACTAGTATATGGAATGATGACTTAGAACTACTCTTTCCGATTGACATACAGCTGACATTTCATTTATAGACCAAAGAATGTTGTACGCCATACAGAATGTGATAGTTTGATTGTGCCCGGTGAGTGGGTGCGCCTTAACTTGTTATGCCTATATTTATGATATGATGTAAGAGGTTGGATTATGTTTCGTCGTTTTCATACAGTTTTGAAGCCAATTCGAGTTGATGCTAGTCACATAACCCTTGCATCTACTAACTTATGATTTTTCCCGATTGGGTGACCGCCTTGTTAGATGAAGGTTCCTAATAATATGTATGAATATGTATTATAAATACTAACTGTATGATGTGTTATTGTTCTGGTTATAACTATCTATAATTATAAACATGTCCGGTCATATTGTGGAACACATCGCCGTCTTAGACGACGTTTCACATGTTTACACTTTCTGAATATGTCTTGTTTCTATGACAGGGTATGCGCTTTGGCATAAGAGAGTCACCTGGTTTGCGGTCTACGCTACTGTTGAATTTCACTGAGCAATACTAACACACAATGCTCCACTCTACCGAGGTCCGAATTGGTACCTTTTCATAGGCGTTGTTTGTACATATTCTATATTCCTTGGAACCTTAATAGGATATAAATAGCTTTATCAGGGATATTCTTGACCTTGGTGACGCTTACGTTGAACAGCATTCCATCAGTCCTGTACATGATGATTACTCCAAGGGTCTTCCTGGTGGAAAGCGTCAGTCAACATGGCAGAGAACATGAGACTGAGACACGTTTCTTGGGTCATCATTCCGTCATGAAATTGGCAAACCATGATGACAAAGTGAACTGGGCATCCAACCTGACCGTTTTCTTCCAAAGTCCCTCCTGGCCGACGGTGTCAAAGGCCTTGGGCAGGTCAACGAAGGCTAGGTATAGGTCCTGATGACTTTTTACCTGTAGCTGGCATGCTGTGACGACTACTGTTCAGCACTGACTTTCTGAAAGCAATCCATTTTCTAGATGGCGTACTACAATGTAGTATCAGACTGTTGGGCATTTATATTCTGACAAAAGCTTACCTGCAATGCCGATGAGTGATAGCCCCTGTGGTTGGCACAGCTCTGTCTGTTGTCCTTCCGTTTGTAAAAATGTACTATGGGTGCATCTTCGAATCCTGTGGTCAGTGTGCCGCGATTCAAGCATGATGTGAACAGTTCCACTGGCTTCTGTGCCATAGGCAGTCCAGCAGCCTTTTATGTTTCAGCTGGAATGGCTTCTAAGTCTGGTGCCTTTCCACAGGATAGTTGTTTAGTGGCTTTCACCACTTCCTGGATTGTTGGTGGTCTGCCAATGGTGAAGTTCATTTACACTTGTGCTTGGTGGACAATGGCTTCATCGTTACTGGAGGAGAGTCAGTTCAGTATGGCATTTAAGTATTCAGCCCATCTATCGAGGATCTTTGACAGATCAGTGATAAATGTTGACGAGTCCGAGCTCAGGAGGGATAAGATGCCTGAGGATTTGGGTCCATAGACTGTTTTAGTGAGCCATAGACTCGTTTTGCGTCATGGGTGTCAGCAAACATCAGTATTTATGAGGACTTGTCAATATCTAAGCCATTGGTCTTGCATGCCTCTTTACTTTGATTGGGCTGGTTGTTTGGTTGGTTCTCGGCCTTCTGTGGCTGTTATGTCGTCACAGGTACTTGGAGCAGTTTTTAACGCTGAATTATGGTCCTGCTGATAGGCCAAATAGATGCGATGCTTTTCTTCCAGTAACCCTGATATTTCAGTCTCATGTTTCTTGATTGTGCGGTCAAGGATCTCCCGTCAAAATAAGTGGACTTATCGCTTCGGCTGAAGTGAACGTCAGAGAATCTGGGCTGAAGTGAACGTCAGAGAATCTGCTGCCGAGAGCTGTACGCTACAGATTCGTTTTTCCCTGTGGCCTTCGCTTGGGTTTGAGATTAATGGATACCTTTGAGATGACAAGCATAATTATGGTCTGTCCAGCATTCAGCACCACACATAGTCTTGGTGAGGTCAACATATTCCCTGTCTACCTTCCTGATGAAGACATAATCAATCAGGTGCCAATATTTTGCTTTCAGTGTTTATGAAAGCATGGGCATATTGCCTTAATTTTAAATAAATTACCTCTCATTTTTCCAATTTATTGGTCGTTTTGTCAGCCATATTGATTATTTTCAAAGTTATTTTTGTTCAAAATACATTTAAAATACTTGTCCAGAACTTATAACAATTAAATACTACATATATTTAAGCATTATTTTGCTAACATACAATAAAGAAGCAATATGTACATTTTTTTTTAATTTTGGCGGCCATCTTGGCAGCCATTTTGAATTTTTATATGCTCAGTAATGCCTAAGTTGCCCATTGCCCTAGTAGGAACATGCTTTAGAACCAATATATACATATTTTTGAACATAATGTGGTTAATAATGATAAAAACAATATATCACATTTTCCCTATTCGGTAGCCATTTTGTCGGCCATTTTGAATATTTTCAACCCTCTTTTTTATTTCGAATACTTGTCTCGAATGTCTCACAATAATTTTCTATTTATATGTTCACAACTTCCCATTTTACTTTCAAAATAGAAGATATATACAAGTTTTAATATTTTGGCGGCCATCTTGGCCGCCATCTTGAATATTTCAAAATGCTCAATGATGACAAAGTTGCATCATTCAGTTTCTTTGTAGTTACATGTAAAAGGACCATTTTATGCAAAAACATTTTGTGCGTACTATTTTTTTGGGTTTTGCCACTGGCATACCGACTACTATCTTTGGGTGGACTTACAATTTTCTAGCTACATGTTTTTGACGAGTAAAAATAATTAAATTTCAATGTGACAAAATTTGTGGATTTGGTGAAAAAGACCATTTCGTGGAAAGTTCAATGTAATTTAAAGGATTTTCGTGGTTGCAATCATCCACAAAATTAACGAAATTAAATGGCCCTCTAATATTATTGATTTTACAGTATGTGATTTATTTAATTGTTCATGTAGGTATAAGTGTATTTGTCTTGATTGACCAATTATTTTCTGAGTAAATGTTTTGTACAAACAACTTTCTTACAAATCAAAAAGTGTACACTTACGAAAATAATGTACACTTTATCAATGGAGTCACAGGGCGTATCGGAGTATAAACTATCGTAATTCAGATCTTGTTTTAAAATACAAGACACTTCTATAATCTAAAGACACTTCTGTGTAAAGGTACATCAAAGCCAGGTTTTATAACTTGATAAATGATAAATAAGTTCACAGCTTTGATTGAGAAAACATTTGAAAGAGAGGAAGTTGTTTATCTTGCCTGTGTAGCCGGGTGTATAGGATTTAATAACTAATAGGGGAGAAACATGTGCAACCAGACCGGGGCTCGAACCCGGGACCCTTCGCTTACAGGGCGAATGCTCTACCGACTGAGCTGGCCGGCTGCCTACACAAGTTTCTCCCCTATTAGTTATTAAATCCTATACACCCGGCTACAACATTATAAACACTGTCTCGGCTAAAATATTAGGCGATAAAGTCCAAAGTCATCCCGCGGAATGCGCATTTGGACCTATTTTTAGCTCGCAACCATATCCAGTGTATTTTTAACGCTTACACTGACCAGGAAGCAAAGCTTCCTGTTCAAAAAGTATCTCATCCAGCAACTCCACAGAGAGCCGCGGACAAGAAAAGAACAATCGATGTGCAGAAATGGTTATCCAATGATAAAGCTCCTTTCGCCAACATTTCATATTAAAACGTTGGCCGAAAAAAAATACTCAAAAAGCTGCTTGTGTAAAATATATCTATGTCCGTGAGACAGTCGTGCCATGTCGAATATTTAGGATAAATGCGTTTAAGTATATATGGCATTTCTCAAATCACCTCCGCACATCTGGGTTGGATCCCCATTACATGCAGTATCACAATCGCTCTCTGGTGCATTTCCATCCTCTTGCAAGCTATTTGCACAAAAACATTCACTGTGATACTGAAAATGACAATAAAAATATATACAAACAAATGTATTGTTATAATTTTCGAGTTAAAAATCTGAGTAATAAGCATCACTACCTGTATTATATATACTAGTCATTTGCATAATAGCATAGAGGTAAACTTTAACGTCTGTGATAATATTCATCAGTCGAATTTCAACAACAACTATTCAACCACTGTTGGCATAATGTAACATTTGCATTATTGCAATTGGATAAAAAGTTTGATGTATTTAGTGGTGAAACGCCCAGCCTTATTGCACGTTTGTGTTGCATTCGAATCGCTGCGAACGTTTGTGCTGCATTCAAATCTCTGTGAACGTTTGTGCAGCATTCAAATCTCTGTGAACGTTTGTGCTGCATTCAAATTTCTGAGAACGTTTGTGCTGCATTAAAATCTCTTTGAACGTTTGTGCTGCATTCAAATCTCTGTGAACGTGTGTGCTGCATTCTAATATCTGTGAACGTTTGTGCTGCATGTAATTCTCCGTGAACGTTTGTGCTGCATTCAAATCTCCGTGAACGTTGGTGCTACATTCGAATCTCCATGAACGTTTGTGCTGCATTCAAATCTCCGTGAACGTTTGTGCTGCATCCAAGCCTCTGTGAATGTTTGTGCTGCATTCAAATCTCTGTGAACGTTTGTGCTGCATGTAAATCTCTGTGAACATTTGTGCTGCATTCAAATCTCTGTGAACGTTTCTGCTGCATTCAAATCTCTGTGAGCGTTGGTGCAACATTCAAATAGCCGTGAACGTTTGTGCTGCATTCAAATCTCCGTGAACGTTTGTGCTGCATCCAAGCCTCTGTGAACGTTTGTGCTGCATTCAAATCTCTGTGAACGTTTGTGCTGCATTCAAATCTCTGTGAATGTTTGTGTTGCATGTAAATCTCTGTGAACGTTTGTGCTGCATTCAAACATCTGTGAACATTTGTGCTGCATTCAAGCCTCTGTGGTATAAGGATACGACCTGTTTTATGCTATTTATTCGCGGTTTATCAGATCTATATATTCTATACAAGGTATACACAATGTAGTTATAAATGTACACTTTAAAACAAATCTTATAAGTCTTTAACTGAGACTTTTTTGCCTTAGCGATGTACTCCTGATTTAATTAAATTAACTTTGGGAGACATCAGGGATTTCACAAATTTTCTACTGCCTTCCCCTAGGCCTCCCCTAGACCATGATGATCCTTTTCCCGATGTCATTCGAAGCAAATTGACTAAATTGGGAGTACACTGCCGAGGCAAAAATGCTCAGTGTGACCTAACCATAATGTACATTATACAAACTCGTACCTGTGTCCCGCTGTAGATGAAACCTCGTTCTCTACAGTATTGAAGACACATCTCATTGGTCATCGTTGCTGATGCCATGGCACGATATCCATGATAATGCGTGTTTGGGGGTAACCCATTTAACTGACGATCGTCATCGTAGTCGTAGTAACAACCGATGTAGTTCATCTGTTCTCCTAGAACTAAAATTTAGCATTATACAGGTTACACTGTGTATAAACGAGACGACTTTCGGAAATTGCAATATTTAGTACACGTTGACTTTGATCATATTTTACATGTGCTTTCAATAGCAATAGATGATACGAGTTGAATTTTATAGTAATCATAAGTCAAGCAGTGATTTGGTTTATACAATGTTGGGTTACAAACCATTAAAAATGGTTCTTGTTAAGTAACAGTTGTCAGCCCAAGATAGCTGCATATTAAAGTCTATGGGCAGTTGACACATACATCATTGAAAAGAAGTATGTTTCAGCTACAAAATAAGACAACACTAACGGTCATGTTTAATATCAGAAAGATATTGTTCGTCAAAGGCGTATGCCATAATTATATTGATGAACTCGCATTTATTCAAGGTTGGTTTTACCAGGGTTGCATATGCGTTTAGAGGTTTTTGACCAGCATGATGACAACTCATGTTTTATGTAAACTTGATATAGATATACGGGATGATCAATATATAGGAAGAAATTGCTTGCAACTTAGCTATCATACGGGATTTCACTGCGTCACGAAGCATGGAATTGAACACGAATATTTAAGTTATATATTATTAAATAGATCTACTACAACGTGTTATGTATTCAAAGCTAAGTATTAAGCTGGACTCAATGGTTGTATGCTAAATTGAAACGCCTCGCAAATTTTGACTGGTGTTTCCTCAAACGTCCCTACGTTTGCCAATTTCGTTCGATCTGTTTATCGATTTTAATACCACGCTGCTCTTCCGAAATGTGATTTTGTCACTTAAACACAGGGACACTGAATACTGCATGTTCTCCGTTTGTTCTCATTAGCAGCTTATGTGTGTTTGTTGTGTATTTCCAAGACAAGTGCACAATTTGATAGTTGCATGAATTTCCTTGCGTAAATTCATCGGCATTTTTATTTAAATGAAAACGTGAAAGGCATATATCAAATTCTTCTCAAATCAAACTCAATCGTCTAAACAACTTAATAATTTCACCAAATATTGTGATAATATCTTTCAATACCCTTGCAAACCTATGAGAATGTAAACGAATTATTTCGGAATTTATAACTAGTTGAACTAGTGAAAAGGGTACGTAAACGTCGGTCGGGAGTTGTAGCGCGTTATTATGGTAATACAACGGCTGCTGATATGCTACTGTGTTGCATAATTGAAGATAACTTTGTATCTATGGCAGGTAATAGATAAATGTTTATAATGATATAAGAAATTATTATTTAAACACAAATATAATAAAATGAGAACTATTGTCTACGAATTTATTGAATGACCCTCGTAGTAATAATTTCCAAAACCGACTGCTTACATTTAGTAAGTTCAAACAATACAGTCTGGTGTCTCAAGTAAAGTTGTCAAAGTTTCAACTTTCAGGCCTGTGTGCATTCAGTCGGTCGTATATGATACCCTCTCAAGCACAGGTAGCTGTATCATTGATAAAAACTAAAACGAAAAAAAATTTTTTTTATTTTTCTATAATAATAAAATATAATATTTTACAAAAAAAAATCGTTATCATTGATACAGTTACTTGTGCTCCCAAGCACACTCGGCGCCGACGGCAGACAAAGCACATTGACTTTTGACCCTTTCATGTACCCATTCATATACCTTGGTAAAGGGTTGCATTGGTGATTATTCTTTCTCAGGGAAAGTATGCAGTATACGAGGGGTGTTCGAAAAGTAATGCAAATGCATGCATATCTTTGTAGTTCCGGGATTTTTTAAGGCGTTAAATATGCCTTATATCAAAGGAAGGATTTAACATAGATAAAGTGATAAATTTATACATGAGGAACTTTTTAAGATTAACTGACATCGTAGGATGTCTTATATCAATGTTTTATTTATTCAACATGTTTCAAAGCAGACCAATAGCTGCTGAAAGACAACAACAAACTTAAGCAGTCGACAACAACAACAAGCAAACAAAATATTGATAAAAAGTTAGATATTGGTCTCAAAGCTGCAATATTGGTATAAGGGCAGGTAGCTGATCGCACATGCTGGATGTTATCCCACTTTAACATCATTTTGAAGAAAATTCTAGAAATTAACAACATTTGTACCCCATGTGTATCATGTTCACTGCTTGGTGTCTAAAATATTATCTTATTTTAAATGACAAAAAATATTTTATTTATACCCCTAATACGTACAAACTATCTTTTTACGAAGCGTAAAAGATGGCGAAACACAGACTCACTATCATTTACGAAGTCTGAACCAGAAATATTATGTATTTGATTCCTGAAATTCTAAGAAGCTCGTATTTGTAAATTACACGCTGTCAGTGACGAAGGTGATGCATTTGAATTATGTCCACCGACCTAGGCCCTACTGTTTAATTGCCCAAATCAATGCGTTAATTGGTAGCTAATATGTTCCACAGATAGTTTCATTTCATTAAGCGTCAATTTGTTACTGAAACTGAGCATTATGTCCCTTTCACATTAAAATACCTCTTTAGTCCAGGAATCCACTTAAGAGTAGTTTTTGAACGAAAATCAGATAAATATCCCTGATAAACACATATATTCTATAGATCTAGTCTCATGTGACTATTTTAAAGTTCTTGGTCTTAGATCGCATTCTGTATAGTGAAGGTACGTTTCCAGGAAGCCTATGTGGTCAACCGTATTTCAGTGCATGAAAGTAGTACCTATTGCAGACGCTGAAACACGATTTCAATCTTGAATTTTATAATGCAATTTGTGTACATCTTGAAGCGGAGATATTGATAAAGATTGTCAGTAAGTTTCATTGAAATCGGTTTAGTCAATAAAAAGTTAGGGGACAATTTGCATTACTTATCAAACACCCGTCGTAGTACAGACGGGATCGAATCCGAGATCTCTCGATTCTAAAACACTCGCTCTACCTCTAGATAAACAAGTAATCCAATGCGTAACCAGGGGCATTATTCACCAACGTAGTAAGTCTAACATTCAGACTTAGAGTTAACATTGTCAAATGTTCTATTCGCTCTTATGTTGTTATAAATGTACCGATTTTGATATAAATTGGTATATATGTTCAGAGGATAACAACCAATAATAAGATAAAATTTCTCATGGTTAAATATAATTGCAAAGAAACGGCAGTGAATACAAATATTGTCAATTTTAAGTCTAAGTCTGAGTTTTAGACTTGCAGCGTCGGTGAACAATTCAACGTTGTAAGTCTAAAACTCAGACTTAGACTTAAAATTGGCATTATCTATAATCACTGTCATTTCTTTGACATTAGTTTTTACCAAGTGAAATTTCATCTGACTATTTGTTGTTACTCACTGAACATGTATACCGATTTATATCAAAATCAGTACATTTTTACCAACATGAGAACGAATAGAACATGTGACTTACAACGTTGGTGAATAAGGCCCCAGACGTACAAAAAGAATTCGCAAATCACAAATATGATACAAAATTATAAAATACATACCATACGCCATTGAGCTGTTTTCTGCAGGTGTATGTGGTTCTGTTGATGAGCATCCTACACACAAGCCATTCCCTGACGTGACGTGAAAATGCTCACATTCGGAACTTAATGTGCATAACCTTGCACATGTTGCTAGCGTATTGAACGTTTTGTTGAATACGTTCTGAATACACAACCTACCATCCAGGCCTTGAGCTCTTCTGAATTTGCTTAAATCCGCCGCAAAGCAAATGCAAAAAATAAGTCCGAATAACAAAATTGGACGAATCATTTTATGTAAAAACTTGTTTCGTATTATTTAGATGCAGAAGTATAATAATAATATTATCGCACTAAAGATCGTACGTATACCTAAGGTTAGTTTACGTCCGTTAATCTAAACACCCAAAGTCATTATAAGCTAATGGTGTCCATTTTTTATATATGACTGACTTTCAACCAACACCGATTGTGATCAGTTGTAGCCTATTTATGAATAATTGATGCACGGGAACTCAAATATCAGGACAAGATTTTAAATATTTATTAATTTAACAAAATGGATAGTTCACAGTAAAACGTGTTCAAAGAACTATTGATTATTTTATATGATTGATTTGTACCCGGCGAATTTTCTTAACACAGTTATTTTGTAACCGCTTGAACGGCGATACGAGGGGTGTTCGAAAAGTAATGCAAATGAATGCATATCTTTGTAGTTCCGGGATTTTAAGGCGTTAAATTAGCCATGTTTAACTATGTAACTATCGTTTATAATTGGATAAAATTTGGTTGACTTAGATTCATCGGTTGTGTCAAAATGTAAGTTTAAAATGCATCAACTAATGCACACTAAATTAAAAAGCGTTGGAAAAACTTATGGCAAAACTGACTGAAAATATGCCTTATATCAAAGAATGGACTTTACTTAGATAGAGTGACAAATTGATACACTAGGAACTTTTTAAGATTAACAGACATCGTAGGATGTCTTTAAGCAATGAATTATTTATTCAACATGTTTCAAAGCAGACCAATAGCTGCTGAAAGACAACAACAAAAATAATCAGTTGACAACAAAAACAAGCAAACAAAATGTTGATTAAAAGTTAGATATTAGTCTCAAAGCTGCAATATTGGTAGTAGGACAGGTAGCTGATCGCACATGATGGATGTTATCCCACTTTCACATCATTTTGAAGAAAATTCTAGAAATTAACAACATTTGTACCCCATGGGTACCATGCTCACTGCGTGGTGTCTAAAACACCATCTTATTTTAAATGCCAACAAATATTTTATTTATACCCCTAATACGTACAAACTATCTTTTTACGAAGCGTAACAGATGGTGAAACACAGACTGACTATCATTTACGAAGACTGAACCAGAAATATTATGTATTTGATTCCTGAAATTCTAAGAAGCTCGTATTTGTAAATTACACACAGTCAGTGACGTAGGTGGTGCATTTGAATTGTGTCCACAGACCAAGACCCTACTGTTCAATTGCCCAAATCAATGCGTTAATTGGTAGATAATAGGTTCTACAGATAGTTTCTGCAGGAAAACTTTAAAACATTTCATACAGCGTCGATTTGTTACTGAAACTGAGCATTATGTCCCTTTCACATGAAAATACCTCTTTGCTCCAGGAATCCACTTAAGAGTAGTTTTTGAACGAAAATCAGATAAATATTCCATTAAACATGCGACTATTTTTAAGTTCTTGGTCTTAGATCGCATTCTGTATAGCGAAGGTACTGTTACCAGGAAGCCTATGTAGTCAACCGTATTTTAGTAGATGAAAGTAGTACCTATTGCAGACGCTGAAACATGATTTCAATCTTGAATTTAATAATGTAATTTGTGTACATCTTGAAGCGGAGATTTCGATGAAGATTGTTAGTAAGTTTCATTGAAACCGGTTCAGTCAATAAAAAGTTAGGGGGCAATTTGCATTACTTTTCGAACACCCCTTGTATCATAAATACTAACATTTGTACATCAGAAGCACCTATGTAGCAAACATAGATGTACCGCACATCTTAATACGAGTATGCAAATTGATACACTCATACTATAAATAAATATCTCTCAACTTGTCACACCGTTCATATCAATGACTTATCGTTTATTTGAATCTATATTTGCCGACACCAACATTTCAAAGTACTTGGAAATAATTGGAAACATATGCTAGCTCGAAAAATCGCATGATCCATAAATTATTCTTAATTGGAATTTCTTGGGGTTTCATTAACCTGTTCTTTAGTGTTAGAGCTGTTTATAGCAACATCACTGGGCATTGTATTGCTCATGTTATTTTTTATGACGTGAGCGACATCATCGTAGCTTGATGTTATGTCCTGCTTAGTTTCATTCGATGCTTTATTGTCACAAGTACCTTTTGAAGCGCAGGCAGTGTCCTCGTAACTTGCACCTATCCCCGCGTCCAGTTTAGTTTCAGTCACTTGTTTGTTGTCACTAAGATCTTTTGAAACGCCTTTTGAAATGCACTCAACATCCTCGTAATTTGCAGTAATGTCATGTTTGATTTCAATAACTTTTTTTATTATCACTAAGATATTCCGAACCACACACAACCTCCTCGTAACTAGCACTCACAGCCACGTCCATTTTATTACCAGTCACTTGTTTATGGCCTCTCAACTGTTTTGAAAGGGGCACGACCTCCTAATAACTTTCACTCACACTCACTTTATTTTCATTTACTTGTTTACTGGTGGCACTAAGATCTTTCCAGCCAGTCCTTGACTTGTTTTCCAAGGTACTGCTAGTGTTTCTCCTTAATTTCATTCTAATTGGATCGTCGTATGTGTTGGTGTACACTAAGTCTATCTTACTCTCCGGTAGAGAATCTTTCGGCAAACTATAGTCATCAATTGTAACCACCTCTTGTTGATCGCGTGGATCAGTTCCACCGTCTCGTTTTGGTAAAGGGGGTTTATAGCGTTCAACAACGAAGGTACTAACTTCCATATCACTAATCAACGCATACTCTTCCACAGCGTCGTCCTTCTCCCTGACACTACGAAAATATGTCTCGTTATTCATAAAATTGCTGACTGAATCCCCACGGCGTCTGTACTTACTGAAACTAACATATAGAAAGTGTCATTGTTGAATATTTGCAAAACTTTTCAAACATAAAGTCTTTTAAAAGTCTAGGTTTGTTCCCTTTGTGTTTTGAGACTTGTATTTGATGTGTCGCTATTCAATTCTTTACCATTCAAATAATCCTGAGATTAAACACAACTAACCTGTGTTTTTACAATTTTATATATCCAGCTATTTTTTGCATTTAGCGTTTCCTATTTTAACCTTATTACTACATGCTACAATAGTGGATAAAAAGCGTAGTATGCAGGTAATAGAACCAACACCCTACGTTCCCAGAGATATAATAGTACACCGGAACATTCCGTTCCTTAAATGGAAAATAGAACCACAACTCGCCAACCAATTTGGTGAAAGAATAACCACCCTTTCGAGGTGAGTGATTTAACTTACAACTGTTCATCTCCTGTTGAGTGACTTTCATCCCAGAAGCTTGTGAAGGAACGTATATAACAATGCACGCGTGTTTTCAATCTATCAATTACATAGTGTAAGTAATATATTGTAATGTAAGTACTTACATGCATTTATACACCAAACAGATGACAAGAACTGTTGCTACAAGAACGATCAACGTAACCAGAACAATAACCACTGAAATATATACATGTTTTAAACGAAAATCAATTCAAATCGGTTAATTTATCATTGTATTTTTCTGCCGTTTACTTCATTATGAATACAAAATGTCGAACGAAAGTTTGCAACCGATGTTTGAAAAGTTATCAATGCGGTGTATGATTGATTTTTAGTGACTGACTAATGAACGTCTTATCTCTGGTAAATATCTGTTGCATCTGCAATTTAATTTTTTTTAATATATAAATATACTTAATACACGCACGTGTACCTGAATTGTCATTTGTGTCATCATCGTTTGTTAGAACTGGTTCACTTTGTGGAGTGGTTGAGCCGATTTGATCTGCAATACAATTATGAATAGCTTGATGATCTGCTATTATAAAATTCTGATGATCCACCCCGTAAATGACCATTGCATTAATGTACAACTTCTTCTTTAAATATACATGAAAATTGTCCTAACTTTAATACAAGTAGGTTTTTTCAATTCGTTTTATCCAACTGCGAAACACCATCTACCTTTATTTATATACGTTATGTGAATGGGTGAATTCGGCGTATTTGAATGCTTAGATAAAAAGTGCTCAACCTCTACAATATGGCATTTAGTACTTACCACGAGTAGGTTATACAAACGACGGCAAATATTTATTGCAGTTCAGTACCTCCAACAATGACCGCCCGTTCACAACTTTCACTGCTACACAGAAAAGTATGCGTCTGTTTTGTTCCATAATTAGCTTGAAGTATATGTGTGCTTCAGGACAAGGTAAACGCTGAAACAAATATGAGTTTATAATTATTCCCAGACATTGTTTTTTTCTCAAAGAATGTCCAAATGTCTGATTGGTATCTTCAGAAACTATATATCACCAAATAGCCGCAGGTAACTGTATCGTTGAAAACGAGAAAAAAAAATGAAAAAAAAACATTTTTTTTTTGAAAATTTATATTTTTCTTTCTTATAGAAAAATATAAATTTAAAAAAATATATATTTTTACATTTTTTTTCGTTTTCAACGATACAGTTACCTGTGCAATTAGCCTCTTGTCTGATAAATTGAAAAATGTCTATTATTAATGAAACCAATTTCTTAAAACAATCCTAATTGTCCCAACTGTAAAGTAAAACTATCAAATGAATACGAATACTGTTACAAGTTATTCAACTCATAACAAGAGTCCAAGGGAAACTGTTCGTAACTGAACGATTTTTCATGCTGATACCCTTCTTTTCAAAATTAAGACAACCCTTCATGAAGGAACTATTATTATGGTTATGAATCATACTTTGGTGAGGATAGCACATACATAAGGCTTGTTTTCATCATGCGCTGTTGTCGTCATGAGTTTGTTTAATCCGTCGTTTGCACAGGATCTAATGGTGTCTGTGACTACAATATTGCCTACTTTGGTGAGTTTGGTTCCATGCCTCCTTCTATGATTTCCAACCACTGTAACATTTAAAGAAAAGCCCCCAAATAATTGTTACGAAATGATCAGATAATAAGATACCTTTTTAAGTGGCCCCAGAAAATTTATCATATTCTAAAAAACCTTGTTCTTGAAAATTGACAGAAATATAAATTAATTCCTTTATTATAATCAGAATTCGATTTGCAACAGGTAACAGTGTAAAGAACCCATTTTGACCCATTTATGTAACAGGTTACTTTAATTTTTTATGAAACATTTGGACTCATTTTTCTACATTTGGACAGATGTAGGAGGGGTGTTCCAGAAATAATAGGACTTTTCTCATAGCTTCTTACTCAACGCTTACATTTTTATGAAATTTGTCTCATATGCTTAGCAATGTATGCTCTATGGACTGTTAGCATCGGAATTTCGTTGTTGATGATGGTGCCCATAAAAAATGTTGCCATAGAAACCATTGTATCGCAAAGGCGGGTTCTCACTATTATTTGTCATTACCATCCTTATTAAAAATGTGAATATCTCAGTTTTCACTTGATAAATATTATAGCCTAATTTTAAGGCATTGTGTGGATGACTTTGACATGCGCATGCAAACTTTCGAAGAAATCGGTCCACGTTTGTTATCATAAGTCAGTATTCATTGGTATATATCTAAGCACGTCACGGATGAAAATGACGTTAACGCCTTTAAACAGAAGTCACGCGATTGCCAATAATGGTATACATTTGAAAAACCAACAGTGCTAACCAATGAAATGATTAAATGCATAAAATGTAGTGGCATTATGCAGTCACTTGTTTTCTGTTGGCTCAAATTGTTTACAAATCGCGGATTTATAAACTTACAAATAAGCACAGGTGTGGTCATAGAAAATATGGTTGGCGTTAATAAACACTGTTTATACCCTGGTAGACGCTCCAAGTTTTGTGCAATTTCGAACATCATTGCAAGACATTTTTGTTTACAGGGATACGAAAACACATCTAAGCAATCGGAGCAGTGTTTGATAAGATCAGTTTAAAAAGTCAGGATGGCTATAAACAAAAATATGAAATGTTTCTTTATGTTAAAATATTGTGCCTGAAATGCGACGTCATTATAGCGTCACGGTGCGACCCGCCTCCTTGATGTTTAATAAATTTCAAAGAATAGTGATTTTGTAGATAAAATGCAAAAACCGAATCGAATTCAGTAAACTATGCGCGAGGAATCGAACTTAATATCTCAATATTCTCTCCTGACGATGTCCTAAAACAAATTGGTACATTTCAAGATTAGACGTATAATGTACGAAATGGTCAAAGACGGTGACAAACAACGCGTGTATCTACTAAAACAACGATACATATATTATCTGCAACCTTGCATCGGAATAGGTATAGTTGAAAGCGTTCTGAGAGTGTTGGCAACACTACGGTTGTAAGTCGAAGAAAAGGTTAAAAGGTTACAAAAATGTTGTATTACCGTTGTATCTGTTTGTATATAATTAAATGTCTACATGCATCCACCCACACAACTGATTGCTGCACGATGTTTGACTATCGTTGCCTCAGTGTACAGACAATGTCGTGCCAATATTGCATGATACGTTCAGTTTATTTCAGAGCACAAATATATTCAGCAACTTCTCATCTGAGGATAACATCAAAGTGATCAACTTGTTAAAACATGCAATTCTTGCTGCAGATCTCTCCTTGCATATTCAGTAAGTTATTTGTACAAAAAAGTCATGTTTGCTTTACACCATTATCTAGTCCAGTTAGTACAATGTTGTTTTGTCATAACCAATACTTTATTATTATAACGGACATGCTTATTATGTCAATTCACTTTAATCATTGCCCACTTAATACCATTCAAGCGCTGAAGAAAATTCCTCCGTTGGGCTTAAACTAACATATAAAATCAAAGCACTGAAAGTACTGATGTGTGGCGTACTGATGTCATTATAACCAATCAAAAAAAGGCTGCATCAACATGCTGTGTCAGAGCTCTGAAAAGCCCAGACTCACTCAAATGTTTGTGCTGCTCTCAAGACACCAAGCGCCGGTGTCAAGATGAGTGACTGGGTAGTCTCCATACAACTGAGTACAGTGGAAATTAAAACAGGACTAGTAGGGGTGTAACGATACGATAAGTATCACGATACAGACCTTATGATACGATACGTATTACTATACACATTATAGTTCTTCATTAAGACTGTATAATGAGTAGGTTCACTGTTGAAACTTTTGATATTACTCCCATAAAGGCTTTTTTCCTTATATAAACAGGCAGACATTTTATAAGACGTCTTCTCTTACAAAAATACCTATTAAAAGCAATTACTTTTACCAACAAATGAAGTTCACTTAAAAAAATAATCCCCAATACTGCACAGTCATGTCCCTATATACTGTATGTAAGGGTCTTATGAAGTTTAGAAGATCCCCATTATAGCCCACAACTGTCACCTTTAGTTTCACTGATTAATTTATTATTGTTTCTTTAAAGTTCTTTTTCGAACATAATAAACATTTCCATTCTATGAGCTGTCAATTAATTTTACGATTTTTGTCCGTATTTATTTCACTATTCTGAACGTATTTTCGGTCCGGATTCGTATGGTACGGTCCCGAACGGGCTTTAGCCATTCTGCATAACCAATATGGCGGCGATCGTCCTGTCACTTTCCACGCTTGTTAATAACAAACACAATATTGCTTCTGAGATGTCGCACTCGTAATTAAATCTAAAAAAAATATTGACGTCCGTTCGTTTAATTGATTAGTAATGTCAAGCGAATGATTCATATTTTTCTTCATTTTAACTGAAGAATGGATAAACTCCGTACCGTAGCGGACTATTCGTCGTACCGTGAACCGAATCTACGTAGAACTATTTCAGCTTCCCGCCACCAGTGAAAACATGCTTTGGTAGTAGGAATATAGTCCATGCGGAATAATTTGCTATAAAAATCCTCTAACAATAAAAGTCTGATATAATTGTTGGTCTTAATATTAATAAATGTTCGTAATGTAAATAAATCGGGTTCAATGATACGTGTAACCTGTGTAGCATGCTTGTAATATTGTTCAAATCATAGAACTATTTATTGGTGTAGGCATAAAGGCGTTAACTTGATAGTATATATAAAGCTGAAAGATTGAAAGATAGTTATTACATTGTGTGGCTTATCGCCACACAAAAACCAGTCGGGCTGTTACCGAAAGTGCCTTTCATTGTTTCATTGTTTTATTGTCGCTTTGTATTTTATTGAAAGTTTTCCTCGATATTCTAAGAAAAAGTGCAGATCTTGAAAGAACAGGAAATTGAGTGGACCAATAACAGGATTTAATTGTGTTTGTAAAAATCATAGGGAAGTATTGCGCATGTTTATATAATCCAAAGACTTTGGGAAATATTGCAAATCCTTTTTTCCAACCAAAATGTATAAAACATCAACGATACAATGTTATGTTACAGCAATGTCTGTGTATAAATGACATATAAAAGTGTTCTCATTCGCATACTCAAACACCATACTCCATGCTGAATCTTGAAAAAACAGCTTATTTAGATTTCTGCATCAAAACCAACACCAACTTGTAGCAAATGATATAATTGAGAAAATGAATATTAGTTTAAACACTTTTATTCCCATTATTTACAGCATTATACATATATAACAACAAATAACACATACTACGTTTTAATTTAGTAATAAAAAAGTAATTGTATGTCTTGTAACTAAAAACACGCGCCGTTTAGAGTAAGAGTTGGAGCATAGAATAGGTTCTCCAATGTTTATAATTACGGGGTCTAAATGAACGGATTATGTTCCTCTCAGTATTTATGATTGAGTGTATCTATGACAGAGTACGCAGTAAATAGTTCGCTATGGTGGAAGAAGGAAAGATAGATTGGGATGACAAAGAATTGAGAGAAATATTCCGAAGTATTTTGATGACCACGTGCGATATTGGTGCCATAACAAACCATGGGAAGTCTCCAGAAATGCAAGTTTGATATCATCTGGGGCCTTATTTACCAAATAATTTACCTATTTATTATCACTGCTATTTCATAGGCCCTTTTCACCAACACTGTAAGACTGAAACTTAGACATATATATATAAGCACTGTCATTGTTTGAAATTAAATTCAACCTTGTGAAATTTCATCTGATTATTTTTGTGATCCACTGAAGATGTATACCCATTTACTTGTATATCAAACTCGTCACATTTATAACAACATTAGATCGATTAGAACATTTGATAATGTAAAGTCCAGGGCCCGTATTCATAAAGCTCCTAAGGGGAAAATAGTCCTTAGCTTGATATTTTTACCTAAGGTTTTATAGGATTTCCCTTAATTTTATATGATATCACCTTAGATATCTGAAAGTACATCATTAAGAGTGTTTCAGACATCTAAGGTGAAATCATATAAAACTAAGGAAATTCCTATAAAATATTAGGTAAATATATCAACCTAAGGACTATTTTGGCCTTAGGAGCTTTATGAATCCGGGCCCAGGTCTGTGTTTTGTACTTATACATGTAGTTGTATTTGACCTGACCCTGTAATTATAAACATTCGAGAACGTACTCCGTGTCCAACTCATACTCCGTACTCCAATTGGAGCATTTCTTGGTTACATAAACTACTGTAACTTCTTTGTTACTGAGGATGGTCATTTTCTACTTCAAGTTGGTGCTAGTTTTGATGAAAAATTCTAAAAAAGCTGTTTTTTTTCAAATTGAAACATCGAGTATGGCGTTAGAGTATGAACAATGTCTATAATCACCGGGCCATGTCATATTAGAACTATGTTACCATGCTTTTTAAAGACAGTTTGAGAATAAACATCACCATAAAAACTACTCTCACTCATTTTGTTGCCATTTGCCAATTTCCATACTTCATGTTGAAGTTCATTATTTTAATTCCATCATATAATGTGATATCATTATTTTGTTGCTATTAATAAAATGATTAAATGTAATATTGTGTTTAATTGATCAGATGATGAAATACATTCTTTCTTGAACAAAATTTGGTTGCGTTTGAACATTCATGTTGTTAGTTAAAATGTGTATAATGTTACCCCTATTTAAAGGACCGGCCAGCAATAACTCCTTGTAAACTGATCTGCCCAATATTCATCAACGATAAGCACAACAAGACTTGGTTATGATAAAGCCATACACGATTTAATTGAAAACCCAACAACAGTTACAGAGAAGAAGAAGAAGTTTATTTCAATAAACGATATGTCCAATACACATTTGAATTCATGGGTAAAAGTTCACAATTTTCAAAATACTGAAAAATGCTTTTCAATATACTGAACTAGGTGATTTTTATACGCATTACAGTGTACATAGTGCATATTTTTCTAAAAATACTGAAATCAGTATTGGGACTGAAAACTTTTACCCCTGATTTGAATTAGGCCATTATGTTCCGTGTTCCAAACAAATACACGACACATATGAACGGTCCATATATCCAACAAACCAATGGACCTAACATACGACTCCAGTAAAGTCATCGTGTACTTCGTGTTTAGGGGAATAAAAATGAAGAAAATGTATATTGGTCGGCATACAATACCGATGTTGTAATGAGTAATACTTCTAATTTCAGTTTGACCATAGTGTATCTAGCCGAATGCAAATTAAAAAAAAGAGCATAAAACATAAATATAATTATACAATTATTAACATTTACAAGCGATTGTGTACAAACTAATTTCAAGGCTAGGCATCATAAAAAAAGACACACATTGCTGACACGCCGCTGGCTTTAAATGAGAAAATCGGCATTTTTTGTCAACAAGAAAAACACTTTACTTTTGGAAGAACAAGTTGTTTCAACTTCAGTTTGGTCAAGATAAGAAGTTCCTTTTTTCATGAAAATAGACTCATCAGAAGCTCCCTGTATTGCAGAATGCAGATAATACCAGTCTTATAAAGTTGTATGACTTTCGCATTCTAAGCCAGCGATTGGTGTGAACAAAACAAGTCCAAGACTGGACGCCATCGAAAGAAATGGCACATATTGCTGAAATATACTTTTGTATTCTCAGTAGTTTATCATTAATGATTATATCCGTTTGTCAACAATCACTTTGAACGGTTTGCTCTTCAATCCTCCACTGCCTCCTCCATCCGGGGTTAGATCGGCGCATTTCCCTGACATCATACGCCACGTGTATCGCTGCATTAGACTGGCAAATAAGAGATGTAGCTCAGGTTTGGCAACAAACTCTCCAAGACAGACTCTCTTTCCGGCAGAAAATGGCAGCCAATTCTTGGGTTTGGGTCCAAGCTTTCCGTTTGGATCCAAGTATCTCTCTGGTATAAACCTGTTAGCATCTTCCCATGCACCGGGGTCATGATGTAGGGCCCAATGATTTATAAACACTTGTGTTCCCTTTGGTATTTTATACCCAGCTGTAAAAGACGGGTTTAACATAAATGGAGTGTTTACTGTGGAGATAAAGGGGCAATCGCATTATAAAGTGATATCGATGCGATTGAACAGTGCTTGTGTGTATAGTGCGGCTAAAAAGTAACGAAACACAAATTGGTAAAATCCTAATTTTTCAGAATCGTTGTTCCAAGTGAAAAGTTGAAATATTGATTAATTATTGATTGATTACGTATTTATGACGTCCAATAACTTGTTTAGAAGTGTATAGATCAGTCGTGTGAATTTTGACTAGATTTGGTACATGTGGAGTTACTGGTCCTGTCGGAGAGTTGTTTCACATTTATGCCTTGTACATGGTTGGAAGTAAACGGTGCCAACGTGCCAATAGAGTGTTTTCAGATAAAGCATTGTCGGTTAAACACAATTTAGCGGAAGTGAAACCTCAAATTCGACGACACCGTCATAGGCATCTAAATCGCCTGATTTCGTCCACGTTTGGACTATCCTTGCATTTTTATTCCGAAGCCTAGAACTTTTCTTTTGTGATTTTCTTTCCATTGGCAAACCTTACAAAGGATTCGAAGCAATTCACACCAAAATCTATCATGCCTAATTCTTGCACGTGGAATTCGTGCGTTTTGTGATTTTCTTGACACGCGGGAGTTACGTAACCCGATCGATAAAATGAGGACAATAGCCAAGTTTCTACACGATTATACAATATTATTACACAAAATTAAAAGATGTATGACCAAAGGAAGTAAGAAAAATTCAACGATAAAAACGTTGCGTTTCTAGATGTACTGAGCATATTATGTATCAACCGACGATATAGTAAAAATGAATAAATACATGGACTAGGAATTCGAAGATTATAACCAAAAAACTAAAATGAGCACAATTTGTTTTCGCATGTATGCATTTGCACTTAGGCTTGTTCCGAATTAAATGTTTACTCGTACAGTTAACATGGCCAAAATATGAGTATTTTGATACGAATGTGCATAAATATGATCACGTACACCATTCTTAAGAAATTTACGCAAATACTTTTATTAGGGAAAACCCTTGAACATTCTGCTTATAATTAAGAGACTTACAAAGTTCAATGTCGCATGTTATCATATGAGCGAGGGACTTACCAAGTTCAGTATCGCATGATGTCATATGAGGGAGACCAAGTGGTGTTACTGAAGATAGACGCATGCTTTCATGCAGGACAGCCTCAGTGTAAGCCAGATCAGGTCGATCAGCAATGTTTGGTAATCTGTCCTTCCCTGGAATGTGATCGAATCAAATATTTAAGCAAAAGGGACCGAAATGAGCGCAATACGAGTAAGTTAAGTTCAGAGAACCAAGCAGAGTATGGTAATTACATCAATACACCTCAGTAAGCCAGCAGATTTTTATACACAACAATAACTATAGCTAAAACTCATTCTACACACATCTTCTAATCCTATTATTTTACCATTTTAAAGGATGGCACAGAAACAATCTCTATGTACCGTTTATAAGTTAAAGTGTATAGAGCTATATCAGAACATATATTTTTAAAAAGTTTCAAAAACTGAAAAACAATTATGCTTTCATATCCATTAGATCATTTTTCACTTCAGTTTAAACAGAAACTCTCTGTGATTTATTGGACATGCAAACTGTCCATTTTCATACAAAAGTGTTCTAGAACACCCTATGAAACTATAAGAATCGTCTATTTTTCGACGATTGAATCAACATACACGGAACACATCCAGAGTTTTAATTTGCAATTTAGGTAGTCTAGTAGCATACTAAAAATATATACACTTTAACAAAGGTAAACAGTCGATATACACAAACAAATGCGCGTTGATCAAACGTGAACAATACAAGTCAAATTGACTTGAACCATTAATTATAGGTTTTTCAGATAGACATCTAAATTGGAATCTATAGACTCACCAACAACTCTGTCGATTTCTTCTTGTACCTTCTTCTGTATGTCCGGGAAAGCAAGCATATGGAGCACTGCATACATTAGAGTGAATCTGGACGTATCAATACCAGCTGAAACATCAATAGACTCTTTACAGTACCCCATGGATATTTGTCCAAACCACACATGTAAGTGTTTATCGTAAAGCAGGGGCTTATAGTATGTATGTTTTATTTCATGCTTTAATAAAAGTGGTTTACCGCGGATATGACAGTGAATTATTCGCCGATAGTGCCACTGTCGATAATTTCACACAAATGGAAAACTTAAAAAAGGGCCATGGAGCGCCCCAATTCAATTGTTTTAAAAGTATTTTTAAGTGTTCATTTGCGTTGGAAGCGACTGCTTTTTGAAGATCTAGACTTGATCGAACGTCAGCTTGCTTTAAAAGTGACGTCACGTCCAGATTGATACTCCAGACGGGTCGTTCAGTTAGTTGCTAGTTGGTATAAAGCATCAATACGAGATATAATATTTGTGTTTTTTGTCGTAAGATCGAACGTAATTTTACCTCGTGTACGTCTGACTTAAATGTTAATCCAAGTGCTATATTTACTACTTCAGTTTATAAACGATGTGTTCTGTTCTGAAAACAGAAATATTACGGTAAACTTACCAAAAAATATATCGGACAATGTGTGTACCAAGTGATCTTCGGAGAGGGATTGTTCCACGGCTTTCCCGTCTTCTTCAATCGCTTCAAGTCTGGCAAGAATCAGACTATCACAAAAATGACGAATATTATCTGTAATTAAATTCATATATCAAGCTAGGATAAGAAAACTGAGTGTTTTTGTCATTAGGCAATAGCGATCCTCATTTCATGTCGCTATTGAAGTAACTGACATTTCGTGGTAAGTATCAACTAGAGGGCTCAAATGCCCATAGGTCGCTCACCTGTCTAAATGCCCATAGGTCGCTCACCTGTCTAAATGCCCATAGGTCGCTCACCTGTCTAAATGCCCATAGGTCGCTCACCTGTCTAAATGCCCATAGGTCGCTCACCTGTCTAAATGCCCATAGGTCGCTCACCTGTCTAAATGCCCATAGGTCGCTCACCTGTCTAAATGCACCTACAGCCAATTTTTCGCTCCAGTGGCGTAATTTGAACAATCTTGGTAGAGGCCACTATACTAGTTGATGCTACATGTCAAATATCAAAGGTATTATAGTTTTATGCAAGAAGATTTTTATGTGTTTTCCCTCTATAAGTCTAAGTAAAATTGCTGACCCACCGAAGAGGCCAATTTTGACCCCATGGGCATATTTTGAACAATCTTGGTAGATGACTACTAGTTGATGCTACATGTCAACAATGAAAGCCATTGGCTTATGGTTTAAGACATGAAGGTTTTTGAAACCCCTTTTAGGGCCGCATGGTCTTATTAATCGACAGACCGAACCCACTTGAACAATCTTGTTAGGGGACCACTAGATGATGCTACATTGTTAGGGGACCACTAGATGATGCTACATTGTTAGGGGACCACTAGATGATGCTACATATAAAAAATATCAAAGCTCTAGGCATTGTAGTTTTAGACAAGAAGATGTTTATATGATTTCCCAATACACGTCTATGTTAAACTGGTGACCCCCAGGCCGGGGCAAATTTTGACCCCAGGGGCATGCATACATTGAATAGTCTTTGTAGAGGACCACTAGTTGGTGATACATACCAAATGAGAACGCACTACTTGTGGTTTCAGACAAGAAGATTTTTGAATGTTGCATTTTAAAAAGGTTTAGGAGAAGAAGTCATTTAAAGAAATTGTTGAGGGACAGACGACGGACACAGAACGATCACCAAAGCTCACCTTGTCACTAATAAAATGATTACTATCAAAGTCAGAAAGGGGCAATTGGTAGAAATTAAGCAAATATTTGCTAAACCTTTCTTATTTGCATCTATGTAACTATATATATGCTCAGTACATCAAGAAACGCAACGTTTTTATCCTCGATTTTTTCTTACATTCGTTGTACATACATTTTTTAATTTTATGAAATTTGATTGAATAACCGTGTAGAAACTTGGCTTTCATCTGATTTTATCTATCTGGTTACGTAACTCCCGTGATTCAAGAAAAAACACAAAACGCATGCATTCCACATGTACAATTTACACACGACAAAATTTGGTAAAAATGCTTTAAAAAATTCTAAGCCTTTGTTATGCTTGCTAACGAAAAGAAAATCACAAAAGTAGAGTCTTATGTTTCGGAATAAAGATGTTACGATTGTCTGAACATGAGCAAAATAAGACAATTTGGGATGCCTGTGACAGGGACGTCAAATGGGAGGTTATATGACGGTTAAAGTGTCATTCACTGACAAAGTCTCATCTGTGGACACGTTACAAATACTCTGGCACCGTTTACAACCACCGATGTCAAGGTCATCCATGTGTAACAACTCTCCGACATGAACAGTAACTCCGTGTGTACCATCTCCAGACGAGACTCGCAACTGATACATACACTGCTAGACGAATTGTTAGATGCCATTCATATGTAATCAATCAATAATGAATCGATATTTAAGCTTTTCACTTGGAACAACGATTTTGAAAATATGATGATTTTACAATTTTGTGTTTCGTTATTTTTTACCCCCTTCACACACGAAAATACTGTTCGATCACGCTGGTAGTGATATGTGATAAAATGTTTCCGATCTATTGTTAATGGATTAAATATCATCAAGTAAAAATAGTTTGATTGTCAATCATAACATGGTTCAGCAATGTTGAAAATAACCACAGTGTTGCGTTTCTAGATGCACTGAGTATATTATGTATTTCTATCACAGTGAAAAGAGAAAATTGGTTTGACCCCTCCCATAAATGTAATGAAAACAATGTTGAAAATATACTGTACCTTTATCAAATGACATTTCGCATGCCTTGAATTTTCTTCTTAGAAATTGCTCAATGACTTCTTCTCTAAACTTTTCTATATCTCTAAACGCCTTAGACTTGTATACATATTTTAATCCGGGAATAAAGTCCTCTGGAGCACCAATACCAAACGTCTCTAGTAGCTCATCTTCTTTCTTTAACAGATACTGTACTTCTTTATCGTCAAACTTATACCTGGAAATGACATCTAACATAAGAGTGTTGCACTGGCTCTCGACCAGCAACCTCAAAAACCAAACGGTGACTCCACTCCCGAACTGACTCCATCAACTTTGATGTCATCAGCAGACTGTCGCCTGAGTTTTCGAGAATGCTCGACCTGAAAACATTTCATAAATAGCCATGGCCAATAATCTATATTAAGACCTTAATATAGATTATAGGCAATGTATATTTATAAAACATTTCTTTGGTCATGTGCCAGTGGAGTGTTGTTCCCAAAATACAAAATATAATTCTATGGACTTTGTGGGAAACGATCAAACAAAAGGGCAACATGTTTCTAATTCATTAAAAAGGTTATAGATCTAGATCAAATTTCACGCATGTACTTGTAAAGCAAAGCTTTGAAATTGTTTTTTATTTTTTTCATAGAATCGATAGTCTATGTTAGGGAAATGTAGAATCAGAGATTTAGCAATGTTTTGGTTGTCAGATAACTTTTATTCAAATCATCTTAGTTCGCTAAACTATTATCAATTGTTTTATTTTTGCTGTCCATTTGTATTCGATAGCGTTTATGTTTACTCATGTGTTTTAGCCAACCAGTCAATGTATACTTATACTTGATCACCAATAAAATACAATACACTATCGTTAATTTGGGTCGGATTACATTTACAACAAATAAACATTAGCTATACAAGCAACGGAAGTTAATTATTTTGTATGCCGGCGTTACTTGAATTAGATATGTATGGCATACTCTAAGCCCACATTTCTTGCGACGGAAGCTCTAACCACTAAAGTCACATACAGCAACAGTAACACACTTTCGTTTTACTTACTTTCCACCAAAGCAGAGTCCGACCAATATATTGGACATCATAAAGTTGATGTATTCAGCCGGATCAAATTCTCCGGTCTGTTTATCAATCTCTTCAAATGCAGTCATTGCGGCATCACGGATTCGTTTGTCCAATGCATCACCTCGCATGTAGTGCCTATAATAAAAGTTTTAAAGGACAAGTATCGTTTTTGTTGTACAATATATGTGTATATTTGAATCAAATGCACATAAAGCGAAGGATAATATAATATCAGATGAATACTGATGTTCATTTATAACTGCTAAATACACATTGATGACAACCTCATTTGTTCATTTAATATAACCAGTTGACTATTCAACAGGTATTACTGTTATATTATGCACATTTAGTACAGATACAAATCACCTACATACTAATTGTGGACTAACTGGAGCGAAAATTATCTGTACCGGTGGGTGAAACTGTGTCAGAGGATGGGTATTTTGATGTCACGAAGAATCTTTAATTTGTTGGCTCACTAGACTTGTTTTGAGAATCGAAAATCAAAACAATATGTATCGATTGACTACTACATGTACAAACATTTGCTCCCCTTTCCAGTTAAATACTCGTCCATTTGCTTGATATTTATTTGTTACTAAGTTAATATATATGGGCTTTCTAGCTCACCTTAAGGCAGTAGTTGCAATTCGTCGAAGTAGTTTCCACACTGGACCGTAGCTACTCATAGCAATATCTTTTCCACCAGTGTACATATCAGCTTTAGAAAACACAATCAGATCATAGTCATATTCCAGTTAGTAATTACACACGTTGCGCAACTGTAGGTCTTGTGTGTTTGGTCATAATTATTTCTATATTTATTACTTTGACCTCACATGACTATGCTTATAATGTAATCATAGTATCAACTATGTGAAGTTTGCACCAACAACATTCAATGCACGGAGTCTACTTGTACAGGAACTACACAAGCATCATTAAACAATGAGCACCAACCCAAAGAGCTTCAGAACTTTACAACTTTGGAGTACACACCCGCCCTATATAGACAAAATTTCATCACGTCAAGACCAACGTTAGTATGTACATACTTTATAATAGTCCACAAAAAACTGGCAATATGCATCTCAATACAGCAAACTTACATGTCGGTGTAGACATCCTGGAAGCAAAGTCCGAGGATTTCTTCACAAGCACTTCCAAAGCTGCATCGATATGGTTGACAAATAACATACGCATATGTCCTGTATGAGAAACAAACATATAATAGCAGATAAATATATTAATACGTCGCATAGATCAATTACCTTTAGTACGCTATTTTCAACTTATGTCAGACAAATTGATGGCTTAGAACCAGAAGGTCGTAACTCCTACTTACGACCTTATAAGACTCATACATATTTGAAATCTGCTTTACAAGGCGCTTCTTATGAGTCTATTTTCATGAAAATCTGAAATTGTCATGTTGACCAAAATGATGTTTTAAAAACGTTTTTTCCCATAGGTAAAGAGTAAATTACAGACAGTTTTCTCTTGTTTTCTTAATACATTCTGATTGTATATCGATTTGGTAGTTACGACCTTCTTGTTCTAAGCCATCGAAATAGGAATGTACTAGTAACCATTATGCACATGTATACGTACATACGTGTAAATGCATTATGTTCATAACACATTATATTGATTATTCCGATCGTGTTTATGCTCTGAGTTTGATGGGTGTTCGGAAAGTTCTACACCAAGCACAATGTGTGTCAGATTACGAGCTTTCCTTTGAAATGATCTGGCAAACCTCAAATCGTCGTCCCACAAGTATCGTGAACACATACACAAGACAGTCTATAAATTAAATCCAGTTTCTTACCTAATCTTAGTGTAACAACTGGACCATACTTTTTCGACATTTCTATGACATCTGTATGCAGTTTAGTCTGATCCAATTCTGCAATAAACGTTTGACATGGTTAATAAATGTTAAAACTTTGTTTGTACACATGCAAAAGAGGAAAGTCGGTTAGTTTTGTTTCAGCTAGAACCAATCCTAGATGTGGGGCAATCTGCTAGGAGATTTTTTAATTTCTGACCTTTATCTCCATCGCATAAGAGGAGCCTCTTAGTCGAGATTGTTTGACTAGAACCAATCCCGTCTCGTTACCCTGCAAACATTATTATACAAAAAAGTACCACATTCAAGCCTCGATATAAAGACGCTGTTTGTTCCAAGCAAATTGTCGATGTAACGAATATGTTACATGTATTTGTCACTAATCTGGACCGAAACAGATACGAAAAGCTAAACAATAGAGCTAGAGGGAGAAATCTTGGGCGTCCGTAAGATGCAACTCAGCAATGTGGATAGGTAAGTAATTCAGTCGGCCCTGAAATAACTTTGATTCATAAATGGAGCATGACTGCATGGTAATGGACGAGCACTACAGGTATGAAAGTCGCTTGATTGGAAATATATGTTGATATAGACACAGGTAGCAGAACCATTGAAAACGATATTTAAAAAATGAAATTGAATGACATAAAAGAGAACCTAAATTTCGAAAAAAAATCCCAATCTTTTTTCGATTTCTTTTTTTAATTTCTTTTTCAATGACACTGTTACCGGTGGATATAGTTACAATATAAATGAATACTTACGTAACAGGTTGCCTATCAATGGCCAGCCCCTGGGACCGGGTGGATAATTATACTTCCATTTCTGCATTAACCAATAAACCAATAATCCCACTGTTATGGCAACCAGACACGTCGCTGTGATTGAACCCGAAAGTAAAACCTCAAACATAATTTTTTTATGTGTTGATCTGATGGCGAACAATGATGTTATATGTGTAGACCTTGCATCAAACAATGATATTGTTTCTTCTATTATGCGTAGATCTCACAACAAACAATGATGTTATTTCTTCTATGTGTAGATCTCACAACAAACAATGAAGTTGTTACTTCCTTTATTTGTAGATCTGATGTCAAACAATGATGATTTTTCTTTTATGTGTAGATCTCACAACAAACAATGATGTTGTTTCTGCTTCTTTGTGTATATCTCACAACAAACAATGGTGTTGTTACTTCTTATATGTGTAGATTTTACAGCACACAATGAAGTTGTTACTTCCTTTATGTGTAGATCTCAAAACTAACAAGGATGTTGTTCAACACTCTGAAGCAAAAATATCCGACTAAAATACTTAATACAGTAACGTGCGTTCAAATTGTCATCATTAAGCGAAAATAAATATGTACGTACACGCATAAAATGAACAGTCTAGTCATAATAAGAATGGTTTTGATAAAATTTCTCACCTGAAATATCGATTAACAACATACACGTGTGAATATCACTTTTGATACCTCGTTGTATGAAAGATTTTCATATTTTGTAACTTTATTAAACATATTTAGTCCATCCACAATAGTAAATTTTGCCTTGAAGGAAGTATTAAAATGTATGTTTGTCTTTTCATCGACTATATATTATGTTCTTCGTGTATTTTTGTTTGATGTTTATCAATGTTTAGTATCGATACATATATGTTTCATTCTTATTTCATCACGTTTATTTTATGTTGTATATATATATGTTTGTTTATCATGAGAAACTGTACAGTTTAAATGAATAAACTATCTATCTATCTATCTATGAAAGAAGGTCCGGCTTATAGTGAGCGTCAAGCACCATATATTGCGGTAAAGGTAAAGATTTACTGTAAAAACTCTATTGATAAAATGTATGCACATGCATAGCCTAAACATTCACTTATAGAATACGTGTTATCTGTCACGTATACACTATGTATCTAAATTTATATTGACCCTTATAATATGTAACAAGCACTCGTATGTATTGAGATATGTTTACATGGCCGTCTGTAGTAAATTTGCCACAAAGTTCAAAGACGATTGTTTGTTTTAACAATTCATATAAATCTCAGATAAAAAGGTTGAGATTTACAAGACTTTTGTATTTTCATGAAAACCAAAACACATCATGTTGACAAAACTGAATGTGAAAATAGCAACAACCAACCATTTTTATCCATGAATAAATCTGTACAGATGAATACATTTTTAAAAAGTGCTAGGTTTTAGAACAGGGGCGTATTTAGGTGGGGGCTAGGGGGCTCGAGCCCCCCCCCAGCTGGCTGGCCAGATACGATTTTATAAAAATATGAGCCCCCTAAAATTTCTAACTTACCTTGTTTACTAGCCCCCAAATAAACAACAAGGGTCAGTGTGATTTAGCCCCAATCATAAACTTGACAGGATTATATTGTAGGTAAACTACATGCTTCATTGATTGCTGGTGATAAACCACACTATCTGATTGGCTAAAGGAGAAACATTAGTCTAATGAAATTCCCTGAAACATTTAGCCACAGGCATGAAAAATTATATTAAAAAATATATGTACACAAGTTATTGACAACCCCCATTTTTCTGTCATTACTGAAAGTAATGAGATTTAGAAACTCTAAATGTTGTGATATAATTTCTTCTATAAGAACTATATATAATAATATGTATCATATAAATTAAAAGTATGTGGTTTAGATGATGGTGATTTTTTTTTAATTTATAAAATTTGCAATTTATAACTACTCTCCAAAATACAGAAATGTTGAACTTCGTACGTTGAAACACTGTCAATAACTGAGATTATTCATGATTTGCATTGCATGCACAACGATGGTTGTATAGCAGGAAATCGCACCAATTCAATTTGCCATTTTAAAATTTTTCGACCACGAGAGCCCTCCCAAGTTGAAGCCCTCCCACTGAAGACAGATTTTTGTTTTGTTCGCAAAAAGCAGATTGACTAAGATAAGGGTAGATAGATAGAGATTAAGTGTTCCACAACAAGAGGATCGATACAATCACAACTTGGTGACCAATCAGTTTTACAAACATTTGTCCAAATTCTAACTTCTTGAGTTTTATACATTAAAGTTCATACATTTAATCACTTTCACAAAATTTTTGTCATGAATGTTTAAGTATTGCATGTTCATTCTTCAAGCATAACAGTGTTTAGATAACAGGAAATTGCACCAATTCAGTGGGCCCTTAAAAAAAATTCGCCCACGGGAGGGGAAAAAGTGTACTAGAAAATGACCTCATTTTCATTTTTAGAATTGTTTCAACCTCACTGGAATTTTCACCTCAAAAGACTTAAAAAGCACCAATAAGTATGCTGGATGTGTGTCAATTCTATAGATTGCACAATACAAACCATTATTTTACTTTTTTGTGATGTTACACCTGCCATATCAACAATTATTAACTTTGCCTTTTAAGTAAAAAACATTAAAATCGAAAAAAGTTAAATTTATAATATAAATGATATATTTTGAGCAAAGAGTGGATAAAACAGTTGTAATACGAACAAACATGCATTTTTAGAAACGAGTACGAAAATATTTAGGGCGAAAATTAATTGGTACGAATAATATTGGGTGCGAAAATGATGGTACGAAAATATTTCGGAAGAATACGATTATCTTGTTACATTTTCAAAATTACCTCCCCTGTTTAAAGGGGGGGGGGTGGTTGTTGCTAGTGAAAAGGCTTGTTTTGCGTAGGTAAAGTGAATGTCACACAGTTTTTCTTATGTTCTCAAAACATTAATTTTGCACTTATGACTTTCCCATCCTAAGCCAGCGATATCTAGCAAGTACCTCCATGTATCTAGGTAGCTACTTGCCTGCTCGCACGTAAGTCTGCTTCAAATTTTTCTAGTCAGCTTCAACGTAAGTAACCAATATTTTCACATTTTGTTCTGTATTATGTCTACTTTTACCAAAGTACTCACTGATTTGTTTAAACATCATCAATTAAATGCATAGCATAGAGAGAAAATCAAAATACACTCACCTTGTAAATAATCGAGTTGACGAATGTGCGGCACATTTCAAATTGCACCGTTACATTTATTTATTATGTGTTATCAGTCTGACCTAGAATCACGCGTATATACGGTATACCACACATGTTATGTATTTTTAGAAGTATCGGTTATTACATATGCCGCACTATTCTGCTGACGCGTTAAGCTGACGATATGTTTATAGAGGAAACTGCTGACATTATGTATAAAGAAGGATATTGATCTGGCTATAGTTTATATCACTGGGTACACCGTCTATTTTTAGAAGCGGAAAAACCGTTACTCGGAACGGGTGTTTTACAGTTCGGACGAGGTAAATATTCAATTTTCTATCTACCAACTTGTGATCCATAAACCTGACATAGCCCACGGTATGCCTTTATGGTTTCCGCGTTCAGGTTGTCATCATTTTCTTTGAAAAGATTCCCCAATTATAATAGCCGGTACCAATTTAGTATTTGTTACTTGAGACGTGTTTTTTAACTGGTTACTCGGGACGGATCCATATATAAATCTCTGTTTTCGTGGATGCAGTATGTCCCCAGCCAACGTAATGTTGATATTATATCAAATTATTGTATTTATGACGAGATGGGCGGCATTATGGCATCTATAGTGTTTCTGGAACACAATCGCATATGTTCTGTGTTATTGTTACTTGGTACCGGCTATTTTAATCATAAAGGCATACCGTACGCTATGTTAGGTTTATGGATCACAAGTTGACAGGTAGAAAATTGAATATTTACCTCGTCCGAACTGTAAAACACCCGTTCCGAGTAACGGTTTTTCCGGTTCTAAAAATAGACGGTGTACCCAGTGTATATGTGTTTATAAGAATATTTTGACAAATCTTTTTATGTTTTATATAATATTTGACGCATATTGTTTGTTAAATAAAATTATTGTACTGGAATTTTATATATAGTTGTACTTTAGTGGTTTATTCAAGGAGTATAATTAACCTAAAGCATGGAGATTGGTGGTTTAAGTAAGACTTTCCATGGAGATTGGTGCCAATTGCCGATATTTTGATGTTTTTTGTCACTTGACGGACACATTTCCACCAAAGTAAGTTCATTGTCTTGTTTTATATGCGGCGTGTATCCGATAACCACCTAGCCATAAGTTTAAGCCACCTGTCCGCGGTCTGTTTTAGTCCGTCAGTGCTGCGATAAAAGCCTGAAAGAAGGGATGGTGACATCGGGTGTCCGTAGTCCGCATCTGTTTTTATTAATTCTGAGGTATCCGGGGCATTCTGGCTGGTTTTATTGTGTTTGCTAGGTCTTCATGCATGTTTTTATGGTTAAATACTGTTTCTGCTTATTTAGGAGGCTCCATGTGTATATGTTTAACGTTTAAGACGATTTCATGGAGATTCGTCAACTTTAAGACCCTCTCCATGGAGAATTGTTATTACTTTGTAAACAATATGTGATGGTATTATAATTATGGAAGTAATCTCTATTTTGTACCAATTTCAGGGCTACTGTCTTACAGAGGGTCTTGACTTGGCGAGTAACATATTATTGGAACCAAATAGTATACAGTGACAACACCACCTGGCTGCAATAATTGTTGTGATTTTCTTATTTGTACTTCAAAGATATGCATATAATAATAAAGGATGATTTTTTTATAATTGTGTGCTCTGTTTTTTATGCACCAGTCAAATCAAACCCTGACTCCCCAACCCCGGGTTATAGACACGAGTTTTTAACTTTTGGTGTCCCTTCACTGGTGAATGAGAGCAGGAATTTTGCTCCGCATCTAAATACGTAGACCGGGAATATGTTTCACTGATAAGGGCGGTATTTTTACCTTTTTTAAGGTTCTCGGGCAGGGATTTTACCATAGTTTAAAAAGTCAACCCCTCCTTTCCCAATGCTAAGGGTTTCAATGGACTGGTGCATTGTGTATCTGTAATGATATTCAGTTGAACTGACAAAAGGCCTAGTAGAAGCCGTCTTCTCTACTAGATGGATATTATCTTTTTCGGAAATGTGTTCTACAGGCAACATCAATTTGGTAGATTGTGGTTTCAAAAATACATGTATTTGAAACACCCACCGTTTTCTGCATCGCATTTATGATATAGAGGATTTGGAATCAGTTTTCGGATCAGTATTCTTTCAAGCACTTACGTACAATCCACAAGGAACCAACAACTTCTCAACATGTGGAGTAAAACCAGCATTGACAAATTGAAGCCACTAGGAGTCAAACCAATATTGGTGGCTACAAACACTGCGCGTTAACCATTGAAGCAGTTTATAAGTGGCATGTCAATGTTCAAAACATCACAATGAAACCTCACTTATCCGACCACCCTTATTTATTTTAAAACATACTTATCATCGCTGTTTATATATTAATAAAGGCTTATCATACTTGAAACTGTCATATTTTAGAGTTGGTTGTATTATAAATCAAGAGTACAAAATGTAATCATTGGAACTGACTTCGAACTGGAGGTTTTAATGTTTTAATTTTAAGGTGGTCTTTAAGTGAAGTTTTATTGTTTGCTACATTCATAAGAGGGAAATTCAATATTCGCTCTCATCTCTATAATGCATTCATCTTGTTAAATGCATTGTTCCTTTGACACTTATTTCAAATGGGTCATTTGTTTTTGCTTAAGAGGCAGCAAGTAGAGAACACAGTATGGTGTTACCATGTATATGGGCGCACTGCCCTTCAGACATTGGTTCTTTAACGTACCTGGTGTACAGCACTGATACATGCGAGACTACCTCTGGGTTACCTTCCAAATAGATCATTTGTCTAGTTGGGTGGGAAACACGGAAAAGCGTTCCATGAATAACCAAGTGCACCGGCCGAGGTTCGAACCAGGGACCTATTGATCAGCAGTCAAGCGGGCTATCCGCTCGACAACAATGCCACCCTAATAAATACTTTGTATACTACATTTGTATTTATAAAGGGGTCATTACCGAGAGGTCATAGTAGACCGATGGTCACTTTTTGTGCAACCAATATAGTAATAATTACGTAAATTTGTTTGATATTTTTATTTACAAATTGTAGGTTTAAAGGCTTATTAGCGCAGATGATCAATGTTATAAAGGCAGTTTGATCTGATGCTTTGTGAACCAAAATGTTCCAGGCAGTATCTTAACATATTCAGCAAGCATTGTTGAACAATAACATTAATTTTAAAGTAAACAAAGACAAAGAATACAACGAAAATCTGTGCTATTGGACCTTTCCAACAAAACAAAATAGAAATATTATTTCATGTTCTTTTATAATTTTATAGAATCATAACCTTGAACATGTATTAAATTACGTGAATAAAGTGTTTTTATGAGTCTTTACTCTATATTTATTTTCTGGCTTTTCACCAGGGTTGTTCGTGCCGATACAAATGACAAGGTGATGCTGAAGTTAATCGTTTTCTTTTTGATGACGAATATCTAAATGATGACGGCGTATTTAATTTGCGACACAAAGCTTTTTAATTATACTTTCATTACGCAAAGATATTTCATTAAAATTTATCTTTCGTTTTGTTTTCTGCCACTTTCCCCTTGAATGAAGTAACGTCTTTTTGGTACGCATTCTTCAAACCAGGAGTCTGAAGAATAAATAGAAACTATATTTTTAATCAATGAAGATAACACACTATGGTGCAAAACATTTTAGAACAGAATACTTACATTGATTTAATTCTCCACAGTTTGGGTCTTAAAGTTGACGAATCTCCATGAAATCGTCTTAAACGTTAAAAATATGCACATGGAGCCTCCTAAATAAGCAGAAACAGTATTTTAACCATAAAATCATGCATGAAGTACCTAGCAAACACAATAAAACCAGCCAGAATGCCCCGGATACCTCAGAATTGATAAAAATAGATGCGGACTACGGACACCCGATGTCACCATCCCTTCTTTCAGGCTTTTATCGCTGCACTGACGGACTAAAACAGACCGCCGATAGGTGGCTTAAACTGATGGCTAGGTGGTTATCGCATACACGCCGCATATAAAACAAGACAATGAACTTACTTTGGTGGAAATGTGTCCGTCAGGTGACAAAAAACATCAAAATATCGGCCATTGGCACCAATCTCCATGGAAAGTCTTACTTAAACCACCAATCTCCATGCTTTAGGTTATACCCCTTGTTATTGTCATATGAGTCATTAAGTATAATAGTCTTTATTTATTTATGTATGGTACGGTGTATATCATATTGGATTATATGATTTTAATGTCTATTTTTTGTACTAATACGTTTTTTTTTCTTTTAATTACATTATTTCTATTTGTAGACAAGAAGCCAATGTGTGTCTTAAAAGCAAAATAAATGTTGCTGTTGTTTTCTCCGATAAGCAATGTGTTTGATGGGTGTACAGTACATGTCGTAACTTGTATATTTGGATAATTCTTGCAATTATGTCATTCCGTAGATTGCGTAAAACTCAGCATAGCCTTCATATGCCAGTCGGCTTTCTGCTGAATGTGGAAGGCATGTATGCATCAATCCTGGTGTGAACCCGGGTCGCCGGATTAGGAGGCAAGCGCACTAACCACTGAGCTACGGAGGCCAGTAAATGTAATAATTAATATTCTCCTAGGCCATGCTGTGTTTTGAAACATGAAAGGAACTTCTTCTTCATTTTTCATGGTATGATAGATATTCATTTATGGTAACAAACAATTATTTAAACAACGCTGGAATGAACGTTTTTAATAAATAAGTGTTTCGTAGTTTTAAATAAGTTGTTTGTATAGCTAGTTGGCGATAGAAAAAAATCGTGTTTTTTTAAACTTTCGGAAAATCTAGTTATCGGATTATGGTAAAAATTTACACAGAACTAGAAAAACTTCCTACCTACTCACATTCTGAATTTCATAATTTTTAGTCACCTATTAAAATACATTTATTCTTTATTGTATATTGAAATAACATGCTTATGGACAGTTTAACGCAGGGAGGCTATCTGGTATTCCATTGATGATTTACTATCAATTATTTAACCATTACAGTCCGTGATCGACGGGATTGACATCGCTGTTATGAAAACGAGACTTCGGAGGCCCGTATGATTTGGTTTATTTAGGTGTGTTGCTTATAAACAATGTACAACTAGAACATGTACTTTGTCAGATTCACAGACGGGCCTCGCTTGTGTCATATGAAGTAGGTTGCAAATACGTAAATATAACGTTAGGCGTATCACATGACCGTAAAATTGGCTGTTGCAAGTACCAAGTCTTCTAACTTGAGTTTTCATTCAAAATTACAAATATGTTACATAGAACTTATGAACAAAACTTTTTTAACTCGTTTCTGATTTTGCTGAAATTTCATTCTGTATTAGGTAGATATATTTCATTTATCCGTGCAAAATTTCATACTTGTAGGTGTAGTAATTACAGAGAAATGTTCGAAAAACACGATTTTTTTCTATCGCAAACTAGCTATACCAGGTATAGGATAATAACTACAAACTCCTATTATTTATATCATGAATTGATTGGCATATAATAATGATAGCAATAAAAATTAAAGAATAACGACAGAGTGGTTGATAACAAGTGCCTACTGCAGAACAGCGAATCAATGTTGCTGCTAAACAGCAGACCAGAAGGCTTTCTCTATAGCTTATATAGCACGAACACTCATGCAAGATGTGTGAAGTTTTGTGCATTCGTTCAACATTAGTATCAGCGCATAATGTTTAAATGGGATGTCCTCTGCTATTTCAGCTGCGGACTTCCTACCGATGTCGTTTCCACCAATGATCAGCGCAATCTTCTGAAAAAGTTCAATATTAGCCATAAGTTATATCAATATTAAAGTCAGTAATTTCCGTGATAAAGAAGGATTTGCAAAATAAAAATCGCGCAATAGTGTAAGTTGTTCTTAGTTTATATTTCTCTATACAAGTGCTGGCCATATAGATAAAGAAGTATTTCATATCGTCAACGTTTTCTCGCTATATGACTATATTTAACGTATCGGAAAATGCTGACCATATAGACAAAGAGGGAAATTGCTGACCATATGTAATAAGAAGGATTATTCGAGCGTGGACGTTTAACGTATCAGAAAGTGCGGACCATATAGATAAAGAAGGGTTCGTTCTTATTTCATATCGTCAGCGTTTTCTCGCTATATGAATGGGCAGTTTAAAGTATCGGAAAATGCTGACCATATAGACAAAGAGGGAAATTGCTGACAATATGTAATTAGAAGGTTTATTCGAACGTGGACGTTTAACATATCGGAAAGTGCGGACCATATAGATAAAGAAGGGTTTGTTCTTATTTCATATCGTCAGCGTTTTCTCGCTATATGAATGGGCAGTTTAAAGTATCGGAAAATGCTGACCATATAGACAAAGAGGGAAATTGCTGACCATATGTAACAAGTTAAATAGTTCCTGTGGCCAATTGTTTTACAGACCAGTATTGTGAGAGACATTTTTTATAATTTTAGCAACTAGAACTTTTTAAAGTGTTAATAAGGTTTGATAAAAAGATATGAGGAAATCGGACAGGGGAGGCACCACACTTTACCAGCTGAGCAAACCTCGCATCAGTAACATCACAACACATGTACAATGAGCAATTCCTTCACGTAAGTCAAAGAAACAATTAAAAAGTCCAAGTCCCCGCCGAAAAATGCGGAATTTTACAAACCTCTCTGATTTAGTGGGTTTATATGTGCTCCTACATGGAAATTTTTCTTGTTGCATACAAATATAACCTGCGGCTCAAGGCCGCAGGTTAATTAGAAGGTTTATTCGAGCGTGGACGTTTAACATATCGGAAAGTGCGGACCATATAGATAAAGAATGGTTCGTTCTTATTTCATTACTATATTGCTCAAGCATTCGTTTTATAAGTACTGGTATGGATGGACGTAGGCCTTATGAGTGCAATGTGTGTTTATTCGGCATTTCTTAACATCGGTTTCCTGGAAGTTCCCGATCATGAAGTGATGCGTGGACGTTGGAGCGTTTTCATCATTGGAAACCTTACATTGAAGTGACAAAACCCACTTTCATATTAAGTTATTTCTAAGCCCCAGTGTGTGTTATTTTTGGGTCTCAATCCCGTCCCCTCCAGCTGCTCCCTGGTCAGATCAGCATTATATAAGCATACCCATATCATAGTTATATAAATCACATTTTAATGAGCATCTGAAACTGAGTTATCACATGACATTGCATGCATTTTTCATTCATCTTAAATACTTGGTGCTTAGTGACCTGCGACATTGTTCAAACAATTTATGTATACCAAATTCCAGCTATATTAGGCAATGTTTACACCTTGCTGTTCCGGCTCGAACTTTTGAGCCAAAAGTGTCTTAGACCCAATATTGGATAAGTTCATAATTTTTCAAATTTGTACAAACTGTATGATGTTGCATATCATTTTGAAAGCCATGGTCAGAGGAATGATGATTTAAAAGAATCAATAGCATTAAATAATTTAAATAATTTTACTAAGAATTATGGCCCTTTAAATGTTGCCCTAAATTGTTTTTGTATCCAATTTTCATGACATATATTTAGATTTGAAGTAAATTGTTCCCACAAGTTGAGCTAAAGCTGAGTCAGACATTCAAAATTTCAGACACATATAAAACGTCTGATACTAGCTGATATTTTGAAAGTTTATACACACATTTATATACATGCATAGTAGGGGTGTAACGGTACGCTCACCTCACGATATGATACGTACCGTCAATTTTTCTAACAGTTGGGTATATTTCGGTCCGGATCCATCGGGGTGCACAGGGGGGCCGTGCCCCCCCCCCCCCCCCATCAGTTGGCCTCGGAGTGACCATTTTTGTATATCACTTCCATGTTAAAATCCTTAAAATATTACCAATCGATATGGCTGTGGATCGATGTTTTGTAACAATAACCCTGTATATTACATACTCCGGAAGCGAGGTCAATAAAATGTGCCCCCCCCCCCCTGGTGTGTAATCTCCAGGTCCATGTGCCCCCTGTTGTGTTATCTCCAGGTCAAGATTACACTTGATCTAATCATTCAGAAGTATGTTTTACAGCGGATCAATGCGGATCAAGGTGTATGTGCCCCTTGATCAATGTCACTACAGCGCTTGAATTAACAGATTAAAAATTTTGACATGAATTTGAAGTAAGTAAATTTTTCTTATTGATATCTTTATTTGTTATAATTGATTATGTAACACTACAATTTTGATAATATATCAAGTCTGTCTGGTTTTCAAAGAAAAACGTTTAAAAAAAGGATTTTCATTCATAATTGAAAAAAAATCTTCACAAGGGGCACATTTAAATGGTCTATTTTTGCAAGTTCAAATTTTTTTTCTAAAACGTAAGGGCGCAATAATTTGCAAGATTTTTATTATTTAAAAAAATGATCTGAACCTGTGAACACTACTGTCTAAGATAAAACCATGCATGGCCTATGTAATACACCAACCAGTTGCATCCACGCCTTACCCCTGGGATGGGCGATGGATAGCCGGGGGAAACGACCTTGGGAATTTTTACTCAGACCCAATTACTCGGGGACAGTATTTAGTTGTTAGGGGACGGGGAAATACTGTAGATTTTACTATCAGCTGTCCCCGCAGGGCCGTGGAAGGGCGAGGATTTTGACAAATCAAAAGTAAAAATCCCGGCCGATTCCCGGGGTGGGGGTGGATGCAACTGACTGGTGCATATTATTTCACTACTGATCTTCAAATTTCAAGTATTATTTATGGGTAGTCTGGAAGATTTCTTTTAAGAATATTGTGTAATTCATGTTAGTTTTTGATGATGTAGCAGTTCACATTATATACGTTTACTTATGATTTTAAAAGCTTAAAGTGCAGGAAATTGCATGATTTTAATTCAAAAAGTGAAAAATTCGTCGCCGGGAGGACCCACCCCAACTAAGCCTTCCAAAAATGTCTTGTACCCCCCAGTGAGAACTTTCTGGATCCGGGCCTGGGTATGATACAATATTCTCTAACAGCTGCTTAAATACTTCAATTTTTAAAGTGTATAAAGCTATATCGGACGATATTTTTTTTAAATTTTCAAAAACTGAAAAACAATTATATATATAAATGCTTTCATATCCATTAGATCATTTTTCGCTTCAGTTTTAACAGAAACTCTCTCTGTGATTTATTGGACATGCAAACTGTCCATTTTCGTAGGAAAGTGTTCTAGAACACCCTAGGAAATTATAAGAATCGTCTACTTTTTGACAATTGAATCAAAGTACACAGAACCCATCCAAAGTTTAAATTTGCAATTAAGGTAGTCTAGTATCATACTAAAAACGATGCAAGTAATAATTTTGACATTAAATGACTGTTAGAATATAGCTCTATACACTTAAAGTAATAATGAATTTGTTGCTTCTATAACAGCACTTATTATGTGCCTATCAACTATTTTAAGTGAATTTAGGCAATATGAAGCATATCTCAATACAATTAAAACGAGTGATACATGGTAAAGATACATAATCAGAAGCCAGTCAGGTGTTTTCGTTGTCTGAATATCTGAATATTATTTTGCTAAAAAAAATAGCTTATACTGAACCGCATCGAAATTTAGAAGTCTTGAATCGTGAACTGTGTGGAACTTAAGTCTGCGGAATTTCGAATACCACGGTATACCGTTACAGCCCTAATGCATGGTTTATAAAATGTTTCAATAAGTCCAAATAAATATGTTCTATATAAGTTATATTGTTCAACAACTTTAGTTTCAAGAGGAAAAACAAAACCACTTCACATAGAATAGTTTATCTGACTTAACATATACAGTAACTGTCATAGATAACAAACATATATGTACAATAATGACAACATGGATATTTACATCAATGCCGCTATAATGAACTACATGCATATGAAATTTTTTAAAAAATTACTTGCGCAGAAACACACGTTCTTCCATGAATCAGGAAAAACACATGACAATGTCCTCAACATAATGCAAAACAAGAGATGTTTGTAAAACATGTATGCCCCCATGGCTGCACAATAGTCGAAAATGGTGAAGGTCACAGTGACCTTGGCCTTTGGCCTACAGACCTCAAAATTAATAGGGGTCATCTACAGTTGCTGACCAACCTCCATGTAAACTTGTATTGCATGATTTTACTATGGCAAACCTACATGACGATCCTATGGCAAAGCATTTGGCCTCACAACAATGGTTAAGGTGACAGTGACCTTGGCCTTTGGCCTACTGACCTCAAAATTAATAGGGGTCATCTACAGTTGCTGACAAACCTCCATGTAAACTTGTATTGCATGATTTTACTATGGCAAACCTGCATGTTGATATTATCAATTTTAGTTTGAATACAAAGCTATATTGTCAGCGAGCTATGAAGATGTAACATTATGCCCGAGGGTACAGCATTGGGCATATTAACAAACACCAAGTTATGAAAACACACTGGTCAAAATATGTGTACAAATGTTCACAAACCTTCAGACATTATATGTCAAGATCCATCAATATTACCTGACTAAGACATGTAAATGTTATATACTGTCTGGGTGGTTAATGATACAGGAAATGTACTTAATTAATAATGTCTGGGATGTTAATGATATAGAAGGCTATCTGGTCAAGAGAGGAGTTAGGAACTGGACTCGAGAGTGGGCGGTTGGAGAGGAATCACTGAGCGAGGACTAAGGTCTGTATAAGACCTAAGCTCAAGTGTGCATGTCTATAAGCTTAGTGTATGTCCAGTTGAAGTACCGTATTGAATATATGGAATATGTTGAAGTACTATGCTAAGAACTATTAAACTACTATACGATCAGCGACGGTGTTCTGTTGTATTAATGACTACGTAACAAGACATTATGAAGTATGTACAAAAATCTGTGTGTGCTGTATGCAATGGCCACTTGATACGTCCTAGGTCCATCTGTATTTACATCTCCCCTAGGTTGCTTGGTTGGTTGTTGTAGATGCTGGGTTTATATTCACAACTTATCCATGCTACCTGGTCATTGACGTAGATAATGGTTTTATGTTGCATCTAAAGATAAAGACAAGAAACATAGATATTATCATAAACTCACACAACAGGGTTTCTACAAGAGTCATGATTTGTAAAAGGGTCACTGTTTTTTATTTATTTCTTTGTGAAATTGGGTCCTTCTGCATTTTTGCGGCGGGACTTGGGCTTTTTATAATTTCTTTGGGTTGTGTGTGGGCATTGCTCCATGTAGATGTGTTGTGTTGTTACTGTTTTCTGTGTTCAGTTGTGTGCTGCCTTCCCTGTCCAATTTCTTAATTTCTCTTTTGTAAGTAGCATTCAAAACATCATTCTTTTTATTTGATGATATTGTACATTTATTATAATTTTAATTTTAAACATTTTGCATATTATTGAGAGACGTTTTTACAACTGTTTTCATGAAAGAAAGAAATGTTCTTGTTATGCGCATAATTCTTGTTTTCATACCATTAGAGACAACTTCGCTTCAATCTAACATTACATGTTTTTTTATCAGCATATCAAATAGTTTTGTAATTTTTTAATGATCTAACCCAATTAATCCTTTATCTGGTTTCCATCGTGAAGGGATGAGGGACAACTTTAGTTCTGCATCATCTCGTTTCACAACCAGAGTAAGGGAAATCTGTAAAACATACATTTATATATTGATGGCTTAGAATGAGAAGGTTGTAACTACAAAATTGATATTTTGAGAAAACAAGAAAATACTGTCCGATAATTACTCTTTACACATGGTAAAACAAGCGGTCTAAATTTCGTTTCAAAATGGTTAACATGAAAAGTTCCGATTTTTATGAAATTCGGCTCATAAGAAGCACCTTGTGATGACTATTTTAAATATGTATGAATCTTAAAAGGTCGTAAGTAGTAGTTACGACTTTCTCATTCTTAGCCAGTGATATCACATAAAAACACAATTGTGTATTCTTTGATAACAATCTTTTGGAATATTTCCACCTATTGTAGAAAATGCCAAGCATAGCCTTAATGTGCCAGTCAGCTTAGTACTGTATAAGTGGTTAAGTTCGCGTCGTGGAAATGTTCGCGATTTTCGCGAATGGCATATTTTCGCGAACATTTCCGCCCGCGTAAATATCGGCCAACATAAACGGTGTTTCATACTTGACCAACGATGATATTTCCAGTTTTTGGGCGTCTTCGTATTATGCAAACCACTCTAGAAAATGTTTATGAAGTGTGTTATCAAAATGAAGACAACAGAAATGTAAAATAACAAATATTTTGTTAAATTGCTGAAATAAACACTTTATTTTACTTACATTTGCCTTTTTTTATTTATACAATCATGAAAAAGTTACATACGCACCGGTGATTCACCGGTGTAAACACAGATATCATTACGGTTTGTCTCCCTTGTTTCAATTGTCGCTAGTCTATATCCCGCATTGTTCGAATGCGGTTTTAATTACCTCAGGGTTATCACAAAGTTTTTGATGTGCTCTCATCATCCATTTACCATGAATAGGTTTGATGACACTTGTTCTTAGATCTACCCAAACAAAAAAAAATTGGAGTAAATGATTAGTAAAATACCACTGCTATACTAGTAAATGACTGTTTAGTCATTTACTGTAGTCTTTCACTAGTATAGCATTAAATGCTTGACTTGTAAATGACTTTTTCGTGATAGTCATTTACTAGTCATTTATTAAGTTAGTATCTTACTAGTCTTTCACTGTACTTGAACAATTTGGAAAAGTAATTTACTAGTCATTTGTTATACTTAGTATTTGAAAAAAGTGTCTTACTAGTCTTTCACTGTACTTTAACAATGGAAAAAGTAATTTACTAGTCATTTGTTATACTTAGTATTTGAAAAAAGTATCTTACTAGTCTTTCACTGTACTTTAACAATGGGAAAAGTAATTTACTAGTCATTTGTTATACTTAGTATTTGAAAAAACCCAAACCAAAATGCTAGCATGCTGGATGCGTGCGGCAAGCGCGTGACAAGCGTGCGCACGCTTGTCGCACGCTAAACAAGATTGCGGTCCAAAAATTTAAGCGCGCGGAAGTGCGCAGGAAAATTAAGCGCGCAGGGAAAGATTATATTATTCTGCAAGCTTAATGTTATAAGAGTTTGTGGCAAGCGTGCGATGTGAGAACTAATGTACTGATTTTGTTTCCTTTGGTTTTGGCTAAAATGTCTAAGTCCAAATTGATAGATAATATTAACAAAATATGAGAACATTTTTTTTATTGATTTGACATCATGATGCATAAACATCATATCAAAAAACATTGTATTCAGATGAAAAAGGTGCACTAAAAACTTGTATTTATAAAATTTTAACACAAAAATTGTGGTTATCAATCAACCATTCTAAATCAATCAATCAATTATTGAGTTAATGTGACTCAACAAATTCCATCATAAGAAGTTTGTGATACCTTTTGAAAACTCACTGATTGATCAGAAATGTAATTTAATAATCTACTATGTTTTTATCTGTCAGTTTACCTACACATAGAATTGACAGTGTTGTTTATTTATTTATTCATAATATTACAATATTCGTATCAGTGGTCAATTATCTAACATACTGGCTATAAATTGGTTTTGGCTATGACTTGCTAACCACACAGATCTTTTCAATTAACTCCTTGTGCACTTTCCTATACACATACACAGAGAGACAGGCTAATAAGCCCCTTAATCTTATATACCTGATTATATGACTGATAACAGATGGTCATTGATTGGTCAGTTTGAACAAGTTTGTAGGTCACTGGATAGTTTGAACAGGTCAGAACTCCCATTTCTTTGTGTTGTTTATTTACATTTTTGGAAAGTTGGCACATTGTTTGCAAGTCTTTTTGCTGTTTTGTAAAATGTTTAGATGTGATGTTTCATGAAGGTGGGTTGAGTTTCATGACTTCAATTTGTTGATTACAAACAACAACAATAAGGAGTATGGATTATTTGTGTTGGATATTTGATTACCAATAGATATGAAGCCTTCAACAGGAAGAACTGGAAAGTGTAAGTAAATATATTACATCCATCCTTGTACATTGTATAACAAAACTGCTATTTTAAAGCTGAAAGATATAATCATAATGATATTAAAACTTGAAGTATACTGTGAGTAATTTCTGAAAGGCAAAAAATAAATTTAAAACACTGAAAATTTTTTGCTCAGTTTCACTAGTATAATTTATAGATCTGTAATTATGATTGTTCTTTTTACAGAGTATTGGCCAAAATGACTTGATTTCTGGAAGTCTCGAGAAGACATTAAATGATTTCGATCAGTGTATGGTTTCAATGTAATACTGCATATACAGTAACAGGTAAGCAAATTTAAAAGAATTTAATTTATATATCAGTGCTTTTAATAATTAATTTGTATTGCTAAGCTGTCATGTTTTGTTTTGGTGCTATGACGTTTTGTATAATGTTGTATCACATTTTTGTTGTAAGGTCATTTTCAACTCTTGAGTATGGCCCTGAACTTTGAGAGATAATGGCAATTTACTTAGTAGAGTGAAAGCAAAAGGGGCTTGATGACATTAAACTAGCATGACAAATGTTAGTATGAATTAATTTTCATGATTGCGGTATGTATCGGAATTAAAGACAGTTCAAGAACTGTACTAACGTTAATTTTTTACTTTACATGAAATTAACAATTTTGATTTTAATGATGTTGATTTTTATTTTCAGATGATGTGTCGGCATATTTGGATATGAAATCTGCGATCAATGAATAATCAGTTATTTTTGGAGAAAATTAAAAACATTAGAAAGTGCTTATCTACTTTGAAATGTTTGTGTTTTTGTGTTATTACATGCATTAAATTTATTTTCATTAAAAAATTTGGACATTTAATTTAAGTATGCAAGCTTGCGCACGCTAGTTTAGTGTATACTTACGATGAAATAACAAAAATCACATATTTCAGGGTATGCCATTCACGCTCTAAAGTCGAACAAAACAGCATTCAAGCGAGCTTGGAATACAAAGATGTGCGCTGCCAGACAGACTGTGCAGAGATTGAGTATGAGGGATGTTCAAAAATAATGAAGACTTGCTGTCAAATAATACAAGTTGTAGAATATGAAAATAATATTTGAATAAGAATTCTAAACTATCTAGCAAACTGATGGTATAATTAATTTAGTTTATAACTTTTGAAACATTTTTATGGATATTAGAGGTACATATATGTTTTATTGCCTTGACTTTCTGGCACAAGCTTTGAATTGTGATGTGAGAAAATTAATTAATATGTATGAACCATGTTATTGTTATTTTGCTTTCATGAGAAAATAATGAATAAATTGTGACATTGTTTATTTGTTTTAGTTTTGTCATTTACCTATTATTGATAGTCATTTACTAGTCATTTACTTCTTGTGATACTTTTGTGGATATACAGGGTATAAAAGTCATTTAATAGTCATTTACATCATGCAATACTTTTGTGCACAGTATGAAGCATAAAGTCATTTACTAGTCATTTACTTAATAGTATTTCAGAAGTAATTTACTAGTATTTCAGAAGTAATTTACTAGTATTTCAGAAGTCTTTTACTAGTATTGTAGAAGTCATTTACTCTCCAATTTCCTTTCCCTAATTAATGAAAAAGTCATTTACTAGTCATTTACTAAGTCATTTACTAACCTCATTTGCATATGAAATTTTGCACTACTGAAGTACTAGTAAATGATTGTATAGTACTAGTCATTTACTCTAGTCATTTACCTCCACATTTTTTTGGTTTGGGTATTCCATGCACTGGTTGTTTATGTTTAATTTTATCGGCGACGATATCAGAGTAGTACATTTGAAAAGTTGATTTAAGTTCATCTTTTCACGACGTGTAAATATCACGCTCTTCCGAAAATCGTATTTTCGCGAACAATTATGTACGCGAAACGCCTGGAATGATGGATTCGCGAACTTTTCGACACGCGGAAATATCCACTTATACAGTATCTGCTGAAATATGGCAACCATATACCATATTATGAGTGCCTCCACCCAGATTAGAATCCGGGTGAATAACTAACCATCGAGCTACAGATATGCAAGAAATACAAGCTTTAAAGGCTATATGTAAGATAAGTACTTTATATATGCTAGTCTTATCGGGTGTTCTATAATATTTAAAGAAATGGTGTAAGAGGATCTTTTCAACAGACCGACATCAAACCAACAGGACAATCTAAAGACCAGGGCCGGTATTTATAAAGCATCTTAAGTGAAAACTTAGAATTTTCTTAGCTGCGTCGATGTCGGCCGATGTCGGTCAATGTCGGTAATCTACGTTAAATTCTAAACAAGAATATTATTTTATTTTTGCTCTGAATTTCACTTAATAGTTTAGTTTTAATTACTAATCGGTTCGTTTAATGTAATACCAACCGTTTATTTTAAAAAACAAACTCGATTTGAGAGCTCCGCTTTGGGGATTCCCTGGAAACGGAAGAATAATTGATGCTAAAAATAGCACACTGCAGAACTCCGTCAACATGTAAACATGGATGTATCGAGAAAAATCTGGGATGTTTCGTCAAGTTTGCGCATCTAAACTACCGTACAACGTGTCTTAAGTAATTGGAATTGACCAGAATAATACCGACAGCTGCTCAGTCGTAAATTGTCGTTGTGTTTGTCATTTGAAACCTGAAAAGCGCATCTCGTGAGCGACAGCCAACCTGCAAGTCTAGTTGACAATTGGCTGATTGGAAAACAAATCTCCAGGAAGCGAAAGTAACACCATACTTTGATATAAACAACCTACTTGGTACATGTATGTATATTTAGTATCACAGAAATGAGCATAAAACTTAAATAACAGTCCTGATATCAGTCGAAGTGTTTCTTAATTCGGACGAAACCTACATTTTGGATACTGTCATTTACAATGTAATCTGGTAGCCTTATGGTCACAGGAGTCGATGTGCCAGTTAAATAACGTCTTGGAATGCTTCAATGAGTACCACTACCTACAGGGCAGCCTTTTAATTGTATTGCCCATCCTGCTACACTAGTTCATACAAGTTTGTGAGGTAGCCCCTTCACTTGTAAACATTGCCAATGTGATATAAAATATAATAAGGCATGTATTGAAGCATCACATTCATCACAGATGCAGCTTTTTATATCAGGTTTAAGTTCTTTACACCTTTCTTCCATGTTTGTTTACATTGAAATTAAAGTACATTCAAGACTATTGTTGTAACATATATTGCGTCATGTATGACGTCATGACCTGGGATAATATTTAATTGTCCAAGGGACACAATCCCTACACTTTTCAGAGGATGGGACGTCTTTTAGTTATCTCCCTTATTAATAATATCAATCGCCACTCTAAAACGTCATTATGACGTTCATTTGTGTCACGACGTTATACTTCCTGATACTAATTTATAAATATACATGTATCGTTATGCATATAAACTGAACTCTTCCATATTCATATTTCAGAGCTTGTGATACAGTGACGCCTGACGGAAAAAAATGCTGCGGTGCGCCGGAAGTAAAACCTTAAGACAGCTTCTGTGTATTTCTGAAACACAAGTTATGCTAGGATTGAAAGTCTTCACATAAACGAATTATGCAGCTTGGATTCAATGTGTTTATAATTACTCATACACAAAACTGACTTCCCAGTTATTTTGACAGCCAAGGAAAAAACGGGATTCCTTCTTTTTGTGTGTGCATGGTGGAACAGACAGTCTTAGTGTTGTTTTTAAATCCATGACAGTCGCTAAACATGAAGTAAAACTTAACCTAGACAATAATAACGATGTGCATAATGCCAAGGCAGACATTGATTTTCTGAAACAGCTTGTTGTATTATGTCCGAATTCGGAACTAGTGTCATGTAATTTTACTGCCAATGCTGTAAACAATAACCTCAATTTAGAAAGTGTGAAGTCTGGTATGAGAAATTTCAGTTAGCAGAGAAGTAATGAAACTCCATTATGTTAGAAGACAAATACATTTTCACAATTTTAACCCAGTTTTTCAAAGAAAATCCCAGGCAAATAGATTGTGAAAGTAGGGTTAATGGCAATATTCATTACCTGGATAGGGGGGGGGGGGGGGGGGGGTATTGGGACCATTGATATCTCAAGCAATATAAAATAAAAAATACCACATCACATATCTGAACATGTTATATATTGGGACAATGTTTCAAATGCTTTTCACTTAACCATGACAATTTCCTAGTGTATACCTGAAACGACATTTTGTGAGTCAAAATACCAAAAATGTACATAACTTGGGGGTCAAATCTAGATCTATGCTGCAGTTGAGCCTAATAATGACTTTTCATACAATTAAATCATTGAATTATTTGTTATTTACCTATGTTGAATAAAGAGAACTGCAAAATAGAACCCAACACTGTTTTTTTGTAATTTCCTTTGTGCTTTTTATGATGCAACTTCAATTTATGCGACAGTATTTGTTGCACCCCAGGTAGCATTTGCAGCTCTAAGTTTGTCAAGAACATACATATTTTCATTAAGTTTATATTTCCTTACTATGAATCGGTTCAAGTGCATATCATGAACTATCTCTCATTAATTTTAAGTGAAATAAAGGGTCAAATTAAGACTTTTTAGCAAAAATTTGCAATTTTCGCATTAAGAATTGGTTGCCATGGCAACCATTGCATCATTTGATTTAAGACCTTTGGAAATTCATATGATGAAAATGTATGTATATATTTCTTATACAAATGGACATTTTCAAATGAAATAGTAACACCTTTTTGAAAAATCATCAGGTTACCATTTCCCATGCTTTTTGACCAGCATCATAAGTGGGGGTGGGGGTCAAACAAAATGTTATATCTTGATAATTTGATGGTGAACCTATATTTCTTTAGGCTTAAATATATGCATTATGGTCTGATGAAAATTTTGGGGTGATTTAAAGTGCTACTTGTTCATTTATTTGATTTGTGTTAGGATTTTAGAAATCATATGTTTTGTAGACTAAAAAACAAATCTCGACGTTTTACAACTATGCTAGTAATATACATGTACATAGCTATCTTATATCTTACTTGTAATTGATATAGTTTTCATTGTATATGACTATTAGGCACATGTAAAGTTAATTTGTTTGAAAATTGAAATAAAATTGGATGATTTATTGTCTTTTTTGTCAGAATGGTCCTCTATTTTTTCATACAAATTGCAATATGGGAGGTGATCAGATCAAAAAAAAAAAATTTTCAAAACCTGTGGTTAGAATTTTTTTATATTTCACATTATGCTTCCTAAGTATTTTTAGCAATAAAAAATAGCAAATTGATCAATTTTAAAATTTTGTGTATTAGGGGCCCACTGCCTTAAGTGTATCAGCTAAACAGGAAAACTAATATTAACAATTATTTACATTGTTTAGAAGCGTTATGTAAAGAGCTATTTTAATCATAAAGAAAACATGGGCTATTTTTCGTTTCTTGTGCAATATGGGCAGCTCAATATTTTACTTTAAGTCAAAATATTTAAGTTTTGACTTAAAAAGCTTTATAAATACCGGCCCAGGTAATCAGGACAGATCTGATTCAAGCATGACTTCAATACAACCCCTTAACTGTATATACAAATACTGTATACTTACATTAACAGAATGCTGCACAACAGATGCTATATTCTGCATACCCTGGAAGTTTTCAGCTGTTATGGATCCAAACTGGATGACACCATCTCCCACTTTCACACCCTAAAATGTACCATAAAGTCACATAAAATGCGTACAATCTATTTAGCAATCAGCTGTTTTGAAGCAGTCTTCAATCCCACACAGAAACTTTCACTACTGTAAAATCATTTAATTTCAATGGGACAATATTTTGTGGTTTTAGCGATGTTGAAGTAATTTCAGGGGTATCTGATCCACTAATCATTTACTATCACAATCATTAATATTTTGGGGGATTTAATTTCATGGTTGAGATCATCCATAAAATTAAATGTCCCTCAAATAATGATAATTTTACAGCATATCAAATGTATCTGTAATAAACATAAACCTTCTTAGAGCAATACCACTTGATGTATTATTTTATAAATTGTGTTGTAATAAGATTTTAATAAATATTCTGTGCAACCTCTCCAAGAGAGGCCCTCTAGACTATAGAGCAACAACCTATCTTAATTAAGCAATATTTACAATCATTTGTTCCAGACACTGACGTTATAATTAATTATAGTTTACCGCTCCAGAGCAAAGTTGCCTTCACAAGAACCTGTCTACAGACAGACAAACAGACAAGCTGAAAAATATACCCCCTAAAAACTTACGTTCTGCAGGGGGTATAATAACAAGTGCGAAATTATGTTTAGTTTGTATACTAACTGCCTGTTCAGCAGGTGACCCCTCATCCAGACTGACTATAGTACCAAAAGCTTCACGTAAAGGAGATACTGGTTGGGCTTCTTTCTCCTCCACCTCCATTTCAGATGTCTGTTTGGCTAATTTAGCTTCAGCATGTATCTTATATAACTCTTCCTCTATCTCATCCATCAACGCTTTATGATCATTCTGTAAACCTGTAAATAGTACAAGTCAAAATAACACTGAATGGTATGAATGCCATGTGATATATTGACTCAGCAAAAAGTTTTTGAACTTGTCAGTCTCACCAAGAATTGGTAAAATTAGTAAAGTTAATGTTCCTCTTCTTCAAATAGAAAAATACAGGATTTTCTGTTAGTCTGAATAAAAATTTGTCAGTCAGGACAGGAGGACTGACAGTTTTTGTGGAATCTGAAGACTGCAAGTAAAAATCTGTCAACAAAAACTTTACAACTTTAAGTATTGCATAATTTGTATTTTTAGACCAATTTCAATGACACACAGACTATGCTCAATCCCATCACAAGCACAACCTGTGCAACTTTTAAGATATATTTCAACAAAAGGTTACAGTTCATCTCGAAACAGGCTCAACTGCTATACATGTAGTGGAATCGGTTCTGGGCAAATATTCTTGAGCTGTTTCATAAAAATATCTTCATTTAAATGAATAATAAGTCAAAGTATACTAAAGTCATTTGAAAAATTATGTTTGCCTCATGACAGCATTCTCGTTCAACCAACGTGTTTTTTCATCCGTAATACAGGGAATTGACTATACACTGATTCATGAGAATGCATACAGCTCAATAAATGGAAACTCTAATGGTCATATTGACATTGACCAAGTTAAACTCTTAAATTGACTTCAAATTAGTAGGATTCATCTACTGCTGCTAGCCTACCTCCTGTCCATATAAAGTTTGAAGATCTTAGAGCAAAGCATTACTGTAATTTAATGAGATATTAAATGGGAACCATTTGGTCTACAGACTGATCAACTGACTGACTGACAAGTGCAAGCAAGATACCCCCACATCAAAGATGGAGGCATAACAAAGGTACACTCACATATGATCTGATGCCTGGCATGTCTTACAGAGTATATATCAATATCAGCCCGAGGAAAACCTTCAGCATCTGTTAATGGCTCATCCATACCAATTGACTTTTGCTGAAACCAGAAAATGTTTTAGGACATAATGAGAGCCTTTCAGGGAAAAAAGTATATACTCTCCATTACGAAAACATACAATCGGTGTTATAAACGTAGGCAATATATCAACTGTTAAATTATGCTATAAATCAAAAGGTCAAAGTTGGTTAAAATTGCAAAGTTATAGTAACTTACTGAATAATTGTTAATTATTGAACAGCAATGAGCTGAACCGTGTAAACCACATGCCACCATAGTCCAGGGCTGTCGTTCCGCCGATTTTGGGGCCGATATTCGGCCCCATTCCCCCACTAAAATAGTATGTTTTTTTCCCCTAAATCTGGCCTAAAATTCCCCCCTTCAAGAAAAAAAAAAATATTGTGTCCCAAAAAATATCGTTGTTGTTTGTGATGACCACGATTTTTTATGTAGTCGTCATTATTTAATGGACTGGTTGTCCATTTCGCGCCTTTATCACTAAAAATTATGTAGACTGTATTGAATCCGTAAGACAGTCTGCGGCCGTAAACAAGATGTCGCACAATAGTAAATCATATCGGCGGAAAATAACAACCAAATCGGCGTCTAAATGCGCGAAAATAGACGTCTTATTTAACAAACAAAAGCTTAATGAGTTGGCTAATACACCAAGCGCGGATGAATCACCTAGGGCTCCGGTCGTGACCTTGACGAAATCGAAAGAAAGCGATAATTCGGATACGTCGGATTCGGATACGCCCGAATTAGATAGTTCAGCTTCTGCTTCAAATTGTGTGGACAATAGAAGGTCTGACACGAGACGGTACGAACTTTCTCATCCCTGCTTGTTTGCAGACAGAAACCATTAAATGTCTATGTTAATATTATGTACTTTTGTCATTTTTCCTTTTATTCCTAAATACTAAAAATTCCCCTTTTGTAAGGAAAATAACGCATTTTTCCCCCCTCTGAGGGCCCCGGCCCCAGTCCCCCAAAAGGCAGTGACAGCCCTGTAGTCTGTAGTTTTATCCTTCTTGCATTAATTTTGACAGGTTGAAGCCCAAATAAAACATCATAATTTATATTGAGTCAAAGAGTGGCTACACTAACAATGGTCCGCTGTCCTGTGAAAGTTCTGAAGGAGTCCAATTGCACATGTACAAGACCCAGAACTTCTTACACAATAAAATTAGTTCGCATTTATATAACTTATATTAATTATAAGAAACAAATTCCAGCAAGTCGGATGTCCATTCACTGACAAGTGAGAACTGGCATTTTGTTTTGCCAAAGACGTAAGTTAAGATATACCTCTTGTGGTTTTGTACAATATAGCCACTTCTCAATTGATGAATAAAATAAGTATCAAGATCTAAACAATTACATAGAAAGGCACAAGAGAGTATCACTGAATCACAAAGAGACAATTTCGCTATGTCAAAAATAGCTTATTAATAGAACTACAACAACAACAATATAGCCATGACATTTCGTTTGTTTAGGGGTAAAGTAAAGAAATGCATCCATGGTCCCCCCACCTCCGGGGATAAACAGGATAGCCAGGGAAACAGTACTATACCTTCCATCTTCACACACACTGCTGTGGAAATGTTTGGATTTTCCTCCCCGGTTAATCCCGACCAATCCACGGCCCCAGGGGTGGGGCCCTGGATGCAACTGACTGGTGCATTGCCCTATGCATGCGATTGCAGGGATTTTACACTGTTTTTGAGAAGCCTAAAGTAAATATGGGACGGAGTTTTGATTGACAATTAGTGCATAATTAATAACCAAATATCCGGAAGTATGTCTTATCCGATTAATGCTTCACTTTTACCGGTTTTCTTTAAAATTTTGACGGATTCATGATTTATAGAACAGAAACAAGTTTTACCGAGTCAAGAACTTCGTGTAGGGCTTTAAGTTCACTTTCCATCTCATCTCGCTTCTTCATTAGTTCTTTCATTTGATCTGATGCCATTTTAGAATGACTGTCAAAAAAATGATTCCGCGCACAAAACAAACGGTGTCGTGAGAAAAATTGCATTGTGATAGTTACAAGGAAATCCGTTCATTCTACGATCCATGGTAGCCTAATCGCGGGTCTGTTCAGATTCCATCTTCCCAGGAAATGGGAAATCCAAATCCAATCATCATACTTCACCTCCGCTTAAAATCAGTATAATTTATGTAAAATACCTGCGAGACGTTATTTTTCAACTACCTGCGATGAGACAAGTACCTGTGACGATATAACGGATATATAAGGCCGATCCAACCAACCAACCAAGGAACTGTCTAGTTTAGATAGTTTCTGATCCTCCCAAACATGTCATGTGACCACAGAGTTAATTAGTAACGAACCCTTTATCTAGTTATACAGAATGTTATATTACCGTTTTCAATATACTACTTGTTCAATTAATTTAATCTCAAAATGTGATATCTTCATTTGTGTAAACAGTGATGGGGTTGTAGGAAACTACCAAGTCGATATAAGTTCACAATCTAATTAAAATCATCTACGTAATCACTTAGAAATCGAGTACTTTAGTCAGATCGTGTCATTCAATACTAGATCTATATACCAAGTACCAAAATGGAATTATTGTGTTATCCTAGACAGTTTTAAAATGATGATTTGACATGACTGTACGTATTATAAATTCGTGTTTATACACGTGCTGTACGTGTGTGTATTAATTTGGTATGTGTTTTAATAGATCAACTATGATTACCATGCAAATTATCATTTTATGTCGAAATAAATCTAAAGAGTCTATATAAACTGACTAAATATATTGCTTAAACAAAATGTTCCATTCGAAGTTATTCAAGAAACTATTAGGTTTGACTTTGTTGCACGGTTGCTAGGTATATTATCTATATACAGTATACGTCACACATTGTTGTGTACATATTATATCTAAAGTTTATGATAACTTTATACATCTAATCTAAGTCAAGACTGTAGTCCGGCAGTTTGGTGAAAAAATTGTGGGTTTGATGATAAAAGCATGAAACTTTGCATGATGGTAGTTGAATGTATTTTAGTCAAAATTAGATATGGACCCACTTTCAAAAATATCCAATATGGCCGCCATTTTCAAAATGGCCGCCATTGTGAAAATTAAAAAAAAGTTAAAGTTAAGTTACCAATTTTCTAGGGCTCTTTTCAGCTGTTAGGCCGCTCAAGCACCCTTTGACATTTTAACTCCCCTGGTCATTGGGCTACATATTGAAACCTACACTCGTGTCTCCCTGGGGAGACTATTTCTCTCCTGTGGTGTGGCAGCCAACATCGATCTGCGGCGCCCAGGAATAGACACTGCCCTCACAGGTACCATTTTACACCATGGTGGAGTGGAGCTGTGGGTCTTGCTCAGAGATTTTGACCAGTGGTCCAGAGGGGGGTCGAACCCGGGACCTCTCGATCCCGAAGCGCGCGCCCTACCTCTAGGCCACCGCTCCCCACAATTACAATATAGTGTACCTTGAAAATGTTATTTGCAATGACATCACAAATTAAACAGGGCTATCATGAACTTAAAACCAATTAAAGAGATGCCATGAACATTTTGATATTCATCTGGCAAGCAATTTTTACGAAATTTTCATTTTTTTTAAAAATGGGGGGGGGGGGACTGTCAAAATCTAACGGACTGAGATCTTACAAACAAGAAAAGTGTAAATATGTTTGTTGAGAAAAGAATACAGCTTGACTTGGTTGTTATGTATGCTATTCCCAACAATACTAGATATGCACCCAATTTGTTGTATCAAAATAGCGCCATTTTCCAAGATGGCTGCCATTTTTAGTTAGTGGTTACTAAGGTTCGAAACATGTCAATCTTCGTTTTATTATGTCTTGATATTATATTTATACTTTATTATTAGTATTCAGTATCATAGATGATGTTTTAGCATACAAACAACCCCAATAAGGTCAGTCAAAACGGCGACAATGCTTTAAAGATGGCCACCATTGTACTATTATTTGTAAAACAATGTAATATATGTCATTATATCGTCTACATTTGTATATTCTTTACCTATAATGACAATGGCTTGCTATAACTTTATGCAAATTGATAATAGGATGTAGAAACAAGCTTTCAGACGCAATCATAGGAAATGGTGACCGTAATGATTACCTTTTAGAAGTGTTAGGTACCCTGGAAAACCTTCTGATGTTTTGTACCCAATTGCGTGTGTACTAAATTTAGTGTACACCAACGGTTGTATAGTTGTTGTAACTACCAAATAAAATAGGAATAACTGTAGCTGGTGTTTGTGCATATCCCTGATGATAGGAAAGCTGTGTCTGGTGACTGTATGTACCCAATCAGACAATAACCGTAGACAAGGAATGTATGTACATTTTTGTATTTGGTAATTGCGAGTACCCCGTACGTGAGTACATGTACTAGTATATAATACGACTGGAAAAGAAACGTAATCACAAAATATTTAGGCAGTGGGATTCGCTTTTATCTATTGAATTTTATTTTTGCCTACAGCTATGATAGAAATCCCTAAAAGAACAATTGAGATTGTTGTATTTCTAAGTGAATTATATTTGGAAACAAATGTTGTGAATATTAAGATGAATCTTTCAAATATTATAGTAGGGGAAAATATGTCCAATTTTGGCCGATTTTGTTACCGGAATGACAATGACTCAATATTTTGCATACACACACCCAAAACCTTACTTGACATTTTAAGGATGGGAGCAGCACTGACAAATAGGTATGCTTAGAGAAATCCAAGATGGCGTCCAAGATGGCCACCAAAAAACGAAAATATCAGTGTTTGCCTTTATATAGCCCCTGGGACATTAGAAATGACAAATCTTATAGGGATAAGTCATTTTAACAGTGTATGGTATGTTGTTCTTGTCATATTAGGTGATTTTGGTGGATAATTGTGAACATGGAACGTTATTAAGATGTTTTTCATCATATTTATCATCAAATTGTGGCAAAAATTAGGAGTAGGGGTAAGATTTTTAACCACCCATGATTATTCTTACCACATTTATAACAATTCTTGTGTTAAGTATATGCTATATAGTTAGGGAATTGCAAATACTAACAAATGTACAAAATAAAAGTACATAAATATTGATAAATACACTATAAAAGTGGGTGGGGTACGAATTTCTTAAAATCTACGAAAAGCATCAATATTTTACTTAATATACATAATTGAGACACTATACCGTATGGAAAACAGTTTGCTCCATTTAATTATTAGGAAAGTTGGAGCGTGGTGTCATTTATGCACCTTTCAATTCAATTTTGGAATACTTTCTCGAATTTTCCTATTACGTACGGCCCAAACGTTACAATTTTCTCATGGTCTGGTGACAATTTGGCTAAAAAATCAAAAGGGTCTGTCATGAAAGGCAACAAGAGGTGTTATATACCAAAATGTCCGGACAGTTCTGCTGATTCAAAAAAGGCGGGAGCCTTTCGTGGGACGATATAGTGTTTTGCGTAATCCAAAATGGCGTCCAAGATGGCCGCCATAATTTACGAATACACCTGATAGTATATTATCTAATTTGATTTTTTATTTATGTATTAACTGACAGGTATTAGCCTGGATATTATTCATTTGATGATGTACATTAACTGGACATGCTGTACTGACCACTTAAAGGTCAAGGTCAATGCCATTCCAAGGTTAAATTATGAAAAATAACTGAAAAATAGATATTTCCTCTCTAACTTTCTTATTTTAGTAAATGTTTTGTATTTAAGTTGGCATTAAATGTGATTAAATAATTTGTACACATATATTCTTTAATTATTAGTTCAGATTTCAATTCAAAATATTAAATCTGATACTGTTACGCATGTACACGTTGACTGAGAAGGTACTCTGAGGTAATTGCATCCGTAATTTGAATTTTTAAGTTTTTTAATGTAAGTTGTCATCCTAATAGTACATATATAAATAAGTATTTTATCAACATTGCTCATATCTACTCTATACTTATCTCATCAGGGGAAGGACCGTAGGGGTAAAGTTGATAATAACGAAACATGTTCCAAAGATGACATGATTTGAATTAGATTAGTAATCATTTGAAATGATGAAGTTGAATATTAGTAAATATGTACTTGTTACAATATTTGTAAAAAAAGCTCCTCTGTCAACCTTGATGTCAATGTCATACAGGGTGTTTCATAATAGCTGTCCCCATTACAAATTAATTCCATGACAACATGCTTGATCTTTTCTGATATTTTCATATACCATTGGAAAGCCAACATTTCACTATTTTATTCAGTATATAACATGACAATTTTGCTATCATAGCCACCCAGAAAATAAGATTCTTGCAAAATGTCACTTTTTGATAATTGTTAAAATGAAGTTTATTTTTTTATCCCAAATTGATAGCATAGCTTGTAAAGTATTGAACGATATAGCACTGTTTATTACCAACGTAATATATTGATTACAAAGTTTAGATTATATACAATGTACCACAAGTTAAGTTCAGATAAGTTAGAGGTACAGTAAGTTGTCTTTTCTAGTTGCTAGGCAACGAAAGAACTTAACCACACAGATAATTCTCACTTGTAGCCAAGTAAAAAGGTGACTGGTTTTCGACGAATATTTTTTCCAAATGGATGTGATAAATTCACAAAGAGTCGTATTGAGTCTACAATATCACCATTAAAAGCAATTAATGACTTTAAAAACATGATTTTGAAAGAGAAACAACCAAAGATCAGCAAGTCGGTTACCGGTACTTTGTATTTATTAAAGCGAGAACGTAGCGTTATGCGTTAGAGTCTTGCGTCGCCTAGCAACTGGTAACCAAAACAACTGTATCACTCATAAGTGGTTAGATTATCACAAATGAATGAAACTTTCACATAGGTATAATATTTATTTTTTTAACTGGTTATATCATGCAATATTTTAGAATAACATATTATTCAACTTGGGAAACAGATTAAATATGGACGTCATTTTGACTTTTATCGAAAAAAATACTTTTTAAGGGAATCTTAATTCCTATCTTGCATTGATAGTAACATTGTCATGTTAGATACTGAATACAACGGTACAATTCTGGCAGATATATCAAATGAGATCAAGTATGCTCTCATGGTATTAGTTTGTAATGGGGACAGATATGAAACACCCTGAAATACAGGTCAAATGTCAAATTTGGAATTTCGTAATTTGCATTGTAAGTATGACCACAATCAAGTAAAATAATGCAGGAATAAATAGTATGTTTTATTTTGATTTGATTACTTTAACAAAAACAAAACAAATGTACCTTGATTATTTGATAGAAAAATACTTATTGTAACCATGGCAATTGAAAATATGATTTCCAATATTGCTGTCATCATCTTCACTCATGTATATAAAATAAAACTTATAGTTCAGTCAAATTAGCATTAAGGCAAAAGTAGTTGCTGCAACAGTAACTTTTTTGGTCACCCCTCTTATTCTGTGCACAATGCGGACCTTGGTTTGCTATTTTATACATTCATTAGTCCTTCCAAGTCCCTACTATGACTGCTGCCAACATCATAGCCCTTAGGGAGGTTGGTGACTACTTCGAAAAGTATTGAGTCATTCTAATGGCCTGGCCACAACCCGACGTGCGTGTTTTTGCAAGGCTGTGGCCACTACGTTTTTTATCGAAAAGGAAGGAAGTACGTAGTAAGTACGTATGCAAAGCTTTTCCTGACTGTAATAAAAAACTGTGTGAATCGTGCTTTGCACACTTGACAAGAACGTTGCACATGACTACAACATGCGCACATTGTAAACTCGCCTGACAATTGTCAAGTTATTGTGTAAGGATACAGTACTTGCAAGTACTGATCATGTGCGTTGTAGTTGACAGTAAAAGGCACACATTTTGCAAGAGCGTCGCATGTGTAGGGACAAATACGTAAACAGACCAGAATGTTCCAGATACACGAAAAGTACTGCATCGTTTCTGCGTGCTTAGAAAAACTAACGAAAGCCATACTGACCGTCCACGTACGTATTTCTATGTATCACCTGCATTTTGCACACAGACACCACATACTTGCACGCGTGTCCAGTTATGAGCACCGTTTTAAAGATAATGCATGTGAGTCCCCCATAATTCAGGTTGCCTCGTTTTCTCAAATGATATAATGTAGATCTATGATGACTTTTCTATCCATGGCATGTTCCAAAATACCACTTAGGATCAAAGTTACCTACACTGGTGAAAGTACTAGGGATGATAGTTCCCTACGCTGGTGATTATCACAAATTACTAGAGATAAAAGTTCCCTACTCTGGCGAGAATCTCATATGACTATGGATGACAGCTTCTTACACTGGTGGGTCCCTCACTAAGTGCATACCTAGGATTCATCAGACAGTTGAGATAATAGTGATCGCAGCATATGACCACACAGCAATGAACATGACAAACAAGTTTATGGGTGCCACTGTAGACTGACCAGTCGTTGTTTAAAAGGGCGTTGAATTATCTCAAAGTATAGCCATCCAAGACCATGTTTGGTACCCATCATCTCCAAGTATAGCCATTTAAGACAATGTTTGGTACCCAATACCTCTATTACAGCCTTGCTAGACTATGCTTGGTACCAGTCACCTTCAAGTACAGCAATGCCAGACCATGTTTGGTATCCACCATCGCCATGTACAGCCCTAACATGGCATGTTTGGAACGCACAACCTCTAGGTAGAGCCATCCTAGACCCATTTTAGTTCCCGCCATCTCTAATTACATCTGTCAATGGCCATGTTTGGAACCCACCATTTCCATTTGCAGCCCCCCCCCTGACCCTGTTTGTAACATACAACCTCTATATCCTGCCAGCCCATTTCATGTTTTGTATCCACCATCCCTATTCACAGCAATACTATACCATATTAGGTAACCATCTCCTATGAGTGCAGTCATCCCAAACCTAATGGTTACCCTACACCCTTCCCAGACATGTCGTTAAAGAGTACAAACACACAAGGCCCTTTGTCCTATAACTTCTAATGAAAGAATTTACTCTCTGAACCTAAGATAACACACCTACATCGAAATACGCAGTACAATTAATTACAAAATGATGTTTTGCGCCGAAAGTATCAAATATGTGGGTATGTTTTGTAGTTTGACCTTGAAATGACCTTGACCTTGTGTGGCCAATGTTTGTCTGTAAAAAGTACAATATAAAAATATTTATAATGTTTATACAAATATTTATTTATTCCATCAGAATTAAAACTGTCAAACTTGAAAACTAAGAATTATAGATGGACGCATCAACTCAAGAAATCGATCTTGATCAACATGCACATAAATGCCATTTGTTGCAAAGTTTTCGAATTAAAAACTGGCCTTGTGACAGGAAATATGTGTTTTTCCAGACTTTAAACACTTTAAAAACCAACATTAATATATAATATGTTACAAAATGAAAAGAGGGGAGAAAATATCTCAATTTAATTCAAATTATTTTAGGTAAAATATTGACTTAAGCATTTGATAAAGTTTTGACCTCTAAATGACCTTGACCTCCGCCATTTGACCTTGGTAAAAGGTTCATGTCGGAGGTCCGCATATGTTTATTAATTACAATGCTTATTTAATAAAATATGTATTGTCTACTTATGGGTAACAAACATGAGATTTTGACTAGTAATTAGCTTATAAAATGGCTGTAACATAGGCCGCCATCTGGGTTTCCATTGTAATTAACCTTATTTCAGCACTCTCGCCTGGATTTTAACCTTAGATACCCCTCTACACGAATAAACAAAGAAATTTATAATAGAGGAAATGGTACTCGCTGAAACAAAATCAACTAAAGATTTCTTTTTACAACGTAAACACGTGACTTGAACCATTTTCCTGAATTTGCACCTTGTAATGACCTTGACCTTCACGACCTTGGTAGACAGATCAATTTGAACGCTGGCCTAGACATCAGTTTGTAATAATGTTGCTCTTACTTGGACATGCATGCATTATTTACACATATGAACCCGGTGATAGTAAATGCAACGCATACAGTTATTACATAATATTCAAAGAATTATGAAATTTTCAATTTTGGTGGGGTTACCGAATTCCTTCTTATTTTTTCATTTTTCAGCTCATGACCATAAAATAAATGTTGTTATGCGACTTATTGATGCCACATTGTGATGACGTACATCAAACTTATTTTTGCACCTATAATTACAGATAACCTTTTGGGGATAAAACACAAATTTTACACATATTTTTGCCTTTTGACCTTCAAATGACCTTGACACTGAAATTCAATAACCTTGACACACACATCATTTTGGAGCAATATATATGTTCTTTAACTATTGTACAAATGCATATTGGTATACAAGTGTACATACTTAGTACGAATGATTAGATAAAGATGGGATGTGTGCTTAAAGTGGCGAGAAATTTGGACGCCATCTTGGTTTCCATGGTAACCTGCGTGATGCCAGCTGTCCATACTCGCTGAAATCAAACTTCAAACACCCCTCTACATAAATAAACCAAAAAACCCTCTGGACCGCTGCACACAAAGAAGTCAGGATACTGGACAACATGAAAATTGTCTGAAATATCCGGAAAAATGTCAAAAGTTGACCTTTGACCTCTGAATGTGACCTTGACATCAAGCGTTTGCAATTGAAGTATATATTTTCATCATTGCTGGGATATTGTGAGGTATCATTCCAAGTTTCATTAAAATATGTTTACTAGTTAAAAATATATTAGGTATTATCGTATACAGTGAGAAATTCCAATATGTAGCCACACGGTTGCCATGGAAACGCTGATTTTAGTGCTTTATAAATGACCCTCAGTGCTGCTCCCATCTTTTTTAACATCACCAAGACATATGCTTACATATCTGAAAGTATCTTTCCATTGTCACTCAGGTAACAAATTTTCGAAAATTTTCCCCTACTATTATGGCCAAAAGTCATATCAAACAGAGATTTTTATCGGAGAACAAACACTATTCCGATCTCCACAGAATTCCTGAGACGAAGATGGAGATGTATAGGACGCGTCAGACAAATGGAATCGCAGACTCTATCCCACGGGTAGCTATGAGATGGACACCAACATGGAAGAGAAATAGGGGAAGACCAATGTAAACTGGCGGAGATCAACAAATCGAGAAATGACAGCTAAAAGCTGAACATGCGGTCAAGTGGAGCGATTACCTGCGGATAGAAATCATTGGCGTTCTTTAATGATGGCCTTAGGAGCAAACCATCCTGAAGAGCCTTAAGTAGGTAGGAATATTGGTATTGGAATGTCTGTGCATGACCGTTGTGAGTACCTAATATAGACAAGTCGTGCCTGAACCAAAATGCTGTTAGTACACGTAGACAATCACCTGGTGACTTCAGCTATCCACACAGACCAGTTTGGGTTTACCTCATGGTTAGAAGTACTCAGTAGGACCAAGAACGAATGTGTGTAGTACATTTTGTAATTATGTACGTAATATGAACTAGGAATGGCTATGAGAATTCAGTAGTAGCAGCTCCTTGTGGTGGTTTGTACCACGTTAGAATAGAAATGACTGTGTCTGTCTATGCCTGGTGAACAAGAATGACAAAAAGAGGACAAGACTTGCCTCTATCTGGTGATTGTGAGTAATCAATAGGACCAGGGATTGACTGAACTTTTACTGTCATTGGTGAGGGTTTGCAAATGTCATCAGAAATTGAGTTACCCAGGTGTGAGTTACTATGGTATGTACCAAACTCCAACCAGATTGAAAATTTATAGCTATCCAATACAACATCGAATGGCTTTACATTTGGCATTATAGGGTCTAGACCGAATCAGGAACAACTGTGACAAGTGGCTAAGGGTATCCTGTTAGGTTGATTATGATTATAAAGCCGGAAGCATAGTGGCTGAGTGACAAGATGCGGTGGCTGTGGGGTTGCCTTCATATCACTTAGAAACGCAGATTCCTACTAGGCTGAGAACTAAAAACGTGTTGATCCAAAACTGTGCAGACCAAGGGGATCTATATTGTTTTTGACTACCACGTATAATGTGGAGGTTGAGTAAATTCCCATTCGAGTGCGGGGTTGTGGTGTTCTCAGGACAAGTGGCATATGCAATGAATGTGCAGTTGCCGTAACCTGTTTTGCTGACAAGATGATCTGCGTTTCTAAGTGATATGAAGGCAACCCCGCAGCCACCGCATCTGATTATGATTGTAAACTGGCCTGGTAGTAGTGAGTGTATGTACCAAATAAGACAAATAATGGCAGTTACTAGATAGACCATAGTACCTGATGGTTGTTAGTATATGTACCACTTGGTCAGGAATTACTGCATGTGTATTTGATGGTGGTCAGTATCACAAACGTATGGGAATACCTGTATATGATGGTTAAGATAGCACACAAGGACAAGCAATCAATGTACTTAATAAGACCGGAAATGCTGAAAAGTTAAACAAGTTACCAATTGTCTAGGGCTTTTTTCAGCTGTTAATCCACTCAAGCACCCTTTGACATGTGAACATCCCTTGGTCATTGGGCTACCTATGTAAACTTACGTTCGTGTCTCTATAGGGAGACTATTTTTCACCTGTGAGTTTGGCAGCCAACATCGATCTGCAGCGCCTAGTCCTCACATGTGCCAATTTACACCTTGGTGGAGTGGAGCATGTGGGTTATTCTTGCTCAGATAAATCTACCCATTGGTCCAGACGGGGTTACACCCAGGACCTATCGATTGCGAAGCGCGCGCCGAACTCTAGGTCACCGCTCCCCACTTGTACTTGTGTCTGGCGATGTTTTGTGCCATATTTAGCCTTATACTATGATCGTGTATCCGAAACAAAAAATAAATTTCTGTCAAATGTCCATACTATATAGGTACCTAACACTGCAAAAAGGTTCTCGTAACGGTTAGCTTATCATTTCTGGTTAATTAAGGTCTTAAATCTTGTTAATGCATTCTATGATCAATTAATTAAGTTTTGTAAAATTATAGCAATCTATTCACGGCCATTATTTAGCAATATTATCTATATAGGTACATCTTTCAAAGTGCACCAAATTCTAAATCGATTGATTCAAGACATATCCGAATTAATGGCTGACAAACATTTCAAACATTGCACATTTATAATGTGTGTAATAACCTTATTATAAAATGCATTCTATGATATAGAGTATGTGTATTTGATTTTTTTGGCTTAAAGACAAAAATAAAGGATATTATCTTAGGTGAGGATACACAAATGCACACAAGGCCTGTGTTTCTAATTATCGGACAAGGGCGGCCATCTTGAAAGCATTGCCACCATTTTGATTGAACTTATTGGATGCATATTACTCTAAATCATCATCTATGATATTGAATATTAATGCAAATTACTACGACAAAATAAAAGGTAGATTTACATATTTTGAACTTAAGCAAATACAAACGTACATGCATGTCACAATCTGGAAAAATGGCGGCCATCTTGAAAAATGGCGCTATTATGATACTTGACAAATTGGATTGATATATAATATTGTTGGGAATAGCATATATAACAACTATGTCAACCTGTATTATTTTCTCAACAAATATAGTTACTCTATTCTTGTTTGTAAGATCTCAGTCCGTTAGATTTTGACAGTTCCCCCCCCCCATTTTATAAAAAAATGACAATTTCGTAAAAAATGCTTGCCAGATGGATATCAAAATGTTCATGGCATCTCTTTGATTGGTTTTAAGCACATGCTGGCCCTGTTTTATTTGTGATGTCATTGCAAATAACATTTTCAATGTACACTATGTTGTAATTTTCGCAATGGCGGCCATTTTGAAAATGGCGGCCATATTGGATATTTTTGAAAGTGGGTCCATATCTAATTTTGACTAAAATACATTCAACTACCATCATGCAAAGTTTCATGCTTTTATCATCAAACCCATAATTCGACTAAAAATATGCAACAAACTGCCGGACTACTGGCTTAGCCAAGCGGATACTTCGATGAATTTTCTGTTTAATGCATATATATGGACAGTTGATATCAGTGTGGGTTCGAACCTATGGTCCGCTGGCGAAATCCAGTCATGCTTTTTATTTTTTTAATGACTAAGAATTCTGCCACCACGCGGATTTTGCGCAATTACATTGTCATGAAACAATAAATATTCGTCTTCAATACCTTTATATGCCAACTGATACCACCACTGATCTTCAAATTGGGATTGAAGGCCTAAAAGACACCTAATTCGGATAAATTAATGCGTATGCTCCGCCAAAGGATCGAATTCCGGTCTAATTGATTGTATTTAACGTGCACTTGATCAAAGACATGTATTACAATGCAAAATTCCTTCAAAAATTGAAAATACGCTGACACTCGATCGCAGAACAGCTACGGGTTTGTAGGATACCATGCTGTTACAGAGCGTTGTGCCTCGCATAAATATTTAACTGAACAGTAACTGTTATTTTGATGAAAAGTACAATTTTATACTGGTAACGTTACATGTATTGTCGATTCAAAAATAAGTGATACTTATTATGAGGACCCTGTCCAATACGAAAGAATAGCGGAGACTACCGTTAAGGTTAATGTATACCCAGTTAAACATAGATAAACATAATTTACCTTCCTACGAGCTAATGTTTACACCCGATATCAATTAGCTTTGAAGTGACTTTATTATTGGAAGTTTTTTTATATTCGATCGGTGTCAAAATCTGTCGATGTACGTAATTATTGTTTGTTCCAAGAATAGTCCGACGGCTACATTACTGGTATGATTGGTAGCATTCTACGAGGGTAGAGTAACGTACGTTTGTTATGGCTGTGGTATGATGCATTTGTTTCCTCCTGGCACTGTAATACGATTTCCTAATGTTTCATTTTAGGGTACACACTTAGTTGTATAAATCATGAGTGTTTTAATTATCTATACATGTTTATGTGTCTTATTATATTTGTTTATTACCGGTAATTATTACTATTCAAGTTTCATGCTATTGATCTTTCGACATTTCATACACTTTGCTTTTCTCGAATAATCTCAATTATCTAAAACACTTTTAAGATTGCTCCTGTTTGGTAAAGGTATACATACGTCTCTGATAACGGGAGACAACTATGTAGTACATGTAGATTGATCGTACAATTAATATTTCAGTGGTCTCCCTTGATGGTTAAAGTTTAACAAACGTCACGTTTTATAGTCAATATATAGATTTTACAATATGGTGCAATGTATTGACTGGCTTAGCTAAGCGGATACTTCGCTATTACTTACCTGTTTACTTGTGGGATATCTACGACTTTGAAGCAATCGCTGTGGGTTCGATCCCATATTCATCCGCTGGCGCCATCCAGTCCGAATTTTTTTTTTTGAAATACTGGTTTCTTCAGTAAACACACATACGGTCGATTTGATGCTAAAATATTGGGTTATACCAAATTTTCCCACATTTCTTGTTATCATAGGCGCAATTTATCATCATAATTTATCACTGATCTATGCCGGTATTTTCAGAAACTGTCCAACATAAACATCCCAGTACTATACAAAAGTCAGTAGAAAATATAATAGTCCAGGAGCCAGGTTTCAAAAGGGCCTTAAAATGAAAGTTTATTTACCCCATCTGGTAGAAAAAGTCCATTGGTATTTTCGAATAATACATACATTCAGGCTTCAGAAAAAGGTGGATGCCAGATCTGAAAGTGGTGCAGATTTTTTCAACAGGGGCAACAACTCTTGCCTCCGAGCAAGTTTACGAATACACATGACATTCTTAATTCTGTTGTGATTTTTTTGTTTATGTCTATATTGCCATATATTTGGGTGAATATTATTCAATTGATGTTGTGCATCAAATGTACATACATAACTGACCAGTTTGAGGTCAAGGTCAAGGTCATTTCAAGGTCAAAGTGAGAAAAATAGCTAAAAATTGATATTTCACCCCAGTTCTTTCTTCGTATAGCATATGTTTGGAATCAAATTTCGATATTAAAATGATAGCCGTGTTGGTAAGTCCATATTCTTTCATTATAAGCAATTTGTTTAATGAAAATAGTCATTTCTTTGTCAAAATAGCAATTTAATACATATACATGCTGGCCGAGAATGCTTTCTTTGGACCACCCCTGGTATTCTATGATCTAATATGATTAAATTGTTCATATATATATATTGCTACATAATTGCATGGATATTATTCGTTTGATTATGGACATCAAATGGACAAACATAATTGACCTTTCTTGGGTCAAGGTCAATGTCAGTTCAAGGTCATATCGAGAAAAAAGCAAAATATGGACAGTTGCACTCTATTTTTCTTCGTATATCATTCGATATGAATATAAATTGCCTATAAAAATGATAGCCGTGTTGGTTAGTTCATATTCTTTCATATAAGCCATTTGTTTAATGAAAATAGTCATTGCTTTGTCAAAATAGCCATTTAATGCATATGTATGCTGGCCGAGAAGGCATTCTTTCGACCACCCTTGATATTCTATAATCTAATATTATTTAAATGTTCATGTATATATTGATACATATTTGCATGGATATTTAATCATTCATTTGATTATGGACACCAAATGGACAAACATAATTCACCTTTTGGGGTCAAGGTCAGTTCAAGGTCCAATCGAGAAAAATAATAAAAATGGACATTTCCACTCTGCTTTTCTTTCGTATATCATATTATATGAATCTTATTTGCTTATTGAAATGATAGATGTGTTGGTTAGTTCATGTACCTTCATTATAAGTCATTTGTTCAATAAAAAAATCGTTTTAGTGTAAAATAGCTATTTTGTGCATGTGAAAGTTTACGAACACTTTTACGACAGCCCCTGTGATTATATGATCTAATGTGATGTATGTGTTTATTTATGAAGGGAGTCATATGTTCACGTTTACAATGTACTATTCATTATATTATGGGCGTCAAATGGGTAAGCATCTAAAACCACTTTGGAATTAAGGTCGTTTCAGGATCAAAGTGAGAAAATATATAAAAATTGTTTTTCTCTCTCTGTATTTGTAATTCTCACGTATGGTTTAAATTCGACTTTATAAGGAAAGTGCAAATTTTATTTGTCTCACTTTTTATCAAATGGACTGTACACAATACTGCCTAAACGACCAATAATTTTGTTTACGTGCAAGCAAGTATGCAAAACTACGTATAAAAGCTTGCAAAAGCACTATACATGTCTATTTTATGCCAGTCTCGGAATATTTGTATACACCGTTTTTCACAGGGGCACTGCTTGGAAGGATTCTCATGTAAATGCATATCATTAAATCCATAACGATTTCCAGACTCTTTGAAGATCCATCATGAACTACTTTTTGTAGCTCTCTAGGGCTGTGCTGTTCACATTCACCAGGACAATATGGCGTACCCACCAACACATTATACAGCAATACGTACGGCCTATGATAGGTGTATCCAGTGTTTGTTAAATATCAGGTATAAAATGACTGAATAACTTGGTAATGAGCACACCATAGGCCTAGGATGGCAGTTGTTTCGCGTAATAATGCACTAGTCAATGTTTAGTCCGCCCGGGTGATACAGGGGGATTAGACAGACGCATTCTGACCGGCGAAAATTTGACAACATCATCGACGCCTAGTCAAAATATTGACTTGTGCATAACACATAACTTCATAACATTCGATGCCCGTATAGTGCAGTGGTGTGTATTGTATAATACATAAAGTCTAGCTAAAATCTAAGGTGTTATTGAGTATCATTACGGTCTGTGATGAGATATTTTATTTGTGGTAGCTAGAACTGAATTGGTTATGATATGTATATTCCTTACAGTGATATGTACCAACACAGACATCTGATAACCGTACTTAGTAGTAAAGTGTACGACATAGATCCTGTAAAAGCTGTAACTAGCAGTGTTTTGAACCACACTAGATTCTTAAGTGGTACTTATCACCATTAAGGGTAGACAATCCAGGTCCTATGGAAAATACTAGTACAACACAACTCTTATAGTGTAGTCACCATTGCAATTTAGCGCTGCAATAAGTAAATAATGTCATAGATACGTGCATTTAACACAACGGAATATAGTCACCCCAGACAAAGTAGTACCAGCATCGTGTCTAACCACCTGAGGCCTAATAGCGTACATGTATCCACTACGACATAATATTCTAGAATCCTTATGACTTCATACGATGTACGCACCACCACATAATCCAGCCATACGTGGTTCTACAGGATACACATTAATAAAAAGTAGAACCCTCCCAATCCCTAATAGGTAGACATGGCTACAGGATACAAATACAGACACCCCAGACCCTTGGGAATAGATACCACAGCAATGCATGTCCATACCAGGCCATAAGGGTTGCTCCACTCCACGGTGTACTGCCATTTTCAGGTTATAATGTATGCGGTACTCCTCATTGCCAAGAACATGTATAATTATCCAAAGACACACATCATCAGGTCTTGAGCCAGATATTATTTGATGCTGTATGATACTTAACACACAAAACAGCCTGGGCCACTAAGGGTGTCCAAATAGTAATTTAACAGTTTGCCTATTTACCAAATGTCCTCGCTCCCTTTTCATAAAGCAAACTTCACTTAGTGGGTTTCATACGAGTATCTATCATTGGTTTAGCCATTCTGGTTTTCAAATTATGTTATTGAATTCCAAATGATTGGTTTAGCCATTCTGGATTTCAAATTATGTAATTCAATTCCAAATGTATTCTCAAATAGTACAGTCATATCTGGCGTTATCTGATATGCTTCACTGCAAAATACAGGCCCTACTAGTATGGCCTATGAGTGTACCTACTATCACTGAGTACAGCTACCTCATACCACATTGGGTAATTACTACTGTATTGTACAGTTATTCAAAGCTCACCACAATGTAAGCCATTATAGACTTTACCATAACGTGTTACCAATGGCATACTTTGTGCAGCTATCCTTGTCCTAGGAGGTAAGCATTATCATTTGCCAGATATTTGCCAATATGCTCCATTGAATATACATCACAATAAAGTACCGCCACACCCATATCAGATTTTAAGGGGTTCTCACTACCATACAGTACACCCATCCTAGTCCATATAGGTTGACTATCATATTTGGTACATCCATTCCTTGTTTTTGGTACAAAGAGATTTGTAATCAATGTGGCATCTTATGATGGTGACCAAACTCTAATTAATATCGAAGGTCCAATCGTTCTGGATTTATTGGTCGGAAACCATTTGATGTATTCATTCATTTAAAGACAATGGTTGTCCTGACATTCTGATATCAGGGTCATTGCCGTCTGCTGTTTCATACCAACCAACTTACCAAAAGGCTAAGGATAGTAGGATCAATCATTGGGAAGGTGTTTGCTTGGAAACCGTTTGTTCTATCGACAGGCCGACACACAGATTAACGTGTGTTAAGCAATATACTTCCTCAATAAAGATTTTCATAACACTCGCAGCTAATAGAATTGATTTCAATTCATTATTACACACCCACACAAACTAGTACATCTACAAGTAAACACAGGTACAAAATGTTCCGTGTTGCTTGTAAAAAGAATAAATCAGCCAACACATAAATTGTTACTGCATTATTACAAACCACAGTTTTACCTTGAAAGGACATTGATCTTGACCTTGAAATGGTCAGTATTTTAAACAACTTTGAATACGATATTGATATTACAATGTCCATTCATATATTCAATAATACCAAAACATACATGAGAAAAAGAATTACAGATCTGAAACGAAATACATATGTATCATGTTTAAGCTATTCATCTAAATTTTACCTTGAAATGACCTTGACCACAAACTTATGTAAGATGTTTGTACATTTTATGCTCATAATCAAATGAATACTGGTAGTATCTCTGAATATACATGTATCTCTCACTACATACACAAACACATACATCTCATTATGTCAGGGGTTGTCGTGCAAGGTTTTCGTAATCTGTCATATAGCTATTTTCACACTAAAAACGAAATTGTTTATTGAACAAATGACTTATAATGAAAGAATATAAACTAACCAACACAGCAATTATTTTAATAAGCAACTTATATTCATATGGAATGATATACGAAGAAAAATAGAGAGGAAATGTCAATTTTTTTTTTCTCTGTTTGACCTTGAACTGACATTGAAATTGACCCAAGAAAGGTCAATTATGATCGTCCACTTGATGTCCATAATCAAATGAATAATATCCGTGCAAATATGTAGCAATATATACATAAACAATTTAATCATATTAGATCATAGAATACCAGGGGTTGTCGTACAAGGTTTTCGTAAGCTGTCATATGCAAAATAGCTATCTTCACACTAAAAACGAAATTGTTTATTGAACAAATGACTTATAATGAAATAATATGAGCTAACTGACACAGCTTTTATTTTTATAAGCAACTTATATTCAAATCAAATGCTATACGAAGAAAAATAGAGTGGAAATGTCCATTTTTTGCTTTTTTCTCGATTTGACCTTGAACTGACCTTGACCCAGGAAATGTCAATTATGTTTCTCCACTTGATGTCCATAATCAAATGAATAATATCCATGCAAATATGAAGCAATATATACATGAACAATTTAATCATATTAGATTATAGAATACCAAGGGTGGTCCAAAGAATGCCTTCTCGGCCAGCATGCTTATGTATTAAATTGCTATTTTGACAAAGAAATGACTATTTTCATTTAACAAATGGCTTATAATGAAAGAATATTTACTTACTGACACGGCTATCATTTTAATAACGAAATTTGACTCCAAACATATTCTATACGAAGTAAGAACATGGGTGAAATATCAATTTTTAGCAATTTTTCTCACTTTGACCTTGAAATGACATTGACCTTGACCTCAAACTGGTCATTTATGTATGTCCAATTGATGCACAACATTACTTGAATAACATCTACCCAAATATATGGCAATATATACATAAACAAAAAATTCACAGCCAAATTAAGAATGCCATGTGTATTCGTAAATTAGCTCGGAAGCAAGAGTTGTTGCCCCTGTTAAAAAAATCTGCACCACTTTCAGATCTGGCATCCACCTTTTTCTGAAGCCTGAATGTATGTATTATTCGAAAATACCAATGAACTTTTTCTACCAGATGGGGTAAATAAATTTTGAATTTCTGGTCACCAGCTCCTAGACTAAAATAATTATGAAATAGCCAGGATTACAGGCGCCGGAAACTAAAGAAGGCCTAAATCGACTGCCGGGGAGAGAACAGATAATGAGACGTAGATTAATAATGTCAATTGCTTGTTAACTTACGTAGACGACAAATAAAAATAGTATTTGAAAGTTTATATTTGTTTGATTTTGACCATATATCGAGGATCTATCACGAGTTGTCAATTGATATAAATTAATATTAAACGAGTTTTGGAAATTTTATTAAGCGAGCGTCTGGCTCGCTTAATAATATTTCATGAACGAGTTTAATATAAATATATCAATAATTGACAACGTGTGATAGATGCTTTATATCATATGATACTAAAAACGCAAAATACGCATTGATTTATTGGAAAGACTCAATACCTATACTACACGTGGTACGTATAAGTTAATAACTTTATACGTACTAGCTTTACTAACCTGGATACAAGGACAGTCATGTGATATATGTAAGTTAGTACTGTATGTATTCTGCAAATGCTGACTTGCTCAGTTGACCAGGAAGTGTAGCTTTCAGTTTATTCGAATTCATTTAAGTTCGATTATGGAACCTGTTTTTCCAACTTATACAAATCACTCTCGACACCTCATTCCTAATTAATCTAACACCACCAAGTTATACTATAACTGAAGAGATGACAGTTTCACTTTTATACCGAGTGTCTACGTACATAGGGAATTTCTTGTACTATTGAAACTACATCTTTAGGATGACGCGGCCACGGGTGGGATCGAACCCAAGACCTTCAGCACTTGGAGCAGACTCTGTACCACTAAGCTATTGAGGTTTTGTGATCACTTTTGTCTGCTTTTCAGATAGGGAATTTCTGGTACCATCTTAATTCCATCTATGGTATGACGCGGCCACAAGTGGGATCTCAGGACCTCCCACAGACCTTTAATCAGACACTCTACCACTAAGCTATCGAGGTTTTGCCATCACTTTTTGACCGCTTTTCAGTTGACATTATTAAATCAAGTATTTGTGAGCGGACAATATACCAATCATGAATAATATATACCAACGTTGGGCCAACCGCTAGGAGATTGTTGGTACAACAGTGGCCCAACGATGGGCCAACGATGTTTTATATTTTGCCAACCGAATGACAACTTTGAATAAGATTTGTCACCTATCTATCTATCTGCTATCTGGGATTATGTTTACTATATCTGTCGAAATAATTTGCAAAACACCATGTCTAGTGGATAAATAAGCACTAACTTGGAAAAGGCTGCCCCTTTAGACTTTGAATTATGCATTTAATATTCACAAATAAGTTGGTCAATAACTCAACTTGATTTTTTATTATATTTATTTTTATCTTAATGTGTTTTCAAGATTTGGGAGTAAACTGAAGTACTCAAAATGCACCCTTCTAGAGATAGGTTACCCAGTTATAGCTTATTAAAAAGGCTGTTTTAAAGATTTAGCGTGACTAGATTGGCTTGGTGCGAGTTAAACCTTGTGTACTGTAGTATATCACTAACTGTAACAAAAACGTCACTAATTCTTGTGCACATAAATACACCTCAATATTTATATATATATATCTTAACGAATTGATAGGTATCGGCTGGCTTAGCCTAGCGGATACTTCGAAAATTTCAATACTGAGAGATTATATAGGGTGTGGGTTCGAGCCCATGATCCGCCGGCGCCATCCAGTCCAATTTTTTTATTAATAATAAATATTCACACGAGTGAGAGTATTTCATTGTCTCGAAGTCAGCAGTTAAGTCGTTACAAGTTATTAACAAAATCGAAATCCTATCCGGTACAATGTCTCTTTCACCCTGCGAAAAGAGCGAATTTGTAATACTAGTAGGTCATCTATAAGGCACATCACAGTGCAAGCGGTGATTTTATCAGTATTTAGGTCATCTATAAGCCACATCACAGTGCAAGCGGCGATTTTATCAGTATTTAGGTCATCTTTAAGGCACATCACAATGCAGGCTCGACTTTATCAATATCTTACGTCATCCATAAGGCACATCACAATGCAGGCAATGACTTTATTAGTATTTTAGGTCATCTATAAGGTACATCACAGTGCAAGTCGCGTTTTATCAGTATTTTAGGTCATCTATAAGGCACATCACAGTGCAAGTCGCGTTTTATCAGTATTTTAGGTCATCTATAAGGCACATCACAGTGCAAGCCACGATATCATCAGTATTTTCGTTGTTGTGTTATTTGCAGATTGGGAAACAGCGGTATAAAATCAGGGCGGTCAATGTATTAACACAAATTGATAACCATAAAGACGTCGATGCTCTGCACCGTATTGCTTAAATCCTGGTCGTTCAACCAGTAGTTCAAACAACATTTATTAAATGCCGATATAACAATTGTGCATTTTTCAACAAGTTACAATTGAAAAAAGTGCAAACATGCATATGAAAACATATGCATGCATTGAACGGTGGCATGGTGATCGAGATGATAGCCCGCTTGACTGCTTATCGAGAGGTCCCTGGTTCGGACCTCGGCTGGGGAGCTTGGTTATTTCTGGAACATTTGGAGATTACTTAGTTTGCAACCCAGATGTAGTAGCTCGTGTGTGTGTGTGTGTGCGTGTGTGTGTGTGTGTGTGTGCTGTACACCGGGCACGATAAAGAACATGTGTCTCTTCTGAACGAGCTAGGATAGAGCGCCCGGATACCTTGTAACACACAACTGTCTCCTCTACTCGCTGTCTCTTCAGCAACAACACAGGACCCCATTGGCGATTGGTGCTTGCAATTTTATGGGTTATCCTTGACCAAAAGTTCTAAATAATTACACACATACCTATGCTTTTTTCAGAATTATGTCGTATGTGTCACCCACCAAGTGTAAAGAAATTCAGGAAATTTGAAGTCTTAACAACAATCGCAAAGTGCCTTGAAGTCAACAAATTCTAAACATTAGTACTTTTCCACACACTATTTAATTTCAACACATCTCCTTTAGCGTAAATGTACGACTCTGAGTTTTTGCAGACTGCAAATGCATAACTACATAATTATATAAATGCGATTTATCGTAAAATAGTATTATAAATGACATTGTAATTCACCAATTCTTAAAATTTGCAGAGAAAACAAATCGCTGGCTTACAACGAGAAGGTTAAGACTAATTAAATGCATATTTGAGATCTACATCATAAGGCGCTTCTTATGAGCCCATTGTCTTGAAAATCGGAACTAGTCATGTTGATCAAAATGAAGTTGAAACCACAGGTAACTGTATCATTGGAAAGAAAAAAAACGGATTTTTTTTTTGAAAATTTATATTTTTCTATAGAAAACATAAGTTTTTTTTCTTTTTCAATGATACAGTTACCTGTGGTTGAAACAGCTTGTTTTACCATAAGTAAAGAATGATTGTCAGACAGTTTTTATTGTTTTCGTCAAAATATTGATTTTGTAGTTACGACCGTCTCATTCTAAGCCAGCGAAATGTTCAAGTTTGACAAAATGTCAGAATTTATATCCCAATGGTGTCCATGGTCTTGTCTACAGAAATCAGCAAAGTAACTAACTGTAAACCCCAGTACAAGGTTAGGTAATATTTGGGCATTTCGGATCGGACTATATGTGTTCAATTCACTAGTCTGGATTATCTCCCCTAGATCACTATGTTAACTAAATAATTATTATAATATAGTACGACAGAGAACCAGACTATTCAGTTCGCATGCAGATCAAATAAATTATGGCAAGGCCGATGATATAGCGGGGAATAAATTTCTTAAATTGATTTTTACTTTTTCGATGTCCTCGCACTTCTGTGTGAGTAGGAGATTTTGTCTCGCGACAAAACAGCTCGGAAATATAGCCTGGAGTTTTCACAGGCTTAGAACGGGTTGTGTTGGGGCCTAACCTTCATGTGGCCCTTGGGGTGGATTTTACCTTGGGTTCGAAAAAGCAAACGTCCCGCCCTTCCCCAGGATTGGGAGGGCTGGGGTTTCAAATGACCGGTGCATAATATGACTACATACTCTCGTAGCATTGTGTTATATAGACCTTGCATATTATTTAAAAGCATTCATTTGTTAAATGTAGATCAAATTATAGCAAATCAATATTTCATCAATAAATAAATGTTGAATCGATTTGATCGATTCGTACTTGTAAATAAAAATCTTTTCATCCTTTTATCCAAAAGTTGGCAATTCATAAATGACGTCATATAATCGTGATGATCAATTGAATTGAGTTAAAAGGAGAAATTGAAAGACACCTTTGTGGTGTGGCATTTGAATAGACTGAAAAAATGTAAATATTTTGTCACCTTTAAAATTCGGCGATTGATAGAAACGTTCATATCTCACACAAATCTGATTTCATAGATGCAATGTAACGTTACTAGTTCACCATTTCTGACTTCAATTGTTCATTAGTAACTTTAGTATGCTATTTTTTAACTTTCGTGAAATACTGGATTTCTGCTGATACTGTTGTTAAGCAACGGATAAATTAAAAACACGGATTATAAGACCCTGTGGACAGAGCAAGGTAACGTACAACTTAAAAACGAAAATAAACACTTATAATTACAATAAGACTCGGGTCCCCTTGTGCACATATGATCTACCTTTACCGAGTAGGGACTTAGTAGCAACAAAAAGTGATATTGGTTTGAACTTTTTTTTTTTTAATTTTAAGGTGATCTTACTACAGCGAACATCTCAGTAGTTACTTAGGTGGCCTTAGTGTCTGATTTCTTGATATTGATTTACACGTTAACGACTGCTTAATTCGATTATATTGAAATATTTATTCATTTTTAACTTATTTTTTATAATATTGTTATATTTTTATATTTTATTAACATTAAATTATTTGTCTTTGTCTTTAATATTTTTTTTTATTATATAATTATATTTTTTATTTATTTACATTAAATTATTTGTCTTGTTCTTTTATATTCAGATGGAGGGATATAGAGGGTCGAGATATTTATTGATACTACTCAATGTCATCATATTTGTAAGTACAGTCCTTTCAAAGTCAAATGAGAACTGTTGTAAATATACTATCGTCGGTCAGGTAAACTATGTTTATCTAGGATTAGCTGGGTATACCTGAGTTAATGGTATTCAGTGCTATTCTTACGAATGGGATAGTTCCCTCATTAGTATAACTCTATTTAATCGACTATAGTGGACCTACTTGACATAATGTAATTCAGTATTTTGTTAATTCATATTCCATTTGTAAGTACGTTAATTGAACTGATATAGTTTTCATCTTATTTGGGAGGAAAGGCCATGTGTCAGAATTGGTAGGTACCGTCGAGTTAATGGAGGCAAACTGTACCACAATATTATACGCTTATATTGTACGAGTTGCTCTAAATATTGAAGTTAAATAGCCAACAGAAAATTTGACAATTGATACATGTACTGGATTTTTAAGTGAACATAATTATTCTCAAGTTCAAGTTAGAAAACTATATCGATATGGGGTGGTATTCACAAAGAATTTTCACGGAAAACTTAGAATTTCCTCAACATGTATCAGCTAAACAGGAAAAACAAGGTTATCAACGTTTTGCCTTGTTTTGAAGCGTAACATAAAACGCTACAATACTCATAGTTTCTTACAAAATGTACACTGTTCATTTTTTTAACTTAAGTAAAAATATGTAATTTTTCTCTTGAGAAGTTTAATTTGTGAATATCGACCATGGTCATTGAGTGAGGTGCTCATACTAGGAGCTGTACGTACCATGTATTTTCTGTAATCATACAACTAATGTGAGTATTGTTATGACTTCCACGGTTAGCCGGTGGTGTATGTTGTGGTGCCGGACTGATGTTCAGGTTGGACAGTGGGGTACTAGATGCTGCCGTAGTGACATTGTTTAATCAGATACAGTACAATAACATACCGCTGGGTATTGTATGTGAATTTCTAGCCTATCTGATGATATGTTTTGGTGCTACGATAATCATTGTGACTGTGATCGGTATGTGTGGGTCACTGAAATCATCCAAGGTCTGTCTGTGGACGGTAAGTACCCTAGATATCTACACTCTTTATATCTATGTACATTTTGTACATCATATAACCGTGTTAATGTTTACTGAACCCATTCTGATTACCACTGCCTTACCGGAGGTAACGGAAATGACCTAGCTTTCACGATTGAGCTTTACTGAATCTCTAAAATGATGTACCGTGACAACTGCTAGTATTGACGTTATGGTTTGTACCGTGACCACCGCTAAACAGAACATAACTTTATAACTAGTAATACCAGACACAAAACATCATATGCAACATACCAGTACCCAAGTCATTCTATGGATTACAACCGCTGTTAGTACGGGTGTTATTGCTAGTACAGTTATCGATGTTTGTACTGGTGTTATTGCTAGTACAGTTATCGATGTTTGTACGGGTGTTATTGCTAGTACAGTTATCGATGTTTGTACGGGTGTTATTGCTAGTACAGTTATCGATGTTTGTACGGGTGTTATTGCTGGTACAGTTATCGATGTTTGTACTGGTGTTATTGCTGGTACAGTTATCGATGTTTGTACGGGTGTTATTGCTAGTACAGTTATCGATGTTTGTACGGGTGTTATTGCTGGTACAGTTATCGATGTTTGTACGGGTGTTATTGCTGGTACAGTTATCGATGTTTGTACTGGTGTTATTGCTGGTACAGTTATCGATGTTTGTACGGGTGTTATTGCTAGTACAGTTATCGATATTTGTACGGGTGTTATTGCTGGTACAGTTATCGATGTTTGTACGGGTGTTATTGCTAGTACTGTGGTCATTATTACTACGAAAATCATTACTTTTATCGTTTTATTCTACAGTTTGTTGGTCTGATCGTATTCTTCATCGTGATTGCAGCAGTTCTTGTAGGAATGTGGATAAGTGTCTGGGGAAGGGTAAGATGATTTTAACAAGTGTATATTTAGTGATTGGAATATATTTTCACATATATGAACACGTACTTTTATGTCTCTCTCATATTTCAGCAGTGTAATTGAATCATGGAAATGACTTGGGTTTAAGAAAAATTGAAACGCAACTGTGTCATAATACATTTTTTGTACTTACTTATGAATTGCATAAAGATTCTTAAATCTCGCAAAGTGTCGTGCAAATGGCTTATGCTATGCATTTTTACAATTGTATTTAAACAAATTGTCACTGTTTTGTGATCATGTATTTCAGTTGTTTGGATAGATATACATACTCTAGGGGTTGTATTTCAGCGTGATGAATGGTTAAGGGGTCAGATGTTGAGTTTGCTGGTTGATTATAACGGACCACAAGCGACAGATTCCGTATCAGCTGGTTGGAATACGTTGTTTATTGAGGTATATCTCCTTGTAACTACATAGGGTGATCAAATATATTATCAGTGGCGTCAGCCTACGCATTTATGAATTTTCATTTTTAAACTATGGTTTTTAGTTCTACTGGTTAACAATATGGACACTACCCATATTATCATGACACAGGTCGAACCAGCAGTTACCTGGAACTGTTTTTGATCGTCAAGTAAGGGAGACAGACATATGTATACTCGAAAGTTCCTTTAAAAATAACTATGGGATCGAACCCGAAACTATTTGCACTCGCAGTGAATGTGGGATCGAACCCGAGACTATTTGTACTCGAAGTGAATGCTCTCTAACACTGTCATATTCAGCGGAAAGCTAACTGGCAAATAATGGGTATGCTTGATATTTTGTAAGCACATAGTTTCCGTTCTACAGGCACGATGTTGTGGTATAAATGATCAGTTTAAAGATGGTGGGACCAACAGCGACTTCACTGGGATACCAACTACTTGGACCAGTGCGTACGTACCTTGAAACTTACTACATACTTAGTTTGTTTTCATACATGTTGTAAAAAGTATCACACGATCACCCCAGTCATGCATTGTATGATAATGTTCGTTCAAGATTAAATAAGAACGGTTCTTGACACAAGCGCGTCCGTCATGTTACACCCAGTTCGAACGAATAAAGAGGAATGCATCTTAATTATTTGTATACTTCATTGTTGACGATCTTATGGAAGACTGATTTGGTTAATTGTCAAATAAGTTTACTCGTTAAATAAAGTCTTTATTATTTTATTTCTTTTTACTTTATTCTTTCGAATGGGATGACGTAAGTTTCCTCATGATTATTACTTATTGAACCAACAGTATGCCTACACACTCGCAAATAAGTCAATAGACAAGGGTGTGTGCCTACTACTTGTAACTGAATAATAATACATTAAAAACATGCTATTTTCTACCAACAGGACAGACAAAGTTCCCGCCACCTGTTGCCAAGGGGTGAGCCCAGATACGATAGCGGATTACCTCAATTCAGCCAAGTGTACAAACACTCCATCCAACTTCTATACTGAGGTAAGAGGCCTGATATTATATTTTGCTCGTAGTCCTGTCGACAGTATTTCATTTATATGGGGGCTAAGATTTCTACGATCTTAACTACTTTGGTCTTTCCGTGATGACTCCTCAGATGATTCGTCTTAGAATTGTCCGAGGTGCACCGATTGAGATTTCTACTGAGCTACATTTCCGACAAATATGACACCCGTTGCCTGAGCAAAGCGTTACGCAGCGCTTTCTATGGGAGGTAACCCATATCTTCTTTATTTAATTGAACGGGAGGGAATTGAAAGAAAGCACCCGGTAGCGCTTTGCATAGGCAACGGACACCGGGTCATTCAATTCTTGCCTAGAGTCCTATTGGTCCGAACAATTAATATTTTGTGTCGTACTTTCACATGCTAAGTTCCAATCGTAACTACTTGGTCATTTCCGTAACTGAGAAAAGCACTTACGTTAGATAAAGTTGTTTAACGCCGGGGAGTTCCAATTGTCTAAGTGCCAGATAATGTAGTATGGTTCTTAATATGTCATTCAATGCCACCGTAGTTGTTCGCAATACTCATAAATACGCCAGTTTGATATTTCTTGCTAATTTGTATTGGTCTTATATAAGTTGAACTATTTTTAGATAAAATATAGTGGTGCATGTATGTGCAATATGTTAATTAAATGTGTTGTATGACCAAAATGTACTGTACACAAAAAGATCCAATGTAATAATAAAAAATAAAAAATAAAAGTTTTGTTCATATTACGTAAAATGAGTTTCAAGTTCAAATATCGCAAACTTGACTCATGACATGTTTTTTTTTTATTTCAGGGATGTTACGATAAATTTGTTTATCACATCAATACATATTGTATTATCGCCATAGCTGCAGCGGGGACATGTGTTGTAGCTGGGGTAAGATACACGTGTAGTAGATTCTAGTAAAGTAAAACTTCGTTATCGATATCACGAGCATCCGGCCTATCTCGAGCAAGTTTTAAATCAGAATACGTTTGTATCATCAAAACATGTCCTTTGGTTATCACGAGCACCGGTTTATCTCGAGCATTTTACCTGTCCCGATCACTCCTCGGGATAACGAAATTTTTACTGTATATATTTTCGTTTGACGTTTTTCACTTTCTTCTTTATTGTTTCTTTCGCCCATGTTATATTATTGCAGAGGTGTATTGACAAATACGCATAGTTCACTCTTTTCGTAAGTGTTTCCTTCCACGTGTATGGAACGCCATAGCTTCTTGAATATCAACAAATCTGTCGTACGGCGTTCCATACACGAGTATATATATATAATTGAGCCGCGATCTGAGAAAAGGGCCCTTAATGACATTGACATCAATTTGAGAAAATTGAGTTTAAAGTTACGACATCATTTTCTGCGAATTTCAGAACAAGGCAAAAAATGCACAAAAATGTTTTATGTTGTATCCTGCCACATAATTGTTGCCTTGTAACATTCTTAATATGGAGTTCTATACTAACACATGACACCTATATTTTTGTGTTAAAACATGATAAATTACAAACAAAAGTGAGGATTTTTGGAATCGGCAGACCACATGGTCATTTATAGTAATATTTTATTGAAAACCACCTCAATATGAGTATAGTATCTTGCAGTAATATAAAGCATTTGAAATTATCAGTTATTGATCAATATACGATATTTTGGGGTAAAATCCTTCAAAATATAAACACAAATGGTGATTTTTGGAATCGGTTTACTGTAATGCCATTTGTTATGTTATTTGATTATAAATCAGTATAATGGACACATGTTGTCTGCCTGCATAAGATATTGCTAATCTGATGGCTCAAATATTGTCCATTTTCAGACATTTTTGGGGCAAAAACATTGAAAATTAAACAAAAGTGAGGATTTTTGGAATCGATTGACCTCATGTTCATTTATAGTCGTATTTTATTGAAAACCAATGTGATATGAGTGTAGTATCTTGTAGTGTTATATAGCATTTGAAATTATCAGTTATTGATCAAGATACGATATTTTGGGGTAAAATCCTTCAAAATATAAACAGAAATAGTGATTTTTGGAATCGGTTTACTGTAATGCCATTTGTTATGTTATTTGATTATAAATCAGTATGATGGACACATGTTGTCTGCCTGCATAAGATCATGCTAATCTGATTTCTTAAATGTTGTCCATCTTCAGGCATTTTGGGGCAAAAACATTGTAAAATTAAACAAAAATGAGGATTTTTGGAATTGATTGACCACATTGACATTTATAATCGTATTATATTTAAAACAACTACAATTAGTTTGAAGTAAGTTAAAGTTTAATATATCAAATAAAACAGATCCATTTGGATCACTATATGCTATTTTGGGGTAAAATCGTACAAATTATAAACTAAAATGGTGATTTTTGGAATCGGTTTAGTACAATGCCATTAATCACATTATTTAGTAATAAAGCACTTAGATAGTCACATGATGTCTTTCCACTGAAGATATTTATAATCTAGTTTCAAAGTGATACGTGTCTTGACCTACTTTAGGGTAAAACAATCCAATATAATAACAAAACTCAGGATTTTTGGAATTAATTGATCACAATGTTATTCATAATCATATTTTATCCAAAATAACTGCAATTGGTTTGTAATAACTTGTAGTATTATATATAGTAAGAAATTGATAACTTAAAGCTTTTGTTGAAGGTACCATATTTTGGGGTAAAATGTTACAAACTATAAACTAAATTGAGGATTTCTGGAATCGGTTTAAACATATCACCACATACTGTTCTAGTTGATAATTAAACAATATGAATAGGCACATGTTTTCATTCTGCACAAACATTAGTAATATATTCTAAAAAGTTGCTCATTGTGTGATATGTTTGGGGTAAAACATTACACAATATAAACCTATTAAGTTAAGTAATTTTGAATCAGAAGACCACATAATTATTAATCATGGCATTTAATAATAACTTGCTGTGTGGTGGTAACAATTTGCTTAATACATCAAAACATGTCAGTATAAAGTGAGTAACATGTGTGAAATACGATATTTTGGGATAAAACACTAACAATGTAAATTAAAAACCTTTCTATTGGAATCTGCTAACTACGATGTTGTTATTAATTTAATTTCGATATGAAGCCTGTAATTTGTACATACTGATTGGCATTTACAACATCCGAACTTAAGTGACAGATAGTCAAGACAATACGACTTTTGGGTGTTAAACTAAGTCAGATATAAACAAAAAATGAGGCATTGTGGAATCGACAGACCACAAAACCATTAATTATTATGGGTGATTAATAGCAATGTAATGAGTAAGCAGTCTCTTGAAGTACATTTTTGAATTACATACATAAAAACATCAAATATCTTTATTTTATAGAAATGTAGTATTGAAAAGTCAATATTTTGATGCTTATACTAACGTAATATATTTTTGGAACTGTGCTGCCGTTAATGATGTTATTAAATAAATATCAATAATTTCGGAATCAATTTGCCATCATATATCATCGTATGCCGGAATTGGTTTATATAAGTAAAACTTTTTGAGAAAACCAGACAATGAAGAACATGAAGTTTAACATAAACACGCCACTAAAAAAATGCAAGCAAGACAGAGGCCTACATGTTTGAATCTACGACCCTTTGTATTATATTTTACATCTATGTTGCCATGACAACCACTATATTTGTCAGAATATAACAATATCCAAGCGTAAATGTTATCATTATATGTTTTTCCCTTCAAATTCCATATACAAAACTTCATACACATACATTTGAAATTCTTTGAGTTATGACAAAATTCCAGATTTTGAAGTATTTTCAATATTGCGGTATCCATAGCAACCCATTCTTTGTTAAAATAAATTTTCTTTCAGATGTTCATACTCTTCTTATTGTCACCTACCTACATACCAGGTTTCATAAATCGAGCTTGGAAACTGTAGGAGTAATTTCAGGGTCCAGTATTTTTTTTTACATATTTTTACTATTTCGGTCTCCATAGCAACCACAATTTCAGACACAATAAAAATAGACTTGCATAATTCTCTTTATTGTCCCTTATCCACATATCAAATTTGCTAAACATAACTTGAAAGATGTTTTAGTTATGTCAGGATCTAGATTTTTGACGAACTGTCTGACCAACGGAGGGCAAACCGATAGGCCCCGTTTGAAAACCGGTTGGGGACCTATTTAACATACATACCCTGAAATAAAAAACTTCTATAGTCAGTATTACTGTTCTGCTCCAAACTGATTTTATTTAATACAAAGCCCATATATTGCAGTTGTAATACTTTCCTGATCATAAGTAGTAAACCAGAGAATTTTGCATATTTTAGTAATTGAATAAATGGTTGCTATGGCAACAAAAAATAAGATAAAGACATATTTATACACACATATGTTACTTCTAACAAATGCGTATCATTATTAAAATGATAAATTCAATCCAAACAGATTGACAGCAGTGTGAAAATGCCACTTAAACACCAAACGGTATCGAAATATGTCCATGTTGAGATACCCGTTTTTTGCCAAAATGTTCATGTCATTGGTTCCTTTAAAAGGTCATAAAATTGTTAATATTTGAAATTTTGACAATTTTTTTTCTTTCGTGTACACAGAAAAGATAGAATCTTCGGAAAATGCAAAAAAATGAAAATCGAAAATTTTTCATTAAGGGCCCTTTTCTCAGATCGCGGCTCATATGTATGTTGTCTGGAGTGTTTTTTAATTGTCAAGTAATCATACGATATTACATCACATGTACAAAGTAGTCGCACACTATTATACGACATCGAGACTTTGGTAAGAATAACTATAATCTATGGTGTACACATACCTTGTAAAATCCATACTTCATAAATTGATTAGGGGCTTGGTTTCAATTACATTTGGTACTCAAATGCCTAAATAGAACTTGAAAGCAGGGACCTACTATTGATAATGCACCAGTCAGTTGCATCTACGGCCCCCGACCCGGCGATAGGCGGTGGGTAGCCGATGAAACGGCCATTTTTTTACTTCCAGCTTCCCCCGCACTGTCGGTTCTCCGACCCGATACACCGGGGGCAGTATTTACTTGTGATCGGCCGAGGAAACACTGGTGATTTTACCATCAGCTGTCCCTGGAAGGGCAAGGGTTTTGACTACCCAAATGTAAAACACACCGGTCCATCGCCGGGAGTGGGTGTGTGGGTGCAACTTACTGGTGCATAAATGACTACAACATTTATAAAGACTCGTATAAAGGGAGACTACCTCACATGTATACAGCCATATGGTAGCAGTTCCTTCCCTTTGTTTTCCCAAATTTGATTAAACTTATACTTCATTCAATGTATGCACGGTGGTCGTGAGTACGAAACGTAGAATTAAATCTAAACCTGATAAAATATTGTTATTGATACATGTATTTTGTATTTTTAGGTTATGGGTATTGTTGCGGCATGTATAATCATCGACAAGACTAAATCCAGGGTGTCTGAGTATGTACCAATTATATTACACATTTCTTCTACTGTTTCTGCTTCTTCTTCATCTTTTTATTCTTTATCTTCTTCGTCTGCTTCTTCTTCTTCTATTTCTTCTTCTTCTCCCTCCTCATGTTCGACTTCATGTTCCCGGCAACTTTTTGACGTTCTGAAATTTATAAATAGCATGCCCGATAGTGCATACATATGACGTTCATGTACGATGCCATTGACTGTTTATTTCACCTTCATAAAAACGAATTTACTTTCATAATACAAGAAAGATAGAATGATATGCAATACTTTAAATGTTTTCAAAATATGAAAATTATGATAACTCAGGCAATCTTTAAATGTTTTATCAGCTGCTAATGTTTGTCTACTAGTACATGAAACGAACACGCCGTTTACTATTTGACACTGACACTCTCTCTAAATCTGCAGTGTCCCTCGGGAAAGTCGGTGCCCTTGTTCTGACGGGCTTGGCGGCAATGGTTACCGCCCCTCGGTACTCTGCAGATGTTATAGCACGAAAAACACATGCGTTATCCCTACAATGTTCACTATACAGAATAAAGTTCAAAATTAAAGATCGATATAGAAGCAAATTTACATGAAGCGTAAAATAATGCAAATACAAAAATGTAATTACATGCTGTACATCTATATCTTCTTTTAACTTGCGTACGAGACATTCTTACTTTCTGACATTAATAAATATGTACATTTGCCTTTACAGTGTGAGCAGAAACAAAAAGGAGCCATATGTTGGAATGTAAGTATGCGTGCACAGCGAAACCTCACATAAAGACCACCTTGTTTTTTTTGGGGCAAATGCAATGTATGAGCTTTTTGTCGTGGGACAATCTTAAAGAGTAAAGTGTTTTATATTAAAAGCAATCCTGTACTAATTTGAAGGAGGTGGATCGGACCACACTTAGACCAAATCAATATCGTACATTAACATATACAATGAAACTCACTTATAACGAACTCGCTTATGATTAAACGAATATAATTAATGTATTGGTTCATAATGTCGAGACGTGATATTGTGAGTGCGGAATACATGTATCGCCATAAAACGACATTCAATTTGGACATGTCGAGACAAATGACCTGCATTTAGCTGCAAAGCTCTACTAGGCAGTCAGAATGCTAGGTCAGACTGTCAGTTTCACGGTGCCAAACTGCTGCCTGGCTGCTAACTAATTAGCAATTGGCTTAAAGATATCGTGATATGTCGTAAACTACTACTTCTTAACAAAAGTCATGGTGTTTTACTCTTTGGAGGATGCACGGAAGAGGATGCATGGAACTTGTGAAATTATGTAAAAATGTATGTGTATGATTATGTTCTGGTAATGTTTGAATATACTTATTTCAGCGATTACAGTAAGAAATGGAGAGACACTGTCGACGCTGTCAACAACAAAAGGTTTTAATATTCTCACTTACGGACAACGGTGTGCGTCTATACAACGAATGTGTGGAGACTAACGTCTTTCATAAAGTGTCTGTACTCTCATTTTCCCAGTTACTAGTATCATCTACCAGCGTATTCTCCTGACACTACTGTTTTGTTTCTTTGTCATTAGACCATAAGGCATTAATAATTCATTGCGTGACTTCTGATTAATCCAGTACTATATAGATCGCGTGTTTGAAACCTTAAAATGAAGATGATAAATGTTCTTACCATGTATCGATTGTGTAACCATTCCAAACTCTACGACATTGATACTATCTGAATAGCATGATGTCTTCAAGCAATCGGCATTCCTTGGCGTTTATCTAACAAAATGCCTCGGACATCATACGGAAGCCGCCATTACCACGTACTATTTTACATCATGGCTCTTAAGAATCAAACGATGGAATCGAAGAACACTAAAAGGTTACTTACTCCTAGGAAGGTATCAACTCCTAAAAAGAGACCGGTAACTGAATGGCTTCTTTATAGCATAGAAAAACTGATGCTTGGCAGTTACCGGAAACCGCATTACCAACATTTGTTACCCTACACTTATGTACGAGGCGTATTGCTCAGTTACGGAAATGCCCGAGTAGTTACGATTGGTCTCCTAGTTGTGTTACAATAAAAGTTACTGTGTTTGCCGTGTTTGTGGTACTCGTAGAATGGATTACACATGACTTAACTTAGTTACATTGTACCACCGGTAATATCATCAAGATTCAACTGTTGTATTACCACTGTACGTTACATGTTGTCTCACTCATATATCTCACCATTCATACAGCCATCCCTATCACCTTTACAAACTACAGTTTTTACTTCCTCAATTTTTCATCCATTCAATATAGTAGTATAAATTATATTCTTCTATCTAATGAATAAGTGATAATCTGTGCTTTTTGTGATATAATTTCTTACGCCTTGGAATTAACCACCCCTATTACCTTAACATTGCAACATTAGACATTTTGTTCTGCTGTTTTGTTTTATCTGTTCTATTAAAAGTGTTTTAAAAAAATCTTACTGTTGTTTAATGATATAGAAAATACATTTGTATAGGTTCCTTATGCAAAATTGTTTAACTTAGCAAGTATGTTCAACAATTGTAAAGTTGGAAACCCGGTCAACCCAGTCATATTGCTTGTATATCGGAAGATATTTTTTTTTTAAAGTTTCAAAAACTGAAAAACAAGTATGCTCTCATATCAATCCATTATATCATTTTTCGCTTCAGTTTTAACAGAATTTCTTTCTGTGATTTAAGGACATGCAAACTGTCCATTTTCATACGAAAGTGTTCTATATCACCCTATGAAACTATAAGAATCGTCTATTTTTCGACGTTTGAATCAAAGTACACGGAACCCATCCAAAGTTTTAATTTGCAATTAAGGTAGTCTAGTATCATACTAAAAACGATGCAAGTAATTATTTTGACATTGGAGTGTTAGAATAGCTCTATACACTTTAATTTTAAGTCTAAGACGGTGGACAGTTATCCTATATATAGGACGCCGGCGATAACTCTAGACGTGTATACAAAGGTCGCCGGCGATAACTCTAGACGTGTATACAAAGGTCGCCGGCGATAACTCTAGACGTGTATACAAAGAAATAAATTAATAACAACACTGCACTGAGGACTGACCGATTGTTTGAGTATAATTGGAAAGAGTATCTAATATATATGCATTCAACGTAATAATGCATAAGACTGAACAAAAATGGACATCGGAAATGTGTTTTATTTCTAACCTTATATTCATTTGTAAATAAAGGGTAGCCTAATCACCGACGTACAATAACTGTCCTGGGATCAGTTACCACACAATTCAAACTTACTATTCCGCCAGTAACTGACAACCTCTCTACATGTGGATGACATTACCGTAACCACTGAAATAGAAAAACCTGTCATTGTCTAACCGAAATGATGTAAAAAAGGAAACGTATTATAAAACATCCCGTAATGTTCAAAGAAAACGAATGATTATTATTTTTTATTTCAAATTAAAAAAAAACATCATTACAGTTCAACAGAAGAGTATAACATATTATGAATACATGAGTAGAATTAGTATCGATACAATGGTATATATTTGAGCATACATATAGGTTAATCATAACCCATGGCAGTGCTACAAACTCATCATTTCGCTGCTGGTCTAGAATGATAAGGTCGTAAGTACAAACCAGTAGATTCAGAAAACAAGAAAACACTGTCCGAATTGTACTCTTTACTTACTATATATAAATTGTATATAGTTGTAAAGGTTAAACAAGATGTTTCAATTTCAGTTTGGTCAACATGACAAGTTCCGATTTTCATCAAAATAGACTCATAATGTAGTATTTTAGGTGACTACATGTGAGCCACCATAGTTGGTAAATAGAACATACCTAGACAAGAGAGGTGATTTTCTACGTCTTTCTAGATAGGTTCCATGTTTGCAAAGAGGCCGCCTACAGGTGCGCGCATGCGCAGGCGGAAGTTGATACATTGCCTCTGATTGGTCGTCTGTGCCGGTGACCTCTGACCCGTAAACACCACACTCTTCCCAGTTTTATAAAATCCACCCCCAACCCGGGATAAAGGCCCAATTTTGTTCCCATTATGTAAACAAGGTTGCATAGCCAAAGTGCAACCTACTGGCCATATAAATTTTACCAAGCAGATCAGGTAGGCTTAACAAATAATATAATGAGCCTACCCTTTAAGATGGGATAAAGACATCACACCAGTAATCACCCAGATGATGAAATGGGGCCCAGCGGTTGAATACAAGTGAATGATCCCAACAAGTAGCTGCAGTTTTGTTAAAAGATACATAAGTTTGATATTGAACTAAATAATTGAAAACTAGTCTAAGAAAATGTAACAGAGTTAACTACAATGTGTTCAGAAACATCTCAGCCACTGTAGTCCAAAATAACAATTAGAAAATATTTGAACCAACCCTCACTGTTACAAAGCTAATCCCAACCCAATGTAGCATATATAGATTCAATACTGATGAATATTGTGCTAAATAAATACACAATTGAAATAACCCTCAAAACAGGGTGTACCCCTAATTTCTAATTATGGAGAACAAGCTTCCCTTATAAGTGCCAGCCTTTATCAAGACAGAGGATGACTGGTGGTCTAGGGGCTTAGGGAGTCATCAGTGAACAGATCACCAACCAGGTACCCTTGTGCAACACCACACCAAGTCAGTCACTGTGCATGAGTTGTGCTAAATTTGAATACCTATCAGTCCTATAATGTCGTAAGTAGTAACGACATTCTCATTCTAAACCAGCAATTTGTCCAACTATCTAAACTGTTATCTTGGTTGCTTTAGTCCTGACACCATGTGACCTTTTTCCCTTGGATGGAGCAGATAATGTAACAGGTGTCTTAAACCGTACTGATCGATCATTGGCCAATATATCATTCACTGGTGTATTGACTTCTTGTATTGACATGATAGGTGTTTTAGTACGAATATTTACTTCAGCCAAAGTGTTCTCCTTTTTGTCTTTCTTTTTATTTCTAACATCAGCCATTTGTGTTATAAACGGTGTTATCTCGTCTTCAAAGTCACTATCGTCACTTGTTAGTTCTTTTACATGTTTACCCTTCTTCTTATTTGGAAGTGTTTTGATTGTATTAGAATTCTCCCCGTCATGTTGTCCAGATACCTCTAGCTTAGGTTTATGAAAGTCATAACCTTTCTGAAGGTCTGATTTCTCACGTCTTGTTAACTTTGCGTAAGGTCTAACAGTACTCTTAAACTCCGGTGCAGACTTATCACTCACCGCTCCGTCCCAGACGTTTTTCTTTTTACGTTGTTTCACCGTAAACGCATCGATGGTTGTTAAAGTGGACGGCGTCCGAGCTTTAGATCGTAACTGACGCATATAACTGGGTTTGCTGTCGTCATCCGGGTCCTGGTATCCGGTTTCTGTGTCTGACGTCATCATGGTGAACGCTCGTTTAACATTTTCCGGTGATGGTGGACGTTCCACCAGAATAATTGGGTCATGATTCAACACAGTGCTTTGTCTTACAAAATATTTCATTTTATGATTTATCTGCAGCTGCATACGACGTATTTCTGAGTTTATTTTCCTGATATTTGATGTTAAAACTTTGTCACTTTTCAAGTTGATACTGACAAGGCAATCCCCAAATTTGCTCACACCTGGATTTCTCGCTGCTTCCATTGCCTTTTCCCTTTCCATGAGGGAACGCCGTGACGTAATCGTCCCTAACTTCATCTCTCGTTCTAATTTCCTGTAACAAAAGAGTAAACTCATTGTTATATCCATTACAGTTTAGGTTGTAAATTCACACGGTTTGCACACTGTTAAAAATTTAAATCATGACTGTATCCATTGTTTAGAAACGTTCTGACACATTTAACAAATGTTGATGTTACCTGCTAAAAGATTTTGTTTCCGTATGGCAACGCAGCACTCTGCTTCTTACTTAGCAGATTGCTTGAATTCCACTCTCAGTATCACGAGCATTTATTAACCTTATGTATGCCAAATAAGGCATAAAGTCATTAGATTATTCATTGCCTTGAAGGTAAACACCTTGGTCAGAGTAAACGTGTTGTATACCAGGATTAAACAACAGATACATGTATACAGTATTGTCCACAAGTGCCACAAAAGTGCTGACATACAATCATACATTATACAGATTTTGCTGTGTGCAGAAGCATGCATGCACCACGTACAAATACCAACATCCATGCAGAACAATGACAAGAGTTCACCTGAAATCATTTCACAATTACTATCCAATGCTAGTTAAAGACAAATACCTAGGTCGGACACACGAAAATGATGTGTTATGAATGCTCAAGTTAGTAACTTTATGGAATCGATAGATTTGAAGCAACTTATTAAAGAAAGCAAGAACTCAGTAATTGAATTCCACTTAAATTTAGAAATAGCACTAAACTAGTTATAACTATAACACACTTAAAACTTGACAGCAAATTAGCAAAAATTCGATTTTGTTTGAACGGTTGATAAGCGTCCTATACCCAGTGATCATAAAATTAGCGGCTTACTACCAAATACAAACAAACAAACAGTGTTTAGTTCATACAAAACATGCACACACAATTATCTCCCTTCTTCCAACGATATATAATGTACACATGAATATATTAGGGATCCGGTCAGGCCTGGTAATATCCAAACATCCTCAAGCCAGCCTGAAGCCAGGTTTCAAAGCCTAAAATTCCACTTTTCATTTCAGGATTTAATAACCTGAAGTCAGACACAAGCCTGCAGTTTACCAGGCCTAGACCCGGTATAACACCAACAACATAAGACCACCAATTCTTACAGAATACCTTTGTGGGTTTGTCCCCTTATCTTTATCCCTGAAATCAGTATATATACATACGAAATGTAACACACTCCATACGATAATGATAATAATGGTGCATTATATTAGCCCACATCAACGCACAATAGAAAAATGCTTTGGTGATACCAGAATCTTTGTGCAAGATGGTGCTTCCGTTAATTTACATGCAGATAAAAATAGATCTGGCCTCACCTCATGGGCCTAGTTAGACTGGTTTTGTATGCATACATAATTATGTAAACACCACTGACCCCAACTCCATTGTCCAGGCATGAATATTCAAGTGAAACAAGGATTACAACAGTAAAGATTTGTTTGTACCAACAGACTAAATTAAAAGGAATCGGAGTTGGTCTTTTACTGATGGATATCGAATGTTCCAATGTCGTTTGAAAGTATTTGTTCTGGTACTACAGGTTTGTGAGCCAATATCATGAATTCCAAAACATTGATTTCTTATGTGCTGGGCCAATTTTTGTTGTTCCTTTTAATCATGATTGTGGGATAATAACTAAACATTATATATAATGTATACACTGTCAACTGGCATTCATAAAACACGTCATAGCTAAGAAGTTTTGCAAATTATGCTAAAATGAAGTAAAAACTTTTTCAATTAAGACACATTGATTATATCGCCTGAAACAATAAAATGGTTTCATTTTGTGACATGTGTTGGTGGGTTGCTTTGTGTCCTGAACCATGGCAGAGCTTCATTGAGTATGACCAAAGGCATTTCACATGCCGATTATACCAATACAACTGTAAACTGCATTGATTCATAAATATGAGTATCACCATGGTGGCATTAAAATATACTTTTTATTAATTAGGTGCCAATAATCAAAATCGATATTGATAGAAATAATGAATACAAGTGCCATCATTCATGCGTTACGAACGTTGTCAGTTGATACATCCCAATGACAAATGGACAAAGTTCGATTTCCTCAACTAATCCGGTATTGAATAGTATTCTAACACGATTTTGATTATTAAACTATATATCTGGGTTCAAGTTTATACGTTATTATAATCCGGTCATAGTGTGTTCGTTTTGTAAGGATCTGCTAGTTATATAGGCCTGCTCTATAAACGCAGACATTATAATCGCCAAAATGTAAGAAGATTAGTCCATAATATGTTGTAAATGTTCCACAATATACGTGCGTACGTAAACCCCAGCAAATGAATGTCGCATGTCATATAATTCTATGGTTGACCGATTTTAGATAGATTGCTGGCTTAGAATGAGAAAGTCGTAACTCTTGACCTTATAAGACGGGTCCATATTTTAAGCTGCATCACAAACCGCTTCTAATGAGCCTATTTTGAGGAAAGTCGGAACTTGTCATGTTTACCAAACTTGAGTTGTAAAGCTTCTTTTACCGAAAGTAAGAGTTATTTTCTGACAGTTTTTTCTTGTTTCCTCAAAATATCAATTTTGTACTTACGACATTTTCATTCTAAGCCAGCGCAATGTATGCATGTCATAATTATAGTGGTTGGCCGATTTTAGATACATGACTGTACTGGTCCGTTTGCAATATTCAGAAAGATTTAAATATTTATGCACATGTACATAGGCCTACATACGAATAAGCTTAACATTAGTGTATTGTACGTAACTTGTCAACGTGCCCTTTCTTAAATTGAACATGGTACCCGTCCAATATATTTCAAAGCTTAGTTATTTATAACAAAATGTATACAAATAATAATAGTCATAATTTAATGCGTATTTTGACAATCTGAATTAAATCATATCCCCAAACCCGCTACGCTATGACTCGCTTGCCGTATGGAAGATCGAGTACTTTAGTCAGATCGCGTATTTTGGTTACTGAACGTGGACGTTCAGGTCAACTCAACTCGCACTGTTGTGTTTTCTCCCCGGTCGGTCGTACATGATCAATTATGGTATATTACACCGATCTACCAAAGCATATCAAGTAGACATCTCAACTCAAATTGAGATTTTACTACAATCAGAGTCAGAAAAATCGAACGTTCCAGCTCTTGAAATGTTACTGTGATAATCTGAGAATATAATTTATGTACATTGATGCTAAGTTCTAGTCTAGTCTCACATCGAAATAAACATAAAACAAATATTTGAGATGAGATGAGATCTTGCTCAGATTGAGATGCTTCTGTGGGCAGAGACCTATTCCTATGGTTCTATCCCGTTTTATGCCGAATTTCAACAATCGTCAGTCGTAGGACGCGGCCAATAAGAATTTCTTATTGTTTGAAAGAGAGTTTAGCTCCTAACTAACTCCGATATGGATTCCAAGGCATGACGATTGTACTTATCATTTGTCTAGAAATACAAAATAATAATTCAATATACATAATAAATTATACATAAAAACCATATTACCTCGACATTGCTCTGTGTTTATTCTGTGTGCCTGTATTTATGCAGGAGCATCAGTACTCGTAAGCCACTGAAAATACAAATACACATAAATAGCATTTATACAGGGCAACAAATATTAAAATATATTCTATTGCGTTTCAAAATGACATGGCATGAGCATTCATATATAAATTATATAACTTTCAATGATAAGACCCTTAATTCATAGTTTAGTATTTAATAATTATTTCACAATTAAGTTAGACCATTGTGTTAGTGTAGAATTGATGATGTTTTGAACAACGAACATTTGTGTGTACAAGAGGTGTTCAACTTATTTATGAACAGAAAATGAACATCGATATTTTGTTACTCTAACAATGAAATTGAATAAAAACTTTTATATTGTGTAAAGTAGTGTATCAAGAAGTATTTATAATAATTGTAAATTGACAATACGTTATGGTTAAATCATAATCAGCATTAGGGTAGACGGTGTTGTTATTTTCGTTTTGAAGAGTCCAAAACACGTAATAATTACGTTTACATTTTCCTTCTTTAATCGTTGTTTTAGTATCAACCAGATGGAAAATTATATTGTTAAAGCATGAGAAGACTTCGACATCCACTGTTTGGTTATAATATATATCAAAGTTATATTCTTAATTTTTTTTACTTGGCGTTGTATATGGTGACTTGAAGCTGAATTCGGACGAAACACTATGTTCTTGGAACAGTCACTAGGAACGATACGTAACATATTTTTGTTGAAAACCTGATTTGAAACGGTTCGTACATAGACCACAGCTTTCAATTTCGTCAATTTGATATTGATTTTGATGTGCGTATTTCCATAACAACAAACCCAATGCCTTTCCATGAAAACGACCGCGAACACACAATGCTGGACAAACATAAACTTCTCCCTATCCCTGTGACCTTTTCTAAAATAGCATACCATAATTTATCATAACATTATTTAAGATTTAGCATTGCTTCTCCATAATGAAACAATTTTTCCACATAATGTTGTTTATTTCGCATTTCTAGATTCCAAGACTTTTGGCTGCGATGCATGTTTTTCTTGAATTTCAGCGTAGGAACTTCGCATTTTAATCAGAACTATGCATTAAACTGTTTTTAAATAGTGTCACTGATAGTTTCTATGGACACTCCCATCTGTGGTACTATTCCACGTTTTGCTAATGGATTCATCATAGATATCATAAAACCAATTTAACTTTATAGTGTAAGTTTTGGCAATGTTGGGCAATTTTCAATTTTTGGCGCCATTTCACAATTTTTGGAAACAGAACTTTAATAACGCGTCTTACCACAAATATTACTGATGTTGTCATTAAAAATGCAAAATAAAAAATTACCAACACTTTCTTGATGCTTATAAAAGGGCCATTTTGCCTTAAAAACAGGAAAAACAACATCATCTACTAAATTGTTGTTTTTAGCTTTAACCAAATGAAATATACAATGTATGATGCTCATATGTTCAACTGAAAACATTTTCTCGCATCGTATAAAAAAGATATTTCAATTATTTTCATTCAATATTGCACAATCGGTGTTCATGTTTTGTTCATAAATAAGTTGAACACCTCTCGTAAAATCCAATTTAATAGTACATGCCTTTGTAAATTTGACTAAACTTACGACGTCGTATGCAAATTAATATAATCCGTTGCATTTCATAAAACAAGAGGGCCTAAAAGGCCCTAGGTCGCTCGCCGGTTGCACATTGGTCTAGGTATCAGTACAACTTACATTCTGACCATATTTCATGAAGATTGGATCAAAACAGTAACCCCTGGAGTGAACACAATGTTTTTCTAAGATTTGACCTAGTGACCTAGTTTTTGACCCAACATGACCCAGTTTTGAACTTGACCTAGATTTCATAGAGAACAACATTGTGACCAAGTTTCATGAAGATTGGATCAAAATTGTGACCTCTGGTGTAAACACTAGGTTTTTCTAAGAGTTGACCTAGTGACCTAGTTTTTGACCCCACATGACCCAGTTTCCAACTAGGCCTATATTTCATAGAGAACAACATTCTGATCAAGTTTCATGATGATTGGATCAAAATCACGACCTCTGGAGTATATACAAGGTTTTTCTTAGATTTGACCTAGTGACCTAGTTTTTGACCCCACATGACCCAGTTTCAAACTTGGCCTAGATTTTATGAAACAACATTCTGACCAAGTTTCATGAAGATTGGATCAAAATTGTTGCCACTGGAGTAAACACATGGTTATTCTAAGATTTGACCTATTGACCTAGTTTTTGACCCCACATGACCCAGTTTCGAACTTGGTCTAGATTTTATAGAGAACAACATTCTGACCAAGTGAAGATTGGATCAAAACTGTTGCCTCTAGAGTGAACACAAGCAAATTGTTGACGGACGGACGGACACCCCCACGATCGCTACCTTAGGTGGTCATTCCATTGTTTAAGATCAAAGGAACGACCACTTAAAGGACAAAAGAATTAAGTGGTCACGGAATGAATTGAATAGATTTCTATTGTGTTAGGCCACACCTCCGACCACCTAATGTAGCTTTCGTGTGTGCGGACGGACGGACGTACGGACGGACGACGGACGAAGAGTGATCACAGAAGCTCACCTTGTCACTATGTGACAGGTGAGCTAAAAACAAAAGTGAATCCATATCAACTTGAAAACTCAAAACATCGACCAATAACGTAGTGACATATTGTTAAGCATGTGATAAAATATAAATAAAACCTGTACTTATGAACCGCGCATAGACCCGATTGATACGCCCAAGATGGTCATAAAACATAGCACTGTAGAGATTATCCATAAAAAGATTCAGTAATTGAAGTTTACTTTTCAAATTATTGGATAATTAAACTATACTATATTCAAACTTCAGAGCAATACTGTTTAACCACAATCACAGGTTACTACGCAATATTGTCGTACATACTTGCAATTTCACGGGACATATAGTAGATATACTGTCGCTGTGAAACTGAATATACGCCATATGTTTAAACACTAGGGAAATGCTTTTATAACCCAATACATTTAACTGAATACATTTCATTCAAATTAATTGGAAACATCAGAGGTACTAATCTATATTATAATAAGATAAAGTAGAACTCGTTAGTATCCACCAGTAGTGTCAAATTAATCATACTAAAGTATCTCTTTAGTCAATAACACTGTGCTAAAGTCCCACTTGACATTAATTGCATCGGCGATGAACTCCCGATAGAAATAAATGTGCTTTCGGGGGCATCTGGAACAGCGTTTTCTCAAACTTTCCAATGACTTTCACGCAACGTCCCTAGCCCAAGAGGTCACTATTCTCGATGCATTTATCGGTGTTCATTTATTTAAAAATCGGGAGTACACCACTGAGACAAAAATGTTCAGTTGGACGTAGGCTTAAAACGTATGTTTCATAATTCCTTGACGATAATGATAAACATTTTATTCGATATTAACCGAAGGTAACACATAAAACTATCAGATACACACAAATTATATAACATTACATTATATACTTATCCACAATGTGGTCAAAACATGTATTCCATTTTTTAAAAAATAAATATTCCACTTTTACGTCCATCAGTTACTGGTCAGGTATATTATTCCCTTTTTAAATGCATGTAGATTTCTACTTTGAAGCTTAAAATCTTGAAAGTAATTACGCAAATATTTACAATATTCATTTATGTATGAATACACTAGCTAAAGCTTATAGTGTACCATAACAATATAGGTGGGTTAGGGTATAAAAATATCAGACCTTGGCGAGATTCAAATTGTAATTATATATTTAGTTTGAATAGTAGATAGAAATCTATACTGTTCACACCGTATCATATGTCACCAGGTTTTATAATAGCCGTCAGAATTAAAGTGACACAATATGTGACAAAAATAATAAAGACTTAACATACGTATGTATGTACTTTAAGTATTAGAAATATTGTAACATTTAATATACATTGCATCGCTTCATGTACAATTTAAATGCCCGTTGAAGAAATTTATTGAACACTGTACTTTTAAAATAGCACAACCCCTATGTAAGATTATAGACAGCAGAATACTATGTAACAATATACATTCGTAGCCTACAACCATTTCATCAAAAATAAAATTGATGCAATTAAGAAAATACCTGGTAGAAAAGTGCTATCGGAGAATGTGCTTCGAAAACATCGTATTAAACCAAATGTCTACGTATTGTTATTTTATCACTAGTATCACTTGTTCCAACAATGTATGTGTATTACGCCCAGATGGAAGCCTATTCGTTAAAGACATGCATGCTTAGTCATTCAAGGGCAACAATTCTGTCAAATGTTTAAAGTGTTACATGGCCTTAACAATGTTCTGTTATTTTCTATTCTATCATGTTATGTTATGTTCTTTACCAAGACTTGCACAATGTGAATCGCCACTGAGTAAATGAATATAATTAAAGTGTTGAGAAATGTTTGGAAATAAACATGGACTAGTGTTATTACATGTATACAAATATATAATTATTGTAGAATTTAATCAAATCATGAAAAACATGGCCTGCAAAATTGTACAAATAAATGCAGTTATAATGAAATCATGAAAAGAGTTTACATTTGTGTTTTTTTCTCACGGTGTGGTGATTGTATTAATAGAGTTACATTCTTCCTGTATTGTATGTTTTTGTGTCCGTACCAATCAATGCCTGCTTTGTACACATTGTATCTATTTACACAATAAAATTGGTTATTTCCATACAAATAAATGAATTTGATACATTATTCATTGTTGGTCACAATGGGGATAAAACATATCCACGTATGTAGGCTATAGGTTACATCTGAAACAGATTTCAAGAAATCGTGACCTTGAGATCTTTTCGTAGATGAATGCATCTTGGATACAAAGTAGGCATATCCAACATAATACAATTATTGTAAAGTACGTACTTGATTCAAATATTCAACTAATCTAAAGTTTAAAATGATCAAGTTCAGTAAGACCTAAAAACCAACACCATTTGGTCCATTGGGTAATGATTATTCGTTAATCATGTTAATCAATGATCTCATAAAATCGGTCTCGTCGCGAGGTTTTACTGCTTTTTTCTGTTAAATCCAAGTATTTATTGAATCAGTTCTTTGGGTATATGTTTAGCATACTACATTTAGTATACAATAATACTTAAACAATGATACAGATATTTCAAAGATAAATGAGAAGTGTTGTAAATATACTATCGCCCAGTAGGAAAAATGTGTTTATATGGGTTTAACTGGGTATATCTGAGTTACCGGTGTTCAATGCTATTCTTTCGAACGGGATAGTTCCCTCAAAAGTATTACATGTACTTATTGAATCGGCTATACTTAAACAATGATAGCAGTTTTGATATTCAGTGTTTTGGTTAGAGTGTCAATCGTAATATTCTGTTTAAAGCAGAGGGATTCGGTGGATCATGAATATTCCTATCACGTAGCTCTATTGCATCTTAAACATACATTAAAATCCAATTTATACCAAAGATTGCGTGCGTTGTTGGGCTAAAACAGATCCAATATTTTAATATAGCTTATAGTAGGAGACGGATATGAAATTGAATTCGTCATTTTGAGTTATCATGCAACTTGACCTTTGTTACACATAACGGTTGACAGACGACCCTTTATATGAACACGGATATTTCACATTTAAGAAATTTATTTAACCATTTTCGAGTAGGCTTGTGAGATATTTTCACGTAACGCACTCAATATATTGTAGGACAGATTTCAATAGGTAAATATACGAACGAACAGTGTGTTTAATGAAGGCTTTGAGCATACATGTACCCACCTTATTAGTGTTGAAATGAATTGTAGATTTATTCTAAGTGGTTCAATAATCCATTATACACTATATAGAACACATATCGTATATCAAGGCCATAGTGTTACCGTTAGTTATACATTATTGTCTTGTTAAAATACAGTAAAACCCCAGCTAGAGAACACCTTCTTATACTAACTTGAAACAAATGCCGAGCATGGCCTTTATTTGTCAGTCAGCTTCCTGATGAGATAAAGCAGGTATACAATATTATATCTCATTATTGGGTTCGTCTTTGAAAAATCTTTTCCTATTAAATGTATTTTGTAAATTAATTCAGACCAAAAACCTAATTATAACCAGAACACCTGATATCAGAACAATACACTTTGAACAAAAGAAAGTAGTAAAGTATTAAGTATTCATATAAAGCTCATTGTTCAAGAAAAATAAAACAAAAACATTTGAATAGTACATGTATTGAGAGTAAGGATTCCCGCTGTTATATTTCCGTTCATTCACCGTCATAATTAAATAACATGTAGTTGAATTTATCAGGTGTCATGATAAATGCATACGTTTTGTTGAAAAAGATCTATAGGAAACATGTAAATGCTATCATTTTGTGTGTACGTAATATCTAGTTATAAATGATTCAATATTTAATATCTGCCTAACAGACCATCAAGACAGGGTCACGGTTTTACAGTTTTGAGATTTTGCCCGAACCAGAGTCTGAATTTCTTTTTTTGTCTTTTTTTTTTTGTCTGAATTTCTAATAAATCTGAAGGAAGTGAAAACTCATTAGAAATTACTCATGAAGAATAAATGAATAGCATTTGATTTTTTATGCTTATTTCGAGTCTATCCGCCCTTTGAAATTATCCAAACGACACATGGAAATATTTGAGATGAGATTTATCTAAAAAATGAGATGTTTTGGGTGATCGGGGTCAGATCTTCCACTACAGAAGCTTGAGGTATATAGTTCAATCACAGACCGCACCATATTACTATTAACTATTTGACGTCGTTAATTTGTACTGATATACTGTACTAAACATTGTATATACTATATAATGATCAGCATTATTTTGATACTTTTATTTGATTGGTTGGTGATACATGTGCAATGGTGTAAATTAATAAAGACTACTCCCAGATTATTTTGAGGCCTGATTTCGGATAAGCACAACCTACCTTCCATGCATTTACTAATAATGGTACGTAGCAACTACTTTCTATCAATTAAGTTACTGTGCAAATAATTGTTTAGACGGTCCTATCTAAGCAATAGACCAGGTATAAGTATACCTAAATATGATCGAATAGTTACTAAAGAAGAAACCTGAACACTTCTCTAGCCGAATGAATTTTTTGTTTAAAATACAATTTCATGGGGACAAACCTACATGCTTAGCAACACAAAACAATAAATGCATCCTATCGGATGTTGGTGATAAAATAGCACCACACAAAAATAAATAGATTTAATTATTTAAAAAGCAAACTGAATAAAATCAAATACATGTACCTACCGAATATTATGGCTAAATAATCCTTGATTCTTTTCATAAATTTATAAATTCACTCACTCATGTTCCATAAGAGATATACATTAGAGCTATATTCAACATCTAGAATATCCATACTAACGTTAAATACGATTATGATCGCACGTGTTCACATGTAAGTTTTATGCATAAAATCAGTTTTACACTGCGTCACTTGTTGTCTTTAAACAAAAGAATAAAGATTAGATTTATCCATATTCGTGTGATAAGAGAACAATATTGATATCGATTGACACCTACCAATCAGTACATCAATATTAATACCACGATCATCGATCTTCAAAGATTATTGATATACTGCTCATAAAAGTTTAATATTAGTATTTGAATAGCCGCTCATTGAAACAGTTTTTATTCACACTTGTAGTATTAAGTTAAGTTTCAAAAGTTAGCAAGTTTCGAGGGCTGTTTTCAGATGTTCAGTCGCTCAACCATCCGTTGGAATCTTATATTCCTCTGATCATTGAGCTACATATTAAGGAAATCTGCAGGAGCATCTCGATCCCGAGGTGCGCATTTTACCTCGAGGCCATCGCTCCCCTTCGTATAAGATTGGACAACCGACTGCGATCAGGAACGCGGTTTTACCGGTCGATCGAAAGGCGGACTGTTTAAACTGTTAAAATGAAGCTGCACCTCACCTAACTTGGCGCTCAGCATACACGTATAAGGAGAGTTTGAAGATTGTTATGTCCATTAACTTACTATAATAAATAGTACGATGTCAATTAATTGCTTGGAGGGTCGGGGATACCTCCTCCTAATCTGGCTATAGTTGACACGTGAGTCGACCGAAATGACTAGCAAAAGTAGTAGACTATGTTAACTACACGCTCCAATAATACAAGCCGGTCTAGCTCTGCGCATTAAACATATAGTGGCACCTGAGTCTTTTTTGTCTGAAATCACCAATACGCCTCGAAGCTCGGAGAATGAACAATAAATAATCTAGCAATTTATGAGTAAGAATCAACCTCTTATGTTGACCTTCGTATCATCCACCGCCCTTGTAGCGCTATCTATCCTGTCAAGTGTAAAAATTGTACATGAATGAACTTACTGACTTTAAATATCGATTGATGTGCCACCGATTGGGAAATCACAAATCCACGAGATCACACTCAAGTAAATATTTACCGCTGATTCAAGTATACCTGCATTAACGATTTTATAAGTCATTAAAAGCCGGGTGACAAAGTTTAATTCCAAGCTTTTCATTTTTAATTGGAAATAGCGTCGCCTAGTTTAAACATTGTATAGATATAGTAATTTTTAACATTGAACAGCTTGGTGAGTCGACAATATTTAGTATTAATGTGAACGCCGCAGTCGCGTTGTCGCATTGTCGCCATCGTACTATCGCATTGTCGCCATCGTATTATCGCATTGTCGCCATCGTACTATCGCACTATCGCATTGTCGCCCTCTGGATTTTAATGTGTAACCACGATGGCCCTAACGGTATTCCGTAGGAAACACATGGGTACCGATTTCAATGGATATATTTAAGTCTTATCCAGGGAGTGCAACAGTATAACAGTGCAAACTGTACTGAAAAACAATTGCACGTGTGAAACAACCATGCTAGTGATAACAGTAAGCCGACGCACATGACTTGAACAATACACAGCTGATCTAGCAAAACTGAATTAACAAGTAATTAGGAATTGCGAGCAATACAGAAGATCCCTACGCCATGGTAACCACAGTGTTTGTCCGAAGCAGACATTAATGAGACGTGCATAAGCTCCTTATTGACCGGGTCCTTTTCAATATACTAAGTTTCATAAACCTAGTTTGACAGGATCTAGATTTTCTTGACGGACGGACATGGCGTTTTTTAGGAGCCGATTTTCATGAAATCGGAACTTGTCTTGTTTATTCAAAGGGAGATTATTTAAAACACCAAAACTGTGCCAAAAAACGGACAGTATTATGTAATCACAGACAGAGGCAGACACATTTGAATGAGGCTGTGCTTATCAGGGCATCAAGCTTTGAAGCAAGTTTTACTCGATTTCAATATTACAGATGTAAAAATCGTCTGTTAAAAAATCAGTCGATCTTATTCTATTTCCCAAATGTTCACGTGTCATTTGTTGTTATAATTATGTAGAGCTCATGGTGTAGCTTTTCAGCTGAACACATGCAGAACTTTTTATTGATTTTATCAGAACTTATCTTAAGTTTTCCATCGATACATTCAATATGATAATCGTCACACAAATACGAGTTCACCCACGTGCACTTAGACAATGGATCGCCGATATGTCGCTGGCTTAGAATGAGGTCATAGCTACAAAAAATATAATGAACTTCTTACGACCTCATACAACTGATACATATTGGACCATTTCGAATGGACGTTGATCGTGGATTTTGCATTTCAGGTAATAAATACAAGGGTCAAACTATTGTTCAAAAGGGTTGATTTTCGTGGTAGAAGATAGAACGACGAAATTTAATCCCCAAGAAAATTAATGACTTTAAAGTTTACATTAGATTATTTCCCTGGTCATTGACCAACATTAGGACTCCTGCGTTCGAGTCTCCCTTGGATGACTATTTTCTCCTGATTTGTGAGCAGCTAAAATCGAGATACAGCCCACAGAAATATCGGTCATGCACAGAAACTGCCCTCACAGGAACATAATTCAGACTTTGGTCGAATTATGCATTGTGAGTTATTCTTGCCAAGATGAAATCAAGCAGTGGCTCCAACAGATATCTAACCGAGACTGCTTACTCCGTAAGAGTGCACCGTACCTCTAGGCCACCTTTCCCATAGCGGTCTGTCGATTTTTCGGTGCTTGGGTAAGTTTGGTATGATTCAGTTTGTATTTCTCGGCTATAGTGGGTATTTAAATCAAGACATTATTGATTACGTCGCTTTTCAACGTTTTGCTTCCGTATTAACGTAACTTGTATTCAAGGTTTTGATCATATGTGAAGAGGTACTAACAAATGATATGTTTGGACATTTTGGACTAAGTACTGCCTGTATGTGCTACTAAGTAACACATGTTATGGGACCCCCTGTACACGTTCTAAACCATGGAGATAGTATGTACGGTCCATGTCTAGACACATGGTTTTTGAAACACTTTCAAATTTGATGCAGAGTTTCATTAATCTGGTAAAGGGAGAGTATCAACAACCCGCGTGTTAATGACATACCTGCATGATAACATGCCTACAGTGATCCTAAACAGCTCACATAAAAAGTTACTAATTTTCTAGGGCTCTTTTCAGCTGTTAGGCCGCTCAAGCACCCTTTGACAGTATAACTCCCCTGGTCATTGGGCTACATATGGAAACCTACACTCGTGTCTCCCTGGGGAGACTATTTCTCTCCTGTGGGTGTGGCAGCCAACATCGATCTGCGGTGCCCAGGAATAGACACTGTCCTCGCAGGTACCATTTTACACCATGGTGGAGTGGAGCATGTGGGTCTTGCTCAGAGAAATTAACCAGTGGTCAAGAGGGGGATCGAACCCGGGACCTGTCATTCCGAAGCGCGCCCTACCTCTAGGCAAACGCTCCCCACATGGAGGCAGAAAAGCTGAGATGATGTGTTTATAAACAAAATAAAGAGATTAGTAATTTAAATCTTTATTAATAATTATACATGATTTATTTATCAATAACATAGCCAATCAACCTTTTTTATTCATGTATGTGAGTAAAATTTCATTTTGAGATAAAATTGTTTTACTGATTGGAGTGACTTCATTTAATATATTAGATGAGTACATGGAAAAGTATGCCCAGCAAGAAAGACCAAGGGAAAAGTTACATTAACGCAAGAGTATCGCCTACGAGTGCTGGACACTCGACTTTCTAATTTTTAATAGAATCCAGGGCAGATAACTCAATAAATATAGGTCACAGGGTTATCAGCTATGGAACTAATAGATATATAAAAAGCTTCAACCATTCTAAGAAATAGACACAAATAACAACAATATTTTGCTCTGAATCAGTGCAAAATTGATGTTCAAAGTGAAGTTCATAGTTAAAACATTCATAACAAGTCCTTCAAATAGAAATGACTAAAAGCAGGTAACAAAATTAATATTCATTCTGTAATACATTACACAGCTATCACAATATTATATTCTCAAAATAAGACATAGAAATTCGATGAAAACCTGAATTTCACAGCAGCTAACCATTTTTAGGCGAGACCCCACCGATCCCACTTACAAATCAAGATGCCAGCAACCTATGCACAATGAATGATTATAGTGTCCATCAAAACCACCAATAGCTATCATGATGATTCATAATTTTCAGTCTTCATATCAGATATTCCCAGGTCATCATTCTGTTCTTCGGTTCTTTCATAATCTTCTATTACCATGTTGGGGTTTTCATCAGGGGCATAAACATTCTGAAAATATCAATGTTATTAACTATGTGAGGTTTGACGAGGTAAAACCAGTGTGTTATGTAAACATGGCAAGTAACTCTAACAAGAGCACGGCCCAGGAGTGCTGGATGCTCGACGTTCTTGTTTATGATAGTAACAAGGGCAGATAACGCAACAAATATAGGTCACAGGGTTATCTGCCGTGTCAGTATGGACTCCTATTGTGATGGTTAATAACTATGACAAGAGTCAAGTGGATACTTTTGATAGTCTTTGACAAAATGACTCCGAAAATAAACTCAACTAATACACACGCAGACGCTGACAATCACGTCACGACAATAGCTCAACTAATACAGACTTCTTCGAAGTCAAGCTAACAATAACTGACCTTGAAGGTATAGTCCACTATTATCAGATATATGTTTAGAAAGTATAATGAATATACCATTTTTACGGTAAGACCATAGATGCTTTAACACTGACAGACATCCTGTATATGCAGTAATTGGACATCTCTCATAGACAGGGGTGTCAACATAGCAAAAATCAAAATCAGGAAAATCATAAGTGGTGAACCATTTTTACCAAAGAAGAGACCTTCAACCACATTGTTTCCATGTCTAACTCAGTTTTTATTAAGAATTTCCTTCAAAACAGACTCAATTGACCATAACTTTGCCATGTTTCAATATATTTTCATCAAATAACTTTTATTTTGATCAGGCATCATGGCTCTTTCAGGATATGTAAATCCAGAATTCCAGATTAATCAAGAAGATTGCCACCCCTGCATACACTAACCTGTAGATAACTATTCCCAGTAGGATCATCCAAACATATGTGTACATCTAATGTTTCCCCAGATTGTATCTGAAATCATTTAAATATAGGCAATAAAATAGTAGCTAGTTACAGTCACAACAGAATGCATTATATCAATATAAGGACAACAGACTGTGAGACATCATGTGATCAAATAGCTCACCAAAGTCCTAAGGTGAACTTTGAAGCATAAAAATTTTTTAGTAATTGAGTCTCATCTCTGTAAAGTAAGAATTTGTTTTCGTTATTCAAAATTATTTTCAATATTGATTTCCATGAGTACTGTATATATGTTTCTAATCATTTTGTATAATAGTAATCATTTCAGACGATAATCTTCAATTTGACTTGTTTATGATAGTGAAAGATGCTCACTGGTAAGACTGGCTCAGCAACTGTGTAGCGTCATTAAATAAAGATTTTATTATCATCATTATTTTATTGAACAGGGAGCTTGCGACCTGGTCAGTGTAAGCGTTAAAAATATACTGATTGCGAGCTAAAAATAGATCCTAATGCGCATTCCGCGGGATGACTTCGGACTTTATCGCCTAATCTTTAGCCGAGACAGAGTTTATAATGTTGCATGATGACTTAGCACTTTATTGCAGGAAGCTTGGTTAATATATTGAGACAGCGAATGTATTATGTTATGTAAGCTAGTTTACCATCCGGTCAGTGATAAACGCTCAACGTTTAAATACTGCGAGTAGTATAGGCAGTAGTGGTAATAATGTATTAACTAGATGCTGGAACATACATATGGTGTTGGGGTGGCATATGCCCTCATATGCGTTGTGCCTGGAAAAATATTTTCTGACGACAGGAACAATCCCTGTTCTTCCAGTGCCATTGGCACTTTGATTAAAGAATGTAGCAATTTTATGTTTTAATCAGAAAAGTTATACTAAACAAGACTGCGTTCAATAAACGCTTATGCCCCCGTGGAAGCCATGTCCATAAAAAGCTAAGTCAATCAGGGGCCATTATTCAGTTAAAATGTTTGATAGTGTTACATGACTTTGAACTATAAGGGGCTTATGATGGTAAACGAATAATGCCACATTTGAAAGCAGTGCCTTGATCGACTTTATGTGTGATCTGGTGATACAGATGTTATGGTTCTTTGTCACTGCACTGCTCCAAGTTGCCATCTATTCATATACCAAGTTTCAAGTCAATATCTTAAACACTTTTGAAGATACACTCCTGTCAAAATTTGATTCTGAAAATATTAAAGGGGAGATATTTCAAAATTTAAGACAGACAGAGTTATGGTTCTTGGTCATTGCACTTCTCCAAGTTGCCATCTATTTATATTCCAAGTTTCAAGTCAATATGTTTAATAGTTTTGAAGATATACTCAGAGCAAAATTTGACTATAAAAAAACACTAAAGGGGAGATAATTCAAAATTTAAGACAGACAGAGTTATGGTTCTTTGTCAATGCACTTCTCCAAGTTGCCATCTATTTATATTTCAAGTTTAAAGTCAATACGTTAAATAGTTTTGAAGATACGCTCCTGTCAAAATTTGATTCTGAAAATACTTAAGGGGAGATAATTCAAAATTTAAGACAGACAGAGTTATGGTTCTTGGTCATTGCACTTCTCCAAGTTGCCATCTATTTATATTCCAAGTTTCAAGTCAATATGTTTAATAGTTTTGAAGATATACTCAGAGCAAAATTTGACTATAAAAAAACACTAAAGGGGAGATAATTCAAAATTTAAGACAGACAGAGTTATGGTTCTTTGTCAATGCACTTTTCCAAGTTGCCATCTATTTATATTTCAAGTTTCAAGTCAATACGTTAAATAGTTTTGAAGATACGCTCCTGTCAAAATTTGATTCTGAAAATACTTAAGGGGAAATAATTCAAAATTTAAGACAGACAGAGTTATGGTTCTTGGTCATTGCACTTCTCCAAGTTGCCATCTATTTATATTCCAAGTTTCAAGTCAATATGTTTAATAGTTTTGAAGATATACTCAGAGCAAAATTTGACTATAAAAAAACACTAAAGGGGAGATAATTCAAAATTTAAGACAGACAGAGTTATGGTTCTTTGTCAATGCACTTCTCCAAGTTGCCATCTATTTATATTTCAAGTTTCAAGTCAATACGTTAAATAGTTTTGAAGATACGCTCCTGTCAAAATTTGATTCTGAAAATACTAAAGGGGAGATAAGTCTAAGTCCAAAATTAGGTCAAGGTGAAGGTCAAAATGGAGTCGGGTGATACAGGCGTGTGGAGAGTGGTCATATACAACATCCATGCAAGTATGAAAGCTTTGTAACAAGCCATTTTAATGCTAGAAGAAACGGTCAATTTGGGTTAACCAAGAATTTTACCTTTCAATAAGTCTAAGTCCAAAATTAGGTCAAGGTGAAGGTCAAAATGGAGTCAGGTGATACAGGCGCGTGGAGAGTGGTCATATACAACATCCATGCAAGTTTGAAAACTTTGTAGCAAGCCATTTTAATGCTAGACGAAACGGTCAATTTGGGTTAACCTGGCCGGACGGACGAACGGACGGACGGACGGACAGACGGACGGACGGACGGGTGAATTACTATATGCCTCCCGATCTATCGATACGGGGGCATAAAAAACAATTAGATACTAGGCTTGAACTGTCTGCTTTGAATTTATTGAACTTGTTGATTAAAACTCGACAGAGACTCGTATTTTATCAATTAATTGTTTGATAAATTCAAAGTAAAAAGACAATAATGTGATAAAAAGACAATAATGTGAAATCGATAGCAGCAAACACAACATGATGAATCTCTTCACGTTTAATGGTAAATCAGGACAAGTTGTACAATACTACAATCTATGGGGTACCTTTTCTAATTTCTCACAGAATTCTTTCATTTTGGATATCTTATCTTCCTGTCCACTGTCACCAATAATAAATGGGTTAGTCTTCCGCAGCTGTAATAACAATAAACATGATATTCTGAAGTTATAGGAGTAAGTGTGAAATTCTGATCCATGTAATACATCTGTGACGAAACACATACTGTAAAATAATTTAATTTGAAGGGACAAAATTTCATGGTTTTGGTTAATAAAGGAATTGCACCGGGACATTAATTCTTGGATTAATTCTTGGATTAATTCTTAGATTTTGCAGTTCATGTGATAAATACAGGGGATGAAATTATTTTAAAAAATTTATTTCATGCTTGAGGTGAACCGCCAATCCACAAAATTTATTGCCTCACAAAAATTAATGATTTTACAGTATTGAACTTTTAGGTATAGTACACAATAGACAAAAAGGCAGTTGACAAGATTTGACATATGTCAGCACAATGACAATACTTTTTGGAAAACAGGAAAACATAATCTTCATTATTATTTTTATGTATCATGAATAACAGTTTTTTATTCATTGACTAAAATAATACCAGTCTTATTTTTAGTCAGTTATTATTTATTAAAAATATTATTTATCTGTGAAAACGAGGGAGGTAACTTTGTAGTGCTAGAGTGACTTCCCTTTGAAATCCACTTATATTGGCCAAGAAACGAGTAAAGAATTCAATAATGAAGCTTACCTGTACTATGATATCAAGTAATAAACCTTCCACAGTAGTAAACTTTCCAGGCGTGGACGTCATCCCAGAGCTGAATTCTAACTCTGGTATTGACACACAGCACATATCACTCTGTAATATACAATGTTACAGAAAATGACATACGATCACAAATAAGTACATAGATCTAATAGATAAAATCCGGACTTTACAATATTGTAAGACCTACTTTAGTTTTGAAATATATTTCATACTTGACTTATTCAAACATGAATTGAGCAATTTACATTACTTCTGATGAACTAACTGAATATTGGTTTGTTGACCCTTACCGGTAATCAAAAGTTCGAGTAGTATACATCTCATGGGTTCTACTGAGGCATAATGCCAGAACAAGTCGCAAGCCTGTTTTGGATGTCATTAGCAAGAATCCCTACACATTAACTATGTTTCCAACATTGTTTTATTGTCAAAATTGAGAGTATTAAAGTAAGTTCAAATAACCATTACTTTGTCAATTATTGGATTTTTTCATCATATAACTTTTAATTTGTGCAGAAAGGACAGTCCTTCATTATGCAACCAATCTGGATTTCCAGATTATTCCAGAATTGTATGACCCTTGACATCTGCTTCTATAGTCCAATACATAATGACTAGTAGTGCGCAAATCTAGTAGTGTACAAATCCTTCAACATGCACATGATGGATACTTCCATTACTGATCTTCCTATGTCACCTACCTTCAGTACATCTCTTGTCAAGTCACTAGGATCTGTCAACTTCAGTGATATCTTACGTCCCTTTGGTTCAATTCCTGATCCACCTTTAACCTCGCTATCCTTTAAGCCACAAGCATCACATGTGGTGGCCATTAGTACCACTTCCTTAAAGTGTGGAATATCTAACAACAGGTTAAGGAAAACTAATATTTGTTTAACTTTGTGTATTCATACACTGCCGGCTTAGAATGAGAAGGTTGTAGGTACAAGATCGATATATTCAGAAAACGACAAAAAGCCGTCTGAAAATTACTCTTTACTTATGGTAAAAGAAGCTGTTTCAACTTCTGTTTAGTCAACATGAAAAGTTCCGATTTTCATGAAAATAGGCTCATAAGAAGCGCTTTGAAATGCTGATTTTAAATATGCATCAGTCGTATAAGGTTATAAGTAGAAGGTACGACCTTCTCACTCTAAGCTAGCAATATATCAGTGCATTTTATTAACACTAATTAAGCTCGGCGCTTACTCAACCAAACTCATTGCTACAGTCCAGTTAGGATAAAAATACAGTGACGCAGTGGAACAATCTACTAGTACAGTGTAAAAATAAGTACAAAGGCTTATGCCAACAGTTCAACACCAAACTAAACTTAACCTATTTAAGCAATGGTTTTAATCTTTTGTGTGCATATAAACAATGATGTCAATGTCAATTTATCCTAACTGGACTAGAGTTAGTGAGAGTATGTTTATTAAGCTGATAAAAATGTAAGTATTAAAGATCACTTACTCAGATCAATTTAATCCAAGCCTAATGTGCCAGTAGTCCTCACAACTATGCTTGGTACGAACAATTGAAGCGAGCCCTTACCAAGATGCTTTGGTTGATTAAATTGGTTACAGAATAATATTAGACAAAATGTGCTCGAAAAAAATGTCTTTAACATCTCAAGTACAACCAAAACATCTATAAGAAAGGCAGGAATTCTATCAAAATCTATGTGGAGCACCTTCTCAAAAAGGCCTTGCTCATAAAACTTTCTGAGTCAGAGAACGTGCTCCAATTGGAGGTAAGGAGTATGAGTTAGAGCATGGAGTACAAACTCCAACATTTATAATCACCGGGCCTGGTCGAACTTCCAGCAACCACAGGCCAATAAATATACAAATCAACTTACTGTGTGATGCTAGGTATGAAGAATGTGAATGGTACCAACTCTCTTTATATCTAAGCAACTAAAACAAACCTCAAGTTACTATGGACGTATACTTAGTATAATAGCCACATAGAGAATAATAGGTTAGTGCCGTGGATGAGTAAGTTTATCTGGCAAGGCGGAGGAATTTATCGGGTGAGCCGTAGGCGAATCCGATAATTTCCGCAGCCGAGCCGGATAAACTTTCACTCACTCCACGGCACTAACCTATTATTCTATTTATCCGGTCACTACATCTGCTTTAAAAAGGGAATAAAAGTCGGACTATTTATTTGCCTTTTCATTATTTGTGCGTAACGTCACGACAAAACAACAACATCGGACATCTTGATAACGTCATGTACACGCAGGTAAGTCGTAGAACAATTATTGATCGACCCAAGCTCATTTTAAATAGGAAAACCTCATCCTCGGTACTGAGTTTCAGCCGGCGACCCCGCTTTAAGAAGAAGTCCGTCAGATCACGTGATGAGGTGACGGTTTATTGCAAGTCACATGACCACTTGACGGTTTATTGAAAATGTTATCCAGCACCCTGTTATCGGGCTGATTTGGCCGGAAGTGACTGGATAAATTGGTTTATTTATCCATCATTTCTAATAAAATAATTAATTTCTTTGACATTATTGTTTCAGTCATTTATATATCCACCACCATCTAGAGGACAGAACCCACTTATATACTAATCTTTGTACATGGTGGTACAACCCACTATATCTCCGAGTCAACCCGTAACACAAAGGATACCAACAAGTTTCATGTTGACCGTACAAGGTACGTTACAACCTGGACAGTTACTGGGAAACTGTAACACCTGAAATATACAGACAGACAACTTTAGCATGCTATAAATGCATCAGATTACAACATCAACAGATCACCATTGTTGATTGAAGAAGTTTTAATTTCTCAATGAAAAATTAACTTTGTAGAGGCAGGTGAGAAAATAAATGTATGCAAAAATCTAACACAAGAACATTTTTTTTACAATATGTATTGTAGAAAACTATGACCAGGTACTAATTTTCTTATTAAGCTTTATGTATATTTGCTGGATCAAAATATAACTCCGATTCGATGAAGAATTTTCATGGTTTACAAGAGTGAACTGTTATACATAGCTAATGTTATTTGTTGTAAATGAAATCCGACTTAAAATAATGATTGTAATGTATTGTATTGTAACTGTACCTCATCCTTAGCATTAAACTTTTCCTCTTCTGGTTCTTCTTCTTCCTGGAAACAAAGATTTTATCATTCAATGTTTTAACAACACATTTATTGCATACAGGAATAAGAAACAAGGTTTAGATCAAATCAATGCCAATATAACACAAAACGTCCTTTAACACCACATCCAATGCCAGACAACCTGGGGAGAAGCAAAAGCTAAGAAGCCCCCGTCCCAAAGAACATAGTTAAATGGGTAAATTTAAAGCTTAAATGCTAATTGGCTTTAGGAAAGGATAATAAAAGGTAAAGACACATAAATTGCCTAAAGAAAGGAAGTGGCGACTTTCTTAGCATTTTACGCTAACTGGAAAAAGATTTAATCACAAAAGAATATTTTAGATAATTAAAGGACTATTGATTAATGAATTAATTATATGTACCTTTTTTTTGGGCATAGTTTATACAAATTCATTTAAGGTCGATTGTTTTTCCAACTTATATTAATCACTCTCGACACCTCATTCCTGATGTTATCCATCGCCACGAGGGTATGAGAGGAGAGAAGCCAGATTCCCTTATATGCTGAATGCTTAGAAAGCGAATTTCTGGTACCATTTTATTTCGTCTTTGGTATGTTACGGCCTGAGGTCAAACTCAGGACCTCCCACACTCAAAGCTAACGCTCAACCACTAGGCTATCGAGGAACTCAAAGCAAACGCTCAACCACTAGGCTATCCAGGAACTCAAAGCTAACGCTCAACCACTAGGCTATCGAGGAACTCAAAGCTAACGCTCAACCACTAGGCTATCGAGGAACTCAAAGCTAACGCTCAACCACTAGGCTATCAAGGAGGTGTATGACTGACAAGGTGAAACTGAGCAAGAATGTTCTTTTTAATCACTGAAATGAATGTTGATAGAAATTTACTGTTACCTGTAATCCAAGAGCTTCATTCTGTTCCGGTGTTCTACTATAATGTGTCACCTTGGTCTCAGGGTCGGTACTGGGAGCTAGAGTGACTTAGTTAAGGCATTAATCACACAAGCTTAAAATTTAAATTTTAACCTAAATACACACAGGTTAAGATTATGGACAGACCATCAATACTAGAATGTCAAACAAGAGCATCGCCTACGAGTGTTGGACCCTCGTCTTTCTCGTTCTTGATAGTGAGTGAAAATTCAAAGAGTTATAAGGGCAGATAACTCAATAAATATAGGTCACAGAGTTATCACTAACCTTAACCAACACACACACAGACGCACAAGCCCACGATGCCATAAGGACAATAACTAGACTTTTTTCTTTGAAAAGTCTTGCTCAAAAGCAACGTTGCTATATGCCCCCCCCCCCCACTTGTAAATAAGTGTGGGCACGTTACAAGGCCAACAACTCTGTTAAAATATGTTTCAAGGACAAACAAAACAGAGCTTTTAGTGACCGAGTGATCAAGTGGGTAATGACTTCCAATCTCCAATCTCTCGGCCATACCCAATGGTTATTTCTGAAAAAAGACTTTTGTTCAAAGTGATAATATCACTCAATGCCACAGCGCGCCCAGATATTAATCTCTAAATAAAACACAGCTAGTTTAATATATGCAAAGAAGGCTAATTTCTTGTGCTAGGCTAATTTCACGTGCTAGGCTAATTTCACATGCTTTGTTAGAATTGAAATTATTTAAAATGGTGCTCTAATAGTGAGCATATTGTGCTTAAGCATTATCCAAGATGAATGATGTTGTATTGTATGGGTACCGGTATATGATATTAGATAAAGGATATGGATTCTCTATAAAACTGTTCCCAGATGGATCATCTACAATCTGAAATAGGATAAATAATAACTTAGTAATATCCCAAGTAATTAGGAATTGCAAGCAATACAGAAGTCCCCTACCTGGTTTCCAGATTGTCAAGTGTTTCAGTTGCCATGGTAACCACAATTTTTGTCAGAATCAAAATCCTCATTGGTCCCTAACCACATGCCAAGTTTCAGAAACTAAGCTTGGAAACTGTTTGAGTTATGGCAGGATCCAGATTTTCTTGACAAACGGACTGACGGAGGGCAAACCTATAGTCCCATCCAGTTGAAAATCAGTAGAGGCTTAATAATAACTTAATAATAGCATTACTGTCAACCAAGAAATTATTTCATGCGATTTAATACCGGTATCACAAAGTTCGCGAGTGGTGGAAATTTGCGAATTCATGGTGGGAATTCATAACTGTAGTTTCTTTTGTCAAACCCTTTCCTCAAATGACCCCCTAATGATAGATTAACCAACTAGTCTGTGCTTGAATATAAATCGAAAACAGACCCATAGGTCTGCCAACATTAGAATTCCAGAATCTTATTGCATGATTCCAGGGCCTTTTTTCCAAAAATTGGGAAGGGGCCTTAGCCTGTCATTTTGGGAAATTCAAGCGCGATTTTCTACCAAATTGGGAAATTCAAGCGTGATTTTCGGCCAAATTGAGAAAAGGAAGTGTGACTCTAGATACATCAAAAAGGATACTGCAGTCCACATACATGTTAAAACTTAAATCACCCAGGGCTTTCATGTTTCCTTATAAAGTTTAGAAGTCTTCACTTTTCTTGAACAACAAGAGTCCATTATTGCCCACAACTGTCACCTTTAGTTTCTCTCAGTATTTTATCATTCTTTCTTAAAGTTCTTTTTCCAACATAATATACATTTTCATTGTATGAGCTGTCAATTAATTTTCGGATTTTTGTCCTCGATATTTTAATCCTGGACATATTTTCGACCAAGATACGAACGGTACGGTCCCGTACCGGACTTTAGCCGTTCTGCATAACAATATGGCCGCCGTCAGCGAGTCGCTTTCCACGCTCGTAGATGACAAATGCAATATTGCTTCCCAGACGTCGCACTCGTAATTAATTTAAAAAATAAATCGACGGTCGTTTGTTTAATTGATTAGTAATGTCAAGCGAATGATACATAGTTTTTCTTCATTTTAACTGAAGACTGGATAAACTCCGTACCGTTCCGTACGAAAATTCAACACATTGGGAATTTAGCATTGTTTTTTTTGGGAAATTCTCTAACGAAATTGGGAAAAAAAGAGGCTTTTTGCGATTGGGAAGTCACCAAAGATCGGCCTCTGTTTTAGAAGGAAAAAAGGCCCTGGATTCAAATGAATTGACCAATCTGGTTTACTTACTATATGGAAAGGTGTGTTACATGACTTCAAGTCAGTCAACTTCTGTATAAAGCCATCTATTTGCTCAGCCACTTCTGGATGCTGGATCTGAAAGGCATTCATACGTGCTGTTTATTGAACATAAAGTTTGTGCAGTTCTAAGCTATTTTATATTATTTTATTAAATTTAGATAAAATGTCATGGTATTAAAGGAGTCTCAATTTATTTTAAAAATTCCCATATTGAGTCAAAATGCGGTGAATTTTCTCAATTTTTATGTTACAGTACTTTTCCCCATCAAGTGAAAAAAATTGCTGGACGCTACTTACTCGTCTTAGAACTTGGTCCTGATTCAAGCCATCAACTGTTCTATCTATAATCCCTTCCACTGTGGTCATTACTGAAGTATAAGACACATGCTATAATTAATGGGTTTTTTTGGACATTTTTGGTAACAAAATTGAAAAAGTGTTAAAAATGTCAGTTTCAATTTTTTATATCATTCTATAGACGCACATTTACTTTTCTATTCAATATTTTGGAAAAAATAAGCTGTTTTCCGTTTTTTGGAAAAAAATATATCCGCTGCCATGGTAACAGTTTCATTACAATATCTTAAAAAGTGCCTTTTTAGTAAAATAATTGTGATAACATACTATCTTTTGCATATTATTTTGACATGGAATCATTTTTTCCCTTCGTGGCTCTACCCCATTATAGCTCATGGTACACAATTCTCACACCTAAAATTAATTCAAGGACTTAACAAGGAGTTTTCAAGGAATAATTTGTATTTTCAAGGCCTTTTTCAAAACATTAACCCCGGAAACATTGTACAATATTACTCTTTGAGCCGAATAAACATGAAAACGACAGTCATTAACACTACTGCTTAGCACTTCACACCTGACACTTGCAACAATACATTTGCATACTTTTAATTTTGCAAGACAAATTGAAAAAGCATTTCTCCATCATTTTTTATGTAAAAGAATTCATCATTATTAAATAACGTTATAAATGTTAATGTAATATGTAACCTACCTCCTTTGTTGGGTGGGGCCTCAAAGTCCAGTTCAGGTATAGAGACAGTTGCTGAGGCTGTCTGTACAACTTGTCTATTTAAATCCTATCAATAATAGAAAGAGTAGATACTCAGTAAGGTTTATTGTACACAGTAAATAAAAAAATACAGTAAAAAAAGTTTTCCCATGAATACCACCCCTGGTATTTAATAAATTCAATTATGTATGAATTTGCTTTTTAAAGTACATATACCACATTTCTGGAGGTATTCATCATCATTGAGATAAGAGAGAAGATAAATGGGTTTCATCTTTATAATGCTGAGCATCAAACAGAAGAAATACTCACTACCATAGTACAATTAATAATATAAAAACTTGTCATTATAACTCTGTCCCCCAACTTCCAACATACTATAAAGCAGTTGATCCACCTTTTCACACATTTTCCCCTACTTAATCAAAAGAGGTTGTTTAGCCATCTCCAGAAAAGACCTGAAGCAAGTCATATTAAATTGGTCAAGCTTATTTCTAAGTGATTCTTAAGTTTAAGATCTTGCACTATAATATATATAATCTTTCTTAACATATGTAATGATCTGTGTCTATCTCTCAAGTAGGTGACTAGGCACTGCCATGCTTCTGTGTCCCATTGAATTTTCAGCATATAAAAAAGTTCTTGATAAACCTGAACCAACCTACCTTGCTACTTTTCACTTTAACTGAATATTTGACACCCTTCTCTTGTATCCTTCCAGCAGGTTGGAGTTCAGAATTACGCCAGTTACAGTGGTCGCAAGCAAATGAAGAAATGATGACTTCACGGAAGAACGGAATTCTTGTCAAAAATAATCTGGTTAGGCCCTGAAACAAATTAATATGAAGATAATTACAAGTGCACAGTGGCAGGAAGGGGGCAACTGTGTGGTCCAGACCCCAAGTATCTGTGAGTGTGACTGGGAGGTGGGCAGTTCAGACATTCTGATTGATACTTACCAAAAACCCATTATGCATCAGTCAGTTGCATCCATGCAGAGCTACAGCAATTAATTAAGCTGATAGTAAAAAAAATTCTGGTATTTCCCTGGCCCCTAGTCAAACAATCTCGACTTAGAGTATCCACTTCTAAGTCAAGACCCATTATGCGCTTTACTGATCAGTTTTTGAGTTTCATGAATTCTGTCTTTTACGCCAAATTAGAGCCATTTTCAGCATTGAACATGTAAAATATAATAAAAATAAACGAATGGTACAGAATACCTGTTAATATTGGTCCTTATAATCAATAAATCGATAAATAAATCAGCACGTGTAATTTCCGAAAATCCAAATGTAAACATAACTGTGAGTATCCGGTACGCGTATACTGCCCGTACAGCCCGTACAGATGAGCGCAACATGTGTGTAATTCTTATGCTAACGTTGTGCAAATCGCTAAGCGAGCAGTAAAATTAATTTAACTTATCGTATTCTGTTCATAAGTCATTAACTATCAGTTTACAAGAAAAATTAGCTCGATTTGTCAACAAATCTTCGTTAATTTTTCGTTTTTAGTTTCACCCGAGCGAGCTCAGTGTAATTGGTTTCACGCGTACCAGTGTACATCACAGTGAAAACCAAATAGTGCCGAAGATCTCCCAGCATCCTCCATTGTTCTAGAAACTCATTCCATCGAGTATTCTGATTGTCGATGGGGGAATGCGATTTGCATATCAACAACAAATAGCTGTGTAGTGGAATTTAAAAGTGCGACCTCGTCGTGTTAAAATTGTCGGACAAACGAACCGCTGAGTGTTTTATGGATGTTTTTGGTGCAGATAACGAGAAAAATGGTTGATCTTCGTGGACATGCTATATATTACATGGTATTTACAACTTTTCATTCATCTTTTCAAGTTGCGCCAAAAATTTGATCGCAAACCCCCCCATATATATGACACTTTAGTGCACATCTGCACTGGAGATAAAGGTCAGAAATTAAAAAATCTCCTAGCAGATTGCCTCACATCTACCTGGCCCCTGGCAATTAAATATATTGTCCCTAGAGTATTGCTTCATATTTCCCCGGCAGTGCTGGGTAAGCTGGAAGGTAATACAGACTGATACGTTATAAAGAGTTCAAGATAGCATAAAATTAGTTCTAATGTGACGGCAGCTACATCCAGCCATGATCCAGGTATTATTGGCAAATTAATATTGTATATTTCGACGTTTAAATTCCCCCATTATCAGAACTTGTATAATTTCAACTATTCACTGTCCTTTGACAACAGTCTACAGTAGTCTAAGGCACATGTGTCAATTGTTTAAAAACTCATTGTGTACACCACATCATGTATTTTCTGCATTTTAAAAAGTTGCCTCGATACAATGAGACACAACTGACATGTCAAGTTTACAGTCGACGAGTTCATCCTCAACACGGCGCTTTATTAAATAATGTCAATTAACATGTTTTGTATTTGTTAAAATCAACAAAGGGGACTTCATAGAAATAATTCAGTAATTCAGAAGGATCTAGAAAATCAGAGAACACTACACCGATATTATGAGAATCCAGATCTGACATCGGTGAAATGGCGATTACCTGTTCATGGCAATTAAAACAAAAACTCTCAATTTCTGTGACCTCTGGATCATCATCGTCAGCATTTATGTCACGGAATAGGTTCTGGGGTTGCTCTGGTTCTGATGCCATCACGACTCACGTTGTTGACTTTGCTTTCGGTTTTCGCGAACTTTCCACTTCCGCCAGTTCCGGTTTGGATAAAGTTCAACCATATCCGTGCTATCCCGGGAAAATTGAAATTGACGGGAAAAGAAAACGTAGGTAGGCCCCAAGATATCTAAACGAAATAATATTACAATAACATTCAACACATGTTTATCATACTATTACCATTATATTTGATATATAATGATTCATTGATATTGTCTGAGAACTTTTGTTTTAATCGATAAATATTTAAAATTTCATTTTGTTTGGCTTGTCAGATTTGGAATATTGTCAAGATATTGTTATGCTACGATGAATATTCATTGAATAAATACCTTTCTTTTTTTATTAATTGTACTCAAACATGCATACCGTACACAAAGTATTGAACATGAATTTGAATAATATCATTTCTTTTAGCAACAAATTGGACAGGAAATATACATGTGCAAGTTCATCCATACCTGATACAGGAAATTGATTTTTACTATACAACGTATTAACAAGTATCTTGTTTGTTTAAACAGCATTGGGCAACATTATAACTGCATTACTCATGTACTCACTGTGAGTGTATTTCTTTGTAATTGTAACTATTTATTCAGGTGTATTTAAACAATCACAAACCCGAGTTTTGCAGATTTTTTTTCAGTAGTTCCACTGTTTGAAGCAGTTCAGTAGAAATCAATTTTACTCCGCAGAATATTTTGCCAGAGCTTTAAACTTTGATTTTATACTAAGTAACTTTAATATATACAAATAAACCAATATTTCTATAACCTCCTGATCATTTTGTCTTACTTACTTAGTCCTCTTTGTCCAACCTAGCACATAAGGCCTGCGCTAAATTCCCAAATGTAGCCTTTCCATAGCTAATGTTTGCAGTATCTTGCGTAAAAGAAGTCCCAGTAAGGCCATACCAAATCGTTTCTACGTTTAGCGTCCGAGGACGGATATAGGTTTGGGCATCTTGGGAAAGAAAAAACAACAAAATTTGTAACCTCTTATATCTTCAAAATACTTAGAGATACTGCTTTCATACTTATCATACATATTCACCATCATGTCCCCAAACCCTACACAGCGGTAGCTTTTAAATAAACATGTTTTAGGTCATTTCAGTAACTTATTATGATTGACATTATGCTTGAAAGCTATATTTGTTAGCCATAGGCATACATGTATCATGATGAGGCTAGAAGTCATATGACTTGTTTTTTTTCGATGGATTTGTTTTTTGTCTCAGGATAGCTAGACAGGTTTTCGAACTTGGAGTGGACGCTAAACGAAAATGCAATTTGGTATGGCCAAAACTAATGTTTGTAATTGTCCTCAACTCTCCAGTGTTGGGCCCAGAACAGGTCTTGGATCTTGCGGTACAAGAAGTCAGCAATACAACAAGAGCTGTTTGTAAAACATACTTGTATGCCCCTATGGTCGTCAAACAGTCCAAAATGGTAAAGGTGACAAAAACCATTGACCTAAAAATCAACACAAGTCATCTACCATTGCTGGCTTACCTGGATGTAAAGTTTGAAAAGCCTAGGGCCAAAATGTTCCTGAATTATGAAACGGAAACCAGTTGGTCTATAAAAGTTGTCCTAGGGCAAAGCATTCATGAGCTATTGAAAGTAAACCATTTATATACCGACCAACAGACAGCACAACAGACATGTGTAAAGCAACAAGTAATTAGGAATTGTAAGCAATACTGAAGTTCCCAACCTAGTTTTCAATGTTTCTGATGCCATGGAACCACAATTTTGTCTGAATAAAAAAATAGACATGCACAATCTGATGATCTCACTATCCACATATCAAGTTTCATATACCTAGCTTGAAAACTGTTTAAGTGGATCCAGATTTCTTGACAGACTGACTGATGGACAGAATGGAGGACTGATTGAGAGCAAACCTATAGTCCCCATTGAAAACCAGGAGGGGACTAAAATCCACCTCATTAAAGACAGGGGGCATAAAAAGCATAGTCCAAGCCAGTTTCTAATATGGATGAAGTGGTGTAAGTAGGCCGATAGTATAGTAAATAAAGGGTACTCAGGGTTGGTGTCCTGGTCAGACTACCTATCTTTCTCACCCTGTGACACAAATAATATCTAAGACAAGTTTTTTGGCTTGTTTTATTATTGAAGACAAGAGTTCATAACTACTTCAGTAACGCATGCAATACATAGTCTGTACAGATATTTATATATAAATGTAGTTCAAACAATATTATTAATTAACCTGGTTTTCCAACTTTAGCATGAATATAGTTCAAACTGTTGGTGTGGAATAATTATATCGATTTCTGTAACAAAGAGTGCCACTTTGTCTATACAGGCAGAATGTATTTTAATTCATTCACCACATTTTCAAGCACATCAGTTTTGACAACCAACATGTTTCAAATACAAACTGTTATCAGTATTAAGATGTTTTACACATACACACTATAGGGAAAACGTTCAATGGTATAAAGTGTTATAAAAGTCCACCAGAAATGATATTTAAAATGATTTTGGCATGGTTTATACACAAGTGACATGATTATGACATCATCATGTAAGAGAAAATATATTTATGGATTCCTGTACGTGTAATAAGTTCATTTTCAGTTGTGAATATCGGTTAAACACAAAATGTTACTAGTAAATAATGATGAATAGTATAGTCTTTCCAGAGCAACACCCTTTGGGATACGCAATGTTTGGTTGTTGTACAGAGGTTATTACTCTGGAGATGTAAATATGACAGTAAATGGTTACTTCATGACAAAATTGATAATGTTCAAGAGAGGTGAATAATGAATAAATGGACACCCAGGAGAAATTGCACTGTAAATTATTCTGTCAAATATCACATGCCTAGCAAAAGTCATGTTGTTGTTTTTAACTTTGACTGCATTTGGGGTAAACTGAGTACTGACCAGCATAGAAATAGCCAATATGCAAAGCTAGTCATCTATTCCATGACAAAGAGTTTTCATTCACTACCCCTGATTCACAAAGCAGTTGTCTTTAATCCTTTTTTTCAATTTGTACATTATTTCGTCTTTAACCTAACACTATCATATTTTTATTTTCTTCCTCATTTTTATTTACAAGGTCTCCTGCTCAGTACTTTTTCACTTTTATCTAAGTTTGTGATGCGCATACCTCTGCTTATAATTAGTAATATACCCAAAAGGGAGTCAAGCTGTATAAATAGACTGATAGATAGAGCGGACAAAAAATTCATCTTCACATTAATTCATTCACTTTTAATATAATTTCCTTGGATATTACACAGCAGTGTACTTCATACATGGCATAATAATGATTTTTTCTAAAAAAATAAATTGCATTACAGAGAAAGTTTAATTTAAGGCCAAAATTAACAAATTGTTTTTCTGGCATAAGGAAATTACTGAAAATCAAAATGATTTTTTTTTCATGAATCTAACATGAATCTAATCTAGTTTCATGAATCTAACTTAGTTTTGAATATAATATTATGGTTAACATATTGATGGTTTATATGTACTTGTAATTAATTTATTTGTTTAAATGATGTTGCAATACATGTAAATGTTTAAATTATCAGCAGACTTTAAACAAAGGGAAACAACTCTTTATGTAAATCAATTGTCTCCCTTTGTTAGATTCATGATGTATTTTTTTTTTAAATAACATCTACGAGCATAATTATACGATTTTCCTTCTTGAAAGAAATTCTTACTTATCATAATTTATCATTTTGCATAACACCTCCACAACTTCGAATGTTAAATTTATGAAACCAGATTAGATTCATGTTAGATTCATGAAAAAGCTAGATGTTACTTTTCAGTAATAGCGCTGGCATAACCATTCCTATATGATAAAAACGGCCCCTACTCAAAATAACATAGGAATCTTGATGTAAAAATAATTTTTAACAGCTGATTCTTGCCTGTATTGATTATACCAATTAAACACTTTATAAGGATGGCCTATAGTACAAATGATTAGAATGTCCATAAATGTATGAATATCAGAATCCAATTTTCTTTTTCTTCTTTGACTTTTCCATCTTTTTACTTTCTTCCATTTGCAACCTCCTCTCTAAAGCTTGACGACGTAGGAGCTCAGAATCCTAAAACAAAATCAGAAATAACTGATAAGTGACATCAGTTGTGTATCAAGTATTTACTCATAATTATATAGCATAAACAATGTAACAATAAATTCTAATTGATTTACGTCAATTGAGGCACCACTTGATTCACTAGAAAAACTACCTGGTTTATTTAAGTATTCACTGTATGGGTGGAATATGTTCAAAGTATGATTCTAACACTGTCTGTATATAACTCCATGTAAATGTACAGTACTGTTCCGTGATAAAATTTCTGGTATATCACATTCTAAAGTGACTTCTTGGCTGTTGAATAACCTATGTACAATTAGCACTTTTTATCAATGGAATTTACGTTCCGCTATTATCACATGACGTCATGAATTCAATGACGTTAACGTAAATGTGACGTTCAGCGAACTTTTCTTTTTCGTAACGTTCTTTCTTTATTTATTTCATAATACCATGTATCTCTATTCTTGCAACAGCGATTACTTGTATTGATTCATTTGCGTTTATATAAAATACATAGTTTGGAATAAGTTCTAAATATGCATTAGTTAAAATGAAACAAGCACAAAAACGGAATTCCAGGAGTGGAGGTTTTATACTTTAAACAGCGAAAGTTGTCTATAGGAACACAACAAATAACATATCACTCTGTTATAAAAATTAGTATGTATGAAATTGCGCATATAATGTGTGTTAGAATGAAAATATTTCTTAGTTTTTCATGATATACCGGCCAATATATCACAGTTTATTGTTCATAGTTATTAATTTTTACACATATGAATTCCAAACCGTGATATATTGGCCGGTATATCAAGGAAAACTACGATCTATGTCCTAAGTATAAGACAATGTAAAACCACACCAACCTTAACAGGAGATGCGTCTGGAGTGGAATCTGTTGATTTGGATGGACTCGGTGTTTTCTGTGGAGATTTATTTGGTGAATGTTGAAGTGATGGTGGAAGGCGGGAATTCCCCCACGATTGACTGGATGATGATTTTTGCTGCGTATCAGAACTACCATTGTCGTCTAACAGACTGTCGGTTTCTGGTTTCTCTGCAGAAAGTAAGTAAACAATGATCATGCAAATGCAACAGTTCATTTAAACAATGCGTTTAAACAGTTGAAATGTGTCCATCGGACATGGATGCCCCCGTTGGGGTATGTAGTGAAAGTAACAAAGAGCCGTAACTATGCTACAATTTGGGCCCAGCAAAAATGAATTCCATCCTTTACGGTTAACTACACATCAAGGTTGTTAATCTGAGAATGTTAGAAGAAATTCCGCTGAATGCATGATTTGGGGAGTTCAAGAAACAAAATTTGCATTACAGACGGACGGACAGACAGCACCAATGCTTTATGCGCCCTACTTATTATAAGTGAGGGGCACAATCAGGCACTTATGCTGAGAGTGTTGTTTGTCTGCATTTAGATTGAGGTTTATAACATTGACCAGTAATGAACATTTTTTTACTACAGTAACATGTACTTATTAGATATCTTTAGAACAGTTCTGACAGCGTTTTAGGCTTACAATGTTTCATACGCAATTCTCAAATCCAAATTCAAGGACTTTTCAAGGGGTTTTCAAGGTAAAAAAAAAATTTCAATGCATTTTCTGGATCATTTACCAAAGCAAAATTGTATGATTTGGACTCTTTGTGCCGGATAAAAATGAAAATTCAAGGACTTTTCAAGGCCTGTATGAACCTTGCTTACTTTTAGTTGGTGAACTGTTGATCCAAGCTCGTTTACTCATGATCTGTCTATACATATCCTGATTCTTTGTATTAAACGTCTTTAACTCCACATCCTTCATATGACTGTCAAATAACTGTAACAATGTGACACAATATAAGTTAAGCTACCAATTTTCTAGGGCTCTTTTCAGGTGTTAGGCCGCTCAAGCACCCTTTGACATTTTAACTCCCCTGTTCATTGGGCTACCTGTTTCTCCCTGAGGAGACAATTTTTCATCCATCTGCTGCGCCCAGGAATAGAGACTGCCCTCACAGGTACCATTTTACAACATCGTGGAGTGGAGGATGTGGGTCTTGCTCAGAGAAATTAACTAGTGGTCCAGAGGGGGGTGGGTTGAACCAGGACCAAATTCCATCAATCTATTTTTTGTAATGCTGACCTTGACCCTAGCAGCCTCACTATCAATACAAAGCAGCCTGTCACATAAGCTACTAACACAGCAAGTTTCATCAGGATATCTCATCCATTACTAAAGTTATCCAACGGAAATGAAAAGCCTGTTAAAATAATGCAATATATTTGCTGTTCACAATATTAATCTCAGCCAATGACTATTGTACAAACTTGCACAAGAGCACAAGTTTCATCATTTCAAGGGCCATAACTATGTAAAACTTGCAAATAATTTATTGCAAATTAAGTCCCATATTTTCTTAAATAAATATTTCTACTGCACAGCATTTATGATCTTTTGTATACAATGACTTTACACGTTCTGTTTAACTGTGCATCAATAGGTTGACAAAAGTATTAAAGTATATTAGTATCTTTCAAAGTGACACGACATTAAACAAATGCACATATTCTGAAACAATTTCCACAATATCTGTGATTTAATTAACAAGAGCACCGCCTACAAGTGCTCGACACTTGAAGTTTTTGTTTTCTGATAGTAGCAAGGGCAGATAACTCAATAAACATAGGTCACAGGAATATCAGTCATGTACATATGGACAACTCTTGTGAGGGCGAATAACTATGCCAAGTTTCAAGTGGTTACCTTTGATAGTCCTTGAGAAAATGACTCTTAACAATAAACTTAACCAATGCACAGGCAGACGATCATATCACGACAATAGCTCAACTTTTTTCTTCGAAAAGTCGAGCTAAAAATGTATTACAAAATCAAAATAGTATTGTCTGTGAGTACCTTGGATGTCATCATATTCATTTCAAATGCTGTTTCCACAAATGTTGGTGTTTCAAAATGCTCTGCAAAAGGAAATTAAACTCATACCAAACAAATTACCTAAATAATGTTTAGCCAATGATTGTCAGACAAGATCTTTTGCAATGACGTTCTATGTGATGTTTAAGAATCATCGAATGGATCTGTAATGCTTCATCAATATATTTATAATGAAGTTTATAAATATTTGTTGGCAAAATCAGCACATCATCTATCATGATTTTTATGTCTCAAACATATAACAGGGAAATATAATCATTGATTTTAAAGCTGGACATTTCTTATTCTCCTTAAAAATCGAATGCCAATGAGATTTTACATACATAGTTGCCTAGCCAAGCATTATAGCCTTGATTTAAACATAAATAGTTGAATGTGCACATTGTCAGAAAGTATTTTGCACTTTTGCCAAAAACTAATTGTTGGATTTCAATAAAACTTCACATAAAATAATTGATACTAGGCTACATAATCCCTCTATCACTAATCTATAGAGGCTGTTTATGCAGGGTTAAGCCAAACAACCGATTATGGGTAGCCCGGTGGTTCAGTGGATGTGTCTGTTGACTACTAAGGGGAAGGTTGCAGGTTTGATCCTGTCACAGCAGCAAAACAGAAATGCTATTTTGTGTTTCCCACCTAACATTGACTTCATTAGTAGACTTTTGGATGAGACTTTAAAACCCTAGGTCCAGTGTATGATGCTTTACATTTGCACATTAAAGAATTAGGGGTGCTTCTGGACCTGGAGCATCTTCTGTATCATGAACTATTGTCGATTCAAAGATGTCTGTCAAAACCGCCATAATGTTCCATTTCTGAATAGCTAATTACAGTAAGTATAATCACTATGCTGTAGGACCATTAGCTTTTTAATCCTTTAAGTGTATTATTGATGGTAGAATTTAATCCTGACAAACCCGTTATAATCGACGGGGTTGAATGTTTGTTTACGCGGTTGTGACAGAGATCTTTGAATCAACTATATCACCCTAACACTTAATAAATAACTATTCTCTTCTGTGAGCCTCGCCCATATTCAATTGATCATCCAGTGGTGAGGATAAATAAAGTCATATAAATCAAACAAATGATTACCAGGGGCGTAGCTAGGACCTTAGCAATGTGTAGGCATGAGGTAAAGATAAACGAAGTAGGGGGGTCCGGGGGCATGCTCCCCCCCGCATTTTTTTTATTTCTTGAAAGGTACTGGTGCGTTTTGACGTATTTTGAGGAGATCAAATTTCAAGTTAAACTTAAAAAATATATCATTTTTTCTCGAAATGATGTGTAGGCCCGGGACTAATGGCCTAGCGACAGCTATGCTACTGACTACTCACTTCTAGAACATTTAGCTCCCTGAGATTTGTAATCATCTATCTGTTTATCCTTACTCTCAATGATCTTGACGAGTTCTTGTTGCCTTCTTGTTAGTTCACTCACCATTGCCATCAGAGGTAGAGTCAGGTGATCGGTGGCCTGAAACATTCAATTAGAAATTGAAGACATTTTCATATTTATAGAATAAGCATGCATGGTGCCCGTCCCTAAATATGCCACAGTTTTCCACACTTTGCCAGTTTGTGGAGTATTTAGACAGTTTGCCACACTTTTTTGCATCCAAGTATGGCAAACGAAAAAAAAATGAACAGAACTTGGCCAGTGCATGTTTTCCACAAAATGCCATACTTTTCCACTTATTTGCCACACATCGTAGAAATGTGTGGAAAAGTGTGGAGTATTTAGACAATTTGCCAGTCTTTGCCACACTTTTACTGGCAAATTCATTTTCCACAAAATGCCATACTTTTCCACTTATTTGCCACACATCGTAGAAATGTGTGGAAAAGTGTGGAGTATTTAGACAATTTGCCAGTCTTTGCCACACTTTTACTGGCAAATGCATTTTCTACAAAACGCCACACTTTGCCACACATTGTAGAAAGGTGTGGCATATTTAGACAATTTGCCAGTTATTGCCACACTTTTACTGGCAAATTCATTTTCCACTAAATGCCATACTTTTCCACCTTTTTGCCACACTTTGTGGCATTTTTCCCACTAAAAAATCAACAATTTCTGCAGCAATTACTTTCTTTAATAAGAATACATTTAATGCATGTGATAACACAAAACACTTCAAAATAGATAAGCACTTTCTAATGTTTTCTCCAAGAATAACTGATTTATTCAGTGATCACAGATTTCATATACGGTATCCAAATATGCTGCCACGTCAACAGGAAACATATCTGAAAATAATAATGAACATAATTAAAATCTAGGTAATTAATTTCATGTACTGTTCAAAATAACATTTAATTTAGTGCTTTCAAGAACGGTCTATAATTTCTATACATACTGTAGGAACATAATCATGAAAATTAAGATATGCTAACATTTGTCATGCTCTTATTTAATGTCATCAAGCCCCTCTAATAAGTTGACATTATCTCTCAAAGGTCATTATAAATACCCGAGAGTTGAAAGAGACCTTACAGTAACAATGTGATACAACATTATAACAAAACAGCATATCACCAAAACAATACGTGACAGCTTAGCTACACAAAGTATCCATTAAAAGTGCCAATATATATTCTATTAAATTAGCTTACCTGATATTATAGTTTGTATTTGCAGTCTGACATTGAAACCATACACGGTTTGAAACCATTTTTAAATGTCTTCTTCACTTCCAGTAATCATGTTATTTTGGCCAATACTCTGTAAAATAGAACAACAATATATACATTTTTGCATCAAAATTTTTTTGACGAAATGACTACTTTAAAACACCATCATTTTTTTTTTTAAAAATCCAATGCATTTCGCCGTTACAGCTTCGTCAGGGGTATAATAAAACTTTATCACTTAAAACTATTATACCCCTGACGAGCCGTAACGGTGAGATGCATTTACATTCTGGGGATGGATATTATTTGTTTTTGTTTACATTTTTGTATATTTATAGATGTATGAATTATATAGTATACTATAGAGTAAAACTGAGCAAAATGTTTTCAGTGGTTTAGATTTATTTTTGCCTGGCAGAATTACACGCAGTATGATACAAGTTTTATTATTTCTTTAAGCTTTAAAAACATAGATTTTCTATACAAAGCAAAGGTTAACTTTACTTACACTTTCAAATTCCTTTCTCCTGAAGGCTGCATCATCAACTGTCTAATGAAATCTACTACACAAATAATCCATTCTTGATAATCACAATTGTGTTATAACAAGTGAATAACAATGCTACCTCCTTCATGAAACATCACATGTATATATTTTACAAAGCACCAAATACTTGCAAACAACATTCCAACTTCCCCAGTATGTAAATAATCAACACAAAGAAATGGAGTTCTCATTCAAAATGTCTGTTGACCTAGAAACTTGTTCAAACTGACCAATCAATGACCATCTGTTATCAACTATACCATCAGGTATAGAAGATTAAGGATCTCTCTGTGTATATGTATAAGAAAGTGTTTAAGGAGTTTACTTGAAAAGATCTGTGTGGTTAACAAGTCATAGCTATAACCAATTTATAGCCAAGATATTATTATTATTAGAAAATTGATCACTGGCACAAATATTGTAATACATGTATTATAAATAAATAAACAACACTTTGTCAATTTATAAGTTAAACTGGGGGACAAAGCACATGTTGGTAGTTTATTCACATTTCTGATCAATCAGTGAGTATTCAAAAAGCAGCACAAACTTTTCATGATGGAATATGTTATGTCAAATTTATTGTGATTGATTGATTGATTGATTGATTGATTGCCAAACTTTGTGTTAACATTTTATAAGTACATGTTTTAATACACATTTATCATCTGTATTTTGGAGTGAAGATTTTCTGAAATAGTACATTTTGAGAATTTTACCTTTCAAATCTGTAAGTTGAGGAAACTCAAAAATTACGAAAAAATGACTATGTTCCATTTTTCCATACATTTCCACATCCAAAAATGTCTAAGTATTTTTGCCATACTTTATTCACCCATGAAAAATAACTAAGTCCCTAATTTCCACACTCTGCCACACATTTGCCACAGTTGAAAATATACAAGTTCAAATTTCCACAGAATGCCACAGTTTTCCACACCAAATCTATGGCAAATTGCTGGCAGAATTGCCACACATGTGGCATAATAGAAATGAATGTGTGGAATTCCACACTTTCGTCAGTTAATGCCACTCATTTCCACTCTTTTCCACTCTTTTCCACACATTTTCCACACATTTTCCACAGATAACTGTGGAAAAATGGAACAAAGTGTGGCAGATTTAGGGACGGGTGGCTGGGTGAAAGCCATTGGAGGATGTTATATGTTGACTCGACGACTGCTTTGTGGCAAATATGTAGGCTTTCTAATTTAAAGAACACAGACATATTGTAGCATTATTTACTGTAACAGTCAAACTTGTGTCATTGATCAATTGAGTAAGGCAGGCAACTATTACACAATTGACAACTTCCATGAATGTCCAACGTTATATTATATTTCAAACACATTATTTTGATGGGTTTTTTTCCCAATGAATCATGTGACATTTGTCAGAAATGTTCAATCATACCCTGTGTTTGTCACTTTACTGTACCATAAATGAACTGCATTGACAGGGGAAAAAAATATTAAATGGGATTTTGACATGACTGTATGGAAAGACTGACACTGTGACGCATGGAATTTAATATGTCAGAAATGACTCCCACTCTTGGGAATCATAGACTGTAATTTCAGCACCAGGGAGAGATTTAGACAACAAAATTTGCAGGTTGTATAAATCCCAAGGTGTTCCCTACACAAGGGCCCACCAGCTCCCTGCCTAGTGTGTGTTGTTCAGAGTACCATAATATATTAAGTCATTGATAGGCAAAATAGCTACAAACTAAGATATAAAATGTCTCAGACACTTACCATACTTCTGTCTGCTGGTTTACATCGAAAGTTCCAAACAAATGGCATCCCAGCAAGCCGTGATTTAAGTGATAATAATGCATTGTCTGATTTCATGGCCAGCTAGGAGAAGAAGAAACAAGAATAGTGTGGAAGCTGTCATCTTTAAAGCAACGTTTTAGCACTAGTACAGTAAACTACAGTTTACAATATTTACTCTTTTATTAACATAAATGCCAATAAAATGTAGAGTGTATTTTTTTAATCTTTGAAAGATATTTTGTGAAAGGATTATGCCGAAACATTAATAAAAGATTATAAACAATACTAGTGTTAAAACAACTATTCCCTATGGAATATAATCAGAGTAACAACATTTTATCATATAAATCAAAATTGTTCACATTCTCAAATATTCAACATTTTAATATTATATGATTTCATCATTGACGTTGAGAATAAAGGCAGGTAAATGTTAAACTCGGGCAAAGTTCGGAAAATTTATATTAAAGGAATATCAGATATTAAGCAATTTATGAGAGCCGTCAGGGCACTCATTTGACGTTTTTTGGGGCCGAAATTCGACCCCAGTCCCCTCCTGAAATAATATACTTTTTTCCCCTATTAATTTTTGATAAAAATTCCCCTGTTTTTTTTGGCCAAACTCTGAACTTTTTAGTCCAACCTTTGATTATTTGTGCGTGCATTCATGTACATAATATTGAAATATAGCTATTTTAAGCTTTAAAGGTTTAGTGCATGGTTGTATGGCAGTTTTTAAAAAATCCCCTAAACTCCCCTTTTTCTTCAAAATGACGCGAAATTCCTCAGCCTGAGGGCTCCGGGCCCCTTCCCCTATAGTGCAACTAGGGCCCTGGCTGATACTCATTAACTGTAAGTTTAAATATTAGATACTTACTTTGATGGAAGTATGTGGATCATCCTGTGTTTTATCAAGAACACTTTTGATTTGGTCCAATATTCTCACCAATGGAGCCTCAATTCCAGGATTAAGATCCTGTAAAATAAAACCGATTTCACTCAAATAAGATATGAAGATGGGTGGATGGCTAATACATTACTACATAGATATACCTAGGCAGCCCTAGTGAGAAGCAAACTAGAAATTGAAGAGGTCAATAATTTCCTAATGTCACTGAGTGAGGTTCTTATGCACCAATCATTTGCATCCATAGCCCCAACCCCTGGGAATGGGCTGTGGGAGTTACTTTTGGGTAATCAAACCCTGCCCTTCCACGACCTAGGGGAGACAGATCTTAAAATCTCTGGTATTTCCCCAGCCCCCTGGCATCTAAATATTTTCTCGGGGTATTGGTACAGAGAAAAAATTGGCAACATTTCCCTGGCGATGGGGAGGAAGCTGGAAGTTAAAGACATGGTCGTTTCATCGGCTATCCATCACCCATCATGGGGTTGAGGGGGGCTGTGAAACTGACTGGTACATAAGTAAAGGGTGAGAGTGTGAAAGCGACCAGAACACACTGATACAGGAGATAATTGTCCTTCAGTGAAGGCTCCCTTGTTCAAGGTTCATGTGTCATGGTCTGAACATGTTTAGCTATGGGTGAGAGTGTGTCTACATGCATGAGGACCTTAAAGCTCAGTCAGAAGCTGGTGGGCAGCATTCAATCCTGTAATTTGTAAAGTGCAATCGGAGGGACACAGGTTCGAGTCCCAGCTAGGCTGCACAGAATACAGCCTGTCACACCGACATTCAGTAAACTACAGTACTACATATGTTTATGTTATGTACCTTAATTCTTTTCATTAATGCTTGGTCAGATAATTGTTCCTCCCAGAAGTTGATGAGATCTGTAAACAAAACTTCATAACTGTCAGTTGTAAATTGGTACTTCAGCAGGTAAGTATTATCATTAATTCTAATTGATTGCCATGGACTCGCTTCAAGGCCAGGTTTCCACTTCCTTCTCCATTCAACTTCGGTTGCCATGCCTTCAGTTAACGGTGTTTTACAATAATATAGAATTTTAGATTTTTAGCATTTTTTCTCTACTAAAAATCACGGTATTACTATTCTCATGCACCCGGAATCATTTGACTAAAACCCGGTCTAAACCGGTCAGTCACTGCTAAAGTCCGTAATGATCGGCATACTTGTCACCAACTTTTCTCTTTTTTCGAACACTAATCTATAACGAGTCAAGCTGTACAAATTGTAAATGCACTTCCATGGTCAAAAGCTAATACTTTCGGATGTAACGTTACTATAAGAATTGTGAGAAAGACATTGTAGGCTTCTTTCGAAAATTTATTCCAAGATAATTAGATTGTCCTCCCCAGCATTCAAGAAGGTATTGTCTATAGGAAGACATCACACGTTAAGATGTAGATTTATTCGTGATGATCGACTCCTAGATCTACACTCAGTGGCACTTTTAACGCTACTGTTGATATATTTCAGTTTTCTTTAAAACTCCTCAATGAATTGTAATGAAATTTGGCACACTTGAACATCCCAAGTAACGAGGCTAATTTCGGGTGACCAAAAATTATATTAAACTGGATATTAAGCTCAACCTCGTTACTTGAAGGAATCTTAATTTCTCAACAGTTACGAACACTATATTGAAAATCTTCAGCATCAATCAACTCGTTTAGTACTAGAACTTATTTTAAAGGACTGACCTATCCTGAACATTTGAGGGAACTAAATCTCACCATTCTTGAATATCGTAGACAGAGACTTGATCTCATCCAAGTTTTTAAAGTTGTGCAGAACATTGATGATATTGACATGAGTGCTTTTTTCACGTTTTCTGACAATGCATGATCATCATAGAGGACATAGCTTGAAACTTAGTAAGCACAGAGCCAACAAATCTTCTAGACTTAACTCCTTTTCAAATTGTACAATATCTCAGTGGAACAATCAAAGGCTACCTGAAAATATAGCAACATCGAAAAAACGTGACTGCATGAATTCAGGAGTAAAATACAGTAAAGTTCCACTAATAAGACCACTTTGATTATTTTGAAATCATGCAGATTTTTGCCAGTTTAAGGTCCTAAAGTATTAAATTTAAAACAAAAAATGTCCGCTAATAAGACCGATTTGCTATTAAGACCACCTTTTTGAATGGTCTTATTAGCGGAACTTCACTGTAGATGAACTTTGGAGTGCTACACGTTTTGATGCATCTACAGATTACTAATTAGGCTGAGGACCGAGACAATGTAAAATAAGCATAAGAAAGGGATGATAAACTCGCAAGAAGCTAAAATCCCCCCTCAGAAGATAACAGGAAGACAACAGGAAGATTGATAAATGAGTACATGTTTTTTTGTAAAATGGAAGTAAGCTTACCTTAATTTTACAAATAAAATACCAATGACACAGTTATCTATTATTCTATTGCCATATTGATTGTCTGCCCAGTCATGTTGTACTCACTGACCGACGAGAAGTAGTTCTAAGCCAAAACATACGAGTAAGCTAACTTCATTAAGGTGTACAAATGTACATAAATGTAAAACGCGAGCCGTACCCATGACAAAATAACTCCATACCAGAACAGAACAGAACAGAACAGAACAGAACATTACTTTATTTACTCTCGTTGCTATCGCAACACAAGAGAATAAGTACATATTACAAATAATGAAAAACATGTGACATGGCATATAACAATAATGCATTTATACAACAGAAGACAAGGTATATATAATGGATGGAAAGGAGGGGGGGGGGTGAATGCCCATTGATTTAAATGTTATGTTAATTTTAATCTGAAACAGGTTATATTTTATATAAATGAGGGCGGGGTCGACTTGAACTTTAACATATTTGAGTATTCTTTTTTATTTAGTTTAATAAAATAGCTTTCAAGTTCAATTGTATCTTTGAATAAAGAGTAGTTTTTTCCTTTACTTGAATTATCAAGTGACGAATGCCAATTTTGTAAGTTTTGATCAATAAGAACTTGTTTTACAATGTTTTTAAAAGAATTATTTGTTTGTGTGTTATCCTGATGAAGCCATATATCATATCTACCTACTTCATTTAATATATTTTTAATTTTAGTTATCCATTTTGATTCAAAATTGTTTCTGCCTCTCATTAATTGATACAGTTTAAATGCAAGTTTATTTTGGTTACCAGTAATAATTCTATTCCAATACCCAATCATTCTACTTTTGACTATAATATCAAGAGGGTATCTCCCACTTTCAGCATATAACATGTACAATGGGGTACTTTTTTAACATGTAGGATTTTCCTTAAAAATTCACAGTGAACCTTTTCAGTTAATGCTATGCTTTCATAACCCCATATTTCAGCTGAGTACATTAAGATAGGTAAGACAGTGTGATCAAAGAGCTTAAGTATCAAATCAATAGGTAAATTAAGGTTGTAAGTTCGTTTGTAAACTAGATGTAGCGCCTTCCTTGCCTGTTCAACCAAATGTTTTCTCGTTGTTAAGAAACTTCCGGATTTAGCAAAATAAGTTCCAAGATATTTGTAAGATTGTACTATTTCTAAAGGTGTATCTCCAATTTTGAAGCTTAATTTATTATCATTTCTTGTACCTATTACTAGAGCTTTGGTTTTACTAATATTTATATTGAGTTTCCATGTGTTACAATATTGTACAAAGTCATTCAGACATTCCTGTAGCAGTATTGGATCTTCAGATATCAAGACCGTGTCGTCAGCATACAATATAAGAGTAATATTTTCAAATAATTCACTAGTTCGTTATCTTGGTCGACTAATTCAATGCCAGTATTGCCTCTACGTTCGAGATAATCTTCTAAGTCATTTAGAAATAATGCAAACAAAACTGGGGAGAGATTTTCCCCTTGACGCACTCCGCAATTACAATCAAAGAATTCTGATCTTAGACCATTTTGGGGAGACACAGGATTTAGCATTAGAATACATATTTTTTATCAATCGTAGGAATTTACCATTTATGTTATTTTCAAGAAGTTTTCTCCACAGTCCGACTCGCCATACGGAATCAAATGCCTTAGAAAAGTCTACAAATAAGCAGTATATTTTCTTATTAGACTTTCTTAAGATCTCTATTATTGAATTTAGTGTAAAATATGGTCTATGGTAGAATAATGTTTCCTAAACCCATCGTCGGATACCCACGGTACACATTACGTACAACTTCATTTGGTACCGTGGGTTTTTTGACTGCCGAATTCTCGTTTCTCAGCTCAAAGGGAAATAACTCTTCAAACCATGTGTCCAATGAAATCGCTCCTTACAAACAGAATACTCTTCAATCGGAGATTTAACCTTGCGTCATTAGGGGGGTTTTGTTACTTTAAATAGATTTTTCTTTCAGTTGAAATCAAAATGGCCGCCATTTTGGAGAATGAAACGAAGGCCGAATGTAACATGTAATTTCATTGGCTGAGCTTCCAAAGTGGAAATCCTTTGGAAACCAATGAAATTGCACCATTTATCTATATTGCTAGCCAAATAACCCACGGTCGATGTATAACGTAATGCAATCGAACGTGGGTATCCGACGATGCCTAAACCCTGCTTGATTTTCTTTAAGTACAGCGTTTTCGTTTAGAAAATTATTTAGTCGATTATTTAGAACTGACGCGAACAACTTGCTCACGCAGCTAAGTAAGGTTATTGGCTTGTAATTCTCAGGTAAGAGGGTATCACCCTTGTTTTTATAAATTGGCAATATAGCACCCAGAGACCATTGGGTTGGTATAATACCCGTTTCTAGAACAAGGTAAAATAGCGCTTCGTATAAGATCAAAAAAAAATTCGAAAAAGGTCAAGGTCGATGGTCAGTGGTCAGCGGTTTTAATGCTCTCCGATGAAAATAAATTTAAATATATTTCTAAGTGGTAATCACGCTATATTATCGAGGTATGGATGGTGGAAGAGACCAGGAATCTATGGCAGAAAGCGATTGGACAGATTGGGCAGAGAATGATGGTAACACACGTGAATGTAACGTCGAAACCAAAAACAGATTTGAACCAACTCAAAATGGCGGCTTCGAGAAAGTAAACAGAAGAAAGAAACGAAAATACAAAAGTGGATCGAGTGGTTCGTATTCCCCATCAAATGCATTTGCTAAAATGAATACAGATGACAAGCTAATAAATATTTTTGAACAATTACATAAAAACTATGATAAAATTGAACAAATGGAAAAAACCAACAGTCAAAAAATAACAATGAAATTAAACGTATAAACAAGAGTTATCTGGAAATGGAAGAAAGAATGACTCGTATGGAACAAATGTTTGAAAATGAAATGTTAAGATCGAAAGTGCTAACGTACAAGTCCATTGATGCAGAGGCAAGGAGCATGAGAAACAACATAGTTGTGTATGGTCTGACTGAGAGATCTAGATACAGAAATCCAAAACAATTTGTGTCAAATTTCTTTCGGGATGAACTAGATATTGACACCAGAGATATGTATATTGAAAGGGCGCATAGGATGGGTGAGGGAATCAGAGGTAGTAGGGACCCTAAGCGACACATGGTGATTCGTTTCAGAGACTATGTAGATACAGAGACTATCATGTATAATGTATATAAACTGAGAGGGAGTGGTTTCGGGATAGACAGACAGTATCCAAGGGAGATAACAAAGGCGCGTTCAGAGCTCTACAGATCAGAAGAAGCTAAAGAAGCCAGAGGAAAACGTCAAAAGGTACAGATAAAGTTCCCGGCCAAATTGATTATAAATGGAAAACTTATAAAGGATAAGTTTCCTGATTGGAACACGGTTTTAGGAGAAGACAGGATGGCTAATGTAAGACATATAAAATTTGACAAATCATCAAATTTAGCACCAAGGCGGGTGTACTCAAATGATACAGAGGTTGACCATCAAAGTAGCAAATACGACAGTGATAGTAACGTCAGTGAAGTATTTGAGACATCTCATACGCATAGTACAAAACAGGGAACATGTGAGAATGAACAAACAAATGTAAACAAAACAAAAACACGTGATAACTCACCTAAGAAGAAACCTCCAAAGTGCAATTTAAATTCCGGGAATGAAACACAAAACAGTAGTAGACAAAGTTCGCGAAAAGGAAATAATCCAAGTACACCAGTTATCAATTCCAAAAGTGTTAGAAAGTCTGTAGTTTCAAGTCCAAAAGACACACGTGTGTCGAATTACGAAAGTGGGCGTGACAGCGATGATGACAACAGAAGGAAAACACCGAATTCATCCAATGAAAGGCGACAGTAGGACAGCGAGGGGGGCCCAAGAGAGGTTAAATTTTGTGTAATGAACATTCAGGGACTAATGGGGAAAACATACAATAAATTAGATAGTATTGAAATGAAAAATATATTTAAACAGCATGATATTGTATTATTGACAGAAACATGGTTAAATGACAACTTAATTTATGATGTGGACAATTTTAAATGTTTTGTTTTAAATAGAAGAAATAAGACTGCTGGGTCGAAGAGAGATAGTGGGGGCATAATTATTTATGTACATGTTAGTTTATTAGATAATATTGAATTTATTAAATGTACTGATGATTGTATTTTGTGGATGAAAATATCGGGTAGATTGTTGAATTTAGATAAAGATGTATGTTTATGTTTATTGTATAATGTTCCGCAAGGTAGTAGCAGGGAGATATTATGTGATGTTAATATTTTTGATTTATTGATTAATGATATGCTAGAAATGGAAACTATGTATGGTTCAGAATGTAATTTTATGCTATGCGGAGATTTTAACGCCCGAGTAGGGGTTAAGCCTGACTACGTTGAAAATGAAAATATACACGTTTTAAACTTATTACCTGATGATTATGTAATGGATGAAGTTGATACAAGAAAAAGTAAAGATAAGATTGTTAATGAATATGGTAGAAGGTTGTTAGAATTTTGTAAATCTACAGGATTAAGAATTGTAAATGGTAGGTGTGGTTTAGATAAAGATGTGGGAAAATATACTTCTGTAAATTCGCAAGGTTGTAGTGTAGTTGATTATGTATTATGTAAAAATGAATTGTTTAAATGTTTTACAGGATTTGAAGTCTTAGATCCTAATATATTATCTGATCATTGTGCGATTACTTTCAGTATGAAGTCATATGTACAAGCGGCTATTTTTAATAAAACAGTTTCTTCTGATAGTAATTATGTACCATACAGATATAGATGGGATTGTGACAAAAAAGATATGTATATAAATGCAATTTGTTCTGATGATACTGTAAATCAGTTTGAAATATTATGTGGTAGGATAGATGTATGTAACTCCAATATAGAATTAGATACAGCTCTTCAATCATTTAATGATATTGTTGAAAATGTATGTAAGCCATTGTTTAAACAGAATATATATTGTAATCGTGATACAGACAGTAGACATGCTGCAAATTGTAAAGATGCTGAATATTTTGATATGGAATGTAATGATCATAAAGGCAAGTATTATAAATGTTTAAATTATTTTAGAAATAATCCTTGTGATGTTACAAGAAAAGACATGGTTGAGGCAAGATCAAACTATAAGAATACTGTTAGAAAGAAAAAAAGAATATATGATGAATCAAACACACAAAAGTTAGAAGTAGCTAGAACAAAGAATGCTAAATTATATTGGAAAATGCTGAAGGGAACTGTTAATAGTAGCAATAATTCACTTACATCAAATGATTTTGTTGAGTATTTTAGATCAATAAATGATCCAGATTCAGTGTTTTTCCAACCTGATGAAGATGTTTTGTATTTTAATGAAAGGTATCTAGATGGTGAATTAAATATAATGTTTGATGAATTAAATGTATCATTTACAAATGAAGAAATAACTAAAGCGTGTAGTAAGTTAAATAAAAACAAATCCGGTGGTCCAGATATGTTTATAAATGAATTTTTCAAATATGGAACAACTGTAAATGCTTTTACGTCAATGTTGTGTAAACTTTTTAACAAATTATTTGATACTGGATATTTTCCTGACAAGTGGTCAGAGGGTTATGTTGTGCCACTGCACAAAAAAGGTGATGTAAATGATACAAACAATTACAGAGGAATTACTTTACTGAGTACACTAGGGAAATTATTTACTAAAATTTTAAATGATAGACCTACATGTTGGGCAGAAGATTACCATGTATATATTGAAGCCCAAGCTGGGTTCAGGCAAAATATGGGTACTATTGATAATATTTTTGTACTGCATAATCTTATCAATCATTTAGTAAACAGTCATAAGAAATTTTATACAGCATTTGTAGATTTTACTAAAGCCTTTGATTATATAGTGCGAGACATAGCATGGTTAAGCTTATCAAACTAGGCATAAGGGGAAAGATGATGGATATTATTCGATCAATTTACTTAAATGTTAAATCGAGGGTAAAATATGAAAATGAATTAAGTGATAGCTTCACATGTTTGTTAGGTGTACGACAGGGGGAATCTTTATCACCATTTTTATTTTCAATGTATTTAAATGATATCGAGGAATATTTTATAACAAATAATTATCAGGGTATAGATCTAGACTCATTTAAAATATTTTTATTGTTGTATGCAGATGATATTGTGTTATTTTCAGAAACTGAAAATGGTTTACAAAATGGTTTATTGCTACTTGAAGAATATTGTGATAGGTGGAAATTAACGGTTAATTCACAAAAAACTAAGATAATGATTTTTAGGAAAGGCGGAAGATTGAGAAGAAATTTACAGTTTTTGTATAAAGGTCAATGTTTGGAGATTGTGGACAAATTCACTTATCTTGGAATAGTGTTTACAACTGGTGGCTCTTTTAACACAACATTTGACAGTTTATCAGGTCAGGCCACGAAAGCAATTTTTAAAATGAGACAATGTTTGTCAAAATTTCCAACGTTATCTATAAAACATAGATTAGATATTTTCGATAAATTGATATATCCAATATTAAGTTACGGATCTGAGGTGTGGGGTCTTTTTAAATGTAACCAACTAGAGAAAGTGCACTTAAATTTTTGTAAAGAAATATTAGGAGTGAGAAGGCAAACACAGAATAATTTTATTTATGGTGAACTTGGTAGAACGACATTGTCATGTAGATACTCAGTAAATGTAATAAGGTATTGGTTAAAGATAACGACAATGCATCCTGTTAAATATGTAAGACTTGTTTATGATAGAATTTGCTTAGAATTAGACAGAAATCAAAATAGCAAATCGTGGGTCTATATGGTTAGACATTTACTACAAAGTTGTGGATTTAATGATGTATGGTTAAATCAAGGTGTTGGAAATTGTGAATTATTTTTATGTGTGTTTAAGCAGCGAGTATCAGATATGTTTATACAAAACTGGAAAACTGAATTGGAAGATTCAAATAGAGCTAGGATATATGTTTTAATATCAGAGTTTAGTTTTCATGCTTACCTAAATAATGTTAATATAGACAAGTATAGACTCGCTTTGACAAGATTACGATTATCTGCCCATAGACTGATGGTAGAAACTGGCAGATGGCACAAACCAATAGCTACCCCTTTTTATGAAAGAAAGTGTCATTTGTGTAAAACTCTTGAAGATGAGTTTCATTTTATTCTGGAATGTAGTATCTATAGTGATATCAGAAAGTTATATCTTAATAAATATTTTTACTTGCGTCCAAATATGGTAAAATTTATAGAATTGTTAACCTCTCAAAATGTTAATATTAATAGACGACTAGCTATGTATGTTTTTAAAGCTTTTGAAATTAGGAATCAGTATTATATGTACTATGGATAAAGTATTTTGTTGGTACCTCTCCCGCTGTATGTGAAATATTGACTGGTATCGTTTATAATTTATGAATAAGTTAACCAGAACTAGTAATCATTATATATTTTTTGACCGCTGACTATATTTATGTTTGGAGATATACCATAATTCACTGTGTAAACTCGTGTGATATTCTGATATATTACGGGTTTCTACTGTCCTTTATATAAGCAATATATTTATTGTTGACCTTGTAACATTTATGTAATTATGTTTCATGTACATATTGTATACTCATGGGCATAATGCCTAATGTATTTCGAAATAAACTGTAACTGTATAAGGGTAGAAATTTAACTGAAGTTGTTTTAATATATTCGTTTAAGATACCGTCAAAACCAAATCGTTTCTTTTCGTTCATCGCCCGAGGACGAATAGATTTGGGCATCTTGAGAAAGAAAAAAGATTAAAGTTTGTAACCTCGTATATCTTCACAATCCATATAGTGAGATATTGCTTTCATACTTGTTCACCATCGTGTCATCCACCCTTACACAGCAGTAGGTTTCATTCAAACAAGTGTTCAGTTATTTCTATAAGTTATTATTATTGACAATGTTTGAAAGATATCATTGTTATAGATCTACAACAAACACTCGGGCGTAAATGTACTTTTAACTTTCGAGTAATCCAGGTTATAGGGGTGTATTTAGTAATAAAGGGTGCATTTTGAATTGTCAAATGAAGTAGAGTGCATAGCACAGTCGGCTAAGCTACTGTAAATACGTAAACTTCAAAACTGAACGAAAGAGTTCGAATCCCATTCCACTATATTTTTTTTAATTTTTGCTCGGCAAACATTTTTCGTGCTTGTCTATTTACAAAAAGATGCTTAATTATAAAACTTCCAGTGCGTAAAAAGCACATAAGAAATATGTCATAGCTGGTATATAGATAAAGCGACGACGCGAAAGATCTCATCGAGAACGTACATAGGTTTTGTATGGATGAAAAGGAAATAGGACTGAAGTTTTCGCTTGTCAGTGTGTGAGAGGGGGGTTGTCAGAATGACAAGAGCTAACATATAGACTGCATATAAGGTTGTCTCAGTGTCTTAACTTGTAATTCAATTGATACTTACACTGATTCTGACACATTGTATAATTGATATAATGAATATTTGAAAAAAGAATAACGCAAACTATGAATAGAAAAAAGAAAATGATATGTGATCATAATCAGGTAATACAATGTATGCATATAACATTAATGTAAGCATAAGTTTATTAAATAAAAAAACGGTTCGTTAGTGGGTCTTAACTCACAAAGGAAAGAACAAAATAGACGATTGATAGCGATGTACTATGACCGCTGCATCACACAGACAACTGACAACATACACCATTAGCTAATTCTGACGTTTCTACTGAAAATTCTTAAAATGGCGATTGCAGCGAAGCCAATGACGCAATAAATACAATATCCAGACTAAATTAAAGTAAAGGAAACAAAGCATTTTTTTATTAGTTATAAAACGTAAAATTAATCAAATATTAAGAATTAAAATATTAACGTAAAACGACAAAAAAATTGAATTAGAAATTTAATTATTGAGAATGAGTATAGCAGAGGACTCGAACCCACAGTGTATATAAAAGTATGTTCCTGACAAGAGAACAGTTTATCCACTAAGCCACGTTGCCAACTAGAAGTAAAGGGAGATTTTCTCAAACCTATCCGTATTTTTCATAAAATAACGGTAAATATCGTTTCAACCTTGGTATATGGACTGGTCCAGGGGTCATATTTCGAAGGTCGTTGTAGATCTATAACAGTCATATAATGATGAGCACAAAAATATTTATGAGTTGGTTTTTTTTTCGAGGCAATAGTTTGTTTTCCCAGGATAGCTTGATAGATTTTCGAACTTGGGGTGAACGCTAAACGATAATTCGATTTGCTACATGGCCTTATATATAACACAGAGAAATAACTACACGAGAACCAGTGAAAATTAATAGTAGCCTATTTTTAGGTTTGTTTTGAAAACCATGCATCAATGAAAAAAATGAATCACCATCATAAATTTTCTAGACGTAAATAGTCTGAATAATATAAATCAACAAGGTTAACGTCATGCATGCATTACGTCTGGCGGTGTGTATATCATTTCACTGTCTTGTTGTTTGTGAAATAATGATGTTTCATTGGACGAGGTGTGAGAGAACTGGTGTCCTTTGCCTAAGCAAAACGATACCGAGCGCTTTCATTCAGTTACCTCCCGTTCAATTAAATGTAGAAGGCATGGTTACCTCCCAAGGAAAGCGATACGTAGCGCTTTGCTTAGGCAACGGACACCTGAATCAATTTGAAACATGACACGAACAGCTTGTTCAACAGCACATGAGCTAAATATATCGGAGTACTAGTATTTAAACAACGCATGTGTGTTAAGTCGTATAAGGATTATTGTTTGGAAATAAACCATAAGAGGAGACATAACGTTTGTTAGGTGTAATTAGCTTTGGAGTCAATTGGATATTTTCTAGTTAAGATAAAACTTTTCATTGAACTGCTTATTTGTCTATAAAAGGAACAACGCAGGCTTTAGCAAATTCAAGGGATAGTTTTCAATAAAGGCGGAATAAAATGTATACATTAAATAATTTCGCGCTATTTGTGTGTATGTTTCTCCTAGCAACAGGACATTGTCGACATTTGGAGAATATACCAAAACAAACTCTACGCAATTTATTTAAGGCAATGTATGATAATTGTACGGACATATCTTTGCCTTCTGATGAACTGCAATTATTACTTGACCGGGGCATAAATGACAAGACTAACAAGTTGAACGAATATCTAGACATAAAAATTGAGCTTTTAAATGTTGAAGTATCGAACCAAGACGGAACATTTTCAACGATAAACAAAACAAAACTTTACCGGCTACATGCAGACACGGGTACGCTTTCCATACCACCGAATTCTGCCCAGCATCAACCTAAACCAGACAAATCGGTTGAACCTGCGCAAGTTGTCAAAACAGAGTACTCACCAACAACAACGACAGAAGGAGTAAAACCACAACCAGAAAAACGAGTTGTCAACACGGAGACATTTCAATTATCAACGACTAAAGGAGTGACGCTAAGCTCAGATCGAGTACATGTCGTCGAGCCCGAGACAACACAACCATCAATGACTAACAAAGTGAAACCACGAGCGGATCCACTCACAGCTCGGGTACAGGCTGCTATCACCGAGACACTACATTCAACAACGACAACTGGCATGAAAGGGTTGGCGCGTGTAGAGACGACTACCAAACGTTTATTAAAAGAAAAGGATACAAAACCGCTGGTACTAAATGCTGTTCGCACTATGGAATTTGAAAACAATTCACAGAAGATTGAAAAGATACGGAGAATGAAAAAATCAGCAAGTACTATTAAACCAGAAACGACAACAACTCCTCCAAATAAAGGTAAAACTATTCGAAGTATAATAACACTAAATAGAAGAAACATAATTATGATATACATGTTATGAACATTGAATAAAAGCATTCCTAAAGTCAAATTATATCACAAGGCTTAAAGTGTATAGAGCTATATCGGACGATATTTTTTCAAAATGTTTCAAAAAGTGAAAAACAATTATGCTTCCATATCAATTAGATTGTTTTTCGCTTCAATTTTAACAGAAACTCACTATGTGATTTATTTGACATTCAAATTGTCCACTTTCATTCGAAAGTGTTCTAAAACACCCTATGCAATTATAACAATCGTCTATTTTTCGGCGATTGAATCAAAGTACACAGAACCTATCCAAAGTTTTAATTTGCAATTAAGATAGTCTAGTATCATACTAAGAACGATGCAAGTGATTATTTTGACATTAAATGACTGTTAGAATATAGCTATATACACTTTAAGCTGATCAGAAATCATGTAGTTCACAGGCATGAAGGAGACCTTTCTCTAGGAATTGTTAATGTAATTATATACTACATTGTATGTAGTATCATGTATCTATATATTCTTTAATGCCAAAACTGGTCTAGTGCGCTAACACTCTCGAGACGACAAGCATCTGAGTTACCAACCATTCTATACGCTTAAGAGAGCATTTTAGAATTTTTAAACATATGTTTTCTTTGAATACAGTTCGCAAGTTTGTATTCCATAATACAATGTACGTCAAAAGCATTGTTTAACATGTTGTCATTTCCTTCTTGTATCACCATTTCCGACAACAACGCTGTTTATCTTAGACACCATTATTATAGCATAGCATTACATACATTACGCCAAATGGTCACCTTTCTGGAATATTACAATGTCAACGTGATAGATATTTTAACTTTATACCCAGATTGTGTTCCCGCTGAAAACATATGACATGTATAGCTTGACTATTTTGACCTGAACCTGACCTTTATGCAAGAATATATGACAAAATTATTGCTTTGAATCAAAGACTTCCAAACACGTCTTTGGACATCTTGCTTTGAATATATCAATTTCCGCAAGCAAATCGGGCAATATCGGTATTTCAGATTTGTCTTTGTATTACATCTAGAGCGTCTTCGAGGTGGGAGCTGTAAAATGGTGTTTGTCATAACCTCAATCTGCACGTGCACTTCTTCAGACCTTTGCTTGTCTCATAATTATAGACACTCTCCACTGCGCAATCTTTCATTAATATGTTTATGGATAGCCGTCGTTGTAAATGCATCACGACTTAAGCGTTATGACTACTGAACTATGAATTTGGTATTTGAGAGACTCAACGCATTCATGTCACGTAACTTTGCAACCTTATTCACCTTTGCTAAGAAATTGTGCTAGTTGTTTAAAATACAAAAACGTTTCTATGAACGTAACATATTGTTGGCATCAAATATTGTTTTACTTAATACTTTCGTCATTTGAATACGTGGTGCGGTTTCCTACTGTTTGTGTGTAATTCACAGACTACATACGTCCCGGAGGACATTATATGTTGTGTGTTCAAATCAAATCATTTTTCTTTTTCAGCTGACGTTTTGCGGAAGAAATGTCTATTATTAATGCTAGGAGGGTGAGCATATAAATTTATCGTTTTGCATTTCTGATAGTGAGAACCACATATCTATTTTTGGAAATGAATTAGATAGCAAAAACTCCTTATCATAAATCGATCGGTTAGAATGAGACTAATGCATGATAATTTATTTGAAATCTACATCACAAGGCGCTTTCTTATGTGCCAATTTTCTTGAAAATCGGAATTTGTCATGTTGACCAAACTGAAGTTGAAAAAGCTTGTTTTACCATAATTAAAGAGTAATTTGTTCTTCTTTTTTCAAATATTGGTTTTGTAGATACGGTCTTTGCACTTCTCATTCTAAGCCAGCGCAGATACAATAATACGACATCCAACTTTGACCTGCTTGCCGCCTTTTTACAGTCAGTCAAACATAATCCTTTCTAAAACTAGTATTGAAAGGGGATAAAGCACGAAGTCATCCAAGTGGATGATCAACATTATCTATTTTTAGATTTTCTGATACCGCTTACATAGACCAGAGTGCTTAAACTAAAAGCAACCTGTTAAAATTACAAGTATTTCAGAAGATTAATTGTTATGCTTAACTTATCATTGTTCATTATGTTTACGGTAATAAAACATACTATGGTATAAATCCAACAGGTCAATTACGAACACCATTCTACATTTAACTAATTATTGATTATGTTATATACTTTCAGGGTCAGTACTCTTCCAGAATGCACTGGGAATATTCCCCCATGGACGTAAGGCATCATATACTCGACACTTTTGGAACGCCCCCTTTTTATTCTAATGGAAATCTACGCTGTGAATATGGAATGTGATCGATTACAATCTGTTTAACTCTGATCCATATTGAACGTTCCACACAGTAGCACCAGTTGTTTGGAAACGACGCATATTTGTGTTTGTTGAGTTTATCAACAAACCCGTATTAGGTGACATTAATTATCAGCTAACGCATTGAACGATGGTCGCTGGTGTATGTACATACCACACACATCAAAAACGAATGTTATGAAACATTGCAAGCAGTGAACTTGAGTTCAGCTGTACTATAACGCTGGCTTAGAATGAGAAGATCGTAAGTGCCACTTACGACCTTATAAGATTTATGCATATTTAAAGTCTACACCACAAGCCGCTTCTTATGAGCCTATTTTCATGAAAATGGGAACTTATCATGTTGACCAAACTGAAAATGAAAAAGCCTGTTTTACCATAAGTAAAGAGTGATTGCCAGATGTTTTTTTCTTGTTTTCTCAAAATATTGATTTTGTACTTACGAGCGTCTCATTCTAAGCCAGTGAAATGTGTCCTTTTATCTCGATGTTCTTATTAAGGTGATTTCCATGCAACACTGAATGCGTATGGGACACTGCAACATTGCCAGGTGCAAACGCACCGCGCCAAATTAAGAATACACCGAAAACCATTTGAAATCCAATTTTAGCCTATTGTTTTCTCAAAGTATCGATTTTGCACTTTCATTGATTGGACTTTTTCAATGTGGAACATGTATTTTGTTTAGTCTATTTAAATGAAAGATGAAGCGGCAATACTATTTTGCCCTTCGTACAAATGTATGAATATTGTTGTATCTATTTATCATTATTTATATTTTGGCGACAGCAATAAAGATACGTTAATGAAGTTTGATTAGCATGTTTAATTCATGTATGTTTAAACAAAGTTCATCATTTTTGGTAGGCATGTTTGCGCCATTTCGTTTTAAACGTCAAAAGAAAGAAATGACCTGCGACGTCGACGATATGTTGTGTGATACAAGGAATTTGGATGCCCTAGCTCTTGCTAAAAATATTCTTTCTTTACTTTTCCCTGATGTACAGTCCACAAAAAGCCCCAATGCACACAGAAAATCTCTAACTATGGACAGACGTAGTGTTCTGGAGTGATTCAGCGATGGAATAACATTGTACGCCTACTGTAGCCAACTCTAGTCAACACTAACACGTGTAAAATATTCGGTAATAAACAATACTGGTCGTCAATCTATCACAGCAATAAACTATTTTGTCTTGTTTTTAATATTATTTATCTATGTTGTCATGCACCTGTAAAAAATGTTAAATACACATACTAATATGTCATATATATACGCCCATTATGTTATGTATGGAGAACATTGCTCATTAATAAAACATGTTATTAATAACTTTGTACGGTAACAGCACAGATACTGACTGACCCGGTGTATGTGAAAATTATAATTCACTTACGCATTGCAGCAATGCACTGCAATGTAATTTAGGAATGCACGGATGCCATCAATTTTTGCCACACCATTGCATAAACTCGCAGAATTATCAGAGTTATCTACAGAATTGTTAACTGGTACATTATTTCGTCTGCCTAGTGTAAAGGCGGCGGTCGACTGACTTGACTAAATAAAGCCCGCCGTTTGTATTCACAAATCAAGAAAAAGTTATACGCGGTATACGAACCAATCGCGATAAGATGGAATCTAGTGAGAATGGGAAAACAACAGCAGAAGCGGCTTAAGAGTTACATTTTGCCATGAACCTTTTACTCGCACAATTATGTTGGGGACAATGGTGTTTCGGTTAAAATGCTTGTCGTCAGCTACCAGTAGCATACTGATCTCAATTAATGAATACGGATATTTAAGGTGCATACTGTTTTTATCAGTGCTATCACCTTGTTTACGATTTTTGAGTAATTCAATTATTTTCCTTGATGACCTTAATGGACATTTGTTCCGTTACGTGTTAAATACTCAGATTACGTGCAGTTGTCGTGTCATGATAATCCCACTATCGTCAGAATCAGTCTATATTTGTATGTTTACTTAAGATTTGTGCAAATAATACAAATCTCCCAAATTCTAATTTTGCGACATTATATCCGGTACAACCGGATTACGACAGGGTGTTAGTCAACTTTAGATGTATCGTGCTGAAGACAAATTAAAATATGAATGAACTAATAGATTATACTAAACAAATACTAACACTTAGTCCATATGCACTTTGATGCAAATGTTAGGCAATAGTAACACGCAATAAGATTACATAAAGTGGCGGTCCAACTCATGGAAATTAATTAAGTAAATGTAACAGAAAGTTACCCGTGACTCATATCAGCTTTGATGTTGCAGATGGTGACTCCAATGGTTGATATATTCTACATTTTCAAAACCAAAAATGTCAATCCTGCCATTACCAAGAGACGAATAAGGATAAACAATTAACAATTAGCGGGTAGCAACAAATTAGTAACAAACAAATGGCGACTTAAACAGACATGCAACACACGAGAAACGGACCAGTCAATAACATATAAGAAATGAACGGGGTCGCAATGGCAAACAACCCATGAGATCTGAACAAAAGGTATAATAACATTGGCTCGTTCAGTCCTGTACGTCAAATTTGAGCATTATTAAAACCTTTGTACACATTATGTACAACAGACGCCACATGACAAGTCTGAAGACACACACTAAAATGGATATAAGCGGAGTAAATATTTTGCTTAATACTTGCTCAAAACATTCCACATAAATGGATTTCACCTGGCAAGTAACGTATCCAACTGGACACCTCGGACATTACAAAATTATCAGACCGACTTAGGAATATTACCCGGATCTGTAAAGTATGTGACAATCTAGCTCAATTCTGAGTGATCAGGTCAAAACTAGAACATGTTCTATAAGTATAGTACAGTGTACCTGATTGTCTTATCAAAATACACAGCGGATTGAAATGTGTCATGATAATTTGATACACTACACGTGTTCCTGTAAAGTTTCACTAATGATAAAACCAGACACAATAGTGGTCTTTAAAGTACATTTCGATGGCTTAGAATTAGAAGGTCGTAAGTGCCACTTACGACCTTTTAAGCCTCATTCATATTTAGAATAAGCATCAAAAGGCGCTTCTTATGAGCACATTTTCATAAAAATATGGCCTTGTCATGTTGACCAAAATGAAGGTGTCAACGTTTGCTTTACCATAAGTAAAGAGTAAATGTCAGACAGTTTTTCCGTGTTTTCTCAAAATATCGATTTGGTAGTTACGACCTTCTAATTCTAAGCCATCGATTTAATGGCACAAAGTTTGCATGATATGCAGATATCAACACCGTTTTAAAACACAAAACTTAAGTAATAATTTCCAAACCGAAACATTAAGGACCAATAAACATCATCCGCAACTCCTATAACAACAATACTTGTAGAGTGCTACACGAAGGAATACTGTCTGGCACATTTCAAATCACCACAGGAGTGAAACAAGGCTGTCTACTATCACCTTTCCTCTTTTTACTCGCCAAAGACTATATCATGAGAAAATATACAGAAGGAAAAAGACATTGGATACAATGGACCCTGTGGGAAAAACCCAGTCGACCTAGACTTTGCTGATAACAACACTTCTGTCCAACACTCAACGAAACTTGGACTAAGACCAAACATAGCAAAACTAAAGTTATGAAAGTTATTAAAATTGACAACAAAACCTTAGACTGCTTTACCTACCTAGGAAGCATCGTCAACCAAGGTGGGACTAATGCCGACGTAAAAGCTAGGATCAACAAAGCTAGAGTAATATGCAACATCTTAGCAAATATATGGACTTCCAAACACTATCCAGGAAAACAAAAATAAGGATTTACAGCTCAAATGTGAAATAAGTCCTCTTATATGGATCCGAAACATGGAGGACAATTAAAGCCATGTCAACAAAACACGAAAGCTTCACCAACTATTGTCTAAGAAGAGTACTAAACATAAAATGGACTGACAAAGTACGTAATGAAGACATTTGGAACATCACCAAGCAAACTCCTATCGACATCGAGCTAAGAAGACGTAAATGGGGAGGGATAGGGCATACGCTACGCAAACTAAATACTAACATCACAAAACAGGCACTAAAAGGAAAAGAGGGCATCCACGTAACACCTGGCGAAGAAACGTGGAGTCAGAAGTTAAAGGAAGTAGTAATACCTGGATATTGATAGAACGAAGTGTAGGAAACAGATGAAGATGAAGTAATTTGTCAATGACCTATGCTCCCCAGCGGAGCAAAGGACATTAACTTAGTAAGTAATGCCTCCTGATCAAAATACAAGCTCCCCAGCGGAGCAAAGGACATAAGTAAGTAAGTAATGACTCCTGACCAAAATACAAGCTCCCCAGCGGAGCAAAGGACATAAGTAAGTAAGTAATGACTCCTGACTAAAATAAAAGCTCCCCACCGGAGCAAAGGACATAAGTAAGTAAGTAATGACTCCTGACTAAAATAAAAGCTCCATAGCGGAGCAAAGGGCATAAGTAAGTAAGTAATGACTCCTGACCAAAAATACAAGTTATTTAATGCAAATATCTCAGGAAATGGCAACGCTGTGGTAAATTAAATCTGAAAGGATTTTCTTTAATAAACAGTTTAATGTAGAAATAATTTCATTGAAGGCTTTTTGTTTGGCAATTATGTTCGGTTGCATATTATTTCCCTAATTTTTAATTTGGCCCTGTTGACACGCTAGTCTTTCTGTGACATTCATACTGAGTCTTTCTAAAATATGGGCCCTCCTTACCCGATTTTATTCGACCATTGGTTAACTGTTCATCGTGGTAAGCTGCAATAGTTGTCAGAAACACTTTTTCCGAAATGCAGTTGATGTTCAAACGTGTTAAAAATGTAACTATACGTTAAATGGAAAGTAATCACTAAAAAACCAGTGTTTCAAAACGTTATTATCTGTAACGTTTCCTAACGGTTAGCTGTATGACGATGGCGAGCAGGTTTTGTCATCTGCAAAATACATATCTACACCCAATCGCTGTTTTATTAAAGAGGGTCGACAAATATGTTTTGTGTCACCAGCAGGGAAATTCATATAACATGCACATCCTATTTCAAGTACAATTCTCGGGTATTTTATTGAAACGATATCAATTAATTGGTGGCTTGACTTGTTATGTATATAAAAATGCACCATATGTATGCATTTTTACTTTTTAATTTATTATTGTTGTGAATTTTTAATTATGGTTTTGTGAAAGTTGTAGTATGTCTTGGACGTCAATGTTTTAACACTTCTAATAACTATTAATCGCCGTATAGACAACACTCAGTAGATTTAATCTAACTCTGCAAGATAAGAAATACAACTATCGTAACGGACAACTAATAATTAAAACTATCTTGGTCGTATCATCATTCGACCACCATTGGACACACGAGGCTAGCTTGGGTTGACAGATATATCGCTGGCTTAGAATGAGAAGGTCGTAAGTACAATATCCATATTTTGAGAAACAAGAAAAAACTGTCTGTAAAATGCTCTTTACTTATGGAAAAATAAGCTATTTTAAACTTTGGTCAATATGACAAGTTCCGCTTTTTATGAAAATAGGCTCATAAGAAGCGCCATAAGATGCAGATTTCAAATATGTATCAGTCTTATAAGCGATAAGCAAGCGATATATACTTATCAATTTGAGCTTTTATTGAGGGCCCTCGATTCTATTCATTCACTACCTTGTCATTCTCAAAATACAATTGTCATCAATTAAAGTAATTTATTTTGTTTTTATGATTTAAATACCATTTAGATATACCCGTTACTATATGTAGATTTCGGCCCATTTCCGTACGTCCGGGGCGCAGAATGTATACCCATCATGGTTTGTACTTATCAGGGCGGAAGATTACAGCACTCCGTGTGGTGTTTCATAATTGATGTGTCGAGTGAAATGGTAGGTACATAAAATTGATTATTCACAAATTTTAGGATTTAGTTGTCAAACATTGTCATATATTCCAGCTTATATCCCGGAGTTGTTAAAATTTGAACCTTCGATTAACTGATAACTTGACGCAAGTTTTACGTAAATTTGTATCAGTGTTCTATGGGAAGTTATATATCAGGACAGTTACTTAATAAGACTTATTTATTTGTGATGAATTGAAATAATTAAAGGCTTTATCAGGTAAAAATACATATTTTTTTAGTTTAGAGAACCAAAAGTAAATAAAATGCAAAAAAATAGAATACACTTTGTAGTGACCAAGTTATATTCGATTTTACTATTCTTTGACAAATTGTCACCATAGGAACTGACATTAATTGTGAAATTGTGCATGAAGTTACTATTATGTATACTAAGTTTGTTTTATTTCAATACGTTTAAAGAGTTGACTAAGTTCTTATATTAGAAATATTTCTGATAAAACTGATATTCATTGAGCCTTTTCGCTTATAACAAATATTAACAGATTTATCTGTTCTTACCGCTTCCCATGTTTATTTATCATATTTGTTTCAGACAAGATGAAGGGCCACTTGCTTCTACTGCTGACCCTTCAACTTCTGGATTCAGGTATAACATTTGATATAATATCTTCTGAATTCTCGGCACTGATTATTTTGTGAATATTTGTTCATTTTCGACAGAGAACGTCGCCGGGTAACGTTACATTTACCACTGGTGCATTTAACTCCGAATTTTTTTTAGAATAGCACAATTTTGCAGGTGTTGGTCGATTGTTCATTGGTTGAGAGGGTTTCAAACTTCTTCTCAATTAACTCATCGCAAATATGCTCCAGTACTGTGGATGAAAGGCCTGTTTCAGACCTTATATTGCGTCATAAAATTATTCATTCTCGTCCAACCATTTTTGTTTCGTTAGAAACGTAAAAATTATGCTAGTATGGGGACTTGGCTACTAACCACTGATGAGTGAGGATGAAAGTTATCATGTATGATCATCTTTTGTATAGCCATATTTTCAACATATTACTCGTATATTTTATCTAAAGTGGCATTCCATCTTATTTTCAGTTCATTCGGTGACACAGACACCACCAGACAATAAAGGACTTGAATTTGTTTTAATGTTTATGGAAAATCAAAAATTGGGTGCTCAAGCTTTCCCGCTAGAATTATACTGTACTACACAAGAAAAGAAACCCGTACACGTGCATGTGACGTCACCAAAATGGAGCACACCGAAAGTGGACGAATCATTTATAGTCAGCGATGGGCAAGTGCATAAAACATTAGTGAATGAAGCGTTCAGAATGACCGGAAGTACTGTGTCGTCTAAAGGTATCCTGATTACAGCGGACGCGGAGATTGCATGTTACGGTGCTAATAAAGAGACGCTATCTAATGACGTATACCTTGGATTACCTACCGACGCTCTCGGTACTGATTATTACGTTGTTGCTTACAGTCCGGCATCTGTGAAAACAGAACTTGGAATTGCTGCACCGCAAGATGGTACAACTGTTCAGGTAGGAGATTACGTGCTTCCATTGCCCCATCCCTAATTTAACTCCGTCTCGATATCAAATAAGTGTCCTCGTTAACATAAAGTCATTATTATTATGATTAGTAGTAGTATTATGCCATATATGGTCAAAGCTTACTTGTCTTTTGACAATGCGTTGCTAGCATTTCCAAAACTTTCACGTCCAACATTTTTAGTTTCGGCAGTCTTCATCAAAAGGAATCTACATAATATAAAGTCAGGCGGTGCGGTTCGTTGAATTCATAATTGGTATTGAAAGCTAAAAAACGGGTAAAATTGAATTAGTTTTGATTTCGAGAAATTATTTTTACAGATTGCGTAATAATTATTCTGCTTAATATCCTGAAGCACCGAACGACGAAATAGTGCAAACTAAAACAGTGCACGCAGCTGTAATAGCTGTCTATCGAATAATAGAATTGCTGTCTGTAATATAACATTTTATTTTTATTTCCTACAAACTACGAGTGTATTCCGTGTACTGGACAATATATTGTCATGTTCCAGATGCTACTAAAATGCGAATGGACTATAAGTTTTCTAAATATGTGAAAAATAGCAAAAATTGAATTTCCTCTGTTGTCATAGCAACTGTACGAAAACACAAGTTTGAGCCCTGAACTCGTTATTGTAGGTGACTACCAAAAAAGTGCAAGATATTTTCGAAATCTGAGACTATGCATGGACAACCATGTCTGGGGTCAATATAGAATATCCCCGCTACGATATCTTTTATCTCGCAATAAAGCGACTACACAGATACACATGCCTCGTATGTTCATTCAAGCTCATTATGTAACCACTATCATTCCATTAGATATCGCTGGAATAGAGAATGAGAACGTCGTAACTACAAAATCAATATTTTGAGAAAACAAGAAAAAACTGTCCGAAATTTACTCTTTACTTATGGAAAAACAAACTTTTACAACTTCTCTTTGGTCAACATAAGAAGCTCATAGGAAAAGTCTGATGATGCAGATTTAAAACATGTATCAGTCTTATAAGGTCGTAAGTATCAGTTACGACCTTCTCATTCTAAGCCAGCGATATATTCGTAAGTTTTAGTGTGATGTATGTACTGTCGTGTACCATCTGATAAAAACATGTTATTGTTAACATTGTCACATTTGAAGTGGGGTTCCGGGTTAACCTATCACTCTCCCGTATTTCCGAGAAAGTTTTTATGAGTGTAATGATTCGGCAAGTGGGACTAGTGGTTCCTATAATTACGTGGTTTACCGATCCACGATTTTGCCTAGATAAACAAAGAACAAGAAAAGCCCATGTATTTTATGAATGCTGAAATAAGAGGGAACAAGCATATACATTGTAAAATACTAGTAGTTTAAATGATGCATTTATTAGTAAAGTGATATTATATCGAAATACATGTACATGAATGTGATACAATTATTTTGTGATAAACGTACCGTAAATGGAAATAAACCGGGTCAGCCGATAGGGGCCTCAAATGAAAAAAAAGAAAAGCGCAAGTTGTATAACGTTTGTTATGCCAACGTTAAGCGCATTCATCATTATACCGCGTTCCTGATATTTTATAAACTTCAGACTTCAAGTGAGCCAATGCCTATTTGCCAGGCGCCTGACATGGAAGGATATTAATTGGTATTGTAAAAATGGACACAAGGTTTAACATAAACACAATTGGCTTGTAGGGAAAAATTTAGACACCATAATAAAAACAAACACTTTATTTTACAAACTAATACTGTTGATTAAATTCAATTCTTGCCATCTGTGAACTTAGCATATTTAATAACAAACATTGTTTACTCATGGTATATTTACAACAACATAAGAGATGTTTCCTGTCTGTGGCCTACCGCTAGCGAGACATCACTCATGTCACCCGCTCACCCACCCACGCATATAACCTTAAATTATACAATGTGATAATTATGCAATTATGCTTATGACCACGCTAATAAGTTACATGTCATGTCGCTTTTATAGATGAAGTTAAACCAGTCGTACAAAATAGGCCAAACTATCGTTCACCCACATGTTCATTCAGCCATTCTGACAAATGAAAATAAGATAATATACGTTGTAATCAAATCACCCATTGCCTTATGTGTCCAAAAACAGAGTTCTCCAATCTAAATATATAAACAATGCCATTCGGTATCCGTAGAAATAACCTGATACAACTGGTGTAATTTTATAAACAAAACGTAAGCAGTACGGTACTACATAATGACGTTCAAAATGTTTCAAACGACACCAGCTGTGTTTGTTATCAATAACTGTAAATTACCTTTGCGGAATGATAAAGTGATGTTATATTTGAACTTATTCTCGTACACGTGTGTAGAGTTGGTTATTAAAAATATGATTGATAAGTTTGAACTTATTATTAACGTCGATACCAAAACAATACTATAATGTATGTATATCCGGTACAATGGATTCACGCGATGCAAAGGATATAGTGTGCTTTGTTTTTAATAGTTTTTGCCAAATGGATGTGTTTTGCGTAACACCTACTATATCAAGTCAGTGTGCAATAACTGCATTTTACAAATTGGTGTATTTCGTAACACACCCACTATAGCAAGTCAACTCACAGTTCCTAAAGCACAACTTGAATTCTACTGCAAATGCTTGAATTATTCAGGGCCTGTCATTTGGAATGCCATCCCAAAACAAGTTCGCACTTCAAACACACTTCAACAATTCAAAGGTCCTATTTGCACAGTTCATAAAGCACTGTCCACATCTACTATAGCAACTTAGTGTGCAATATAACTGCATTTGACAAATTTGACAATTTATAAATCAGTCTCATTGATAGCATATAGCCTCGTTCTTGTTATTTCGTCTTTAGCGTGTTTTGTTAAGAATTTTGTAACTGCCAGTCTCATGCAACAGCGTATATCGCTCTTGAGTCGGATAACTCGACTAACTAATCACTGATGTATGCGGATTTGGAATTTGCAATCTATCTGAAATATGGGACCTTATTCAAGAACACTATAGGTTTAAAACTCAAAGGCGGACTTAACATTGTCAAATGTTCATTTCGCTCTCATTTTTATATAGATGTACCAATTTAGAAATAAATTGGTATACCTATTCAGTGGGTAACAACAAATAATCAATCAAATTTCATATGTACTGATTTAAATTAAAAGAAAAGGCGTTGATTATCAATGTTGGCAATTTTAAGTCTAATTAGGCTGAGTTTCAGACTTACTATGTTTGTGAATAAGGCCGCTGCGTGTATTTTATAATACGTATGTTCAATATTACATTAGACATTGGATGTTTTTTGTATTTGTAACAGATAACGTTACCGACAAACAATGGTCCCGTTGATGTTTCTTTCCAAGGTAAAACATACCATGCTGGAGATAGCATCAGTGTTCAACTACAGAAATACCAAACTCTGCAAATACAAAGTACAGGCGATCTATCAGGTACTCAACTTCTCTTAACGTTCACAAATATGGACATGTTCTTATCCATCATAACATTTTATTAACAGCAATGCAGTCCATCGTCTTCCTCTTGTTGATTATGCCTGGACTACGACATTACATCACCAACATCTGGATACATTGTTTATGTGTTTTCAATTACAATTAACAAATTAAATGGTCCATTGCTTGGCGCTCATGTTTTCATGAATGTCTATGTCCACTACAAAATTGGCACACGACTTGTCTCTCTTCAACTAATTGACTTTCAAAAAAGAATTAATATTTTGCATTGATGTAATAGATCATTTTGTGGTACAATTTAGTTAATAATTAATCTATTTCATGTAACTAGGTGCACACATAGAAACCAACCATCCTGTGGCTGCATTCAGTGGTAACATCAAGTCTAATGTCGGTAATGGAACATTTCAAGATCATCTCGTAGAACAACTGCTTCCATCTGATAGATGGGGACAAAAATTTGTAACAGCACCCACACCGGGCCGTACAGTAGGTGATGAATTCAAAGTCATTGCTCGTGAAGACAACACTGTTGTCACTATAACTGGTAAACCACCTATCACACTACAGAAAGGCGACGTGGCAAAGTTTGAGTTACCGTCCAATCAGTATACGTATATCACATCAACGAAGCCAGTAATGATTGCCCAATTTGTGAAGAGTCAACAGACACCTACCGAACCTGCAGATCCCTCGATGATGTTAATCCCACCATACGAACAGTTCGGTTCTGATTACACGTTCACTACACCCGAATACTCACATCCAGAATATGGTAACGATTCCACATTCAGGTATAAAAATGAATTTATGATCGTGGCCAAGAAATCAGACATAGGTGGACTTTTACTCGATGGCAAACCATTTCCACCAACCACGTGGGTTGACATACCTGGTACCGATCTGGTTGGCTCGTACGTTACGCTACCTCATGGTCCTCATACTGTTCGACATTCCAATCCACTGTCCAGTTTTGGAGGCTATCTGTATGGCCACGCATACCACGAGTCATACGGATTCCCCACTGGAATGAGAACTGCTGTTATCTATTCAGTAAGTATGTTTTCCTTGTATAGTAATCCTCTGTGTATTCCTTCATCGCTACTGATGCATCCTGAATTATACATATTTTTCCTTCTTCGAAGACATTTCATTGGCTTTTGAGAAGGCAAGTTGGTACCAAAGATAGTTTGTTTCGCTTGTATTGTAATTATGTCGGGTATTCCTTATCGCTACTGATGCATCTTGAATGAGTTAGCCTTTCTCCTTCTTTAGATACATTTTAGTTCCTTTTGAGATGGTCTATATATTACGAGGATAGTGTTTGTCGTGAAAGCTGGTTATTGCACATGTAATTAGTCTTTACATATGACTACGAACGTACCAACAATAAACACAACTGAACACAAATTGTAAATATGCGAGTATGCCATAGAGTTTAATATGGATAAGACATGCTTAACGGTTATGTAATAGAATGAAATAAAAGTATCCCTTTAATTTAGTCAATCAAAGTCTGGATTACGAGGGCACCATGCGACTATTTACATCACACAAAGACAAGCTCATATTTTAAGACAAAATATCTATGTGTTATCGTTGATATAAACGTATAGATATATATATATATAGTTGATTGGACTGTCATGATGAATTTGCTTGGATCATTTTACAACACCTACAAAACAAATCGAGGACTAAGTGCAAAACTATGGTACTTGTCTCAATAAATTGATTTAGTTCTATAGTCTTGCACCAAGTCATCGAAATGCCTTAGCTCTTTTGACAAAATAATAGGCATTGTATTTCAAATGTGCTTAAATAAATTAATTTTCATTGTCGCCGATAGTCCTGTTAAGTACCACAAAAGATCAGGGTACACAACGGGACTATCGGCGACTTTAATTAATAATTATTTTACGTACTTTTGAAATCAAATGCCTCTGGATAAAATAGTGAATTACATATCATATGTTTTATTGTTCAGAATAATTGCACAAGAACACCGATGGTTGTTGGTGATGGTATTGATAATGATTGTGATAACAAAATAGACGAAGAATTGTGTCCGGATGGAGTTGGTAAGTAACGATGTGTCCTGATTAATACATGTTTGTAAATGCACATGTCTTAATGATGATAGTCTAAATGATAGCTTATATAATTATGTGAATGCTCATACTAACGCCAAAATGTTAACGCTGAATGTGTACTATCACAACGATGACATGGAATACATAGTTGTTTTGTATTTCTTTATGAAACTAGGACATCCTGCTCTTTTACAACGGGTACCTGGGTTTTTTTAAGGTTATGAAAGGACATTGCTTCGTGTAGTGGTGTTATGTTATGTTGTTAATGTTTTCTGTGCTCGGCTGGTTAAGTTGAGTGCTGCATCTCCTTTGCGATCTACTCATACTAGTATATTCTTGTTCAGATGATAATTAGTATGATGGGGTTTTTATGTTTGTAAAGACAGAAATACTAGATATTTCAAGCATTATGTATGTTATGTAATGTTTCAGATGATGATGGCGATGGTGAAAAGGATGAGGATTGTGTGAGAACATTTCCCAGTAAGTCAATATCTTATAACTTTAGATGCTGCAATACTCAGCTTGATAAAAAAACGAAACATAAGTTCGTGATACTGTTAATCATTGATACACTTCTGGGTTGTAATGTTAAGTCAAAGCATAGCGACGACAAAGCGACGACAGCGCGTGACCATCAAGAGGCTGACACAAAACGCTCCAATTGTACCCCAAGATAAGATTACTTCAAGCTAACGATCAAGACTATATGTATATGGTGTGTCCCTTGTCAGTATGGTGAATGATAAGTTAACAAACACGATTAAGAAAGTTTGAGTACAATTTCAGATCACTTAATTCTAAACACGTTCGTTACTTAAAACTTAAATAACATCTGTGTATATTGGAATTACGTACCACAAATCAATGATATTAATGAGCCAGTACAGTATGTTATACGTATATGAGAAAGCTACTCACTATACTTGATTATAAAAGGTTTAACAGGTAAAATCTTATATTTTGATATAACGAATGGCTGATTAAAAGGAGCTCGACACGACTTATGTAAAGATATTGATTTTTAGTCATGTCGAATCCCTTTGGGTTGCTTTGAAACATTTTGTAACAGCCTAATATCCATAAGCGTGTTGCTCTGTGTCCATACATGTAGTACATATACTACAGAATACTTGTTATTGTGACATAATATAAGTATATCATTGCAGTTGATGGTGATTGGGGAAAGTGGGGTAGTTGGAGCTCTTCATGTTCTGTGACCTGCGGTGATGGTGTCTTAAAACGAACCAGAAAGTGTGATTCACCTGTTCCAAAATTTGGCGGGAAGAATTGTCCCGGAAATGGCACAGACACTAAATCTTGTTACGCTGGAACACCATGTGGTCGTAAGTAATTCACCATATATAAATGTCTGCATAATGTATAATTTGCTGTACCAAACAAAACAGTTTAATGAAATACAAGACGTAAGAAGGCAGATATTATACATGCTTCATTTTATCAAAATATACGTGTAGCTGGCATACATTGTCCTTGAAGTAGCCAAACTTATAGCCATGCACATTTATGGTCAGGAGGTGTATCCAATACCTTACAGACGAAATGATGAAGAAATAGTAATTTAATTGCTAAAATGATTTGATACTGACTAACATAATGACTTCAAACTTACTTTGACTTATGCAAAAAAGGGAAACTGACTGCTCTCATATCCTTATTTGATACGTGTTTATTGTCCAGAGAGTCCATGTTTATCAATATGTTAAGTGAATGTATTTATACGGTTTGTACGTACAGTGATATATACACATGTTTAAATATTCCATTGATAGTTGACGTGGCAGCACTTTGTAAGGCTAACAGGAATGCTGTTGTTCCGAATCCACTAAACTGCGCCCAGTACTATGACTGTACGAAAACGTCTACACTAGGAAAGCTGCATTTGTTCGAATGCCCGTATCCACAATTATTCAACAACATAACATTAACGTGTGAGGACTTTGATCAAGTAACCTGTACTAGAAGATACGAACCAATGGCTCCATGTAAGTCATGTATATTCAACATTAGGCCAAACTAAATTGTATTTTTGTTAAGCGTCCACCCAACGTTCGAATACCTATCTAGCTATCCTGAGACAAAAACGCCATTACAAAAAGTCATAACGTCTTCTATTCTCATCAATTCATGGCTAACACATATAACTTTCACATGTTAACTTGGGTCATAGTGAACTACATATTATTTATGAAAGACAAATGGAAATAAAATATTACTATTTGCCCTCTATTTTTGTAATTAAATAACTATATAAAATTTAATATATTTTGTTGACTAATGATATGACATGCAAATATTGTGTGTTTAGGTGAATATGAACAAAATAAGTGCAACGGTACAGATCCGAATTGCCTTCCATGCAACAAGATACATTACTCGTGTGTAAGTGTTGCCGACGGACGTCGTGCCGCCGGCGTGTTCTCACCAGAATACAAGGATTGTCGTAGCAATAGAACGATTAGTCAGGACAAATGTGTGTTTGGATACTTCAACCCACAGGCCACGAAATGTATGCCGCATAACGCAGGTAATATACTTATCAGCACATCTCTAGATAGATAGTGTTTGTTTAAGGGGTATTTTATGGATCAATAGCTTATATTGTCCAAACCTATCACAATGAAAGGTGTTTGGTGTTTGATTGGTAATAATCGGTTCCATATAATCAAATGAACAATAATTATCCAAGGGCATTGGTTATTGATACACTACGCGTCCTGACGTTATCACTTTTTGTGAGTTGTGTTCACATCTACATTGTTCCGTGTTTCGGAGATCAATTGATTTTTATAAAAAATGATTTTGTTGTTCATCAATGATATTGACAAATGATAAATCACAACACAGACTTTAATGTTCACTGCATTTTTAATACTTTCAGGAACCCTTGGTTTTTATTGTCGACAACATCACACTGAATTACTCGGAATTCCTGACAATTGTGCCAAGTTCTATAACTGTAGCAAGCCCGGCAACATGCTGTCAGACAAAACTGATGAATGTCCATATCCACAACTGTTTTCTATGTCTAAACAACTATGCGACAACTTTACCTCCGTACAGTGCAAGACTAGAATGGAACCACAAGCACCGTGTAAGTTTATTCTTATATATACCTTAAATAGATCGCTGGCTAGGAATGAGAAGGTCGTAAGTACACAAACATTGTTTTGAGAAATCAAGAAACAACTGCCTGAAAGTTACACTTTACTTACCGAAAACATTTTCAACTTCAGTTTCTTCAACATGACAAGTTTCTAATTTCAATACAATAAGCTCATAAGAAGCGTTTTGTAATACAGCTTTAAATATGTACGATTTTTATAAGGTACGACCTTCTCAGACTAAGCCAGCGATATACACACATCGTCATTGTTCTGATTTATGAAATTTATTCAAGAGATCAATCTAAAGAGAAGTCGTGTTATTGGCAGGACTCAGAATCAGTCAAAGACGATTTATATGTTTGGTCTCCTATATTGACAAATATATAACCATAGTCTCGGTTCAATCATAAATATTGACATTTCAAAACTCATAAGGGATCCTTGCAAACACCAGTTATATATTCGCGAGGTACCCACTGTGCTTACATACGAGGACTTTATCAGTGTGGTCGAAGCCCCAATATTATTTCAATCTTTGACACTAGAAATTTATTATAGATAAGTAATTCAATTCGGTACTGACATATAAGCTCCATGGGTATTGCAATGTACGTGGGGTGTTCCACAATTAATAGGACTTTTTTCATAGCAGCACGGAAAATAGGAAATTAAGAAAACTAATTGTATATAATTAAATTTTGATCTTTCACTGACAAATATGCCAAATATCAAAGTTATTGAATGAACGATAAGAAATTTATTAAACATTAAATATGCTATGTACCACGGAGGCGGGTCGCACCGTCACGTTATTATGACGTCACATTTCAAGCACAGTATTTTGATATAAAGAAACTTTTAATATTTTTGTTTATAGCCATCCTGACTTTCTGAACAGATCTAATAACACTGTTCCGAGTGTTTAGATGTGTTTCCGTAACCCTGTTCACAAGAATGTTTGGCAATGATGTTAGAAATCGCTCAAACCTTGGAGCGTCTATCAGGGTACAAACAGTGTTTATAAACGTCAACTTATTTTCTATTACCTCACCTGTGCTTACTTGTAAGTTTATAAATCCGCGATCTGTAAACAGTTTTAGCCAACAGAATACAAGTGACTTCTTAATGCCACTACATTTTATGAGTTTCATCATTTCATTGGTTAGCACTGTTGGTTTTTCCAATTTATACCATTATTTGACAATCGTGCAGTTTCTGTTCATTTGCGTTGACGTCATTTTCACCCATGACGCGCCTGCATACATTACCTTGATTACTGACTTGTGATAACAAACACGGACCGATTTCTTCGAAAGTTTTTATGCGCATGTCAAAGTCATCCACGTAATGCCATACAATTAGGCGTTAATATTTATCAAGAGGTTATTGAGATATTCACATTTTTAATAAGGATGGTAATGACAAATAATAGTGTGACCCGCCTTGGTGTTACACGGTTTCTATGACAACGCTTTGTATGAGCATCATCAGCAACAACGAAAGTCTGGTGTTACCAATATGTAGAGCATACATTGCTAAGCATATGAGACAAATTTCATTAAAATGTAAAGGTTGAGTAAGAAGTTATGAGAAAAGTCCTATTATTTCTGGAACACCCCTCGTATATACACATTCTTAATATTCCAATGAATAATTAACTAAATTTGAAGATGGTTATTATTGGAATGAATTGTGTTTTATATTATATAGCTACATGTGTGATTTGTAGGTGAATACGACCAGTATAAATGTCCTCCAACAAATACATCATGTGTGTGCCCGGATGAACATATGGATTGTAGGGGACTACCTAACGGATTGCAATCATGGCCGGGAAAGAAGTGGGGAACCAGTTATGCTCATTGTAACTTAAACAGGACTGATTCAGAGACAAAATGTCCGACGGGGCAATATTTTCACCCGGTTCAAAAGAAGTGTACACGCACAGTACAGCCAAGTAAGTATACGGGTAGAAACGTTTCTTATAAATCGCCCAATAGTTTATTTAGAGATTAATAACTGGGCGCGCTGTGGCATTGAGTGATAATATCCCCGGCGCGTCGATAATGGCTCGAGGGCTTTAGCCCGAGTGCCATTATCAAGAGCCGGGGATATTATCACTCAATGCCACAGCGCGCACAGGTATTGAACTGTTTAATACACTTGTTCCGGGGAAGGAAAGCTATGAAAGCACTTTAATGTCAACTAACCCAGTGATTATAAACATTGGAGTACATATGGCCTACTTGAAGTACTTCATGCTCCAAAAGGAGCGTTTCTTAGTTACAAAAACTGCTGTAACTTCTTTATTACTGAATGGAAACATATGAAATGGGGGTTCATTTTCTTAGTTAGATCATTTGCTACAATTTAGTGTTGGTTTTGATGCACATTTCTAAAAAAAATTGTTTTTCAAGTTGGAACGTCTACGTATTTCTAACGTAAATCCCGCGTAAATAACGTCACGTCGCGCGTGCGTTCGATCGCAGGGCGATTATCGCTCACGCGATCGATAATATCCTCGGCGTTTGTTGATAATATCCCCGGCGGACCGATAATACGGATTTTGTCAAAGCAAAAATGTTACTATATATAGTAACAGGTGTATTAAACTAATCTAATGTATTCAAGGTCGATGGTGATAAGTTAATCACTCTCGACACCTCATTCCTGATGTTATCCACCACCACAAGGGTACCAGAGAAAAGAAGCCAGTTTCTCATAAAATGGCCTTGATGATAGTTTTAGAGAATCGTCGTAATCACAAAACAAACCTTACTTCCTTCCTCTTGGTATTGGAGACCGCCAACAGAAAGAGGCTTCTCATTTGTTACATCATTGACATGAAATAAATTAGTATTAAAATGTATAATATCATTTATTTTAATCACACGGCAATGAACATGCATCCGGTTTGTTGAGTCACTGAGGTAGGGAGTGGGAAACATTTAAAATATCGACAACAGCAACATCTGACAATGTAACCAACAGAAATAAACAAAAACAACATACTTTCCTTATACCAAATGCTTCAAATACATGATGTAGATGTATTGTAATATGTTATTATGTTTGTAGACGAGGTAACCAAAGTTTGTCAAGCAAATCCAACCATGGTTTTTACTGATCCAAGCAATTGTGCGAAATTTATTGACTGTAAGTCGGCTTCAAATGGACACGTGAAAGAGTGTACATACCCTGATCTGTTCTCGTCCGTAACGATGAAATGTGAGGCTTTCGACACCGTACAATGTGACACCCGGAAGGAACCAATGGCGCCGTGTAAGTATATCCATTTAGACCATTTGACTGGATAATATAGTTCTGTTTCCTGAAAAGTGTCTTTATTTTCTCATAGGTATTTGATTTAAATTGTTTCAATATTATTGACTTTACCGTTAGGTATCTTCTCTTTAGGGTACCTAACGTGACTATCTGTGACCAGGAAAACTCATTAATTTATGCACAGTTGAAATCAAATACCCATAAGTGTGCTATTGAAATAGAACATATCCTCGTTTAAGATTCTACACATACGATACCTCACCGAATTATTCGTCTATTCACGGATAAACTTTACTTTGTTGTCCAAATTATACGCGTTGTGTCATTTAAATCTTATTTCAGGCGAATTTATTGCTTCCTAAGCATTAAATATTACTGTAAACATCATAAATAAATGTCACATTAACTAATGTTTTGTTTGTTTGAATAACGACAATGAAAGCCATACATATTAATTACAAGTAAACATGAAATAATAAACACCTCCTAAGGAATCTGTTTATGGAATTGCAAAAAACTCTAATCTTATTTTTTCCTGCTTTTGATCATGAATTGTATTAGTATTAACAACTAAATGTATTTAATGTACAACATTTTAGTTTGTTAAAACAAAATGGAAGTTACATGAGGAGTACATAGATAAAAAGGTATGAGGAAATCGGACAGTTCCTCCCGAAAAAATGCAGGATGACCCAATTTTACAAAGAAATATGTATTACTTATATATTCTTATGATTATACATGTAGTTATTTTGTACTTATTCCGAATACAGGTGAGTATGATCAAAATAAATGTTCTGCCGGAAATACATCGTGTACATGTCCTGACAATCTACCTAGTTGTATTGGTCTACCGGACGGTAACAATACATTTCCTACCAGAATGTGGAAACCAGATTATATCACATGTAACAAGAATAGAACGGTTTTACCAACAAATACATGCAGCAAAGGATATTACCATCCCACTCAGAAGAAATGTCTGGAAAATGTAGCACCCAGTAAGTATTTTCTGAATCGAAATATCGTAATTAATCTTATTGACATATTTGGAACCGTTCCAGTTAAAGGTTTAGATGCGTTTATTTTTTATCGTAAGTTACATCTCTCGTATGATTTATTATAAATGTTACATTGTTGTGTTCTTTGATATTATGCCTATGTAGATGGATGCGTGATAACATGTTAATATGTTTGCAGACGAGGTTACCAAAGTTTGCCAAGCAAACCCAACAATGATTTTTACTGATACAAGCAATTGTGCGAAACATATTGACTGTAAGTCGGCTTCTAATGGACATGTGAAAGAATGCACATATCCCGATCTGTTCTCGACCGTAACTATGAAATGCGAGACGTTCGACACCGTAAATTGTGACACCCGGAAAGAACCGATGGCACCCTGTAAGTAGAACCATTAGACTGGATAATATTGTGTGCCTTTATTTTCCCATAGGCATTTGATTTCAATTGTGCCTCAATTAATGAGTTTTCCTTGTCACCGATCATCCCGTTATGTACCTTCTCTTTAACGCATTACTTTATGCACAGTAGTAATCAAATACCTATGATTTTGAAATTGAAACATATACTCGTTTAAGATTCTACATGTGTTTTCACCTACGATACCTAACCGCATTGTTCGTCTATTCACGTATAAAATTTACTTTATTGTCCAAATCAAACGCATTGTGTCATTTAAATCTTATTTCAGGCGAATTTATTGCTTACTTAACATTAAATATTACTGTAAACATCATAAATAAATGTCACATTAACTATTGTTTTGTTTGTTTGAATAACAAAAACGAAAGCCATACATATTAATTACAAGTAAACATGTAATAGTAAACGTCTCTATTAAGGAGTCTGCTTATGGAAGGCATAAAACAAATCTATTTACATTTTCCTGCTTTTCATCAGGTATTTACAAGTTCATGCATTTAAGTTACATCATTTTATTTTGATAAACCAAAATGGAAGATACATGAGGAATACATACATACAAAGTATGAGGAAATCGGACAGGGTAAAAAGCACTCAACCTAACCAGCCGAGCACAGACATCAGTAACACCACAACACAACTACACCGAGAAATGCCCATACATAAACCAAAGAAACAATTAAAAGTCCAAGTCCCCGCCGGATGAAATAAGCAGGATGACCCAATTTCACAAAGAAATATGTTTTATTTATATACAGTATTCTTATGATTATAGTTATTTGTACTAATTCCGAATGCTATATAATATTTTGCAGGTGATTATGACCAAAACAAATGTGCGGCCGGTAATACATCTTGTACATGTCCAGACAATCTACCTAGTTGTATTGGTCTACCGGACGGTAACAATACATTTCCTTCCAGATTGTGGAAACCAGATTATGTCACATGTAACAAGAACAGAACTGTTCTACCAACACACAAATGCAGCAAAGGATATTACCATCCCACTCAGAAGAAATGTCTGGAAAATGTGGCACCAAGTAAGTATTTTCTGAATCGAAATATTGTAATTAATCTTACATGTGTCGTATTTGGAACTGTTTCAGATAAAGCTTGCTTCAGGGGTGGTATTCACAAAGAATATTAAGGGGCAACTTAGAATTTCTCAAAATCTTTTAATTTTTTTACGTGCTTCAGTTACATAGGAAAACCGAGATTATCAATTTTTTACTTTGTTTTGAAGTATTTCATAAAGCACTACAGCAATCACTAAGAAAGTATGGGTCATTCGTAGTTTCTTGCAATATATTATATATGGGCAGTTCAATCGTTTTAACTTAAGCCAAAATATTTAAGTTTTTTCCTTAAGATGCATTGTACCGGAGCAGATATTTTTGAATTATTTATCATAAGTTACATCCCTCGTATGATTTATTATAAATGTTCAAGTGTTACAGTGTTTCAGATTTACCTAGTAAATCACAGCAAACTAAGACATTGGGAAATAAATTATGAGACAATATTTAACATAAACATTTTAATAAATAATTATTATAAGAAAATAAGAAAATACTGACATAAACCGACACCACATCAACAAGATAAAATTGATTTATGTAGCAATAGATAACAACACATGACCGACATAACCACCCACAATACAACAGTAAAGTTATCATACGTAATAAATGTAAGAGCATATTACGTTTAGTCATGCTGTACATGTATCAAATTTCATTCTTATCATAAATCATTAAATTGATTTGATATTGCTAGTGTTGAAATCAAATAGATATAGAGTATGTTTTGAAAATTTGAAACATCTATACCAAATGACAAGGATATTCGTTTTCAACATATTGGTTGCAAATATAACAGTTTCTTTCCATCCTGTCAACGCCATTACTTGTCTGCTCTGGTTTTCATGTAGGAGATTATTTTATCTATCATGTTATAGTTATGCACCCTTAGTATATTTTAAACTTTTTTGAGTGAAAATTCACAATCAGTCTTCTAAAGTTTTACACAATTACGCGCATAATAATTACATTTCCAAATTGTTTATTCATGCAATGTAACTGCTTTAAAAGTAAAATATTTTTAGGGCTTTTTCCAGGTGTAAACCCGCTCAAACACCCTTTGATATGTTTTTATAGGAACATATTTGCATTAAGCTATTTTACAATCGCTTATTTCAGTTGATGCCAGGAAATATTGCCATGCCAACCCAAGTGATGTGATACCAATACCAGATAACTGTGCACAGTTCTTAAACTGTTCCGTCATAAATGGATTGGCCCCTGCTGCAGATCCAGTACAGGAATGTAAATACCCAGACCTGTTCTCGACACAAACAATGTCCTGTATCACCTTCACTTCTGTACATTGTGACAAACGAATGGAACCACAGGCTCCTTGTAAGAATACCTTTTGTGTCGTATTTGTACTATATTTAATATTTTACAGCTCGATTACATACATTAAAGTATCATTTAATGACCACGCTGATAATGTTCGAACTGTTAAAATAGTATTCTTAGCCATTGAGTCCTCAATGAATCCTGATATATTCAGTGTCACAAGGATTAAGTTACACTGTGGACGCAACAATCTATCTTTGACTTTGGTTCAGTGTCGACGTTGGGAAAAATGAGAGTAATGTAAATAAGCTGTTCATAAATCGTTCAAACTCGGTGAAATAAGTTTGAACTAATCTCACTATGGAAGCAAATTGTTGATACTGGTGACTTTTAACATAACATCGGGCTGATGGTAACGCAGTAATACCATGATTGGTTATCATGCATGTCTTCATATAAACCGAAGAAGAAATATTGGTCATTGTAGGTGATTATAAACAAAATTTGTGTGATGTAACGGACCCTAATTGTAAGCCATGTAAAGATCGCCTACCATCATGTGTGGGACAGAAGGACGGGGATCAGATGTTTCCATCACGTGCCTGGAAGCCAGATTACATGTCTTGTACCAAAAATAGAACAATATTACCCGCAAAGAGGTGTAGTAACGGTTATTTCCACCCAGTACTCAAAGTGTGCAAACAGGATATTGCCAAACGTAAGTACGAATACAAATATGCATTTATTATTATTTCATATTTATATAGCCCTTTTTCAAGCAATTTACACATTCAAAAGTGCTGTATAATCTTGATTTAAACACTGCCTCGTTTATTTCCAGATAAAACTAAAGAATAATAATACAAAAATGTAGCTTTATCAGTGCCAACGTACTCAAATCGGGATATAAAACTATTACATTTTTTTTTATCAACGGAGTATGAATATAACGGTACTTATTAACTTATGTCTACCCGGCAACGATTTTTTCAAATATTGTATAAGAAAATAAAGTTTAGGCAATAATAGCTCACTTTACCATTACCTGTTTGTATACTGATCAATTGACATTATGTCAGAGCAGATATCGCACCACCTGATTGTTTGTCGAAGGTTGTTTGATGAAGGTTTTCAAACTGATCCATTAGACCAGGTGATTATAATTTGTCGTTGAATTGAGGAATTGGTTGACAATTGACGTGATATCAATTAGATTTATCAGTAAAGATTAATCGGCTTTTCATATGGAATGTTCATGTTTTGTTTCAAGCCGATGCCAAAGAATATTGCAAAGCCAACCCGAGTGTGATTATAGCGAGACCTGACAACTGTGCGCAGTTTATCGACTGTACTGTGATAGTACAAGGTACTCCAGCCTCATCAGATCCCGTACAGGAGTGTACATATCCAGATCTCTTCTCAACACTCTCTATGACATGTCAACACTTCACGACAGTCACATGTGATACACGAATGGAACCACAAGCTCCGTGTATGTACTTTACTAACTTTTGTTTTTGCTTATAAAGAAATGGGTTTTCTTCAAGTTCGATCACATGACTAACTTTGGTGAAAGTTTAAGATTTGCACAATTTCTTTTAATAAATCGCCCATAGCTCTTGGGCTAATACGTTGGATATTCAGGAAATTCAAAAATAAATAGGATTATTGCCATAAGTACCGCATTTTAAATTTCAATCTTTTTTGCACCAAACAGTGCAATAAGGACGGTAAATAAATAAGCGATTTGAGAGGTGGCTAAACGTGATCTCTTACGCCGACCCGGCGCACAAAATGACGTTGCGCTATTTTTGAATTCCAATTCAATATTTAGGTATTGACATTTGTATAATTATATAAAAAAGAAATTTCCGCGAGGGCTCCAGTCAATATTTATTGGCCGCTAATGATCAGTGCTTATCATTGGAACATATAATTTGAAAGACCTTGAAAACTCATCGAACGTAATGGACCAGTCAAAATAGTGTTGCATCTGCACCCTTGGAATGCCATCTTTCGATATCTTTGACATGTCCTATAGCATTAATTTTATGCGACCCCAAATGAAAATCCAATCTAAAAATAATAATACTCTGCAGATGCTTTCTTTCTTTCAATTTTCTTTCTGAACTCTTGCATGACATTGAAAATTATGTCGTTTAATGGCGAACGAAAACGGGAAACGCTTATATTTTTTAAATCCCGTATTTTTGTTGCAGAACAATTTATATAGAGTGTTAAGATGTTTTTTGTTTCAGGTGAGTATGATCAGTATAAATGTGCCGCTGGGAACACATCGTGTGTTTGTCCTGATAATCTGCCAAGTTGTGTGGGTAAATCGGATGGTGATAACGCATTCCCCACAAGATTGTGGAAACCCGACTATGTAATTTGCTACAAGAACAGAACAACACTACCTACCAAACAATGTACAAAAGGTTATTTCCATCCAACTACAGGGAGATGCACGGAGGACGTCACACAACGTAAGTCCAAATTAAGTTGGAACCACGTGTTTAAAAAATCACGACCCATTTACATTTTTTTGGTGTAATTGTAAACATCGATCTTATCAAAATTCAACCACGCGTCTTATAGCACAATGCGTGGTACCATCACGTCGTTTAGTTACAATTAGGCGTTGTTCCGTAGAAGGCAAAGGCACCATCTTAATTGCAATATAGTTACGCATGTTTGTGAGTTATTTCTATTGAATACTAGTAACACACCATTTGGCCTTGGCGCCACGTGAACCAGAGGGTAGGGATCAATTATCTATTGACAATTGCAAAACAAGTATGTCAAACATTGCCTTTATGTTGGAAACATGTGCTCCTTAGCCTAAACTATATCTCGAACTACAAATGATAAAGGATGTTACCGTAAATAAGTGAAGTGATGCCTTCAAAGCGTTTCCTTCAATAGCCGTGGAAAATATATGTTTTATACTTTTTGAAGGGTTGTTACTCCGTGTCTTTGTAAGTATAAAACAATAGATGTCATGAAAAAAGGAATATTGTTCAATATTACAATTTGATTATTGTTTTAATACGTTTTCAGCTGATGCCAAATCGTTCTGCCAGGCTAATCCTACAGCGATCGTACCATTACCTGACAATTGTGCCAAATATATAGATTGTAAATCAACATCAAACATGATACAAGAGTGTAGCTACCCAGACATATTCTCGTCTATAACCAAATCATGTCAGAACTTTACTACGGTACATTGTGACAAGAGACACGAACCTATGGCCCCATGTAAGTAGGCCTGACCCTTATCTCTCGAAACATCTCATTTTGAGTGCTATCTCATCTCAAATATTGTCATTTGTCTTTGAGTTAATTTGTTTTCATTGTATGTTGAATTCAACATTGGCAAATAGAATATATTGTTCTCAATTAATACAATAAAATATAATTTGAGATGAGGTTTCTACTTGAGCTGCTTCAAAATATTGGGACTTGTACAAGAGTGTCGATATTGTAACAATGTCTGGGTGCTTACATAAAATGTATCAACCTTTTTGTATCAATATTGGTCCCATTAAAGAAGAATACATGAATACTGATACTGGCATATTTATGATTGAACATCGAAACCTTTTAGTTGATTTTCGTCACCAAATAATGATAGTTCAATAGTTTCAATGCAACTGTATGACCTTTTGTGTTTGTTTGGAAGCAGTATGTCGTTCGTTTATGGAGCTTCAAACAAGGAGAATTCAAGTCTTGTTCTCGAAAACCCTCCAAAGAGCAAATCCGTGGCAAAATGTCATATAGGACTCGCCAGAATTGCTACAGAATACTATCCAGTAAATGCAACAAATGTGCAATATGTCATGTATAACTGACAGTTGTCACAGAAATGCTGTGATTAATTTTGTTAACGAACTGCTTGCTGTAACATCAAATTAGTATTAATTTCAGTCTTATTATGACAGGTGAATATGATCAGAATCTGTGTGTCAACATGAATATGACCTCCGGATGTATACCATGTCCTGACCGCTTACCAAGCTGTGTGAAACAACCAAATGGAGACCAGGCATTCCCAAATAAACTCTGGTCCGAATCATTTATCCATTGTTACAACAATAGGACGATGGGTGTTGATAAATGTCCGTCTGGTGCCGTGTTTGACCCAAACACCAAGAAATGTACTTCCAAAATAAATAAAGGTATGTGTCTATAAATCTAAAATTGAGAAAGTTGAGGAAACGTTAATCGTTTTTACAATCATGCGATGTGTTGATGCTTTAAAGCCATATTTTTTTCAATCAGTTTATTAAGTATTGTTGATATGTCACCTATTTCATGGGAATTTAGAGTTGTCTCCGTCATTCGTAGAATTTACATATTCAGATATCTTTTTCTGATGATGTAAGTCTTCTTTAGATATTTTGTAACGATATGCATACAACCAATTAAAATGTCGCTAGTCTCGTTTGAATATATCTAAAATGTGCTAGAAGTTGGAGTAATAATATTTTGAATAATACAGCAATAATAGAGATGTGCTCACCTAGACCCATATGCACATCTGTAAATTATAATCCTTAAAAACCTAGGGACTGTCTCAAATGAAGTTGAATGTAATATAAAGCAGACGAATGTAACCATGTGCATTGATGGTGAATCAGTCCATTGTACTAATAGTAGGCATACGTACCTTTGATTTAACCCCTTGTACATTTAACCGTTAACTGATACAGAACCTCACACCCGTCTAGGTGATCACATCTCTCTATTATGTAGTCCTATGAGACAATGATAAAACTGAACTTATAAATGTAATTTTGTCATACATTTGCAGCAAACATCGATTCTTACTGTCATACATATCCAAATGCAGTTAAGATCAACCCTTTAAACTGCGCTCAGTATTATAACTGTTCGGATAACACTGCGAGATTTGGACATCATCTTGAGGAGTGTACCTACCCGGATCTATTCTCGGCAACAACCATGACATGTGAACGATTCCAGTCTGTATTGTGTTCAAATAGAACGGAACCACAAGCACCATGTAAGTCGGGACAAAGCTTACTTTAAAATGTTATACGTATTTATAGATAGATAGCTATCTTTTATTCAGAAAAAGGCTAGTAGCCTATCATTCCACAAACATATTTACAAATATAAACATAACATGTCAATGGTGGTTGTATATACACAAATAATACATATATATATAAACTTTTTTCAACGGAGACAAACAATTTCATCGTGTAATCATGAAACTTAACACATAATTAGTATAAAATATACTAGATATAAACATTGGTATTTAAAAAATGGAAAAAAAGAAAGAACAGAAAAACTAACAGTGTTAAGGGGGGGAATTAGTTTTATAAGAAGTACATTTGAGACCTTATTTCGAAACTTTTGTAGACGAACAATGATAAGTTTTTTATAGTTTTTTTATTTTCACTGTTTAAAAGTTCTGCAAATTTCAAAACATTAGGATTTTTCCAATAGTACTTTTTAATATATATGTTTCTTAGATCTTTGTATACTGGGCACTCTAGAACGAAATGGAATTCATCTTCTAGAGTGCCACAGCATCTGCATTTACGTTCTTGAAATGGTATTTTTTCAGGCTTTTGCCACCTCCCAGATTCAATTTCTAATTTATGTGCCGAAACCCGTAACCGTGTAAGACAAGTTCTTAATTTATAAGTAGTAATGCTTTCTAAATATGGTTGAAAACGAAAATCTGCTAGTAAGTTATAGGTTTTTGCTCTAGTTGAATTTTGAAGTGCACTGTTCCAATTTTGAATAAAGACATCTCTAACCCTAGTTTTAAATATTCCCAAAAATAAATTAACGTTTTCTATGCCTTGAAATTGCCACACGTAATTAAAACCCAAAGATTCCAACAGTTGTTTAACATAATTTGCCCACGATTTCTTGTGGGGCCATATTTCCAAATCATTTAACATCATATTATATACATATTTTACATATTTACAATCATTACATTTTAGTATCTTAAAACAGTATTTAATTACGTTTACTAATCTTTTTTTAATCAATGGTGCTCTTCCTAACTCCCCGTATATAAAATTATTTTGTGTTTGCGTTCTGACGCCTAATATTTTTTTACAGAATTGTAAATGTATCCGTTCAATTGTGTCACTGTTATTAAAACCCCATATTTCACTTCCGTAACATAGTATAGGCGAAATGAGTTTATCAAACAAGTCTAAATGATGACTTATTGAAATCTTAGGAAATTTCACTAAGTATTTATTTAGTTTAAAAATGGCCTTAAGGGCTTGCCCACTTAATGCTTCATACGTTGCTGCATGTGACCCACCCGTAGTAAAAACAATGCCTAGATATGTGAACTTTTTAACAATTTCTAATTTTGACCCCATATATAACAATTCCATGTTTTGTCGTAATGTTCTTCCCTTTTTAAAAATCATAACTTTAGTTTTTTGTACATTTACCGATAATTTCCATTTTTCGCAATATGTTTCTAACAAATCGAGACCATGTTGTAACCCTGTCTCTGATTCCGACATTATGACTATGTCATCAGCATATAAAAGTAAAAATATCTTTAAAAGTCCTATATCTACCCCATCAAAACCGTTTAGTGCGAAGTGCTCTTCTATGTCGTTTAGGTACATTGAAAACAAAAATGGTGACAGACATTCTCCTTGTCTGACACCCAGAAAACAGGTAAAATCTTCACTTAACGTATTTTCATATTTTACACGTGACTTGACTTTAGCATACATTGATTGTATAATGTTTAAAATGCTACCTCTAATGCCCAATTTTATCAACTTGTACCACAAAATATCTCTTAAAATAAAATCAAAAGCCTTCGTAAAATCACAAGCTATTTGACCGCTTATCAATTAAGACTATCAACCTAAAATCGAGATAAAAATACTTGTAAAACTTGCAGTTACCAAGTGTCAACTTAACCAAAATGAGTGGATACTAAATTAAACATTTAAATGTTTCTTATAGTTAGCATACTTCTGCTTACAAGAATGAGTCGTATAATTACCTTAAACAACTTTCTTGATATACAATTTATGTGCTCTAATTGTTAAGATAGCCCAATGTTTAGGTGTTCATGTATATCAACGATTGGTTTAAATAGGTACGACAATGGGAGAAATCCCTTTATCTATGCCGTTCATTTTTAATAGGTGAATACATGCAGAATTTGTGCTCATCCAGCGACCCTAACTGTGCACGGTGTCCAGACAGACTACCAACATGTATCGGTGAATCTAACGGTAACCACGTATTCCCCACCAGATTATGGAAGCCTGACTATGTCACGTGCTATAAGAATCGAACAGTTACTGTAACAAAATGTACAAGTGGATATTTTCACCCAACCCAACGAAAGTGCGTCAACGATGTGCCGAGACGTATGTATAACTTATATAAATTAACGTAAATACTATCGTTGCATGGCAAATTTACGAGGTCATAGCAACGTCATTATCAACAATTAGAAAGTTTAGCGTTCCGTTTTAAATAGGAAATAACTTCAAGTTTACAATGATACCAAATTTGTATACTAATATAGAGTCTAACATTGTTTAATCCACTGGTTACACCTTAATTACTTTTTGAATATACGTTAATTATTTTTACAATTTTATTTTACTATTTGATAAATATGACAAGTTTCCCCCTCGTGCGTGCTTTGTAATTTCTGTTAAGTGTTTCGATCCAATCTATGTCTTATTAGTTGCCTATTTGTTTCTTTCTCACAGCTGATGCAAATAACTATTGTCAGGCCAACCCTAACAGTATCATAGAGATGTCTGATAACTGTGCACAGTATATAGACTGTCGTGCATATCTATCAGGAGCAGCTCCCACTGCTGTACAGGAATGTACTTATCCAGATCTGTTCTCCACATCCAGTATGAAATGTGAAAAGTTTGAGTCAGTTTCTTGCAACACAAGAATGGAACTAAAAGCACCATGTAAGTGATTCTTTCTGTATCTACAGTTGTTTTAGGTTTTATTTTACATATATAATTTATGAATAGGGATAAAATCCCAACATCATAAATTTGGCAATCCCGCACATTCATTGTACTTGAATCTTTGAAAAATATTGTCATTTATCCTTGTATTTTCATGTTTTTACTGAAACGAGGACAATATAATGTTCTTTTTTCGTACAGTAGGTACTGAGTATTATAACAATGAACTAATACTCGTATTTCATAGTACAAAGAGGTAATTTTTATCCATCCAACGCCGGGGATATTGTCCACCTTGCAAAATCTGTGGTTGGGAATTGATCCACCTTAACAACAATTAGAAGTGGGAATTATATCCAGTGATAGTTTGTCTCACACACTGTAATATTCGCCAGTTATATTGAGGTTATCAGACTCTCTTCCTGTCACATTGACACATGACCAACACGTCTTAGAACTACCCTAATTCCAATCTGGTATCACTGTTAACTGTCTGAGCCTATTAATTGGACTCACACATATAAGTAACATCTTATTTTACTACCAAGGTATTTCCAGATCTTTGCATTTACATGTACATTGAAATCAGATTGGTACTGCAAATGTGTTTTCAACGGTGTTAGTTTTTCATTTTCATAAATCTAATTCAATTTCAGGTGATTATTCACAGAACCTATGCCCAGCAAATGACCCAGCATGTACAAGATGTTCAGATCGTCTCCCGACATGTGTTAGCTCACAAGATGGTGACAAATCTTTCCCGAACAAACTCTGGCAGCCGCAATATGTTACATGCTATAAAGACCGAACAGTTCTACCAGTTAAAGTATGTACCAAAGGTTACTTTCATCCAACTCTGAAACGATGTACTGAAGATATCACTAAAGGTACGATATGTAATATACACAATGTATCAAATAAAAGTGCTTTGTCTGATATACAAATTGACGCGCTCGTGGCCTATTTGTTAAAGGATCCGCACTGGAAGTGAGATGAGCCACTAACCAGTTAAAGAATGGTTACCGCAGACCCATCTCTGTCTGACACGGGAGGTATTGTACACAAAACGTGTCGCATAAACCAATTGCATGTCCGTTCAATAGGGATGACGCTATACCACTGTTTGATTAAATCCAATATCAACACACGCTCCAGTGTTTAAAAGCGACTTTCTTCAGCTGAACCCAAATATTAAATGATATTAAAATTTTGGCGACTGATTTGTTTGATATCTATGTTTGTAGTGGATGCGACACCATATTGCCAAAACAATCCACATGATATAATTCCAATGAGTAACAACTGTGCACAGTTTATCGATTGTGCTAGATTAGTATCATCCTCGTCATCAGATCCTATTAATGAGTGCACCTATCCGGATCTGTTCTCCAGCGTAACAATGACATGTGAAGCTTTTACAACTGTAACATGCAACCTCCGACCAGAACCAATGGCGCCATGTAAGTACTTTCGAATTATCAATTCAGACGTCATTGTGTACGCTTTTGCTTGTCCTTTTTCAAAACTTTAAATAATACCAAGCAAAGCCTTTATTTGCGAGTTAGTGTTCTGATGAATTATGGCAGGCATAAACATGTATATACGTGTCTCTGCCCGGATTTGAAACCGGGTCACCAGATTAAACGACAAACACACAAACCACTGAGCTACGGAGTCACATATCTTGACTACCCTCCATTATTTGCCTTATTTGTTTACAGTCAATTTTATGGTGACGATTTCATGGTTTTATAATAATGCTAACAACAATGACCCGTCCAGAAAATCCAGGACCATCAGTTTGCGATTGTCGTGGATTATCTTCGTACCTTTACTTGGTTATTTTACGTTATTTTCTCAAGGGGTAGATGATTTATATGACTGAACAATCGTTCGTATAAATAAACAAGGGCAACTTGAACTATGGGATATAAAATAGAGATATCTATTCTACTACCCAGGACAAATGAAGTGCATATTGCAAATTTGTCAGTTGAAAATAGATTCTTAGTCATAATTTGAATTTTAATATATTAGAACATATTTAGATAACCTAGATCTATTTGCAGGTCAATATGATCAGAATCTATGTCCAGTCGGTAATACTAGTTGTGAGAATTGTCCAAACCGGTTACCTAGTTGTATTGGACTCACAGATGGTGCTCGCCCATTTCCAACAAAATTATGGACATCAACTTACATACAATGTTACAGAAATAGGACAGTGGCCATACCAAAATGTCCACCAGGAAATGTATTTGATCCAATAGATCATTCTTGCGTATCCGATGTACCCAGTAGTAAGTAAACCGTGTATCAATTATATCAGTGGGTAGGGGTTCTTTTTGTCAAGACATTATAATTTCAACAATCCATCAAATTAGAGCTCCTTGTTATAACCCTTCTCGTTCAACCAGGGTATTTTTCATTTGAAATATAGTCTGGACACTAGACTATCCACTGATATTTGAGGATGATTATTTCTTGTTGGCAACATTCTTTATAATACTGTTAACTTGCTTATTTAAGTCAATGAAGCCAAATTGGCGAAAACTGTTTGTTGAATTGGCTGAATCATATGTTTAAACAATTAATCCAATCACAATATTTATCAGTTTAATGTTTTACTTTTTTTTGTGCATCAATACGGTTATAATGCTTGATGTTCAAAGCTTATTTTGTTACATAATTTAGGTCACACAAGGAAAGTCAGAAATGTATTTGAATCAAGTTTTAGATTGTTAAAACTTACTTCACTTTCGTTTTAGATAAAATGGATAGTTTTTGCAAGGCCAACCCAAATGCCATCAAAGTGGATCACGATAATTGTGCTCATTATTTCAACTGTTCAGACCAGACTGCCGTGCTAGGACACCATAATGTGGAATGCAAATATCCAGATCTGTTCTCCAGCACTACTTTGACCTGTTCTTCATTTGAAACGGTGAACTGTGATACTAGGAAAGAACCAAAATCACCTTGTATGTTTCTTTTACTAGACTGATGTATTTTTATTATTGCTTACAACCAACGACCTGAAAACATCATATTTTATGTGTCTTCTTATGTATTCTTATTTGCTGTGGATGACTATTTTGCCGTTCTGTTTTGGGAGACATACCTTTTGCATATTCTTCAAACAGATTTATAGCGGCAAGTTTCATTCCTAGCTTGTGTAATTTTGTAAGAACTAGATTGTCTCCAACAAAGCCTAACCCGACTTTAGATCATGCGTTTGTATCACGTTATATACTTCATAAACATTGGCTAAAATATGAAGAACTCTCAATCAATTTAACAAGCCTGGCACAAAAACCATTAACAACCTCACATAACACAAGCATACGGATCAATGCCCATACATAATCCAACAAAAATTATAAAAACCCAAGTCCCCGCTGTATTTAAGAGCAGGATGATGTCGTTTTATAATGACATACAAAAAGACGGTGCCACATTTGGTGATGTGTGAAATACTTGTAATATAGAATGAAAGGTTATAGGTGAATTTACGAATATTTATAATGGATAATATAAGTGAGGACATTGACATAACATCGAAATGAATCCATCCATACATGTCGAATGTTTACTGTTTCCATGGAAGGCAACACCGTTGGCACAATCAATTTTGGTGGACACATGGAAAATGCCGTCGCTTTGGTGGAACAAGGTTGTATCTCACTTTACAACATTTAGCGAGATATAACATTGTTACACCAATGGGACGAATATTGTATCGATGTTGTAACATTTTGTCTGACATCTACAGGCTGCATCAAATCATGACATGTAAAGTAATAGTAATCAGTAATATTTGTGTTGATTCAAGCAATTTAATAAACACACACGGTTTACTATTTATTTATAGCTCACCTGAGCACGGATATATAGTGAAATTCAATTCAATTTGGGTCAGCTGCTATTGTAATCTGTTTTGTGACATCTGTTCACAATAACCGTGTTGTTTTTTTTTCAGGCGAATATGATCAGAATATTTGTAAAATGAATGGAACAGCATGTGTACCATGTCCAGACCGACTACCAAGTTGTGTGGGTTTGTCCGACAGCGATCACAGCTTCCCTAAGAGATTATGGAAACCTGACTATATCACATGTTACAAGGAAAGAACGATTGCAGAAAAACAATGCCCAAAGGGATTCTTTAGTCCGATCTCAGAAAGCTGTCAACAAGTTGTCACTAAGCGTAAGTCACACACATGTGTCACCTTTACTTTTACCGTAGAGTCAGACATTATGGTTCTGAATTATGTGTAAGTATATTAATATATTATCAATTAAGTGACGTATATACATGTATACTAGATACGATTCGTAGCATAATATAATTGCTTGAATTACATAGTAAGGAATCTTGATGTTTAAATCTGGCCTACCAAAAGTGCATTGCGAGTGAAACAACACTGCACATTACACGCGTCTTTGCAACTCCAAGCGTCTTCCAAACGTCAAGATGCTAATGTTGATATAAAATTAACGCTAATGTCCATGACAACTGGTTAATGTAAAATAATTTCTAATTATATTACATAAATTAAATTTAATATACTTACATTAATACCCGAGTATACCGTAGTAATGTATTTTTCACTTTTTTATAACTGCTTGTAGCAGATGTTCTCTAATACCAATAAATTATACTTGATCATTGTCATCTTGCTCTTGGTTGCTCTGCAGTTACACCAGCTGTCGATAATATATATTAGCTCGGCATACGATTAGTTCATATTTATCAATAATGCTTCAATAACATACATCAAAAGTATTGACTCGTGAATATGAATTGAGGCATATTCGTATTACGAGTACTAGGCCATGGAAGTGCATTTATTGCGTATTCTACCTATTCTAGGCCAGATGTACTGTGTTCTGGCCCATCTTATCGTAGGGATATGCTCGGCCTTACAAACTTATATTACAAACTACAATTTTGTTTGACTTCCCAAACCTTTCACCAGTTCAATATAGCAGGCTTTATATTGAATGGGTAAAAATTGAAGGTACTTTCAAAACTGTAGTTTGTGAAATAATTTCGTATACCAGTGGTACGTATATGCCAAACAAACGTATTCTTTGTTTTATATTACAGCGGATGCCAAGTCTTACTGCACATTCAATCCTACATCAGTCCTACCCATCATGGACAACTGTGCACAGCTGATCAACTGTAGCTCATACTTGACTGGTCAAACATCAGATCGGGTACAAGAATGTCATTACCCGCAGTTATTCTCTACACAGACAATGAAGTGTCAGGATTTTACATCCGTGTCATGTGACACGAGAAAGGAACCAATGTCACCGTGTACGTATGCAACAACTGTTTGATATGTAACAAAACAAAACTAACCAATCAAACAAAACAAATTTTTAATCTTTTAAATTTGTTATGAACGATTATATTTTCATTTATTTATTTAGATCAAGACTTTATGACTTGAATTTAAATACTCCTTTCAGGTGGGTGTTGGTGCATGAACTATTTCGATTCATATTCCTTCTAATGCATATAATGTATGAGTGTCAACCTCCTGTTCAGTCCAAATTACTAGATTTGAGATGATATGCGTAATAAGTCGTTAGTTCAAAGAACCACATGTGAAGTAGGTACGAGTATAAGTTGTACATAGAGTATTGATACAGACATGTTAAGTAAAGACTCGTAATGATTATCAATTATGCTTTGATTCGCATTGATTTTATGGTTTTAGAAATGCAACAAAAGAGACACTTATTTCTGATAAAGCAATATCCTCAATATTTAACAAGGAGTATTCATTACGTGTGAAAATGTTTGTTGAAAAGTTGTCACTTGTATAAATGTTTGGTGAAAAAAACATGTCAATTGTATTTTGATATCAGTTATCTAATTGGCTAAAATTACATAATAGTTATTCTCTTTGGCAGGTGAATACAAACAAAATGAATGTGGAATAACTGACAGATCATGTGTACCATGTAGTCAACGATTACCTAGTTGTGTAGGATTAACCGACGGTGATCATGCATTCCCGACACGACTATGGTCTCCAGATTATGTAACTTGTCATCAGAACAGAACTGTGATACCTACAAAGAAATGTAACACACGTTACTTTCATCCTATACAAGAAACATGTTTGGACAAAATAGAGGCCAGTAAGTCATTGACTAATGCATCTGTATGCATAACATTTCGCTAGCTTATAATAAAAAGGTCATAAGTATGAAATTGACATTTTAAGAAAGCAAGAAAAACTGTCCGAACATTACTATTTGATTAAAGTAAAACAAGCTGTTTCAACTTCACAACATTACAAGTTTCGATTTTTCCTGAAAATAATCGGATAGGATACGCCTTGTGATATTTATTTTAAATAAGTAAGTAAGTAATAAACCGTTATATAAATATGTATCAGTCTTAGTACTTACGACCTTCTCATTTTAAGCCAGCGGTTTATCTATACTAGCATGCGGGAGGTTGACATGTGATACCCTGTACCAAACGACGAACGTGTCATAATGGTAACAGTCCTCGTAATTTAATTATCTACACTGACATTTTGTATAACAATGAGATACTTGATTCTTGGGCAAGCATAAAATTGTGTAATGATGGATATCGTTGAGAGTGATGGGTAGTTGTAGACCTTACACAAGGAATTTAAAGTAGCTACGTTTCGTATTGTTGGTCGTTTGACCTGGACATCGTCCATGCAGAGCTACATTTAAAAATTAGTAAACTGCTCTTTCGGTCAAGGGGTTGTCTATTCTGCTTAAGTTGATATTATGTTTTGCTAGAAACTGAACTTAAATGTACAAATAGAAACAGAACTTAACCCTAGCCACACAAACAACGAACCCGCATTGCAATCAAGAGTATGAGAACACGATGCATGTTTTCCATGTTTATATTCAGATTGAGATTAATAACTTGTACTAATATGTTGGAGGAAAACGTATATTGCAGATTTACCGCATTTAAATATTCTCATTTTGTTTACGTTATACATATATATCGGATTTTATGTTGCAAATTTCAGCTGATGCCCTTCCATATTGTCAAGCAAATCCACAGCAGACCATAGCCATGGAAACGAATTGTGCTAAGTATTACAAATGTTCCGGGTCACTGCTTGGTGTCGATGTTATACAAGAATGCCATTATCCGGATTTATTCTCGACTTTATCTATGACATGTCAGGATTTTACAACAGTTAGGTGCGAGAAAAGACCGGAACCTCAGGCACCATGTGAGATATATTTATATTACAAACACTGTAATACGAATACTGTTTGGAAACGTAGTACGCGAACTCCTTGTTCTGTTTGATACAAACCTTTAGTTGGGTGCAATAAAAACGGCAATGATTGGAGTATAATTTTTGTTTTGTACTTTACTTACGTTAAGCGTCAATTTGGTATTAGTTGTAAGGTTTGCATGGTCATTTCAAGTACACCACTACTGCGTTTCATGATCAACACTCACATCTTTAACATATATTTGTCAATTTGCCATGTTCACATTTCAATGTCCAATTACTTGATTATGTCTCTTTTCAAATGTCTGTTTATGACTGTCGTTATTTTTTGTAATTAATCAGACATGTTACACTATTCACCAGACTGTTACCACTGAAAACTATCTGTTCGTGTGTGCAAATTCGTAACATAATAACTTTGATAAATTTAAGAATCTGCTATTTTCTTGCAGGTTCTTATGATCAGAATTTATGCAGACCAGGCAGCATATCATGTGAGACATGCTCAGAAAGATTACCAAGTTGTATAGGATTGCCAGACGGGGACCAGCCAGTTACCGGGCATCAGTGGACAGATATATATGTACGCTGTTATAAAAACAGAACAACTGATGTTAAACAATGTCCTACCGGTGCTGTGTTCAATCCTGTCAGATTGGCATGCGTCTCCAAAATTGATAAGGGTAAGTGTATAAAACAATGATATATCTACTTTTATTCACGTGTTCATACCATATTATTTTGCTATCTCATAAAAGTGTATAATTTGATGTAAGTTGACACAAAAATTAAACCAATGGCTATATAAATAGCTAATATTTTCATTGAAAATGTGCATTACATGGATAGTTTAAATTGATAATTAACATGTTAATTGTCCATATAACTTTATGTCATTAAATAGTTTACATGAATAGTTTATGCTGCTATTTACAGGTGATATTTCTTCATATTGTCAAGCCAATCCTTCACAAATCAAAGTCCATGATTCAAACTGTGCTCAGTATTATAACTGCTCCAACTTCCATGACGGGTACGAAAATTACACATATCGCTGACTTAGAATGAGAAGGTCGTTAATACTACTTACAGCCTAATAAGACCGATACATATTTGAAATTTGCATCATTCGGCGCTTCTTATCAGCCTATTTTTTTGAAAATCGGAACTTGTCATGTTGACTAAAATTAAGTTGTAAAAACTTGTATTTCCATAAGTAAAGAGAAAATTTCAAACAGTTTTTTCTCGTTATCTCAAAGTATCGATTTTGTACTGACGACCTTCTCATTCTTAACTTGCGAAATTCTTTTTAAAAAATTATAATTTGTATTGTTTGTTGTACAATTGGTATATTTTATAGACAACTGAACTCACCCTAACTTTAGCTGTTTCATTCTTGCATTGATACGTGAAGTCCTTCTGTTGTTTGGAAAAGTCTCTTCCTACATGGGCGTCACTCTCTGTTGCATATTACTATACTTGTTGATGAATAACATAAGTTATCGAATAACTAACTTAGTAAAAGTCAGACTGTTAAGCTCAAAACTGCCACTTTTTTCTTAATCACGATCCTATATCTATCTAGTAATTATTAATTGAGCAATATATATACGGATATTATGCGTTATGTTAAAATCAAGTGATATCCTCTGTTTATGATTTTTAATGCACTCACTGCGCGTACTTATCATATTTCATACACTAATATCGAACCTCTTTCAGGACGTATTTACAAGAATGCACGTATCCTGACTTATTTTCGACCATGACACTGAAATGTGAGCCCTTTGAAAGCGTACCTTGTGGAGTTCGTCATGAGCCAAGAGCACCGTGTAAGTTAATGTAATAATATAACAAGCAATGCAACTGAAGATACTAGTAGTGTCATGTATAACTTTGATCAGTTTAGAAAGTATAAATGTTTTAATGTCATTATTTCTATTATACAATCTTTACCCGGGTTGTACTCACTTCGACATAGCGTATGACATAACTGTCATAATAACGGACTTTGGTATAACAATACATTTTGGATTTATAAGTTAATACATCTTTTAAGTTGTATAAATGTTTTTCTATAGTTGGTTTTGATTATCTTTTCACAGGTGAATACCTACAGAATTTATGTAATGGTTCTGATCCAAGCTGCCTCCCTTGCCCACAGCGTCTACCATCATGTGAGAGTTTACCAGATGGTATCAATGCTGTGAGTGGACGAGAATGGACGCCAGATTATGTTGAATGTTACAAAAATAGAACCATAAAAGTGGAGAAATGCAAGACGGGATATTTTCATCCAGTCACCAAAAAGTGCACGGACACTGTACAAAGAGGTATGTATACCACTGACTTAGAATGAGAAAGTCATAAGTACATTATAAGGCTGGTACATATTTAGAATCAGCATCACAAGGCGCTTCAAATGATCCTTTTTTTCATGAAAATCAAAACTTCTCACGTTGACCTATTTGAAGTTGAAAAGCTTGTTTTACAATAAGGAAAGAGCAATTTTCGGATAGTTTTTTCTTGTTTTCTTAAAATATCTATTTCAACTGACGACCTTATCATTATAATCTATAGTATATTCACATACGCTTAATACATAATTGTGTTGTCCAAAATGAATAAATGTGATCCATACCTCGTAGTTAGGAGTTCTTCTATCACTTCTATGAGGTACAAGCAATGTTAACATTTTAAACCACTTTTAAATGTACGCAAATATGATTAAAGTAAGCATTGCCCATTTGAATTGTTTATAATCATGTGACAACAATCTCATATTGTCAATTGGATAGGACATTCACGTTTGCATTTAAGACTAAAGATGGGTTGGTAGGTAAGCGACATCTTAGTAAAAGATGGTGTCATTGTGCATACATACCTTGTGGTGAGTGCTTATTGAAGGATACGCTTCGGGAAAACATTATATGGTCTTAGAAAATGTTCTTGTATGTCATGTGTTTTTGCCCTTGGTATAGAGTTGACTCTATAATGAATAAACTCCATATTTCATTTGAGTTTTAATAATGATAAGTATGTATTGATTTCTATGTAAATTGTATGGTTTCAGTTGATGTAACACCATACTGTCAGAACAACCCAATGTCAGTTATACCAGCCATGGATGACTGTGCTCAGTACTTTAACTGCTCACAGAAAGTATCAAGTATCGGAGATTATATAAATGAATGTGAATATCCTGATCTCTTCTCCACATTCACATTCACATGTTCGTCATTCCGTAAAACATTCTGTGATTCAAGACCTGAACCTCAGGCTCCCTGTAAGTATTGTAATTTATGTTTGAAAATGTTTTTTAAGGCACACATGTAAGATTGTGTAACTGAATATGTCAGCCTCGTTAAATAAAGGCGTTACTTACTTACTTACTTACTATTTCTATCATCGTTATATATATAAGCGTATATATTCATGCTTTAATCTTGACCAGTAGGAAAGTAAATAAATACCTGATTTACTATTTTTGGTATTTGTATTAGTGTTTCGTCTATTTCTACTTACATTCGACTTGTCATTTGCATCGAAATTCTGCATATGTTGTGTATAACAGTATAAATAATGTTTAGGTCAGTATGAGCAGAACCGATGTCCTCCAAATGATGCACAGTGTAAACCATGTACCGAACGATTGCCAAGTTGTATTGGTCTGCATAATGGAGCTCAGCCTCATCAGACATTCTTGTGGAGTGCACAATATGTGGAATGTTTCTCTAACCGTACAATGGCTGTACGCGCATGTCCGGCTGGTTCCTACTTCCACCCACGTGATCACCAATGCAGAAGTAAAATACAACCAGGTTGGTTAAGTCGTTACAGCATTACAAGTCTATTTGGTAAAAACAAAAAAAGATGAGGTATAATAATCAACCAATCTGTAGAATAATGGTTACTTTTGTCTCTTTTTAATGCAATTTTTTAACTGGCAATAATATTTAATATTTGATGACATAGTACCCATTAGATTTATTAATTACGACTGGCAAAGAACGTCAGGCGCTGCTGACTGGCGTAGATTCCATGCAGTTGGTATCTTATAATCGAGCTACGGTATATGACTCCCGCGTATACAATTGGCTTTGTTTATATGTGTGTTATTGTGCTCATTGATAATCAAATATGACTAAACATGTATACTAAGGATGTGTTAATATTTATATATCAAAATTTCTAAACGTCCTTGAATTAACTTTATATGATACTATTTCGATGAACCAATGTGTCACTAATGTAAACGCGTGAATGAGGAGCTTCATTTTGTTCTGTAATATAAACCTACGTAGGAATGTGTGTGTTAGCAAAGACATATTTGAACATGCATCTAAGCAACATATAGTGATAGAATCAATAACCATTCAATGTAAATGAAAATAGAGTATTGAGTACTAGTATGTATTTTTATAATTTTTAAATTAAGAAATCAGTATTATATCGAATTGTTTTATTATTTTCAGTTGACATTCCAGAATACTGCACGATACATCCTAATGATATTATCGCTAACCCAGATAATTGTGCTGTATATTTCAATTGTTCTTCGACGAGTGGCGGTTATACAACAGAATGCAAATACCCCGATCTATTTGATACAACAACAAAAGCATGTACAGATTTTACCCAAGTATCGTGCCAAACAAGACCAGAACCAATGGCGCCATGTATGTCATTTGTTTCATTTTCTTGTAGTTTATATTTTGATCTTATCATCAACTTATCAGAAGGAGAACTGGTGAGTATAATATGGTATATGCCGTTGACATCAATTGCATTCACGTATATTTAAAGTTTCATTTTATTTCAACCAACTTACCAACATGTGTAAAGATGTTTGGGCTAGTTTGCTCGCCAATGTCTTCTATCTGCAGCTAGTCGATCCACTTGAACACATGTTCACCCTTTGTCTGTCAGTTCTCTGTTTGTGGATCTTTGTGAGGTTTCCTTTGGTCATCACCTATTTCTTTTTTCTGTCGGCGTTCATCTCAGAGCCATCCATGTAATCTGTTCTCATTCGGCTGACATAATGTAAAACTCTATATTTGAGATGATGACGAAGACGAAGAGATGTAGTTGGATAGGACTCGTTACCAATGTTATTACTTTGTTTCACGAAAATAGCTTTACTGACAAAAATAAATTGCTAGATGAATAGTTCTCGATTATATCGACCACCCACATCATGTTGCTTGTGTGTTTACTGTTTATTTTACTTTATAACCAGTAACATAAGAGACTAATTGTAAGAACACCATAGTCATACTAGTGCTAAAATATTTGCTATCTGTATTAAGATGTTGGCCATGCATGAAAATGTAGTTGACAATGTGTTTTGTAACATGGTTAAGTGTTCTGTCTTTAGAAGTTATGACGCACGAGAATACTACATACTGTAAATATTTGCATTTTAGTAATATTGTGTAATGTTTTAATATATCTTTTCAGGTCAGTATAAAAAGAACGTATGTAGTGTATCTGATGTGGGATGTACGCCATGTCAGAGTAGACTCCCATCATGTATTGGATTATCGGATGGGGATCATGCATTCCCTAACCAAGCCTGGAGCTCACAGTATATCATGTGCAAACAGAATCGTACTGTCAGTGTTTCGCAATGTAATACGGGATATTTTAACCCAATTCGCAGGACATGTGGCTCAAATGTTGACAAATGTGAGTGTTCTTGTTTAACAGATGTTCATAAAGTTGAAACGTCATATTTGATATCTAGGCTGACAGGCATTTTTATATATCATTACGTAATTTAGTAACGTATGTGCCAGCTGGTGTTTGGCAGACTCATCTTAATGAAAATATGCAAACAACTTTGTGTTCATCAAAGGTTTCTACCTTGTAGTTATCTGCATTGCAAAAGTATGGATTTTCCCCTGTTCAGCACATTGGAAATCTTTCAAATACAGCTATATTTTATTCTCCACAAGGTGTTTAATTGTTGTTAATGTTAATTATACCATTTCTGTCAGGAAATCTTGCTTGTCATAGATGATACCTTAAAAGTTTTACAAACATCTACGTATTTTATAAATGTGATGATCTTAGTTTTGATAAATTGTTACTGGCGTTACTTTGTTTTTTACAGCAAACATACCGAGTTATTGTGCCGCTCATCCTGATGCTGTGTTATCATATCCTGACAACTGTGCTCAATATGTCAACTGTTCACAGAATTCTGCACTAACCATACAAGTACAGGAATGCAAGTACCCAGATCTGTTTGACAAGACGACACTTACATGTATGAGGTTCACCAGAGTTTTATGTGACATAAGAAATGAACCACAAGCACCATGTAAGTTTGCTTAGTAAAGACTATTCCTCGATTATCTTTCAACATCATTTTGTCACATTATTTTGACCTGTGTTATTGCCCTGTATATTCATCTTAACGTTGACTGTTAAACTGTTTGAAAATATCTAAAGAAATACATCTAGTCAATAAATATATTGCATTGTACAATACACCGTTCCCTGCGAAATGGGATAATGGGTTTAATTCATAAAGTATTTGAGTAAGCATGCTTTCGGAAAACAAACTAGTGAAAATACTGCATTTCATTGACTGATTGTGGAGCCAAATGTCCCTAGTACCGCTGTTATGTATATCAACAAATATTGTGTTTGATGTTTATAACCTTATGCAACATAAACTATTTTAGGTACATACGTATTTGTTTACAAAAAACATGTATACTGATTATGTAAAACAATCCATTCTACCAGAAACACCGAGACATTGATTCGCCATGACTATCTTGGGTTGGTGGGCGTTACTCAAATAGTAATTTATAGATCATCCATTTCTACGTTTCAGGTGAATATGCCCAGAATACTTGCAGTGCTGGTGATATGAATTGTGTACCATGTCCACAACGTATACCAAGCTGTGTCGGGACACCAGATGGGGCTCGACCATATCCTGGTCGAGAATGGACCGAAAACTATATAGAATGTTACAAGAACAGAACCATGGCTCTATATAAATGTCCACAGGGATCTGTCTTTGATTCTATCGACCTGTCATGTACATCAGATTTCGACAAACGTATGTGATGATCTTAAGTTGTGATTAACCTTCTTTAGTACTAATTCAGTAAACCTGTCTTGTATCGAACAATATAAATGAGCCGTTCTCCAGCAAAACCGCGCTTAGTGACAAAATTACGAAAATCATAATAATATATCATTTGAAAGACGTGACTCTTATAAACAGTTTATGCAAATTTTAACGAGTTATTAAGCACATTAACAAAGTTATATACTTTTAAAACCAACCACTTCCGCCAAGTGTTTGAGTGACGTCACAAACGTAATTTGACGTAATGTTAACAATCATTTTATTTTTTTCTCGTTTTAGACCTTTTTTCTAAATAGTATTACATAATTACTACTACCATGTCATTAAGCCCGGTTTTCCTGGAGAACGGCTCAAATATATTCTTCAGTATCAGCAGCATCGTTTATTTATTTATATTGTTACATAAAGGTCATTTCAACATCTATCCGAACGGACTTTGTCGTCTGATTGAACTTTCTGTATCTTCGAAAACTACATTTATAACAGTGACCTTGTTCTCTGTTGCTAGGTTACATTCGAATGTAGTACAAATCACTGGAAATTGACTGTAATATTTAGTTCAGATCAGAATTCTTGTCAACAGTTAAACATATAACAATATCCTGTAAACATTATTTTCATGTACCCAATCAAAGTAACAATAATCATTGCAACTTATTATTTGGTCAAGCATTTGATCATGTGACACATTAGTATATTCCTAATAAATTGCAAGGCTTACATGTGGTACATCCTATATACATATGAAATGGGAATTTTTTTAAATAAATGTTTTCTTATATTCGGTGATATGGCAAACGTTGGTTAGTTTCAGATTTGGACATTAAATTAAATAAATTGCCATCAGATCTTTGGCTTACATACTAGTAGCTCGTTTAAAAATGAACAAACTATGACAATTATTTGGATTCAATCGAGTTCGCTTAAACCTAAAACGATTGTGTAATATATCTATTTCAGAAACAATCCAGTCATTCTGTAGATACAACACGTTATCATTAAAGGAAAACACCAATAATTGTGCTCAGTATTTTAACTGTTCTAATCCCGGTTCATCACTTGGACCATACTTGATGGAATGTCCCTATCCCAAGTTATTCTCCTCTACTACCAATCAGTGTGTGGACTTTGAATCAGCTACGTGTGGTACGAAGAATGTGCCGCAGTCGCCATGTAAGTGAAATCTCTTTGAAATGCCAAAATACTTTGATTTTTAATGCCAATTGTGGTTAAGTACAACTTGCATTTGGTCCAAAGACTGTTATAATTATTGTTGTATTGGTAATTTGATCGCAGTTTTTACTAATGTTTCTTAGTATCATGTAATTAAAAGTGATGTGAAATAATATTTATTTGATATACTTTTTGAGAGTAGTGGGTTAATTGTGTATGTCTATATTTAAACACTGAATGCATATCCCTAAACAATTATTTGTTTAGAACAAATTATTGTCCAAATATGATTTCATCTATTTACAATTATAATTAATGATACCAACTCAATATGCCATTTCATAACAGCTCAAAAACAAAATATGACAACTGCGTGTATTAGGGAGAAAAAACAATAATTCATTGTAAATTAAACCAGGAGACTATCGAATGTACAATTAAGACGAAACAAAATATTTTATTGTAAATTAAACTAGGAGACTATCGAATGTACGATGAATATAAAACACAATATTGTATTGTAAATTAAACCAGGAGACTATCGAATGTACAATGAATATAAAACACAATATTGTATTGTAAATTAAACCAGGAGACTATCGAATGTACAATGAATATAAAACAAAATATTTTATTGTAAATTAAACTAGGAGACTATCGAATGTACAATGAATATAAAACACAATATTGTATTGTAAATTAAACCAGGAGACTATCGAATGTACAATGAATATAAAACACAATATTTTATTGTAAATTAAACCAGGAGACTATCGAATGTACAATGAATATAAAACACAATATTTTATTGTAAATTAAACCAGTAGACTATCGAATGTACGATGAATATAAAACACAATATTTTATTGTAAATTAAACCAGAGACTTTCAAGTGTACAATAAAGACAAAACACAATATTGTTTTTGTAAATTAAGCTAGGGGACTATCAAATGTACAATGAAGACAAAACACAATATCTTATATAAATTAAGCCAGGCGACTATCAAGTGTACAATGAAGACAAAGCACACTATTTTATTGTAAATTAAGCTAGGAGACTATCGAATGTACAATGAATATAAAACACAATATCTTAAATAAATTAAGCTAGGTGACTATCAAGTGTACAATGAAGACAAAGCACAATATTTTATTGTAAATTAAACCAGGAGACTATCAAATGTACAATGAATATAAAACAAAATATTTTATTGTAAATTAAACCAGGAGACTATCGAATGTACAATGAATATAAAACACAATATTTCATTGTGAATTAAACCAGAAGACTATCGAATGTACAATGAATATAAAACACAATATTTTATTGTAAATTAAACCAGGAGACTATCGAATGTACAATGAATATAAAACACAATATTTTATTGTAAATTAAACTAGGAGACTATCGAATGTACAATGAATATAAAACACAATATTTTATTGTAAATTAAACTAGGAGACTATCGAATGTACAATGAATATAAAACACAATATTTTATTGTAAATTAAACCAGGAGACTATCGAATGTACAATGAATATAAAACACAATATTTTATTGTAAATTAAACCAGTAGACTATCGAATGTACGATGAATATAAAACACAATATTTTATTGTAAATTAAACCAGAGACTTTCAAGTGTACAATAAAGACAAAACACAATATTGTTTTTGTAAATTAAGCTAGGAGACTATCGAATGTACAATGAATATAAAACACAATATTTTATTGTAAATTAAACCAGGAGACTATCAAATGTACAATGAATATAAAACAAAATATTTTATTGTAAATTAAACCAGGAGACTATCGAATGTACAATGAAGACAAAACACAATATTTCATTGTAAATTAAACCAGGAGACTATCGAATGTACAATGAATATAAAACACAATATTGTATTGTAAATTAAACCAGGAGACTATCGAATGTACAATGAATATAAAACACAATATCTTATTGTAAATTAAACCAGGAGACTATCGAATGTACAATGAATATAAAACACAATATTTTATTGTAAATTAAACCAGTAGACTATCGAATGTACGATGAATATAAAACACAATATTTTATTGTAAATTAAACCAGAGACTTTCAAGTGTACAATAAAGACAAAACACAATATTGTTTTTGTAAATTAAGCTAGGGGACTATCAAATGTACAATGAAGACAAAACACAATATCTTATATAAATTAAGCCAGGCGACTATCAAGTGTACAATGAAGACAAAGCACACTATTTTATTGTAAATTAAGCTAGGAGACTATCGAATGTACAATGAATATAAAACACAATATCTTAAATAAATTAAGCTAGGTGACTATCAAGTGTACAATGAAGACAAAGCACAATATTTTATTGTAAATTAAACCAGGAGACTATCAAATGTACAATGAATATAAAACAAAATATTTTATTGTAAATTAAACCAGGAGACTATCGAATGTACAATGAATATAAAACACAATATTTCATTGTGAATTAAACCAGGAGACTATCGAATGTACAATGAATATAAAACACAATATTTTATTGTAAATTAAACCAGGAGACTATCGAATGTACAATGAATATAAAACACAATATTTTATTGTAAATTAAACTAGGAGACTATCGAATGTACAATGAATATAAAACACAATATTTTATTGTAAATTAAACTAGGAGACTATCGAATGTACAATGAATATAAAACACAATATTTTATTGTAAATTAAACTAGGAGACTATCGAATGTACAATTAATATAAAACACAATATTTCATTGTAAATTAAGCCAGAGACTTTCAAGTGTACAATAAAGACAAAGCAAAATATTTTTTTGTAAATTAAGTCATGAGACTATCAAGTGTCCAATGAAGACAAAACACAATCTGCTATTGTTAATTAAACCAAGTGACTGTCGATTGTCCATAAATTTACAGAAGCAAACAGCAACTGTACAATAAAGACAAAACGGAGTATTGTATTCTTTATCAGGTGATTACCTGCGTAACCTATGTCAACCACAAGATAATGGATGTGTACAATGTCAGACAAGACTACCAAGTTGTGTGGGATTACCTGATGGACACCAACCCTACCCTGGTCGTATCTGGAAGTCAGACTATATACTCTGCTACAAGAATAGAACTATATCTGTAGACAAATGTCAGCTCGGATATTTCCATCCACAACTTCGAACATGCATGGAGGAAATTAATCAAGGTGAGCTTTGAATTTATGTCTATCTTTTACTCATTCAAATGGAAGCATTGATGATAGGAGGAATATGACTGGAATTGAAGTGATTTGAGTGTATGTGGCTTCACAAATATATCATATTCCAAAGCGATATGATGAGCTTGTGAGATTAAATATAGGACTGGTGTTTTACAAATGTATAGTAATACTCGTGTAGCATGTCACCTGTTGAGAGATGTTAATGCACATTTTGAATAAGCAATTTGGTAAACAAAACTATCCCAATAATGATATTTTTATTTTGAGTTTTATTGCATTCGCCACTAAATGATTTTACACATTCGTTTGATTTAGACTCTAAGACTGACTATTCTTAGATAATAAATAACAGTTAAATTAGATTCTGAGAGTAAATTCTAGATTTCAAACAATGTTTGTTTGTTTTAGGAAATATCATCAGTTATTGCACTGCACATCCTACTGACATATTGTCGGACCCTGCGAGTTGTTCTCGTTATTTCAATTGTTCACAAAGTATATCCAGTATCGGCGCGTACCAGTTTGAATGCCATTATCCTGATCTATTCTCCCTTACACTGAAAGCATGTGTTAGGTTTGAATCTGTGGATTGTCAGAAACGTCCTGAGCCAGTATCTCCATGTAAGTAATCTACTTCTCCTTAAAGTCACATTATTGCTCCCACAACTGCTTTCCGATAAGCCAATACCTACAATGAATTATAAAACCATTATGTTGCTTTTTATCAATGACCAATACTCGACGGTAGGCTGTTAACTATATTTATCGAAATAGTATAACAAATATCGTATTTAACAAATTGTATGTTGAACAAAATACTCATTTTGTTAGAGTTGTTCGCCTTACACTTTTTCTCGTGCATTTATTGTTTACAAATTGTCATTTTGACAACAAACCATCTTAATGTTTTATTCCATTTGCTTCCATACTATGGTGTTTCTCACATGTAGGAATCTACTAAAGTGCTCAAATTGCATCATTCTGCAGACAGGTTGCCAAGTTATAGCTTATTAAAATAGCTGTTTAAGACTTAATGTGACTATAATTAAACGTCTGACTACCTAGGTGACACAAACTTTGTGGTATTTTGATTAAATAAAGGCTGATTAATAAGATAACACTCGTCACATTAGGTATCCCTGTAATATAGATTTTGCTTTGAACATATATTTTGTAGATCATTTGAACTGAATTATGATGAGAGGCATTTTAAATATGTTCATGAAAGTTTGGAAGCTCGCTGTCTGAATATATTTTTGCATAAAACACCTCATTTTTAGTATTGAACACCTCATGACATGTTTTAGGTGATTATGTCCAGAATCAGTGTGATCCGTCTGTTAGCAGCTGTACACCATGTAGTCAGAGATATCCTGATTGCCGGGGAAAACAAGATGGGTATAATCCTGTAGTGACGTCATTATGGGATCGTGATTATATTGTATGCTTGAAGAATAGGACAATGTCAACACAACAATGTACAACTGGTTTCTTCAATCCGAGAACTCGCACATGCGTTAATACAGTAGATCCAGGTAGGCATGTTGGCGATTTAAAGAATGCTCTTCGTTTCAACAAAATAAATGCTATATCAAGGCGCACTGCATAATATGTCGTCTTCTGTCTACCTATTGTATTACTGTATTTCACCGATTTGATAAAATACACTGTATTTACGCCAATGTGAGTTTCTATTCTTTCTTAACAATGTTTTCTCTTGTTAAATTTGATAATTACATTCCCGTTTTTAATACAAACTATGCAATTGTGCAATCATTTTCAATGTTAAGGCTTACCTGCTGCTATCAATTTCATTATTATATGTAATACTGATTTTTCGCTATTACTATTGCTCTATTTTTGTACCTTAAATTATATTTATGTATATGTATGTGAATGGTATTTTCCCGTCACCTTATTACTTCTATCGATAAATATATGAACCTAAAAACGTTTATGTTAAATAAAATTATTGTAAATGTATTTGCCATGTTATGGGTTGTTGGCTTAAATCATTAATAACATATTGTATTGTATAAAGCGTCTTAAATGAAAAATGTATTGTCGTATTTTACAGTGGACATTGTACCCTATTGCCAGGTACATAAGAATGAAGTCCTACAGCATCCTACATTATGCTCCAAGTACTATACATGTGCAGATGTGACCAGTTCTCTTCTTCAACCCAAAGAATGTACATATCCAGATTTGTTCGACCTAAATACACATCAGTGTCAACCATATACCAGTGCTAGTTGTGACAAGAAGATTATACCACAATCACCGTGTAAGTATACTGGTGGCTCGCATTTCCGAGGCACTTAATATGAACTTAAATAAAATCGTTAAAACTGCAATACTGGTTACAGCCTGCCACTGAATAATAAAATGTTCCTTTTGGTTTATGATTTGTTCTAATTAAAAGTTTTTATCGGTCAAAATATAAATTAAAATTAAATTTTTTCCATAACCTACTCCTTTCAACTCTTGTAGAGCGGATACCGCTATTTTCAAGCTATCCGATGCAAACAGTTCTTAGAGTCACCTACAAGACATGCATCGGTCGGAAACCCAGTCAACATGTTTAGACAGATGTTGCAAACTATAGCAGACAAATTAGCATAAGCTTATACTTGTGTTGCTAGAGGTTTAGCAAGTTACCTCCTCGAAAACCACTTTTGTTATTGCGTTCATCCACGTGCTTGTTGTTTCTATGTGAATGAAAACAATGAAAAATAATATACAAGGTGGACCTTAACATGGAAAACATTGGTGGCTTAAGCAGGACTAATCATGGAGATTGAAAAGGTGGCTTCGAAGCAAAAACGTATCGAAATGTCCGCCATTGACTTAATCGCCGTGCAAATTTATATCAAAACCACTAATCTCCAAATTTCGGTCTACCACTTCCAATGCTTTACAATGATGGCCCTCTGAGTTTTATACAGGGTAATTATGTAAATTGTCATTTTAGGTGAATATGACCACAACCTATGTCCACCCAGCAGTACAACATGTGTGCCATGCGCTGTGAGGTTACCAAGCTGTGTTGGACTGCCAGATGGTCTACATATGTTTGGTACAGAGGCTTGGTCCAGTCAGTATGTAGAATGTCACCAGAACAGAACAGTAGATGTACAGCAATGTCCACATGGTTCATACTTCAATCCAACATCACGTAAATGTACACAGAGCATTGACCCAGGTAACACACAATGAATACTGAGGATAACGGATTGTATTTCATCTTGATGGTTATTTCCATATGTTCATGTTATCAAACATACGTTTGGTATTATTTGGTACTACATTTTTGTGCTTATAGCTTCACTATTATAGTGAATCAATTGTAATTATTTGTTTAATGTATGTATTACTAAATTAGTTTTAATATTACTGTTACAAAATATTGCGTTTTAGCTTTAACATTTTACATTATTTCATTATCAATTTACGCTTTCAGTGAAATAACAAACTCAAATGATAAAGTTATGATTTATATTTGTTGTAATACAACATGGACTCAGCTCTACATTTTATAACTCCTCATTTCCAGTGGACATTGTGAGTTTCTGTCGATCACATCCTACAGAAATTCGAGCTCATCCTACAAATTGTGCACAGTACTATGATTGTTCTGCTGTAACATTTGGTAGAGAAGTTTTGATAGAATGTCCATATCCTCAACTCTTTGATACCTCGTCCTTGACGTGTAAACAATTTTCGAGTGTGCAATGTGGAGTCAGATATGAACCTAAAGCACCATGTAAGTTATATAAATTGCATTATGCCGATTATAGCCTTTATTTCCTTTATTTCTACTGAAACATGACATGCATATAAATGTACCACCACCCGGATTTGAACTAGGCTAACCCGATTAGACGGGAAGAGCACTAACCACTACGGAGGCACATATCTAATTTGACATCACAATAAACATATGTCACCCTAAAAGTAAAACTCCTAAAAATATTTGGTTGGTCACATTATTAAGGATGTTTCTGATAAATATATTGAACTACCACAACATCTAATACAATAACCTTTTTAAATTTCCTACACGTCTCTGAAAACAACCCGACGTTATTCAGTTTAATTTGAATGTGAAACATTCTCTTAAACGAGGCATTTCATGCTGTACAATTTCACCCGGAATGATGTCAAAGCTTAAGAAACTCACACAATGCACTTTCAAATTCCAACCAAATATGTCCTAACTCCTTCTTTATTATTATTCTGATTATATTCCATATATATATTATTTTTATTAACATTTGATTCGGCATAAGCCTTTCTCAAAATATATTTTCAAAGACTTTAATCTACATTTTATTGAAATATATTTTGAGAAAGGCTTATGCCGAAACGTTAAAAAAAGAGTTTAAACTATACTAGTACTCTATTATTTATTGATGCTTGTATAAGTTGATACAATTGATTATACTCATTAGGTGAATACAGAAAGAACCAGTGCAGTGTTGGAGATGTTACATGTAAACCATGCCCATCCAGGTTGCCATCTTGTGTAAGTAAATCCGATGGTTCACACGTGTTCCCAGGGCAAGAATGGCAACAGGAGTATATCGTATGTGACCATGACAGAACCACACAGATTGGACATTGTCCAGGAACCAGTATCTATAACCCGAATACTGACAGATGTATGGAAGTCAAGGATTTGAATAAAGGTACATTGATAGTTATAGTAAAGTATGCGACCACTCCCAGTATAGTGACTTACCAAACACAACTGGTTGTTTAACTGTCAGATAGCTGAATATGTGTTACCCCATGTGCGTACCGCCAAAACGATATCAAATCAGCAAATCAGACTAAATGTGCTCCGAATGAAGATTCTGATCATAAAGTCAAATTGGTGTTTTAATGACATGTAGCAAATTTCTGTTGTAGACTATGCGTATATCTCTAACATTGACATTAAGTATATCGGCTATACCATTTCTATGGAAGTCAGCGACCACAATGACCTGATAAAAACAGCTAACGAAGAATTTGGTTACATGTGAAACAAACAGCAAATGGTAGCATGCACTCTATCAATGGGGTTAACCAAATAAATCTAGCAATATTTGTTTTTGTCTTAACCAGCAAACTCGTAGTGCATTTTGATAAACTAGTTTAACATTTCCTTTCAGTGGATATACCCGACTACTGTAAGGTCCATCAGAATGCTGTGTTACCTAATCCGGACGATTGTTCGAGATATGTCCAATGTAGTTCAACGTCCGGCAGTAAACAATGTACATATCCTGATCTATTCTCAACAACTACTGGCAGATGTACATCTTTCAGTCAAGTACAATGTAATACACGACCAGAACCAACCTCTCCTTGTAAGTTCAACCTGCAATGTATAATAATAATAACGACTTTATTTATTTTGGATTACATATTTTACAGTAGATATCAATTTTCAATACGGTCCACTGAATTTAAGATACTTATTTGATATATTATAATAACCAGCCCCTTTTAGGAAATCTGAGATTTCATCATTATACCAGTATTTCATTGTTCAAAGTGTTTACCTTATGGTCTTACAAACACTTCATTATGGTCCTGAGAACTATAGGTTCAAATTTGTGACACTTTGGTTGTTTCATACTGATAGTATATTGTTTGTAGAAGTTTATTCGTATTGGATCTAAGTTAGATACAACAATTCTACACGCATTCGTCAATTTGCTGTATTCTATTTTGATACACTGGCTGGTGTCTTCAATGTTTTTTTAATTATAATGATGTATTCAATACAGGCCAGTATGATCACAACTTGTGTCCAAGTACCGATGCAGCATGTATACCATGTCAGATACGTCTACCTGATTGTAACGGTTTAAGGGATGGAGAAAATGGTATATCTGGAATGCTTTGGTCCATCAACTATGTTAAATGTTTGACAAATAGGACCATGGAAGTAAAACGATGTAGCCAAGGAGTGTTTGATCCTAACATACATGTCTGCAGTACACATGTAGACCCAAGTATGTATATTATAATACGTAGCTCATAAAACAACTTTATCATCACGTTACTGTTTTATCAAATTACTTAATCTTAAAATTATACTCAAATTGCTTTAATGCTTTTGCATCTATAATTGATGAAAAATCATTAACTGGCTGAATTATTTAACTATTGATCATCACTATGTTTCCCAAACTGTACCGAATCAGGGTAGGGCATTTGGGTTTAACCAGTAAGTGCCTGCGAAAATATGATAAATATGACAATGGTTGAAATAAAAACTCATTGTGACTAATTCATTTATTCTATAGTTATGGCGTGTGTGCTCTTTAACTTTTTCGTTTTCATTTCCTTGACTAATTGTGTTACAGAGCATATCAATGAACTGTGCTTCGCAAATCCACTGGCGATATTTCCACATCCTACAAATTGTGCTCAATACTTTGATTGCTCGAAGTCAAACACAAAGTACGGACATTATTTGACGGAATGTACTTACCCAATGTTGTTCGATGAACGATCTTCACGGTGTGCGAACTTCGAAACTGTGACATGTGGAAACAAGTTTGAACCTAAATCACCATGTAAGTATACGTGATCATACTAATAAATTACGTGAATTATCTACTTTTAAATGAGGATTAATTATTCAGTTATTACAAACATTTGTCTCTCAACACTGAACCCGAATTGGAAGTTGATAAGCGTAGCAGTGCACTTGACTAATGACAAGACTGCATTCTTAGGCTTGTATCCAAAATATTTTCATAACTGTTGAAGACCTGTTTGCTAGTTTACATTGTACATGTTGATCTAATGATGTATATGTAAACATCTTTAATTCTTATGATTTGTGCTTTACGCTTGGGGGTTTTCATTATTACGTATTTATCCAGCGTTTAAGACAATTGTCATGGGAAAATGTTGTTTGAAGGTTTTATCTATGTACTAACATCGTGTTTTCAGGTGACTTCTTCCAAAACATTTGCCCAACCGGAAACCAAACATGTGAACCTTGTTCTACTCGGGAACCATCATGTGTCGGACTTCCTGATGGAATTAACGCTATTCAAGGTCAAGGCTGGTCACGTGATTACATCACATGTTCTAAGGAGAGAACATTATCCAAACATACATGCCCTATCGGACATTTTGATGCTGTGTCTAGATCATGTTCAAATACAGTAAACCCAGGTACATTTAACTGCTAGTACTACACTATTGAGCTATCAAGAGTTATTTCACGGATCTTCAGAATGGATCAGTTAAAACATGTGCATTATTTGATAAACATATTATTGCACCTCTTGCAAATATTGGTGAATGTGTGTTTCAACGAATTTTATTGATTATAACATCAGTTGATGTTGTGCAATGATACGTCTGGAATCAAATCGCAATGCGACATAAATACATTTGTATGTCGAAAAGTTACTGTTGGATTTTTGTATTCTCGTATAACATTTGTATAGTATGTTTACCTGTGTTTTGCTTTTGAGCAAGCAGTACCCATAGTGATTAACAGGAATGTTTCTAAGTATGTGTATATCTACTTAAGGTTTTTGTAGGAACCAAATTCCCTTCGTGCTATTTCTTGCTGATCAGTCAAATCACCCATAAATTAGTTTATGATTAAGATTAATGCACTCTTGTTTTTCAGTTGATATTCCTGAATTTTGCAAATCCAATCCTACTATGATAATGGCAGACCCAAATAATTGTGGCAAGTATATCGATTGTAGCAAATCTGGACAGAATTTCCTCTTGGAGTGTACATACCCTATGTTATATTCTGAGCAAACAAGACAGTGTGGTGATTTCCAGTCTGTGTACTGTGGACAGCGACCCGAACCACAAGCTCCATGTAAGTAGAGACAAACTCATTAAATAAACTCTTGTCTGTTTGACATGCTTATATATAAATGATAAAAAACTGACTGGGAAGGTAACATTCAATGGCAATATGGGTTCTTTTGAACCTTTATTGTCTTATCCTTAATATTTAATGTTGATTTGACATGGTAATTTTATTAATGCATGCCTATATTTACCGTATTTGTATGATTTAATATTGTGATTACCATGTAAATGCTCTTTTTATATCGAAATAAATCTATCTAATTGTATCTAACTTATTATAGGTGAATATACACAGAACCAGTGTGCACCAGCTGATACCAATTGTGTACCATGTGATCAAAGATTATCCTCATGTAAAGGTTTACCAGATGGTATCAACCCTGTACCAAACCATCTCTGGACCAATCGTTATATACAATGTCTTAAAAACCGAACCCTTATACATGATCATTGCAAGATTGGAATATTTGATCCAGCTTTGAAAAGGTGTACCAAGTACATAGACCCTAGTAAGTATGTTTCCTGTATTTTACAAACCGTAGTTATCAGTGGTTGCCCTTTTATCTCGTTGTTGAAGCGCTTCATTCGCCGGAGAACATTAATTATTTAAGCTTTGTAATGATGCAATAACTTATATAAGTTCTATCTTATAATAAGTAGAACATTATTGTTATTACTGATACTTTACTGATGGTGCACAAGTTGAGCATACGAAAGTACGACATTACATGCTTATTAGCCTAAGAGCTGATGGCGATTTATTTACAATTTGAGCCCATCTCTAAAACTTGTTTCACAGTTAGTCATATCACTGAACATTATGAAAATCAATTTCTTACAAATTTTGTCTTTCCCAACCGCTCTGCATCTAAGTTGGCGTCCAAGATGGCCGCCGTTTTTCTGCGAAAATGACCCTGTGTACTTATACGGACCCATATTGTATAGTTTTTCAGAAATGTGTTTTATTTACAGAACTATCAGAACTACATGTGGTCTTAAAATAGCTCATTTTACGTTTGGTTAATTGTCTTCTTATTAAAACATACGTTTATTACAGATAAAGTGAATTCAGTATGTAGTGCCAATCAACAAGCAGTATTTGCTGATCAGACAAACTGTGCTAAGTATTATAACTGTAGTTCCCAACAAGGTTTTGGACGTGGGGCATACTACCAGAAAGAATGTTCTTACCCAGATTTATTCTCAACACAAACTCAACGATGTGAACAGTTTACAACCGTACGATGTGTGGACAGACCTGAACCTTTGGCACCGTGTAAGTCAAGTTTATTTAACACGTTATGGACTGATTATTTGTGTACAAAGGCTATTTGGCACCGTGTAAGACATGTTCATTTAACACGTTATGACCAGTTTATTTGTGTACCAAGGGTATTTGGAACCGCGTAAGTCATGTTTTCTTAATACGTTATGTAAAGTTTATTTGTGTATCAAGGGTATTTGGCACCGCGTAAGTCATGTTTACTTAACACGTTATGGACACTTTATTGTGTACCAAGGGTATTTGGCAGCGGGTAAGTCATGTTTATTTAACACGTTATGACCAGTTTATTTGTGTACCAAGGGTATTTTGGCTTTGGCACCGTGTAAGTCAAGTTTACTTAACACGTTATGGAAACTTTATTTGTGTACCAAGGGTATTTGGCACCGCGTAAGTCATGTTTACTTAACACGTTATGACCAGTTTATTTGTGTACCAAGGTTATTTGGCATCGCGTAAGTCATGTTAACTTAACAGCTTAGACTGGTTGCCTTTACGTCTGGACAATGTGACAGAGTTACACTATGTTTCCAAATAAAATGTTTAGTGCATTTTAAAAACAAAAGGCAAATACTCTGAAACCTCGATGTTGCAAACGTAATAGTAATTATAATATACTAATTGATTTCCAATATTTATCATACATCCAGGTGATTATACCCAGAATCGCTGTGTGAGTACATTTAACTGTGTACCTTGTAAGGACAGAATGCCGAGTTGTGTCGGGAAACCTGATGGTAACAATGGTGTTACTAACCACCTATGGACAAAGGATTATGCCGAGTGCTTGCAGAATCGAACAATGAAGGAAGATAAATGTACAGATCCGTTGATCTTTGATCCCATTGACCGAAAATGTGTGAAGTCCGTCAGTCAAGGTGAGTTGTAAATGTTTATACACCCTAGTGATTAATTGGCTGTGTGCTATCTGTTTTAATGTCGATATGTAGAAACTGAACTATACTACAAGAAACTGTTTTCATTAGATAATCAAAGACTGGCCAATCTTGAAATGTATGTCCTGGTAAGTTTTTCGTTTGATATGAACATCGGTTGTTATAGCATACTTTTTATGACATTATCGTACGTTAGGGCACTTTGTCGTTATTAATACACACCGATGTTTCAAACTACAAATACGGTGCAAGAACTTCGACACTAGATTAAAAAGACACGTTTACTTATTATTATGCCGAGCAAAGCTTTTATTTGCTTTATTTCAACTGAAGCATGGCAGGCATATATATGTACCTCCAACCTGATTTGAACCCGAGTCGCCAGATTAGACGGTAAGCGCACTAACCACTGAGCTACGGAGACACGTAAAAAGGGTACGCGGAAATCGGACTGATAAGGCAGCACTCAACTTAATCAGCCGAGCACAGAAATCAGTAACACCACATCACAACTACACTCAGCAATGTCCACACAAAAGTAAAAAAAAAATTAAAGGTCCAAGTCCCCACCGGAAAAAAAGGATGATCCAATTTAACTTAGAAAATATAGAATAGCGGTGATTCCATGAGACCGAATGAAACGCAGGAAATACCCAACCAAGTCCACGCTGCAGGACGACCCAGTTTCACAGCCCTGTTCCAGTGAAGTTCTTCGATGCACGTAGTGTGTAGTTAATGTTAGTTATACTAGTATTTAATTTACGTATTATCATTTTTAAATATTTCAGGACATGTTCCAGAATATTGTAAAGCTCACCCAACAGCTATATTTGCTAACCCGAGTGATGCTGCCCAGTATTATGACTGTAAGAGTTCGAGTTCACCGTTGGGTGTTCCCCACCTGCAGGAGTGCACCTATCCAGATTTGTTTAGTGCAATAACTGAAACATGTAAAGATTTCACGACAGTAACACCAGATGAACGTCCCATTCCACAAGCACCATGTATGTATTGTATGATAAAACATATATGTTAAACAGATTGTCTTACCTCTTACAGTATCAATGTTGTGTATATCGCTGGCTTTGAAGGAGAAGACCGTAACCTTATAAGAATGATACAGTATTGAATTATCTAAGCTAGCAAAATATACAATGTATGTTAAATGATATTATCATAAACACTATTAAAGGTGACTATTTTAAGTATCCGACTTAACTTGGATATTATTAAACGTACATAAACAAAGTTATAAATCAGAAATCAGCTTCTGTGTTTCAGGCTATCATCTGGTGAAACATAATTTTATAATAACTATTTTGTTTGTTTTACCGCTGTCTAACTGAACCTTAATGTACGAGATACTTTGCTAAACTACAAATTTGATGATGGCTATATTATGAGATAATAGGAAAGCTCTGGTTCATGCTTTGCCTTGACATTTAAAACCATCCACGAGAACTCTAATGTTGTTTTTGCATGCAAACAACTGATCGACCATTGGGTAACCTATAACAGTGTGACAAAGGCAACCTATTATGGAATCCATATTTCAATGGCTTATCGATGGCTTAGAATTAGAAGGTCGTAACTACCAAATCGATATTTTGAGAAAACGTGGAAAAACTGTCTGACATTTACTCTTTACTTATGGTAAAACAAACTTTTCCAACTTCATTATGGTCAGCATGACATGTTCAGATTTTTATGAAAATGGGCTCATAAGAAGCGCCTGGTGATGCTTATTCTAAATATGTATGAATCTTAAAAGGTCGTAAGAGGCACTTACGACCTTCTAATTCTAAGCCATCGATATCGGTGATTACTAAGTGAATAGTTTATACTTGTACTGAACTTTCAATGAATAGACTTTCGCGTGTGCAGTGCTTTTGAGACTTGTTATATATAAGGCGCTATATAAATAGTTTCAACTATTTTGTTTATAATTATTAATCCATTTACATTTCAAGGTGAATATCAGCGTAATAGATGTACACCTACAGATATAAATTGCCAACCATGTCCACAGAGACTATTCAGTTGTATTGGACAACCAGATGGTCCTAATCCTATAGAGGGTAAACAATGGTCAGCTGACTATGTCACGTGCCAGCTGAATAGAACTATGGGAACCAGTACATGTGACCATGGATTATTTGATCCTAACAAACGACAATGTGCAACGCAGAATCACACATCACCAGGTAAATGAAAATCTTCAGGGGCCTTATTCACCAATATTGTAAGACTGAAACTCAGACTTAGACTTAAAAGTAACAACATTTATAATCACTGCCATTTCTTTACAATTAGATTTAACCATGTGAAATTGTATATGATTATTTGTTGTTACTCTCTAAACATTTATACCGATTTATATCAAATATCAGTACAATATAACAACAGAGGTTGAATAGAACATTTGCCAATATAAAGTCTAGGTCTGAGTTTAAGACGTACAGCGTTGGTGAATAATGCACCCGGCAAAGTTTTGAAACATGATTGTTCTACCGTATAATAAATGCTACAAGATTATAGTCGAATCAAAGATCTCTGTCACAACCGCGTAAACAAACATTCACGCGGTCGATTATTACAGGTTTCTCAGGATTAAATTCTACCATCATAAATACACATATATGATTAAAACTCAAATGGTCATATAGCGTAGTGGTTATACTTACAGCATTAAGCTTTTTAGAAATGGAACATTCTGACGGTTTTGGCAGACATCTTTGAATCGACAATACTTGCTCATTGATATGTTTTGTTCATGATAAAATTAGTATGTATACAGCAGCGCACAAACAGCCCTACGTCAAAAAATAAACAACAGCTCATTGCATCCCACTACATAGACATAGCACGAATGAACTATTTAACGAAAGCCACTATACTTGCCCCTTGCATTTAGTTCATTAATCACTATTAAGGGAGGTAATTATGACTGATAACTACGCTGAAGCAATGTTTGAGTAGTACTGCCAATCACACATACTGCAATTGAATAGAGATAAATAGTTTGCCCAAAATATATTGATGTTGAAGATGGTGTAATCCCATATAAAATATCAAATTCAAGACTTTAAGGGACGTTTCCCGGTGGTAAAAAGAAAGCTAATTTGAAAGCGCTACTATGTTGGTCATAACACTGTATTAACTTTCGGATTGGTATGGGAGAATTCATTAACAAGTACAGTTCTCCTTTGCAATTGTCGTACATGCAATGACATTTGTATCGATTTTTTCTGTCTTTCAGCAACAATACCAGACAGGTGCCGAATGGACCCGAATCTGTTGATACCACACCCTGGAAGTTGTGCATTATTCTATAACTGTTCTAAAACTGTTGCTACATTTGGTCCAATTCTACCTGCACAGCTAGACGTAAGATCTTTGATTTTGCTGACAAACAGTATTTTTAAATTATATCATAAAGTTAAGTCCATGCAACGGTGAGGTTATTGAATAAACTTTGAAATAGAAAGTTATTTTCTTAATCAAATAGGCCTATGTACATGTAGCAAAACTAATGCAAACTGTCAAATATATTTAAAAATATCATTAATAAGCTTGATGTTTTAATTTTTTCTACGGATTAAATTATATCATAATTTTATTATACTATTATATCAACATACTGTAATGTTTTATTTATTAATTTGACAGGAATGTAGTTACCCAGATATATATTCTACTGTATATAAGCGATGTATGGACTTCCAATACGTACAGTGTGACAAAAGGCATGAAGTTAAAGCACCGTGTATGTGTTTGTTTGTATTTGTGAATATCATTGTGCATTTGTTCGCCATTTTCCTGTTGTTTTTTTTTCAACATTAGTTCACCCTGTTTCTCTTATGGTTCTATTACAAACAATGTATTTTCTTCACACTTTGAAGGCAAGGCTGTTACCAACGCTTCCAAAACTTTTGCAGCCTTTCCGCCCTATTGCTAACCCAGAAGTAATTCGTGGCACCAACAAGTCCTTCTAGATCCGGAAAGATTGTATCCCTTTGACAAACGTTAATATTACGTGTTTTCGCAAATTGATATACAGTAATCAAGGCTCAGGAAAAAGTTAAACATGTGAAATCCCTAAATTCTAGCCGAAGTTGTGGAGTCAGAGCCCAACAAAAGAAAATCAATCAAATTAAGTGTAATCTCTATGTAGATAATTTGCTCATTATTTTAAATTTCTGTACTCTGGCTAATTTGCTAATCACCGTGGCATTACTGTTAATGTTAGAAAGCATCGCAATAATGGATCTGAACAATATGCTTCTAATTTGCATGTGGTCTTTTTATTGATTTTGGTCTTTTAAACAAAAATGTTTTACCATTTAAAACTGAAGACATAACTGACCATTGTATGATTTCTGTCTTTATCTTTATACCAGGCCAGTTTTTGTCCAAGCAGTGTGACCCTACAGATGCCACATGTATACCATGCCCAGAGAGGCTACCAAGTTGCATTGGACTTTCAGATGGTGACCACCCAATTAATGGACAATACTGGACCGAGAATTATATTCATTGTATTAAGGAGCGGACTCTTGGAGTAGAAAAATGTCAAAATGGTATATTTAATCCCAACACTCGAAAGTGTGATAAAGGAATTGATAGTGGTGAGTCATGTATACTCTATAAATTACCCCCACCCCCTTGAAAGATTTAGATTTATAATGCTTTGTAACCTCAGTAAGTCTTTAAAATGTGAAGGTACAAAACTGTAACTAGACCATGATTGGCATACAGGTACATTGTACGTAGATGCGAGTGATCCATGTGCAAGTTTCGATGAATATATCAAAGGTCATTTTGATTGTCAAATAATGAGTTGGCTGCAAGTGTTAGTATACATTTATATGTAAAACAATTCTCTTGGTGTATTTGATCTTTATGTACATTACAATGATTACTAAATACATTAGCTACCTCCTTATAATGCATTCACATTATCATGTTTTATGAGATTATGATAGGTAAAGCCTATGTCCAACTGGGCATGTTTGCCATGGCGATGTACTCCCGATTTAATAACCGAGCACTTGAACGCATCGAGAAAAGGGGCCTCGTGTTCTAGGGAAAGCTTCAGGGAAGTCATTAGACAGTTTGTGAAATACCTGCTCCCTATTTCTCCCGAAGCTCATTTATTCCATCGAGGCAAAATTGCTTGGTGGAAGCAACCGGCAAATTGGCAGAAATCACTTGCAAAGCAAATAAAATAGTTATATATATATATATTAGTAATATTTCATTTACACACTTTTGTTTTATACTACAGGAAACATTGATGAATACTGTAAAAAGCATCCTGGTGTAAGAATTGCAGACTCCAACGACTGTGCTAAATTTTTCGACTGTTCCAAAAACTTTCTAAGGTGAATATAACCACTGGATATTTATTAAGTACAGATAAATGTATCGTTTTGAAGATGGTTATATAAGCAATTGTGAAGTGATGTTCCTCTGGCCTGATTGAATATTGACCGTTCATGCTCGCCCATTAAAGTACTGACCATTGTTGAATATAGTTAGCTGTATTATATGCGTGTTCAAAATATTCAATTGGTTATAAGGTGAACTACTGGAGAGATGTATGTTGGTAAAATATCATCACAAATATGGTCACAGAGAAAACATTAGGGTTTTAAAAAATTACCAATTAGAAATTTTGGTATTTTATTTCAGAATTGGTATGTTTGTACCAACCAGTAATGTTGTTAGTGAAGAATGTAAATATCCGGATCTATTCTCATCAGTTACAAAAACGTGTCAAGCCTTTACTAGAGTAACGTGTGATTCACGTGCCGAACCACAAGCCCCTTGTAAGTACATTTTTTTTATATTTTATATAGTCATACAGTAATTATTTCCAGTATTTAGTACTTTCGAGGAATCGGTATGATGCTGCTTGTTTACAGTGTAGTGATATGCATGACGTTTTATTATGTTTTCTATATAGAGGATCTATCAAGAGTTGTCAATTGATATAAATTTATATTAAACGAGTTTTGGAAATTTTATTAAGCGAGCCCCTGGCTTATATAATATAAATATATTAATTGACAACAAGTGATAGATTATTTTTATCATATGACACTAAAAACGCAAAATACGCATTGATTTATTGGAAAAACTCAAAAGCTTATACTACACGTGGTACGTATAACTTTATACGTACTGGTTATACTAACCTGGATACAAGGAAAGTCATATGATAAATGTGTTTATAATTAATGATATCGTTTGTATAATGATGCATCACATTATGAACAACGTATAACAACACTTACATTAAACTTTGAAAATTGCGTATCATTTACGTAAGGCCTCGGCAAGAAAACCCTCAGTCACTCAAAGTTACTGATATGTATGATTATCATTATTATACTAAATGTATATAGCCCTTTTTAATGTAATTACACATTCAATAGAGCTGTACAATCAACACGATTAGACATGGTTAAAACAATATACAATTGATACAAATATGCATAACAATACAAATTATTGCATTATAGCAAAGCACTTTTGAATCATTTTAGGTGAATATACACAAAACTTGTGTCCTAGTGGTGACACGACGTGTGAGCCATGTGCTACCAGGCTCCCTAGTTGTATTGGCTTACCTGATGGTGATGTAGCTGTTTTAGGAAGAGAATATACAGATATTTATGTCGAGTGTAAACAGAATCGTACAATGGCTGTTAAACATTGTTCAAGTGGATTCTTCGATCCTGGATTACATATTTGTGTAACGAAAATAAACTCTGGTAAGTAACATTATCATTCTTGATAACTAGTATTATTTTATTACTTTTGGCATGCTCAAACTCTGTAATTATTGGTATCTCATTTATACATTCCGAGTGTACGGCGTGCTGCTCCCTTTTGAACTTATTTTGTTTAGTAAGCAAATAAACAGTACTCGGTGCTAAGGCCAAACATGTGTTTCCTTTAGTTACAACAAATGTATTACAAACATATAGTATGTACAGATATTACAATTTCAACACAGAAAAGGATGAGCTGGGAAGACTAAATCTTATAATAATGATTAAAGTTGTTTTCCTAAATTGATACTTGTCAGTTGCGTACCTAAACGAAAGCAAAATAAAGATGGAATAATGATAAAATACAAACTGACCAATCGAATGAATGCAGTGTGTTTTTCAACCGCCATACCTTATTACGGAATGGGATGAACACATCTCATATGGCATACTAGTATAATTATAGGAACAGTCAAGTTGACCATTGGTTTGTTTAACGCATGAACAGCAGATATTCACATATTTTATTTTTCCATTTCTTCCAGCAAATATAGCGCCATATTGTCAACGTAACCCAACAGCTATACTGCCACATCCCACTAACTGTGCTTGGTATTATGATTGTTCAGCTAATGGTGTGACCTTACAAAGTGTATATCCATTTGATATTGAATATGTTCAAGTACGTATGATGCACACTCAATATAAATGCTCGCCTATTATTTAGAAATAATATAGAAAGTGTGTACTTGTGTGGGCACTTCGGCTTTTTAAAAATAATTTTTCGTAAGGTTATGTGTTGGCATTAGTCCGTGTAACTGTGTTATTCTGTGTTGTTAATGTTTTCTGTGCTCAGTTGGTTAAGTTGAGCGATGTCTTCCCTGTCCGATTTCTTCCTATTTTTGTCACTGAATACAGCACGGTACTTGCAGTTAAAACAGGTCCATGTTACATTTTAGTAGGTAAATTATTAGAAGGTAAAACTAATTGCTGTTGTAGAGTAATTGTTAATCCATACGCGTCACCTCACATTATTAGACACAATTGGTCATCGGTGCTGTGAATTAATTAAATTATTGTTATTATTATCAAATACAACTTACATAATGTATATATATCTGATTGGTATCATAGTTATAACATTGATTTATTTTATATTTTTAGGAATGTCCATATCCACAACTGTTTTCTAGTGCTACAATGAGATGTGAAGATTTCCCGCGTGTTTCGTGCAGTGGTCATTTTGAACCACAAGCACCCTGTAAGTTCTATAGTAAAGTGGTGTGCTGTTTGAAATGTTCATACATGTGTCAATATCCAGTACTATATTTTATTTTGACATAATGTAATTATGTCTCGTATAAAAATTTCGGTAAAGCTCTAAAATTGATAATTATATTGATAGATTCTATATTAAGTTATTTACCCATTTATATCTTGGATTTAGTACAATGTAAATTTTGATGAATTGCATTGAAATGACTTTTCGCATCATTCTGCTAACTCATTATCATATATTTCGACATAAGTAGCATATGTTTTAATATAAATATATTAAACATCGAAACAACATCATTCTTAACGTGATACTATTTTGAAAATAGTTTATATAAAACAATTATGAAAAATATGTACAGGAATGACAAAATGTACGAGCATCACTCAAAATGATCCGAAATTAGTCTCTACGATATAGCTTTTACTTCTTAAAATATCAGGATATAAATACAATAAGTATTATAATGACTTTTGCATTGATGATTGTATGGACAATGCATCAATAAAGTAGGAATTTTGTTTTAAAAAATACGGTAATTTGATGGGTAGATGGTATTTTGTCAGGTCCATTTTTAGCTCATTGTTTCTAATTGTAGATATATTTTAGCAAATGCGATCACATAAATACATTAAACCAACATGAAAAAGCAAAATGTTTGTATAAATATCTTAACTGTATGATTAATCCAAATAAACAATTCAAATGACGCTTAACATCGTGTTTAATTAAGGCGCCTATTAAAACAAACATTTAATGATAAAATGTTATTTATTCTCGGCTCTCTATATATGCATCAAAGACGAACAAAATTAAAACATATTTGTTTCAATACGATTATATAAATATGTTTAAGCTATATGCAAACATTTTAGTACATTGTATTATGTGTACTTATTGAAATTAATTTAAATTCCCTTCTTATTTTTTTTATTAAACCCCCGCCCGCCACAAATATAAATACAACTGTACAATGCTCTCATTGTGACTCAAATAAAACGACTGAAGCAAAGTAGGTATGAAACATATACGGAATATTTTTATATATCGATACTCGATCCTAATATGATTGCAAAATCCTCCCGTAGAGCCAACGTCGTACATACGCTCTCAAAAGTGCTGCAGAATTATTACCTTTCATATGGACAGATTTTACTCGCTAGTTGTTTTCCGCTGTATGACACAGGTGGCAGTATCAGTATTTGGTTTGCAAACGATTAAAACATCAAATAATAAAATATATATAAAAAATCCGTCCCTGAGCTAATATACTATCAAGGTATAAAGCGTACTATATATGTCTATATGCCAAAAATTGTTGAACATCGCATCTCGTTATTTCATCATAACTTACGGGCGCTGAAGAAAAATCGCTAAACAAGTCATTCAAATTAACTAAAAGATATTCATTCTTACCGAAAATCTCGTTCAATTGTATCTAATAACTGCGAAACGGCAAAACAACTTTCCTTTCGTTATTTAACTTCGCTCGAGACCATTTTATTTACGCGTTTGATACCCTCTCCACTCACAGTGTAGTGATTATTGTTAGGAACCCATTCTATTTTAATATGCGATGTTCCACAATCTTTGGACATAGACATATACTACGCTTTTTTTCCTTGATAGTGTATTACCTCAGTGACGGATTGTTTTCATATTTTTTATTTTATTCCAAACACTGATACTGCCACCTGTGCAGTATGATGATCTGTGACATTGACACAAGTACACAACACTTGACTCATCAAAGTCTGAAGCCGTGAGGACAGTGTCTAATCCTGGGCGCTGCAAAACGATGTTGGTAGCCATACCCACATTAAATAAATAGTCTCTGCAGTGAGACCCGAATGAACATGTAGAATTAATTATGTAGCTCAATGGTCAGGGGAATTTAAAAGTTTTAAAGGGTGGTTGGGCATCTGAAAACAGAGCTCGAAAATGTGTAACTGTTTTAGCTTTGTTAACTGGTGCCTGATCAGTGTATCAGTGGTGGTACAAAAATTGTCGCATGTCTATCCGAATTATTGTTTGATTACTTTAATATTCTCCATGTGCGATGTTGTGTCTACTATTTAGGTGAATACTTCAAGAACCGTTGTAATCCCAACCAGTCAGGATGCATACCGTGTCCAAATAGGATCCCCAGTTGTAAGACGCTACCTGATGGACAGAATGTTATCAACAATATGTATAGTGGTGGCCAATATCTGGTGGATTGTTCCGTTAATCGCACAATATCGTATCAGACATGCTCCCAGAATATGTTCCAGTGTCAGAGTTTAATTTCAACCACCATCAGACCAACCATGCCACCAACTCTACCACCATTAACAGTCGCTACCACTAGTAAGTATTGGAACATTTATCATATCGCTGGCTTAGAATAAGAAGGTCGTAAGTGACCTTATAAGACTAATGCATATTTTAAATTTACACCATAAGGCGCTTCTTATGAACCTATTCTCGTGAAAATTTTAACTTGTCATGTAGTTATGAACAATCGTATTCAGTTGTAATAAGTGCTCTAGCCATTTAATTTTGTTCCAGTTGACACAGAATTGGATTGCTGATTATAAACTTGCAGAATCAAAAGTTGTGTAATTTACTACCGGTATTTGATATTTAAGGACCCAATTAGTAATGCATGGTACAATGTATCGTTTGTAAACGTAATACAATAGCAACATGTTTCATGTGTGGATAATTGTTCTATCGTTAACAGTAGCATCAACATATCCTACTAATAGCAACTTTATATTGTACAAACATCAGTATAAGCTTAAGTTTCATGATTTAGCCAACCATGTTCATAACACATTCAGAAATATGTTTCTTAGATATCCCGTCTAAACTTCACACTAACAAGTGTTCATTTTTTGTATTAACTTATAGAACCTTATACTAATAAACATTTCAAAGAACAATTCTAGTTGCCTGATTTTTTTTCCCGGAGGACATTTTTATTTGGATTTTATTAACTTGCCTTTTCACAAGCAACGAAAGTAGACGCTTCGTTCACGTGTGTAGGATATGGCTTTACCACGTGTGCTAGTCGCGTCAAAGCTAGAGCTACATGATTTTATGAACTTCTGCATGATTTACAGAAATCTAATCCACACTTGTATGCATGTGTTGGTATACGATACGATTAATTTAAATGTCACTTTATATTCTTCAGCCACTGCTATTGATGTATGTACATACTCGCATGGACGGTTAATTCCGAATCCTCAACATTGTGGTCAATATTATGATTGTACAAAAACTTCACCACCATATGTTGCTGAATGTGCCTACCCACAACTATTCTCCCAGTTCACACAACGATGCGATGACTTCCGGTCAGTCACGTGCAACGGAAGGCCAGAATATAAACAACCATGTACGGTGAACGTAATTATAGTGTGCTCAGGATAATGTGATGTTCATAAACATTGACCAGTTTAGCCTACTGTAGTAAAATCAGTAAATCTTGAGTAACTGCCTCCGTGGCTCATTCAACATGTTCACATTTTTCACAATATCCTGTGCGCACTATATCCATTGATATATCAAAAAAATATTAGTTTTATTATTTTGTTACGGTTATCTATAGTAAGTGTACATGTAACACATATGCATTGAGTAATTGCTGTTTACGATAGGAAGGGTTCAGCTTTATACATTTTGTATTACAGTTGTAAAGTAGAATACTTAAATCTTGTTCGTTATTATGAAACATATATTGAAATGACAGTTTTAGTAAGTTTACATTTCTTATTGTTTTATAACGTGCGCGGTAAAGGGAAATTAAGTACCATAAAACATGTTCTGGACGTTCTACGTGAGACGGTTTCGTGTATCCATGTATTCATCGTTTTAGGTGACTACCAACAGAATGTATGCAGTCCTGGTAATGTAACTTGTATATCGTGTCAACAAAGACTTCCGTCTTGTATCAATCTATCTGATGGTAACCATGCCTTCCCTGGACGAGAGGGTACATCTAGTTATATAACATGTCTTAGTGGTAGGACTATGGCAGTATCTCAATGCCCACGTGGTATATTCGACCGATTCCGTAGCGAATGTTCTACACCAACAACAATACCTCCTTCAACTACATCAACTACAAAACCAACAACTACAACTGCTGCTTCAGGTAACGTTAATGTCTATTTTAGTAACTGTTTCCTGGTGTCAAATAAGGAATATGTTATCTGCTTTATTAATTATCAGTCCTAGAGTCTAATTGTTAAAAGTTAAGACCGGTGAGTAACACGTACTAATGTGCAATGATCTCAATAAGCTTTTAGTTTGATGTTTTCTGTTTTGTAATGACACTTTTAGACAGGGCTTCTCTTGTAATTAAACTAAAAGTCACATGCCAATATTAGAGATGAGATGTAGCTCAGATTGAGAAATTTCTGGAGATTTGGGTCAATTGTTAGAGGTACTAATGTATTATGTTGCCTCTATATCAATTTAATGATCATTGAACATTATTAGATCTAAATGAATACTATATTGATTGTTATTTGTAGGTCCGAACTCATACTGCAGATCCCACCCGTATGATACACTGGAGGATCCTACAAACTGTGCCAAGTATTACGATTGCCGGGAGATATTTACTACCAGCAGTATCACACCAAAGGAGTGTCAATATCCATTACTTTATCATCCAGTCATTCGCGCATGTGCAGATTTCACCATTGTGTCTTGTGGAAACCGCTACGAACCACAAGCCCCGTGTAAGTTATTTTCTAAATTTCACCATCTTGAACAGTCTTGTTAGAAATGCGTGCCTGATTATATGATATTCATTTAATATCTTTAAAATTTTAGTTCCTATGATAATTGCTATGCCGCATTTCATTTTTTTCACTATCAAGATTAAGTTTTTTTCTCTTTAAGTTATTTTTTCCAAATCACAAGTCAAGCCTTTGTTATTTTATGCCTTGTTTTTACACTGGTGTATATTTTTAAAAATGTAATCGTATGCCATAAAGGGCCCATATTCTATTCTTTTATTGGTCTTGAATAATAACGAAAATATAACCGTCATCCAGAACCGCTTTCATCCGAAACCAGTTGTTGTCTTTATGGAGTTGATGGCTTATAATAGTAACATAATGGTAACATTTCTTTTTTAACCTAAAATTCCTAAATGGACTTCAAAAGTATGAATTTTCTGTGGGTTAATTACACATTCTGGCGTAGCATGGACTATTTCCTTCCATTCGGTAATGACAGTGTGTGTTTTGAAGTATACGAAGTCCGGAAAATAAACATAATAGTGAGGATCAAAATGACTTTTTCTTGAAAGATATGTAAAAACCCATTATCATTACCAAAGATGTATATTGACAATATTAAGAATTGTATCAAATACCTTGATAAATTGCTGTTTATATTTACCATGGGAAGTTTGTGGACGACTTTTAATCACACCATCTGTAACACTATCCTTCCTATACATACACAAGTTCTATCGTTCTTCTACCTTTTTGAAATTAGGCTCTAATGTATACAGTGTATACTCTCCAGCTTTGATTAAAGGTACTTGGTTGACTGCTTTAAAGATTACTTGGCCGAGATCTTGTTTTAAGTTTGTCATTATATTTTGCCAAACATTATGTTTGTTTATTTAAAGGTGAATACGAAGCAAACCAATGTCACACATCAGGATGTATACCTTGTTCCAGCAGATTAGTGTCTTGTGTTGGTTTAACAGACGGCAACCACGCGTACCCAGGTCAACAAACCAAATACGTCCGGTGTCAAAGGAACAGGACCATAGCAACGGAGCAATGTTCGTTCGGTGTGTTTGATGTGACCAGCCAAATATGTCGGGCAGTTCAAACCACTCAAGTACCTTACATCACGTCAATAGCACCTATCAGTATGTATCAACAATAAAATGTAAATCTCTAAATTATTGTACAATAATAGACCAGTAACACTTGACCATTCAGATCATACAACATGATTGTTTGATTGTTTTACAACCTTTTATAGAACTTCCACATTGTATTCACTCCGTGAGTTATAATTATGTTGTTTGTGTTTCCTCGTGTCATTTGTATCCATTATGGTCAAGTTGTATACAACTTCGAAAACCATCGTGGTCAGTTTGATGTACGCATTGTACTCAGCTTGGATACTAAGACGCGACCGATCTGTTATGCGAACTGCACTACCTATTATTTTAGTTGTAAAATATTTTAAGTAACGTTGTAGCTTCATCGGATATTCTATCCATAGGCCCCATATTTACTTTCCAAATCACATACATAGACTCATTGTACCTTTAAATGTTATTCTGGTGACCATTTTCTTGACTAAACTACGAACATAACAAAACCATCGTTGAAAGAATGATAAAATAATAAATTTGTCTTTTCTGTACTAACAATGATATTGGTCTAATGATTAGAAAATAGGTTATACGCCAACAACAGTTTGATTTACAAGTAGATGATGAAAATATTTTTTGCATATGGAAGGGACAAGTATGGTTCTAGTCCAACATGAATTATACGTACATAGTAATTTATTTCAGTTAATGACGATGCTGATGATCACCAGGTATAGGCACTACCCTCTTAAAACATGTATATTGTATTGCAGATAATGTGGCATCTTATTGCCTTTCCCATCCGACAAGTGTCATTGCTAATCCGGACAACTGTGCCCAGTATTCATCATGTTCTACTAGGAATACCCAGCTTGGCAACTACCTAATGGAGTGTCCATATCCACAGTTGTTTGATGACGTCACAATGACGTGCCGGGACAAATCACTTGTGCGCTGTGGGACACGGCCTGCACCTCAATCAGAATGTAAATATATTATTAACGAGAGGTGGCCCCCTTATTTTGAACAGACTGTAACATCCGATAGTTTCATGCTAACAATACATTACAGAAATGTTTCTTTTGAACCTGGTATATTAATGGATCAGTCAGCGTGTTCACTTAAATAAAATCAGTGGAAATTGTATTTGTTTTATATGCGTTTGCATAAACTTATTGGTTGTTCAAGAACTGTTAAATATTAGTGTGTCACCTTTCGTATATAGCTAGTGTTTGTAACACATGTTATTCATAATAAGGTTATTTGATGTGCACATTGATTACTTTATGTTACAATTAATTTACATTTTTTTATGTTAATGAAATAAGTCATCCATACAGTCATTCTTTATTCCGCTTAACACAACTGCCTTTTGGATATTTATGTTTCTAAAAATATTTAAGTTTATCTGGCGTCATATATCTGATGTACAATGTGTAACCAGATGCGCAGAACGTTGTAAATTAACATACTGGTAGCTATTCTGACTCTACCTTAATGTACTAGTAACATGCCTACAAGTTACAGTTCGAATACGGATATCTTTCATTACAGGTGACTATAAGTTATATCAATGCATTGGAATCGACTGTATCCGATGTTCCGGGACTGTGAATCTGGTTACAAACCCAACATATCCAACATTTCCAACATTCGTACCACCTACACACACGACTACTGTATCCACCAAACCATCATGCACTGGTAAAGCGGATGGTTTGAATCCCTATCCTGGTCGTGAGTTAACCAGTTACTATATTGTATGTGATCATGGTGTGGTCATTGAGGAAGGATTGTGTATCATTAACAAGGTTTTAGATCCTGTAAGGCGTAGATGTACCGATCCAGCCAACCCAGGTAATCGTTATCTTGAAGAAATTTCTATTATACTAAAATTACAATTCGAAACATTATTCGGTGTTAATCAAAATAGTTTAAATTAATAAAATGTTTGAATAAAGTGCTGTTCTAAATTAACGATAGCACTGAAGCCAGTATCACAACAGAACGTATAAAATGAGAACAAGCGCTTGTTGGTGGGCGTGTATGTACAATTTGTAAAATAGAGCGTCATTCTGTACAGAATGAGCATGTGATGGTTTCATTGCGTATCGGAAATGTCACTGTCTATGACGCTTCCAGTTCCTTTGTAAAATTATTGTATTACGACTTGCAGATGTGATCGATGCGTATTGCCAAGTACATCCAAGCACCACAATACCTAGTGTTGCCAACTGTGCACAATATTACCTATGTGGAAACGATATCCAAGGTCGCGTACATGACATGAAAGAATGTCCATACCCACAGTTATTTTCTACTATCGACAATACGTGTAAACAGTTCAACAATGTCCAATGTGGACAAAGAACGGAACCTGTGTTTCCATGTAAGATTGTTTTAAACTTTACATCAGTATACATTTTTTTCAGCGTAATCGTTTGTGTATATATATTCATAATTATCTCTTTTTACATAGTTGTGCTCGAATTCAATTGATAGTTTTTGTTCCCTACAAATGATTAATCACGCGTATGGTATGTTGATTGTACAGACTTTCATGGATGCACTGTTTAAGTGTGGCATTTCCTATTCGCATTCTAAACATAAACCTTTCATTGACAATGCTTTGTCCATAAATATATCAGATACATTGTGGATTATCTTTGTTAAGATAACGTGCAGATGTTTTTAGAATTCCAAGTTCATCGTCCTCCATTTTATGTTGCTTTATAATTTCCAGAATCAAGTATGTTGTACAAAACACGCTCATTAAAATAACTTGAGACCACTATGAAATATTGGGGAAATGGATTATTTAAAATAGGTCATTATAAATACTGTACATTTTATTGCTTACATTTACATAGTTCATATTTCATATACGTGACTTGTAAATACATTTTAAATATATAGGACCATTCCCTGCTAATTGAGAAGGAATCTAAAATAAAAAGTCCAGATACTAGACTAGAATGAGTCCTTGCATGTTTTCAATCCCTGGCTTCCGTTATAATTCTACCAACATTGCTTGGTTTATAAATCGGAATGTTTATAAAACATGTTTGTGTTTCTTGTAGGTGACTACCAACAGAATCAGTGTAGTGCTACTGACATCATGTGTATACCATGTGACCAACGTTTGCCTAGTTGTCAGGGGAAACCGGATGGATTAAATGCTCATCCAACTATGTTATACACCGTTAACTACATTGTATGTGATACAGGACGTACTGTACGAACGGACAAATGTACTCAGGGATATTTTAACCCCACTCTGAGGAGATGTACATAAGTAACATAACATTATTGAGAATAAAGAAACATTTTTGACTTTTAAGACTTGCTGAACAAATACTACTTAACAGGATTTGTTTGTCATTTGTTCAAATTATATAACAAATTTTATAGCATTTGTGTTGGAATTTGTTGCGAATGGATTTAACGAGCTGACATGAGCATATCACTTATTTGAAAAGAATTATCAACTTAGTCTATAAGTTTAAGAAACAAGACCAGTCACGGTCGGGAAGTTCAACCATACTTTCCAAATCAATTGTATTTGAAAGTTTGTTACTGCAAATGTTAGAATACAAACCTTACACGTAACTCAAACAAACACACATGTAAGACAACATCGGAAAATAAACTTGCCTATCAATGTATTGTACATGTAAATGACATAGTTCTAAAAGAAAATACATTTTACCATCTACTCACAATTTTAAGACAGACAAATACAAACAATGAAGCTCCACGTGTGTACAAAATATATATGAACAGGAAAATAACCACCAAACACGTGTAAATTATGATGTATCGTTAACTTTATTACTTTATGGCGTTTCGTCTAAACGGCTTCATCAAATGGTAACAAATTAATCTGTGTTCAACATTATAGCTAAAATCGTTAGTTTCTATCTTTCTGTTTTACAAAATATGTACAATTTCTTCAAAGCAAGCTAAGATGATTCAGACTTTCCATGAATCCTTATCTCCCAAAACATAGTAAATCGGAACAGGAAAGATACGCACTTGATTTTTTCTGCGTCATGACAGCAAACACGGAGAATTTATCTCAATGCTAATACCTGAAATTACTAACAATGACTAACTATATGACGTCAATCTGGAACAATGGCAGTACTTGTAAACACCCGAATTCTTTACTATCAACTGTTTAATCCCTTATATCTTTGGGTGGTTAAAAGTTAGTGGAAAGTGAATAAAATATGCGAGTCTTACCGGATTTTCTTTTGATTTTCTGTGATTAATTGATAATAGATCAATGTATAACGTGTACGTATTGATAACAACAAACACAAATACGTGGGAAAGGATTTGACAATGTTATCATCTATATTAAATAATGCACTTGAAATCAGGGATGCTCGGTCACAAACAAACTCTCAACGTACGATTTACAACCCAAGAATATAATAAGTATATACACCTCTCAACCTGGGACATGCATGTTGCTGTCCACCCATATTACATAGAATGTATTGACGTTGAAAGTTGTTTAAACAACCCACACAAGCCTGTGTCATTCAATGAATTTGAGATATGCACGATATCATATCAGGTTTATGGGGTGACATTTTACGAAAATGCACTTCCTTTTCAACAAAGGTATACTAGTAGTTTTCTACAAATAAAGTAACAGATGCACATGACAAGCAAAATACACCATGCAAAAAGAAACGTGTCCTGCGTATAGTAATATTATTAAAAACATATAACTAAGCAAAGCTTAAAATGAATGATGCGTGCAAATCCCGTCAACGGTATACTAAGACCCATGTTTTGTTCTGGATTTCGGCGGATTGAGAAAAAAAACAAGGGTACATGCACGAGCTTGATTGCAATAGTTGGAATAAATTATTAGTATTTTCATTTTTGCTAATAGATACTTTGTAACAAAGGAAGTTTTTGTTCTTAAGCAAAAATATTTAAAATAACGGTGTAGTTAATGAGTATAAGTAGGTTGCAAAATTGCAAAACGTTTCTATGTTGCCTGGTATAGTTCTAACCGATAGAGACAGAATTAAGTTCAATTAACCCCAGCCTATGAACAAATATAGGTTATAGATCATATATTAGATTTATAAACAAATAAGTGCAAGGGAGCGCTAGCGACTGCAGTACTAATTTGTTTATAATTCTAATATGTGATCTATAACCGGCTTATAGTTGACCCGCCCACTTTTAGTGACCCTTTGTATGCAAACAATAGCATACCCATTTATGGGATAATGCGAGTGAAACTGCACAAAATTCCTTTTATGATTGCTGATAGATTAACAGTAAAATTATGAGGGTAGGCGGGTCTAGTTTTCCATATTTGCAAAATTGTCCTAATAAACAGATTTACTAAATAGTTATTATGCCCATTGCAAAAATAAATGAATAAGTAGTCCAAAAATTTGAAAATCCCTGGCTTTTGATTGGACAAAGAAGTAGGGTAAACTATAATATAGGTTATAAGGACTTTCTTTAGTTTCTGAGACATTAAGTATCATAAGAAGTTTTTTGTGGAATCTAAATATTCCAAATTATAGTTTTTTAGTGTCGCATGATTTGTTTCATCGGCTAGTATTGTCAGAAAATGTTCCTAGATTATATAGAGGATCGTGATGCGTAATTAAAATTATAAGAAATGATGACCAGTCAGGTAACTAGAGGGTAATTTAAATTCAATGTTTCATTGCAATATAGTTATGTTTGTTCGAGTCTGTCTAACATACCCTATGTTTATAAAGACGTCTCCTCAATGTACTTTTTTATCATGAAATTATTTCCCTTTGCACCCTCAAAAATAGGTAATCAAGCCTAGAATAACATCTAGTTAAAATATAAAGCAGTTATGTTATTTGATTGATAAAATATGTTATCTAGTCGGGTGGCCAAACTATGTTTGTTCGTCCATGTATACTTTTTCACCACTGAAGATGATGTTTCCTTTCAGGCGGTCATTGTGTTGCCTGTGTGATATTTTATGCAACAAACATATTATTAAACACATACAGATAAAGCTATTCAAGAACATTTAACTTGTAACGAGTATAATGACAAGGCAGTATTTCTGCACACATACAGTACATCATGGAGATATCAGCTTTACAATAGCCTACGCGGAAGGTGCAATAGCATATCGACGGTGCCAAACCAAATCCCCGTAACTACGTTTTGGCGCGAAAACTTTTTTTGCAGCGTCCGTATCTGCTAGACGTCCCACGCATTTCTGTCTTGTCGCCATTTAAAAAGCAAATCGCGATACTTAAATGGGGACAAGACAGAACTGCGCGGGGCGTCTAGTAGAAGCGGATGCGGCAAAAAAGGTTTTCGCCAAAATTGAGTTACAGGGTTTGGTTCGGCATCGTCGATATATGAGATATAAAAGATGATATCAATTCCAATAATAGATCATTTAAGAGAACATCATTATGGTGATTGCATTAAGAAAATAAATATATAAAGGATATGGGAAAATTGGACAAGGAACGTGGCACTCAACTCAACCAGCTGAGCAAAGATATCATTTACAACATAACACGACTACACGGAGCAATGCCCACAGACAACACAAAAAATGATCAAAAACCCAATTCCCCGCCGCCAAATGGTCACAGACAGAATCAGGTAGGTTGCAGGTGATGAATCAACTCAACAACATATAGGGACTCAATATTGTTACATATGCATATTTAAAGCTAGAAGATAAGAAAAAATAATGTGACTGTGTTCATTTTCGTGCGTTCCTGTGCAACTTTGAAGCCAAAATGAGTACTAGTATATTTCATTGCTTTTTAAGATGCAAGGTCTTATATACAGTTATATAACTAATACATACACACATAGTATTGTTTGATAATATAAATGTAGATCGCGATTATTCATTATTATTATGGAAGTAATAATACGCTCGAACCAGCAGTAATGAGAACAAAGAACAACTGGAAAGAAACAGAAATAACAATTCGGGACACATTTAGGGGGGACGTCGATTTGGCCAAAGTCCTAATAGGTTCGTAGAACGACCAATCGAGTTATTTTATCCATGTGTTGCTAACACGAATATTACTTGCACATTGCATATAACAAAAGTCACAAAAGAGGACGAATAAAGCGGAATGTCTCCAGAATGGAAATTGGTAGAAAGATACTTTTAGATATTTGAAATGTAGATTTATGATCTACATTTTCTGCATTCATTTGAGTCCCTTCCAAATATTCGGACCCGTTCTTGTAAGCCACTGTAAATGTTTTGGGCATGGTCCAAACACTAAACATGATAACAAGAATGGATCAGAATACATTTAGTGCACTCAGACCACTTTTAGGATTCAGAAATACTTTTAGAGAATATTCTGGTCTATACTGACTTGGTGTGATGTGTTTTATTGGTATACAAAAAAAAATATTAAGGGCATGTAAAACTTATTCATTCAAGCGAGAGACACAATCAGATATGTAACTAAAACAACCAGGGCCGGTATTAATAAAGCATCTTTAGTGAAAACTTAGAATTTTCTTACAATCTCAAATTTTCCTAAAGTGTATCAGCAAAACAGGAAAATTATAAGTAACAATTATTTATATTGTTTAGAAGCATTATGTTAAGAGCTACAGTAATAACATAAAACACATGGGCTATTTTTCAATTCTTGTGAAATATGGGCAACGCAATCTTTCAAATTAAGTCAAAATATTTAAGTTTTCACTTAAGATGCTTTATAAATACCGGCCCTGGATTAATATACCAATAATTGTTTTTACGTCATTCCAACATGTTTCAAGTCAACTATCGTTCATTTTGGTTAGGCGGTTTCCATCTCTATTTGGGTGAAGGTCGTGTGATGAAATCAAGGGCATGATAAGTAGAGTAGAGTATAAACGTGGTGTTTACGTTCAAACAACCACTTAACTACTGGCCTGTTATTAGATTTCTTAATTAATTTGTTCAGCCTCCATTTTAAATAGATGCACGGTGAAATGGTTTATTATAAACTACAAGATGTTTATTTAACGCTATCATGAATATGCAACAAAAGAACCGTTCAACATCCAGTCAGCTTGTAGCATCTTTACCAAGGTGTTGACTTTTGATTAAACATCGTTTTAGCGTGAAGAAAGACAAATATTTTGACCAAGGTTTACCGTAACAAGTATATAATACATTAAGATAAGAGGATTTAAAATAAATTAAAGCGGTGTACTGCAAATGCTCTCATTGTATTAAAATTAGTCTTTCCCGTTTCCTGAAGCTGAGTTAGACTGTTACCAAACATGCTTGGGAAGACCCGAAAACACGACTACACACGATGCAAACAGTCTCTATGTCGATATGGCATCGCTAATTGCTGGTACTTACTGTTTAAGGCATTTGTTAACGAACTTTGTGATATATCCCTAACATAACATAGTTTAGTTGTCCAGTGTGACTATAGGACAGAAGAAGATACCTCGAATTGTTAATAAATGCAGTGTACATCTTCGTCTAACCTTTTCGACACATTAAGCCTTGTAAATGTTGTGTATATTACGACGTTAGAGAATAAACAAAACAAACATGAGCCATCTTTTGAGTTAGAGATTTCAGCAACATTCCATGTAGATGAACACAGTATTTGAAATATTTAACCCGATCAGGCCACATCCGTGCGTGCTGTAACTAACTGTAACTAACGATTATTTCATTCATAATTCTGATGCATATTATATCCCTTAAACAGAGGCATTCGATAACGAATAAAAAGGAGGTTTCAGTTTGAATGTGATTAAATATTAAAGGATTTTGGTAAACGCTTTTTTCATATGCTGGCTAGGATAATAGCCTATCATTCCTGAACAGCGTCGTAAACCAACACTCCTTAAAAGTAAACAGACTACGGATAAAACTTCCGAACTCGAATTTCCGTCAGCCAAACATCGGCATAGGTTATGTGAATCTTGTCAAATCGCTGATATTTGGATAGTAGAAAAGATCACAACAGTTCGAACAAAATTATTGTAGTTGAGTATACGACACGGTACTGATCAAATAACAAAAATGAGACAAGTTTCAAGTCTTGTGTTAGGTAAGTAGTTGTATTACATAGTAATTAATTATGTTTTATAATTATAAAATTTATAGAAATACTTACATATTAAAAACTATATTTTTATTATCATATTTGTTTAATAAAACAAGTATTTATTCACATTATTTATACTTACAAATTAACAAATATGTTCGTATTATTATATAAGTTTAATAAAACATGTATTTATTCACATTATTTACAGCAAATATTATAAGAAATAGCATTTGATAAATACTAATATAATATTTGAAAGAATTACAACGAAAGACTTAAAAAGTATCATTTAATTATAGTTCTTATTTAATTAGTAAATAAGTTCACAATATATAAAATAATAATGGATTTGATGCTACATTTGGATATGAAGTTAAATGATATGGCAGCATATCAAATAAAGAATGCTTTATATATACGATTTAATTCGCGAAAACTTCATTACATTTTTTAAGTCTTAATAATCTCGTATACGTAGTTCAAACCACTACTTGTTATGTAATTAATATATTTCATACCCTGGGCAAACTTATAGAAGAACACTTCTTCAATTGCGATGCTTTTTTGCAAAGAATGTAGTCGCGTATACACCGTAGTCGGTGAATCAGCAAATTCAAAGTTTATTAAACACCCATGGCAAAAAGAAATGTATTGAACTGTGCATATATTAATTATTGCTTTGCAATTTGGAATGCCTAAGTGACTTTATGTCAATTTGTGAGTTTTATGCCCAGGCATCTACTGATGCAGGAGACATATAATGATTATCTTGTCAGCTCGATCGTCCCTCTAAAATGTTATCCGTCTAGATACATATATTATTTTTCAAACTTCGCATCCTTCTTGACCGTCATAATAACCTTGCATTACCAAAGCCATGTACCAATGTCCAGCATTTAAACAGCATTATGTCCGCTGACTGATTTAGCTTGTTTTATGTACTTGGCTTTCATCGGGGTACAAGTGTTTATTGAACACAGTCTTAATTTGTAAGCATTTTCAAAGTATTCTAATTACAAAGAAAGGGTTGTTGACGATAAGTAATATTGTGTGTATTCGAATATAATATTACCTATTTTGTTCTATTTGTAGGGCTGCTGGCCATTGCCACTGTCAGATCAGCGTCAGGTAAGAACGTTTATTTATCAAACTTTTCATCGAGTCTGCTCTCATATGGCGGATTGATGTGCTTACATATCTAGTTTACTCATTGTAAGATTTTCATTAGCAACATAAGATGGCTCTGTAAAATATGGCTAATGCTATTGGACAAACAAACGCGCGTATTTATATGAATTAAATGATATATGCATTGTATAATATAACAATAACCTGATAAATAACAAATTGTATACGAGTAGATGTACATATGTTCTAGCGAATGGTTAGAACGTTAAAAAGTAGTTGAACATTATTACTACAGTAAAGTTGCCATTTTCAAACAAAAATCAGAGGTGCTCTTTTCGTATGTTGTACATTAAGTGATGAACTAACCTTCTATAAAGTCGATCTGCAGCATAATACTTAAAATATGTCCATATCATTTTATGATATTGTTTAAAGTTAATATAGGAATATTCTTGGTGAAATTGTATTTTTTGCAAACATAGAAATATATCATTTCACAGTTTATAATACATATGTTAATATATTTGATTTCTTTATCACGCTGCTGAAGAAAGGCATAAAAGTCGCCATTTTGCTAAGAACCTAATTTTTATAATAAACTGAATTCTGTTAGAGTTCATGATATGAAACGGACACGTAGAACATTTTGTGTTAAGGATATATAACCTCAGAGGTATAGGATTCCCGCTTGTAAACTTAGATCTTCGTTTATACCGGAGTTCATACATTTTCTTCATCCTTCCGACTTTCTTTAAAATTCGCTCACAAATCCATATTGCTATTCGCATTTTCGATTTATCATCATATTCATGTGTTTGGTCATGTATTCATTCTCTTATTTTCATGAATTGATCACAAAGTAATTACTATTAATTTCATCCTTTCATTATTCATGTTAATGCTTAATTTATATTTGCAAATGATGCATATTACGTGTGTGGCTACATTGGTCTATATATGGAGCATGTTTTTTTGGTTACAACACATCTTTATTACTTAATGGAAACATAGTATATGGGGGTTCATTATCCTAATTATATCAGTTGCTACATGTTGGTTGTTGGTTTTGATGCAAAATCTAAACAAAACGTTGTTAAGATTGAGCATGGAGTATGGAGTTTAAGTATTGTAAGAATGAGCACTTGTTTATTATCACGAGGCCAGATTATCGCTCACTAAAAGTAGTACATTTCAGCAAAATAAAATAGTTCAAGGGCTATACTTTTAGTTGTCGTGCTGTAGCGGGATAAACAAAGACAATGCTTGTTGGGATTATATGAGGCTTTAAAAACAATTCGCCGACACACATTATATTTAATCGAAGTAAAGAAACATTTTTTAGAACGACACATTGCTTTCTATTCGTTTGAGTACACTCACCATAGATAATTGAGTTTGATTCAGTTTAAATGGATATGTGGACCTCTTGCTGTTTCCTTGTAGACATTAATTGTGTTGTGTTATTACTGTTTTCTGTGCTCGGTGGGTTAACTTGAGTGCTGCCATCCCTGTCCGATTTCCTGATTTCTTTTCTTAATTTGTGACCGCCCCGTCTCTTGTACTTCCATAAGGAATAAAGTCCTTTCTAATTTCCCCATTACCTGTACTCACCAAGTACCTTGTTGACGACATATAGCCATTAATCATTTTCCCATAACCTATATTCATTAATTAAGTACATTGTTGACGAATGAAAATCCGTTCTGACTTATACTTAACCTTTAAACCCGTAGTCATTTAGTGCATCATTGGCGAAAATTGCGCTCTTATTTTCTCATACACCCTACTTGAGACCCTTGTGTCATAATGTGTTTTGAATTTGGTGCATCATCGGCTAAACTTGTGCTTTCTTTATCCCAAGCAATGTGCTCTTGGACCGCCAAGTTGAAATTCTTTGCCATTTTCCAAAACGTGTATTCATTTACAAAATTACATAAAACGATTATCCTTTGTATTGTGTCATACTAGGGCTTCCATTATGCATGAATTACGCATGAACAACCTTGTTGACAGGAAAATAATCATTTCTCATTTTCTCAAAACTTGAAGTCATATATGTGTTTGCATTGTTGATGAGCTATGCGCAATAACATGCTCTCATTAAGTACCTTGTTGAAAGAAACATGGACCTGACTTTTCATATAACCTGCATTTTGTTATACAAAGTTAAAAGACATCCCTATTTTCCCATAACCTCTATTCATCTATTAAGTTTATTGTTGCAATGGAATGAACAATTAACCTTTAAATGGCATAGAAGAAATATATATTGTATGGTAGGCTAACTTGCATTTTTTGTCTTTAAAATGTGTTTTACAAACTTCAAATCAAAGAAAAAACGAAGTGATATCCCACTACAAACTAGACTCTGTGGCACTGTTTTATCAATGCCTTTACAAAAACCGTACACTTACGATCAAATTTTAATGTAGTACTTTCAAAACTTTTTAATGTAGTAAATTGAGCTGTTTCACTAATAAAGGTTCAGTTAATGAACTCCAAAAAACAATATAAGTATGTCCCCACTTTGCAGTTGTTAAGGAATTATACAGAATTCAAATTTAAACGTAAGTTTACGACTGCCATACGTACATTGAGAAAATAGTCCCACTATCATTAATACATACCCGATTCCTTAGTATAATTATAGTAGTTAATGTAGGAAGTTAAGCAACACTATTAAAAGTAGACCTTGATGGAACAGCCAGTACCAATACAATGAAGGGACTACACGAATTAGCTTTGAGACTAATAAGATATTTCATACTAGTTACGATTTTTCCTTTGCTTTTGTAATGCTCAATCCACTAGTGAAATATATATCTAATATTTGACCTATAACCGGCTTATGGTTTACCCGTCTAATTTTGGTGATAGCTTCCCAATGCTTTTTATGCAAACAAATGCTTGCCCATTTATGGAGAATGAGGGTGAAATGAGACAAATTGTATAAAAGTGTAAAACAGTTAATTTATTTAGGTGGGCGGGTCTAGTTTTCCGCATTTGGAAACTGCCAAATTGTCCCAATATACAGATTTACTAAATAGTTATTATGACCACTGCAAAAGTAAATGAGCAGTGGACCAAACATTTGAAAATCACTGGCTTTTGATTGGACACAGAAGTAGGGTGAACTATAGGCGGTTTTACTTTGATATAATTATTATTTAACGTTTAAAATAACATTAAACAACTACATTCACTACAATGTATGTTTAATTAGGCAGTCCAGTGACCAGGGGAAGTTAAAATGTCAAAGGGCGGTTAAACGGCTGTACAGCTGAAAACAGCCCTCAAAAATTGCTAACTTTCATTTATTAACAATCGCGGACTTTGAGATGGCCTTATATTATATTGCTCTTAGTCTAAACACTATGCACTTAATGTATCGTAAGTAATGCTTCAAATGTCCATTATAAATTAGCCTTTTACAATTAATTCACCACAAGTGCCCGATAAAAAGAATTAAGTACGTAACCGTGAGGAATCTAGCACTATAATGTGACACACTGTTTATTAATTTTTATATGGTAGTCTTAAACAAACATTGACCGCGTTTCTTTTTTCTGATACGCTAATTTAAAGCAATTAATTTCAGGAGATTCTGCTTTTATACTCGCAATTCTGACACTAATTGTTTGAGAGTACGAAGAGTATGGATAATGAACGCTTACGCACACTCCTAACAAAACACCTACATTTTTCGTGATTTCTCAACTATTTATGAGTGCATATAATTCAAAGTTGGGCTATAAATAAACTAGTAATTGCTAACTGTATCCTCAAATTGTCATATTAATCGGTTCATTGAAAGATACTGCATGATGGAGCTCTAACTCACATAACACGTGCAGCAAAAGCATTACTGTGGAATGAAAACATAAGAAATATATGCCTCTATCATCAAAGTCTCCAGATTTCAATATCATTTAGGATTTCGGATAACAAGCTGTGTGTGCGACCTATTAGTCGACAACAAGTAGGAGCCTGCAGAAGCGTGCCCTTGTTCATGGTTTGAGGAACGTTTCGCAAACATTGATCAGAAAATATGAGTTATTAATGATGCAGAGGTAAACATATACTTAACAACTTTTCTAAGTCCTCATTTTCAATGATTAGTTACTTTTTTGTTGTAAATAGTAAAGTGACAAAATTTCTCAAGTGAAGTTTATACATGACAGTCAAAATGATCCGTCTCAAAAATTGACCATATATCACATGGTTTGTTCGATCCGTGATGCACGTGCGTTTTTCGTTTTTGTGTCTCTAAGCATTTACACATGCATGAAGTTTGTTCCAAACACTTCGAATTTATGTCCAAAGACTCATCACTTTTGAAAAACATTCGAAAATTAATCAAGCTGTCACAATTATGCGCCAGCTGATGTCAGAACCAAGACGTCACGTGACGTTTGTACGATGCAAAGTTTTATTTTCTGCCGACGTGTAAGAAAAAATACCCAATATATCACTGGTTGGTTGATTTTTAACGCAAACTTATTTATGAGTATATAATGAAAGATTAAATTATTGTTTGTCAAATTTATAATGGTGGTTGTGAGAGATTTTGGTATTGAAGAGACGTTATGACGTTAAATCGCGCTATTCGGAGACGTGACTGTAATTAGCGTTCAGACGTTAAAATCACTAAGACGATACATACAACAATGTTCACGACTCGTGTCAATGACCGCAAGTGGAAAAATCAGATAACATGGTGGTCATCAAATATATCAAAATATGAAAATGTGACTTTTACCTCCCTTGGTTGATGTGTTAAACTTGTTTTAATTTTATCAATGCATATCAAAGTCAAATGTTTGTTATACAATTGTGCAAACATGTAATTGACGCGTATAATAGCCAAATTGCGTGGACATATAAACATGGTTGACAAAGTTATCTATGAAAATATAAGTGAGGACTTAGAAAAGTTGCTAAGTATATATATACGTGGCAAACATATAATGGAATGACATAACAAGCATTAAATAACAAGAACTGGAATGCTATTGATTGATAACTTTACTTAGAAACTGTTTTGTGAAATTACAGTCAGACTTTTAAAAAACATTTTTTCAGGGCGTATTTTTGTGATTTTTCAATTAACAATGATGTTCATTATTTGAAATCATTTTTCTCCTGTCATGAAAAAGACAGTTACATGAATAACATAATTATGTACGTATGCAGATGCCAACTTTGAACCAAACCCCTTCATAAGTAGCTGCGTCATACTGACAAATATAGGTGTTGCGTTAGGGGTGTGCGTTAAGTGTAGAGCTGTTCATCTTTCTACAATTTAGACTGAGTGTATGTAAAGTGTATTGTTCTAACATTTCCAAGACAGTTGACAGCGATAAATTGTAACCTTGCAATATTTATCTATGTGTTTGCCTTTTTCTAAAGTATTTGGCTTGCGGTAATATTCATCTAGGCTTTTGTAATATTGAGGCTGCTCGGTTGATCCAAACAGTTACCTTACAATCTATTTCGTCCTGTTACCCCAATGGATTTCTAGTATACACGCATATTAAAATGGTTGTTAAGTGTCTGTAAAAATCGTTCTTCACTTTCTGTGTTCAATCAATCATATTTATTTTATTGTAACCAACTAACTGTATGTAAGCCGGTGGTGTTATCTTGTGACATAACTACACAAGTCTGCGTATCGTAACGTCATATCGCTAGTTTAGAATGAGACAGTCGTAACTTTAAATTCTTTTTTAGAAAACAAGAAAAAATGTATGACAATCACGCTTTACATATGGTAATGCAACCTTTTCAGCTTCAGATTGGTCAACAGGACAAGTTCAAATTTTCATGATTATAGGCTCATAAGAAGCACCTTGTGTTGCAGATTTTAAATCTATGCATTAGTCTTATAATGTTGTAAGTGGCACTTACGACCTTCACATTCTAAGCCAGCGATATGTTTGATATATAAAGAATAACACTGTTTTATAAAAAAAATACTTTATTTTCTATCTGAGCAATAACAACAAGCACTAAGTTCTTCTTTATATATATAGAATACAAACATAAACATGAAAACTAACATGAGTGTTATACATGATGACAATCCGTGTTTGGAAAGCATAGTTCGTCAGAAAGCATCCTTGCAATTGGTAAATGTTTTGTTTATGGGACAGGCTAGCTAATCAGAGGTTACGTTTAATTTAGTTTGTGAGCTTAACTTCTACGACTATGGTGGTAATCATTCTCGTTCAACCAGCGTATCTTTCATGTATTAGTCAGGAGACTTGACTAAACACTGATTCATTAGGATGGATTATAATCATATCAAGCGTTTAAACGTTGGAACTTCATCAAGTTGTACCATATAGTTGTACAACAATTTAGGACCACGTATAGTATCACTTCTCATCTGATCCTCCCATGTACCTTGAGTAAGGTAAATATTTCTATGTGTGACCCCTTGTTGAACAACTGGGGCCACCATCAGTGTATCCCCTACAAGGAACTGAGAGTCACACTCTAAGGCATCAACATCATCCGGTGCTACCATCCATAATGGTCGAATAAGTGGAAGACCTGAATTTTAAGAACAATTTATACAAATTTACAAATTTATTTGCATTAATTTGCGAGTTATTGCATTGTAATTTAAACCGTTAGTTTGGTCGCCATTCTGGCATGGGTTTGTGTGTGCATTGCTCAGGGTAGTTGTGTTGTGGTGTTTCTGATTTCTGTGCTCGGCTGGTTAGGTTGAGTGCTCCCTTCCCTGTCAGATTTTCTCATACCTTTTTTAGTTTTAATAATATGACTATATAGTACAAAGCGTACATATGATTTCAATAGCACAAGGAATCCTATATCGACAAAGGATTGTATTTTTTTATTATGCATTGAATATTGTGAATGTTGTTAGAGCGGTCGCATTTTCATAAGTTCTGAACCATATAATTTTAGATACAATACTTGAACTTCAATCATACTGATGCATCGATATATTTGATAATCCAGGATGATATTTCTATTAATTTACTTTCTCTTATTTCTCCAATGCATTACATCTCGTCTTCAGGGATTCCTGTTTCATCAATAGTTTAGCCACACACAATAATTATTTGACGGTGGTTATTCATTGGTTACCTAATTTCCGAATACATGCAGTCGAATACCAACAGCTTCACTAAACACTTCTTATTTGGCAAAGCTAATGTGACAGAATTATTTCATTAGTATTATTATAACCATTGTTTAGTCAGCGAGACAGAAATATAACCTTTACCATATATTTAAAACTATTCGGCATTTAAATATACAGATAAATTTATAAATATAAATACCCTCGTATGGACAGTGACTGTATTGCAGTTTCAAAGGACGGTTGGAGTATGGTATGCCAAACGCGGATTATTATGGACAGCCTTACACAATAATTCACACAGAATCGTGTATTACAATTATGACTCACTTACAATTTTAAAATGGATGAAATATTTGAATGATCTGTTACAAGAAAAAATAAATCCGGTTTCTAATTTTCCACTTCAAAATCCCGATCTCTAAAATTATTTTCATCAAACATAGCCTTATTTTAATCTCCAAGTTTCATAGTTTAAGCTTTTCATGAAGTGTGATTTAACATTGTAGCATTGATAGATAGGGCGTGTGCTGATTTCTGTATCATTAAAACACCATCTATAACACGTGCTACTTGACCGAAAGACCCGAATGACACAAAAAAAAACAAGAAGATGCATGTATCACAAAATTTGTCATTTAAAATATTAGCTATGACCGTAATCATACTGCAATAGAGCCCACTTGTGTTAAACTCAGTTCAAAACGTCATTGGACAATATCTTAATTAGAGACTAAGAGTCCGTATGTTAGAATAATTGGTATGAGCGATTACACACCCGGAGTAATTTGTCTTACCCATCTGACTCATGATCGTGGTGATATGTCCGAAGCGTTAATACTAATTGCAACCACCTGAGCGTTAGGTCAACCGACCACTGTAATTAATTGAAATTAAAAGTACTATGAACACAAGAGGAACATTTCACCCAAACAACACGAAAATGCAGTCAATTCCTTCTCATAACTATAGCGTTTATTTCCCACGCTCATTCAAACATATTCCGGAGTCATGATCCGCCTAAATGTTCATGCAAGATTTCCAAGTTAGGAATTTGAAAAAGAATGACGATGCAATTTACTCCTGCGATCTAAATTGACGCATAACTTATCTTTAGAAAATAGTATAATTAAACATTATATATACAAAAAATGTATACTGACACTTATGGTCATTGTTTAGATACATGGATAAATAAATGTCATTGAATATCTTTGTTATTATTTTTATAAAACTTCACATTCGCTGTTGTGATGCATGCTACAATCTCGGTAGCATACTACACATGTACACGTATTTCGTAAATGCCACTGACGCTCGTTAATTACCCGAAAGCGATTATGTTTATCGTGCTGAACACAGTTTGAGTAATGAGGTGATGGAGCTTATAAATGTATGCGATTGATTTACTGGTTAAAATACCAACAAACTGCATATAGCGTTATCTAAAACTAGTAACTGTGTGAGTGTTTATAGCATTATACCACATGACTTTCTTGGTATCCAGGTTAGTATAGCCAGTACGTATAAAGTTATACGTACTACGAGTAGTATAAAAAATTGAATTTTTCCAAAAAATCAATGCGTATTTTGGGTTTTTAGTGCCATATGATATAAAGAATCTATCACTCGTTGTCAATTGATTTATATATATTAAACTCGTTCAGGAAATATTATTAAGCTCGCCAGAGGCTCGCTTAATAAAACTTACAAATCTAGTTTAATATAAATTTATATCAATTGACAACTCGTGATAGATCCTCTATATCACAATAACCTACGAAAGCTAAGCTCTTAATCAAAGATATGAGCACTTCAAATATTTTATTTTCAAAACTACGTACTGTATCTTAACTGGCATTTTAAGCAGAATCATGCCTACGCACAGACGAAGAATTTATAAGCGTCTGTACAGGAAATTACATAGTTTGAAATGGATCAGTATGACACCCGAACAAACATAAATATCAACAAATAAATACAGTTCAAATGACATCCACATGTTCTGCATTGGAGACAATACTATTGATAGTCCGGGTCATTAGTCCGCTTAACAATACAACTATTCTTATAATATTTTCTTTCATTACAATATTACGGAGTGTGTGTATACTGTATTACCTGTTTCCAGTGATTGTTTGGCAGCATCTATTATAAGTGGAGTCACAATTGTCTCATGTATATCCACATACTTCCTAGCAATATCTATCACTTCTTGATCATATTGCCAAGGAACGAAAGAGAACTGCATTGCAGGCAGGTAGGCTGTTAGTTCCAACCATCGTATATACAGCTCCCTGAAGGCAGATACGGTACAGTTTAAACAATACTTCGCTGGCTTAGAAGTTGAAACAACTTGTATACCATAAGTAAATAGCAATTTTAGGACAGTTTTTTCTTATTTTCTTAAAATATGTTCCGATCGTCTCATTCTAAGCCAACGAAGTGTAGCTTGTATTACATCACCCTAACGATGTAATTATGAGTTAGTGGATTGTACCTGTCGGGTAGTTCTGTATTAATGAATGGATTATCCACCTCCTCTCGATACACATAACCATTACCGCCGATCATATCAGGTAATATATATGGATATCCCATGATACCCATAGTTAGTACTGTGGGAATAATTGACTGTAAACCATTGTTGTAACCCCATCTTGATTCCTTGTCTCCCATTCTAACAAACACTGGATAGTTCTGTGTTCTGTAGCCACAACGTACCTGTAATAGTAAACAATAATATACAATAATATACATAATTTGATGATTAGGGTAGATAATTACTATCTTACGCTTCATCATGTCTAACTTCAATATACCATTGCTCTACTTGCCCATGTGCAAGAGATTCAGCATCGGGCGGGGTTGCATGCTCCAGTGGCATGGTCAATTGGTTAATAATGATACTGATAATTGCCTTTATTTGCTGCTTCAGTTACATAACAGGTTGACTCAAAATAACATGAATAAATAGAGAAAAAGAAAAAGAGTAAAAAGAAATCCATATTTTCAGGCGTGGCGTAACGTCTCCAAATAATAAATGCAATACTGTCTATATATCTGACGCTTAACCAAACAATTAATAATGATTTCATACCAACAATAGACATTTTGGAAGCCCCTATTTGTATTCAAATACCCCGATAGATAATCAATTTTAACATGCCATGTTCACAACAGATGCTAGTTCTTATTAGGTAATTTATCAGTTACTAGGAATATGACTCTTTACCTCAATCATAGGGCCTAATTTGGAAACCGCAGCAACATATTTGGTTGTGTACTCCGATGGATCTGACCACGTGGTAGAGTATGCATGCATTGTCGGTAGATATGTTACTTCACCAGCGTCAAACTTAAATGAATCAATACCATATTCATCCTGCATTTGTTGAAGTCGTTCAACAAACCAGTCAACAGCTTCATCATTTTCAACATCAAGAATCGCTCCAATGCCTTGCCACCATTTAACGAGGGCTGGAACTTCTTGTTTGATATCTTTCAACCAATATCCCTTGTTTAATCCTTCTAGAAATGCTTGTGAATCTAAATTAGCAAACGGTGTTATCCAGACTGTCACTCGAAATCCCTTTGCTTTTAATTGACCAACCATTTCAGCAGGGTCATTGAACTTTTCTGGAGTAAAATCAAAGTCTCCATACTTTGTGGAGAACATATCATCAATTTCTATCTGAGAGTTACTGAATCCATGAGCAACAATTTCTTCTGCGTAATCTAGAACTTTATTTTGGTTTATATGTATTTTATATTTTGCCCATGTTGACCAGATGGGTGATTTAAACATACGTATGTCTGGTATTCCTTCAGCTTTATATGGAACATGATTGAACGCTTGTAAAACATTGTCAAACTTACATATTTCAAACTTTAAGTTGGCTTGCGTTGGGGATGTAATGTCCGGCAGATTAAACATATTGTATGCTTTTAAACATAAATCATGGTCACTGGAATTAAAACTAACAGACAAAGGCACAGATTCGTCCACTCTGATACTAAAACCACGTGAATTGATCCATCTTCGTTCGATGACGTTTCCAAACGATTGGTTCAGAGGAACTATATCGTTGGTTACAAAGGGTTGCATAGGAAGTTTGGTATTCTGTAAAGGCCATCGTTGATATTGTAGTTCAGCCCCACCATACCATAATACTTCCGATAAATCAAAGCAAACTTCAGGAATATATCTATCATCATGAGCTGTCACTTGTATGTTGGCACAACGGGTTGTCGTGGAAGGGATATAAATATACGTGCTAAAATACTGCAACATGCACGTATCGTAAGTTGCCGAGTCATACTTGTGATTTGGGTCACACCAGCGCAGAAGGCGATCCGTCTTAATCTCTCCGATAAGCAAATCTTCTAATTGCTTGATGTTAATCGTGTTTATATCGGCTTGGTGTGACAATGCATTGAAGAGACTTATACTGTAAACAGTGCTTTGACAGATCCAACAAGTGCACAGAATCAGGATTAGGCCCATATCTCTTAACATCTTAGAATAAGTTCGTTTCTAGCTCTGAAATGCATAAAAAGTACAATAAAAACTAATTTTCTAAACCAAGCTGTATTTTAATAGCTATCTAAACAACGTCACTTCAAACGAATAAATCATAGAATAAAACATAAGATTATTGTTGCAAGGCAACGACGGTATTCTCTATGGCATTCTTTCTTACAGACCGCTTATTAAGTTACATTAATTAAAGAAATCTATACATTAAAATGTAATACCAATACGACTCTAGTTTATGGATAAAATTGTATGCGCATGGTTGTTTATGTCGGTCGGTCATAATCATTTGACCATCAAATGACAATTGCTTGAGTTCCAGCCAAATATGGTCATTCTATACAAGAGTGTTCAGCTAAATTTAGAACAATAAGAGTAAATATGTGTACTTTTATATCGGTGACTTCAATTTCAGCCAAATTGGTTAACCTTAAAGTTTATAGTCAAGTATTACGTAATTTCATTTAGGAAGCATGATTTAACTAAGACACAGTGTCGTAATTTCGTGGGAAGACCTGTGCTCTCTGCTTGATTAAGAGAGACAGTGATATGCTAAACGATGTTTGTTAAAATTTAATTTTCACTCCGTTCTGTTTCATCTATGAACTTGCGCTATTTTATTTACACTGTAAACATGACCTATTCTCTAATTAATTGAGGGAACTAACACTAAAGTCTTTATACTTGAATCAAATACTAGTATGTTAGGAAAACACGACGACTATTCGTCGACTGGACTTAAATAACTGTTATCTTAGTCAAACATAGTGAGCGCTGTCATCACCTTAAGTAAATAGGGTCGGTAAAGTCCACCTACTTCCATAAAGCTTAAAGCATTCGTATTTGTATCAAAGCATACCATGTTATGTTCAAATAGTAAATGCATTAAATATCAAGGGGCGTCTTGTCCCAAGTTAATTCATTAAGCGCAAAATAATGCAGAGCGAGCTGTTAAACTAACACGAATGAAATTAATGTGCATGCTTATCCAAGACAAGTCAAACATGTAGTGCAACCTATATAGTGAGATAGTGCATTTACTAATGTTAAGCACATTTACTTTCAAACTTGCCAGTCACTAGGCACAGGCTGTAGTTCAACGAACCCATGTTTGCATTGAAATGCATTAATAGTTTTTTAATACCATACTAATACCATAATGTTAACTTAATAAAAATGTTTATTCATTTAGATAAACTTCAATGTACATGTAAGAGGCATTATATAGTGGACAATTTCAATATTGTATTCATTTATATGAGTTTTCATTCTTTTCATATTTTGGTCAGTAAGAGTGTACACAACAGAATGATGAAGAAACACATGTATGACGGTACCTAGTAGGCAGTGTAAATACAAATCAATATAAATATAACAACAATTAGTTCACAAAAAATGTTTTATTAAATAGAATTCATTTCGAATCTAGTTTAAATGCAAGCCAATAGATAAACGTTGCATTTTAAAAATCGAGTTCAATTAATGATGGAAACACGATACGATATTTAACCCTGACTCAAATTCCATGGAAAGTTGTTTACATTCATAATACAACCAACGAAGCATGGTCGCTATTGTCGTATCAACACAAACATGAAAAAATGCATTTTACCTGGCGCAAAGATAGTTCCTACAGAATAAACTGACTATATACAAGTATACAAAATATGTAAACGAAGACAAAAATAACGTTTGCATCCGATATGAACTTAAAAATGATCATATTTTACATATTATATATTGACAATTGAATCTTTATTGTTAGTATTTTATCAAATAGTAATACAGATCAACATATAAATCTCTAACGATGCGTCTCGTCGGACCGAGGCACCTTCTAGCTTTTTTTAAAAGCTAACTTTGTGTCTGATTACAAAATTGCCGAACTGTACTACTACTTACAATACCACGCGTAATGGTGATGTACTCATATAGTGGATTAATAAATCGACATGGCACGTGTGATTTGCCCCATAATACCGTAAAAACATTAAATATGCATCAGTTCACGGAACGAATCGCGTTTTGTTTACATTTTGAATCACCTGTATAAAGGTCAAGGTATTCCATACGGTGTGGTAAATATTATACAATCGTGTAAATTACTTTTCTGTGGTACACCATAGTAAGTTGCCTCGATTATGCTAGCCTGACAATAATTTTGCCATATACGTTTACGCAAGAAACCAGACGGCTGGCTAAAAAGCTAATCTAAAGCGGAAGGTATAACTTAACATGCCAAAATATGAAGGAAACTATGCAAATTAGACATAAAAGCTATACCGATATACTCATAAATGGTTAAGTAACCAAAATAACGAAACACACAAAATTACGACGTAGGTTATCTTTCAATCAAATCGCATGTGTATAAAGGACGGAATAGTTAAACCTGTACAATACAGCCAGTCGATGGGTACATACGTACAGATGACTGCTTAATACAATGAATATACGTTGATATAAAATGTCCGTTTTATATTAAATGAAATGGGCATTCTGATCATCTCGGTCTTTATGCATTGCAATACAGGGTGTCCCAAAAAAACGGGGACCTACCTTAAACCCTTATTACTCATTCATATTTCGATGAATAAAGCTGATATTTTGTGAAAGTGTATGTAAGGATCACCACTTCTAAAAAGGGTACTAGTTTACATATGGGGCTTCACAACAGGAAGTGACGTCATCATTTTCACTATGGCAACAATTCACGTTAGTATTGCTTAATCACCTGAAAAGGGACATTATAAGGAAATGCCATTTGTGTCAGAGCATTTATTGTTAGAAAACAACATTTAAAGTCAAAGGGGTGATCAAAATCTTGTAAATATATAACAAATATGACAAGAAATAGCAAAACAGAGGAAAACGTGGCGAGTTGACTGACCAAAGGGGAAGTGGAAAACCTTCCTAAATAACACCAACAATCATTCAATGATTAAAAACATAAATATTGACTATAGAAAGGGGCAAAAAGTAATGTTTTATCAAATCGAACAGTTCAAAGATATATTTTGGAGTAATTGTGAATGTCAGAAATTATAAAATAGTACCATTTGCTAGCAGAAAACTCTTCTTGCAATAAATCAGCAGCAAAATCAGGATATGTTTGCTAAATAGTACTGACACCTTACCTCATAGCACAGGCCATATGCCCTTAAATTACTCAAACTTGATCCCAAAAGTGAACTTGATTGCTATACATAATGAACTAATGTATCACGAGCCATAAACAATGATTTGGAGCACATGAGGAGATGTTTGAGGTCAGCATAGAAATATATTTCATTGAATTCTGAAATCCCTGCTTCAGTTAATGGTATTTTACTGAAACATGCGATTGTAAACATGGGAGGTAACTCTAACTATTGAACTAAATAATCACGACAGTGATGCTAGTATTCTGAACAGTGTTCTTTCCTTATTGTTTTGACATATTAATACTGTGATATCTATAATTGATAAACAAGTTACAAGTGTTTATCCTAGGTCCCCGTTTTTTTGGGACACCCTGTAGGTATGCTTACCGGAGACTAGCGGAAATTATCGACTTTTCACTTCTTGCTCTATATATGGCCTCATTTGAGAGGTTCACTAGTCTAGATGTACAATGTGCAGTTGCTGCTTAATAAACGTTCGCTGTGCAAAAATGTTTCACTAAACTAATGACTGCACCTAGTCAAAAGCCCACTGGTTCGCTTCGACATTGGGAAGTCCCCGGTTCCATTCCATGAGACCGATTCCTACCAAAGACGAAATAAAAATGGTACCAGTAAATTCCTTGCTAGACGTTTAGTATATGAGGGAACTGGGTTCTCTTCTCTCATACCTTAGTGGCGATGGATTGCATCTGGTATGAGGTGTCGAGAGAAAGTTTGAAAAAACTAGTTTCACAATCGACATAAAGCAAATTTGTATAAACTAATGACTATGTATATTTACAGGTTTGTGCACTGATGATCTTGCATCCACGATATCTAATGCTATTACGGCCTCGAGTCAATTCGCACCAAATGACAAATCCAACAATTATGGCCCGGACCGAGGTCTTCTTAACACAACACAAACAAAAGATCCCAATGGCGTCACTCAGATGGGAGGGTGGCTTGCAGAGAAAAACAATTTTAACCAATGGATCCAGGTAGGTGGTAAAGTTAGACCCTAAATTGTTTACAGCCATATACAGCTATAGAATGAGAAGGTCGTAACTACAACATCTATATTTTGAGAAAACAAGAAAAACATGTCTGTGAAGTCTACTCTTTACTTATGGATAAAAAAACATTTACAACTTCAGTTTGGTCAACATGACAAGTTCCGATTTTCATGAAAATAGGCTCATAAGAACCGCCTTATGATGCAGATCTATATTAAATATGTATCAGTCTTATAAGGTTGGAAGTAGTAGTTACGATCTCCTCTTTCCATGCCAGCGATATTGTGGAAGTTGGTCCAACCAACTTATTACTTGGCAACGAAATATGCATTTTCTTATTTAGATATGTACCAAACACTGACATAGTTTTCTTTCAAACCAAGCATGCCGATCATAGCCGTTATTTGCTAGATGTATATAATCTTATTACAACTCAACTACATGTATTCAATGTTTGTTCCGTGCTTAGCAAAAGAAAAAACACTGGTGTGTACGATATTGAGAGTGGTCTAAATCGATTATTTGCAACCGCTCTTTCTTAAAGCAACATTCAGCAACATTATATTATATAAATACTTGATTAAGTAAGAAAATATACTTTTTGATAAAAATCGCTCCATCTGTGACGCATGCCCTTTAACATATAAGTTATGATTATACAGTTGTTTTAAGTCAGTTTATATTTTGAATCAGGTTGAGCTGAAAAACCCCTCAATGATCCGTGGATTGGTTACTCAGGGACGTAATGGATGTTGTCAACAATGGACCACTAAGTACAGGGTTTTGTACAGTGAAGATTGTAAAACTTGGCACACCGTTGGAGGATTTAACACAACGGATGCAGTGAGTATAACCCCTACAACCAAACATCTCTGAATAATGGGTGTTTTCTTGGACATGCTTAAACAAATTTATCTCCACAGCTACCAGTCTTACACATGCTTGTACATTTTATGCTCTGAAGTTGACTCTCACGTTCATTATCCATGTACCTACAGTAAGAAGAAATTGCATCAATGTACTAAACATGTAGCCAAACATATATTTCTGGTATATATAATGCGCGAGGTCTTATTCACAATCATGTCAAGACCGAATTTCGTACCAAAATTTTTAATTGTGAAATGTTCTATTCGCTATCATGTTGCTATAAATGTACCGACTTTGATATAATTGGTAATACATGTTCTGAGGGTAGCAACACATACTAAGTAATATGATTGCAAAAATGGCAGTGCTTGTCAATTTTAGGACTACGACTGAGTTTCAGTCTTACAATATTGGTGAATAAGGCCTCTGTTGGTCTGTTTGTTTGTACATGTAATCGAAATGACCGTCTCCTTCAGCTTAAAGAATCTGAAAAGGTGCTCATTGTCAATATGATTTTATATTCAATTATCCCGACTTATGTTACCTTTATTTCAAATAATGTATGTATTGGCAACATACAATTGTACTTTCAGTTTTTCACTGGTAACAAAGATGAAAACACACCGGTGACGAACAACTTCTACTGCCCAGTCATGGCCAAATGTATCCGCGTCAACCCTCTTGGATGGAATGGAAATATCGCCATGAGGCTAGGCATTCTTGGTTGTCCACTAAGTAAGAAAATTATGTTCTACTACATCCTCGTATGTTGTAAATTGTGGACCACTTTATTGCACGTCGAAGTTTAAGCGTGGTACTCATTAAAAATGTTGATGCAAATTGTCTTTCTCAACACTTGCTGAGCTTAATTTTTGTCAAATACTTATAAGAGTCTTCGATGCATTTTAGGACTCTAACTCAAAGGCGGCTTTAATTCAGCCAGTCATAGTAATTCCCCGCAACCCCAGCGTATTCCCAAAAGTAACCACAGCAGAATATATTGATCCGAGAATTGACGAACAACTGGAATATGATGATGTTCAAAGGTTCATTCGGTTTGAGACGGAAACATAGTTATAAAGACTATCATTATGTATTTCACAATGGGAACTTGTGCGTTAAATGATTGCGCTGGGTATGTGTGGGCATTGCTTCGAAAAGTTACTGTATTCTTAGCTCGGCTGGTTAGGTTGAGTGCAGCCTTCCTTGGCCGATTTCCTCATATATGTTTTGGACATGACAGATATTCATTATATCGGATGATTACTAGCGCTGTTGTTGTTTTTATTCTAGATACACAAGGTGCTACAACAACTCCTGCAGCAACAACAGCTGCACCAACAACGACTTCCAAACCCGCACCAACCACCCAATCAACAACAACACCCACCACCACAACAACAACATCTACTGCCGCACCAACAACAAAACCTACAACAACATCGACAACAACAACAACAACCACTACGACACCAAAGCCGACAACGACTCAAAAACAACAGACAACCAGTACACCAATAGTGACAAGTACGTACTTAATGAAATGTGCAAAATGAATATACTTTTTTCGTAAACGTTTATAACGTTACAAGGGTATTAAATATAATGCTCCAAACAATTCTACATGAGCTGCATTTTATACATATCCCATTTGTTAATTCTCGTTAAAAGTATTCACACTTTCATAATTTTATCGTTGGTTTAAAATGAGAAGGTTGTAAGTTCATTATAAGACGCATTCATAATGTAGATCTACATCACAAGGCGCTTCCTACCAGCCTATCTTCATGAAAATAGTAACCAGTTATGTTAACCAAATTAAAGTTCACACTTTTTTGGAAGTAAATAGTAGGTTTTTTGGGGTTTTTTTACAACAAGCAGATTGTATTTAAGACCTTCTTATTCTACGCCAGCGATATCCCGGGGTACTTGTTGCCCTATCTTGTTTGCTAGAATCAACCAGTTGCTCGATAAAATTACTCCATGTTACTTTTCAACCAGCAGTAAGATTAGTAATACAATTTACAAAGTACAAAGACCATTTGATTCACCCACGTATACGCATACTGGCATCGGACCTATAGCCGAACAAAACTGAAGGGTTTTCTCGATTATGTCTTTAAAAACTATATTGTTTTACAAAAATTATAGACAATTTTATAAACTGCAGCCTTTTACCAGTCAAGAAATGTAAAAAAATTCAGCCTCGACTTAAGATGCAGTTAACTTACAAAAATACACGAAGTCGATCATTTAAAGCAATGATATCTATTTTAGGTACAGCTCCAAAAGCTGGCACTGGTCAATCAATGGGTGGAGCCAAGGGTGAGTTGTTGTTGTTATCTCTTTTATATACTAGAACGGAAAAGAAACATGTTTAATATCAATAAACTCATTGTTTGGTTGACTTGATCAATTTCGGTCAAGTACTAATAAGTTGGTGTTGTGCATTTTGGGGTACCTCGCGTTTCTTTTTCCTTCAAGTATACTAGAATATCTTTCTTCCTTCGCGGGGACGTAGACATTTTGCTCGTCAGACTGCTGAGAGTGATAAAAGAAAGATAAAAGTATAGCACAATATAATATATGGGTAAAAGTAAAATTACCAAGGACGATAGGACGACTACCTACTGAGTGTGTGAGGCTATTACAGTGGTATATGGTCCTTGGGAAGAAAGCAAACTTATATATACCGTTACCATAGTTTCTGGGTATATTGTTCTATTAACTGGTTCAGAGAGTGTCTATTGTCAATATACAGTAAAACTTCGTTATCTCGAGGACTCAACGGGGCAGACCAAGTACTCGAGATAAGCATGGTGCTCGACATATCCGAATTTCATGGTGTTTTTTTTGTAGTTCTTTTGTTTGTTAATCGTTCTCAATTTTCGCATGATTATGTTTTCAGGTTGTATCAAGTCATGTAAAGGACGTGCCAATGGTGACTATCAGTCATGCCTCGGGTGCCAATACTACGTTACATGTGTCTGGGAATCTATGTACAACAGTCGACCATGTCCAAGAGCTACATTTTGGGATGATTCAAAGAAAAGCTGCATTATGAAATCTACAACATGCAATCCTTAATTAAACACTTGTGATGTGATTCAGGCGAAATAAAGACTGTGTAATAACTAGGATGACGTCATGGGAATGTGTTACCATACAATAATATTTACGAAAATTCAACAAAGACAATATTTTAAATGTGATATGGCTGTTGTGCCTTGGAAAAAGTAATAATGAATTTCATATAGTATAGATGTTGGTTTCCCTAATATTAAAGGAAAATCTAAGTTTTAATGTAGTTAATTGTATGAATAACTCTAATATAACATATTAAAGAAACACAATGTAAAGTGATGAAGTAACTTAATATATACAATGTAGTAATAAAACGACGAACCAGGTTAACTTCTCGTTAATTTATTTTACGACTACAAGCATTTTTTCTTTACTATTACTAAAAGTAGGTTGTATAATAAACGAATGTGACTATCAGACGAAATTATAAAATAAATGTACATTGCAATATCTTTCTATTGGTCAAAAGTGGATATTTAACCATCGATGTTTTACGAATTACTTCTATTTGTGTTTCGTAAGAGTATAATTACTATATTGATGCATAGTTTGACAGCCGTACACATGTTTGCGATCTTTATTTCGGGTATTTCGACCGACTTCCGAAACAATGACATACACAACCTTCAACAGGTTGAAAGGTGAATGCTTAGTCGCAAACTAAATTCTCTACAAGTCGACCTCTCCTGTGGTTTTCTAGCAAATTTAAATCTTAGTTCTGGGATGGTACCCAATATTGATATTATTTAGTTGGTGATTAAGGATAGTCAATCACATTGTCAGTCAATAACCAAGAGTTTAATATGGTGTGGTCTGATTGGTTGTTTTTATCCTTAAGTCAAATAAGATCAATATTGAATACCATCCCTGGACTATGCATGAAGGTCACAATACAATACAAGTATGGAACAACAGTCCTGCCACCCTGTGTACCACATGCTATGGTACCTTAGATCATGGCATCTTACTGACATTGATTCGGAAGTATACGAAGATCGTGCGACATCAAACTGTGCGGGTGATATGAACACGCCTTACGTCTGTCATGGACATGGCTGCGATCATTGTTTGGTGCACCTTTTGAGACAATTATTGCTTGTTCTGTTTTTATATTATTGTCGTGCAGATTCAAAAGACTGCTCAAATACTGTCCCAAGAAATCTTAAAGTAAAAAATGTGATCGCAACGTTGCAAACTAAATTCAAAACTGTGTATTTGACGTTTTATAATGAACAATAGCAAATGTGTAAGGCGTAAAAGCATAATTATACTCTTGTAGAATAAAAAAAAAACATTCAGATAAGACTTGAAACGTATTATGGAAAAGGGACATTTTTTGTTTTTAATAATTCTGCCTACCTCAACTGGCTTATTCTAATTGTGACTACGAAAAAAAGAACAGATGTTCGTTGCCTAAGAAAAGCGCTACGTGGCGGCGTTTTCCATGGGAAACAATCCAGGTCTTTTATATTTGATTGGTTGGGGGTAACTGAATTAAAGCGCTCGGTAGCGCTTAGCTTAAGACCATGTCACACAGTGGCGAGTTCTGATGTCGAGTTCTGTACGAGTTTTGGCAAGTTATAACTTGCCTAAATGTGCGACATTTGTGTCGTGTAAATATCGTACGCATGTCGTTCTTTGTCGCAGTGATGTCTCCCCATGTCGCCAGTACTCGCCAGTGTGCGGCGAGAATTTTAAACGGTTTAAAATTCTCGCCGCTTCTCGCCGAAGTTTACTTCTCGTACACATGTCGTGGAACTGTCGTAACAATCTCGCGCACTGTCGCACACATGTCGTAGATATGTCGCCCCTTGTCGTAGCATGTCGCCGAAATATAGTCGTTCTGCGACATAACACGAGTTTGCGGCGAGTTTGGGAGACTTGTTTACGACATCTGCTCGACATTCGGCGAGATCACACGACATCACCACGACACAAGACAAACATACTCGTCGATACTCGTAATCATCACGAGAGCATGTCTCCGATTGTCGAACAGATGTCGTATATATCTCGGTTAAACTCGTGTTATCATCGTACTCATGTCGTGTAAATGTCGAAAATAACTCGAACACATGTCGCCTTGCGAACCGTCCTGGACCAACTCGCGCACATATAGGCGATTTATAACTCACCACAACTCGTTCAGAACTCGGAACCCGAACTCGCCACTGAGTGACATGGTCTTTAGGCAACGGACAACGGTTTTGATGTTAATTTCTCTTTAATGGTGATAACATTTAATTAATGTGATCAAATTTAGTAATTTGATTATGTCATCAATCAATTAATCAATCTTCGTATATATGCTGAGATATATCAAAGCACTGGTTAATGAGTATAAGTACATTGTACCCTGCAATCACACCCTTGTGGTCTTTTGTCGTCTGATATCAGTAAAGCAATGACGTCACTACTTTCACGGTGGGGAATCACGTGGTTTCGATGGTAGGATCCACCACAAAAATGGCGGCCAAATAGCGTCGACTTAACCCATATTTTGAGGTAAATATATAACATCGAGACTCGGTTATTTATGGACACCCCGGCCAGCACGCAATGGCTTCTCCACTGAATCTTTTGTTACCCTACTTTCCACGATTGATCCCGTAGTTTCCTCAAACACTTCGATATTGTTCCGTAAATAACAAAACAGTAGCGGGGTAGACCTCACGATAATGACGATTTTGACCATATTATGACCATAATTTTTATTATCTCCTTTATGTCATCCGTATTTCATGCAATTACAAAGTGCGAACATTTCGCCAACATTTTCCAACAAAATTACAAACAGAATATCATATATTTTGGTTTTCTGAAAAATAAAACAGTCAATTTGCATGAAAGATAGGATCCACGCTAAGGGTAGGACGCACGATTGAACCTGGGCAGTGCACATTCATCAGTGCGGTCGGCAGTTTTCTACGGTTCTATCGATCGAAATATGCGGAACGGGCACATAGTGTTCATTTATACAGGAAACTATATAAGTATCAGTATATCAGTATATACGGTCCATGTACAAGTGCATGTATGTAATTAGTATGCTTCTTGGCATAATCATTTTGTTTATAAATGAATTTTATAAGCTCACACAACACAGTTGTAGGGTGTACAGGGTGTCTCAAAATACATGTCCGCTTGTTCAGGACATATTACTCCGTAATGTAAATCAATGTAGAAATTACGAAACAATTATCCAACACTATGCATACGAAATATATAGGATGCATTTTGAGTAGTTACCCCACTTGTGTGAAAACCTATGTTTGACGTCGTTTGAAGATTTTTTGACGTTCACATAACTTTGAGTCGGGTATGATGTTTCAATTTTCTCCACAAATTGATATTTTGAGTTTTGATGTAGTTATATATCTTGAACTCTATTATCCCACTTTCAAATAATATAAGAATAAATGCATATCTAGGATATTTTGGTTACTTTTTCCTGATTTCAATTAAAGAAGCATAACCAAATTCATTCTCCTACAAAGACAGTTTTTGGTGATTGATAATTTATTAAGTACTATTTTATACTTTCAAGTTACATTATATGATTTTTTTGGACTGTTGGAGATAAGCTAGACATACCGCTATACATTCAACCCAGTATGTCCATTCGAGGCGTTAGGTGCATCTTTTATGAATATGCTATGCTTAGAAATGTGTGAATATCAAATAATCAGTCCCAATTGTTTTTTAAAATGTGTTCCTCCCTTTAAACGTCCGATTTCATTTTCTAGTGACCCCTGATCAGTTTCTCAGTCTGTGTGGACATAATAGGGTACAACCGACTATCACTATGACACATATGATATACATTTTACCCATGTTACCGTACAGCCACCCTATCTGCCTCTTTGGACATTTTAGAACGTCCGTTGCTAATGACGTTACTATAACGTGTATGACGTCATCAACTGTGATAGTGTTGACACATGATATAACTAATCACATAATTTTTTAATTAAGCTAACATATGAGACTATGATTATTAATTTATTAACTCATTCGGCAAAGTTATGGCCCTTCAACAAGCGGACATGTATTTTGAGACACCCTGTATACTGTCTGTCCTTCAGTCAGTCTGTTCGAAAGACGAATTCTAGTGAACACAACTCGACCTATAGTAACTGTTCTTGCTGGAGTTTCCTAAAACTTTCTCTTATGAACAAACTTGACATTTATAAATAATAAGTGATGGATTGATTTCGCAAATACAAATGTAATGTGGTCCTTTGTCGACGGGGTATGTCAGTCTGACAGCTATTTTTTAAACAAATAATGTTGATGCATAAACAATACACGTAATTCGTGTATGTGTGTCGATCAATGTGTTGCAGAAATATGCTTCTAATGATAGTTCTGTTTGGTGTTAATAAGCCCGTGTGAAATAGCTTGAATCTCCAGTTAATCGTATATGAATCGGTTACATTTTAACACATATTCTATGTAATAGGTCATCACGTTGATATTTTTCTTACACTTCTTTCAGAGCAATGCGTTGAAAAAGTCTCACCTTAGCTTAAAGTCTCACAAAGTTTCAGAAACAGCAATATTCTAATTTACTGCCTAATAAGACCATGAAAATTGACAGGTTATAGAGCTCCCTAAATGGCATAGAATCAGCATCCATATTTGATATTTTTTTACTTTCATCTATAGAATAATCATCTCTGCAAGTCGCCAATTTAGTAGTTTGTGTGGTGAACAAAATACCCCGTTGTTTACAATCTGAAATCGACGGTTCGTTCCGAGGACAGTTCGTAAATTTCCATTATAAATCGAGGACACATATATAGTATATACGTGTAACTAAAAGTTAAATACCGTTATCCTCCGGTACCGATAATCGCCGGTATCTTATTGCACTATATTGTATGTGGTAATCTAGTATACTATTTCACGAGTGAATTTAAGGCTAAGTTGTTTCCATTAGGTTATAATATAATTTATGTACAGTATGAATATATTGAGACAGAATTGAAGTGTAGATGTAATGATGTTTTAGACCTGTCGTCCACTTAGACCCCGATGCTATGCGGAAGGGATGCCGATTACAGACTGCTCGTTTCGGAAAACCTTCGGGGTCATTTATTAATAAAAATGGGCGGAGCTTTGTCATCGTGGTTGTTCGGCAAGTATTCTCGGATTGGTATACAAATTGTATTGTTGTGGTATATACGCAGTATGCATGCCATAGCCTATCCGAAATAGCCGAATGGTAGATCCGATCGTGCGGAAAGCCGGGTTGCGGTTAAACCTGCCGTCCACTAGACCCCGATGCTACGCGGAAGGGATGCCGGTTACATTGTGCTCGTTTCGGAACCCTTTGGGATCATGTATCAATAACAATATGCGGAGCCGTATCATCATGCTTGTTCGGGAAGTACGATATTCGCAGTTCGGGGTAGGAATGGTTGCTGTATACATGTACACGCAGTATAAATGCCGAAGCCTATCCAAAGTAGCCGAACGTATCGCGACTAAATGCCATCAGTTCAGGAGTTAGTCCCGAATGTTTCCCCGACCGCGTGATATTCGGAAGGGTTTACGAATCGATGCCGATAGGTTGCCAAAAGATTGTCTAGCTCCACCTAGAGGCAAACTGACGGCATCGCTTCAGCTGTCATTCGGGATATACAACTGGGATAATGTCGCGTAAATTTACGCTTATATATCGTTATAGTTTTACTTTAGATAAACCACAATTACACGGGCGTAAATATACTTTTAACATTGGAGTAACTCAGGTTATAGGGGTGTATTTACCCATAAAACATACATTTAGAAATGGTTTTATCATGTAGTGCGCATAGCGCAGTTGGCTAAGCTACTATGAAAACGAGTTCTTCAGAACTGAATGAATGGGTTCGATTCCCATTCGAGTATTTTGAACTTACACTGGAAATAAGAAATAGTCGGTTGAAAGCGATAACTACTGTACCACTGCACCACACAGTCAAGTTCCTAACATGATCGACATAGTTTCCGTGTGTTAATCTCATCACTTCGCCGTTTTCGGGAAGCGTTCGGCATCGATTCGACTTTCCATCTGGAACCATTCGGGATGACTAATGAATACGAAACCTCACAGAAGGCGTCCCGAAGATGCGGAGTGAATGCCGATGGTTTACTGAAACTCTCCCGAAGCACTTCCATGCAAGACCTTCGGCGTCCATTTTTTTTAAAACGAAGATTTTCGGTCCCGAAGGGTACCAGAGGCGTTGCGGAATTATACGGAAGGATTCCATAACATCGCGATGACATGCCGAACCATCTCGTTCTGGTGAATTTCTGCTTCGAGAACCATTCGGGGTCCTAGTGGACGTCAGGTCTTATAAATATATAAATATTTTATCTATATTTTATTTCTGCCAATATTGTTTAAAAACTGTCGCAAAGAAGCGTTGGCTTTAGCAGATGTTAAATTGTGTCGCCCTTTGTAACTATTCATGAGTTCTAATTGGTTGAAAAGTAACAGACTCTTTAAATCCAGGATTCCGAGTGGTAACAGTTGCTAAAAGAGAAAAGACGTCTACATCGCACAGCTAGCAGCAGCTTTCCACAACCTTCCATCATTACAGAATTATAACTTCCCATATTCCTACTTTTATCCGTCCAACGGCAATGCAAAGACTATTTGGTTAAAATAATGGTACCATAAATATTTCAATTATAATAAAATATTTCCAAATATCTCACAGCGAACATTGATATATCTCAAACGATAAATAACGACTGGACTAGCTGTTCAATTTCACATATATGAATGTTCATGCTATTTGTCTAGTCCGCATCGTTATGAAATTCTTCGTGTAATACCTAATTAGATATATTAATTATATATAATCTGACATATTTGTAGATGAACTAGTACATATCGAGTAGGCCGTCATGTCTTTATGAGTCCGTTCCGCATATTCCGATCGATAGAACCGTAGAAAACTACCGACCGCAATGATGGATGCGCTCTGGTCATGTTCAATCGTGTGTCCTACCCATAGCGTGGATCCTATCTTTCATGCAAATTGAATGTTAAATATTTTAGTAAACCAAAATTCATGATATTCTGGTGGTAATTGTTTTGGAAAACGTTGGCGAAATGTTCGCACATTAGAATCGCTTGAAAAACAGATGATATAAAGGAGATATGGTCATACTATGGTCAAAATCGTCATTATCGTGAGGTCTACCCCGCTACTGTTTTGTTATATACGGAACAATATCGAAGTGTTTGAGGAAACTACGAGATCAATCGTGGAAAGTAGGGTAACAAAAGATTTAGTGGAGAAGCCATTGCGTGCTGGCCGGGGTGTCCATAAATAAACGAGTCTCGATGTTATATATTTACCTCAAAATATGGGTTAAGTCGACGCTATTTGGCCGCCATTTTTGTGGTGGCTCCTACCATCGAAACCACGTGATTCCCCACCGTGACTATGACTATCTTGAAATTGATAACCCTATATTTGAACTGAATTTAATTGAATAAATCTATGGCATTCTTTAGTAGTTTGAATATTACAGTTACGTTATTACTTATATAGTGAATATATGCTTGATTGAACGTTCACTTTGCGTTGTTATTCTTATATGGACATTATGATTAAATTGACTTTACCATGACTTTAATCTTAACGCGTGAGCGGATCCGGGTTTCGCCCCTAGCAGCGTCGAACCAAGGAAGATATAAAAGTAGAACCAGTCAGTGCATGTCAGATAAGGTCTTGTCGATCGATTTTATGTTTAGCGTCGTCGTGAGTCAATTTTCAAAATAAAATATAAAAAAAACATTCGAAAAACAACATTTTTTATAGATATTCATGCTCTAAAATATTTTGCTCCGGTAAGGCTGTGTTTCATTTGAATGTGCTAACTAGCGCCAACAAAGTTGTTACAGATGATTCATTTACTGACTTGTTCCGTGTCTAAACATCACTTTGCGCAGGTATTGCCATGCTGGTGTGCAAATGCTACTATACTAAGGCAATGGTTTTTTAATGAGCTTTGTTTGTTTTTGTGAATAGGTAGCTAGGTTTCAGAAAGCCAGACCTGACGCTGAACATAAAAGTAATTTGGTACGGCCTCACTTGCTTGAGTGGATCACCCTTACAGCGTCGAACCATTGAAGGACGATATTTATTTTAAAAAATAGTACCAGTCAGTGTATTTTAGTCAACTTGTTTTTTATACTTCATTAACCAGGGAAATGAATTCTCTCGTTCTCTCATATCCTCGTGATGACGGATACCAGCAGGAATGAGGTGTCGAGAGCGATTTGTGTAAGTACGTAAATGCATAAATTAAATAAATAGTTGACGCCTCGCTTAAGATTGTGACGTGACATCTTAATCTTCATCCGCTCACAAAATACAATAGTTCCAGTAACGATGTGTTCCAAAGGCATTTATTTTTATGCTGAGATTATCTTATGTCCGTGTTGTCAGTTAAATCCATTTAAAACACCTCGATAATTCACACAACCACAACTGATGCACTAGGAAAGCTTAAAGATATGTCAACACTTGACTAATTATAGATCTAACCGGCAAGAAAAATATTGCGACATACATGTATTTACTGTAGCCTCACTAACGTTCGATGAACTCAACATTGGAATTTTAAGTTAACAGTTGGCGGCTCTTTTAATTACATATAATAGTATTTTACACATAGCTAATTGTATCATTGACAAAGACATTTTAACAGACATTTATCTTATTTCATTGATATAGATACAGTCACCTGTGATTCTGCACATTTTATAGCACGATAAACACCACGTATTGGCCAATGCAGTGATATCAAACATTTGGTGTTAGGAAGAGTAGTGTTTACTTAACTGGTTCAAATGGTGGAATATCAAAACATAAAAAGTTACTAATTTTCTAGGGCTCTTCTCAGTTGTTAAGCCGCTCAAGCACTCTATGACATTTTAACTTAAATTGGGCTACCAATGGAAACCTACGTTCGTGTCTCCCATGGGGAGACTATTTCTCTCCTGCGGGTGTGGCAGCCAACATCTATCTCAAGCGCCCAGGAATAGACACTGCCCTCACAGGTACCATTTTACACCATGGTGGAGTGGAGCATGTGGGTCTTGTTCAGAGAAATTAATCAGTGGCCCAGACAGGGGTTGAATCGCGCGCATTACCTAGATCGGTCACCGCTCCCCACAGTTGGTTTCGAGAAAGGAGACTATAGGTACACGTATCTCAAAGGTTATAAGCAGTGAAACTCAGGTTTATGAATATTGTTTATATAAATATTAAATATATGAAGAGTCTTTATAAAAATAATTGACGGTTCAAATAGGCATCACACATGTGATGTCAGAGGTGGATGATGATTGACATTTGATGATGATCTTTGGTCTTCAGCAATACTTCATGTAAGCGTCTTGCAGTTGGTGTCACATTTTCATTCATTGCAAGGGGACTTAATTTACCGCAGGAAATTTGAATTTCTTTAGAGGGCTTAAGCCCTGTCGGTTTGGAGTCAATTCTGATGTACCAAAAAGGTATGCCGAGAATAGCCTTTATTTGTCAGCATTCAGCTGAAATATGGCGGACATATACAGGGTGTCTCAAAATACATGTCCGCTTGTTGAGGACGTATCACTCCGTAATGTATTGGTTTACATATCTGATTTATATGTATAATCAAAGGGCATTCAAATAAATGTAGAAATTACGAAAAAATAGCCCAAAACAATGCACACGAAACCTATAAAATGCATTTTGAGTAACTAACCCTAATTCGGTAAAAACCTGTGTTTGACGTCGTTTGACGATTTTAATGACGTTCACATACCTTTGAGTCGGATGTGATGTTTCCATTTTCTCCACAAATTGATATTTTGAGTTTCGATGTAGTTACATATCTTGAACTGTATAATCTAACTTTCGGAAGTATAAGAAGAAATAAATATTTAGGATGTTTTGGTTACTTTTTACTGATTTCAATAAAAGTAGCATAACCAAATTCATTCTCCTACCAAGGCAGTTTTTTGGTGATTGATACTTCATTAAGTACTATTTTATACTTTAAAGATACATTATATGACTATATTTGGACTTTTGGATATAAGCTAGACATACCGCTATACATTAAATCCAGTATGTTCATTCGAGGCGATAGGTGCATCTTTTATGAATATGATATGCCCAGAAATGTGTGTATATCAAATTTTAAGTCCTAATTGTTTTTAAAATGTGTTCCTCCCTTAAATACGTCCGATTTTCCAATTTCATTTTCTAATGACCCCTGATCAGTTTCACAACCAGTGTGTGCATAGTAGGGTACGACTGACTATTACTATGCCCATATATGACATAAATTTTAACCGTTTTACCGTACAAACTATGTTATCTGCCTCTCGGAAATTTTAGAACGTCCGTTGCTAATGACGTTAGTATAACGTATATGACGTCATCAACTTTTCGAGTATTGACACATGATGTAATTCAGCCCACAAGGTTTACATGTAGCTTTCATATGAGACTATGATTATCAATTTACTAACTCATTTGGCAAAGTTATGGCCCTTCAACAAGCGGACATGTATTTTGAGACACCCTGTATGTGCTTCAAACCGGTTTTGAACCTGGGTCGCAAGATTAGACGGTGAGCGCACTAATCACTGAGCTGCAGAGGCACATATCCTGGTGTGGGGAAATCCAGTCATGAAAAACATGCAATATTGAATTATAAAATATACAAATAACCAACACTCAGTATAGTTTTATGTGTATTGTATTATAAAACAGAAATAATAACGAATTGAGTGCGCAACATACATGCTACCATATTGATGTCTACATATAATACAAACTTCGTAACTCTTACATTATACAGGTACTTCATATTTTAATTTCATTAAAACATGCAATAGATATCATCTACATACACATGTAGCTGTATCATTGATAACGGGGGAAAATCGAAAAAAAAGTTGATATTTTTCTTAAGACTGATTTAGGCTATATGAAACAATCGTTTTAGTCCTCATCAATGATACTGTTACCTGTGTCTACATAATTATGGATACAATGCAATAAAACTAAGTTTTGTGAAACGTCTCAAATATCAGCTTTGCAATTGGTCAATTAAATAACTGCACACTTAGCACACCAATCAGATATTATATGTTTTTGAGAATGAGCTTTGAGCACAAGGTAACAAGCTATACATTATGTTGAAGCCTTGTCACAAAAGGTACAACATATTTCTCTTTTCTTAACTCCTTTAAAATTTAAAAATCCATCTCCGATTGGTTAGTCATTGACACTGGCCTTGAGTTGACCAACAACACTGCTGCGTTTAAACCGGGTATCACGACTGAGCTTTAGCCTCGAATATCAAGAATGATATATATAAGTATTCATACCAGGGACCTATATCTACTGAAAATTACTACTCACTACAATTTTGATGGTGGTAAATTGCTGATAAACATGAGAGTAATGGATGCGTGTACAGTGATACATTTACCATTTATTTATACATGTAGCAAATCGGCATATTAATATAACCATTTACATAGAAACAATATGGCCTAGGTAAACATAGACACATATAAACAGCAATTTAAACACACCAAACCAGCATCAATATAGAGATCTTACAAAGCAGCAATCATTTACAGTTTTTCCTGTCTCAGTTTCATTGAACGAAAAATAAAATTAGCCGTATTAACAAGTACCTTCTTGTGGGGGTTTTTTAAGAAAAAAATTTAGCGAACTTATTAAGTGAGAACAATGTCATATTTGTGAAGTGCTTAATTAGTAATTGTCTTTATAGAAAACAACATAATAAAAAGTGATATTCTGAGTCGACAACATTTTGTGCACAAAATTTACAGATTCTGTCAGCCCTATCTACAGAATATACAGACGATGAGTCTCGATGTACGGGTTGGAATACTACTGGTTAGTTATAAATGCGTGCTTAAAAACAACCAATCAGAGCTTGGCATTGCTGACTGGTTTCCTAATTCAGATTGATTGCATCGTACCATAGTTACAATAAACTACACAAATATAATTATACTTAATATTATAACATGTTTAGATAATTGAACATACAGTAAAACTTCGTTATCACGAGCACCCAGTCTATCTCGAGCAAAATTTAAAATATTTTCCGCTTACATCTTCAATACATGCCCTGTAGTTATTTCGAGTACCCTGTTGATCTCGAGCATTTTACCTGTCATGATTACTCGTCGAGATAACGAAATTTTAAAGTATATTATGTTAAGACAATACTATAGGTGACCTCACTGCTGCTTAAAACGAATTTTGATGAATGTTATTGAAACATAACAATTAAATACAATGTTTAAGCCAAACATAAAATGCTTGTTTACACAAATAATTACTTACATAATTTTATATTTCAATATTTTAGATAAGATAAACTATATTTAACGTCGATTGTGATTAACATAAGAAACATAAGCTACAAGCTTGTATTCGACTTTTCTGTAGTCTGTATTCTGTAACTAACTCTTCCCTTTTCCATATTCACGAGTAAATGTTAAAAGATTGCTATTTTAAACCTAGGCGGCCTACCTATGGAATGCGTTAGACTATTCTGCATGCCTCATTTCCAACTCAATCTACAATAATCGTTTGGAGTCGGTCAGTGGTACAAGCCTGGAATATGGCGATAAATTCTAGACGCACAAACATGCATTTTATGGATGGCCTAAATGGTACAATGCTCGCAGCTGTGTATCTATGTATATATGAGTATAATTCAGCTCCTGAATATAACTTGTATACAACATCAATGTTTGGCGTGAATGATATTTTCATTTCTGAGTAAGTATAATAATAATGATATGAAGCAAATAGTCTTCTAGTATAATACTCATCATCAGTCGTCATTTCCATTGGGGTCTGTATTCACTCTCACTCCCTCATTCAATACGTAAGAACATTGTTGTATACTCGTATATAAATTAAATATGAAGTTAAAATTTGTGGACAAACTTTTTTAACACCCTGTAGTTATGATTACTATTTGATCGACTTGTTATAATTCGCTGGCTTAGTAGAATGAGAAGGTCATAAGTACTAACTACGACCTTATAAGACAAATCAGCATCAAAAGGCGCTTCCTATGAGCCTTTTTTCATGAAAATCTGAACTTGATTTAATTTAAGTTGAAGTAGATTGTTTTACCATAAATAGCGAGTAATTCTTGGATAATTGTTTCTTGTTCACTCAAAATATCGAGTTTGTACTTGGTCAGTTGACGACCTTCTCATTCTAAGTCAGCGGTATAGGGAATGAGAGAGTGGAATTTGATACAGACCACTATGGCCATTTCAACATTATTGGAATGTATACATGTACGTTAACGAGTATTTTACATAGCCATAAAATGGTCAATGCGTTGTTTGGTTGCTGCTTAAAAATCAGTTTACATGTGTTGAATCTTGATCATCATACATGGCCAGACGATGGCTCGGCTACCTGGCTCTAAATAACTAATGTATTTACAGTCGTTGAAACGCTCCGCAAACTTCACACAGACCATGGTTATATGTCTAGGGTCTCACAAAGCATCTCAAGTGAAAATTTTGGTTTTTCTTAAAATATTGATATTTCTTTAATTGTATCAGCTAAATAAACCAATCAAGATTATCAATTGTTCACATAGTTTGGCAGCATCATAATATTTATAAATATTACATACAACCGACATGGACTTATCTGAATAGATATGTTTTGGAATTCACTAACAAATGAATAATTGTATTTTTTTTACTATTCGAAAAACGTCAATAAATCAAATCGAAGCTTCGGGGCGAGATATAATGCAATAGAAAATACGTAAGACCAGTGGAGTCTTCTCCCTTAGTACAAGCCTAAATGTTTCATGAAGTATTCGACCATTTTTTTCAGCCGTATATAACTATTATTCATAAACAACGGAAGTTGGCCAGGCCATTTGTACTAGAATTAATCACTAACCATAACTAACATGCTCATCAGGTATCAACTGGCATCTACATGTTTTTTTTCACAAATGTTGAGCAAACTCGCATGTCGCATGAACATTCCTTTAAAGATTTATCAAATTTAGCTTAGTGGTTTAGGAGAAGAAGTCGTTTGAAGAAATTATTGACGGATGGGCGACAACCGACGAACATAGTGATCACAAAGGTTTATCTTGTCGTAATGTAACAGGTGAGCTAACAATCACAGGAAGAAACGGTCACAAAAATTTACAAACTTTCTGAACATTTTTAAATATTGAGTATGTACATAATAAGTTTTCTATATTCTCACTACAAACATTCTATGGTATACATGTATGATGATTGATACATATGAAAGTAAATGGATTTAGTCGGCCATTATTTTGACAATTTCTATTTCAGGAAATCCGTTGTTAGTACTATCCGTGTTAAAGATCTATAAATAGTACATTACCAGGTTTGTATTCGTATATATATATATATGTAGTACACTGGATTGACTGGACGGAAATAACCGAAGCATGGAACGCATACATCGGTAATTTCCGTAGTCAGTTTGTATAAAATGTTAACCAATTATACATCACTCGGTAGTTTCCGGATACATTGATCATTTACAACAATTGCACTAATTAATTTCAACAAAAAACAAGTACTAATTACATTTCGTAAGACGATCGATCAGGGACATAACTAAACGAGACTGCATGAAGTTAAAACATTTCGGCATCACGATAGTTACCCTGGTGTAGTGACCCTTGCGTAGGTTTAATCCAAATGATACAATGTCCAGAGTCGGCATTCACAATAGAGCATCTTAAGGAAAACCTTGAATATTGTTATTTAAGTTAAAACATTGAACAGCGCATATTTTGCAAGAAACTGAGCATAGCTTGTAGTTTCTTGGTTATTATTGTAGCATTTTAAATTACAATACAAAACAATGCAAAACGATGATAATTTTTATTTTCCTGTTTAGCTGATACACTGATAGGCAATTGTTAGATTTTGAGGAAATTCTAAGATTTCCCTTTAGATTATTTGTGAATACCATCCGTGGGAAAAAAACTTTGAGTATGATTCGGGAGGTTTCTTACTTATTCATGGTGCTAACAGTTTTAAGCATCATGCAGGGTCGTTTAGTTATTACCCTAGTCGTACAAGATGTGTTTTGATTTATGTTAAACGTAGCATATCTGTGAGAAATGTGAGAATGACAGTGAAACTTCTTGGAGTGAATAGGTCGTTTGCGGTAGAACAAATCAATGTATGGTAAAATTCTGTAATAGACAAAAAAGTTTATCGTGTCGATAGTTTGAAGACCAGTGAAATTATCATTTTGTTGTTTTCACTGATTGGACCTTGCTCCAGTATCGTGCAGAAAAAGAAACGCAACGTCAACAGCGCTGGGTTTTTAAATATGCGTTAGGTCATTATGACGTCATAATTATGACGTTCTAATTTCAACGTATTTTTTTCTAATTTAGCTAATTACTGTAACATTTTTTGAGAAACAAGCAAATTATAAACAGAAAATTTGTTGATTTTTGGTGATAGATCTGATTTTATTTCACTCGTGATTTCTGTGATCACTCGGTGAAATAAAATTCGAAATTACACCAAAATCAACACACATTCTCTATATTAATCCATTTCTGACGACTATACCGCAAACGACCAACATCAAGTACATAATTATGTGAGTTTGTTTATATTAAAACATGAAAGTACAAGTAGTCTACTAAGTCTATATAAAAATTTGTGAAATTCTACGTTATAATTACTCTACAAGACTTTATACTGTATAACTATTATGCATGCAATTAAATTATGTAATTAAGTAAATGAGTATAATCAATATAATGTTACATAATAAATACTATGATCAATATTTTGTAAGTTTATACTATACAGAAATTGCATAAAGTAACAACGAGTTTAGTGACTTATAATCCTCGGCGTTATAGTCTAAAATCAGTGCCTCATGTTTGTCACTGGCTACCGACTGCGACACAATAAGTCGTCCAGAGTGCGAGAATGCGACGCATTTCGGATAGTTAAGTCCATCTTTTGAAGTGAGAACCTCCCAAAGTCGTCCCATTTTGGTCACTATGTACACAGTGTTGTTGCATATAAGAATAGTATTGTCGTGAGAATCGGTACAGAGTCCCTGTAACGCACAGAAATTATCCCCGACACGAAAGTCCTTGTTAGTGAACACTCGAAGCAATTTACCCTCAAACTGGAATATCTTAATTGAGCTATTTCCAGAGTCTGACACGATAATTTGTTTCTCTTTGTTAACAGTCACAAAATACGGATGGTCAAGTTCTTTTAGTCCGCTTCCATAGGAACCGAACGAGCTACAGATTCCACCGCTCGGGTACAAGACGAACACACAATGCTTGCATATATCCGTTATAATCATAAAATTGTCATGACTTATCGCGATACCGTACGGAAACTGTAAAAACGTACTGTTACCAAATTTGTTTTGAAAGTCACCATTTTGAGTAAAAACTTTGATGCAGGCATTCACACTGTCTGTGATTGCTAGACAATCATCGGTTGTCATGGCTACGCCAATTGGATAACAAAGGTTGTCAGCATCAGTACCACGTGTGCCAAATTTATGTTTAAATGTACCTTCACTGCCAAATATCTGTATTCTATGATTCTCGGTATCACATACTACAACATCACCTAAAAATAGAATAGACAAATTACAAATAATAGAATCTCGACAAAAAGTGTATACGTCATACCAAACAGGTCATTGCCATGAACTAGTATATATAGCACTACTTATCATCTTATAAGACTCATACATAATTGAAATCTGCATCACATTCAAGGCGCTTCGTATGAACCTATTTTATGATTACATACAATAAATCGCTGGCTTAGAAATAGAAGGTCGTAAGTACGACTTTATAAGACTGATACATCTTTAAAATCAACTTCACAAGGCGCTTCTGGTGAGCCTATTTTCATGAAAATCGGAGCTTATCATATAATTGACCAAATTGAAGTTGAAACAGCTTGTTAGCAAGTTATGAGTGATTTTCGGAAAGATGATTCTTGTTTTCTCAAAAAAATCGATTTTGTACTTACGACCTTCTCATTATAAGCCAACGATATAGAAAAGTTAACAAGGAGCAGAAAACGACATTAAGGTTCATCTATAAAACGACATTAAGGTTCATCTATAATAACAAACTGTAAACAGAAAAAGTAAGGAGTATCGATGAGTAGTAAGAAGCTATGATCTGCAAGAAAAAATAAGAAGCACCAATGGACAATAAGAAGTTGTTAGGTACTACAAGACAAAATAAGAAGCATCAATGGACAATAAGAAGTTGTTATGGACTACAAGACAAAGTAAGAAGCACCAATGGACAATAAGAAGTTGTTAGGGACTACAAGACAAAGTAAGAAGCATCAATGGACAAGAAGAAGTTGTTAGGGACTACAAGACAAAGTAAGAAGCACCAATGGACAATAAGAAGTTGTTAGGGACTACAAGACAAAGTAAGAAGCACCAATGGATAATAAGAAGTTGTTATGGACTACAAGACAAAGTAAGAAGCACCAATGGATAATAAGAAGTTGTTATGGACTACAAGACAAAGTAAGAAGCACCAATGGACAATAAGAAGTTGTTATGGACTGCAAGACAAAGTAAGAAGCACCAATGGATAATAAGAAGTTGTTATGGACTACAAGACAAAGTAAGAAGCACCAATGGACAATAAGAAGTTGTTAGGGACTACAAGACAAGGTAAGAAACATCAATGGACAATAAGAAGTTGTTATGGACTACAAGACAAAGTAAGAAGCACCAATGGATAATAAGAAGTTGTTATGGACTACAAGACAAAGTAAGAAGCACCAATGGATAATAAGAAGTTGTTATGGACTGCAAGACAAAGTAAGAAGCACCAATGGACAATAAGAAGTTGTTATGGACTACAAGACAAAGTAAGAAGCACCAATGGATAATAAGAAGTTGTTATGGACTACAAGACAAAGTAAGAAGCACCAATGGATAATAAGAAGTTGTTATGGACTGCAAGACAAAGTAAGAAGCACCAATGGACAATAAGAAGTTGTTATGGACTACAAGACAAAGTAAGAAGCACCAATGGATAATAAGAAGTTGTTAGGGACTACAAGACAAAGTAAGAAGCACCAATGGACAATAAGAAGTTGTTATGGACTACAAGACAAAGTAAGAAGCACCAATGGATAATAAGAAGTTGTTATGGACTGCAAGACAAAGTAAGAAGCACCAATGGACAATAAGAAGTTGTTATGGACTACAAGACAAAGTAAGAAGCACCAATGGATAATAAGAAGTTGTTATGGACTGCAAGACAAAGTAAGAAGCGCCAATGGACAATTAGAAGTTGTTAAGAATGCAAGACAAAGTAAGAAGCATCCATGGACAATAAGAAGTTGTTAGGAACTGCAAGAAAAAGAAAGAAACATCAATGAGCAGTAAGACATGTTTAGGAGAATTTACCGACTGTATTTGGGAGCTAACAATGGTCTAGTCGGGTTTCTCCAGACGGACACAAAACCCATAAAGGGTAGATTTCGGTAGCATCGATGTGCCGCCGATAAAATAATATCAAAAGCAAACTAACGAGTAAAGTTTAACCACTTGCGGTTTCTAGTTGACCTATGGAGTCAATGAAATATACATACGACAGAGGCAGCAAGCATAATAATATGTGATATTCAAATAAGGAACAAACTTGTCATTCAGCATTTGCAAAGGTGCGAAACAGGTAAAGCAACAATTACTTGCAAACAATGAAAAGTATAAGATATCGTAAAAGCAGTATGGAAACAACAACTAGTGAATGCAGCTCTGGAACAAACACTGTCGTAACATACAGTAAAAATAGCAATTATGCATATCCGTATTAAGCATGGAAAATTTAGGGAAGTAAAGGATGTGAAGATTTTGAAACCGAAAAAGACAGCCCCGCACAGACTCGCACAGTCTCGCACAGACTCGCACAGACTCGCTCTGGAGCACAGAGTCAACATAGAGAACAACATCTTATTACTTGATTTTAAGTTGTATTATAAGAAATGTATCACGGTTCTTCGAGTATGTAAACCAGAGGGTCTAGATTGAATATTGGAGTCACTGAACACTTAATACTAACAAGTTTGCGCTCTGATAAATGAGTCCTTACCAGCTTTAGTCACGGCTATCCCTGTAGGCATGTTAAACTGTCCTTTCCCCTTGCCCTTTCGACCGAACTTACGGATGAGTTTGGAGGCTTCAGCCTGCTCCTTCCGTTCGTTGACGTCGGTCGTTGATGGCACCAGGCGTCGCAGTAGGTACATTATTGACTGCCATTGACCCGTGTTGTCGACTAGGTTAGGTCGTCTCGTGTCTGATGATACCAAGGTATCTCGGCATGTCATCTATCATCCTTTATACACTCTCTGAAAATAAAAATGACAAGGTCAATCGAAATCTACAGTTACTACAAATGGTTAAAAATTTCACATGTTGCTATAGCGGCTTTACAGCTGAAGAGAGCCCTAGAAAATTGGTAACTTAACTTTTAAACTTTATAGAGGGTATTGGTTTGTTATTGAATTAATGGAAGGAGTTGAATAAAATTATATAAAGCGAGCTTTAATAATTTGGCTAGTCTGGTTTCCTGTGTACTATGTAGTGATCCAGGGGAGGTAATCCAGACTAGCATTTGGCGTGTTTATTTTCGAGGTTCAATAATTGAATACTTATTCAAAACCAATTTTGTTTTGTCTAATACCCGACTAAAATAGTCGTGACAACACCTATATTAACCGAAATGCTACATATTCAAAGGTGCGGCAAGGAAATAAGGAAGACATCAACAAATAAATATTCTAAAACCATGTGCAAATATTTTCATAGAATGCGCTAATAACACGGTCGTATTGAAACAAACTTAGATGATTATTTCAAAAACGATCAAACTATTATGTTGACATATCGCTGGTTTAGAATGAGAAGGTCGTACGTACTTCTTAAATACAGGTTTAAAATCAGCATCACAAGACGCTTCTTATGAGCATATTTTCATGTAAAGCGGAATTTGTCGACAAGTTGACCAAACTAAAGTCGAAACAGCCGGTTTTACCATATTAAGGAAAGTGTTTTTTCAGGCAGTTTTTCTTGCTTTCTCTAAATATCGATTTTGTAGTTACGACATTGTCATTCTATGCCAGCAATATACTAGTATTGTTCTATCACAATAAAACAACACCATTTTGCAATAGCATTGGCGTGTAAATGTTGCATTGTGTTGTTGTTGGACCATTTGAACAATGACTCATATGATTCCACGTGCTTGAGATTTCGATCACCACATTTTTGCAATACCATTTATATGTACTTGTAAATGTTGCATGACGTTTATTGTTAGAAGCAAATAAGGTTTCAATAATCATTTCTTATGCCACCTTCACACACCTGGTGTTTTTCTAATGATTTAGCAATATACGACCCAGTACATCTCAACCAATTATTGGAATACAGCGTATCGATACAGTCATTTTAATTGACTATATACGGTACCGCCAGTGTACAATGTAGTATATTTTGGTATCGATTCAGCTGAATTTTTCATTAGTTGTGTTCTATTTATGTCTGCGATTAGAATAGAGCCTTACCTGGCTGCTTATATCAGATCAAACTGGTCCTATATTTATTCCGTACAAGTATAGTATTGACGTACATATTGTATTATTTCTTGAGGCGTTTAGAATACTTAAACAAGTACAAATAGGACGTTCTTCAGCCGGGGTAATAGTTATTCTCGCCCAAATGGGTTATTCCGGTGGCGAGGGTAAATGAAGCCAACATCTCTCAGGGTAAAAGTTGAAAGAACATAAACATTTTAAAACAACCGGTGCTATTAGCCGGTGCATCTCTGTTCCAACCGGTTGCTCCCGGTGCTGCTACGGTTGCTTCCGGTTCAACACGGTTCGCCCCGGTGAGACCCAGTTTGCAAACCGGGGCTCTACCGGAATATCAAACCGGGACAGTGAGAACGGGGCTTTAGGAAACTACTCACACACAGGTGATCATGATAACATACAATATATAGCTGGCTTACAATGAGAGGACTCGCACAAGTTTGAAATCTGCATTACAATGCGCTTCGTACGAGCCTATTTTCATGAAAATCGGAACTTGTCATGTTTACCAACATGAAGTTGTAAAAGCTTGTCTTTCTATAAGTAAAGACTAAATTTCAGACAGTTTTTTCTTGTTATCTCAAAATATTGGTTTTGTACATACGACCTTTTCATACTATATCAGCGATATGAGATATAATATGTAAGTCAGGATATTGTTAATTTGTTAGATCGTGTGGTAACACATCCACTATAAAACAGCCGGACAATGTACATGTTCATAATGTAGTATACAAACATGAGCATGTACTTACCACGATACCAAGCACATCGTGCAACGTCTTAAAAAAGAGAGACCCTCTGTATACCAACAACCTCTCCACTACAACACTTTCAAAATTTACCTTAACTGATATATACTATACATTTCACCTCTGATGGCATACTTCCTCTAAGCAACGTCCAATATTTAAAACAAAAACAGGTTGATGTTCTACAGCGGTTTTACTGCTGAAACATACAGTGGACTATCAAAATACCAAGAGTTGTGGACTATCAAAATACCAAGAGTTGTGGACTATCAAAAGACCAAGAGTTGTGGACTATCAAAAGACCAAAAGTTGTGGACTATCAAAATACCAAGAGTTGTGGACTATCAAAATACCAAGAGTTGTGGACTATCAAAATACCAAAAGTTGTGGACTATCAAAATACCAAGAGTTGTCGACTATCAAAAGATCAAGAGTTGTGGACTATCAAAATACCAAAAGTTGTGGACTATCAAAATACCAAAAGTTGTGGACTATCAAAATACCAAGAGTTGTGGACTATCAAAATACCAAGAGTTGTCGACTATCAAAAGATCAAGAGTTGTGGACTATCAAAATACCAAAAGTTGTGGACTATCAAAAGACCAAGAGTTGTGGACTATCAAAAGACCAAAAGTTGTGGACTATCAAAATACCAAGAGTTGTGGACTATCAAAATACCAAGAGTTGTCGACTATCAAAAGACCAAGAGTTGTGGACTATCAAAATACCAAAAGTTGTGGACTATCAAAATACCAAGAGTTGTCGACTATCAAAAGACCAAGAGTTGTGGACTATCAAAATACCAAAAGTTGTGGACTATCAAAATACCAAGAGTTGTGGACTATCAAAATACCAAGAGTTGTGGACTATCAAAATACCAAGAGTTGTGGACTATCAAAATACCAAAAGTTGTGGACTATCAAAATACCAAGAGTTGTCGACTATCAAAAGATCAAGAGTTGTTTACTATCAAAATACCAAGAGTTGTCGACTATCAAAATACCAAGGGTTGTCGACTATCAAAAGAACAAGGGTTGTGAACTATAAGAAGACCAAGGGCTGTCGACTATCAAAAAAGCAAGGGTTGTGGACTATCCAAAGAACAAGAGTTGCCCACTATCAAAATACCAAATACATTCCACTCTCAAAAGACCAAACACATTCCACTCTCGAAAGACGAAATACAGTAGACAATGTACATGTATAGCGGACTAATAACCAAGAAAAACAATGAACATCAAATTCGATGTCACCAAACGAGGGAACACTCCATATACTAGCAGTCCAAGAGCTGAGGGTCACTGATTCTATTTACAATAATTGTCCAAATCTATAATAGATATACTTGGAAAGCATGTATTGTCCAGTTTACGAAAATCTTTTTCTAAAAAAATAATATATTTAGGAATAGAATTGCTGGTTAAATGATTAATGCAGTTGTAAGAATGTTTTATACGCTGCGTGTTGCATATAATGAAGACTTTGCAGTTTGAGAATTTGTGATACAATGAATTCCATGGATTTCTACCATTTGTTCACCAATCATGTGTATTGGATTTATACAAGCCGATAAATTATCACAAAGCATTATCTCTTATAACAGTATCGGTCTTAAACTCCGTACGAACTTCCATGGTTATAAAATGTTTTATATTTATAAATAAATGAAACTGCACTACCGGTCTGCTGGTGTGGCTTTTACGTAATATGTATATTGTAGGAACGTCATCGCCAGAAATATTATATCATGTAACGTAAATGACACACTTCAAATATTACGTATTGTCTATAAATAGCATTAAATAGCATTACATTAAGAATAATGCTTCATAGATAACAGTTGTTGCATTGCTCAGCTGTCATTGTTCTTCACCTCAAATAAATTTTAAAATGCGTGATTAAGGGTTTCTGGTAATATTTGTTACGTGTTCAAAAATGAAAAAAAGATAATTACGATTAGACAGACTTACGAAACATTGAACTGGTTACTTAGTATTTTAAAAAATATTCCTACACAAAACAGGTATAACATTTTCAAAGATATTTAGCGTTCACTAAGGTTATGTGATAAATAGAATCTTACATTCGTACTTATTACCTCAAAGCTTCGTGTTATATAATTGTATCAATTCATTTAATACACTCGTGTTAGATCCTCTATTTGTTATAACTACAGCATACATTTACGTGCATGTATATCTGTACTTTTACAATACAATACAATGCAATGCAAAACCAAACCAAACCAAACCAAACCAAACCACACCAAAAAAAAAAAAACACACCACACCACACCACACCAAACCAAACCAAACCAAACCAAACCAAACCACACCATACCACACCACAATATAATACAATACAATACAATACAATACAGTGCAATGCAACGCAAGACAACAAAACACAACAAACCACACAACACCACACCACACCACACCACTCCAAACCAAACCAAACCACACCACACCACACCACAATAAAATACAATACAATACAATTGTATATGCACTTGCATACATCTGACCAGGTGGCAGTCTTAAAAAACGTATTCTCACTCACTATAATGCGATTGAGTCGCCAATAATGTCAGGATGCTATTTCGGTCAATAATTGGTATGTTAGAAAGATGACTGTGCGTTTTCCATGAAATATATCTCTCTGGAATAATGCATCTACTCCAGACTTAAATACTATCTCTACCAAATCAGTGTCTCTTTGGTACACTGTGTATACACGAGCCTATTTCCGACAATTGCAATAAATAGTACACGTTGAATTATAGCGTACGGCAATAAAGAGTACAATGATCAGATTTTACATGTGTTTTCAAAAGCAATAAATGATACAGGTTGAATCTTATAGTCATCCAATAAGTCATACAGTAATTGTGACCCAAATAGTGAAAATATGTGTAATTCCCCCTAATTACCATGCTATGGTTTCCATCACAATGTCGAAGAAACCCCTTAAAGACCTTTTCTCCACCTAGCGCTTTAACCACAGACATGTCGAAGGCTTAGAATGAGAAGGTCGTAACTACAAAATCAATATTTTCAGAAATCAAGAAAACCTACCTGACAATCATTCTTTAGTTATGGTAAAACAAGCTTTTTCAACATAGGTAAGTTTGGTAAATATGACCAGTTCCGATTTTCATGAAAATACGCTCGTAAGAAGCGCCTTATGATTATAGATTTAAAATATGTATCAGTCTTATAAGGCATTCTCGTTCTAAGCCAGCGATATGTACATACTTTATACAATAAACCTGCAATAATTGATTTCTGTATAAAGTGTAACAGGAAGAAGGGAATGATACATTCAATATTACGTTATGTTGCAAACAGCGTGTTAATACGAGTCGGCCATATCGATATAAATGCAAGACTTATTGATTTGCAGCAACTTTTCATATGGCCAAAGATTGGTTATACCGCAGTATGGTACATGTATATACACGAGTGATTCAATGTGGTACAAAGATTCATGACATACATGTTCACTGGATACGTGTACGTGGGTAAGATGATTCAAAATAGTACAGTCATGTGTTTAGAAAATAGAATCTAGTCATCCTACATTTCATCAGAAATTGTTACCAGCATGGTCACGATCTGCAAATTGATTTTACCAATAAACGAGGTTTTAACAATGTTACAACGAATCGCTTTCTTATACATAATGGCCAACGTATTAAACTTGCCACATATTTTAGATAAAGTGTAAACATATATAATGAACAAATTCACTTCCCGATTTATCGCCCTTGAAGATAGATTCACGAGTAAGCTGATTCCACATTTACCACAAACCTGTGTAACTAACAGTACAAGTACTAGTTACGTGTTCTTATATTAGCCAATGATCAGGACAGTCTTGCCTTTAAATACACGTACAAGTATAATACGTTTTAGTTACCGGTATATTACCACGAATATACCAAGGCACACCATACTACCCAGTAGCTACATGATGGAGGTTGGTTGTTCACATAAATTTTAAAGTACCATTAACAAGCAGGTCCTACTCATGTTCTTCATTTTGTTGTATATACTTACACGTATATACATGACATAATAGTGTACCCTTAATTCGTTCATTGTAAGCCAATGAAGGAGCAAGCAGAACGCGACGTTGGACGTTATCAACCATAAATCAGAAGTCGGAAATCGGAAGTCGTAGGTTCGAATCGGGTTCAAATCTCGGGCGGGACACTGTGCTTTTCAGAAACACCTTTCAGTGTAGATCACATTCAACAAGGGATTACAGAAAAAACATTGGTAGTTTTGCATATATCGGTGCAATACACAGTGAACGTGCACGAACCAAAAGGCATATTCGTGGAAGGGTAGAATAAAGAACCCACTCTTCTTGTATCACCCAAACTGTCTGCTTCACCTCTCAAAGCTGGGGGTCATTAACAAATTAGACAGGGGTGAAGTCAATTGGCAACGTACTACAGCTATGCATTTTCAACAAGAACATAACAGCTGAAAGTACATACATACAGTGCATTATCGATAAGGACTGAAAGGTCTTTCATAAAGTGTACCAGCAACAGGAAGAGTGCATTTATATACACAGTGGAACTATCAACAAGAAGAGGGCATTTATATACACAGTGGAACTATCAACAGGAAGAGAGCATTTATATACACAGTGGAACTATCAACAGGAAGACGGCCTCTATACACACAGTGGAACTGTCAACAGGAAGACGGCCTCTATACACACAGTGGAACTGTCAACAGGAAGAGGGCATTTATACACACAGTGGAACTGTCAACAGGAAGAGGGCATTTATACACACAGTGGAACTATCAACAGGAAGAGGGCATTAAATACACACAGTGGAACTATCAACAGGAAGAGAGAGGGCATTTATACACACAGTGGAACTATCAACAGGAAGAGAGAGGGCATTTATACACACAGTGGAACTATCAACAGGAAGAGGGCATTAAATACACACAGTGGAACTATCAACAGGAAGAGGGCATTTATACACACAGTGGAACTATCAACAAGAAGTGGGCATTTTTACACACAGTGGATATATCAGCAGGAAGAGGGCATTTATACACACAGTGGAACTATCAACAGGAAGAGAGAGGGCATTTATACACACAGTGGAACTATCAACAGGAAGAGAGAGGGCATTTATACACACAGTGGAACTATCAACAGGAAGAGAGAGGGCATTTATACATACAGTGGAACTATCAACAAGAAGTGGGCATTTTTACACACAGTGGAACTATCAACAGGAAGAGAGAGGGCATTTATACACACAGTGGAACTATCAACAGGAAGAGAGAGGGCATTTATACACACAGTGGAACTATCAACAGGAAGAGGGCATTTATACACACAGTGGAACTATCAACAGGAAGAGGGCATTTATACACACAGTGGAACTATCAACAGGAAGAGAGAGGGCATTTATACACACAGTGGAACTATCAACAGGAAGAGAGAGGGCATTTATACATACAGTGGAACTATCAACAGGAAGACATTTATACACACAGTGGAACTGTCAACAGGAAGACATTTATACACACAGTGGAACTATCAACAGGAAGACATTTATACACACAGTGGAACTATCAACAGGAAGAGAGTGGGCATTTATACACACAGTGGAACTATCAACAGGAAGACATTTATACACACAGTGGAACTGTCAACAGGAAGAGAGAGGGCATTTATACATACAGTGGAACTATCAACAAGAAGTGGGCATTTTTACACACAGTGGAACTATCAACAGGAAGAGAGAGGGCATTTATACACACAGTGGAACTATCAACAGGAAGAGAGAGGGCATTTATACACACAGTGGAACTATCAACAGGAAGAGGGCATTTATACACACAGTGGAACTATCAACAGGAAGAGGGCATTTATACACACAGTGGAACTATCAACAGGAAGAGAGAGGGCATTTATACACACAGTGGAACTATCAACAGGAAGAGGGCATTTATACACACAGTGGAACTATCAACAGGAAGAGGGCATTTATACACACAGTGGAACTATCAACAGGAAGAGAGAGGGCATTTATATACACAGTGGAACTATCAACAGGAAGACATTTATACACACAGTGGAACTGTCAACAGGAAGAGGGCATTTATACACACAGTGGAACTATCAACAGGAAGAGAGAGGGCATTTATACACACAGTGGAACTATCAACAGGAAGAGAGAGGGCATTTATACATACAGTGGAACTATCAACAGGAAGACATTTATACACACAGTGGAACTGTCAACAGGAAGACATTTATACACACAGTGGAACTATCAACAGGAAGACATTTATACTTACAGTGGAACTATCAACAGGAAGAGAGAGGGCATTTATACACACAGTGGAACTATCAACAGGAAGACATTTATACACACAGTGGAACTGTCAACAGGAAGACATTTATACACACAGTGGAACTATCAACAGGAAGAGAGAGGGCATTTATACACACAGTGGAACTATCAACAGGAAGAGAGAGGGCATTTATACACACAGTGGAACTATCAACAGGAAGAGGGCATTTATACACACAGTGGAACTATCAACAGGAAGACATTTATACACACAGTGGAACTGTCAACAGAAAGACATTTATACACACAGTGGAACTATCAACAGGAAGACATTTATACACACAGTGGAACTGTCAACAGGAAGACATTTATACACACAGTGGAACTGTCAACAGGAAGAGGGCATTTATACACACAGTGGAACTATCAACAGGAAGACATTTATACACACAGTGGAACTATCAACAGGAAGACATTTATACACACAGTGGAACTGTCAACAGGAAGACATTTATACACACAGTGGAACTATCAACAGGAAGACATTTATACACACAGTGGAACTGTCAACAGGAAGACATTTATACACACAGTGGAACTGTCAACAGGAAGAGGGCATTTATACACACAGTGGAACTATCAACAGGAAGACATTTATACACACAGTGGAACTGTCAACAGGAAGAGGGCATTTATACACACAGTGGAACTATCAACAGGAAGACATTTATACACACAGTGGAACTGTCAACAGGAAGAGGGCATTTATACACACAGTGGAACTATCAACAGGAAGACATTTATACACACAGTGGAACTATCAACAGGAAGACATTTATACACACAGTGGAACTTTCAACAGGAAGACATTTATACACACAGTGGAACTATCAACAGGAAGAGGGCATTAAATACACACAGTGGAACTATCAACATATAGAGGGCATTTATACACACAGTGGAACTATCAACAGGAAGAGAGAGGGCATTTATACATACAGTGGAACTATCAACAAGAAGTGGGCATTTTTACACACAGTGGATATATCAGCAGGAAGAGGGCATTTATACACACAGTGGAACTATCAACAGGAAGAGAGAGGGCATTTATACACACAGTGGAACTATCAACAGGAAGAGAGAGGGCATTTATACACACAGTGGAACTATCAACAGGAAGAGAGAGGGCATTTATACATACAGTGGAACTATCAACAAGAAGTGGGCATTTTTACACACAGTGGATATATCAGCAGGAAGAGGGCATTTATATACACAGTGGAACTATCAACAGGAAGACGGCCTCTATACACACAGTGGAACTGTCAACAGGAAGACATTTATACACATAGTGGAACTATCAACCGGAAGAGGGCATTCATACACACAGTGGAACTATCAACAGGAAGAGGGCATTGATACACACAGTGGAACTATCAACAGGAAACAGTCATTCATACAGAGTGTACTATGACCCAATAGTACAACGAATAGACATTGTACAGTGTGCTGTCAACCAGAATAGAGTGGTCATACACATATATACATTGTACAGTGTACTATCAACAAGACTAGGGTGGTCATACACATATATACATTGTACAGTGTACGGTCAACAGGAATAGGGTGGTCATACACATATATACATTGTACAGTGTACTATCAACAAGACTAGGGTGGTCATACACATATATACATTGTACAGTGTACTATCAACAAGACTAGGGTGGTCATACACATATATACATTGTACAGTGTACTATCAACAAGACTAGAATGGTCATACACATACATACATTGTACAGTGTACTATCAACAAGAATAGAGTGGTCATACACATATATACATTGTACAGTGTACTATCAACAAGACTAGAATGGTCATACACATACATACATTGTACAGTGTACTATCAACAAGAATAGAGTGGTCATACACATATATACATTGTACAGTGTACTATCAACAAGACTAGGGTGGTCATACACATATATACATTGTACAGTGTACTATCAACAAGACTAGAATGGTCATACACATACATACATTGTACAGTGTACTATCAACAAGAATAGGGTGGTCATACACATATATACATTGTACAGTGTACTATCAACAAGACTAGGGTGGTCATACACATATATACATTGTACAGTGTACTATCAACAAGACTAGAATGGTCATACACATACATACATTATACAGTGTACTGTCAACAAGACTAGAATGGTCATACACATACATACATTATACAGTGTACTGTCAACAAGACTAGAATGGTCATACACATACATACATTGTACAGTGTACTATCAACAAGAATAGAGTGGTCATACACATATATACATTGTACAGTGTACTATCAACAAGACTAGGGTGGTCATACACATATATACATTGTACAGTGTACTATCAACAAGACTAGAATGGTCATACACATACATACATTGTACAGTGTACTATCAACAAGAATAGGGTGGTCATACACATACATACACTGTACAGTGTACTATCAACAAGAATAGAGTGGTCATACACATACATACATTGTACCGTGTACTACCAACAAGAATAGGGTGGTCATACACATACATACATTGTACAGTGTACTACCAACAAGACTAGGGTGGTCATACACATACATACATTGTACAGTGTACTATCAACAAGACTAGGGTGGTCATACACATACATACATTGTACAGTGTACTACCAACAAGACTAGGGTGGTCATACACATACATACATTGTACAGTGTACTATCAACAAGACTAGGGTGGTCATACACATACATACATTGTACAGTGTACTACCAACAAGACTAGGGTGGTCATACACATATATACATTGTACAGTGTACTATCAACAAGACTAGAATGGTCATACACATACATTCATTGTACAGTGTACTATCAACAAGAATAGAGTGGTCATACACATACATACATTGTACAGTGTACTATCAACAAGACTAGAATGGTCATACACATACATACATTGTACAGTGTACTATCAACAAGACTAGAATAATAATACACATACATACATTGTACAGTGTACTATCAACAAGACTAGAATGGTCATACACATACATACATTATACAGTGTACTGTCAACAAGACTAGAATGGTCATACACATACATACATTATACAGTGTACTATCAACAAGACTAGAATGGTCATACACATACATACATTGTACAGTGTACTATCAACAAGACTAGGGTGGTCATACACATACATACATTGTACAGTGTACTACCAACAAGACTAGAATGGTCATACACATACATACATTGTACAGTGTACTATCAACAAGACTAGGGTGGTCATACACATACATACATTGTACAGTGTACTATCAACAAGACTAGAATGTTCATACACATACATACATTGTACAGTGTACTATCAACAAGAATAGAATGGTCAGTAACATACATACATTATACAGTGTACTATCAACAAAACTAGAATGGTCAGTAACATACATACATTATACAGTGTACTATCAACAAGACTAGAATGGTCATACACATACATACATTGTACAGTGTACTATCCACAAGAATAGAATAGTCATACACATACCTACATTGTACAGTGTACTGTCAACAAAAATAGGGTGGTCATACACACACATACATTGTACAGTGTACTATCAACAAGAATAGAGTGGTCATACACATACATACATTGTACAGTGTACTATCAACAAGAATAGAGTGGTCATACACACACATACATTGTACAGTGTACTATCAACTGTCACCAAGGATAGAGTGGTCATACACACACATACATTGTACAGTGTACTATCAAAAAGAATAGAATAGTCATACACATACATACACTGTACAGTGTACTGTCAACAATAATAGAATGGTCACACACATACATACATTGTACAGTGTACTGTCAACAAGAATAGGGTGGTCATACACATACATACATTGTACAGTGTACTGTCAACAAGAATAGAATGGTCATACACATACATATATTGTACAGTGTACTTTCAACAAGAATAGAATGGTCATACACATACATACATTGTACAGTGTACTATCAACAAGAATGGAATGGTCATACACATACATACATTGTACAGTGTACTGTCAACAAGAATAGGGTGGTCATACACATACATACATTGTACAGTGTACTACCAACAAGAATAGAGTGGTCATACACATACATACATTGTACAGTGTACTGTCAACAAGAATAGAGTGGTCATACACATACATACATTGTACAGTGTACTGTCAACCTGAATAGAATGGTCGTACACATACATACATTGTACAGTGTACCGTCAACAAGAATAGGGTGGTCATACACATACATACACTGAACAGTGTACTACGAACAAGAATAGAGTGGTCATACACATACACACATTGTACAGTGTACTGTCAACAAGACTAGAATGGTCATACACATACATACATTGTACAGTGTACTATCAACAAGAATGGAATGGTCATACACATACACACATTGTACAGTGTACTGTCAACAAGACTAGAATGGTCATACACATACATACATTGTACAGTGTACTATCAACAAAAATAGGATGGTCATAAACATACATACATTGTACAGTGTATTATCAACAAAAATAGAATGGTCATACAGATACATACATTGTACAGTGTACTATCAATAAGAATAGAATGGTCGTACACATACATACATTGTACATTGTACTGTCCACAAGAACAGAGTGGTCATACACATACTACATTGTACAATGTACTGTCAACAAGAATAGAGTGGTCATACACATACATACATTGTACATTGTCCTACTTAAAATAACATGATAGTCCTACATACGCTTTTATCAAGAACAAAGCGGTTTAATAATACATATAGTGTACAATCAAAATTAATTGAACGGTCAAACGCACTATGTACTATTAACAAGAAGAAAACGGTCGTGCACACATTGTACTATCAACAAGAAGAAAACGGTCGTGCACACATTGTACTATCAACAAGAAGAAAACGGTCGTGCACACATTGTACTATCAACAAGAAGAAAACGGTCGTGCACACAGTGTACTATCAACAAGAAGAAAACGGTCGTGCACACATTGTACTATCAACAAGAAGAAAACGGTCGTGCACACATTGTACTATCAACAAGAAGAAAACGGTCGTGCACACAGTGTACTATCAACAAGAAGAAAACGGTCGTGCACACATTGTACTATCAACAAGAATGTTATATGTACAAGAAGGAAATGTAGTATGGTATAGATTACCACACATACAGAAAAGGTATGATAAAATCAGACAGGGAAGGTAGCACCAGCCGAGCACAGAAATAAGAAACACCACAACACAACTACACTGAGCAATGCCCACACACAAGCCAAAGAAACAATTTAAAGTCCAAGCCCAGAGTCACATCAACAAGAAATAAACGGTTTTACAGTGTATGAACAACAAGAATAGTACGGTCATGCATACAGTGAAGTACAAATGTATCTACCCGGTTATTTGATGTACTAACAACAAGAACAGTACGGTCATGCATACAGTGTAGTACAAATGTATCTACCCGGTTATTTGATGTACTAACAACAAGAACAGTACGGTCATGCATACAGTGTAGTACAAATGTATCTACCAGGTTATACAATGTACTAACAACACGAGTAGTACGGTCATGCATACAGTGTAGTACAAATTTATCTACTAGGTTATTTAATGTAATGTAAATAAATTATCAGACTGTAAAATGTGGAAGAGAAACAACTAACAATACGTTACATACCGCGATATTGATTATAGAATAAATCCATTTGCATCACAATGAACTTCGATATTTTTACTACTCCAGTGTTCTTGGTAAGAATAAGTCAATTAAAGCGTGATTCTCGGTGGCTTTTCTAGCGAACGTATCAGCACCAATGGCTATAAATAGATCATGAGATATTCCAGCTTCAATGAAGAATAATTGATATACTGATTAATATCGCATCAACTCCAACAGAGTAAAACTGAAGTATTCCAATAGTTGAAAACACTGAGACTAATACTGCGGATCCTGAATATCACACCAAGTCTCCGTCCTCAAATAAATGTGTTGCATTTACCCCTCATAGTCCATCAGAAATAGCCACATTCACCGCAATCGTCACGTAAAATGAAATCCGTAATATTATGCCAGTCATAATGTATTAAAATCTACATTTCTTTCATTGAGGTGTTCGCTGACTTCACGCGTAACGTTCCGTTTAAATACACTCCCTATTTTGCCTGTTACTAATAATGTGCAATGATGTGGTTATGAATGGAAGAAAATCTATACGTCTCCAGCCCACACTGCTGATTCCTGCAAGCTGTAGTGGGTTATTGTGAGCTCTGTGACGTAAACACTACAATCCATAGCACTGATCGAAACATGTGACTTTTAATAAAATCAACAAAGGTTTGGCATATGGTCACGATTAGTTATTTGTGTAGGGAATGGTATTGTATAAATATTTAATTTCTCTCACAGGCTTGGCTTGGAAATATGGTCTTAAATACATTTAATTATTATTTTAATGCGTTTTTATTTATGACATTGAAGTCAGGTTACGTCAACGAACTGTCTCAATGTTTCTGCAGGTGTCTTTATCATAATAATTAAATGTATTTTAAAACCAAATGTGTATACTTACGATATATATACCGTGGGTTTATCGTATACTTAGCATACCTTTTGGGAGTCAGCAATCGTTAATGCAGACATGTTAGGGTTAATCTAAGAAAATATAGTTTTGATAACCAACATAGTCATTTTAAGCCAATTCTCTTTTCACGAGTGAATGGATATACGGCTCGTATGTAGACAATCACGAATGAGGTGTCGATGGTGATTAAAATAAAAAGAATGTTGTAAAAATCGACCAAAATGAAGTAGTAAAAACTAGTCAATTCAACGCCAGACAGTACTGTTAATGCACAATTTTGTAATGAATACTATATTCATCCACGAAGACCATTATTCTACAAGTAACTAGCAATAGTAAACAATATTAATCATAAGTATGTCAACAATGTCATAATTATGGAATATAACATGTGCCCCTAACGTTAAGGGTTAAATGAATACAAGAACATAAGGATGTTGGAGCGGGTTGGATCCCACGGTTAGATCAAATTTTTTCAGATAGCTTAATGTCACACATTGTTTTTAGAAATTTTAGAAAACAATTATAATAGTAATAAAAGTAATTTTTACAACCACATAGTTGAATAAAAATCTCGTTCATTTGTGTTCGGTAATATATCTTAAATCCAAATAATTTGCACAAACATATATTTCTCGTACAAGTTACGTGCTTTTGTCATGTTTCAATTAATTGCTATATTTAAATTTAATAAAAATAAACTTTATTAAGGGAGTCAAATCGATCATGTACAAATGTATGTTCAAGTGTTGCAGGTCTCGATTTTTTTTATCTTGTTACTGCGTATACGTCATTTTCCTTTAACATACTAGTGAGTTAGGTTTTACAACGTGTTTGTGATGTTTTGATTTGGTTCAGTGCTTGTCCTCTATGTTACTGTACATGTCCAAGTTCCTTTGTCTTTTAATTTTTTAGAGTTTAGAGTTTATTTTCAAATGCAATAGATAATTATGTACAATCCATGAGTATAGAAAAATTTCAAATATTATATTTATTTCGACGTTGGTGTTTCGTTACAGACTTTGTCCGCTCACTTTCAATAGGAGAAGGTCTCATATTTATAGAGCATCAAAACAAGGGAATTAGGGATGTATCAAATCCAATGATAAGATAAGTTTTTTTTTCAAATTCTGGCCCCTTGCGGTTATATAAATTGTGTTATTGAGTACTAGATATTATTTCAAAATTATTATTTATATAATTTATTTTATCAAATAAAAGTTTTGTTTTCGTATAAGAACTGTGACAAAACATTGAAAAATGTATTCCATCTTCAACGAAATTTGAATAGGATGGACATTATATATAGGGTACAGAATCGTTGTTCTGCTGGAATGATGAACAACGAAAGTGATGTGTTGTATTGGTACCATAGAAAGTCTAAGAATGCTGCGAATAGCAGTTTATCAACAGTGAATTCAGATTTATCGATTACGCGTCGTGAGCCAAGTCGTTCATACGCTCTCTCAGGCTGAGTATTTTGGACGGGAAGTAGAAGCGAACAAAAGCAGTATAAGCGCTGTCGTTGAACTACATTATCTCGATTCATCAATTGTAAAATCGATGATTTAATCTGTGAACGTGACGTGTTTCACTATCTAGTAACAATTAAGAGACTCAGTGTAGTGGAACTCATCAGCCCGGCGTATTAAAACTTAAGATGTCGTTTTATGAATGAAACAGGTGACCCAATTATACGCCAATAAGAAGAAAGTCTTAGTGTCGTTTTAGTCGACGTTAAACACATCCTAAGGCATGGTGAAAAACATGGGAACATTCATATCATCTTATGTAATATATATTAAAGTGTTCAAGAGGGTAGTGCTGTTGGGTTTAAGAGAATAGACATGTTTGGTATTTCAAGCGTTTGGTGTGCTAGTCTTTCAACGGAGCGTACTTAAGAGAACAACGTCTTGCTAGCGTCCTAGTATGTTGTTTTAATTAGTGCATTAGTATATGTACTCGAATTTTAAACAAAAACGAGATAGGTGAGCAGTTGAATATTGAACCTTCGTTCTGAACTTCAAGCAGACCTAATACAGATGTCCATTACTAGAATGTTCTTTGCAAGATGCAAGGGATTCTTGAGTGTTTAGTATAAATTATAACCCTATATCGTGCTTCATCATCTATAAAAGTATTAAAGAATTCGTTTTCTTGTACTTCTAGTATTACCAACGAGTCATTGGCCATAGACCATCAGATACATTCCCCCAATACAGAATTCCTTCACCGGCTCTTGTCGCAGCTAATTGTGGAGCATTGATTGTCTGCAGCAACATCTATTTATAGACAAGCGCGGGGGAGTACGAGCATTGATTTTGTACCAACACGATTAAGGTGGCATAAGTTAGACATTCCGATATCGATGTTTGTTTTCGAATTTATCTCTACAGAACGACACAACATCAGGAAGGACAGACCGGGATGACGTCATACTCAGACTATAGCTACAGAATGTACAGTTGTAACAAGGGACTGCTATTGATTAATATGATTATTGAATTCTTCTCAGATTCCGGACATTTACTTCCAACTCGCTGAATACATTTGTACTGCTCTCACTAAATATCACTCGAAGGACATTGCTCACCTACTGAACACATACAGGTCACTCGGCGTATAAATATACTGTATACAATTTGAGCTGTTCTCCAGGAAAACCGGGCTTATGATACGGTCGCAATGCTCGTACGATGTCCGTACGGATTTACCAACTCGTACGAGTCTGAAATATTTTAATCCTTACGGTATTTGTACGTTCTTAGCATCTGATCACAGATCGTACGGATCTCGTACGAGTTGTACAGAAAGTATAGTTTTCCTCAGATCACCGAGTTGTGAAAATCCGTACGATGCTCGTACGAGTCTCGATATCCGTACGGGCTCCGTGCAGGCTCTGTACGGATGTCGTGCGCGTTCAGCAAATTCAACTCGTACGGAGCTCGAAGGGCAAATGCGACTAGGGTATTAGTAACAAAATTGTGAAAATGTTGATAATATACGGTAAGAAAGACGAGACTCTTATGAACAGTTTCTGAAATTTTGAACAAATTATTTCATACACTTTCAAAGTTAAAGACTTTTTAAACCAATTACTACCGCCTACTTTTTGTTTGACGTCGTGAACGTCATTCTCTACGTTTTTGACGTAACGTCAACTGGCTTTTCAAGGATCGAGTATCTGATAAATATTACGTAAACTTTTAAAATTGTGGCACATTTTAATACCATATTCTATTCGTTATAAAACGTGTCCAAATTGTGAGTGTTTGCTTACATGGGAAATTAGCAAGTGTTTTAGCCACTTAACCCTTGTTTTCCGTGATATGAGTACTGTTTAGAAAACGATAACCATAGCAACGATCGATAGAAGTTTTTTTAACACAATTTGAAAGAAACCTTGAAGCTAATGGATAGTACTATACTATCCAATAACTTAAATATGAAATCAAAAGACTCGAGTTTTCTCCCATTTTAGACATTTTTCTAAATCTTATTGCATAATTACAATACAATGTCATTAAGCCCGGTTTTCCTGGAGAACGGCTCTTTTCATTTTTACTGTTTGCATAATTATACAATGTATCAGATTTGGTGTAAGTATCCATTGAGTTATAAGTTACAACTCTGAGAAATTTTATATGCTGTCTATTTGCTAGCTCCCGTCAGTCAGGCAACCCTCTCTCACACACTGACAAGCGAAAACTTCAGTCCTATTCCCTCCATACAAATCCTATGTACGTTTCCGATTAAATCTCTCGCGTCGTCGCTGTGTCTATATATCTGTGCGCCAGACATATTTCTTACGTGCGTTTTACACGCCAAAACGTTCACATACATCTCTTAGTAATTAAACAAGCACGAATAATGCTTGCATAGCGAAATTAAAAAAAAAATATCTCTTTTTTAAAATCCTTTAGACCATTATCGTAAAAAAGTGATTTTCAAAATAATGAAGCCTAGATGTGAAATTTTGGTGAAATTCAAATTTACGCCATGTTATTTATTTTCATTGCAGTTGGTCGATAAATGGTTCCAGTTTTAAAATGTTCTGAAAAGACACGGAAGGTAGATAAACAGCTTCGTAGATTTTTTTACTGTTTTATTGAATTTTAATCAACTTTTATGGTAAAGAGACATCAAATTTCTGTATGAAAATAATCTCATAATATGATAGAAATGCTGTTTCTGCATCATGCCATCAATAAGTTAGTATATTACTGTATATAATTGTATACTATTTAAACCTAAAACATTAACATTAATCCAAAAATTGTTGAAAATATGCCATGTTATGCATTGTTGTCCCATTCATTTGACATATGTTTTTATTTCAAGCAGAAAACTCCATATATTTAAATAAAATACATACTTCAGTAAGATTATGGTATTCTTATGACATTTGCAAAGTTTTGTAATTCACAAATAAAACTTGTTTTCTAGCCACATCCAAAGCGGCCAGTTTTCTAGATATTTGTGTACACTTGGGACAAAATATGATAACTATGAATAAAAAATTCACCATTTCTATCAAACAATATAGTATTTGTGACAACCTTTCGAAATTTTCTATAACCATGTAATGTACAATATCCTTAAATTAGTTTTATCATTAATTTGTCCAATTTAACATTTGATCATTGTAGCTACAGTAAAACATTGTTATCTCGATAAGTGATCGTGACAGGTAAAATAGTGCTCGAGATAAACCGGGTGCTCGTAATAACAAGAGGGCATGTTTTGCTAATAAAAACAGATACTATTTTAAAACTTGCTCGAGATATGCCAGGTCCTCGTGATATCAATGATCGTCATAACGAAGTTTTACTGTATTTGGGAACATGACTTGACATGGAGTTTTGATTATTGAATGGGCATAATAATATTAGTCCTTTTTACTGTTCTTAAACAAACCCATTTAAAGCCTAGAATAGTCAAACTCCACACATAGGGACTAGCATATGCTTAATGACATTACCTTACTAATACATAAGCTCTATGACATGGGTAGGAGATGAAACACATCAGAATGTCTTCAGTATAGCAGTTATTAATTATGTGTAAGTTTTATTTGTTGATTATTTACATTAACTATCAGCATTGTAATACACTCAGGGACAAAAGAAACGCAAAACTTATATAATGGTATTTTTCAAAATTATTATTTTTTCATATTCACTGAAATTTAACAAACTTCTACGTGACATTTTAATGAGGCATTATTCAAAATTTCATTCATTTCTGCAAATGGTTAACTTGTTTGTATAAATGTTAATCTAACTCCACGTGCGAAAATAGGATTTACGCTTAACGGGTATAACCGGTTAAACGACAACTGTAATTGTGTAGAAAAATGCTCAGGGGTCAATTTACATGTATCATGTATCATTTACATCTAACAAAAACAATTTATCACACTTATGTCACTTCATCAATAGCAAACGATGTAACAGCAGTGGAGTCACCCTGTTAAAGAAGAACGGAATAGGACACACAGACCCGAAAACGAAGGCCACCATTTTGAACGAGCAATTTAGCAGTGTGTTTACTAAAGAAAACAATCCACCATTACCAAATTTTGGTACACCCCCAGTACCAAACATGGACATATTCACCATCGACTCAGAAGTCATTAGGAAGTTACTCAAAGACCTAGATCCACATAAGGCCCAAGGAACCGATAATCTCCCAACAAGGTTCCTAAAATAGTTTGTTACTGAACTAGCTTCAATGCATCATTGATTTAGGGATTAGGGGAAGGTACCAGAAGACTGGAAGACAGCAAATGCTACCCAACTGTTCAAAAAGGGTGACCGAACTTCTGTTGCTAACTACATGCCCATCTCTCTTACATCAGTGTGTTGTAAGCTTATGGAGCATGTTATCCACAGTCAAGTGATGCGGTATCTAGACACACACAAGCTGTTGTCCGACAGCCAGCACGGCTTCAGAAAGCGCAGGAGTTGCGAGACTCAACTCATCCAAACAGTCCAGGACCTAGCCAAAGGGATTGAAGATGGAGAGCATATTGATGCTATATTGCTCGATTTCAGCAAAGCCTTTGATAAAGTTCCCCCATCACTGCCGTGTACACAAGTTGAAACATTATGGAATCCGTGGTAACACTTTACAATGGATCCAAAGTTTCCTTTTCAACAGAAGCCAGCAAGTGCACGTCGAAGGCCACTCATCATCTTCTGCACCAATACATTCCGGCGTCCCCCAGGGTAGTGTGTTAGGTCCTCTCTGATTTGTGATAGTTTGTACTGTTTAAATATGACTGTGTGCTGACTTCTAGTATGTATTAGCTGAAGACAACATTTGAGTAAAACCCTGTTTATTGTACTGATTATTTTTATATCTATTTTATATCTATATGTGTGGTTGGAGAAGATTATTTATTATGTGTTTTGATTTCTACATTTGAAATCATATTGGTAATGTAAGAGTATTAGATACTTGGTGAATTTGTATTTTATTGGAGTTTGACCCTTGTAATACTAGTAGTAGTTAAGATAGTTATAGCTATTGTAGTTAGCAGGTTAAAGTTACAGTAGTAATAGTTGTTGACTGATGGAAGACACGGACGGGGAAATGCGCTTGGTTTGAGAACTGCTTTCTTTTTATTTAATACCCTACTCACACTGGCGCACAGCTTCCATTACGATATATATATTTGTAATATCGGGGTAGCATAATGACGAGATATATATGGTTCATATCACAATTGACATTACGCTAGTAGTCAGTCAGTCAGTAACGGTAAATCGTATTCGCAAGGTCCAATGGATTAACTTGAAAACCTTCGCCAAGCAGCCTTCGACAAACAACCAGGAGGAGTGATATCTGCTCTAGTGTGATATCAATTGCTCATGTATCAGTTAAGCGTCAACTGACAGTATTATTAATTAAGTTGCCGTTGTTTTGATGGTGGTTGTCGCAGTAACATCGTGGTAAAATCGGCAACAAATTTATGTGTTGTTTATATGTGTGGGGGTATTATTTTGGAAAACATGAATCAAAATGACTAGAAACGGTGTACATAGTCATAGAGAAATCGTAGAACAAACGTAGATCAGCCGTACCGGTGAAGATAGTAACTTTTGTATTTGTTCTTGATTTTGACGCATATCCCTTCCTGATACTTTGACTTGGGTTGGGGCAGATAGACACGTGTATTACCGTATGTTAGTAGTGAACGGGACATTTGTAGCACGACTGCCTACACGGAATGACAATATGTACCAGACCATATTCTGGATTTTTAATGATTGAAAATATGTCGCTATTTGTACAGCACGTGTCAATCAGATCTCTTGGAATACGGATAGATGTAAACATCAACACGTTTTTGTGAGTACAAATAGCAGTTGAAATTGTTGGTCGCATCCAGGACGCGCGCGTTCTGAAACGCATTTTCGGCAGCATCATGCGCATGTCGTATAAAAGTTATCTAATTTGGCGGCACGTTTTTTAGATATTTTATGGCAGATCGATGAACGTTTGTCGTACGTGACGTCATTTTAACAGTTTCGCTTTTCAACTTACGTCTTCAACTCCGTATTAAACATGTATAAACGATCATGCAATACCTGAAAATGTATATATTTTAGAAACCTTAAATAACGAAGATTATTTTGATATCAAAACACGAAAGTGTTGAAAAATTAGCATAAGGTACATTTTTTCTGGGAAAATAAGGTTGTAGAATAAATTATGCTAGATATTGGCACGGGTCGCTTTAAAGTTAATTTAGATATGTACCATTAACTGTTATTAAAGAAAATAATGTATTTCAATTCAATAGTTTTAGAATAATCAATTCATAATGACTTAATAATTTTGTTTGGTCTTTTACTGTTTCTATATTTCATCATTGTTGTAAAAAAATGAAACGACGTCGACTGAAAAAAACGTGACGTCATTTAACCTTTTTGCTATCAAACATGACGTCTTTAATGCTTTATAGAGGTAAACATGGTCATGTTATACCCGATAATGTATATATTTTTGGAAAGATGAAAGAATGAAGATTATTTTGATATCAAAACATGAAAATGTCAAAAAAATACCATAAGGACCTTTTATGCTTGACGCGGCTCAATATGTATCGATCAATAATAAAACCACATGTGACACCACCCTACGATTTCAAAGTACACACAACGATAAACTACTATTTTGTAGTGGAAGGGAGGTAATAATCGTAAATAAATACCGCAAATTATCTCTCTTTGACCAAAGACAATTATGGATGTTGCAATAGAGTCTGTACAACAGACCAGATTTTAAGAACCAACCTCCTTGACATAAAAAACGCAACATTAAAGCAAGTCTCCCATAATTTTAATGTTGGGTGGACTACAATTAAGCTACAACAATGCCGTTGCTGTTGGTACAAACATATAGCAGCATTACCTGTCTAGGTAAACGACATTGACCCTTGACCTGTTGTCACGTGGTACGTCATATACAGTTTTTTTCGGATGGAGATGATATAACAGTCTTATTATCATAGAGACATATCAATTTAATTCGACACAATGTATTTTTAGTGAAACACCAGCGTCTAGCGTCTGACATACACGAGTCGTTCACCATTATCCATTTTTGCAATCAAATTAAGCCTACATTTCTAACTTATTTGACTAACTTATTGTGTTATTTTCGTAATACAGACACGATGCAAGTAAATTGGAAGTGAAAATAAAGTCGAAAATGAATAACCCAAATTATGCGTGCTTGAATAGACGTTTTTACCATTTGCGATGGTGTGTTCATTGAAGCGTGACAAAATCCAACGGAAATAGGTTCAACATAAACACTAAGGGTGCGCAAATGGACAGTGTTACTTAAAAGTTCTTTTAAGTTAACTATTTAAAAAAAAAATCAATTAAGACGCAGAACTTTTGGAACTAAGTATAGATTTGAGTCATTGGAATCTAATATTTTGCAGTCTATCAACAAAACAAAAACTTTATTATTTGCATTTCACTATGACTAAATGTAATATGGTTTATATATGCCTATGTTAGGAAGGGGGTTTATTCATTGTTATTTGTTTATTATATGTTATTTTGTTTCTTCTTTTCAGTGGACCTTTTTGAAAATTGATATTAACAGTCAAATATGTAATCCACAATAAATAAAGTCGTTATTATTATTGGAATAGCCCAGCCATGACTGTATTGTGTGGTAAAATATGCATTAATGTATGTATTGAATAACCTGTATCAATTGTCATGACCTTGTATTGAGTATTGTTTATAGTGTGAATCGCAGGGCTTCGTCGAGACTTGTACATTTGTACGTTGATGATTGTATGTAAATAGATAGTAGAACAGAAACTTTGTGTTTGGTCTTGTTGGGTCCTGAACCTACGTATACATAGTGGTACCACCACAAGGGTATTATTACCACCCGGTACTTGACACTATTACATAAAATTTGGCTGTATAAAGATGCATCTTGTAATTGAAAAAAGGTATGAGAAAATCCGACAGGGAAGGCAGTACTCAACCCAACCAGTCGAGCACAGAAATCAGAAACACCACGATACAACTACCCTGAGCAATGCCCAGAAAACCCCATGTCAAAACGGCGACTAAACGAGGCACAACAACCCCGGGGCGCGACCCAAGTCAAAGCACTAAGGACAGCGACCCAACGCCACGCGACCCAAAGAGGCACAACCACGACCCCACCAAGCCAAAACAATTGGCAAGGTAGGAATGGGGTGGGAAACAACATTACATATTCCCAGCAACCACATTGACGATGCCAACGCACAAGCCGAAGAAACAATCAAAGATCCAAGTCCCCGCCGACAAAATGCAGGATGACCCACATTCATAAAGAAACCACTCAATAGCGGCCATCGCCGCCGAATGAAACGCAGCCAACACTCGACCTAACTCCCCAAGTCCCAACCGCACGGCGAACCAACCACACAAACCCGCGCCAAAACGGCGGCCAAATGAGGTACAAACACACCCGGCCCAGCCCAAAACACCAAGGACAGCGACATCACGCTAACACGTCTCAAAGAGGGATTTAGGAACCTGACCTAGTTTACAATAATGGGCAAAAAGAGGGCGAAAATATATATGCCAAAAACGAAAGTTGAACTGTTCGGGTCAATGTCGGTTGTTACTAAACTTTTAAACCAGTTTCAAGTAAATACTATTTAGTTATGTACAATGACATTGGGATGAACCTTTTTGTTTTGTCAGTTTATTTGAAGATTAAGTGATTTTTAAAATAGTGACAGTAGGGCTGGTTGGGTGTAGGTCTTTGTCACTATAACTAGAAAATAACAGATTCTGACAATGTGCTATAGTCGAGCATGGCGTTCGTAATGTGACGCTCATGTTTTGAACATAGAAATAATTATTGAAGTGAGTTAGATTCAATTTTAAGAGTACATATTATTCGTGTATGTCTATTGAAAAGCAAAACAAAAAGATATTGGTGCCCCTAAATGTGTTAAGCATAGTTATTAATTAAATATATTATTCTTTTTAGGAGTCATTTTAGGGTACACTAGCATTGTATCGTATCTCAATGCTTTGTCCAGACACATTTGCAAATTTTATTTAATTTGAACAAATGTTAATCCAGCATGTTAATGACGGGTTTCAGGGCATTTTTAATTTTGTCATTTGTTATAATTTCCAACAATTTCGAGAACGATATTTGAGTTGAAGGACCGTTTCAATAACCTATCCCTGTTTGAAAATACCAATCATTTAATGTCGGTTAAAGGAATATGTGAAATACATTTAAACCTAAATTGCTCATCGTCATGGTGTTCATTTAAGACACGTTTAGGACTAGTTACATCCAACTTCCAATCAAAGAATGTTCGTTAAGTTGTGCAATAGGATAACTGCTGTAGTTAAGTTAAGAAACAGTTTGACCTTATGCTTCGAAATATATTATGTAAAATTTTAGTACTGCATTGCATATGATGTCGCACATACTGACATTGTGCTAAGCACAAAGTAATTAAACAGCAATGCTATAAACAATAGCCCAATTTACTAGTGTTTATGCCGCACTTAAACCACAGAGGTGTGTGTATTCAATAGATACACACACATACTGGCCTGGCGCTTAGCACAAACAAATTGAACAGCAGCAAAAAAGACATTGGTTAATTTACTAGTATTTATGCCGCACTTAAACCACAGAGGTATATGTATTCAATAGATACACACACATACTGGCCTAGCGCTAAGCACAACCACATTGAAGAGCAAGAACGAAACATAGCTTTGTTTTCTAGTATTTATGCCGCACTTAAACCACAGAGGTATATGTATTCAATAGATACACACACATGCTGGCCTGGCGCTAAGCGTAAACAAATTGAACAGCAACAAAAAAGACATTGATTAATTTGCTAGTAAATATGCCGCACTTAAACCACAGATGTATATGTATTCATAGATACACACACATGCTGACCTGGTGCTAAGCACAAAAACTAATTGAATGAACAAATGTACCAAGTGGCTTGGCTATCACAAAAGACATCGTGTAAATGATCTGCAACTAACATGCACTGCATCACAGTACATACACTTCTCGCTCGCAGATACTTGAAATTGTTCACCAGTTAACATTAAGGGACGAAGTAATATGCACTGCAGTAATTAACGTTTTAAATGAATAATGAATTTCAAAGCATAAGTTCGGGCTGTGCCTTAACTTGAATCGAACAGTACACCAATTACATAACTTTACAAACAGCCTTTAATTGAAATTTGGATGTAAAGAGTCCTAAACGTTTTTCAAACGAACACCATGAATAAGGGCAATTTAGATTTAAATAGAGTCCACATATTCCTTTAACCCACATTAAATGATCCGTATTTTCAAACAAGAATAAGTTATTGAAACGTTCCTTCACCTCAAATATCGTACCCGAGATTGTTGGAAATTATAAGCAAAATGACAAAATTTAAAATATCCTGAAACCTATTATCAACATACTCCATTAACATCAATTCAAACAAAATGAAATCTGCAAAACAGTTTGGTCAAAACATTGCGATAAGCTGCAATGCTGGCATACTCTAAAATGACTCCTAAAAGAAAGATATATAATAAATAACTATCATTCACACATTTGATGTTAGGGACACCGATATCTTTATTGTTTTGTTTTCAATAAACATAAACAAATAATATGTACTCGTAACATTGAATCCAACTCACTTCAACAATTCTTTCTACATTCAAAACAAGAGCGCCGCAAGACGGACGCCACGCTCGACTACAGCGAATTGACAGAAATGTATTTTCTATTTTAGTAACAAAGACATACATCCAAACAGCCCTATTGTCACTATATAAAAGTGCTTAGGGACTTCAAACAACCTACCAAGATAAAAGAGCTATCATAATGTCACATAATTAACTGAATATTATTGATTTGAAATTGAGTTTTAAATTCTAGTAACAGCGACCTTGACATTGACCCAAACAGTTCAACTTTCAATCGCAAGATGCGTCTTCATGCAAACAACCTATGCGTTTACAAGTTTACAACTGTATTAGGTGCACAGAGAGTTTCGTTCAAACATTTCAGACATCTGCCAATTATAATCGAAAAGCAACAGTTACCTTGACCTTGAACTCATCATCTGACCCTACTGTCGACCAAACCTTGAACGCAGCTGCTCGGCAAAACACCCAAAGTACAATAACTCTGTAAAGACACAATGTAGCATTATCTCATTTTGTTTATACAATGGGTCCATCACAAGCAAAAGTTGTACTTATTTGTATCTGGATTTAAGCATTTGATTACAAATAAATATGTCGAACAGTTACTCATTTTGTTTACTAAATTTGATTTATGCAATACTACCGTTGTTAAACGACCAATTACAAGTCATTTATAATTACAATGCAATTATGAGGACATACTTTGATTACAAATGGTATTGTCAGTAGTTTACGAAAATAACTAATTCTAGCGTTGAATATTTTAAGCCACTTATCAAACCTTACTAAACAAAAGATTCCCATCAGTAAGATACAATTGAAAACATACAAATGCCGCCAGATTTGGATGCAATGTTCATGGATAAAAAATGATGGCGCGACAGACTCTGATGATGATGGCGCGACAGACGCTGATTTGGATGTCGCGACAGACTCTGATGATGATGGCGCAACAGATGCTGATGATAATGGCGCGACAGACGCTGATGATGATGGCGCGTTAGACGCTGATGATGATGGTGCGACAGACGCTGCTGAAGATGGTGCAACAGAAGCTGATGATGATGGTGCGACAGACGCTGATGATGATGGCGCGACAGACGCTGATGATGATGGCGCGACAAACGCTGATTTGGATGGCGCGACAGACGCTGATCATGAAGGTGCGAAAGATGCTGATGATGATGACGTGACAGACGCTGATGATGATGGCACGACAGACGCTGATGATGATGGTGCGACAGACGCTGCTGAAGATGGTGCGACAGACGCTGATGATGATGGCGCAACAGACTCTGGTGATGATGGCGCGACAGACTCTGATGATGATGGCGCAACAGACTCTGATGATGATGGCGCGACAGACGCTTATAATGATGGCGCGACAGACGCTGATTTGGATGGCGTGACATACGCTGATGATGATGGCGCGACAGACTCTGATGATGAAGGTGCGACAGACGCTAGTGATGATGGCGCGACAGACGCTGATGATGATGGCGCGACAGACGCTGATTTGGATGGCGCGACAGACTCTGATGATGATATCGCGACAGATGCTGATGATGATGGCGCGACAGACTCTGATGATGATGGCGCGTTAGACGCTGATGATGATGGCGCGACAGACGCTGATTTGGATGGCGCGACAGACTCTGATGATGATATCGCGACAGATGCTGATGATGATGGCGCGACAAACGCTGATGATGATGGTGCGACAGACGCTGGTGATGATGGTGCAACAGACACTGATGATGATGGTGCGACAGACGCTGATGATGATGGTGCGACACACGCTGATTTGGATGGCGCGACAGACTCTGATGATGATATCGCGACAGATGCTGATGATGATGGCGCGACAGACTCTGATGATGATGGCGCGTTAGACGCTGATGATGATGGCGCGACAGACGCTGATTTGGATGGCGCGACAGACTCTGATGATGATATCGCGACAGATGCTGATGATGATGGCGCGACCGACTGATGATGATGGCGCATTAGACGCTGATGATGATGGCGCGACAGACGCTGATGATGATGGTGCAACAGACACTGATGATGATCGTGCGACAGACGCTGATGATGATGGTGCAACAGACGCTGATGATGATGGCGCGACACACGCTGATTTGGATGGCGCGACAAACGCTGATGATGATGGTGCGACAGACGCTGATGATGAAGGTGCGACAGATGCTGATCATGAAGGTGCGACAGACGCTGATGATGATGGCGTGACAGACTCTGGTGATGATGGCGCGACAGACCCTGATGATGATGGCGCGACAGACTCTGATGATGATGGCGTGACAGACGCTGATAATGATGGTGCGACAGACGCTGATTTTGAGGGCGTTACAGACGCTGATTTGGATGGCGCAATGGCGCTGATTTGGGTGGCGTGACAGACGCTGATGATGATGGCGCGACAGACTCTGATGATGATGGCGCGACAGACGCTGATGATGATGGTGCGACAGACGCTGATGATGATGGCGCGACAGACGCTGATGATGATGGTGCGACAGACGCTGATGAAGATGGCGCGACAGACGCTGATTTGGATGGTGCGACAGACGCTGATCATGAAGGTGTGACAGATGCTGATGATGATGACGTGATAGACGCTGATGATGATGACGCGACAGACGCTGATGATGATGGCGCGACAGACGCTGATGATGATGGCGCGACAGACGCTGATCTGGATGGCGTGACAGACGCTGATAATGATGGCGCGACAGACACTGATTATGATGATGTGACAGACGCTAATGATGATGTCGCGTGACAGATGCTGATGATGGCGCAACAGATGCTGATGATGATGGCGCGACAGGCGCTGATTTGGATGGCGTGACAGACATTGATGATGATGGCCCGACAGACTCTGATGATGATGGTGCGACAGACGCTGATTTGGATGGCGCGACAGACACTGATCAAGAAGGTGCGACAGATGCTGATGATGATGACGAGACAGACGCTGATGATGATGGCGGGACAGATGCTGATTTGGATGGCGTGACAGACGCTGATTATGATGGTGTCACAGACGCTAGTGATGATGTCGCGACAGACGTTGCTGATGGCGCAACAGATGCTGATGATGATGGCGCGACAGACGCTGATTTGGATGACGCATCAGACGCTTATGATGATGGTGAGACAGACGCTGATGATGATGACGTGACAGACGCTGATGATGATGGTGTGACAGACGCTGATGATGATGTCGCGACAGACGCTGATTTGGATGGTGCATCAGACGCTGGTGATGATGGTGTGATAGACGCTGATGATGATGGCGTGACAGACGTTGATGATGATGTCACGACAGACGTTGATGATGGCGCAACAGATGCTGATGATGATGGTGCGACAGTCGCTGATGATTATGGTGCGACAGACGCTGATGATGATGTCGTGACAGACGTTGATGATGGCGCAACAGATGCTGATGATAATGGCGCGAAAGACGCTGATTTGGATCGCCCATCAGACGCTGATGATGATGGCGCGACAAACGCTGATTATGATGGTGTGACAGACGATAATGATGATGTCGTGACAAATGTTGATGATGGCGCAACAGATGCTGATGATGATGGCGCGACAGACGCTGATTTGAATGGCGCATCAGACGCTGATGATGATGACGCAACAGACGCTGATGTTGATGGTGCGACAGACGCTGATTTGGATTCCATGACAAACGCTGATGATGATGGCGCGACAGACGCTGATGATGATGGCGCGACAGATGCTGATTTGGATTGCGTGACAAACGCTGATGATGATGGCGCAACAGACGCTGATGTTGATGGCGTGACAGACGCTGATGATAATTGCGCGACAAACGCTGATGATGATGGTGCGACAGACGCTGATGTTGATGGCGTGACAGACGCTGATGATAATTGCGTGACAAACGCTGATGATGATGGTGCGACAGACGCTGATGTTGATGGCGTGACAGACGCTGATGATAATTGCGCGACAAACGCTGATGATGATGGCGCGACAGACTCTGATGATGATGGTGCGACAGACGCTGATGATGATGGCGTGACAGACGCTGATGATGATGGCGTGACAGACGCTGATGATGATGGCGTGACAGACGCTGATGATGATGGCGCGACAGACACTGATGAAGATGGCGCGACAGACTCTGATTTGGATTGCGTGACAAACGCTGATGATGATGGCGCGACAAATGCTGATGATGATGCGTGACAGACGCTGATGATAATGGCGCGACAAACGCTGATGATGATGACGCGACAGACTCTTATGAAGATGGCGCAACAAACGCTGATGATGATGGCGTGACAGACGCTGATGATAATGGCAAGACAAACGCTGATGATGATGGCGCGACAGACTCTGATGATGATGGCGCGACAGACGCTGATGATGATGGCGTGACAGACGCTGATGATGATGGCGTGACAGACGCTGGTGATGATGGCGTGACAGACGCTGATGATGATGGCGCGACAGACGCTGATGAAGATGGCGCGACAGACTCTGATGAGGATGGGGCGACAGACTCTGATGATGATGGCGTGACAGACTCTGATGATGATGGTGCGACAGACGCTGATGATGATGGCACGACAGATGCTGATGATTATGGCGCGACAGACGCTGATTTGGATGGAGCGACAGACTCTGATTATGATTGTGCGACAGACGCTAATGAATATGGCGTGACAGCCTCTGATGATGATGGCAGGACAGCCGCTGATGATGATGGCGGGACAGACACTGATGATGATTGTGCGGAAGACGCTGATGATGATGGCATGACGGACGCTGATTATGATGGCGCGACAGACGCTGGTAAGGATGGTGTGGGTGTTAATGATGATGATGATGTCACAGAAGTCAATGAGACTGAGAAGAAGGAACAAATGAAACAGACACCAAGATCCAGGGTCACCATAGTCAGTACAAAGTAAATAGGTACACAGAGAACCACAGTCAGTAGAGCCAAGAAGATCTGGGAGAGAGAAGAATCCACCAGACCGATTAGAAGATTACGTTATGTATAAAATGCAGCCATTACCACAGGATGTGAAGTTAAATTCAGTAGTGGAACTTGAAGTAAACAGGGATATTAACATCCACGGACAGTGACAAAATCAAGATTATCGTTGAAAGTGTTTTAAAATAAATATCTGTATACTTATTATTTGATGCGACTTCAAGCAGGTATTGAGTGATTTTAAGTTCATTGTAAAAATGTCTTATTTTATTATATAAGTTGTGGGAATTACTTGTGTAATGAACAGATTGTAATTACATGTGTATATGATTAGTATTATGATTATTTTTGGTGAGAATAAGTTGATTTGACTTGTTTAAAATTCAAAGGTTTTTGGCATGATGTAAAACTTATTGCGAGGACGCAATTTTCACGCACAGGGGAGAGAATTATATGTAAGGTCTATAATTTGAGTTAAGTGGTACACTTTAGTAAAATGTTTGAGTAGAATTTTGATTTGTGATAGTTTTTACTGTTTTAATATGACTGTGTGCTGACTATGTATTAGCTGAAGACAGTATTTAAGTAAAGCCTGTTTATTGTACGGATTATTTTTATATCTATTTTATATCTATATGTGTGGTTGGAGAAGATTATTTAATTACGTGGTTAGATTTCTACATTGGAAATCATATTGCTAATGTAAGAGTACTAGATACTTGGTGAATTTGTATTTTAGTGGTGTTTGACCCTAGTAATACTAGTAGTAGTTAAGATAGTTCTAGCGATAGTAATTGTAGTTAGCAGGTGGTAGTATGAGTAGTGATAGTTGTTGACTGATGGAAGACACGGACGGGGAAATGACGGGACGTCTTTTTTTCGGGGAAGGGAAGTGTGTAACAGGGTGTACTTTATTATGTTGTATTTTAAGATAAGGAAGAAAGACAACTCTGCCTAATTTGTGTCTAATTGTGATTGGATTACTTCCTTTGGACTATTCATGTTTTATATGATCATTCAAGCATTGGCTTTCCGCTCTTAATTGTTAATCCTTTTATAGACAGATTGGTAGTGTATGTATGATTTGTCCCTTTGTAAGATATTTCCATTGGTATTTATGGTTTCTGACTTTATGGTGATTAAGAACCCTGAGTTGTGATTACTTTATTTAGACTTTGTAATTGTTAGACAGGTACATCTTTGCACCTGCATTCATATTCAAGACCTTGAAAGAAGCATTGTAAGGCTGAATTTAGAAGACAGTGTAGGGTTGCAGTTGCGAGGAGAATTTCTGCGGAGAAAGACGAGATAATATCAACTAGAACTAGGGACAATAAACTTTTCTATAGGCTTATTAATAGACAGCGCGGTGCGCGTAAGGGTGTTATTGACGATTTATATGTCGGTTCGGACTGCTATTCCGGCAGTGAAGGTATTCTTCGAGGATTTAAGAAACATTTCGAGGAGCTTGCCAATACATGTGATGAAACCTTATTTGACAGTGAATATCATGAAACTGTGGTTGGTGAAAATAAAGTAATTGAAGCCCTAACTGAGCCTAATAGTACCAAGGTTGTATCCTTTCATGAACTTGAGCAAGCCTTGAAGACGATTCATCAAGGGAAGTCTGCGGACATTTATGGACAGAATATTGAACATGTGATAAACGGCGGTGTTTTACTGAAAACTGAACTCTTGAAACTTATTAATGTCATATTTGATAAGAAGTCTATCCCTGAGTGTTTAAAATTTGGTGTGTTATCTCCGGTATACAAGAATAAAGGTCAGCCTACTGAGGCCACAAACTACCGAGGAATCACGGTTATGCCCGTCATCTGCAAGATCATTGAAGCAATTATCAGGAAGAGGATACAGCCCGAGATACTCTCAACTCAGAACCATAGTCAACGAGGTTTCACATCAGGGCTATGAGATTGGAGTCATTGGAATTTTATATTTTACAGTCTTTCAACAAAACAAAAACATTATTATTTGCATTTCACTATGACTGAATGTAATATAGTTTATATAATGCCTATGTTGGGAAAGGGGTTTATTCATTGTTATTTGTTTATTTTATTTTGTTTCTTCTTTTCAGTGGACCGTATTGAAAATTGATAACGTTATTAACTGTCAAATATGTAATCCACAATAAATAAAGTTATTATTATTGGAATAGCCCAGCCACGACTGTAGTGTGCGGTAAAATATGTATTAATGTGTGAATTGAATATCCTGTATATATTGTCATGACCTTGTATTGAGTAATGTTTATAGTGTAAATAGTAGGGCTTCGTCGAGACTTGTACATTTGTACGTTGATGATTGTATGTAAACAGATAGTAGAACAGGAACTTTGTGTTTGGTCTTGTTGGGTCCTGAACCTACGTTAACATAGTGGTACCACCACCAGGGTATTATAACCACCCGGTACTTGACATTATTACATAAAGGTTGGCTGTATAAAGATGCATCAACGGTATGACAATCCGACAGTGAAGGCAGCACTCAACCCAACCAGACAAGGACAGAAATCAGAAACACCACGTCAAAACTACACTGAGCAATGCCCACAAAAACACATGCCAAAACGGCGACTAAACGAGGCACAACAACCCCGGGGCGCGATCCAAGTCAAAACACTAAGGACAGCGACCCAACGCCACGCGACCCAAAGAGGCACAACCACGACCCCACCAAGCCAAAACAATGGGCAAGCTAGGAATGGGGTGGGAAACAACATTACACATTCCCAGCAACCACATTGAGCAATGCTCACACACAAGCAGAAGAAACAATCAAAGATCCAAGTCCCCGCCGACAAAATGCAGGATGATCCACATTCACAAAGAAACCACTCAATAGCGGCCATCGCCGCCGAATGAAACGCAGCCAACACTCGACCAAGCTCCCAAAGTCCCAACCGCACGGCGAACCAACCACACAAACCCGAGCCAAAACGGCGGCCAAATGAGGCACAACCCCTCCCCCGAACCAGCCCAAAACACCAAGGACAGCGACATCACGCTGACACGTCTCGACGAGGCATTTAGGGACCTGACCTAGTTTACAATAATGGGCAAAAAGAGGGCGAAAATATATATGCCAAAAACGAAAGTTGAACTGTTCGGGTCAATGTCGGTTGTTACTAAACTTTTAAAACCAGTTTCAAGCAAATACTATTTAGTAAGGTATAATGACATTGGGATAAACCTTTTTGTTTTGTCAGTTTATTTGAAGATTAAGTACTTTTTAAAATAGTGACAGTAGGGCTGGTTGGGTGTAGGTCTTTGTCACTAAAACTAGAAAATAACAGATTCTGACAATGTGCTATAGTCGAGCATGGCGTTCGTCTTGTGGCGCTCATGTTTTGAACATAGAAATAATTATTGAAGTGAGTTAGATTCAATTATAAGAGTACATATTATTCGTGTATGTCTATTGAAAAGCAAAACAAAAGGATATTGGTGTCCCTAACAACAAATGTGTTAAGCATAGTTATTTATTAAATATATTGTTCTTTTCTTAGGGGTCATTTTAGGGTAAACTAGCATTGTATCGTATCTCAATGCTTTGTCTAGACACATTTGCAAATTTTATTTAATTTGAACAAATGTTAATCCAGCATGTTAATGACGAGTTTCAGGGCATTTTTAATTTTGTCATTTGTTATAATTTCCAACAATTTCGGGAACGATATTTGAGTTGAAGACCGTTTCAAAAACCTATCTCTGTTTGAAAATACCAATCATTTAATGTCGGTTAAAGGAATCTGTGAAATACATTTAAACCTAAATTGCTCATAGTCATGATGTTCATTTAAGACACGTTTAGGACTAGTTACATCCAACTTTCAATCAAAGAATGATCATTAAGTTGTGCAATAGGATAACTGCTGTATTTAAGTTAAGAAACAGTTTAATCTTATGCTTCGAAATATATTATGTATATTGTTATTATCGTATTGTATATGATGTCGCACATAATGGCATTGTGCTAAGCACAAAGTATTTAAACAGCAAGACTATAAACAATAGCCCCATTTACTAGTATTTATGCCGCACTTAAACCACAGAGGCATGTGTATTAAATGATACACTCACATACTAGCCTGGTGCTGAGCACAAACTAATCTAACAGCAAAAAAGACATTGATTAATTCCCGAGTATTTATGCCGCACTTAAACCACAGAGGTATATGTATTCAATGATACACACACATACTGGCCTGGCGCTAAGCACAAACAAATTGAACAGCAACGAAAAAGACATTGGTTAATTTACTAGTATTTATGCCGCACTTAAACCACAGAGGTAAATGTATTCAATAGACACACACACATACTGGCCTGGCGCTAAGCACAACCACATTGAAGAGCAAGAAGGAAACATAGCTTTGTTTTCTAGTATTTATGCCGCACTTAAACCACAGAGGTATATGTATTCAATAGATACACACACATACTGGCCTGGCGCTAAGCACAAACAAATTGAACAGCAAAAAAAGACATTGATTAATTTGCTAGTATTTATGCCGCACTTAAACCACAGAGGTATATGTATTCATAGTTACACACACATGCTGACCTAAAACTAATTGAACGAACAAATGCACCAAGTGGCTTGGCTATCACAAAAGACATCGTGTAAATGATCTGCAACTAACATGCACAGCATCACAGTACATTCACTTCTCACTCGAGGATACTTGAAATTATTCACCAGTTAACATTAAGAGACGAAGTAATATCCAATGCAGTAATTAACGTTTTAAATGCACAATATATTTCAAAGCATAAGTTCGGGCTGTTCCTTAACTTGAATCCAACAGTACACCAATTACATAACTTTACAAACAGTCTTTAATTGAAATTTTGATGTTAAGAGTCCTAAACGTTTCTCAAACGAAAACCATGACTAAGGGCAATTTAGATTTCAATAGATTCCACATATTCCTTTAACTCACATTAAATAATCGGTATATTCAAACAAGAATAAGTTATTGAAACGTTCCTTCAACTCAAACATCGATCCCGAGGTTGTTGTAAATTATAAGAAAATGACAAAATTTAAATACCCTGAAACCTATTATCACCATACTCAATTAACATCAATTCAAACAAAAAGAAATCTGCAAAAGAGTTTGGTCAAAACATTGCGATAAGCTGCAATGCTGGCATACTCAAAAATGACTCCTAAGAAAAGTAAAATATATAATAAATAACTATGATTTACACATTTGATGTAAGGGACACCGATATCTTTATTGTTTTGTTTTCAATAAACATAAACAAATAATATGTACTCGTAACATTGAATCCTACTCACTTCAACAATTCTTTCTACATTCAAAACAAGAGCGCCGCAAGACGGACGCCACGCTCGACTACAGCGAATTGACAGAAACTGATTTTCTATTTTAGTAACAAAGACATACATCCAAAACAGCCCTAATGCCACTATATAAAAGTACTTGGGGACTTCAAACAAACTACCTAGACAAAAAGAGGTATCGTAAAGCCACATAATTAACTAATTAGTATTAATTTGAAATTGAGTTTCAAATAATTTTAGTAGCTTGACATTGACCCAAACAGTTCAACTTTCAATCGCAAGATGCATCTTCATGCAAACAACCTATGTTTTTACAAGGTTGCAACTGTATGTGCACAGTAAGTGTCGTTCATACTTTTCAGACATTTGCCAATTATAATCAAAAAGCAACAGTTACCTTGACCTTGAACTGATCATCTGACCCAAATGTCGACCAAACCTTGAACACAGCTGCTCCGCAAAACAACCAAAGTACAATAACTCTGTAAAGACAAAATATAACATTATCTCATTTTGTTTATACAATGGGTCCACCACAAGCAAACTATGTACTTATTTGTATCTGGATTTAAGGTAATTTGAGGAGCTGAAATTGAAGTCACCAGTGTGTAATTGTGCCGGAAAACAATTTGATTTTTCAAGCTTGCGATATAATTTTCAGCTAAAATCATTATGCTACATTGAAATATTTACATCTACAATGAATATTTGTAAAAAGAAATAAAAATGCAGTTTGTAAAAAGTGTTTTATAACACATTAAAAATTGCCAATTTTTGTGTCAAAATCCTGAAAATGGGTACTCACTCAAACTCAACATAAATCACATTGCTATGTTCTCCAATCCATTATCAAGGTGATAGACTATAGAAATATTGCATATTAATCATATTTTATCCATAAAACACTAAATATTTAACCATGTAAAATTTATAAATCTGATTTGTATTACACATTTGAAGATGACCAGTGTGTAGAAAATTTCTATTCATGGGATTATGTTGCTATCAAAACAACTCTGGGTCAAATCTATTGAATTAAGACGATCATCTATTGTCAGAATACACACTTACAATAATCAGATATGTGTAAATGTTATTTTACTAATTTGGAAATAAAGTGACCAAACGTTTTGATTCGATGTGTGCATGTCATTAATTAAATTGATAAGTGGAATAGTCTATCACCTGGATAATAGATTGGAGAACACAACAACGTGTTTTATATTGATTTCAAGTTAGTACTTTTAACAGGATTTTGACACAAAAATTGATGAATTTCAATTGTAGATAAAACACTTTTTATTAAATATTTCTTTTTTTTAAAAATCAATTTCATAAATTTAAATGTATTATTTTAATTTGGTACATGTATAACAAACTTGTAATAAATGCTGTTGCAGACTTGAAAAATCTAATTATTTTCTGACACTGTTACACACTGATGGGATCAATTTCAGCAGGGGAAGTTACCTTAAGCATTTGACTAAAAAATATATATCCAACAGTTACCCATTTTGTTTACTTAATTTGATTTATGTAATAATACTGTTGTTAAACGACCAATTACAAGTCATTTATAATTACAAAGCAATTATGTGGACATACTTTGATTATAAATGGTATTGCCAGTAGTTTACGAAAATTACTAATTCTAGTGTTGAATATGTTAACAGGCTAAGCCACTTATCAAACCTTACTTAACAAAAGATTCCCATCAGTAGGATAAAATTGAAAACATACAAATGCCGCCAGATTTGGATGCAATGATCATGGATAAAAAAGCAGTGTAACAAGCATGATAAATCAGCTAGGACGGAAGACACTGAAGGATCGTCGACGAAATCAATGTCTATCGTTCTTCCAGAAGGGTATCCATCTTATTGGCCAACCACGCTTATCGGAGAACTCAACTAACGTCAACAAAAACATTGACATTCAAAATCGGCAATGTCATAGTTTCAGCAATGACTATTGACAAAAACAAATATTTCGAAAGTGCTCTTTTGGACAATAGATCGAATTCGCGCCAATTACATTCATCTGTCCATAACACCACTTTGCACGCACAAGTTATGCTAATTAGTGAGTTTCTAGGAACTTCAGATTCGAGATGTATAATAAAGAATTAAATATGAACGTGAAATAATCGTCAAACTATCATTTACCTTATCAGGTCTTATCCTCCATCAGCTACGCTGCATACTGCAATGACACAAACCCATCCAGTATAACACAAGAATGTCAACACGTGAACACATCGTGAGCTAAACATCACGATTTACTCGTTATTTCAAGTCACGTGATATAATGGTCTTTGTTCGGTTTTAGGCTTCAATCATGATTGAACCAAGACGAGGTTTAATACTAGAGTGTTTGACTATTCAAATAATAATTACAGTTAGGCATAAGCAAAGTAACAATGTGGTTCTTAATAATAACCCGGCCTGTCCTAATGTTTGTTCAAACCCTAAACATTATGTTGGTATTTTGCTGGAAGTCACTGCAGCGCGTTACTTTTCCAGTGCATAAACTTATGAATTGTCTTTTAATCAAGATTTGTCCTACGTTCTTACCAGCATGTTACTAGAACTACACTTTTAAATTATTCCGGCCTTAAAGAAAAATCCATTTCTCGGGTTCAACGATCTGCAGCGCGATTCATCAGCAAGGATTCCAGATAATAATAATAATAATAACGACTTTATTTAAGTGGATAACATATTTGGTTCTAGATCAATTTTCAATATAGTCCCAGATCACGACATGAGGACCAACTAGACCTCTTCCCTCTACAAGACAGACGTAGCCACCAGCAATTGACGTTTCTATACAAGGTGAAAGGGCACGTACCGGCCATATATCTAGAACACTATCTAAAGTCACTAAAGAGTGGGAAATGCAAAACGAGGATTGAAAACGGAGAAAAACTATCGGGTTGGGTTTAAAAGTTCATTTATCCTAAATTAGGCCAAACAAAAAAGCAACGAATCAATCGGTGTCGCTCATTGAGGACAAACCAAGCTCTCTCTAAAGCCTCGGGAGACGTCTCTTTATCCAGCGGTTGTACAGTTCATGATTTTCCGTGACAAGGTCGGCTAAGGGACGCCTCTGTCTTCTTTGACGATCACGGCGTCTATGTGGCGGCTGAAATTTTGATTGAAGTGTCGTCCGACCATTATATATTGCCAATCAACAACATAATTTGCTACTGTGTGACATATTTTCGGCGACAGCTCTATACCAGGCAGAATATGAAATCGTACATGTTTATACCTTTAATTCTATTGCAAAGTATAAAATCTAAAACCAGTTTATTTTTTCTCATGTCTTCGCTGGAATTAAATATCAAAAGCGATAAATACAAGTTGTAATTCCAAGTTTCACACTCGATTTCCTAGAAATTAGTACTGTGTATTAACTTTGTATGCACCCGAGTTTAGTCCGAAGATACGAAAAAACGAAAGTAACTATATCAAACAGATTGTAGTAACTGGTTATCATTTTCATCTGACGATATAGCATCGACGATAGCTTGCCTGATGTTGTGTCTACGAAACGGCCTAGCAGCTGGTTGTGGAGTAACTAGCGATGCAGTAATTAAGAACGAGGATGGTTGGTCTAGTGATTTGGTCAGCGCTTAGGATCGAAGGTCCTATGTTAACTCCAATTTCCAAGTCTTCGACACCGGCAAAATTTTCATAAGGAAAACATAGCCACATCGTCCATATCACAAGGTGCACGTAAAAATGGGTACCCTGAAAGAGTCAAACGCCAAATAGATGTTTTTGTGGTGTCGCCTATAAACGTTTTAGTTTATTTATTTAAGATTGAACTTACTTTATATCTGGATTTCTAATGTCCTGTATTCGTATGGACATCAACGCAGTCAATTTCACAGACAATATATCCTTCAACTTATCTGTAGGTGATGCCCTATAGAAGGCTTGTGATCTTTCAGGAAGTTATTCTTAATTCTGCCTCACGGTGATGATGATTGCTCTCCAGTTTCCTGGATTCTCTATGTAGGCCCGTAAAAAGACAATTATTTCTATATCTGAAAACGGAATTCCTTTTGCGCAGGACGGTAGCATATGCAACTGATTTATTTTTAATATTTGAGTTTCAACATAATTATAGTAACGGACGGACTTGTGCATCGCTGTATGCCTCCAGCATCAGTAATTGCGGAGACATAATGCACCAGTCAGTTTTATCCACGGCCCCAACCACGGGGATGGGCTGGGTTTTTTAACTGACTGGTGCAAAAACATTATAGTATAATGGTAAATGATTATGATATTCATGAAGCATCTGTCCATGTATTCCAATGTTCAGAAGTGCTATTCAATCCTGATGTAAACAAGGCCCAAGTTAAACCAAACAAGACTGCGTTCAATAAACGCTTATGCCCCCGTGGAAGCCATGTCCATAAAAAGCTAAGTCAATCAGGGGCCATTATTCAGTTAAAATGTTTGATAGTGTTACATGACTTTGAACTATAAGGGGCTTATGATGGTAAACAAATAATGCCACATTTGAAAGCAGTGCCTTGATCGACTTTATGTGTGATCTGGTGATACAGATGTTATGGTTCTTTGTCACTGCACTTCTCCAAGTTGCCATCTATTCATATACCAAGTTTCAAGTCAATATCTTAAACACTTTTGAAGATACACTCCTGTCAAAATTTGATTCTGAAAATACTAAAGGGGAGATATTTCAAAATTTAAGACAGACAGAGTTATGGTTCTTGGTCATTGCACTTCTCCAAGTTGCCATCTATTTATATTCCAAGTTTCAAGTCAATATGTTTAATAGTTTTGAAGATATACTCAGAGCAAAATTTGACTATAAAAAAACACTAAAGGGGAGATAATTCAAAATTTAAGACAGACAGAGTTATGGTTCTTTGTCAATGCACTTCTCCAAGTTGCCATCTATTTATATTTCAAGTTTAAAGTCAATACGTTAAATAGTTTTGAAGATACGCTCCTGTCAAAATTTGATTCTGAAAATACTTAAGGGGAGATAATTCAAAATTTAAGACAGACAGAGTTATGGTTCTTGGTCATTGCACTTCTCCAAGTTGCCATCTATTTATATTCCAAGTTTCAAGTCAATATGTTTAATAGTTTTGAAGATATACTCAGAGCAAAATTTGACTATAAAAAAACACTAAAGGGGAGATAATTCAAAATTTAAGACAGACAGAGTTATGGTTCTTTGGCAATGCACTTCTCCAAGTTGCCATCTATTTATATTTCAAGTTTCAAGTCAATACGTTAAATAGTTTTGAAGATACGCTCCAGACAAAATTTTATTGTAAAAATACTAAAGGGGAGATAAGTCTAAGTCCAAAATTAGGTCAAGGTGAAGGTCAAAATGGAGTCGGGTGATACAGGCGTGTGGAGAGTGGTCATATACAACATCCATGCAAGTATGAAAGCTTTGTAACAAGCCATTTTAATGCTAGAAGAAACGGTCAATTTGGGTTAACCAAGAATTTTACCTTTCAATAAGTCTAAGTCCAAAATTAGGTCAAGGTGAAGGTCAAAATGGAGTCAGGTGATACAGGCGCGTGGAGAGTGGTCATATACAACATCCATGCAAGTTTGAAAACTTTGTAGCAAGCCATTTTAATGCTAGACGAAACGGTCAATTTGGGTTAACCAAGAATTTTACCTTTCAATAAGTCTAAGTCCAAAATTAGGTCAAGGTGAAGGTCAAAATGGAGTCAGGTGATACAGGCGCGTGGAGAGTGGTCATATACAACATCCATGCAAGTTTGAAAACTTTGTAGCAAGCCATTTTAATGCTAGACGAAACGGTCAATTTGGGTTAACCTGGCCGGACGGACGAACGGACGGAAGGACGGACGGACGGACGGACGGACGGACGGACAGGTGAATTACTATATGCCTCCCGATCTATCGATACGGGGGCATAAAAACATCATGTACAAGTACTTGACATGTAAGCATATAATTAAATACATGAACTTTACCAGTAATAAACGCATTATTTAAGAACTGTTACTCAACATTTATGCCTAAACATATCTCGTAGTCGAAGATTAGCTGTGCTTAAAATCGTACACATTTAATTATATAACACGTTACCTGTACTCGGCTCCATGCTTGCCAATATCGGTAAATTGTCGCTATGCGAGCGGTTATCCGTGAATGCGGTTCGAGAATTTCGTGCAACGCATGGAACACTTATCGACATCTGGGGTGTGTTCGTAAGAACTGTGCAGAACACTGTTCAAACTGTTCCTGTTCAAAGTACTTACGAATAGAATAAAACTGTTCCGAACAGTGTTTTACTCCAAACGACTTACGAACAAAACGGAACAGAAACAGAACAGGAAGTAACAATAATAAAAATAATGTTAAAAAGAAATAATATTAAAAGATAAAACTTTTAAGGTGGCCGATATTGTTACTTTCAGCCGTTATATTGGTGGAAGAAAAATGCCACTAGAAAATTTCCCATTGTAAAAGTTCGGCCATTTTCGTTTTATCCCGTTGACATACTATTGCCAAGGTGATCAGAATAACACATTTCGTGAAGTTTCCGGTTGTTTTGTTGTTGTTGTAATCACGTGACCTGTTCTGCCTGCACCACCTCGTTCACGGGAACAGACGGAACAAGTCCTGCACACTGTTCCGGAGTGTTCGTAACGCTGTTCTTTGTTCTGGAACACAGAAAACAGCGTTACGAACACACCCCTGCTGTACAATAAATCCAATATTTTAGTGAGAATTTCTTTACATGAGCGAACTGTCGAATTACACTTTGAAATTAATAGATGGATCCTGAAAGAAGGAGAAATCTTACGAAAGCAATAACATTTACGCACCCACCTCCTGATTTTGTAGAATATCTTGACTATACATTAAATGTAAGGGAAATAATGTTACAGTTGCCCCGAACCCACTACTAGATATCCGCAATCATGAGACTATTGTTTGATTATGATAATCAAGGCTATAATGGAAGGGATGTTTTCAGGTTGATTTCAGGTCAACGCTATGACTTCTTTAAAACAACAGGCGAAAGCCCAGAAGCCTTTCTTCGGTTAGTTGCTTCAGTGGATTTATCAGAATTTCTAAATAGCATCTTGTCCAAGAGAACCAGGATACTTGTTTTTCTGATATGGCTTAAAACTTACCCCACTTATAGATTCTTATCAACATTGTTCAATACAAGTTTGGCAACTGTTGAGAATGTGATTAGACAAGCCATTCCAATATTTCATGAATTATTTTTTCGATTTTTCCACGCCGGTATTTACGATGCATAGCAATTTAGATTAATGCGCCAAATCGGAGAAGATTTGCGTTTTCCATGCTTTCCGGAAGATTGAACGTTGCTTGGCGACAAGATTTACATGTAACCGGTGCCATAGACGCTACCGCATTGTTGTAGAACATGCAATGGCACAAATAAAAGTTTACAGGAGCGTCAGCAGTGTCTGGAGGAACCAAAGGCGTTCCTATGTCCAACAGTTTGTATTTACACAGCACAGATTTGCCGACGAAAAGAAATTGGTCTCATTTTCTAAATAGTTTGCACCATTCTGAATGGCCTAGTTTCACTTACTAGTGTGAAAAAAACTGGATTACCTAGTACACCATAAATAGTTAAATGGTCTATCAAATTCAGCAATAAAAAACTTAAAAGTATTGTTTGAGTCGTCATGCTATATACCTAATCGTTTTCTAAAATATGTTCAGTGGTTTAGATGCATACTTAAATCTTAGAAAGTGACCAGCAAATTGAACGCAGTTTACAGTATATGTTAATTTCATACCAGCTATTGGCAATAATGAGAAAACCCCTGGACGTTTGTTCGCTTTCCACTCTCCATTTTCCACGTTCCGTTTTGGTTGTACATGTCTAAACTTGGGCTAAACGCTTTGGCCATTTTATGTATAAACACATTGTGGAAAAGCAAGCTACCAACAACAGACAGTACTATGAACCCTTAGACGAGAAAACAGACACAATCATTCGTTCTTTGTAAGAACAGTGTCTTAGGGGAATAATTTACCTAACTCAGCACCTACCATCGCAAGCTTCAAGACTCAACTACTTAAATTTATTATTTAATTTATGCGCATCCCGTCAAGTATATATAAAAAGCCAGTATTTGGGTCTTTGACGTAATATACAGATAAGGAGGAACCCGCTACCTAGCGAGCATGCCTGGAAATTCATATGTATAGTTTGGTTTGCCAATTATAAGTAAGTACAAACATAAATCAAAGTACTGAAAGTACTGACAGGCTGGCGAACTGCTAAGGAACAATAGCTTTTCAAGTAATATAACATCAAGTGGTTTTCTAAGTCGAAAGAGAGGTAAGTGCTGGACTCAACAAAAAAAATTTACAAATTATTAAGCGAGTTGCTCATCCACTCGACCACGATCTCGTTGGAAAATACTGACCTAAATAATTTAACATAATATGTACAATCATTTATGCGCGCGCTATATCGCGTTCGTAACGCGTAGTATACGAACGCGTAGTAATAATTATCAACGCCTTTAAACACCTTTTCTTTTAATTTCATACAATTTCCTTCCATTTCAATATTACAATCGAACAGAATAAATGAAACAAGGAAAGTTGAATGTTCTTATCTTGCAAAACTGATTAACGAGGAGGAACTATTTGCATTGGGTGTATAGATTCTGTGTTGTCAGTTTCGGGAGTAAATTCATCTTAGTGGATTTCATGTTTTAGAATTGTAATAGTCTGGCGCAAATCGCCAGTCTAAAATGCATCTAATCTGCTTATATCAAATATGAGGCCAACTTAAACACATTATAAAAATTAGTACTTGTTGGTGAATAGCTTCCAAAAACGGCGTCGATCCCTATATTCTATAGTTTATTAAATTGGTGGTCTATATAATATGGTTCTTGGCTAATATGCAATTTGAAATTATTTTTGGTCGTTGAAATGTTGGACACTTTATAAAAAAATGTTCAGTATTCTTCACTCATTCAGAATAATACGTTGATAGCGAATGTATGAACATATGGGGAAGTTTTTTATAAAATTTCGTAGGTATGTGATTTTCCATGTACAAATAAGGAAATTGTCACGACGAAACCGAAGCGACCTTTCTGTTAGGTTTTACTATGGAATACCTGGAGGGACTTATGACTTGTGACTTTTGACTTGTGAATTGAGGAGGCCATGAAGGGCACTTTTGACTTGTGACTTACAGCTTGCGACTTGTGACTTAGGACTTGTTTAATTCTATCAATAAATATACGCGCATATCCTTGGAGGGCGTGGGTGGTGATGGATGTGTTTTTAATCGGAATTAACAGTTAACATTCTAGTAAGTCAGGTAAGTTGGCATAATTAGTTTATGCTTTTGTATGATTTAAATCGTCGTTGCTGAAGGCACCGAACAACTGACCATACTGTAAAGATGTATCATGATGCAGTTGTGTTTTAGTAGTATACACGTACATACATATTACAGTAGGCTTCCGTTTCACTAACATATGCGAGTCTCATTTTTGATAAATAATTTTAATCATATACTATTATTGCATGCATTAGGTTAAAAGCTTTGTAAACTAATTATAGATACACGAGTATCATAGCGTTTTAATAGTGACTAGTCGTTTGGTTAAGATTTTAGTGTCGAGTGTCATTAATTAGTGTATGCTTTTTTTTGCTGAAGAAGAAAAATGAAATATCTGCTTTCGTCGTCATGGAATCCTGAAAATAACATCTCTTGTGGAATATTGCATCCTGTCATTATCCGTCACTTAGCCACCATTATCCACTTCATGACACACATCTTGCAAAAAACACGTGTTTTGGCTATATTGCTTATGTGACAGAGGTAAGTGAGGTGGCATTTAAATTATAAATATTGTTTCCTAATTTTTGCAAATAGAAGAATAAACTTATATATTTTGCAAACTTTCTTTTTCGCCACATCCTGCTACTACACAATATGTAACACAACACGAGAGAACAACAATACAATACAATACAATCTTTATTTTAAGTCGGATTTTCTTTTACAACAAATAACATTAGCTATGTATAGCTATTGTCCGACATATCACTAGCATAGCACTGTGGAAAAATGTATTGACTCAAAGGCTCACATCCCTCTTACACCCTCTTTCCTTCTCACCACTCTTCGCCTTTGTTCTCTTCACTTCTCTAAAAGCAAGTCAGTACTCACACTAATAACCATCAGTGTACAATTTGAAGGTTATATTATAGTGTGTTAATATGTTGTTTCTGTGTGTATTTCACTGGGTTTTTTTAAGTGTATGTATATATCTGAAAAAATAAATAAAACATAAGAGCCGTTCTCCAGGGGAACCGGGCTTATTGACAAAAATACGAAAATCATGATAATGAATCGTTAGAAAGACGAGATTCTTATGAACACTTTCTGAAAATTTGAACGAATTATTGCATAAATTAACGAAGTTATAGACTATTGAAACTAATCACTCCCGCCAAGTTTTTGAGTGACGTCGCTGACATCATTCGAACGTTATTTGACGTAACGTTAAGAATCATTTAAAAACCCTGTATCTGATGAATTATTGACGTAAACTTTTCAAATTTTTGTCACATTTTAGAATAATATTATGATTTTAATAAAACATCGAAAGAATTGTGAGTGTTTGCTTAAAGGGAAAAATAGTGGCTATTTTTAACCACTAACCCCTTGTTTTTTTTATTAATTCGGGTAGTTTTCGGAAATTGGTCACCATAGCAACGACGGAAGTAATTCTATCATAATTTATCAGAAAATTCTGGATCTGGATCTGGATCTGGATAGGTACGTTGCAGGGCCTATTCAGCATCGCGTGATGGGAGAGAGAGCTAGTCCCACTGATGAACGGCTGATCTGAAGCCGCCTAGCTATTGCCTCTGCACACACAACACTACTGTCCAACTGGTTCCAGTCTATTATTGTACGCGGAAAGAATGAAAACTTGAAGAGGTCACTTTTGCACTGTATAGGTTTAAAACACTTGTTATGGTTGACGGATTGTCTTTCAATGATATTACTGCTTTTAAAGTCTTTAAAGGTTGTGGGTTTGATTTTACGTTTGTTAGTGATAGGTATTAAGTAGTCATGACATGGTAAGGCTGGCACCAACCCCTCAACCACCTTATAGAAGAACGTCAGACGGTTCGCTTTCCTTCGGTCTTGTAGAGGGGGTAGCTGAAGGTCATCTAGCATCCGTGTGACACAGCCAGGGTCCCTGGAAGTGTAGTCGCCCGTAATGAAGCGGGTTGCTTGGCGTTGGATTTTTTCAATCTTATCAATGTCTTTATGCAGGTATGGATCCCAGACGATAGAGCTGTATTCTAGTGTAGATCTGATAAGTGCGAGGTATGCTAGTTTCCTGCAGGATTTCGGACAGTGTTTGAGATTTCTTCTGAGGAAGCCGAGTGATGAGTTTGCTTTCTTTGTAATTTTGTTGATATGTGTGGCCCACTTCAGATCTTCAGAAATAGTGACTCCCAAGTAAGGATTTTCAGGTACTGACTTAAGTATATGGTTATCTAGTTGGTAGAAGTGAGATATTTTCTGGTTGATATTCATAATGTAACACTTCTTTGCATTGAATCGCATACCCCATGTCTTTGTCCATTCTTCGAGTTGTTGTAGGTCGCGTTGGAGGGTGATGCAGTCTTCAATGTTCTTGATGGTACGATATAGAAGGCAGTCATCGGCGAATAGTCTGACAGAGGATTTCACTGAGTCTGGCAGGTCGTTTATGTAGCATAAGAATAGTAGTGGGCCGAGTACGGTGCCTTGTGGGACGCCAGAGTCAACATGAACTGGGTCCGATTCTTTGCCATCCACCACCACTCTCATGGATCTGTTGGTCAGGAAATCACTCAGCCAGTCGTTGATATTCCCGTCTACACCGTAGAGCTTCATCTTGTGCAGCAACTTCCTGTGGGGTACTGTATCGAATACCTTGGAAAAATCGAGTATGGCGAGGTCTATCTGTTGTCCTGTGTCATGCTTAGCGAGGAGGTCGTGCATAGTGGTTACAAGTTGTGTTTCACATGAGAAGCCAGAGCGAAAACCGTGGTTGAGAGATGTTAGTATTTTGTTGCGATCTAGATGGTCTAAAATATGTTTACAAATGATGTGTTCGAGAAGTTTGCAGGCTACGCAGGTTAGAGATACGGGTCTGTAATTTTCTGGAAGGTGTACGTCACCTTTCTTGTATACTGGTGCCACATTCGCATTCCGCCAGTCAGTGGGTAGCCTTCCTGAGTCAATGGAGCGCTGGAAGATGGTACTAATGGCTGGTGCAAGTTTCTTGGAGCAGGTCTTCAGTATGATGTTGGCAATCTTATCCGGACCGGTGGCTTTGGAGATGTCGATATTAGAAAGAAGTTTTTCGACGCCTTTTGCAGTGATCTTAAGGGGCGGAATTGGCTTCTTCGCTCACTTCTTAGTATCCGGTAGTGAGCTATTATCATCGTCTTTGGTGAAGACAGACTGGAATTGCTCAACTAAGATTTGCGCCTTGTCTTTGCTGTTGTTGAGCAGGTTACCCATCTTCTTGAGCGGGGCCACACCAATTCTGTCTTCGCGTCTGCTCTTGACGTACCTCCAGAATGGTTTCGTATTCTTCTCGTCAAGGCCTTTCTGTATGACATTATTGATGTGGTTGACTTCTGCTTTCTTGAAGGCTTTCTTGCATTGTTTCTGGAAGGCTTTAAAGGTTCCCCACTGGTTGGTCAGTTTGGCGTGACGATATAACCTTGATTTCCGTCGCACCATCCTCTTCAACTCCCTGTTAAACCATGGTAGAGAATGATGTTTCCTGCTGGTCTTGGATGGGACGTTTTTCTTCATAGTATCATGTATACCTGACTTGAGTTGGTCCCAGAGTTCTTCGACAGTAGAAGCTGAGCTGGCTTTGGAAATGATAACTTCCGAGAGGTTTGTCATGTCGGACGAGATTTCTTCCCAGTTTGCTTTGGAGAACAGGAAACACTGCCTTGGCTTCTGTTTGTTATATTGAGGTATGATGTCAATGTCTGTTATAATCATGGCATGGTCACTGATTCCTGGGATGGATGTAGATGACTTGACAAGAGATGGGTTGTTGGTAAATACTAGGTCTAAAATGTTGTTGTCTCTGGTTGGTTGGTCATGGACCTGTGTGAGGCCATATTCAATGGAAAGATCGAGTAGTGCCTGCTGAACGTCTCTTTCTGTGGCGCCTTTTCTTACTGTAAGGTTAGACCAATCCACATCTGGGCAGTTAAAGTCGCCTGCTAGTACAATCTGTTTATCATTCTTGGAGTTGCAGAGGTTCTTGATAGAGTCTTCGAGCTTCAATATGTCGTTGATGTTGCGATGGGGCATGGATAAACATCCTTCTTTCTTTGGCTTTTGACCTTGGACCAAATTATCTCACTGTCAGTAACTAGGTGCTGCTGTTCGTCCGCTATGCAGTTGTCTTTAATAGCAGTGAATACTCCCCCACCAATACTTGATGTTCTGTCGTTTCGATGGACTGTATAGTTATTCGGGAAGATTTCACTCGTCTTCATGGCGTTTTTCGCTGGGTCTCGGCCTGGTTTGATTCCTTTCAACCATGATTCGGTGCAACATATTAGGTCAGGTTTAGTGTAGTCTAGGGCTGCAATAAATTCCGAGCGGTTGGTTCTGATGCTGCAGCAGTTCACGGTTAGTAGACGTAGGTTGTTAAACTAACTTGGGGGAAGGTTGTCTGTAGTGCTACCTCTTGACGTTGTTGAACGCATGCTGGACTTGGAACTGACCCTATTCTGTCTATGCGATCTGGGAAAATGAGGGCTGCTTATATGTAGGGGGCTGAAGCAGGATGGTGTAACCGACTCAAGGGATGTATCCAAACCCGATAACGGTGTAAATATGTTCGATGTATATAGTTCATAACTGTTAAAAATGAAACTGTCAATATTTATACTATTACATCTGCAGCAAAATTTAAATCTTAAAGATCGTACTATGTTATCCAACTACCTACGATTTAATCGGTGAACATGACTTTTTTCTCATTTTAGACCTATTTCTAAATATCATTACATAAATACTAGTGTTATGTCAATAAGCCCGGTTTTCCTGGAGAACGGCTCATATATATCACATGTATATAAATACGTAACGCAATAAAACAAAAAAGGGAAGTAACTGCTACGAGGATTTTCGAAAATGAATGCTGGCTTTTATCCATTTTCCACTACAACAACAATCATTTCCGGTACACGGTGGATTTTGATACTTCTTCCGGTTTCAATGGGAAAAATAGTTCCCAAATAATTACTCATTTTTAATAAAAACAGTTCGTTTATAAGCCTTTATGGTTATAAATTCATTTACAAATCTTAGTTTTGTAAATTATTTTAGGTTTTCATAAACAGTTTATGACAAGACAATAAATTAAGCGCGGCATAATATCCGTATTTTCTTGACGTGGCTTGGTCAAGTTGGTGAAGAATCGGCTTAGTGAATTCGCAAACAACTTTTACATATCGACAAGGAAAATGGTAATTAACTGACACCCTTTCCTTATATTTTGGTATTATTTCATAGTTTAAGATGGTACTGAGGGATTGTCTTTGAGACAAAGGGTTGTTATCCTTTGCAATTTGTAACAATTTGCTCGAAAGTGGGTGGGGAATGTCAACATTTGCCTGTCAATGCATTTCTGTTGTGATACAATGATGGTATTCGTGTCGTGGACTATGTATAACCACAATTACACGAAGGGGACATGTTGCCACCTATGGTATGTCGTTTTTGCCTTGTAAATCTGCATGCTGACCTGTCAAAAAGTATAAATTGTATTCTGATAAAGTTACCAAGCAAAACAGTTTGACATGCAGCTCTTTGACGCTCATCATTCAAAGCAGATGCTTCTTTGAAGCCTATCAGGTAGACAATTCAGATTTAGATGCGTTCGTTTCATGTCAAAATGCACTTTCGCACAAAGTGCAATAATCAACCCCCTATCAACGATATCAATTTTGAGTGGAAATTTAACGGCGATACAGAAAACGCGGACGACTAAATTTTATACTTTGTTGTCTACAAATAAAACAACCGTGACTCATCGAATTTTATATCACTGTCGCCCATATTTTTTTTTGATCAAGGTAAACATGATGCAGTGCTCAGATAATTTTTAGGTGCAATGAGTCGTTCACTCCCTGTTTTCAAAACTAATGAGTGAAACACTCCAGAGACAAAATATCAATGACTTCGAACTTAAACACATAGATTGATAGTCACATGTTATAAGTAAGCAATAAAAATTCCCTTTTTTAAAATGCTGTGCTGTCCCATTGGCATATGTTCAGTTGCTATAAACCCTTATCAATATATTGACAAAGTGGAAATAAAATGCATCTATTTTATTTTCATGACACGATGTGAAAATGACCTGTGAAGCATTTATATTGAATGATCTGCATTCAAAATTATTTTTAAAGTTTGTTTTATGAATTGAATTAAATTACATGGTATAATAGATCTATCTGTAACATCGACTTAAACTAACCGTGAAGCTCGTATTTTTCGCGTGTTGTCAATTGCTTCTGTCATGCATGTATTTTCAACTATTTTCAATTTTTGTGTTGGAAAGTTTCAATTCAAGCTTTTATTATAGCATCTCCCATGATAAATGATATGCAAGGTTGTACATACACTCATGTGTTACCACATCTGATTTAAAATACACGCATATGAGAGCTAGAATCCTGCATATTTACCGATAAAAACTTTTGTTTTCGAAGTGACATTTGTCAATGGATTTTTCTACCTGTACACCGGATTGGTAAGTGTCTAAAACCAAGACAACTGATCGGATTACGGAAGAGTTACTTCCCTTTGACGCATCTGAATCGATCAGAAATGCGTGATCGTCATTTTCAATGCGTTTTACGACGCACAGAAATAATTTTTAATGCGTTATTCATTAATTTCAATGCGTAATCACGCTTTCACGCACCTTATCTGGAGCTCTGATGATGGTCTGTCACGTTACAGGAAACAACCTAAAAATTATAGCCTAAATAGCTTTTGTTACATGTTTATCTTTAAGGGTAAATCTTAACTGAAATTGCTAAGGACCACCGAATGAATAGGATCTGTCAGGAAATTGTTGTTAGTCACACCTTTTTAGGGCTTGACACTGACTATTTTTTGTCACTGGTCCGACAGTAAAGAAGCACTAATTGTAAAGAAAACAGTTACTGGTCCTTCATGATTTTCAGTGGTCCTGGGCCAGGGGACCAGGCCGTGTTAGTGTCGAGCCCGGCTTCTATTCCACTTGTCTTCATATTACTGATATAGCTGTTTGCCATTTCAGGTGCTGCTTGCGGCAGCTGTGTGTAATAAGGGTGGCAAAGGTATGCAATAAGTTTTGAGTGTACTTTTTTATTCTAGATTTATTTTTAATGTAAACTTTCTAAATTTATTGTATTTTTTTCTTCATGGGTTTTCTGACTTTCATTCATAATTTCATACTATTTTAGATATTAAAATTTAAATTTTTTATTTAATGTATTAAATTATTAATTAATTGTCAAAAGCCCTTGTCTGGAAATCATCAATTTACTTGTGATATATTTTCAGCCATCATTTCTCGTCAGTTCGTGGAAATGAATCGATCCAGAATCGAGGGTCTTTTAGCTGCATTTCCAAAGCTTATGAACTCTGGAAAACAACATACATTTGTTGAAACTGAGAGTGTGAGATATGTTTATCAACCTCTAGAAAAGCTCTACATGCTTCTTATAACAACAAAGGCTAGCAATATTCTGGAGGATCTTGAAACTCTGCGTTTATTTGCTCGCGTGGTAAGTTAATGGAACTTATGGTGTTTTATAATGTAGTTATATACTTGGAACTTTTCAGTCAAGGATAACCAATAAAATGCAAGCAATTATTTCCAATTGAGTCCTGTGTTTTGCTGATGGGGCAGCCAGTAGAAGAGACAGTGGTGTCACGGACCAGTGTGATTTCAGAAATCTCGACACAATGCCCAAGGTAGCTCTTTCCGAACAGACACCTTGGTTCTTCATCGTGTCCGGTGCGTGCAGTACTGATACACGTGAGACTACCTCTGTGTTGACAACCAGTTCATCTCTAGTTGGATGTGAAACACTGAAAGCTTTTCATAAATGACCAAGTGCCCTGGTCGAGGATTGAACCTGTAAGAATGATTTCCGTGCTTGGTCTCTGTAATCATTGGTTGGATTTCAATGAACCTTCACATATATGCTGGGTATCAAGCTTTAGAGTGTTTATTGTCAGGAATGTCTGGTTGGATTATTATTACTAGACTTGTGTTCCTTTGTGGTGGACAAGTCGTTGTGTCAAAAACTGTTTAAACCCTTGCAGTAAGTGTTATTAAAATTTGTTTAATGATAATTTTTATTTTAATATGTAATTTTCAGATACCAGAATATTGTCGCAATTTGGAAGAATCAGACATTGTTGATCAATCATTTCAACTGATCTTTGCATTTGACGAGATTGTTGCCCTGGGATACAGAGAAAATGTCAACCTTGCACAGATTAGAACATTCACAGAAATGGATTCACATGAAGAAAAGGTTTTCCTAGCTGTTCGACAAGTAAGTGCTCTGATTTTAAATGTTTGTATTTCTGTATACTTATCACAGTTTAACAGTTACCCTGGGTACACCCTCAAATTTTAGGACTGGAAAACATGTTACTTGGGACGGCTGTTTTTCTGGTAAATTTTTTATTTTCTTTCTACCACCTTGTGATCCATAAAAACTGCAGAGTACCCACCCATTAAGGGTTGCCACAATCAGATGGTCAGCATTATTTCTTTAATGACTCTTCTATTAAACAAAAAAGCCGGTACCAAATATTTCTAACACAAATGAAAAAATGGTACTGGTGTTTTGTTTAATTGAGGACTCTGTTCAGAAAAAATAATGACCTTCTAGACGTGGCAACCCCTAATGCGTACACTGCGCTTAATGACTTTTGTGAATCACAATGTGGCAGATAGAAAATCAAATGTTTACTTTGTCAAAACTGAACAATAGACAGTGTACCAGTCAGTTACTACCGGTACCTACTATAGTATGAAAAGAGAACCTAAATTCAGAAAGATGAATTAACTACGTAAAATATTACACCTACTCAATAGCCTAGTGGTAGAGCACCACCTTCTAGGGAAGAGGTCCTGGTTTCGTTCCAAAGCCCCATCATACAAATCATACAAAAAAACTAATTAAAATAGTACCAATATTTCCCTTCCTGCTTGATGGACAACAAAGGATAGAAGAGTAGTGATTTGAGTGGTTGGTCCAGCAGATTTTAGTCGTGTTGAAAATAATATTTTATAGAAAAGTCATAACTTAACATTCTTGTTTTACAGACACAAGAAAAAGAAGCTAAAGATGAGATGCGTAAACGAGCGAAAGAATTACAACGACAGAGACAGGAAGCTGAGAAAAGTGGGCGGGGTTCGACAGGTTTTGGTGGTGGTGGTTTCGGTAGCTCATCATTTAGTCGAGGAGACTCGGCAACAATCATTGATACCACACCTACAGAACCTACAAAACCAGCTTACACTGCTCCTAGGTAAGTTAAATGATTAATTGTTTTCTTCTTGTCTGTCTGTCAGTCTGTGTCAGTTGAGGCATTCTTGTGGAGGCAACTCCTGCAACATTTTTTGCAGAATTTTCTGGCAAAGTCAGCATCATTTCTCGAAAACGAGCACGTAAAGGGTATTTTATTATTCGATAAACTTAGTCAGTAAAGATAAATGAAAAGAATGATGCCAATAAGATAGGGTCGTTTTGGTGAGATTTCTTCTATAAAAAGAAAATAATGCTTCCTATTTTACTGTATATTCAATGTGACGCGAACGTTTATATGAAAAGGAATTTCTGGAGTCTCATTTTAATGTGGTCAGGCTATATGCATGTTGTTTTCTTTTCGAAATGTAAAGTTATTTGCCGTAACCTTAATTGTCTGGCACCAGCACCCACTAGTTTATGATATATTTCAGTCGACCTTCTGGTAAAGGTAAAGCAATGGACCTTAGAAGTAAAAAGAAAGATGTGGATTCATTTGTTGGACAACTGATGTCTGAGGGTGAAAGTAAGTCATTGAAACCAATGTCTGTGGTTAATTGTTATATACCATATCCCCCCAAAGAAAAGCCACCCTTTTGCCAAATGTATTTCCGCGGGGAGGGGTGGGGCATTTATACAGTGAAAAGGATAGTAGCTTTATCTTGTATCTTCATTGTATAAAATTCTGTTTAAACTTAGTCATGTTGAAAATGCTTAGTTTACAAAGTAGAAAATGATTCAGCTTTGAAGAAGAAATACTTCACCCGCTTTATTTCTTCGTGTATTCTCTATGCACTTCAAATTAAACAATTTCTCAAAATAGCTGACACTTAATGTTTAATTCATAAATTTTTAGTATATATAAAAGAACAAGTTTTAATGTGTTATAACACCTACCTACCAAAATATAGATGAGGTGTTACTGTGTTGGTCACAAAATTACAACTGCTTGAATGCTGATGTGTCCTTGTTTAGAAATTTGAACAATTTGCTAAAAGTTGTGTATTAATTTATTGTTTATTGTTACAGAAGTAACGAGTGTTTCATCAAATACAAACAAATCATTGGCTAAAGTTGCAACCCCAGCTATTGACCAGGAAGGGTAAGTTGTCTCTTTTGGTTCCAGTATTGGTATAGTTTGTAGAGCTCAATAGCAAACCCACTTATTGGCAATTTGTGTAGACTTAAGCAAACGAAACCGTCCATGGAAATTTGTCAACAATGTTGATTTCTCTGCTTGTGAAGAAATTGCCAGTTCCATGTGAACGGTCAAGTTAGTACTCTGTTAGGATACAACCCAGGAAAACTGGTGAGGTTAATAAACTGCCATACCTAACTGAAAAATGTGATTTATTGGCGTGCGACATAAATAAACTGTCGGCCTAAACTGTAGCATATTCATTTCATGTACTCAGTGTAGAACTAAACTAAACAAATTAAACAAATCAAAGTATTTTGAGGGCTCAGTGCAGGACTATTTTGACTACCTTTATTTATAGAGGCATGTACCATAGCTTTGCACTGAGCTTTCAATTTACACAAGTGGATTTTCCATACATATGAAATTCAGAATTTGCAAATCCGAAACGTCCTCTTACACAGTAGTTTTTATGCGCCAGCATCTACTGATGTGGAGGAATATAGCAATGCCCCTCTCCGTTTGTTCGTCTGTTACATAATGTTGAAACTCAAAACACTTTTAAAATCCATCAAGGTGTTGCTTTTAAACATGACATACTTGTTTACCATCATAAACACAATACATTATCAAAGTCATGTAACACTATTAAACATTTCGACAGAATTATGGCCCCTGAATGACTTAACTATATGTTATGGACAAGGCTTCAACCGGGGCATAAGCATTTACTGAAAACAGCCTTTACTCTTCTTAACACTGCTTTTCACACCTTGACATTATTCATATTTTTACATTACAGCATTCATGTACGGGTGGAAGAAAATATCTCAGTTACAGCAGGTAGAGACGGTGGTTTACAAAGCCTAGAATTACACGGAATTATAAAATTGAAAATTAATGATGAGAAGATGGCTAGAGCTGTACTTAGTGTTGTAAATAATGATAAAAAGGGAGTACAAATGCAGGTCAGTGTTATAATAGTTAGGTTTTAAGAGTTGGGGTCATGTCATAACTCACTTCTACCTAGCAATGCTGAAGATGACATTACTAGCATCTAAAACCATGACCGTGTGGTTAGGGCTTCTTCCCTGGAAGCGGAGGTCAGAGGTTCAAATCATGACAGAAACAGGGTTGGAATTAATGAGACTGGTTGGTCAGTCGTCAGCTAATTGAATCAATGGTTACTTTTTGCCCATCTCTGCCAGGCTTCCAACATTACGAGAAGGGCTTTGGGAGATACTGTACCCATGAAAGATAAGTGTCTCATAAGTCAAAATTGACTGGCCCTTTCAGTAGGGTGACACTATTATAAACATTACTATTTTCTATATTTTGGTGGCCAGGATAGAAATATTGGCTTGCCATTCCACCTGGACCGCTTCCTCATACACATATAGAGTCTACATGTAATATATGAGATTCATCTAATGCTAATGATGAAGTTCACTTACAATTTCTACGTGTGTATTATCATACTATATAAAAATGTCAACAGAACTGTTTGGTTTTATGGGAATACTTGTGAATGTTTTAAAAAAATCAGTTAATATTGTCTGATTTGACACAATACCTTTTCAGAATGACTGAGATTCTCATACTAGGTGTATTTATCTTTCAGACACATCCAAATATTGATAAGAAAATGTTTGCATCACAGTCATTGATTGGCCTCAAAAATCCGGACAAACCTTTCCCTGTTGGGCAGGATATTGGTGTCCTGAAGTGGAGATTCAACACCACAGATGAGTCATACATGCCATTGTCTAGTAAGATACTTCTAGATTATGTTCACTTATTACTAACTTACTGCTTGTTATGTGTCCTGTATATAATCGGGAGACATGCTGATTATATTGTTGTCTTAGAATGAGAAGGTCGTAAGTACAAAATTGATTACCAAGCCTAGTTGTGCATACTGTCAGCCGTGTTAGGTCAAATGAATATTGCCTGGGTTAAGTCTTTTGTGGGAGATCAAAAATCCTTCACATTTTGCAAATCAATTAATCTCAACTCATATTTCTTTGAATTAATAAATGATGAAGGTGTCTTTTTATCAACATGTTACATTTATGCAATGTATTGTTTCTTGCAGTAAATTGATAGCCCAATGAGAGATTAACCTTATTACACCATGTCATGTTTATACTATGTGTTGTTTCTTGCAGTAAATTGCTGGCCCAATGAGAGTGGTAATGGATGTGATGTTAACATTGAATATGAACTTGAACAACCAAATCTTGAACTAAATGATGTCTCTATTTCTATACCTATACCGTAAGTTTGTTTACTGTAAAATCATTTCATTTTGATGGGACGAAATTTTGTGGTTTTGGTAAAAAAATACCATTTTGATGGTACGTTTATTTGTGGATTTTGCATTTTAGGTAATAAATACAAGGGTCAGGTAAAAAATACAAAGGTCAAATTATTGTTTCATGAGATTAAATTTCGTGATTGAAGTGAGCCACGTAATCCTCCAAAAAAAAATTAGTCCCCCACGAAAATTAATGATTTTACAGTATTTAATTTCATTGTTTGGGATATTTTGTGTCATATGATGGATGTTTAGCTCCCCTAAGCATGGTACATTTGTAGTAAAAGAATACATCAAATGTGATCGCTTATTATAGGTGACTGTTCAGATGGATAGGCATAGTGATTGAGTGGTTACCTTTATAGTGGTTAACAGATCTAGGCAAAGGCATTTTGTCTCTTTAGAAACATGTCTCCCCCAAATAGAGATGAACTGGTTGGTAGTTCCGATAGAGCCTCGCATGTATAGGTGCTGTACAACGGCACATTAAAAACTCAGAAATCTATTCATTAAGTATGGCACCGAAATTCCTTGTGCCATACAACTACCTCTTCATTGAAGGCTTTTATGCTTGATTGCTCATATAAACAGTGAAGTATATACATATGTTATGTCTGTGACTTTATCGCAATAAACAAAGATGGTCAAAATTTGATTCTATCGTCCAAAAATAAACGATTCTTATTATTTCATAGGATGCTCTAGACCACTTTCATATGAAAATGGACAGTTCGCATGTCCGATTAAATCACAGAGTTTCTGTCAAAACTGAAGCGAAAAATAATCTAATGGATATGAAAGCTAATTGTTTTTCAGTTTGTGAATTTTTTAGCTCACCTGAGCACGAAGTGCTCAAGGTGAGCTATTGTGATCGCAAAATGTCCGTCGTCCGTCGTACGTCGTACGTCGTACGTCGTACGTCGTACGTCGTCAACATTTTGACTTGTGTGCACCCTAGAGGTCACAGTTTTGATCCAATCTTCATGAAACTTGGTCAGAATGTTCTTCTCTATGAAATCTAGGCCAAGTTCGAAACTGGGTCATGTGGGGTCAAAAACTAGGTCACTAGGTCAAATCTTAGAAAAATCTTGTGTACACTCCAGATGTCACTAATTTGTTCCAATCTTCATGAAACTTGGTCAGGATGTTGTTCTCCATGAAATCTAGGCCAAGTTCGAAACTGGGTCATGCCGGGTCAAAAACTAGGTCACTAGGTCAAATCTGATAAAAACCTTGTGTGCACCCTAGAGGTCACAGTTTTGATCCAATCTTCATGAAACTTGGTCAGAATGTTCTTCTCTATGAAATCTAGGCCAAGTTCGAAACTGGGTCATGTGGGGTCAAAAACTAGGTCACTAGGTCAAATCTTAGAAAAATCTTGTGTACACTCCAGATGTCACTAATTTGATCCAATCTTCATGAAACTTGGTCAGGATGTTGTTCTCCATGAAATCTAGGCCAAGTTCGAAACTGGGTCATGCCGGGTCAAAAACTAGGTCACTAGGTCAAATCTGATAAAAACCTTGTGTGCACCCTAGAGGTCACCGTTTTGATCCAATCTTCAAGACACTTGGTCAGAATGTTGTTCTTCATGAAATCTAGACCAAGTTCGAAACTGGGTCATGTGGGGTCAAAAACTAGGTCACTAGGTCAAATCTTAGAAAAATCTTGTGTACACTCCAGATGTCACTATTTTGTTCCAATCTTCATGAAACTTGGTCAGGATGTTGTTCTCCATGAAATCTTGGCCAAGTTCGAAACTGGGTCATGCGGGTCAAAAACTAGGTCACTAGGTCAAATCTGATAAAAACCTTGTGTACACCCTAGAGGTCACCGTTTTGATCCAATCTTCAAGACACTTGGTCAGAATGTTGTTCTTCATGAAATCTAGACCAAGTTTGAAACTGGGTCATGTGGGGTCAAAAACTAGGTCAATAGGTCAAATCTAAAAAATCCTTTTGTATACTCTAGATGTCATCAATTTTATCAAATCTTCATGAAACTTGGTCAGAATGTTGTTCTCCATGAAATCTAGGCCAAGTTTGAAACTGGGTCATGTGGGGTCAAAAACTAGGTCACTAGGTCAAATCTTAGAAAAGCTAGTGTTCACACCAGAGGTCACAATTTTGGTTGTATCTTCATGAAACTTGGTCAGAATGTATTTCTCTATGGACTCTAGGCCAAGTTCAAAACTGGGTCATGTGGGGTCAAAAACCAGGTCACTAGGTCAAATCTTAGAAAAACCTTGTTTACACTCTAGATGTCATCAATTTGATCCAATCTTCATGAAACTTGGTCAGAATGATGATCTCTATGAAATCTGGGCCAAGTTTGAAACTGGGTCATGTGGAAAAAGTTCCAAATTCAATAATGCTTGATTCTACACAAGTACAACTAGTCGGTACTAAACCCATCAGCAGTCAAACCAAAGTATGTATTTCAGGAACTCTACTTTACCTACTACTCACAAACATTTTAGTACAAAATTCAAATCTAGGCCACATAAGTATTTTGAGTTCATACTACAACAATCTTGCTAACAAAGCCAACATTGCAACAAACTCAGGTGAGCGCTTAAGGGCCAATGGCCCTCTTGTTTTAAAAAATATTGTCCGATATATCATATAGCTCTATACACTTTAACCGTATACTTTCTGTATGATAGATCTGGTGTTGGTGACTGTGACACATGTTTAACTGTATACTTTCTGTTATATAGATCTGGTGTGGGTGCACCTATTGTTGGTGATTGTGACACAGGTTTAACTGTATACTTTCTGTTTGTTAGATCTGGTGTGGGTGCACCTATTGTTGGTGATTGTGACACAGGTTTAACTGTATACTTTCTGTTTGTTAGATCTGGTGTGGGTGCACCTATTGTTGGTGATTGTGACACAGGTTTAACTGTATACTTTCTGTCTGATAGATCTGGTGTGGGTGCACCTATTGTTGGTGACTGTGATACATGTTTAACTGTATACTTTCTGTTATATAGATCTGGTGTGGGTGCACCTATTGTTGGTGACTGTGACGGGGAATACAACTACGATAGTCGTAAGAATGTATTACAATGGAACCTTACTGTAATTGATTCATCTAACAAATCTGGTAGTATGGAGTTCAGCGTTGGTGGACATCCAGATGATTTCTTCCCAGTCAATGTATCATTTGTGTCAAAGAAATCATACTGTGACATACAGGTATGTAGTCAATATTTTGCAACAGTAATTGGACTGGAAGTGGAAGTATTTAGTCTTCATATGTTTCTATGCCCTAGCATGTACTGATGCAGAGGCTGGGGCATAAACGTTTACTGAATGCAATCTTGTTGCTTCATTCAAATATGTACTATCAGAGATAAACCCCATCTTTTAGTCATAAGTTGTTCTATTAATTTGCTGTCATTATGAAAGTCATATCTATTATTAAAAATTCTTAATACAATGCAATTTATAGGTTTTAAGAAAACAGAATAATAAAATCAACACCATAGGCAAACAAACGTACATCAGGGCTTTCATTAGGTTCCAAAAGTGAAGAGTCAAAATGACTTCTGACTTTCAATTGTTTAAGGGTCATCAAGATATTGCAAGACAATTTGTATTATAATAAATTTGACTCTTGGGCTTGAATTTTCAAGAGTCAAAACCAGCACTTTAGTCAAATTCAAGAGTCAACATGCAGTTTCAAGAGTCAAATGAAATCCCTGATACACGAAGTTAAAACATATCATGAATTCCGAAATATTTCTACACTTTTACATAATTATTGTTGTTCAATGAAAAATTGATTGTTGTTTAAATGAAATGTACATTTTTATTGCAGCTTACAGACATAAAACTTTTAGAAGACAATTCACCGGCTAAATATTCATCAGAAGTTTGTTTTTATGTGGATAAATATGAGATCGTTTAACACACACACAATCATGGAATTTAGTTACATTTTAAAACATTCAACATAAGGTACAAATAAGTTATAAATTTAACAATGTTTGTGTTGAAATTGTGTTGATCGATGTGATAGGAGGAAAAAGCATATATTTAAATTATGATGGGAAGCTTTGGATACATGTGTGCCTGTTGTTGACTCAACATTGACTACACGTTGGCTACCGGTACACTCTGTGGTGTGGACTGGAGAAATGTTGGGTGATTGGGACCATCATTGCTAGATGTGGGCGACGTTGGTTGGTTCATCAACACTTTGGTCTAAACTGATACAGCAACGTGTGGAATAGAACTGAAGTGATCGAAACTCGTAATGTTTCTCTGATGATCATTTTTCCATAACATTTTTGGCTGATTATGTCATAATTCATGAGCGACTGTGTTATCTTGCAATATTTATCATATGTTGGTCATCATTGAGTCATTTATTGTATGATTAGAATGTGATGTGCATGTTTACATTATATTATAATATTATTTATGGAAGTCAAGTATTTTCACTAGGATTTCAGACTTTTTGTGCATTTGAGGAGGTCAAGGTACCTGAGCACTGAAGATAGAAGGCAGCTGGGATGAATTTGAGACGGCCCAAATATCATTTCAGGCAGTCAAATTGGCCTCCTAATGACAACCCTGGAAGTTGTGAGACCAATGAAATGCTTGGTTATGTTAGTCACATTGTACCGTTTTGTACAAGGTACTGATTGAATCATGTGGTTCTGCTTAGTGCTTATACTATTTATATTTAACTGTTTCTTTGTACAAGTAATGGTTGTTTCACATCACTTGTCTGTTACAACAATATGTTTGCCCATGCATAATTTCTGGAGATGGTATTGACCCTATTGCGTGCACAGAAGAACAGTCAATTAACTGAAGAAAACTTGTTCCAAGTTTCATAATAAGTGTGTCTCCGTAGCTCAGTGGTTAGGACACTTGGCCCTTGTCATGAGGCCTGTGTTACAATCTGGGAGGAGGCACCCTTATGCCTGACACAATTCAAAAATCTGACTGGAAATAAAGGCTAAAGATGCTTGGTATTTATACTTTGATGAACATTTTAGCTATCACACATGATGTAGAAATATGTCTTTTTCAGTTTAGTTATTTATCTTCAACAACATTTAACCCATTGGTATGAGGTATTTTCTTTCATTTAATTATTGCTGCATAGTATTATGCTATGCAATTTCAACTAAGCCAAAACTGTAATAATCAATTCTCATTATCTATCACACAAGACTTAAGAGTATGTAACTATACACTACTATCAAAAGTATGTATATGTATGCATGTCATGATTGATCGAGTGTGACAGAACGTTTACTTACTAATAGTTCCTTATTTACAAATTTGTTTATTTACTGTTTTCTAATATGTTTAGTGCTATATCAATTATCTCTGTGCATCAAAGACATTATTTTATTCCATAAGTGTTCAGCATTGGTTTGGTATTGAAGTGTTACCTGACATAAAGTTTGTGCTGGTGTAAGGACATTATCTTGAAATTATCGTGTTGAAGTGAAATTATCATGGTCAAGTTATTGTGCTACTGTTCAAATTCATTGATATTGTTTTACTTGAAGATCTCTAGATTTTCTATGTAACATGAAATTAATGATAGTTTGCTTGGTTGAGAGTGTGTAAAAAAATGTTTCACATTAAAAACTTTATTTTTGCCTGACACATTCACAGGCTTAAGTTGTGATTTAATCATATGACATAGACTGGTAGTGCTTTACATGGGGAAATATTTGATGTGTGAGTGCATGTAGTCGCAGTATCGGGATGAGCTCATTGCTGTCAAAACCATCACTCTGCATTCATTTTATAGCATGTGTACTGTACAGGGGTCCTGAAGTCCATTGTCTGACTTGCCCAGCTTGTCCAAATGCATGAACAGACAGGTGAAATTTGACAAGAATTCACTATATAATTATCATACGGACAATTACAAAATATCAGATGGTGAAAAAGGACAAGTAAATTGAAATCAGATTTCAGGACCCCTGCTGTATTATAAAGGTCTAACAAATGACCTAATATAACTGTTGCATATTATATCTACTACAGTCCGATTAGGATATTGTGTGAGTGATGTAGCCAATTTTTTTAGCGAAAACTTAACACCCCTTACCTGAACAGGTACAGTTTTATGTCATTAAAATTGTACAGCACATATTTGTATTAGCCTACATACATGTAGTGGAGTCTACCGCTGCATCACTCTATCTGGACTGTACACATTGATACCTAGTACAGATCATGACTTTCTGACATTGCTACCTATAAGGTCATTGATTATCATTACATAGTAGCAAGCTAGCAACTGAATGTCGAGGATGGACAAAACAATGCTGGTTTAAATGATCATAATATGTGATCTTACTTTCCAGATGCAATTTTTAAATTTTACTGATAATAATATATAGTTTTTGTGCCCTTACAAAAGTTGCTGCATGTTTGCATGGCAGTGATAGCTGGAGGGATCATTATGACATTGTACTCTTCAGAATAATGCCTTTTTTTGTGACTCGCATACTGATGTGGGTCAAGCGTTATATATACTTTGACCATTGTGTTTGCAATTTGTCCATTTCTGGAGATTCTGATTTAACTTTACACAAATGTTAAGCATTATAACGGTGTTCAGCAAGAAATGTCTCGTCTCCAAGGTTGTCCCTCAAATAAAGAACTTTCAATGTTTTATACCTCAAGATATGTACCTCTAAGGTTGAATTTTTAAGGTCATAATACCGGTATTTCAGTAGGGGAAGCATTTGTTAGTTGCTACGGGGGTGTAAATCAGGAATTCCGGATTTACAAATCCTGAAAAGCCATGCTTTTTTACCAAAATAAACGTTATTTGATGAAAATATCTTGAGAAATAACGAAGTTATGGTCAATTTAATCTGTTTTGGTGTAATTTCTTAACTAAAATTGTTTCAAATTGGAAAACAATGTGGTTGAAGGCCTTTTGTCTGTCGAAATTGTTAACTGCCTATGATTTTCCTTAAATTTGGCTCCGTTGACACCCCTGTTGCTAAGAGACATATTTTGTTATAGAATACTTATGTGATGTAAACAATATTATGATTATGAGGGTGTTGTATATTAAATGCTTTATTAATATGGTTATTACACAATTTCTAAATATGTGAAATTATTGTACATATTGAAATAAATGTACAGATCTGTTTGTGCGTCTATATATTGTCATTGTATCCATGCTTCCATACATTGAATGGTGACGCCAGGAAACTGACAGCTTGTATGGAATTAAGTTCCCCAAATTGTGTGCAGGTATTGAAACTTACTCTGTGACTGTGATTGGCCCCTACTGGTTTCCAACCGGAGGGGACTACAGTTTTGCCCTCTGTCCGTCAAGAAAATCTGGATCCTGCCATGATTCAAACAGTTTTCAAGCTAGGTTTATGAAACTTGGTATGTCGATAGGGATCAATAATTGTGGTAAACATGGCAACAGAAACATTGACAACCTAGAAACCAGGTAGGGGACTTCTGTATTGCTTGCAATTCCTATTTACTTGTTCCATTTATTACAGGGGGTGTCCAAACAATAGTATCAATTTACCCAGTCCACTGCTTATAAATGTTTGATAGTTTTAAAATGTCATCTATTCCCTGAGATACTACATGAATTTAACAAAATTTCACTGGAAGGATCATTTCGTTGGCTAAAAATGAGAAGGTCATAGCAACAACTTTTGGCCTAATAAGAATGATACATATTTGAAATCTGCATCTTAAGGCGCTTCTTATGAGCCTATTTTCATGTTGACCATATCAAGATTTGAAAGCTTGTTATTCCATAAGAGTAAGTTTCAGACAGCGTTAAAAAAAAATTCTCAGAAAAAATTGATTTTGTACTTACGACCTTCTCATTCTTAGCCATCGATTTGAGTCAGGATTTCCAATGAGTCCAAAATTTCGCCAAAGACATGATCAGCGCAACAACTATGTGTGTTGGAAAGGTTGTACCTCCTGTGCATTGATTTTTTAAAAAAATGCAAATTTGATCCCACCCACGCTTGTCTAACAAATCCAATGTCTTGCAGCCTGTTTAGTCAACAATGTCACCAGTATGCATCTCCAATATGCTGAAAGTCCTGAACTGGTAACACATTGAGAGTAGTGATATACAAGATTCTGAACAGGCTTGTTGAAATCACAAGAGGATTCCTATTTCCACAAGAGTTATGCCATGACATGTGGTCAACACCACCTACACCAGGAAAGGGTCAACATCCAGACCCTAGCCAGAACATTCCTTGTGAGAACTGTCACAGAATGGAACCTACTCCTGGCTTTGACATTCTTGGTGCAGAGACTGGACGGCTTGTAGACCTATCTTAAGGAATAGATGTAAGTGCTGTGTAAACTATATAGTTTTAATCAGTTTTAGACATCTTTTAAATACTTGATACTGTACACCAGGGCGCTGTTTTATCAACGTACTTACGTTCAAAAAATTCAGTATAATTATTTAACAGCTGTACATTGGGGACAGCTATTGTTTGTAAGACTTCATTTACTGAATCTTGAACAGTATTACAGCTCGAATTTCCACATTTTACAGTTGTAACAGTATTATAAAGAATTTAAATTTGATCGTAAGTTAAAGATTTCCGTAAATGCTTGGATAAAACAGTACCCAGGCACATATAAATGAGCTAAATATGCCTACCAAATGCCCAGTTCAAAATACATGGAAGAAAGTTTTAGTCCAAAGCATAACTCAGAAAGTATACAAGGTATCAGTCAGAAATATGGATGAATAGAAGCGGTCACCCGTTTAATTAACCGGAATCGGAAGTATTGCTCAAGAACTGCAACTCCACATTTCCTTGTTAATCCCTAACCAATGTTCTGGCTAAGTTGGGTGCTGCTTTCCCTGTCCGATTTTATCATATCTTTACATACCAGAGGGGATAATGGTTTGCCCTCCCTCAGTCCGCCAAGACTTGATCCCTACATGTGTTGTAATAAAAGAATAACTTATAACTAATTGATAGCAAATATATTGTTTAATGAAGAAATATACATGTCTTATTATAATGATTATAAAAAATTACAAGATGATATTTCCTCTGTGTACTATTAAAAATACATGTTAATTGGTATTAATTGACCTTTTACCAAATGTAAAGTAAAGCCATGAAATATAACTTTATATTGGGTTTAAAAAATATTACTATACACATTGTCTAATCTAATGAATTACTTGAAAGTTTAGTCATTAATGATTGTTTTTCTGATAAAAATTGAAAAAGTCTATATAAATATTCCTATTTCATATTATTTTATAATATCCAAATACAACAGCCAGTATGGATAGTTGGTAATATAATTACTTATGATATACAGCTCACTTCCAACCTGTTATAAGTTTTTTAATAACGGAAAGTATATTTTATTTAAGGTGTCCGTAATTCTAAAATAATAAATCTGAATACGGTAAGAGAAAAAATGTATGAGTAATATACAAATGTGCTAAGTGTATGATATGTTGAATGATTCCCCTACATACATGAGGTATAAACAAAATGTATAAAAAGGTTTTGGTTTATATACACATTATGTACACTAAACAATCAGCAATATTTCAGGAAGAATATTTACAAGTTAGTACCGGTAATGTTAATTGTCAAATGTCTCAAAGCTTTATAGAGTCCAAAATTCAATTATTTCCAAGGGTCAGCGAAGAAGATTTGAAGTAAAACATAAACTTGATGAAGTGAGTCTATTGCAAAGATTCTTGAAATAATGTGACTGTGAAGTGCGCCCAGGACAACAAGAAAAGCAAGAAAATTTGGACTTAACCAAATAGGTGAAGAAATCAAGTATGCTTGATTTATCAGTATTATTTTAGTATGTATATAAGAGACTGTATGTGTTTAATTTGCTAATTTTGCAACAGTAGAAAAGGCGGGATTATGTTTGTAAACATCATATTATCCTGGGCACACTATACCTTGCATATTCACATTTTATACATACAATAAATACAATCCTTATGCTGAAATGGCATAAACTAGAAGTAATAAAATATTGCATAGGATGTTAAAAGATATGAGAACCCTTGGATGTGTTTGAATACATGTTCTCTAAATATATACATTTGTATCACTCTATTATTATAACATCTGACATTTACATACATTGTCATTGGTCTGAACACGGTAGCATGATTTAGGACCAAATACATAAACTACTCAAGGAAGCAAAAAGTACCTACTCCAGACATGGGTAAAAATCCCCAGGGTGGCATTGCAGATTTTCCTATGGTGCCAATTTAACAGTAATAGCTAAATAGTGAAACCATATAATCTGTGCTATGACTACATTCTGATTTCTAAAAGTAGTCTAAAATAATAAGCATCAATTTTCCTTTATAAATCGCAGTCTTTAACTCTATTAAATTTACAAAACATAGTTGTTGTTTTTTATAAACACCTTAAATGAACTCAAAGACAATACTTTCAGGTAAACATTTCATGAAAAATAAAGTCAAATATCAAGACCCTATGGCTTGTATTGAACTCAAATGGTTTATTATTTCACAAAGTGTAGTGGAATTTGAAAAAGAAATAATAATTGAACCCAAGAGTTGATTAAGAAAAATATGTACACATAATTGAGCTTTACACAGGAATGTGGCATTTAGCACTGATATGTAGTTCACAAGATATATTCACAAAATGTTTGAACAGATCTATGACATTCTATGCAATAACTTGGCGATGGTTCCCATAGCAACAATAACAAACAATGACACTGAAATGCTGCTAGCATCTGCTGTGAAAGAAGGACAGTTGGCTCCCTGACATTCCATGGTTTCTGAAAAACAACAAAAAGAAAATTAAACTCCAGATACTCAGGTACCAATCAACAACTTTATTCAGTAATTGAGTGAAGTTGTCAATTATAAAAACAATAAAGAACAGCCCGGCCAAATGTTTGTAATTTGAATAAAATTTCTATTGATTCTCCTCATGTTTCTTCAACCTACTTTTCTCTTAAACCTATATATTAGTCACTAATTATCTCATGTGAAATTGAGCATGTAGCTATTTTTCATTGTTACTCTGAAGTAAATGTAGAAAACCCTCACTTTATAACATCACCAAGACAGCTCTAAAATGCATGGACCCCATCAGACGGAAAAAGACACCAAGGAAGACCAAAAGAAACATGGAGAAGGACAATTAACAATGAAATAACATCGATGGGAAAAACACTTGGAAAAATTGCGAAAGACAGACAGAAATGGAGAGACCTGGTTGCAATCTTATGTGCCAGAGGGCACGAAGAGGATAGGTACATAGGTAGGTCACTTATTCCACAAAACGTTCAATGCCACCAAACAATCAAGTTAAAAGTTTGTAACAAACCGACAGGTAAATCACTAAATGCCTCTGCATCAGTAGACGCCAGGGCATAAAAAATGAAGACTCAATAGAGCAATTATTTGATGGATTATTTTATATTTGAACAATCTAAAATGTCCACTTACCAAAGAGGCGAATCACCGTAGTTGCATTGGTACCAATTCTATTTTTCGCCACACAGAAATAATCTGTATAGTCGTTTGCTACGACGTTCTTGATACTCAACACATACCAAGCTTCTTGGAAGCGCAGCGTTGTCGTGGCAATAAGCTTAGTGATCTCATATCTTGGATCATCGTTGAGTTTTTCTAACTTTGTGTCGCCATCACTACGTATTGGCTTTCTATACCAGATCACTTCTGGTTCGGGATAACCTGTCAACAGTGAAACAAGATTTTACATATAACTTCCTATAAATATTGATTATACCCAGATTAGTCTAAACGACTCATTGAAATAATATTATGATTATTGTTTCTTTGATAAAAGTGGACATATTTAGGTATTGTTTTAGATCACTCAGCCATTTACAGGGCAAACCAAGGAATATTTAAAACACCACATATGCGCAAAAAACTATTAACGTTGGAAAAATAATAATATGAAAAGAAGGGGCATAACTCTACATGGAATGGGTTCTGGTAGTGAAAGGCAAAGTGCTAGATGAACTTCACAATCATGCTTAATGAACACCCTAGCAAAGATGACATGACCCTAACGAAAATTTTGATATATTCGTGACCTTAAAAATATTGATGTCTTTGCATTATCACTGGGTACACCGTCTATTTTTAAAACTGGAAAAAATGTTACTTGGGACAGGTGATTTTCAGGTAAAGATTAGATTTTCTATCTACCAATTTGTCATCCATAAACCTTAACTAGCACACCGTATGCTTTAAGGGTTGCTATGTTCAGGTTGTTATCAATTTTTTTTTTTAAATTTCCCAAATGAAACAGAATAGCCAGTACCAATTTTTATTTTCTATAAAAAATGGTACTGGCTATTTTGTTTAATTCGGGAATTTTTTCAAAGAAATTGATGACAATCAGAATTAGGCAACAATTAAAGGCATGATATGGTGTGCTAGTTCACCTAGTTCAGGTTTATGGATCATAAATTGTCAGATAGAAAATCTAATATTTACCTCGTCCAAACTGAAAATCACCCGTCCCAAGTCACAAACGTTTCTGCCTGTTCTAAAAATAGACAGTGTATCCAGTGCAAAATGAACATTTTATCAAGGAATATATTAGTTACCTGAAACTCGACACTCCAGTTTAGCGTTAAACTGTCGATTCTGTGCTTGTCCGACGGTAGATTGTACAGCCAAGGTCTCGGGTTTGAAGAATACACTGACAGATACCAGATACATGTCTGGTGGTCTCACTTGGTTGTCTGCAATACATTTATACAAGCCACGATCTCCCACCTTAACATTTGTCAACCGTAGAGTGTTATTCTGAAATAAAGGAAAGAATTCAATTTTATTAATAAATATTATGCATTTTAAAATAATAACGAGCATAGTCTTTATTTGCCAGTCAGCATTTTGCTGAAATGTGGCAGGCAAACATGTGTGTCTCCATCAGTTCTGTATTTCAACCATGACCCCCAAGCTTACTATCCACTGAGCAATGAAGGCACACGTCATGAACCTGGTCTTCAGTAATAAAGTCTCACATAAACTCCGCCTCATAACCAACAAAACCCTGTTAAGACCATACTAACCTAACAGTAAATGTTGTTTATAGTTAAAACATTTCTTCAAATCAGAATTCATCAGACTCTAATATCCCTCTGCTTCACCCATGATTTCTTTGAGCTATAGGTACAGTCCAGTTAGGATAAAATTACTGTGACGCAGTGAAATAATCGGTATATAACTAGTATGGTGTAAAAACAAGTATACTGGCTTATGGAAACAGTTCCATACTATACTAAACTCTACCTATTAAAGCAAAGGTTTTGATCTTTTGGGTACACATAAATGATGACGTCACAGTCAATATATTTATCCTAACTGGACTATATAGTAACATGAAATAGTATGCCGCAAGTGCCAGGCCTAGTCTGTAACTATAGTGGAGTTATATATGTTGACAGTACTTGCGGCCAATGATTAGAATCTATACAATGATTTTCCTCAGATTTATACTTCATGAAATATACAAATAAATAATTTCTTCAAAATCATTTAATTTTGTGGTTTTGATAAAAATGCTCCCTGACCACTAGGTAATATACCACCTGAATCAAGCAACTTAATGAAATTCAGAAATTATATAAGTACTTTCTCTAAGTAATGCCCCCTGACCACTAGGTAGTAATTCACCTTAATCAAGCAACTTTATGAAATTCAGAAATTATCTAAGTACTTACTCTAAGTAATGCTCCCTGACCACTAGGTAATATACCACCATCGGATCTCACCCAGGTAATGTTAGGGTAAGGTACACCAGTAGCTGTACATTCCAGATCATGAGAATGACCCACGTCTAATTGTAATACAGCCACATTCTTACTTGTAATAGTTGGGGGTACTGGAGAAAAACATAAAACATTAAATTACAAAATGACACGGTTTTCAATCAAATTGTCAAAGTGCTAAGTAGGTTTATACAATTAAGCACCCCATTGTGTAACATACAGTATCATGATGATTTTTACCGATAGAATTAGTAAGTTCTATGAAATGTGCTTTGCAATAAAAGCTAACTTAATTCTCAACTATTCTAAACAAATGAGACAGTAATAGTTTTCAGTTTTATTTTGATCTGTCTGAAAACATGCACAGTGCCAAAGCCAGAAACAAAACAGCACTGAGCCAAATTTGTTCTATGGTATTTTTGAGACATTTTTGCTTTAAAAGACCTGCTTATTCGGGAAATGTTTCACTGAGGCAAGTGCCTTGATGCGCCTCAGTGTGGCTGCTGGTCTGATGCAGTGATATAACAGGGGAAGAAAAAATGTGCAACCAGACCAAGGCTCGAACCCGGGACCCTTCGCTTACGGGATAAATGCTCTCCCAACTGAGCTAGCCTGCTGTTTAAACAAGTTTCTCCCTTTAATTTAATAGGTACAGTCCATGACGAACACATACACAGGGGCTATAATGAGGCATAATGCCCCATCCTGAAAATTAGTCGCAAGTCTGTTTTGTGGGCCATAAGCACACATCCTTACAGCTTAACAAGGCTTCAAACATTGTTTTATTGTAAAACACAGACCAAGGAACTTGAAATGACCATAACTTTGTCAATTCTTTGAATATTTTCATCAAATAACTTTCTTTCATGCAGAAAAGATCATTCTTTCTAATGCAGCCAATCCGGATGTCCGGATTATTCCGGAATTTTATGACCCCTGAGATTCATACATTTAGTTGATAGAATACTACACACCTTGTACTACTAACATTCCAACCTTGGACGGCCATGATGCTGAGGCATCTCCTTGTATCTGGATGTAACACATATAGTTACCCACATCTACCATCTCTAGACAGTTGATGACCAGCATGTACGTGATACGATTGTTATAATCACGCTTGATAATCTCATACTTCCTGGCACCCTCCGTACACTGGGGATTCTCTATGAAGATCGTCTCATCATTAGTGATAATTTCACCACCAGATTTAGCATTGATAAAAGTCCATATAACCTGAAATAGCAATTGTCTTTTATTTTATTTTTAATCATTTTTAATGCAATTTAAAGGTAACAACATACAGACTCGAGCATATTCAAAGGCAAAAAAGCACTGAGGCAAATCCTTTTGGTTGTCTATGTGAAGATTTTTTTTTAAAAAGAATTAATATTTTGTTAATTTCTCGTCTTGGCGTGACTCAGCATGGCTACAGACCTGAACAAAAATATGCACATTGTTTTCTCAGATCATTTTATAAATTATAATATTATTATGTATAGCAGTTATTGTACGACAACATACACTGTGATTGCCCGGACCAAATTATTTAAGAATTTTTTTAAAACCTTTTTGTCATAATTAATTCTTCTAGTTCTATTTGGTTACTGCTCAATTCTATATCCAAGCAGCTGTCTAAATGTATTACAATTTCAAAACTTTTTGTACAAATTAACAGTTACTACTATGCCCAAAGCAAGAATTGAAGTGGTTTTTTTTTTACTTCTAATGGTCAAGACATGTTACTGCATGTTATGTTTATAAAATGTGCGAAGTTTTAAATACATCAATTAGGGTGCCAACCTCATGCAGCAATAGTTTGACCACAAGCTTTAAAAATAATATCACAATATATTTTGACATCCCAAAATTCTGTATTTTAATTGCTATAATAATTAGTTTCTTAGACCTGTGGTTTCACTTACAGTATGTCCAGGCTGTTTGTTGACAACTGTACAGTTCAATTTAGCCTGACCACCTTGAGATGTCACTTCAGGAATAATTTCATCCACAATCTCTGGATCCAGCTGACCGTATGCTATAAAACAGAAAATTTTAAAATGTTAAATAATGTAGATCTACCAAAAATTGAAGCAAATACTATTACATGGGAGAGATGGGACATTGAACAGTTATAACCTCAATAAAAAAGCAAAATCAATTAGCAAAAAGCACATAAATAATTATAGAGATTAGTATTATAAATATATTCCTTATTTCTACTTTTAGTGATCTAGTTTAGCTAAATCTATTCAGCTTGCTGATGAGTCTCAGTTAAGTTTAGACATTGTGTACTTTGACATTTTATTTTTGTCACTAGTTTGATTACAGTTTTACACCTCTGTCTTCATCTTGACACAGTCATCCATACAAGTGTACATAATCTCTATCTATATAATTAATCCTTATACAATGTTCAACCCAACTAGGTGTGAGGATAATCAAGACAGGGTATCAATTGGTGGTTAACCTAGGGATTCATACTTTTAACTATAGGTGGCAGTATCATGCAGTGTTTGGAATTTTTTTTTTTAAATCCATCACTGAGCTAATACACTATCAAGGTATAAATTAAGCGTAGTATATGTCTATGTCCAAAGATTGTGGAACATCGCATCTTACAATAGGCTTGGTTCCCAACAACAATTACGATACTGTGAGCGCAGCGAGTATAACCAGCGCATAAATAAAATGACCTTTAGTGAAGATAAATAACAAAAGTAACACTGTTTTGCTGTTTTCGCATTTATAAGATACAATTGGACGAGATTTTCGGTAAGAATGAATATCTAACAGTTTATTTGAATGACTTGCATAGCGATTTTTCTTCAGCGCCCGTATTTTATGCTGAAACAACGAGATGCATTGTTCCACAATCTTTGGCATAACATAAGTTTATTTGGCATTATAATACATAATATTTACATACATAGCCAGCATATAGACATATATAGTATGCTTTATACCTTGGTAGTATATTAGGTCTATATTAGTTGATGCATTACACAATCACTGAACCTAACAAAACTTCAGTTTCATGAAGTGCAAGAACTGCAGTCATGACTGTATCAAACATTTACAGGTGGGCTAGCTGTGCAGCAAGGGTAAGCTACCAGGTAGCTAGTTATATGAATGATTCTAATAATGTATGTGTGAGTTTGTTTGTGTATTATCAACTGACTCATAACAGAATTCATGTTTTCGGGCGCCATTTTGAACTTTGAAATAACAACAACTTACCTGTGTTAATTAGGACTGCTACCCAGACCGCACACACCAATCGTCGCCACATGTTGATTCACACTGTCTCAATGAAACAATTTACAGTCTTTCGTATTATAAACAACAATCAATAAGTGCAAAAATAGTATCTGATCACCGCATTTCCGGATTGTCAACCATATTTACAAAATTTACCTGTGTCACGTGACCTCAGGTAAACGCTTTCAGTAAACGAAATAATTTTAGACGAAAATATTTTTCTCGGACAATTAAACATAACGTTCTTTTCTTACAATCAATTGATTCATTCGTGTAAATATATTTGTTTTAATATTATCATACAAAATGTAACCTGATTAAATCACAGTTACATTATGTTTGCGCAAAATATTTTCGTTCGAATACCTGCCTGACTCACCGCGCAGGCGCAAAGCACTTCCGTATTTAATTTTACAACATTATCAACTTCAAATCAAATATTTTCTAGATGAGTAGCTGAGACAGAATCGCGATAGCTATGTTGAAACTACTCGTGGTTTCGGTGTTGTTTGTTAATATTGGTAAATATTTACTATTTATATGATGTTCTTACCTGTGTACACAGGTGTACTAACTTGTTTACCTGTTTCACTGTTTTGTGTTGATGGACAGAATTTTCGAAGCACTTGTTATGGTTGTTTATAAGTTGGTCATCACATACTGACATGTTTCTATAAACACGATGTGTGTGCTACTCGGGGATACCTGCAGATCCCAGCCAGGGCCATCTATAGAGCTCTTTGATCAAAGTTATAAGTATATAGACAAATACACTGCCGAGTAGATTACTATAAATATTCCTTCTTCCCGCTTGCAGTCATACAATGGAACAGGTTACCGTCCAACATAGTCATGCTGCCTACCTTAGAAAACTTCAAGGAGGCAGTGTGTACTATTCCCCACACTATGCCATAATTCGCAGTACCTTATATTTTAATAACCATACTTTTACCTTTTACTACCTATCACTGTTCCTTCGAACTTTTAACTTTGTATTTCACTCCTATTCTCTTTTACTTTTAACTTTTTTACTTTACTCACACCACTTGGCGTGCATTCAATTGCCTGCACATAATCTCCGCGAGGGGGTGATGCAGTATACATATGTAACAGATCCTTGTTTCTGTGGTCCAATTATATGGTGGTGTTGCAATCGGACTCAGTCTGTGGGACTTGAGTGCGATTACATACACTGCAACGATATAATGGTGGTGTTGTATTTATTGTGCTGGTCCTCAATGTGGTCGTATAGTGGTAGTATCCAATAAGTATAATATAAGTAAATAAATGACTAACTCTACAACAATAATGACATCAGTGGATCATGAACAGTATTTAATTAGGTCCTTAGATTTTACAACATTATAATGCAAAGGAATTACGTACACTTATTTACAGATTCAACTCAATATTTTAGTTATCGAACAATTAATAAGCCTGAATTAAATGGGTTATATATACGACTAGTTTGCTGGGATTCAACTACACTGGGAGTCATATGAAATATTCTTATGACATAAACGGACATAAAAAGTCTGTATCCAAGATAACAGACGTTCGTTCCAATGAAATATTCTTTGGAAGAATTAGGTGAAGCCTAAGCTTCGTTGGCTACTACTGACCTGACAGTCAGCTAACCAGTGCAATGAGTAGAGTAGGAAACTGGTCTTATATAGCAATAAAATGAGTTGAAAGGTCAGACAAATCACTTCAACCAATGAAATATAAATGTAGTGATTATAAATGCTTCAGTGATTTGTCTACCTTTACCCAATGATACATGTAGTATACAAAATCAATAAGTTTAAAGTACAGGACAACTCAGTCCTACTACACATAGATAGATAGATGGAGATAGTATAACATACACTATCCTGTTCAGCATTTTATACCACCCCAGTCAGTGGGGGTACAGAGGGTTCTCACTGCAGAGTAAACAAGGTGTGAACTACTGTCATTTTTGTATACAGATTAAAATCAAATTAAGTGGGGTATATCAGAGATAATCTAACAGGTAAACACATGTCAACCTGGGAACTAAATATTGAGTGTATAATTAGTGTGGCTATATCATACACACCTCAATGACCTCATTACATACTAATTTTACCCTGATTTGCTTTGATATTATGTGTTTATAAGGTCCTCGTATCGTCACATACCTTTTGGTAATCTGGATTTCTTATAGAACCCCAGCATGTACCCCTTCATGCCGAGAAAGTTAAGGCTTAGAATAAGAAGGTCGTAAGTGGCACTTACGACCTTTTAAGATCCATACATATTTGAAATCTGCTTCACAAGGCGCTTCTTATGAGCCTATTTTCATGAAAATCTGAAATTGTCATGTTGACCAAAATGAAGTTTTAAAAACGTGTTTTCCTATACTAGGTAAAGAGTAAATTACAGACAGTGTTCTCTTGTTTTCTCAGTATATCGATTTGGTAGTTACGACCTTTTTGTTCTAAGCCATCAACATATATATCATAAAATATCATTTAAAGTTTGTATACATGTAATGTTGCTATATTCAGCTAAAGTCGCAAAGTTATAAGTTTGTAATTATATAAAACACATGGATATCTACAAGTTTGAAGTTACAACATGAGTCAGAACCATTTAAACATCAGCTGTTATTCAAAGTTAGCACGCTCCCCTTTGAGGTGTGGTCAATTTCCTTTTGAACAACCAACACTACAGTGAGTATCAAGTGGCAGCTTTTTGGTGAAATTTTGAAGGTTCTGATATAGAGAGGTTCAATGCTGCTCTACAGAGGGTCAATATAGATAATTAATTGTGTTATTTATGCCTTTTAGCTTGGTGTGCGGATCCTAAAGTTGTGCTTAAACATACATTTCCAAATACTACCCGAGTGAACAACTATAAAACTGTAGTTGTTGAGAAGGACAAAGATTGCTTCTTGTCCTGTGTTGTTGACAATAAACCAGCAGCAAAAAAGGTTGGTCAAATTGTTGTATTAAGTTTTCTTAATACTTTAATTATAAACTAAGCATACTTTTAATTGAAGTAAAAGTTGAAGTTGTTAGAACTGTCATTAAGGCAACAATTGCATTTGGAAAATACAGATTTAGATTGCCAAGCATGCTGCTAAGCTGTGTAATTTCTAACCTGTGCTTCCACATTTTAAAGTTCTGTATGCAGTCGATTTGTTTTTGCCAAAAACATGTCTGCAGAACAGCAGAAGTTCTTAGGTCATATATTTAGAACAAATAATGTACAATATATTTCTAATCTATATCCTGATTATATTGGTCTTGTATGTCCACCATACACTTTTGTAGGGCCGTCATCAGACATCGCGATATAGATGTATCACCGATTTCTTGACAGCCGATCCGATATCAATTTACAATCTTGAATATTGATACAATCTACTTTTGTACATTATATAAAATTGTGTCAGATGTAAACTCTTATGAATTTGATTATTTCAGGTACAATGGCTGGTACAGAATTTTGCTAGTAAGGTGATTATTCCAATCTCCACGGATACGGACACACAGAATGCATTCAAATATCAGATAGATAAACCAGCAGCCAACAACTGGAGATTGAAGATACAGAATGTACAGGAGTCTGATATAGCTCTCTATATATGTCGTGTTCAACTTGGTGGTCAACAGAATGCTAATGACAGTAGAATGATCAGCGTCATACGTAAGTTTGCTTGTTTCTTTTGTTTTTTTCTGTTTTGTGACCGCTTTTCAATCCCTCGTTCGTCTGTTGTGAACTTGTCTGTACATTCACAAATTCTTTTGATCACTCTAGAGGCCACATTTATGGGCAAAACGTCATGAAATTTGTTTATTTAGTTTGTCAGTTTGTTTATAAATAGGTTATTTTTCCATGTGTTAAATGGCCTGTTGTCACTCTGTCTGTTCTCTATATGTGATACTGTTAAATCATTCAATTTCGATGGGACAAAATTTCGTGGTTTTGGTAAAAAAGACCATTTCGATGGGACGTTAATTCGTGCATTTTGCATTTCAGGTAATCAAAAAATACAAGTGTCAAAATTATTGTTCGATGGGATATGATTTTGTGGTTGAAATTGATCCATGAAATCCACATAATTTATTCTCCCACAAAAATTAATGATTTTACAGTAATGTGAATCTAGCCTTTTCTTCGGCGTTGCTAATGTAAGATAAGTGCGTTGCTAATGGAAGAAAATCTTATCTCACATTAGCAACATCTTTCTTACATGAGCAACCGCAAGCCTCGTCCCTGGTTAAAATCCAACCCCTCGGGTGAGATATCCTTATCCTACATAGAAGCTCATGTTGGATCCTTAGAGTCCACTTGTTTGTCAGTCATTTTATGCAATAAACAATCATGCACTATTTTATAGTAAAAACCATACTATAGAACTTCTAGTTATCAACTGTTGACTGATTTTATGTTTTCAGAGAAACCGCAGATTATCGACATCTACACAAGTTCTGATACAACAAAAGAACTGGGTGATAGGTTAGAACTGAACTGTCGTGCTAGTGGTATCCCCGAACCTATTGTTACATGGAGAATGTCTGGTGGTGGTATACTGCCTACTGGTGGTCGCGAACTTACGGTAACACATTTATAGCATTGAATGAATGATTGCTATAATTATATAATATTACTATAACTAAGTGGTGATGTAGTGATTTTTATACCACTGATGCAGAGGTATATAGTGATGCACCAGTTCCGTCCATTCATTACAAAATGTTGAAATTCAAATAATTTTTTAAGCCCATCACGGCATTGCTCATAAAATTTGGCATACTTGTTTGGCATATATGTTTACCATCATAAACCCAATACATTATCAAGGGCATGTAGCACTATGTTAACAAAATTATGGCCCCAGAATGACTTAGCCATTTGGTATGGACCAGGCTTCCACCGGACCATAAGCGTTTACTGAATGCAGTATTGTCTAAATTCTTTGAAATCACACTTGTTTTTGCCAACCTATCATATTAGTATTAATATTAACATATTAATGCTTGTCATTATTATTAAATGTATGTTTAGAACAGTACTGGTTTAGAAAGAGAAATAATTCAATCATTTAGAATTTGTTTGATTTCTGATTTCAGTCGCCAAGTATCATCGTTGAACGTGTAGAGAAGGAACATAGAGGAATGTATAAATGTATAGCACAGAATCGTGCTGGTACAGATGTCAGACAGATATATCTCAGTGTCAAATGTAAGTTACATTTAAATTTTATTCAACTTCACTAGTATTAATTTTCTACAGGATAAATCGATGGGATGCCCCATGTGTTCAAGTTTATGTTGCTATAACTACCATACTTTAGAATATAACAGATATTATTCGCGATAAATATATGGCCTGAATTCATTACTAGTAAAACCTGATTTCTACCAATTTTGATGAAATTCGGATGATAGATTGTTTAACAATCGACGTAAAAAAAATGTCTGCATATTTTTTGAATGGCCCTTGTATACACTTCTCTTTTCACATGTGCTTGAATTTATTCCCTGGTAAGGAATATTGCGTTCTTTAAAAATTAACGACAATTTTAATTTTCCTCTTCATTTGGTACCTTGTTGTAAATCGTAATTGACTTTTCGGGTTGAAAATGGCGCTAAACTAAAGTCATTTAAGACTGCTACTCTTTTATCTTTCTAACCTACTCCCCTTGCATGTAATTTATATAGTATAATAATTAGTATTTACTGTAAAATCATTTAATTTTGATGGGATGAAATTTCACGGTTTTGGGACGATAATTTTGGACGACAATATTATTGTTCTATGTTATTTGATTTCACGGAATCCACAAAATTTAATCCTCCACGAAAATTAATGATTTTACAGTAAATTGGATTTTATTCATTTAGATCTATGACTAGAAAACTTGATCTTATAGTATTACTTGTGTAACATGAACTGGTACTAATGCTGTCATTAAGTAGTGTCTCATTATGGTAAACTATCACAGTAACTCTACCCTTGTAATCAGATAGTTTGTCTATGATACTTTGTTAGGAGCGAGTGAAATTTGAAACTTAATTATTTTTTCCGTTAAATGTGAAACATGTGATTACATACGACTTTTAACACTCACTCTTGCTTACTTCTTCTTAGGTTACTTACATGTACCATTGGTCGGAAGCATTATTTAAAACTTAGCAATTAATTACCATAAATTTGAAAGTTTTACAAATAAATTGCAATTACATGAATTTCAAGACTAAGGTGAAGAGTCAAATTTATAAAACATATATGTATTGTTTACCATGTCATGGAGAGTTACAAGGCATTAATTGAAATCTTGACCTTCAGATCCATCGCGAACAACCCACCAGAGAAATTAAATGCCGCAAAAAATAACACTTATACTGATTTGATATTTGTATATAATCTTCTATGATTCACAGTCCCGCCTACAGTGGGTGCAAACAACAATACATTGTATCAAGCAGTCGGGTATAACAGAGAACTATCATGTGAAGCTTACGGTAACCCACCACCCACAGATAACCAAATCTACTGGTCCAAAACTGGTGCTGGGGTAAAACTGGATAATCGCAACAAGTAAGTATAAAAAATGCCGAGCATATCCTTTATGTGTCAGTCAGCTGAAATATGGCAGGCATATATATGAGTGCCTCCACTCAGATTTGAACCCAGATCAGATGCCAAGTGTACTAACCACTGAGCTCCAGACGCACACATATGAATATATCCCAAGCAAGGCTCGGTCCATATTCTGTTTTTCAAACTAACCCTGCTGAAGTGACACATTTCAAAGCACCATGCAGTATTTACAGTTTTACAAACCAACTTTGTTGTAAATTTGAAACAAGATGCAGTGGCCGTGGGTCGCCTTCATATCACTCAGAAACGCAGATCCCTACTAGGCTGAGAACTAAAAACGTGTTGATTTACCCCATTTGTTGTATATTTGCATTTTTCAAAGGTGGTGACCAAATTTTGTAAGTTCAGTACTGTAAGTAATTCACTTTATCCGCTTAATAAGGAATTGTTATAGAAACAATAATTATAAAGGAACATTTGTTGCTCTTATTGCTATACAATCTAGAGACATTATATGTATAGAATAATTGGGCTTTTGACGTAAATTCATATTTTAAGCTCCGTAATATAAAATTGAGTATTCTTTTCATGTCTGATGTATTAAAATTAAAATTATATTCTTCTACTATTAGGTATGTACAGGAGAACTACTTTGGTTCTAATTATGTACTGATGAAGTTGTTGATTAAAGACGTCAGTGAGAATGATTACGGTGATTATAGATGTTACGCTGAGAACACAGAAGGTAGTGGACAACACACAGTCAGTCTGAGGCGTAAGTATTCAGGGCTTTTTTCCTTCTACAGCAGGGGTATTGAGGCCCCTCCCCCTCATGAAAATTCTTTTAAATCATGCAATTTTTTTCTTCCCTTTTGCAAAAATTATCTGTTATTGTTTTCCCAACTGTTGAAAAAACACCCTGCTAAAGATCCATGCCAATTAGTAACCAATATATATTTTTTTATGTCAGCAATGTATTTTCCACATGTGCTTTTAGACTAATGTGAGAAGAGATTTTGGAGAGATTGTGCACATGGAAGATATATGTGATCGTGTCTCATTCAAATTAGCTAACCCTTTGAGGCTTTCAATAGGACAGACACTGTAATAAACATATTTTTACCTTTACTTTTACTTATATTTATAAGACTATGTTCGTCATATTCTTTGGCTGTAAGCTTGTCCCTAAGTATTTTACATCAATTACGAAACCAGATAACAAGATCTCGTATCTTGTTACTGTTATACTGTAAAATCATTAATTTTCATGGGGGATTTAATTTCGTTGATTTCGTGGTTCACCTTCAATCACAAAAATCAAATCCCATCTAACAATAATTTTGACCCTATATTTATTACCTGAAATGCAAAATCCACAATTTAATGTCCTAACGAAATGGTCCTTTTACCAAAACTACAAAAAATGTTCCCATTGAAATTAAATGATTTTACAGCAATGACATTAAGGTTGAGACGCTTTAACAACTCATTAAACATGAATTAGACATTTGACCTCTTAATTAGAAGTTATGAGTACTCATATGCATCAAGTCCTTATGTTTATGCCTGTATATAGATACAAATATAAATGATAAATACAGGTTTGTAACCTTTAAAAACTGGAGATTCGGTTTTATAACTGAATTCTGTAAGGAAGGTGAATTTAAGTATTGATAGAAATGTCCAAAAGATTTTATTTGTTGACTCTGCTCTTGAGTGTTTCTTGTCATATGAATTGTTGGAAATGTATTTCTTCTAATCATTGTGTTTATTTTCAGAATCAAATAGTTATGTTCCTGATCGACCAACCGGATACAACACTGGTTCCTTGCTCACATTCAGTATAACAACAATTGCCATGTTGTTTGCTACAGCGTTACTCCATTGTTGTTGACCAACAGTCAGTGGAAATCATTGTACAGTTAATTGATTGTTAAATAGATTATCACCGGCGTGAGGACGAATACAAACATTCCAATAAAATATTTGATTCATTCCAATTGACACAAAATTTCGGACGTCACAAAATTTCGGACGTCAAACTTCATAGTCACAATGGAGAATTTAATGGAGAATGTTTCTTGGGCTTAAAACCTGAATCTGCTTAGATCTAAAACAATTGATGCAAATCATATTACATTCAAGTCTAATCATAGTACTAACTAACGTGCACATGTGAAGATAGTACTAGATACTACAAATGTATGGGGTTTTTAAATAAAAAATTAGTGTTCATATTTCTGTGGATTTAATTGATGTTAATTATAAAAGCAATATGTACATGTATAACTGTCATCTCTACCCAAGTTGTATATAACATTATTAGTTTCGTCATAAACATTTGATTAGTTTCTACATTGTAGGCTATGTCAATATGTGTATATTTTTTAACATAAAATTTATTGTTTTATTTTATGAAAAAAAATATGTAAAACTCTATCAATATCATTATGTACAGATTTTTGTACCATTTAGGTTTTATGCTAGCTTCATCACCAGAGATAAAAAATTACTGAAAACCTTTGGATTGAGTAAAAGTTTATTGGTCACGACTTTGGAAATTATCATATTTGCATACGGCTCACCCGATAAATTCCTCGGCCATGCAAGATAAACTAACAAATCCATGTCACTGACCTATTATTCTCCATGGGCTGTGTGATAACCTGAGAACTGACCAAAGACCATTAAATGGCACCCTTAAAATAATTCCAGTGCAGGATGTCCCATATGACCGTATCAAATATGATTCTCGGTGAAAATTTGTCTACTGGCTTCCTCTCTGCTTTGCCATATTTCATTTTGTAAATACTTGTCATTATAGTAACACATTGAATTAGGCTATATTTGAACATATTATATAAACGTATTGCTTTTTAATATTCTCTGGTTTTAATGGTAGATATTCAGATCACACTGTATGTTAGATGTTTTTATGTGTGTCAGCTAAATCCTTATATTTATTGTTCATTGCATTAATTGAAAATGTAGCTAACATGAATGTTGGTATGTCATCAGATCATTTACAAAATGAGGCCCTTGTTCATGCCTAGAAGGTCAAGGCTGATGTATTGTGCTTACCACAATTAAGAGAACTGCATTTAGCAATGTAAATGCTTAGAACTTTAAAAATGCAATTTTAAATGTATGCATTTTCTTGTACTAGTGATGCACATGTAAGTTTTGTCAATATATATAACTAATATTTCCAGAGGTGCCCGGAAGACTGTTGTAAGTCCTTCTTTAATTATATGTAGTAACTAATGTCTTGCGGGCACCCCTCGCATTTCATTTTGTACATAAATTGATAAACCACTAAATATGGAATAAAACTTTAAATTGTATTCATTTATTATTACGACGGTTTTGCGAAGATTATTTCTCCTTGTTTTTTCATCTTGCACATAAAGCAGAATAATTGAATAATTTTCCCCAAGATAACAACTCAACTTAAGTTCGATCTCACTTTCAGTTATCAAATTCAATTAGATTTAGTCAGTTTTACTTAAGCTTAATATTATAAGCCAATTTACTTTTTGTGAATACTAACTTTCACATTTTGCCGATCGTCAGCATATTCACGACATTTAAAAATCTCCTGTGATGTTCATATTAGTGTTAAGATTACTTTCTACCACTCGCGAACTTCGCAAAATTAAATCACGCAAAATAATTTCTTTGTTTACGGTATACAGAATCTTGCATTCATCACTATGTATATAATATAGCAAACTTTTTATCTTCACATAATTGTATATAGACATTATATATATTCCCATTTTACTCTATCTTTACCTATTGTCTGTACCATACATTGTTTTACATGTTCAAAGCTAGGTCTTGATATATATACAGTGCCCACCAAAAATAAGTATACACTTTCTGACAGATGCAGAATTATACTTTGTTAAATTATTCAATATCTGTTTATTAGACGGTCACAATTAAAGTAATTCCTGAAACTGCAGTTACTACACAAGTAAAAGACAGGATAGAAATAAACATGAAAATGTTGTGAATTCAAATAACCATGGGGTCAAAAGGGCTTCGTTTTCCAACTTTATTACCAAGTTGCCTTTCAATGCAGGCAAAAAAAACCTTTTTATTTTACATCTAGGGTAGCAATCATTGTATTGTCTTTACACGTGATAAGAAATTATTCCTGGTCTTCAAAAACAATCTTGATTCTCTGTTCTGCAAATAGTGTTATACTGGCATGCAAATGGGGAAATAACCTCTGTATACTTATTTTTGATAAGCACTATATATCATTGTAGATACATAGCTTGAATAAATGCCACGTCCAGTCCATACTCTTAATCTTACACAATTTTTAGAATTGTACAGAGTAATCTCATTTTAATTTTTTTATTTTCAAAATATAATCAGTCAAAATTAACCAGATGTACTTCCATATTTCAGGCCTGGTATTTTTCAGGCTTTTGTTTTCTATTTTTTGAATTCTCAAATTTCCTTTTTTATCTATATTGAAAAGTGGAATTTCAGGCTTTGAAACCGCGATTTTCAGAATTGAAAATGACTGCTAATTACCAGGCCTGTATAATTTGACAAAATGACAAAACATTGGATATTTTTTTTACATTATTTAATAATTTTAGTGGAAAAGAAATACTGGGCTGCACATTGTCTATAAAATGATACGGTTAAAGCCTTTAATTGACTAAATCTAAACACATTGTCTCTAATTGGCTAAATCTAAATATAGTCTAAAATTCGACCGATGGCATGCCTCCATTTTGAAACTGATTTCAAAACTCAATTTCATATTGAAGCTTTGTTACACAAACTATTTACCATGCTGTAATGTATGGATACGGACATTTCATTGTTTTATATGTGAATGATTTCCTATTTACACACATATCATTCTGAAGTATATTTTTCAATATATTCATATTAAAATATTTTCATTCTACATATTGTTTGTTCTGTTTTCTTACCCAGGGCTCTTGTAAAACGCTGAGCATAGCCTTTATTTGCCAGTTTTATTCTGAGATATGGCAGGCATATGAGTGTCTCCAGCCGTATTTGAACCAGGGCCGCCAGATAAGATGGCATGCACACGAAGCTATGGAAGCACATCAGTCCGGGTCTTAACAGAGGTGTTTATTAGAATCTTTACTTGCACTGATGGTCAGTATTGGGAGTTAAAGCCATACTACTATATTACTGACATGAAAGTTGGTTCTAATCATGAGCTTTACTTAAATAATACATGTAAAGTTTGAAGGTCCTCACAGGAATCAATTTATACCAAGGTAGAGTGGAGCATGTGGGTTATTGTTGCTCAGAGAAATTAACCAGTGGTCCAGACGAGGATTGAACCCCGTAGTGGTTAGCACTGACAATATTTTAAGAAGTAAGTGACGTTCACTGAATCTATGCTTTCAGCCAGTAAGTGTTCACTAAATTAGTACTGTGCATAAAATGAGTAGTATTCACTGAATAAAAGTGGTAAATGAATTGGTAAGGTTTGCTAAATAAATAGTGGTTAGCGACTGACATAAGGAATGGTTAGTGTTCACTGAATGGGTAGTGTTCACTGAATGGGTAGTATTTACTGAATGGGTAGTGTTCACTGAATGGGGTAGTGTTCACTGAATGGGTAGTGTTCACTGAATGGGTAGTATTCACTGAATGGGTAGTGTTCACTAAATGGGGTAGTATTCACTGAATGGGTAGTATTCACTGAATGGGTAGTGTTCACTGAATGGGTAGTATTCACTGAATGGGTAGTGTAACCTGAATGGGTTGGGTTAACTGAATGGGTAGTGTTAACTGAATGGGTAGTGTTCACTAAATTGGTAGTGTTCACTGAATGGGTATTGTTCACTGAATGGGAAGTGTTAACTGAATGGGTAGTGTTCACTTAATTGGTAGTGTTCACTGAATGGGTTGTGTTTACTGACAGAGTAGTGTTCACTGAATGGGTAGTGTTCACTGAATGGGTAGTGTTCACTGATTGAATAGTGTTCACTGAATTGGTAGTGTTCACTGAATGGGTAGTATTCACTCAATGGGTAGTATTAACTGAATGGGTATTGTTCACTGGACGGGTAGTGTTGACTGAATGAGTAGTGTTCACTGAATGGGTAGTGTTCACTGAATTGATGGGTGAATTAGGACTGAGCTGACGCTTCATTTAATACTTGTGTGTGCCGGCCTGCCGGGCAATGAACAGTTTTACTTTCAAGCTATATACAATTCATTTATAATAAATATGTTAATCTGCACAAAGTTTAAGACTATTCAAAACCGACATTACCACCGTTTAACTTTCAAAAAGAACTAACACGCCATTGTTCTAGGATTTGAGGAGATTATCCTGTTATTTATAATTTAGGATTAACATATTATTTGTACGCATATAGTGAATTTTACCATTGACTTGCTTTAGAGATATAATTTAATTTGTTGAGGGGAATTTAAACAAATTTCGGATTAAATGTTTGATAGAAAAACAAGGAGTGTTTATTTGTAAATGTGAGTTTTTTATACGTGAGTAACGGAATGACGGAATAATTGTAGGTATGTTGTGATTATTTCTATTGATGATAAGTTTGATTTGTTGACAAGTTCCGAATTTTATGACAATAGGCTCACAAGAAGCACATGAAGACGCAGATTGCAAATATTTATCAGTCTTATAAGGATGTAAGTAGTTGTTACGACCTTCTCAATCTAAGCCAGCGATATACCTTCTCTCTTCTCTGTTAACTAAGAAATGTTGTCTCCTTCTCACCTATTACTAGTAAATTTTAATCTTGTTAAATGCCTAAATAAACGTTAATGATTTGTTATAATAATTTTATAAGTAAGATAGTTAACCATGTTTTCAGCGGGATAGTTCTCAGGCCCACCATACAGAATGTTAGGGGCGGATCAGTATACGAGAAAGGAAATGTTGCTCTGTGAACTGAGTCGTAAAGATGGCGAGGAACAATACGAGAAACAGAAATATTCTAAAGCTCTACGTTCATACAACGAGGTTTGTATAAGCTATTCTCACCATATTCCTTAGTACCTATTCCTCTTTGTCACAAGTGGAACATAAGCCTAGCGTCTGTATTTTGTCCATTCGATGTGCTTCTCATTTAACAGATAGATACAAGATATAAGAGTAACAATAGATTATGCACATACATGTGTATTTATTTTCTAAAAGCGGTTAACGCAATAAACGATTTTCGCGTCAGGACTTGAAGTCAACAAAACAACGTCATTTGACGCAACGTTTAAGAGGTACGCGTTCTGTGCGTTACGTCTATTATAGGTACTATATTAAACGGGGTTTTTAAAGGAAGTACTGGTACCACAATATGCACGTGCACATGATATTGAAGGATACAATTCAAATACAAATATATGCCTATATATGTCTTATTTCTCATATACATATAATACAAAAATAGACATACACATAATGTAGATACTTTGTCTTTATACGCTGAATGGGTATACTGTAGTCGTACGATAAGTCATACAGTGATTGGAAAGCACGCATGATTTTGCTCGCAATATGTCATACAATGATACACGTTGAAGTGTATACCGGTAGTTCCCACAATAAGTAATACATTGATTATGTTTATAAAGTAGTGCTTTTTCACAAATGTTCTGCATATACCATTGACTCAAAATGGAATCAATATCGTGCCAAAGTTTACGAGCACAATTTTGCGACTTTGTTGAATACCCAATTCGAACACTATTAATGAGTTCTTACGATTTTATTCTGTAATATTGGTGAGGTTCGACTTTTTCTTAAGATGTTTTTTATATCAAAATTCATTGAAATTCAAATACTTATTAATGCGAATACAAATCGCGTGAAAAATGAACAAATTAATAACACACCTATCTATGAAAATATCTCCAAAAGTCGTTAGATAAAATATATATTCATTATTTAAATCATTTAAACCACTGATTAAAATAGCTTTTTGTCATCATTAAGTCGCGAGCCATATGGCAGGCATGACCTTTGTATATAAGAGGTCATTTTAAAAAAAATCCAAGATGACTGAGGTAGAACTACACTTAAAATCAAGACCCGTACATGTACTTACAAATGACTTATTTAGTATCATAGTGCATTTTTGTAATTTATTTATGGTGTGGTTCCACCTTAAAATGGCACTACAATTCCACCAATACTTGGTGTTCAGTAAATGAGTATCAACTTCAAGTTGAGTTGAGTTGAGTTGAGTAAATGAGTGTAGTATGGACGAATTGTCCCAGTATGGCTGAGGTTAAGTCAACAAGTTAAGATTTTGCATCGCTTTGAAGGAGCAAGTCCATTATAAAAACAAATAATTATAATTTGCGATGTAATGGTTATTTTTAAAATATTTTATGAATCGTTATATGTATGCATATTATCAAATACCTAAATTACAATGTATTGCATCGCATTTAGGTCTTTGATATTACTCCACATTTCCTCTGCAGGCATTGCGGCATGTACCAGACGATATCAAATCTTTAGTTGGTAGATCACGATGTTACTCGAGATTACGGAAGATACGTCGTGCCATGGATGACGTGGACATGGCACTACACCTTGATGCAATGGATAAAGATGTATGACACATCATTTATACTAGATATAGGGTTGATAAGGGTTAAACATTCGATCCATATTTATATATTTATGTCCCATCTTACAAAAGCCGGAAATAGCCATTTAATGTTATACTGAAATATGGCAATATACTGAACTCGGGTCGCCAGATTAGACGAAAAGCGCACTAACCACTGAGCTACGGAGCCTATGTCCCACTGAGCATTTGTTTGCATTGGCGATGAACCCCCGGTATAATAAATGGCATAGTTATAAATTGGCATGCATCGAGAACAGCACACAGGATTAGTGTGGTATAGGAGAAGCCTTGGGGAAGTCATTAGAAAATGTGTGAAATCCCTGTTTCCGATGCCCCCCAAGCTCATTTATTTCCATCGGAAGTACTTCAATGAGGCAAGATTCTTTAACTATCCAATATGACCAGGCTTAAACCGATGAAAAAACGAGGAGCAATTATTGAAACATCATCTAGATCTAGTCTGCTACTTTATTATTTCGGAACAGTGATGCGATGAACTAGGTTTGCATTAAAATAATACAGTAAAACTTTGTTATCTCGAGAAATGATAGGGACAGGTAGAATTCTCGAGATAAACGGAGTACTTGAAATAACCGAATGGCATTTATTGATGATATTGGATAACGGACATTGGTTTAAAACTTGCTCGAGATAGGCCGGGTGCTCGTGATAACGAAGTTTTACTGTATTGTCGTTTCCAGGGTAACTGATAAGCCAAACAGCTTTAGCTCAAATGGCACTAGAAAAGTGCATTTGTCAAGTTTTCTTGATCCAATTGTTTATGGCTGCAGAAAAATATATTAGAAAAAAAAAAATGTTTTTTAAATGTGTCCAATTATACCACGAACAATCTGTTTAACGTATTGATGAGACGATTTTAGCCAGATTGAATTATATGAAAATAATATTGAATGGTGCATTATTTGACACGCTTATAAAACACTTGAATGTAAATATTTACAATCTTATTGAGCTATTGAATTACGGAAAGTGTGTTTGGAACTCTTGAATAATATATGAATACCGTTAATATTTGTTCATAAAGACCGTGCGGCATTCGGGAAATGATACACATTACACCGGAATGTATTACCGGGTATTCTGGAAGACAGAATAAACATGTTACACTATAATTCCAGGCATTACTACAGAAAGGGAATGCATTGGATCAACTCGGAAACCACGAGATGGCGCTAGTGTACTTTCATAGAGGGGCCAAACGTTACTCGAAATCTGTGGAATTTAAGGATGCCATTGCTAAGGCTGAAAAACATTCAAATAGAAAAGGCGAGTACTTGAATTCTTTAACACTTATAATTATGATTCCTATGTCGCTTGCTTAAATTGATAAGGTCGTAAGTGCTTATAAGACTCATACATCATAAGGCGCTTCTAATGAGCCTATTGCCATGAAAATCGGAACTTGTTTCACCATAAGTAAAAAGTGATTGTCAGACAGTTTTTCTTGTTTTCTCAAAATATTGATTTTGTGGTTACGACCTTCTCATTCCAATCCAGCGATGTATTCTTGTGTCCGTACATTTTTTAAAAGGTTTTATGTATCAAAAACCATCCTGTTGTACTTGTGTTTAAGAGATGCGAGCAATGTATACGTCGTGTTTGGCATACCATCGGGCAAATAGAACAATAGAAACTAATATTGTTGCTCGAGAAGATCGGTTTCTGAGAGGCTGTTCCTCATTCGGAACTTTATTTTGGAAACGCTGTTGCTTAAGGATTTACCATTCTGGATTGGCTGTTTCTTTTAAAGAGGACCGTTGTGGAGTGGCTGCTCAGACAGGAAACCGTTTTGAAGAGTTTGCTGCTCCATAGAGTCGTTAACAATTGCTCCCGAGATTATTATATTTTTTAAATATGTGTACAATAGATGATTGTGGTTTTGCCTTTAATTTACATGTAGATACAAACAAATTTGGTTTAGTTTGACTGGTTTTGTATGCACATGCAATCCCAACTTACCTCAACTCTATTGTCGATGTACGAATATTCAAGTGACACAATGATTATAACGGTAGAAATCTGTTTGTATCTACATATTAGTGGAAATCTGGAGTAGGTATAAATGCATGTCAATATATATATTTATTGCGCATACATGACATTGTATAATTATAACATATTGTAATGATTACATTATACAGGAAGAAAGATGCGGTTAACGTCTACAGGAGATATATCCTACTTCACAACTTCTCATAGATTGGTAAGATTCGCTTTATATCATTCTAATTTATAACAAACATTTTAGTAGTCATTGCTTCAAGGCGATATTGCCTCCTCGTCTGGAAATTACAAATCAATTCTCAACCGTATACTTAAGTAGGCGTTGGATTTCAACTCGCAAGCCAATAGTTTCCCTGGTCATTGATAGCCCGGGTACGGATACGGAAAGAAGAACCAGTATCTGGGGCTATCAATGACTAGAACAATCATTTATTTACGGAGAATTGAAACCAATTAGCAATGCTATCAACCCAGGCTATAATGCCCCATATCGAGCATTGGTTTCATAACTAATTAAGAAAATGGCCTTTCTAGGGTTTGGAAACTGGACCCGGTATTGTTATATAACATCAGCATCACATTCAAACAAAATACATGTAGTTGTGTCTTGTAGACACAGGGAACTGTATCGTTGCAAACGAAAGCAAATATTTTGGAAAGTTTATATTTTTCTCTATAAAATATCAATTTACCAAAATTTATTTTGGTCGTTTTCAAATTGCCTTTATCAATGATACCGTAACTTGACAGTGCTTGTAAGTAAGAAAAAACAAATGATTACTACAATGTAAGGTATTAAATTTTATCCTATCCTAAATATGCAAACTGTGAACTTTTCAAATAAATACTTTTCTTGCGACAATGAGCTTTGGTTAACAAATTCGTCAAGTGCCTGTCATATAAAACTGTTCAATATTATCAACAACGAGGTTTGAACGAACATCGATTCCATTATACTCTTTACTGTGCCTGGCTATGCAGCTTTTGTCTCTGGTAGTATCAATGCAAAAAAGCAATACAATTAATGTAAATACTTATAAAGAATTGACTAGTTTTGTATCAGAATAGTTCCATTTTGTTGCCAAGCTAGAGTATTTGCGTTTACATCTTCGATTTGCCATGTAAAATTCAATGTTTATATCTATGATATAATTTCATTTATTAATGTTTTGCAACAAGAAAAACAACATGCTGTGGAGAAAAACTTCATAATAATGTTTTGAAAAAGCCCTCTGGGCGATATATTACAAACAATGTTATACAGAACAGTGTTATTTTGAATATACTATGTCCCTAAATGGACTTTATACTGAGTTTTATATTTATGATTTACTCATTCAGCCGCCAGCTAAAGAATTCCAATGGAAAGGCAAACCTAAAGATAAAGTACACAAATCCATGGTTCCAAGTGCTAATTTCCGTTCACGGCTCGTTCATCCTTTGACGAACGTTCACAAGAAGCCGGCCGTGTTACTGTCCGAGTCACGTGCTACATCATTGAACAGTCTCCTAGCTGGATCCCTGGAATCACTTGCGTATGAAGATAAGCTGATTGAAGAGACGACAGAGAAGACCATACTTGGAGAAATGTTTAATGACAAACAATACCTGGAATATCTGTTAGGACATGAATGTAAGTAACTTCAAACTATACCTGAAATATCTGTTAGGACATGGATGTAAGTAACTTTAAACTATACCTGGAATATCTGTTAGGACATGAATGTAAGTAACTTCAAACTATACTTGGAATATCTGTTAGGACATGAATGTAAGTAACTTCAAACTATACCTGGAATATCTGTTAGGACATGAATGTAAGTAACTTCAAACTATACTTGGAATATCTGTTAGGACATGAATGTAAGTAACTTCAAACTATACCTGGAATATCTGTTAAGACATAAATGTAAGTAAATCTATACTTGTATAGCATAGTACCGTACGACCGTGCTACATGCATCAAATACTGCTTTATCATGATTATAGGTGTGTGTAATGAAACTCCGTTCGTGTCATATACGAGGGGTGTTCCAAAGGTTCCCAGAAACGTGGTCTATGACTCTATAATGTGTATAGTATAATTATTCAAACTTCTTCAAACTTTGCATTTATAAGGTCAATTCATGATACACATTTTACCATGTATCGAACGCATGAAGGAGTGGCGTACAAAATGACACTGTTCCCATAGTAACACAAGTAATGGCATACGATAAACATTATAGATCACTTTTTCTGAAACTTTTGAAACGCCCCCTGTACAAATGTAAATGATACATGTAGTTAGTATCATATATTAATCAGACTCATTTATTATATGCTTTCGATGGATTATGGCGATTTTCAGTGAAAATAACAATGACAAATAACAGTGAAAATAACATTTTGATAATTTCACTGTTTTTGACGGAACTACTTTCTTCAATGAAAAAATAAATTACCTCCCTGTATTGTTTGTTTAATTACATATTTACCTCCTTGATTATGTCTGCTACTTGACAGCTGTCAAAAATGGAGTATTTTGCTGAATTTGATACCAATGGCTTTGAATTTGAAGCCTTTTTTGGCATTTATTCGAGCCTCATTCACAGGTAACTGTATCATTGAAAACGAAAAAAAATTTTTTTTTAATTTATATTTTTGTATACTGGCCTACAGTACAGTAAAGAAAAATATAAAATTTCAAAAAAAAATATTTCCCCGAAAATTCGTTTTTTTACCTGTGTGACCTCATTATTGTGAGGAATAAAATGAACCTAGATCGATCTACTGCAAATCGAGAACCTCAACAAGTGACAGTCAGGTGAACGAACCACTATTTTATAAGTGCTTTCCTAGAAGGGCCTTTAGAAAGAGAATAGATCCTTCTTATAAACTTCAATTTATTGGAGAGTTGGAAGGCTTCTTCTGTTCTGACGTGCCAAGGTCTCAGAATGAAATATATTGTTCCGTATTTAAAAGGCGAATCTGAAAATCTGAACAAGCTTTGAACAATTCAAATAAAAGCAATAAACACAAACCTACAATTTATCGAAGCATATAGAATCCACTGCCTGTAAATGATCATACTAAATGCATTTTGAGATTCAAAATCGCATCTCGTCAAAAAATCAACATGTCGTCCTCGTAGTTCAATGTTGTGATGACGTCAAAACACATGATAAAGTCACTCTGTACGTCGATTCCCGTTTTTAACTGTCAGTACGAGTATTTCCCCTTACGTCTATGCTACACTCAAATAATATCAAATAACAACAAATAACACTATTTGCTTGGCCAGAACTGCGTTTATTCAGTCAGCTAGTATGCGAAAAGCAGAGCATGAATGGCATGTGTACGTAAGGTAATGTGAAATTACGATGTTGTAACTTGGCATATACAGTAATACAAGTAATATAACATGCCCAAAATATGCGTTATTTAGATTACCATATATCACGTGATGTATCTCTATATTTATGAGTACAAATCAGACGTAAAAGAAATGCGCATCGACTCGCTCAGGAAAAACCAGAGATGAAAACCTTTTTTATAAGGAAAAACACTCTGGAAACCTGTGTCCGTTTGTCCCATACAAATGTATAAATACATGTGGTGTCGATCGCTGAATGTTGGACCTCATTCTCATCACAAACACAAACAATAATATAAACAATATTGCAAAACTCTGTTTACAAATGAATCCGAAATGTGTGCAAAAACTCGACATTTGTAATAAAATTATGCATGCATGTATTGTCATTATTTGCTCTGAAATTTCCACTTGAGCTTTCATCGTACGTCATCGACTAATTATGTTGCAAGCTATACATTTCACCATTTAATTGGGTTATCAAATTAAACAAGACGTGACCTGACTGACTGAAATCGTCTGGTAGAATGACCAAAACTTCATATCAATACACATTTTTCAACACAGAAAAATCCCGTGAAAATCAACCGACCAATACCATAATCACTCTATTTGAATCCGTTACGCGTTTAGACAAATATTTCACGCTATTACTATCGAAACGCGTGAAATAAATAGTCTATGCTACACTCAAATAATATCAAATAACAACAAATAACACTATTTGCTTGGCCAGAACTGCGTTTAGACTTACAAAAGAAGGGGCTGGAGCTGAGCTACGTTGTATTTTCAGAAAACAAATTTGTCTATGTGATATACGAATCCGTACTCGACGACGTCATAAGACTTACGAATGCAACATATGCACGCTTCAGACCTCTAGTCTATTGCAAAACAGCCAAATATTGAAATATAGCGAGTCTACTGTCTGTAGAATAAGGAACAGAACTATCTAAACCGTTTTCGCTCTTCCACCGACCGTGTCTTTTCCGACACCGGTCATTCACACCGAAGTGTCTGCGGCACTAACATCGCAGTATCTCAAGTAATGTAAGTCTGTGTTTAACTCGCCGACCGTTTCTCTGAGCATAAACAGTTAAGATTATCTAGACCTTAATTTAACTTAAGGTATTATATCATTATAAAAGACTACTTTGCCCCGTGATCTAATCAAATTTTAAACAAGACTTTCCACTGTTTGTTCCGAAAAAAATTAAATAGCACTGAAGCATGATATACGGACATACAGACATATCTTCGACACCACGACTTTATTACCGATACGGTATTGGTCAGTTTTACTATAACGAATGAATATGCTAAAACAAGAACTTTGCAACTTGATATCAAAGAAATATTCAAAGAGACCAATGTTTCTAATTCCATCATATCTTTAAAAAACTGAATTACCCAAAAGAATCAAGCATAAATATCTGATGATAAAAAGTAAAAAACATCATTGATGTTGACATATATATCACACAAATCAATCAACATTTGACTGGACACAATGTCATTTTTGTTTACAGGTTTATGAATAACTTTTTTCACAAATATATTGTCAGTTGGATCTGGAAGATTCCTGAGAGAATACTTGTATGTCAATTTTGACCGTACACTGTCGACGAAATGACGTTATCCTATGATTTCTTGTCGACAAGTTCAGTTAATTAAAGACATACCAAAATTGATATAACTGGTAACGACTGTCCAATGAAATAACGAAATGCCCCCCACTGTTTGAAATAGCGTCAGTACTTCTCGTTCTCGAGTTCACTAGATATCCGGCCGTTTTCAGGTTGAAACCACGTACTAAACGACCTATCTGAAACATCGGTCATCTCAAATTCTTCAGCAGTACATTTCTGCAAACTCTAGCCTGAAGAAAAGAATAACATACATGAAGTTATACGTTTATTCGATACGTACTGCTAGGAAGCCGAACTTTAATGTCCGACCATTACAAATTCTGTCAATACCTTTGCCCCGTTCTGTTAACTTTACGGGCTCTAAATAATCAACATATGTGATAAATTTAACCGGATAACCACCGTAAAACAAAATATGGCGAAATATGATGCTGATGTACAGCGCGGTACTAAAACAGTACATACATATTTTGTCAGCAATAATTTTTATATAATAATACTCGCCAAGCCAGATTTGGCGCTGGAACTATTCAATAATTTGACCCTGATGAACTTTTCTTAAATACATCAACACAAGCGGTGCCGATGTAGGCTCACGTATCTAGATTTAAATTTGAGCAGTTTCTATTGTAATGATAATATTATACAAAACTGTCCATTGTGTATGGACCCCATTTCATGTCTAAAACCTGGAATTCTGAATGTATGATAAACCAGTCGTCACTATCGGAACAACCATTAATATAGTTTGTTTCAAAGTTATCTCCCCTTGGCAACCTCCTAAGATTTAAATATCAGTATTATTATCAGAAAAAATGTCATCCATCTTCAATAAAATGTGACTATCATGTAAATGAGGCTTCCAACTATCAGTTGTCAGAGTTGATCTAGCATTTCAGTCTGTATTTTCTATGGCACTTGTTTTGCAATTTTAAACGTGGCTTTGCATCACAATATAGACATATTCAATTCCGCTCTACGTTGAGATAAACGTGACTTTATAGATACACCGACTAGAGCTTCCTACAACATATCAACATTTTTCATTATAATTATCGTAACCAGGTTCACTGGCGTCAACAAAGACGTTTACATATTATTCTAACCCAAATCCACTGGCGTCAACAGAGACGTTGGCATATTTTACTAATCCAGCTCCACTGGCGTCAACAGAGACGTTGGCATATTTTACTAATCCAGCTCCACTGGCGTCCACAAAGACGAATGCCCGACTAACAGAATATCATATTTTAATATATAACACACTTTCATCACATAATTATTTGTTTGTACTATGCATATACGTTCACTTTAAAAATACAATTTATCAGAACCGCGGCATACCAGCTGTCTCCTTGAACTACACATTTTTGTAATTCCATTCTTACTTGTAAGCTAATTTTCTTAACGGAATCAGAACAAAACGGTCACTGGCTTGCTACAGACATTCCATGTGACTTAGTTATTGTCTTTGGACATTTATTTATACCTTCGGCCAAGTGCCGTCCATATCCTAAACATACTGCATGTATAACAAAGTTTCTTGCAACATTATTCTCATGCTAAAAGCCAAATGAACATCATATTTAATTTTTTGTGACAGCGTACAGAAACAGTATCGTAAACAGAGCAACCTCTTTAAAATGTCGCCAAATATTCTAAATTTGAAACAACCAGCATTGTTTAGCACCATGTAACATTTTTCTACTAAAGTCAGTCGAATGTTCTAATAATATCATAATATAATGGTACAACGCTTTAAAAAATTATACTAAACATGCACATTCCAATATAGTACTTTAGCAGCCTGTTCATAGCCCGAAATTGCTTTCTAGCAATATTTTCTATTTCTCATGTAAACGAAAAGTAAATAGTGTTATATGAATGTGGCAGCACTGAAAACTGTTTAATTGGCAGTTTTACCTCTTATTCTATTTCTATACCTTTTGAAACCAGCAATATTAAAGCTACTAACAAAATTTAGTCGGATGTCATGAAACATAGTGATACAGTGCTACAACCTTTAATATCAAATTCAACAAGCAATCTCCTTATGATAAAACGTATCGCAACGTATAGAGTTTCAAAACAGCTTTAAAAAACAAAAAACAAAAAAACACACACACTAAATTCTACCGTCTATATTCATTACGGTTGGTGGTATCTAGCTTTATGAATCACCCTTCGTCAGTAAACTTGCACATGCTGCATTACCATGTGTTGTCTTATTATTATTATCTAATAACGATTTTCAAATCAACATTCTTAGGCCATTTATGTAATGATGACTGACAAACCATGACCAAACATTTTGCATATTGTATCTTATTGCATCTAAGATGTACGCACCTGTAACCCGTGTTACCACAAGCTAATGTTTTACACACCAGTCGACTGTGTCACCACAAGCTAATGCTTTACACACTAGTAACTTGTACCACCACAAGTTAATGTTTTACACAACAGTTACCTGTTTCACCACAAGCTTATGCTTTACACACCAGTTAACTGTGTCACCACAAGCTAATGCTTTACATCCCAGCAACCTGTGTCACCACAAGCTAATACTTTACACACCGGTATTCTGTGTTACCACAAACTCATGCTTTACACACCATTAACATGTGTTACCTCAAGCTAATGCTTTAAGCATGAACTGAGTCTACTGAAATTCTCTTTTACAAAATAATTAATCTAAATAGCTAGTTCATCCACTGGAACCGAGCACGTGCTACAATATGCACTACTTTTACAATAAATATCAATGCTACTTATCTGAACTTTCTGTCTGTGACACACAACACGGAGCCCACCATGGGGCCTTCCAGTCAACAATGACCTGACTTTCTCTGTTATTCTGGTATGTTTGCAGTCCACGTTGAATCCTCTGGCGAATCATTTAATCATTATCGTGCTGTTTGCATTTGTGCAAATTGTCTTCTCATCGACGGAATGCTCTCTCCACGGATGTGTTCTTTATGTTCGTTAATCAAACGCTTTAAATTTAATTACGTTGAATTATAGTCGCTAAATGTTATAGTAAAGCTTCTGCGCGTTAACATTGTTCTGGAGCCCAGTATCAAGCTTAAAACAAGACGTGACCTGACTGACTGAAATCGTCTGGTAGAATGACCAAAACTTCATATCAATACACATTTTTCAACACAGAAAAATCCCGTGAAAATCAACCGACCAATACCATAATCACTCTATTTGAATCCGTTACGCGTTTAGACAAATATTTCACGCTATTACTATCGAAACGCGTGAAATAAATATTATCAAACTGGCGACATAGAAAAAATAAGTCTGTGTCGTGATAATGATTAAAAATTCCCGGCACAATGGTGGATGACAAAACTGTTTGTTGACAATTAAATTACTCCGCTATCAAATTTAATAAATGCCAGTTATTTCGCTTTCAATAAAACATTAAAATAATTTTGTGTTCGTCAAATATTATATTTGTTTTATTTATAAACTTTACACATATCTTGTTTTATGTTTTGCAGAAAAATACTTCTGCAAATAGTTGCACTACTTTCAGTGGAACTTCTACTAAAAAAGGTGATTAGGTTGAAATGAATTTGGGGCGCCCCACGGGGTGAGGTTCCAAGAGGGAATTGATAAATATTAATAATATGATTAATTACGCATATAATAAACAGAAAATTTGTTGATTTTTGGTGTAAGATTGAATTTTATTTCACTCGTGATCACATAAATCTATATTTTCACTCGTGGCTACGCCACTCGTGAAAATATTGATTTCTGTGATCACTCGGTGAAATAAAATTCGATCTTACACCAAAATCAACAAATATCCTCTATTTATTATATGCTTTCGATGGATTATGGCGATTTTCAGTGAAAATAACAATGACAAATAACAGTGAAAATAACATTTTGATAATTTCACTGTTTTTGACGGAACTACTTTCTTCAATGAAAAAATAAATTACCTCCCTGGATTGTTTGTTTAATTACATGTTTACCTCCTTGATTATGTCTGCTACTTGACAGCTGTCAAAAATGGAGTATTTTGCTGAATTTGATACCAATGGCTTTGAATTTGAAGCCTTTTTTGGCATTTATTCGAGCCTCATTCACAGGTAACTGTATCATTGAAAACGAAAAAAAAATTTTTTTTTAATTTATATTTTTGTATACTGGCCTACAGTACAGTAAAGAAAAATATAAAATTTCAAAAAAAAATTTTTCTGTTGGCATACTGCACCTGTGTGACCTCATTATTGTGAGGAATAAAATGAACCTAGATCGATCTACTGCAAATCGAGAACCTCAACAAGTGACAGTCAGGTGAACGAACCACTATTTTATAAGTGCTTTCCTAGAAGGGCCTTTAGAAAGAGAATAGATCCTTCTTATAAACTTCAATTTATTGGAGAGTTGGAAGGCTTCTTCTGTTCTGACATGCCAAGGTCTCAGAATGAAATCTATTGTTCCGTATTTAAAAGGCGAATCTGAAAATCTGAACAAGCTTTGAACAATTCAAATAAAAGCAATAAACACAAACCTACAATTTATCGAAGCATATAGAATCCACTGCCTGTAAATGATCATACTAAATGCATTTTGAGATTCAAAATCGCATCTCGTCAAAAAATCAACATGTCGTCCTCGTAGTTCGATGTTGTGATGACGTCAAAACACATGATAAAGTCACTCTGTACGTCGATTCCCGTTTTTAACTGTCAGTACGAGTATTTCCCCTTACTTATCAAACTGGCGACATAGAAAAAATAAGTCTGTGTCGTGATAATGATTAAAAATTCCCGGCATCGTGACTTGAATTCACAATGGTGGATGACAAAACTGTTTGTTGACAATTAAATTACTCCGCTATCAAATTTAATAAATGCCAGTTATTTCGCTTTCAATAAAACATTAAATAATTTTGTGTTCGTCAAATATTATATTTGTTTTATTTATAAACTTTACACATATCTTGTTTTATGTTTTGCAGAAAAATACTTCTGCAAATAGTTGCACTACTTTCAGTGGAACTTCTACTAAAAAAGGTGATTAGGTTGAAATGAATTTGGGGCGCCCCACGGGGTGAGGTTCCAAGAGGGAATTGATAAATATTAATAATATGATTAATTACGCATATAATAAACAGAAAATTTGTTGATTTTTGGTGTAAGATTGAATTTTATTTCACTCGTGATCACATAAATCTATATTTTCACTCGTGGCTACGCCACTCGTGAAAATATTGATTTCTGTGATCACTCGGTGAAATAAAATTCGATCTTACACCAAAATCAACAAATATCCTCTATATAACTGTTGTTCGTTGTCATATTGCCATTGTCTAGTGTAGTATAACCATTCGGTATTATATCACTGTTGGTTGGTATCGTATAATCGTACATACTTCTTTTTTGAATATATCATGTAAACATTGGTGTTTCTCCGAAATAAAATAGTTGTAACGTGCGATACAATTTTCGCATACTGTCATATAATTGTTGTTCTATCTGCCAAATATTATTTCCCCCGTCACCAAGTTCCATATAGAATTTAGCGCCAAATAAAAGTAACTCACAAGTGATACGTAACGAATTACCAGTGAAGCCAGATAGAATGCATGTACCGTTAGTAATCAATATTTTGTTATAAATTGATACTTACACCTATTATACCTTAGACTCCCATTATCACAGCAACTGATGCTATATATCGACGGTGCCGAACCAAAACCCCTTAACTCAATTTTGGCGCGAAAACTTTTTTTGCAGCCTCCGCATCTGCTAGACGTCCCGAGCATTTCTGTCTTGTCGCCATCTAAGCAACGCGATTGGCTATTTTTAAAAATTGCGACAAGACAGACATGCGCCGGACATGCTGCAAAAGAAGTTTTCGCGCCAAAATTGAGTTACGGGGTTTTGGTTCGGCACCGTCGATATGCAATTATTTTGTTGCTAGATTACAAGAACAAGAAGACACCATTGGGTAAAGGTAGTGTATCAGAGACTGCTGCCACGGGGTTAGACTTCTTACAGGAGCGTACACAGTTCTGGGACAGTCTTGGTCCCTTACCACCCCCTCACCCTACTCGTAAAACAAACAGTCAACTCAGAAACAAAAGTCGACTTTCACATTATACGAGCACAGAGTCACTTAACTCTTATGGAACTAATAACACAGGTATATATCTTTTAAAACACTGTTTGTTGAAATGCATTTTAACTTTGTTAGGTGCAATCTTAAACACAGTCTATCCGATTTGTTTTGGAATAATCATGTAATAGATATGGTTTCTAATTGATTCTGATTGATTGATTGATTGATTGATTGATTGATTGATTGATTGATTGATTGATTGATTGATTGATTGATTGATTGATTGGTTGGTTGATTGATTGATTGATACTCGATTTCGGCTTTAGGAAAATTAACTTCTACGATTGATAAATGATGACCGTTTGTGACAAGTTTAATAAATGGCACAGTATGATCGGGGATATGTTTATTATTCGGCGACGTGGAAGTCAAAATAGTTTCCCCCGATGGTCCCGATGGCTCTAGATACTTCCCCCGAAGCGTCTAATAAATATCGGTAGTACGTACATCCCAGTACCTAGGCAGTCGGACCGACAATTAACGTCGGGAACACATTGGGAGTTCTCCCGATGCCTATCGGAACATTGCCGAGGACAAACATGCTCCGTGAGACATAGGCTTAACAAAGGGATGTAGGCACTTACATTTACTGGTTATTCTATCCGTCAATAGAAGTTATTCAATACTATATTATGATGTACTAGTATTTGCTCCTCTACCATAGAATCGTCAATGCGAAGTTACAACTCATCCACAACAAACAGAAGTAAGACAAAGTCGTACAAATCAAGATACGCTTATGGTAAGCGGAAAGAAAAGCCAGTACCACCCAAACCGGAAAAGGTCAAATTTGACTTCGCGTCTTATCGTCGTGACGAAGACTTACGGGAAATGACGTTGATACCCGAAGAGGTTGACCCAAAGAAGGAGAATGAAGCTGAACGTATAAGAATACGTAATGAATCAATACAACGTGGAGAAGAAACAGCAGCATTCGTGGAACGGGAGATTATTGTCATTGATACATGTAAGTCGCTTGGTAATATAATTATACAGGTTTAATCTTCGAAAAGGGCATTTTATTAATCATATCATATGGACCCTAACCAGTAATTGTATTGTAACAGTCTGGGGTGGCCAATTTACACAAAATGTCAATCACTGCTACTGCTGCATGAGAACTGTGAAAATTTCTTAGATATACTAACCAGGGCTAGAACCTGCATTTTTAGAGCCCTGCATCTGATATTCCATACCTTTATCCACAGCGACTGGATCAGCATCACGAGCTTATAAATGTGCAAATTGTAGATGTTGAGCTTTGCACAACACATTTTGTGTCGATCTTAATGGTGGTCTCGTTTTTCGGGTTACATCCTCGGATTCGATAAGACTGAACCAAGCACTGAACAACCTTTACATATATATGCATGTTTATGACGAAACCAAGACATCAGCAGTCTTTTATTCGTTCTAATTTTCTTTTTCATAAGTGTCAAGCATCTTGTTGTTTTAGTGATTTTAAAAAGTATACTATAATCTCGTTTTTAGCATTATTAGATTCTTCTTAAATATCGTATTTGTAAGTATTTGAATGAATACAGTTATTTTTCATATGATGCATAAAGCAAAACATAACCATGAATTAATATACACTTATGTAATTGTTAGATATTAAATTTAGAATTGCACGTTTTTCTAGCGTTTTTTCTCCGATATTAAAACCAAATGTATTCATACCAAAGCCTGTTCATGTAAAGTTGAAATAATTTATCGTCATGATTGCCATAGTAATAGATTTGTGGTTTAATATGTTTAAATTATTATTCCATGACGGGGGGAAATCGAGAAATCAATAACTATATTCCATGTACATTGAATAAAATATCAGAGTTATACGTTTTAGATAAACAATTAAACGAACCTTATATCGCTGGCTTAAAATAAGAAGGTCGTAAGTGCCTTATAAGACTAATGCATATTTGAAATCCACATTATAAGGCGCTTCTTATGAGCCTATTTTTATGAACATCGTAACTTGCAATGTTGACCAAACTGAAGTTGTTTTACCATAAGTAAAGACTGATTTTTATACAGTTTTTCTTGTTTTCTCAAACTATTGATCTTGTAGTAACGACCTTCTCATTATAAGCCAGCGAAATGCCAAACTGTGCTTCATTTTTTAAATAAATACCCGACAGACGACTCGATGTTTACCAACCGTTCTTATTTGACTTTGAAAGTACTGTATCGCTTTATTTAGGTATATAGTCCAGTTAGGATATTTTGACAGTGACGTCATTGTTAAAGTTATTGAACAGTTGGAATAAGCGTTTATACTTGTTTTTACACCTGTAATAGTGGATTGTTCCACTGCGTCACTGTTTTTATCCTAACTTGAATGTCCATGTATTAAGTTGTTTATAATCAATTCTTATTCTACAGATTACGTGAAAGGACAACTTGACGTGTGTAAAAAACGTGTCGACAATTGTATTGACGTACTTGGACGATTTACTGAAGATGAGATACCCTCCAAATATATACTGTTATCCACGCTGTACAGTTGTCTGGGTAACTGTGACATGAAAATCAAAAACTACAACGAAGCCTTAGAAAACCATGGACACGATTTGATGATTGGCGAACAATGGTAAATATGACACAAATATATACACTTATTATTGAATATGCTGCTGACGTAATGCCAAACATTAGGCAAACGATTGTTTCAACGGTATGACACAAAATGTATCTTTGGGAATATGCTGTTGACGTAAAGAAATGACACGATTGTTAACAGTAGGACACATTGTCAAATATATCTTAAGGAATATGGTGCTGGTGTGACGCCATAATAGGAGCTACACACTGTTTTAACTTTAAGACACTAAAGCGGTGGTCACAACTGGACGCGCATACAAGTACGAGGTGTCTGCGTGCAAAAATGATGAAACGTAGGAATGCGTACTGGTCAGTACGGCCTTAGTACGTTTTTCGGAGCACGCAGACCCGATGCAACATATTTCGTGTATGCAGAAATTCTCTGCGTTTGACCTGCGTTCTGTGTAAGTGTTCGCGTGTACAGCGTGCGTGCCTTCTACAGTAACTTTCAATTTAACACGTGCGGACAACACATGTTTGCAGTACGTGTAAGTACGGTCCCCGTACTATAACTTAACTTGGCAACCGTCCGAGGAGTGAACACTGTGCGCACGTTTTAAGTACGTACTACTTACATGTTAAGTGCGCAACGCACGATGCACGATGCACGCAGTCCGACCGACAGTCAGGGAAACCTTGCGTGCGACGTGCGTCGACGAATTTCCTCCATACTTCCTTCCCATGTTTTCAAAAAAGAAACGTTACGACCGTAGCCTTGCAAGAATCGTACGCGCTAAAAAGACGCACGTCCGGTTGTGTCCATACCCTAATGTATAATCATTCAGAATAAGCTGCAAGTGTAGCAAGAAACAAAGGAACACACTTACGTTATTTAATTCAGCATATTGTTAACATATTGTTAGAATCAATATTTCATTCCTGCAATTTCAGTAAATTCTGCGAATTCGTTCTTTCGACGTTTTGTTTTACCGCACACAGCTATATGTATATCTCGCATGAAATACAAATGAAGTATTGTTTTACTTTATTCCAGTAACAACACTGATATACAATCCAGAGCATTGGGTAACCTGGGTCGTGTTAACGTTTTAATGAAAAAGTACAATCGTGCTCTTGATTTGTAAGTTTACTATTTCCTTTTCACAATGTAGCAATACCACGTGACTTTGGACTGAAATCAGTAAACTACATACTGCTATTTTTGTTTTTAAAGTGAAGAAACACTTGGGTGTGTAGTCCAAAGTCACATGGTAGGCTATTGCTGACTGCTGTCTTGTTATTCTCAAAAGAGCATACACACAGTACCTACATGTATTTTAAATGTGTCCGTGTAAAGTGTGGTCGACCTTTTGGTATGTTCTTGTCTTTTTGCTCTTGGTCCGGATTTGAATGAGTGAGGTGGCAGGCTGTCGGGGTGGGTTATCATGTTGCTATGGCTGTGCATTTGTGTTCTGCTGTTTCTGATGAGTGATATTTTCCTTGCTTGTTGTTAATATTATGCCTTAGAGACACAAGTTAACAAGACTTTAAATTGCGTCCATGTACAACCACGAAACACAACAGTTTTTAATAATTATACTATGTCCAGTCTCATTTTTTGACACTAATAAATATTCCCAATTTTGAAAAAGACATATTCCAAATTTAAAAGTTATGTATTTGCTACCTACGTATTTAATTTTATTGTACCACTTTCTAAACATCTTTCCAAAGACTGCGTGCAAGCTTATTGTTTATAGTCTCTATGTTTTAGACTTGGACCGCTTTTTAAAAATAACTTCGAAATAACTGACACTACAAAATAATTATGTATAATGGTCTTGTTGCAGATATAACAGAAAGGCTCCATTATGTAAAACTCCACAAGAAACAGCGTGGTTGTTTCACGAGATTGGTAACTGTTTTCTCATGATGAAGATATACGAATACGCCCACGAGTCCGGGATCAAGTCATTGAAAGCAGCACAGGAGGCTGGGTCCCTCAGACTTCAATTACAATCATGCATACTTGTTGCTGTCGCTGAAGGTACATTATTTATTTATTCGTTCGTTCGTTCGTTCGTTCGTTCGTTCGTCGTTCGTTCGTTCGTTCGTTCGTTCGTTCGTTCGTTCGTTCGTTCGTTCGTTCGTTCGTTCGTTCGTTCGTTCGTTCGTTCGTTCGTTCTTTTATTTATTTTTCTATTTAGGTACGTAGCACTTTGCGAACCACTAAATTAAATTTAGTTATTCGGACTATATTGCCCATGGAAATCGTTAGGGTTTGAAGAGAGTTTGCGTAACGGAATCCGGAAGCAAACAGGAATCTAATGCTAAAATAGATAAACATATATAGTACAACTGATAATTATGCTAGTTTGGTTTGAAATTGAATTAAGAAGTTTTAAACATAAACTTCAATAGTAACGTTACATGGTTGTATACATGATGGCAACAATAATTGAATTACTCACTTATGTTTATTTCCAGTGAATCTGATGAAGTACAAAGATGCGTATCAACATTTTGAAGATGCACTAGAAAGATCAAAAGTATTAGGTAAAAAAGACTATGCTTCTAGTAGATTCTAGTATTCTCTCATTTCTGAATTTCGCCCCTTGCATACATAGCTAAGAATTAATAGTACATGTATTCACTTCATGTATTGATGGGCGCTTAAGGACCAGTGCTGTCGATATAATCAAATATAGTAATCCGATCTACATTTAGATATTATATATCTCTCGTTTCGCCAATCAATCAATTATCATGTGATAAAAGATATTCTATGTTATGTTTCATTTATCATATCAATATCATACTAACATGACATAGCAGCCAGAAAGGAATAATGTCAACTTTATGAATGCAAGCCTTAAGCTAACTGTTATTAAATGATAATGTCCAAAACTATGGACTGCTTAAGGTAGACTCAATTTGAATCTTGATTGTTTTATACTTCCGCAAATTTATTTTCTCGGTCTGCCCACACGAACGTCTGGAAATCCATTGCTTTAAATGATTGATGCAAGAATTATAAAAAATAACCTATCATTCAAATGTAATTATTAAGAAGTAATTAAATCATGAAGCAAAAAAACGACACTTGGAAATAAACGACCATTTGCAGCAATAAATTAGGGCTTTTTAAAACATAATTCATAATCAAATGTTCTACAGTGAAAGCTACAAATACAGAGCAATGTTCTTTTAAAATATGTGAAATCATTTTAAAATTTTCGTGGGGGATTAAATTTTGTGGATTTCGTGGTTCACCTCAACCACTAACTTTAAGTCCATCAAACATAAATTTTGACCCTGGTATTCATTGCCTGTAATGCAAAATCCCCGAATGTACGTCCAATCGAAATGGTCTATTTACCAAAACCACGAAATTTTGTACCGAAGACAGTAAATTATTTTACAGAAGAATATTTCGAGTTCCAAGCCTATGATGGAGTGCATTTAAAGTTTACTCCATAAACTACATGTATAACCTACCCTTTGAGCTAAACACTATTTGCATTAACGCACAGTGGTTTCAAAGACACGAGAAACATGTATAGCTTAGAGGATATGGAGAACAATCTTAAAGTATATTAATGATTGGTAACCTTAGGGACACGTAATAATGGAACGCAGCTATAGCTCATAACACAGTAGTTACAACTTAAAGAAACGCACAGTTTGCGTGTATCAACATTGATTAGTGCATAGAAAACTGGTGCGATAAAAGCTTTTTATTAGACTAGCTGGATGATTTTATTTTATAATCGGTATTCAACAATAAAAAAATGAGTATCATGAAATGAGAGTTTTGATGAGGCCATGCACATGTACACCGTAAAGATATCATCGCAGTCCCTTGCACAAATCTGTCTTCCTGGGAATTCGAAGTAGTAAAATAACCACCATTCAGACAAAGGTGTGGCCTCATGTTGTTTGGAATTGTTAATAATGTCTTTTTAATGTAAAGTCATCACCGCATACTGAGTGTATATGCAAGGCTTACAATTTCAGATGACAAACGCACACAAGACGCGATGACCAGAGCTTTGGTGGATGTTAATAAGAAAATGGTTGCTCAGTTAAAGACGAAAAAGTCTGTTAAGGAGATTCACGGTTCGTCGGTCCACTATGACCTACCATCAGCTACCCCTGCTTCAAGAGCCACACCCCATGCCACGCCCCACTCAGCGTTATCTACACGTACTGATGTTACCGTGGAGGGATAATGCTGGAGCTATGATGTGATAAATACACTGTATATAAGAAACAAGTAATCACGTGCACCGAGTGCGTGACAGACATCACGTGCACGGAGAATACATTACAGAAATCATGTGCACGGAATACGTGACAGAACGATTAAAACTTGTGTTTGCTATGAGGTAGACTTTACACTTTAGTGCAAAAAAACTCCATGGGAACTAAATGTGTGCTAATTTGTTACCGAATTTGTTAAACGAAACATCTTATTTGTTTTTCATAAAACTATACTCTTGAACCGATAAACTGTTTAATCGGTTTTTAGGCTGGCGATGTCGCCAGACCTATTACAATGCCAAAACATGAATTCCACTAAGGTGAATTTACTCCCGAAACTGACAACTGATGTTCTATACACTCAATGAAAATAGTTCCTCCTCGTTAATCAGTCTTGCAAGATTAGAACATTAAACTTTCCTTGTTTTATTTACAGTATCATGTAATCTGTTCGATTGTAATACATTAGTTTCTTCTTGTAATGGAAGGAAATTGAAAAATGAAATTAAAAGAAAATGTGTTTATAGGCATTGGTAATTATTACTACGCGTTACGAACGCGATATAGCGCGTGCATCAATGATTTTAATATATATTAAATTATTTAGTTCAATATTCTCTAACGAGATCGTGGCCGAGTGGTTAAGCAACTCACTTAGTAATTATTTGATGTCAAGGTCCAGCGATCGAATCACGGCGGCTCTAATTTTTTTACATATTTTTTAAAATTTTATTTTTCGTCCAGCACTTACCTCTCTTTCGACTTAGAAAACCACTTGATGTTATATTACTTGAAAAGCTATTGTCCCTTTGCAGTTCGCCAGCCTGTCAGTACTTCAGTACTTTGATTGAATTATGGACATAACAGCATCATCATCATCCGGGTCAATCAGAACTCCTCGCGTTTATCTAACAACATTATTTTAGTTACGGAAATGCCCGAGTAGTAACGATTGCATCCAGGTTTTATTGAAGCATGATTTCGGTCGTGTGTGAATTTAACATTGATACAATAGAAGAAAATACTCAGATGAAAAATGTATTTGTGTAGCTAAAACTGCGTTTTAAATTTATTGTAACACATGCATGTACCGTAAAATCATCACGGGATTCGAATATGTGGAGCAACATGCTTATCTCGAGCATTTGGCTTGTCCCTATGAGTCATCGAGATAACGAAGTTTTACTGCATTTAAATTAAGAAGGATTACAAAATGTTATTTGTAGATATATGTACTATTAAAAATAAAAACATAATAATAACAACAATATCAACATCAAAAACGTGTACAATATCACATAAAATGATTGATATCACATTCCCTCTTGAACAAATAACCCTGGGATACGAAGCTTTTACCAGCAAAAAAACGCAACATATACGTTGGAGCAAAGTGTCATTACACCAGAGCAAAGATCGCTCCTCCTGGTCGTCTGTCGAAGGTTGCTTGACGAAACATTTCAAGTTAATCCATTGGACCATGTGATTATAATTTACCATTGAAATTGATTTAAAGGGTATATGATTGACAACTGGTGTAATGTCAATTGTCGACTGATGGAAAATGCTTACAACAAAAATCTAGGCGGGTTTCCACTTAAAGCAAAGTGGTTGTCGTTAGCTTCGAAAAGTATTATTGACCGAACTATGGGCAATCATATACATGTATACTTATAAGACTTGTTAAATTACTTACAAAACTTATCGAAAGAAATCAAAGCGTATTGGATAAACTGAATCATTTATGTTAATTGTTTGTAACAGTTTATGTGCAATTTAAATGTAGATATATACAATACTGGTAAGGCCACAAGTTCAATATTGGCTATTGTCGTTTTATACACTGTAGGCTTTAACACCAAACTGTTGTAGATCTTGATTTACCGACTATAGCTTAAACCAATAACACAATGAAATAAGTTATAATAATCATTATTTAAAGTCCTCAAAACATATTAAATTTCAAATTTCTGATCAATTTCTGACTGTTCCCTTATTGAAATAGTTCTTGTACCGCTATTGCTGGCTTAGAATGAAGATTAATGCATATTCGAACTCTACATCCTAAAGCGCTTCTTATGAGCCTATTTTCATGAAAATCGGAACTTGCCATGTATTGTTGACCAAACTGAACTTGAAAAAGCTTCTTTTACCATAAGTAAATAGGGATTGTCAGACAGTTTTTCCTGTTTTCTCAAAACATTGATTTTGTAGTTACGACCTTCTCATTCTAAGCCAGCGGTATAGAGCGGGGTCGGCAATTTCCGAACACTTAAGCAAGAATTTTCCTCCATCGATATATATCGGGTAATTCCGAACACTTTCGATTTGGAGTTGACAAAAAAAGCCCGCTCGTTCCGTACAATACTACACATTTCCCATAAGTTTTCCGTTTACCCAGAACGAACGTATTTTTCATTACGACCAATGGAGTCTAATTCCGAACATGGAGGGTCAGCCGAACAGAATGTCGGGTAATTCCGAACACACAATATATTGATATAATTACACATATAATTGCAAATAGTAGTATGCACAGCACCTGTGGACTGGTATCTAGGTTCCAGTGTCGACCAATCTAACACTCCCCACATTGATAGCAATGCTTCAACTTGGTGTAAACATGAAGTACATACGCGGAACTGTCATTTAATGTGTAGTTAGATGTTATATTTACTGTTTCCTACTAAGATAATTCGGAGCTGTATCAGCATTGTGTTAAATGTTTGATATGGTAAATCATCAGGTATATAATTGTGTGTGTGTGTAGAGTATGTACCAACTTGGTTCTCAGTCCTGAGTGTGATCCTGCCTACCATTAGATTAAATGTGGCCATTGATAAAAACAACTAAATCCACAACTTAAATTCACCATAGTTAACAGGTGAATGATTTGTAATAATGCTGTACCCTCATTTTTTTTATTCCAAAGTAAAACTCATACATATACATATCATCATCACGAATTTAAATTATCTATGCAGTCGGTGTTATTTCAGTTATTTCATGTTGCAATAATCCATTGGAACCATTTTCAGTTGAAAAACTATGAATTATCAATATATCAAAATTTAAAAAAATGAAAAAAAAAATCTAGAATAGCTTGATATGGAACTAATTAGACCCACCGATAACCAGAATGACAAATCCAATATGATATCCTCTTCATCTGAAGTAGATTTACCTGTTTGATGTAGGTTTGTATTGCAATTTTAAAACTGTTCGGAATTAGCCGCTGGATTGAAATTTGTGTCGGGTATTGTCGAACAGGGACTTCTCGGAAGGCACAATGAATCAGGACATCTAGGTGCATCGAATTCGGCTTATATAGTCATAGTTTATCCCTCGGCACCATTATTTTATAGAATTAAGGCTATGAAAATGTTACAATATCTTAGCACCACTACGTAGTATGTTATAGAAATTGCTAAAAATAGACCACTTCACCATAGACATTAATAATATATATCTGTGACTTCACACATATATACTTTTGATTCTGATGTCAAATATCCCTATATTCGGTGCCAACTAAGGTGGTTATGGTTTGATAGGTCACAAATATGAATGTTCGATGGAATAAAATATAAAAATACGTTATTAGGTATAAAAACGTGCTAAAATTGGTACTGTTCGGAATTAGACTCCGTTCGGCAAAGGCCGACCCCGCTCTATATCATTATCATAAATTATATACAAGGGGCTGGTGAATGTGTTGATTAGTGTACACATGCTTCAGGCCTGTAGCCACACGTACACGGAGGCACATCGATGCGCTTGTCTCGGTAAAATTTGAGGAATTACCAAAATATGCACTTCTGTAAGGAACCCAAACCATGCCTCAAATAACGGTTGCAATAATCTGTCTGCGTTCTTGTTTGGCCTCTGGATTTGGCTCTGTGCTTACTAACCATGCATTTGATGTTTCCTTATTTTTATGTTCATGGGGTATTTAATGCATACATTGTAAGTATTGTTTACCTAGTTAGATCTTTGTTATTGTTTTTTCCACGAATTGGCTGGCATTGTATTGTACATGTAGGCCTACATTATTATGCACGAGAAAAATATATGGCATTTATACATTCATATATATTAAAAATATGTACATTGATTACAATTTGATATCACATCACATCGCGTTGGTTGAATTTGTGTTTTGAATTGGTTCTCTGTATGAGTTCTTTATGGGTTCAAGTTTGGAGTATCTGAATGTACACTATTAGCACGGTTATGAATATATAAACATGCACCGGAACCACGTGAGCGGCACGTGACGTATCTCCATATGATGTCACATCTATTGTTTTTGAGTTGACTTCCGGTGTGGTATGCTGACCGGAAGGTACGGGTATAAAATGTGATTGTAAAAATTCGAACATATCACTGCAAACAATTATTTCTTTCGTCTCCATGTCTTGTATAAATTCAAAGGTATGAAGCCGAAACGAAGCGATCGAAATACCATACGTATCAAATGTAACATTGTAAAACGAAGAATCCAAGCCAACTACCGGACACGTGTCCGTGATATGAAGCACACGTGATGTGACAATAATGTCATCTTCTTCAGTGACGTCATTATCATCAGGTGCGGTGTTTTCTCCAGTTACGTCATCATCTTCACCGTCGATTTCGTCACGAGTGACGTCATTTTCTGTAATGATATTGCTCCATTGCGGAGCGATATTTACGTCAAAAATAACAGTAAAATCCATAACATTCGAGTCTTCTGTTTGTATTGTGATTTCATCACCGTGGTTTAATGCTACAAGTTTCTCAATATCAATTGGTCTTCTTAAATTCCAAAAATCTTCTTCCACTGGAAAAACCAGGTTAACTTTGATTATTAAATGATCTACGTCATTTAGAACAAGTTCCGTTAGTGACGTTTGGCCACACATGCTGTTATTTCCTTCAACATATTTGACCTGGATTGTGGAAATTTCAACCATGTGAAACACTCGAAGCATATCATTAACATACGAATGTATAGATCTACTTTCGACATCGGTCAAGTTTGATACCTGACAGTTCCTTCTCATCGGTATTAATTTCATCAATACGACCAGTTCAATACCTCCAATCCTTTCCACGAGTGCTTCACATTTGCCTGTGTCTGTGTCAAACATTTTGTAGAACCTACACATGATGGGTAGACATTTACTCTACAAAAACAAAATATAAATGCATACATGCCAAGCTAGTTAAATCCAAAAAGAGGAGTGATATATTAAAGCAAAACATGTCACTTTTAAAGATGCCCTTAAATGAAATGTGATTTAAAAGGGATTTAGATGCATAAACAAGGAATGTAGATTCTATTAATTCTAGTGGTAATAAATATGGGACAGAAGATCATAAAATGAATCCAATGTACCTTTGTTCAAATTTACAAAGAACATGGAAAACCAGAAATTAACAACGAAGATAGGAGTAACTCCACTTTAATAGGAGTTCTTCGCAGGTAGGCCTATGCTTAAATGACATAGCAGAATGTGTATGCTATCGGTCTGTAAATTAGAATCGCAACACGGTGTAACATGGTACCTAGTGTTGATGACAGATCTATACAGTACATGAAATAACAATTTCGTAATAACACTGCAAAAAGTGCTAAAAACATAGGACTTTGGTTTCAGCTGTGCGTTAAATTAATGGTTTATCTAGTCACCGATAATCCCGTTAAGTACCCGGAGAAATATGCTAAAACACATGCATGTATGCCTTCCTTTTCAAGCTTATTGGTATCAGCCTAATAAAATTGAAGCTTGCTAAAGTTAATAATAATACACTATTAGAAATGGAATGTACAGCTTAACATTCATGTTGAAGACACCTGGTGGACTTGATCTAGCCCTACACCCAATTAATGTTCAGTTTGATGTCTAATATTTGTGTATACATGCATATTAAACATACAGTATTATTAGACAAAAACGATGTTCTCAATAGCGACACTGTCCATTTTGGTGGACCATAACTGGTACTCAAAGAGCATCTTAAGGAAAACTTAAATATTTTGACTTAAGTAAAATAATTGAACTGCATATAATTTGCAAAAAAACTAAGAGTAGTTCATATTTTCTTGGTGAATATAATAGCGCTTTATATAACGCTTCAAAACAATGTTAAAAGGAGATAATCTTGACTTTCCTGTTTAGCTGATACACCGAAGGAAATTGCAAGATTTTGAGGAAAGTTTAAGTTTTCCCTTAAGATGCTTTGTGAATACCATCACATATATTAGTTGTACCTTTGGTTCTGTATACTTTCAACTACATGGATTAGCCTCTCTATTAGAGAAGTTAAGTAAAGTGGACTTATTAACGGAAGAAATATTCTGAATGATTATATATCCCTTTGTTGTCGCATCGAGATTAAGGATATCGGGGTGTAATAAAGAATTTCCCTGCAAAATTGTCGGATTTCCTATCGGCCGTCTAAGGTTCAAACCCAACTATAGAGCCAAACTATTTTTATTCATTTTTTCTGAAATGGTTAGATTTTAGACAATTTACCTGCACTCGATCCCAAACTTCATCCTTGCAGCATCCGTGTGTATCCGAACGGTCTCGGGTTTTGTATTTGTCTGTTTCATTGGGTAATTTGGAACTTGCAATCATAACAAATGTCTCCTTGACTTTCTGATCTTTTTCACAATTTAGGAAAGAGTCACTGGTCAGTTCATCATTGGTATTACATATGTAGCAAAATAAATTTCTGTATATATTTCTAAATGGTGCTCTAAACGCTTGACATACTGCCTCAGTGGTTGTGTCGTGGTTGAACCATTTCTTAGTGATGTTACATTCTGCCACCCCCTGTCCACATGTATCGGTTGAGGGTAGCTTAAATGGTGGTGTGAAAACCAGGATACAGTTATCCGTATCTTGTACAGCTCTTGTCAGTGAATCTATATTAAATACTTCAAGTTTTAGCTTACTTTCAGAACAAATAGCAGTAAGACGCCATCTTGTTGCCTCGTTTTCATTATTAGAGTTTTTCCAACACGTGGTGCAATGTTTGTTGCGATATGTTGTGACTTTGTTTGTGGATGTATCCATTACAGAGTATGGTATCTTGTACTCTATATCATTGTACATGTTGATATTCTCGCATTTATCTACAACACGCCCTGTTAAACCACGTGGACAGGACGTCACCATCAGGGTGGCGTCCGTTAACGGTAACCATGGTTTCCATGCCAATACTAGCGGATGAATACATTTCTGAAAATAGTGCGGATATGTTTTTAATTTATTCATCAAATCCGGACAACATGTCGACTGTGCAATGTTGTTATTGCATGTGTCAAGGTCACACGAACAATTTTGACAACAAGAATCGTGTGCCACCTGATAATCCTTCAGTACGCACGAATCTCCGCACAACTGGTTATACTGAAAGTACGTCTGCGTCAGTTCATCCGGCGGAATCCTGTACATAGAATCTGATGACGGATTCCCCGACAATCCCGACACGGTAGATGTCGGATATGTGGTAATTGTGTTCCCGGTAACCGCTTCTCCATTTAATCCATGTTTGTACATAAATACACTTAAAATTAAAATCTCACGTACGAACCGCCCCATGTTGCTTTGAAAATAAACTTTCCTTTCTATTAATCCCGATGTACACTTTTACTCTGACCCGCTGTACATATTGCGTTTAGCGTTTGCCAATACAAATGAATAGTATACATACAAATTTCCTGCCAGTGGTAAGTTACTTATTCAATGTACACGTATTTTGTTACAACCAGTAAACAATACACATTGTTCCCATCATCATTGCATTTATGTTCATAATCAATGAAATAATTCATTTGATATTCTTGCTGATGATTCCCGCTCCTGGGAAATGAAAAATCAATTACAGTTTCTAATTAATGACTGACTCCGTTAATGGAGTGTTATAACGTGCGACTCTTTAACATGTATTTGTTACTGCAATTAATACCTTATCTAGCTATAAGTGTGTGTAACATGATTATATGTCATACGCCGTGACTATTATTTACATGTATATATACATTTGATACTGAAATGCTGACTGTTGTTTTAATATGTAAACGACACTTCGCATGCTTTCATTGGCTGGTGTACTTGTGTTCTGCAGGTAGAGGCAATGCTGCTTCATGTGCTTGGTGTAATCAAATCCATAAAGCGACCATGCATTCGAATTTGTGGTGAATGTTCGATGTGTTCGATTATGAGTTACGTTGTAATAAATTTATAATATTAATTCTACCCAGATGACAAATTGCAACATCTTGAGAAATTGAAGATAACGTCCAAGATGATCACCCAAAGCTGAAAACTATTCCCTATGAGCAAGAAATCAGTTTCAGCCGTTCAATAGTTTACATACCTAACGCTACTCCTGAGTAAGTGTATGGGTCATAATGGTGAACAAGTATGCAAAGTACTAGCATCAAAGCAATATTTGTAAGTCTAATGACCTAGGAATCTTTTGAGAGTGTAACTTTACCGTACAGTAACAAATCATTGAATATCTAAGTAGAAAAGGGGCAGATACTTTTGGAGTTTTGTGCTTAACACTTTCATTGTCGTCATAATTTATATGTCGTGGCTATATCCTTGTTTTTGTAGTAATATAGCGTCAAATATTATGATCAGGCCCGGATCCAGAAATTTCTGAGTGGGGGGGGCACGAGGTATGGACGGGATTCCGGGGGGGGGGGCAATTGCTTAATATGTGTGTGAAAATACACAGGAAGGGGTACATTTGTAGACGTGGGGGAATCCATAGTACTTTTTATGTTATAAGCGTCAACATGTACATTGTGTATGTTCGTGCATATTAGTAAGTGTTCACATACAGTATTTGTATACACCAGCTTTCATCCTTTTGGCCATTGGAATATTATAACATAAGTAGGGGGGTCCGGGGAGTATGAAAATTTTCAAAGTAATGGATGAATCTAGTGCATTCTAAGCCTATCTGGGAGCCCTGAAATACTTTTTTCTTCATTCTGAGATGGTTTTAAAATGTCTTAATGGTTTAGTTATGATTATTTAACATTCAAAAGGTAATATAATGAGCTAGGGAAAAAATTCTCTTGTAATTGCTTTCTGTAATGCAACAGCTACGTATAAATATATACATGTATATTAAAAAATATTTTGCGAGCGAAGCGAGCACGAAAAATGCCTATCTTACAAATACTTTTTCATCTAGAACATAAGAAAAAATACCCATATTATTCAGAGATGTCTGTTCAATACCTGTTTTACTATTTATTCAAAGTTTTTAAAAAAAAATCTCAGCCAACTGGGGGGACACGGGCCCTCGTGCCCACTGCCTGGATCCGTGCCTGATGATAAACCAAAATTGCACGTATGTGTTTTCAAAATGTAAACTAACATGAGCTTTAAGGCCATACCATATCGTTTTTATTTTGTTTAAGGTCCACCCTAAGTTTGAAAACCTATCTATCCTGAGACAAAATAAACGACGTCTATGCTCGTCATTATACGGATACCAAATATAGCTTCCATACACTGTCAACCATAATAACTCATAAAAATAAATTAAAACGTGAATCCAAGATGGCCGCCAAAATATTGGCATGAAAATTTGAGGGTAAAACTTTTTTCAAGTACAAGGCTAAAGTAACAAAATAAAACCCAAAAATAAGAGTACAGGAAAAATTCAATCTCATTCACCATTTGCCACCGACTATAAATGAAGACCCAGTTCCCATTGTGGGTTGTGCAACATTTAATACTACGGTGTAGTCATGTTTTTCTGTACCTCCACTAGCATCAGTGATATTTGGTTAGACGACGAAACACTAACTCGTCCATAGAGATCAGTCTCCGATCCGATCGTAACTACTCGAGTCTTTTCGTGACGCCTTAGCATTGTCCGAGGTGAACCGATTGTCTCAGATCGAGCACATCATATTGATCTATTTCAACAGGACGCTTTGAACTAATCAACCAGAAGCTTTAAATTTCGAGTGAGTTATTAAAGATACCGACATAGAATGAATGAATGTAAGTGTCTGTTTTCCCGTCTAAGGGTTCATAGCACTGTCTGTTGTTGGTAGCTTGCTTTAACACAATGTTTTTGTACACGAAATGTTCAAAGCGTTTAGCCCTAATAGTACGCGTAGGCCTTAGTGGCTTTAGATAGTGTTCTAGATATATGGCCGGTACGTGCCCTTTCACCACCTTGTACATAAACGTCATTTGCTGGTGGCTACGTTTGTCTTGTAGAGGAGAGAGTTGGTCCTCATGTCGTGATCTGTAAACCCTGCTGATGAATCGCGCTGAAGATCGTTGAAACCCTGAAAAATAGATATTTCTGTAAGGCCGAAATCATTGAATATTTGATATAGTTCTAGTAACATGCTGGTAAGAACGTAGGACAACTATTGATTAAAACAGCAAATAATTATTGATAATTTGTATGCACTGGAAAAGTAACGTGCTGCAGTGACTTCCAGCAAAATACCGACAAAACGTTTAGGGTTGGAACAAACGCTAGGACAGGCCGGGTTATGATTAAGAACCACATTGTTATTTTGTTTATGCCTAACTGTAATTATTATTTGAATAGTCAAACACTCGTCTTGGTCCGATGCTTGCAGCCTAAATCCGAACAATGACCACTAAATCACGTGACTTGAAATAACGAGTAAATCGTGATGTTTAGCTCACGGTGAGTTCGCGTGTTGACATTCTTGTGTTATACTTGGTGTGTTTGTGTCATTGTAGTATGCAGGGTCACTGATTGAGGCTAAGACCTGATAAGGTAAGTCATAGTTTGGCGATTATTTCACGTTCATATTTATTTCTTTATTATATATCTCGAATCTGAATGTCCTAGGAGCTCCCTAATTAGCAAAACTTGTGTGTGCGACTTGGTGTTATGGACAAATGAATGTAATTGGCGTGAATTCGATCTATAGTCCAAAAGAGCACTTTCGAAATATTTGTTTTTGTCAATAGTCATTTCTGAATCTATGTCATTGCTATTTGTAGCTCCGATTTTGAATTTCAATTTATGTGTTAACGTTAGTTGAAATCCGGGATAAGCGTGAATGGTCAATAAAGTGTATACTCTTCTGGAAGTACGATAGGCGTTGATTTCGTCTTCCGGCCTAGCTGATTTATCATGCTTGTTACAATGTTTTTTATCCATAATCATTGCATCCAAATCTGGCGGCATTTGATAAGTGGCTTATAACATTCAACAGTTCAACACTAGATTTAGTGATTTTCGTAAACTACTGACAATACCATTAATAATCAAAGTATGTCCACTTATTGTTTTGTGGTTGTAAATGAATTGTAATTGGTCGTAAGTATTATTACATAAATAAAATTTGGTAAACAAAATGAGTAACTGATAGATATATATTTTTTTTAGTCAAATGCTAAAATCCAGATATAAAAAGTACATAGTTTTTTTGTGGTAAACCCATTGTATAAACAAAATGAGATAATACTGCATTTTGTCTATACAGAGTTATTGCCCTTTAGCTGAGTTCAAGGTCAAGGTAACTGTTGCTTTTCGATTATAATTGGCAAATGTCTGAAATGTTTGAACGAAACTTTCTGTGCACCTAAACTTGTAAACTAGTAAACTTGTAAACACATAGATTGTTTGCATCTTGCGATTGAAAGTTGAACTATTTGGGTCAAGGTCGCTGTTACTAAAATTTGAAACTCAATTTCAAATCAATAATATTCAGTGAATTATGTGGCATTATGATGCCTCTTTTTGTTTTGGTAGTTTGTTTGAAGTCCCTAAGCACTTTTATATAGTGACAATAGGGCTGTTTGGATGTATGTCTTTGTTACTAAAATAGAAAATCCGTTTCTGTCAATTCGCTGTAGTCGAGCGTGGCGTCCGTCTTGCGGCGCTCTTGTTTGAATGTAGAAAGAATTGTTGAAGTGAGTTTGATTCAATGTTACGAGTAAATATTATTTGTTTATGTTTATTGAAAACAAAACAATAAAGATATCGGTGTCCCTAACATCAAATGTTAATCATAGTTATTTATTATATATCTTTCTTTTCTTAGGAGTCATTTTAGAGTATGCCAGCATGGCAGCTTATCGCAATGTTTTGACCAAACTCTTTTGCAGATTTCATTTTGTTTGAATTGATGTTAATTGATTGGTATGTTGATAATAGGTTTCAGGATATTTTAAATTTTGTCATTTTGCTTATAATTTCCAACAATCTCGGGTACGATGTTTGAGTTGAAGGACCGTTTCAATAACTTATTCTTGTTTGAAAAAAAACGATCATTTAATGTGGGTTAAAGGAATATGTGGAATCTATTTAAATCTTAATTGCGCTTAATCATGGTGTTCGTTTGAGAAACGTTTAGGACTCTTTACATCCAAATTTCAATTAAAGACGGTTTGTAATGTTATGTAATTGGTGTACTGTTGGATTCAAGTTAAGGAGCAGCCCGAACTTATGCTTTGAAATATATTGTGCATTTAAAACGTTAATTACTGCATAGCATATTACTTCGTCCCTTAATGTTAACTGGTGAATAATTTCAAGTATCTGCGAGTGAGAAGTGTATGTACTGTGATGCAGTGCATGTTAGTTGCAGATCATTTACACGATGTCTTTTGTGATAGCCAAGCCACTTGGTACATTTCTTCATTCAATTAGTTTTTGTGCTTAGCACCAGGTCAGCATGTGTGTGTATCTATGAATACATATACCTCTGTGGTTTAAGTGCTGCATAAATACTAGCAAATTAATCAATGTCTTTTTTGCTGTTCAATTTGTTTGTGCTCAGCACCAGGCCAGTATGTCTGTGTATCTATTGAATACACATACCTCTGTGGTTTAAGTGCGGCATAAATACTAGAAAACAAAGCTATGCTTCGTTCTTGCTCTTCAATGTGGTTGTGCTTAGCGCCAGGCCAGTATGTGTGTGTATCTATTGAATACATATACCTCTGTGGTTTAAGTGCGGCATAAATACTAGTAAATTAACCAATGTCTTTTTTGTTGCTGCTCAATTTGTTTGTGCTTAGCGCCAGGCCAGTATGTTTGTGTATCTATTGAATACATATACCTCTGTGGTTTAAGTGCGGCATAAATACTAGTAAATTAACCAATGTCTTTTTTGTTGCTGCTCAATTTGTTTGTGCTTAGCGCCAGGCCAGTATGTGTGTGTATCTATTGAATACATATACCTCTGTGGTTTAAGTGCGGCATAAATACTAGTAGGGAATAAATCAATGTCTTTTTTGCTGTTAGATTAGTTTGTGCTCAGCACCAGGCCAGTATGTGTGTGTATCATTTAATACACATACCTCTGTGGTTTAAGTGCGGCATAAATACTAGTAAATGGGGCTATTGTTTATAGTCTTGCTGTTTAATTACTTTGTGCTTAGCACAATGCCAGTATGTGCGACATCATATGCAAATGCAGTAATAAAATTTTACATGATATTTTTCGAAGCATAGGGTCAAATTGTTTCTTAACTTAAATACAGCAGTTCTCCAATTTTACAACTTAACGAACATTCTTTGATTGTAAGTTGCATGTAACTAGTCCTAAACGTGTCTTAAATGAACATCATGACTATGAGCAATTTAGGTTTAATTGTATTTTACATATTCCTTTAACCGACATTAAATGATTGGTATTTTCAAACAGGGATAGGTTATTGAAACGGTCCTTCAACTCAAATATCGTTCCCGAAATTGTTGGAAATTATAACAAATGACAAAATTAAAAATGCCCTGAAACCCGTCATTAACATGCTGGATTAACATTTGTTCAAATTAAATAAAATTTGCAAATGTGTCTGGACGAAGCATTGAGATACGATACAATGCTAGTATACCCTAAAATGACTCCTAAGAAAAGAACAATATATTTAATAAATAACTATGCTTAACACATTTGTTGTTAGGGACACCAATATCCTTTTGTTTTGCTTTCCAATAGACATAGACGAATAATATGTACTCTAAAATTGAATCTAACTCACTTCAATAATTATTTCTATGTTCAAAACATGAGCGTCACAAGACGAACGCCATGCTCGACTGTAGCACATTGTCAGAATCTGTTATTTTCTAGTTTTAGTGACAAAGACCTACATCCAACTAGCCCTACTGTCACTATTTTAAAAAAGTACTTAGTCTTCAAATAAACTGACAAAACAAAAAGGTTCATCCTAATGTCATTATACGAGGGTCATTCAATAAATTCGTGGACTGGGCTCATCATTTTAATACACATTAACCCAGAGAAAAACTAAGTATAGCAAACTAAACTACAGCCTTTCTGACACAAGTACAGAAAATTTCGCTGGAAACAAGGTATTTTTAACGAAAATATCGCTAAAACAAAACTATCACTTTACCACACCCACCACACAACGCAATTATATTCTGACGTCAGCGACGTTATTGACGTTTTGCTATTTCTCAAATGGTAATCCCGAAATAAAATTATGTCATTCATATGGAATTAAACACAATTATTTGAGTTGTATATTATTAAATATATCTACCACAACATTTTTATGTATTCAAAGTTATGGATTAAACTAGATTTAATGGCTGTATGTTAAATTGAAACGCTTCGTGTATTTTGACTGACGTTTCCTTAAACCATCCGGCGTTTGCAAAATTAGCCCGACCCCTACATATCGCTTTTTAAAACCACGCTGCTCTTCAAAAATTGATTTTGCCACTAAAACACAGGGAAACTGAATTCTTCATGTTCTCCGTTGGCTCTCATTCGAACATCTAGTGTGTTTGGTGTATATTTCCAAGACAAGTACACAATTTAATAGTTGCACGAATTTTTTTGCGTAAATTCATCGGCATTTTGACGTAAATGAAAACGTGACAGGCACAGGTCAAATACGTCCCAATTCTAACTGAAACGTCCAAATATTTTAATAAGCTCACGAAATCTTTAGATACTATCTTGCAATAATCTGGCAAACTTATGGGAATGTAAATTAATTAGTTCGGAATTGATAAATAGTTGAACTAGTGAAAAAGGTATGTTACGTCGGTCGGGGGTGGTAGCGCGTTACTATGGCAATATAGCAGCTGATGCTATGCTACTGTGGTACATAATCAAAGATAAAATTTTACCTACGGTAGGTAATAGATAGATGTTTATAATGATATAAGAAATTATTATTTAATCAAAAATGTGAGTAAATGACAACGCTTGTTTTCGAATATATTGAATGACCCTCGTACCTAACTAAATAGTATTTGCTTTAACTGGTTTTAAAAGTTTAGTAACAACCGACATTGACCCGAACAGTTCAACTTTCGTTTTTGGCATATATATTTTCGCCCTCTTTTTCCCCATTATTGTAAACTAGGTCAGGTCCGTAAATGCCTCTTTGAGACGTGTTAGCGTGATGTCGCTATACCTTGGTGTTTTGGGCTGGGTCGGGGTGGTTGTGTCTCATTTAGTCGCCGTTTTGGCGCGGGTTTGTGTGGTTGGTTCACCGTGTGGTTGGGACTTGGGGAGCTTGGTCGAGTGTTGGCTGCGTTTCATTCAGCGGCGGTAGCCGCTATTGAGTGGTTTCTTTGTGGGTCATCCTGCATTTTGTCGGCTGGGACTTGGATCTTTGATTGTTTCTTCGGCTTGTGTGTAGGCATTGCTCAATGTGGTTGCTGGGAATATGTAATGTTGTTTCCCATCCCATTCATACCTTGCCCATTGTTTTGGCTTGGTGGGGTCGTGGTTGTGCCTCTGGGTCGCCTGGCTTTGGGTCGCTGTCCTTAGTGTTTTGACTTGGGTCGCTCCCCGGGGTTGTTGTGCGTCGTTTAGTCGCTGTTTTGGCATGGGCTTTTGTAAGCATTGCTCAGGGTAGTTGTGACGTGATGTTTCTGATTTCTGTGCTCGGCTGTTTGGGTTGAGTGCTGCCTTCCCTGTCGGATTTTCTCATACCATTTTTTCAATCACAAGATGCATCTTTATACAGCCAACCTTTGTGTAATAGTGTCAAGTACCGGCTAGTTATAATACCCTTGTGGTGGCACCACTATATAAACGTAGGTTCAAGACCCAACAAGACCAAACACAAAGTTTCAGTTCTACTATCTATTTACATACAATCATCAACGTACAAATGTACAAGTCTCGACGAAGCCCTGCGATTCACACTATAAACAATACTCAATACAAGGTCATGACAATATATACAGGTTATTCAATACATACATTAATACATATTTTACCGCCCAATACAGTCATGGCTGGGCTATTCCAATAATAATAACGACTTTATTTATTGTGGATTACATATTTGACAGTTAATATCAATTTTCAATAAGGTCCACTGAAAAAGAAGAAACAAAACAACATAATGAACAAGTAACAACGAATAAACCCCCTTCCCAACATAGGCATATATAAACCATATTACATTTAGTCATAGTGAAATGCAAATAATAATGTTTTGTTCTGTTGATGGACTGTAAAATATTATATTCCAATGACTCCAATCTAGTAGCCCACACACATATTATATTACTATTTATCATTACAATATCAGATACATAACATAATACATTACAAATACATCACAGATACATTCACACAGGTAAACCAACCAATTGTGGATAAGGCTCTTCCGACTGTATTCTTAGTCACACATTCTAATTACACTCAGTAATCTTTCTCAGTGTTGGTTACTGCAATATTAATAAACATGGTGAACATATAGGGTCTAGATGGTGTTTCATATCATTAGCATTAGGGATAATCAATTAGGTATTAATATACTATGACTGGACTGCCATCTTGAATATGAATGCAGGTGCAAAGATGTACCTGTCTAACAATTACAAAGTCTAAATAAAGTAATCACAACTCAGGGTTCTAAATCACCATAAAGTCAGAAACCATCAATACCAATGGAAATATCATACAAAGGGACAAATCATACATACACTACCAATCTGTCTATAAAAGGATTAACAATTAAGAGCGGAAAGCCAATGCTTGAATGAACATTATAAAACATGAATGGTCCAAGGGAAGTAATCATATCACAATTAGACACAAATTGTCAGAGTTGCCTTTCTTCCTAATCTTAAAATACAACATAATAAATAAAGTACGCCCTATTACCCACTTCCCTTCCCCGAAAAATAACGCCCTGTCATTTCCCCGTCCGTGTCTTCCATTAGTCAACAACTATCACTACTCATACTACAACCCGCTAACTACAATTACTATAGCTAGAACTATCTTAACTACTACAATGTACTAGTATTACTAGGGCCAAACACCACTAAAATACAAATTCACCAAGTATCTAATACTTTTACATTACCAATATGATTTCAAATGTAGAAATCTAACCACATAATTAAATAATCTTCTCCAACCACACATAAAGATATAAACTTTTAAAAAATTATCCGTACAATCAACAGGTTTTACTCAAAATGCTGTCTTCAGCTAGTACATAGTCAGCACACAGTCATATTAAAACAGCACAAACTATCACAAATCAAAATTCTTCTCAAATATTTTACTCAAATGTACCACTTAACTCAAATTATAGACCTTCGGCCTTATTCTCAAAGAAACTAAAGGATAAGTTTTTCCATAAATCAGCCCGATTTTTCCTCAACTCACAACGAAATACTTTTAAAAAGTGGTACATATATTTCTCTCCTCTATGCGTGAAAATTGCGTTCTCGTAATAAGTTTTACATCATGCAAAATACCTTTGAAGTTTAAACAAGTCAAATCAACTTATTCTCACCAAAATAATCATAATACTTATCATATATATCACATGTAATTAAAATCTGTTCATTACACAAGTAATTCTCACAACTTATATAATAAAAAAAAACCTTGGTACAATGAACTTAAAATCACTCAATACTATTACTTGAAGTCACATCAAATAATGAGTACACACATATTTATTTCAAAACACTTTCAACAATAGTCTTGATTTTGTCACTGTCCATGGATGTTAATATCCCTGTTTTTACAAGTTCCGCTACTGAATTTAACTTCACATCCTGAGGTGATGGCTGTATTTTATAAATTACCTAATCTCCTAATTGGTCTGGTGGCTTCTTCTCTCTCCCAGATCTTCTTGGCACTACTGATGGTGGTTCTCTGTGTACCTCTTTACTACTTACTATGGTGACCCTGGTTCTTGGTGTCGGTTTCATCTGTTCCTTCTTCTCTGTCTCATTGACTTCTGTGACATCATCATCATTATCAGCGTCTGTCGCGCCATCATCAGCGTCTGCTGCGCCATCATCATCATCAGCGTCTGCCGGGCCATCATCATTAGCGTCTGTCACGCCATCATCATAAGCGTCTGTAGCGCCATCATCATTATCATCGTCTGTCGCGCCATCATCATCATCAGCGTCTGCCGGGCCATCATAATTAGCGTCTGTCGCACCATCATCAGCAGCGTCTGTCGCGCCATCATCAGCAGCGTCTGTCGCGCCATCATCATAAGCGTCTGTCGCGCCATCATCATCAGCGTCTGTCGCACCATCATCATCAGCAGCGTCTGTCGCGTCATCATCATCAGCAGGGTCTGTCGCGCCATCATCATCATCAACGTCTGTCGTGCCATCATCATTAGCGTATGTCGTGCCATCATCATTAGCGTCTGTCGCGTCATCATCATCAGCAGGGTCTGTCGCGCCATCATCATCATCAACGTCTGTCGTGCCATCATCATTAGCGTATGTCGTGCCATCATCATTAGCGTATGTCGTGCCATCATCATTAGCGTATGTCGTGCCATCATCATTATCATCGTCTGTCGCGCCATCATCATCATCAGCGTCTGCCGGGCCATCATAATTAGCGTCTGTCGCACCATCATCAGCAGCGTCTGTCGCACCATCATCAGCAGCGTCTGTCGCGCCATCATCAGCAGCGTCTGTCGCGCCATCATCAGCAGCGTCTGTCGCGCCATCATCATCAGCGTCTGTCGCGCCATCATCATCAGCAGGGTCTGTCACGCCATCATCATCAGCAGGGTCTGTCGCGCCATCATCATTAGCAGGGTCTGTCACGCCATCATCATCAGCAGCGTCTGTCGCGCCATCATCATCATTATCGTCTGTCGTGCCATCATCATTAGCGTCTATCGCGCCATCATCATCAGCAGGGTCAGTCACGCCATCATCATCATCAGCGTCTGTCGTGCCATCATCATTAGCGTCTATCGCGCCATCATCATCAGGGTCTGTCACGACATCATCATTAGCGTGTGTCGTGCCATCATCATCATCAGCGTCTGTCGCGCCATCATCACCAGCGTCTGCCGGGCCATCACCATAAGCGTATGTCACGCCATCATCATTAGCGTCTGTCGCGCTATCATCATCAGCGTCTGTCGAGCCACCATCATCATTAGGGTCTGTCGCGCCATCATCATTTGCGTCTGTCGGGCCATCATCATTAGCTTCAGTCGCGCCACCGTCACCATGAGCGTCTGTCGCGTCATCATCATCAGCAGGGTCTGTCGCGCCATCATCATCAGCAGCGTCTGTCGCGCCATCATCATCAGCAGGGTCTGTCACGCCATCATTATCATCAGCGTCTGTCGCATCATCAGCAGCGTCTGTCGCGCCATCATCAGCGTCTGTCGGGCCATCATCAGCAGCGTCTGTCGCGCCATCATCATCAGCAGCGTCTGTCGCGCCATCATCAGCGTCTGTCGGGCCATCATCATTAGCGTCCGTCGCACCATCATCATCAGTGTCTGTCGGGTCATCATCATCATCGTCTGTCGCTAACAACAAATGTGTTAATCATAGTTATTTATTATATATCTTTCTTTTCTTAGGAGTCATTTTAGAGTATGCCAGTATTGCAGCTTATCGCAATGTTTTGACCAAACTTTTGCAGATTTCATTTTGTTTGAATTGATGTTAATGGAGTATGTTGATAATAGGTTTCAGGATATTTTAAATTTTGTCATTTTGCTTATAATGTCCAACAATCTCGGGATCGATGTTTGAGTTGAAGGAACGTTTTAATAACTTATTCTTGTTTGAAAATACCAATTATTTAATGTGGGTTAAAGGAATATGTGGACTCTATTTAAATCTAAATTGCCCTTAGTCATGGTGTTTGTTTGAGAAACGTTTAGGACTCTTTACATCAAAATTTCATTTAAAGACTGTTTGTAAAGTTATGCAATTGGTGTACTGTTGGATTTAAGTTAAGGGGCAGTTCGAACTTATGATTTGAAATATATTGTGTATTTAAAACGTACTGTATTGCATATTATTTCGTCCGTTAATGTTAACTGGTGAATAATTTAAAATATCAGCGTTTGAGAACTGTATGTACTGTGATGCAGTGCTTGTTAGTTGCAGATCATTTACACGATGTCTTTTGTGATAGCCAAGCTACTTGGTACATTTGTTCTTTCAATTAGTTTGTGCTTAGCACCTGTGGTTAAAGTCCGGCATAAATACTACTAAATTAATCTTTTTTTGGTTGCTTTTCAATGTGGTTTTGCTTAGCGCCAGGCCAGAATGTGCGTGTATCTATTGAATACATATACCTCTGTGGTTTAAGTGCGGCATAAATACTACTAAATTAATCTTTTTTTTGTTGCTCTTCAATGTGGTTGTGCTTAGCGCCAGGCCAGAATGTGTGTGTATCTATTGAATACATATACCTCTGTGGTTTAAGTGCGGCATAAATACTACTAAATTAATCTTTTTTTGTTGCTCTTCAATGTGGTTGTGCTTAGCGCCAGGCCAGTGTGTGTGTTTCTATTGTGTATATCTATTGAATACATACACCTCTGTGGTTTAAGTGCGGCATCAATACTGTTAACATACACCTCTGTGGTTTAAGTGCGGCATCAATACTATTAAATTAATCAATGTCTTTTTTTCTTGCTCTTCAATTGGGTTGTGCTTAGTGCCAGGCCAGAATGTGTGTGTATCTATTGAATACATACACCTCTGTGGTTTAAGTGCGGCATAAATACTAGTAAATGGGGCTATTGTTTACAGTCTTGCAGTTCAATTACTAAATGTGTTCTGCACAATGCCAGTATGTGCGACATCATATGCAATACAGTTATAAAATTTTACATAATATATTTCGAAGCATAGGGTCAAACTGTTTCTTAACTTAAATACTGCAGATCTCCAATTGCACAACTAAACGAACATTCTTAGATTGGAAGTTGGATGTAACTAGTCCTAAACGTGTCTTAAATAAACATCATGAGTAAGGGCAATTTAGGTTTAAATATATTTCACATATTCCTTTAACCGACATTAAATGATTGGTATTTTAAAACAGGTACAAGTTATTGAAACCGTCCTTCAACTCACATATCTTACCAGAGATTGTTTGAAATTATAACCAAATGACAAAATTGAAAATGCCCTGAAACCCGCCATTAACATGCTCGATTAACATTCGTTCAAATAAAAGGAATTTTGCAAATGCGTCTGGATAAAACGTTGAGATACGATACAATGCTGGTATACACTTCGACGACGCATAAGAAAAGAATGATGTGTACATAACTATACTTAACACATTTGTTGTTAGGGACACCAATATCCTTTTGTTTTGCTTTTTAAAAGACATACTCGAATCGGAATCAGAATATGTTTTTTTTTAGTTTTAGTAACAAAGACCTACATCTAACCAGCCCTATTGTCACTATTTAAAAAGTACTAAATCTTAAAATAAACTGATAAAACAAAAAAGGTTCTACCCAATGTATTATACGAGAGGTGTTCAACGTATTTATGAACAGAAAATGAACACCGATATTTTGTTAACTCTAACAATAAAATTGAATAAAAACGTCTTTATTGTTTAAAGTAGTGTAACAAGAAGTATATATAATAACTGTAAATTGTCAATACGTTACGATTAAATCATAATTAGCATTGGAGTAGAGTGTGTTGTTAATTGCGTTTTGAATGTCCAAAACTCGAAATAGTTAGTTATCATTTTCATTAATTTTATTCAATATTGCAAAATCGGCGTTCATGTTTTGTTCATCAATAAGTTGAACACCTCTCGTACCTAACAAAATATTATTTGCTTGAAACTGGTTTTTACATTTTAGTAACACCCGCCTGGACATTGGCCCAAACAGTTAAACTTTCAATCACAAGATGCATCTTCATACAGCCAACCTTTACAATTTTTGAATGCTGTTCTAGCCACGGGTAACTGTATCATTGATAAATACTAATAAAGACAAAAACCAAAAACAATGTTAATTAATATGTTCTATAAAGGCATATTTCGATGGCTTAGAACAAGAAGGTCGTAACAACCAAATCGATATTTTGAGAAAAAACGGAAAAACTGTCTGACATTTACTCTTTACTTATGGTAAAACAAACTTTTACAACTGCAATTTGGTCAACATGACAAGTTCAGATTGTTATGAAAATGGGCTTATAAGAAGCGCCTTGTGATGCTCATTCTAAATATGTATGAATATTAAAAGGTCGTAAGTGGCACTTACGACCTTCTAATTCTAAGCCATCGATTTGTTCTAAAGTAGGTAGAATGCCAGGTTATCAAAAACAAGAATTGACTATCGATACGTTCATAAACTAATTATATTCACACAAAGCATTGCTAAACTATGTATATTCAAAGACAAAAGTTTTGCACGGGATTTTTAATGTTTATAACTTTTTTGATATTAGACCTATTTTATTTGTTTTATTTTGTATTAAATTTAACCTGACTAATATAACCTTAACGCTGGATGGCGTCATATAATTTGCCTGGTCATGGCGTCACGAAATTTACATGAACAGTAAAACCCCTTTAAAACGTCAGTCACATAAAACGCTAACATTTGTTTTATGTTTTGTTTCATGTTGACGTCCGATATAGCAAGCATTTCACTGAAAGGAAATTAAAATTTATATCATCGCGTTGCAAGTCTAATGGTGTTGCTGTTTCCGAAAACAAACCACCAGGTGTCTAACTCGATGTTATGGTAAACCGACACATCCCATCGGGCATACAGGAACATGGCGTCCATGTCAATACATATTTCAGTCGGATGGAAAACTTGCTGTGTCCCTTTTACGTTAGAGTTCCAAAGTTGCACACCATTTTGTCTCGAACACGCGTGCTAAAACACGTTGATGTGTAAAAAATCCGCACCAATGGGCGGCGTCTTTGGGAAAGTGAAAAACGTCAAATACGTCATTAGGTTGACACTTATTTGATGCAGTATTGTCTTTTATGTGATACTAAATAAATTCAGTATTACTGTTCCAAAACGTGCATTAGATGCCTATTTTACGGATAAAATGAAATCCAAGATATATAAGTTCAATACAAATTACAAGTTTTGTCCTTGTCGGAATTTGAATACCGTGCAGAACTTTTGTCCTTCAGTATATTTGCCTAATTCTTTTGAAATTGGTCCAATAGTTAAAAAGTTATACTATGAAATATAGATACTGTTTCGAAACCGATCACCACGGTCTGCATCCGTATAATGACCGCTGTATCACGTTCGAAGCAAAAATGTAACACTTTTCTGGTTATATCGCTTACGTTGTGTGTAATTTTGTCGTTTCCTACCCTTTCTCGTGGATATTTTAGAAAGTAAATGTACCATTGTATTGACAAATCATTGCCAGATAAATAGTGACGGTAGCATTGGATCATAGTAAAACAGAAATTTCTCTATGCGTCTCTATGGTTGATTTGTTAGCGCCCTAGCCACCATTATCATCCAGCCAACTTTATCCGATCCAGCGGTCGTTATACGGAAACAGACCGTGGATACATGGAATGATTGTGTACATTGTCTACTGGATGTAACGTGTAAATGTTGTGTGCACTATGCTTTTACACTGTGCATCAAACCTTACACATGGACATGGTCCGGCGCCTGGGTGTTATATGTGACACAGGCTTCGTATTTGTAGAATACACATGTACTTAATCTTGGAGAATTTAACATAATATTGACCTTGATGCGTGAATGCATTACAAAATCGGTAGAGCACGAGACTAGTAGTCACTACTGATCGCGGGTACTAATAGTCTTTTTCGTATGAGACTTTAAACCGAAGTCCTATGTATGGGTGATGTACACCTTGTGTGTAAAAGAATCAGGGATGCTTCTGGAATCGGGGCCTCTTCTGTATCATACACTATCCTCTAAAAATACTAAAACTCTTCTGGGGCCTCGCCCATGTGGATTATCCGGTGGCGAGGATAAAGAAACCTTTGAACGGAAGTGTATAATAAAATAAGAGTAAGGAAGAGAAGGTGTATAGTGTTACATTTTATTGTGAACATACGAAGAGACAAGCACACAGTGTGACTATATAGAGTGAATGGTAGAGTTTGTATGTATGGGCATGATTATATCCTTAATGCTATATTCTATGTAACACAAGACCCCGTACACAGTGGTTGATCTCTCACCTATACATTAAGAGATGGCTGTGCAACCAGGTACATGTCCATGTATTACCGCAGGCCTACGAAATTATATCATAAACTACAGCTTTGACTTTCCCCCAATTTTCACCCATTCAATATAACAGACGTTTTAATAAATGGGTAAAAATTTGGAACTTCGAAGGCTTGTGTTATAACTCAGTTGATCAACCATAGAGTTATATGACCAGCCCAAGTACATACTCATCAATCAGCGAAAATAATGTGCGCGCAATAGTTACATAAACATTTTTGTATTTGTAGAAATAGAAATATGTCTGTGAAATACGTTCAAATAACAATGATCAAATGATCAATCACTCATGTATTTGATATACTCTACAATTGTTCTATAATAAGATGTTTTGAGATTTAGTTTGGAGTGTAATAACAATAGTAGATTTCACTTCCGCTAGCACCGGTTGCCTGGTTCCAGAACTCCATACCAGGGTGTACTTGACCAATCTCAGACTCGCTTGGGGTCTTGAAATCTTCATCATCAAATCTCAACCATTCTTCAGTTACCTGAGAAATAAGTATTATAATATCTCTAATTTTGCAATTTGGATAGAACAAATTCGGAAGAACCATCATTCTCTCACCAATGACAATACAATGTAAACATTGAGCATAGCCTTTATTTGCCAGTCAGCTTTCTGCTTAAATATGGTAGGAATTTAGTCCCTCCATCTGTATTGAACCCGGATCGTTATACAAGTGCTTTGAATTTGGCTTACTATTTTTTATTGGAAATATCAATATTTTTTTCCATTTTTCTATTCTGTTACTGTCATAACGTTATTGATAATGCCATTAGTTTTCAACATACAATTCAATTGCAATTATAATCATGTTTTAATATACATGTATATCCGTATCGAACAGTAGGCCTACTGGTACAAAAAGCACACCCGCCATATTATATTTAAATATTTACCTGCATATCAGCCACTTTCTGGCACATGTCTCTCTTATATTGGAATAAATAGAATGGTTTGTCGGTTGGTAGAACAATTGGTTCAGTAGGCAGAGCATCAGATCTGTAAAACGAAATAAAATCATGACATCAGAAGTAACATTACTACGACCAAAGATAACATCACATACAGCTGTACTTGATTGTAAAAGTATACACTTCGCTTTAACAACTATACATGGAAGTTACATGCACCAGAAATATGTCGGTCACGTTACAAAGTGATATGTCGTTGTGACAATCAAATATTATATCAAAGACAAGCCATAAAATTATTAATATAATTTTCTTTCATTACGTTGCGATTAACATAGACATGTATCTATTCCAAGACCAATTGATTGTATAAGAATACAAAACAAACTCCAGTAGTTTCCGACGTTTCGACTATATTCCTCGGGGTACGAATTAAACTTGTTGTATCATGAAACGTATTCTATTGATGTTACTTTATTGTCAAGATTAAGCGTTATCTGGGGGATTGTGTTTCAGTATTCTGCATTACTTTTATCAATTAATAAAATAATAACAAATCTTACAATGAAGACTCGTTTTAGTAGTTTGATAGCGGACTCAGTATAAGTTGCACACTTGTCATTTATAGGGGGAAAAATGCAAACTGCATTTGATTTCAACTGTGCGTAAATTAATTAGTTTTCCTAGTCACAGACTTATCTATACTAGTAGTCCCGTTATGTAACCCAAAGAGAAGATTTTAGGGCACACAGCGGGACTATCGGTGACTAGGAAAATTAATTCCTATGAAACAATGCTGCTTATTGTTCAGTATTACTGGTTTTACTGTATTTGCTAAATATTGCCTGGGCGGTATTCACACAGCATCTTAAGTAAAAACTTAATTTTTTTTACTTAAGTTAAAATATTGAACAGCGCATGTTTTGCAAGAAACTAAGAATATTTCATAGTTTCTTTATTATTATTGTAGCGTTTTACATAAAGCTGCTAAACAATGTTAAGGTTTGATCATCCTATTTTTCTAGGTTATCTGAGACACTTAAGGAAATTGTAAGATATTGAGGAAATTTTAAGTTTTCACTTAAGATTCTTTGTGAATACCACCCCTGTGCTCGTACATACCTGCAACAATATTTTTGTAAGGTATCTTCATCATAAGTACCATCAGGTAATACACCTTGCCAATCATTTCTGTTCAAACTGTCTTCATCATCCCACTTCACGTAACCTTCGCTAAAATCTGTACACACATATGCAGTTATAATAATGCATGAAATGATAGTTCAAGGTTTGGCATTTATGAACATGTAGTGTTCTGTTTCTTGTTCAATTTATGTCAATTACGTAAGTCTGGTATTAAGCAATGAGTCAGGCGGCATTTCCAGAACAAATACAAACCGGGTCCAACTAAAGGAGATGCCAGTCTATACATTATATTCATGAATCAAAAGTAGGGTTTTAAGTAATTTAACAATTTCTTATGTTAAGGCGAGTGTACGCTCGTACAGTTATCCAAAAAGCGCAACCCTCGAATTGTTATCTGAATGTTGTGATAACGTGACAGGACGGACCAAAATGCACCATACACTGAGATATTAATTGCTGCTTATATCCGCTAGGTGGCAATAGACAAGTATAGGCATAGTAATTATCAAAGGTGTTTAAAAGTTTGGAGGGATTGTGTTGTATTGCGAATCATTAGAACAATACTTGGAAGTTTCATATATAATATATACTATAAAAACATACCAACTGGGCAAGCTCCATATTTAAAGATGCAGTAATCTCCCTTTGGCCAACTTCTGTCGAAGTCGGTTGATGTTGCTTCACCCTTTGTACAGAATTCCAACTGGAAAGCAGTCTTTTGTAGATTTCCTGTAAATTAATTTGAATTGTAAGATGTCGATACGCTACCAGAACTGTCGATACCGAATCCGCAGTAAGCAACAGTTGACCTATTGACATAAGAGAACTTGCGCCACAAGAATAGAACAGAACATATTTTATTAAGACTTGTATTACATACATAAGTAACTAGAACTGTCGAATCCCTAATCAAAACGCAAACAACAGTTTCCTGATAAACATAAGAGAGTGCGCCATGACAAGAACAGACTTTATATCATGAAACGACATTTTATTGAAATGGCACTGGTGTTGTTAATTTTTTGACAAGACTGAACAATATGAGTGGACAGTGAATTACGTAAAATCATACGATTAAATTGTTAGTTGTAGGGTATCAAGCTTCTACATAGTTGTCTCCCGTATTACGCACATGTAAGGGGGGGGGGTAACTGCGGTGAGTTGTTTGGTAGGACACTCTACCCTAAAATGGAAGCTCAAACCGCGACGAGTGGTGGTAGTATATACACACCACCCTAAAAGAAGTCTCAAACCAACCTGCAAAGTTGTTGTTGACAGACCATGCGTTATCTGGGGATTGTGTTTCAGTATTTTGCATTCTCCATCCCTCATACCAAGTGAATTCACCTTCGGGACATCCTGACTTAGGTTTAGCCAATGAGTATGTTCCCTTTGGCCACGTTACTGGGATAGCCAATGGTCGTGCTGGAATAGAATAACATACAGCATGACATTGTACCGCATTTAACTAATATATATATATGAATGATCCTTTTTCAAACTGGTTTGTCTGTAACTAACTGGCACCTTTGGACATGATTGTACATAACCTAACAGTGTGTAGAAAAGTAGTATTGTCCGGCGTAGGAATCTTATATCGTTTGTTGCTCTATAGTGCTAATTGAGAGTTAATGCATTGCCTAAATATAATTGGCATATGGTAAAGCATCCGTGTGTAGTTGGTCGGGAATGCACTAGTTCTTTAGCATAAAATAGAAATAGAAAAACGGTGTGAATGTTCCATAATCATATGTATACATTCAACATCTGTTAACAAGTAACCTCAATGTTTAACTTGATAGCGTTTGTGTTATTTACAGTTTTGATATTATATCAACTTGTTGCCATCCATTGCATACATAAATTGTGTGCGTATGTGTTTTGGATACTTACATACGGGCATTGGTGCACTAACAAGGCCTGGGTACTCAGTCAAAGCTTGTTCCAGATTCTTTCTGAAGTAAGTCAAAGCAGCCTCTGTGCTTGGAGGACATAGTCCTCTCTGTTTGTAGTCAGCAACGTTTTGCCAATGAGATGGGTCCAGCATATCAGAGATTACAACTAGGGTATAACCAATGGGTTCTGGGTTCTGTTCGCTTCCTACACTCAAAGTGTCTTGCAATTGTCCTACGACTGTTCTGTACTGGTTTCTGTATCTGTATGCGTTTGTGTCGACAACCAATGAAGAGCTGCTGTTCAAGAAAGGTCCGCTCTGTGTGACGTCACGTGATGACTGAAAATACATTTCGATTGTTCAATAATTAGTGAGGGACCACAAAGTACCATAGCAATAAAACAGTCAATTATCTCACTAGTGTGTTCTGTTACCTATCAACAACTTTAACACCATTTCGTTATATTGATACAACAAACGTTTGATAAAACGAGGTACCGGTATAGCTATTGCCCTAGAAATAAATTATTAACGCTTTTCGCGTATATAAACTATTGTCATATTAAACTCTTTACTTTCAAAATGTCAGCTTAATTTGGTATATTTGGTTTGATGCATTCCTTTTTGAGACATTAGACATTCACACAGATTTCTACTCTATAAGCTATATAGAAAGTTGGATGCTTCGTAGCAAAGACTTGAGATGTTATCAATGTCACTCACGTTGTACATAACAAATTCTACAAAGTCTTTGTATGCGGATACATATCGTCGAATGTCTTTGCTACCGATTTCAACTGCGGAGGTAACGTGCTGAAAATAAATATTAAACCATGGTCAGTTTGAACAAAGTGTATGTATATATCCAACTTGACTGGCGTGATCGAACATATGTATTATTCGGGGGGAAAAAACAACATCAAATTAAATATTTTTTTCTTTGATTATGTCGATTGTGCAACAAATTTACAACTGAGAAATAATATTTGCTCATTGTTGTCGTACATTTAACATTACGTTAACATTAACATTTTGTTTGTAGTATACCAGGCCCGGGCCACATTGGTGAATACCGAGGTGTTCGCCTTCAATATTGGAGACGTCATCAAAACAATTTTTTTTAAAAAAGTTGCCTCAAATAGACTCAAGAAAATAAATGCTTCGATGCTGCTTTGTCTCTTGAAACGGTCCTGTGTATCTATATTCAACAAACTAGTGTATGAAATGAAATTTAACTGATCAACAAAAAGTATATGACTGAATAGGGCCTACTTACTGTTCCCCATGTTTCAATGAATTGTTTGTATACATTCTGGTCATAGTTTAATGGAAGTTTGCAAACGGAAGCAGCGAACTCATCAGAGATACCATAGTGTGTTCCTTGTGAGAGAGCCAACTTGTAACGGGCACTTCCGGCAGTGCACGTGGACTGATCATCTTGGAAGACGTAGAAATCTTTCAATGTTTGTTGAGCAATGGCACCAAATCCTGCAAAACACAAACAAGTTTTAACGTACAGCCCTTTCAAAGTCAAATAAGAACGGTTTGTAAACATCGAGTCAGGTAAACGATGTTTGTCCAGGCTCAAGTGTGTCTACCTGGGTTAACGGTATTTATCGCTATTCTTTCGAATGGGATAGTTCCCTCATTAGTATTACTAATTGAATCGACTATAAAAGGTGAAATTAGTGTCGTATCACAATATTCAGTTTAAGCGCACTAAGCGATTTAACTTTTTACCCATCAATAATGACGCTTGCTCCGCCCATTTCCACTTGAACACGTGACTAGCACCTATATAAGCATTTAATTCCCAGAGTACGAATTCTTTTCGAATCGGATGCCAGCGGAGAGGTACATGTACATGGTGTACTCTTTTTCAAATCTAAGCTTAAAACAATTTCATAGAAACACCCACCCACCCTATACCCTTTTCTGGTGTTTTGTTTTATATTTTTAGGATGTTTAACAATCGTCGTGGCTGGACAATATCTGAACTAGACGTGGTTTTATCTATTGATGACGACTTCCACTGAAAGTTTGATCAAATATACTATGAACTTTACCTGCTCCTGTTGACTGGACAGGATCGGACAATATTGGTGGCATAGACCTTTATCATTCAAACTTGCAACCGTTGACGGGGCAGTTTAAAACAATGATATAAAATGATATACCTTGTGTAAATATGTTCTCAGTAAAATTATAGATCCAGCCATGACAAATTTCATGCCAAACATATATAAATAAATGTTAGTAAACCAACTTGTATTTAGTCATTATTTGCTGGGTAATAGTATTTGTATAAACTTGCACTCTTTAACTTAAGCAATTATTGTAATTGTAGTTACGACATTGACAAAATACCACAAATGGTACTTTTTATCTTACCATAAACTCTAAAATCAGTATCAATGTCGTCTTGAAACTAAAGACACATTTTATTTAAGAAATACTGAATATGTAGAGCGCTGTGCTTTATTGGGTAATAAAACACAGCTAGTTTAATATACGCAAAGAAAGCTAATTTCACGTGCTATGTCAGAATCCTTATTTAATCTCAATACTTAGACCAAATCCACCAGATTATTAGTGGCCAAAATGACTATAGGTTGTCCTATTGTTGATATGCCTTATTTACTTGTTAGTCCAGCAATAATGTCTCCAAAAATCGAGTAATCATTAATTTTTGGAGAAAGTTGCCAAACTTGGTATATACATTGGGCAAACATATTGGAACATTTTTTTCATGAGACCCATCTCGTATCTGCCATTATGGTTGCCATGGCAACCATTTTTAAAGATGGCCGCCAAAAACGAAAAATTGGTGTATATCTTATATAACGCATGATAACAACGTTATTATGAGTAATTGTAAAGTATTTTTATTAGAAATAACTTAACTAACATCTAACTTATACCTTTAACCGAAAAATCGTTTTGAAATATCCAAAATGGCCGACAAAATGGCCGCCAAATTTGAAATATTCTATGGTATACTGATACTATATTTTTAACATTTATACTGATAGTTCTAGAAAAAATCTGGTTAAATGTATTCCAGTTTAATTATTAATTAGTGGTTAAAGCTGATATTTTATTCTAGGGACGTAAATTTTAATTTAGATAAGCCTCGATCTGAGAAAAGTGAGTTTTTAAGTTCCGTCACCATTTTCTGCGAATTTCAGAACAGGGCATAAAATGCACATAAATGTTTTATGTTAAATCCTGCCACATAATTGCTGCCTTGTAACATACTTAATGTGGAGTTCTATACTAACACTTGAGACCTATATTTTTGGGGTAAAATATGAGAAACTACCAACAAAGGTGAGGATTTTTGGAATTGGCAGACAACAATGTCATTTATAGTAGTATTTTATTGAAAATCCCTGCAATATAAGTGTAGTGTCTTATAGTATTATATATCATACGAAATTATCAGCTATTGGTCAAGATACGATATTTTGGGGTAAAATACTACAAAATGAAAACAAAAATGATGATTTTTGGAATCTGTTTACTGTAATCTCATTTATTATGGTATTTGATTATTAATCAATAGGATGGACACATATTGTCTTCTTGCTTATGATATTACTTATCTGGTGCCTAAATGTTATGTATTTTAAGACATTTTTGGGGCAAAAACATTGGAAATATAAACAAAAGTGAGGATTTGAGGAATCGATTGGCCACGATGGCATTTAAAATCTTATTATTTATAAAATAAGTGCAATTTGTTTGTAGTAACTTAAAGTTTAGTATATCAAATAATATATTATCATTTATGATTACTGAATGCTATTTTGGGGTAAAATCGTACAAAATATAAACTAAAATGGGGATTTTTGGAATAGGTTTACTACAATGGCACCAATCGCATTATTTAGCTATAAATCACTAAGATAGACATATGCAGTTTTTCCTATTAAGATATTAATAATCTAGTTTCAAAATGACTGGCGTCTTGTGATATATTTGGGGTGAAACAGTCAAAAATATAAAATTAATTAAGTGAGGATTTTTGAAATCTAATGATCACAATGTCATAACGCCAAAACTGTGCTATTTTATAATTTATCACTAAGATAGACATATGTTGCCTTTTCGCATATTAAGAAATTAATAATCTGTTCTAAACGTTGTTCATATGTTATGTTATCTTTTTTGGGTAAAACATTCTTAACTATAAACAGTAATTTAGTATTTTGGGAATCAGAAGACCACACAATTATTAAACATCGTATTCGTTAATAACTCACTGCATTTGGTTGGTAGTATCAATTTGCTTAATACATCAAAACATTTATGTATGAAATAACTTGTGTAAAATGCAATTCTTTGGAATGAAACACAAAAAGAGTAAATGAAACAACCTACTCCAAGCAATTATGTATCAGGCAATGATGTGTACCACAAAGAGCCGTTATCTACCAAAAGCATTGCTAAGACAGGAATAAAAAACAACGTGTCGCCAAGAAAGGAATTTCTGACGAGGAATTGCTGTGCCCGACCAAATTAGGTATCTTTATTATCAGGATAAAAATGTTCAGTGAGACCTAGGCATAATGATGAATACCACACATGCATTGAATCTCTGCATATAGTATTTTGAATAGATCATATTGTTTGAGATGGCTTTACCTGGTCATATTTTCCAATACTAGTACCTGGTGTGGCCTGGACATTTTCGAAATTATACAGGGCTTCAAGTCGGCTAATCAAATGAGGTTAACACTGCAAGTGGGCCCCATTTCCTTGATTACTGTTACAAAATTTGTGTTACACTCTTAGGTTACCATCTCATATATTTTTGTTAACGTTGTATTGTTTGAAATATTCGAAAAAAGAAACACTGAAGTTCCACAACAAGAAGATATGAAATTCCATGAAAATTTTAAAATCATGTTTTCATGTCGGCCAAATAATCTCGCGCAAAATACTTTATATATCCTTCAGACAAGCTACATTTACAGCAATTGCCATCATAATATCTCATTCAAAGTAATTTGATAGTAAACTGATACTCTTTTAAAGTAACTGTGACGTTGACCCCTGATGCTCCACTTATATATGAGCCGTAATCCAGGAAAACCTGCTGACTGGACATAATGTAATTACTGTATAAAACAAGGTTTTGAAAGGGCTCTAAAATAAGTGAAACAATGTATATATCTGTTGATTCTACTTTAAGTAATTTATCCATATAGTACTATATCTTAGCTTTAAATTTCCTTATAAATTAAGTTGAAACTATATGCTTTGTTGCCATGGTTACCAATTGCGGAAGAATACTTCAATTCAGAAAAAAACTGAGAGTTAGCTGTTTAAAACAACAGTAGCCTTTCTCTAAATGCAACATGTTTCTATTATGATACATATTTTAAAAATCAGAACATAATTCTAAAATGTGACACTATTTTGAACATTTAATCTCAAAAATTAATCTTATGGTGAAATTATGAAATACGTTTTACAGTCAAATGACGTTCGAATGACGTTCACGTCGTCAGGCAAAAAACTCGGAATATTGACTTTACAAAAATAGCTGTAGCTTCCTCAAAACTCAAGATATTTACACAATTTCTTTTGAATCATGCTTCATTGGCATTAGTCTTTATAACTATGAAACATCACAAAAAATGTTTCTTGTCAAAATAGCAGGTTTTCCTGGAGACTGGCTTATATATACAACATAATAAACTCAAGGTTTTGTCCGTTTATAAAATCTGGATCCGGTCATAGCTTAACCAGTTTTGGAGCTAGGTTGATGAAACTTGGTATGTGGATACAGATTAATAAGCAAATTATTCATGCCAATTTGTGTTTTATTCAGACAACAATTGCGGTTGCTATGGTAACAAAAATATAGAAAACCAAACAGGGTGCTTATATATTGCTTGTAATTCGTAATTAATTGTTATTATTAAGCAGAAACTGGCTTTTTATTTTATCAAAGTCGACCTTGACCCCATTTACACCTATTTTGATGGAATGTATCTTCTCGGAAGCTATATATGGACCACGTTTCATTCATATATGTCATTCCAGACTAAATAAAGTCAGCGGAAACCGATTTTCTATTTTTAGTAACAGTGACCTTGACCCCAAATGTCCCATTTTTTATTCCAACGTGTATCATCCTACAAGCAACGTATATAGCAAGTTTCATCCAAACATCTCATTCTTAACGGAAGTTATTGAGCAAAAACCGATTTTCTATTTTTAGTAACAGTGACCTAGATATTGACCCCACCCATCCAACTTTTTATTTTTAGTGGCGAATTGAGTCAAGCTACTTATACACCAAGTTTTATCACGATATGCAATTCTAAACTGAAGTTATTTGGCGAAAACCGCCATTTGATCATTTTGGCGGCCATTTTGAAAACCGTTGCTATGGCAACCAAAGAAAATATTTTAAGTGGGTCTCATGAAAAAAATGTTTCAAATGGACCAAGGAACAGTTGTACCAATTTTGGTAACTTTCTCCAAAAATTAATGTTTATTGGACATTATTGCTGGACTATGTATAGGTTTCTATTAGAAAGACTGTGAATTCAGGCTCTGGTGGAAAGAATAAATATCTGTAGAATATCACAATACTAGTATAGTAATTGTGTGTTTTTTTAATCAACATATAAAGAAAACTGACATGTATCTAGTACCTACCATTACTAAGGGTGAAAGCTTTAGCCATCAGTGCATCATTGTTTGTTCCTGAAATGATAGAGAAAACATTTTGTTATCTCATTGTAAATCAAAAATAATAATATCACATACGATCGGTTACCATCAGTCGTCTAAATTTCGAGAAAAAATACTTTTTTTAGTTTCATTTTCTTTTTCAATGATACTGTTACCTGTGGGTGGTGATGGCATTTTATCCAACACCAGCATCGGCTTTTGGGGCGGTCAAAGACTCTTACATGTACCTAAAATATGACCTCACCATTTTCGTTTATACAAAACATAACATAACATAAGTTTATTTGGCATAATACATAATATATACATACATAGCCATACAATAAGTTGATAATTATCAATCCAAACTGTGGTGAACGAACGAACGAACGAACGAACGAACGAACGAACGAACGAACGAACGAACGAACGAACGAACGAACGCACGAACGAACTATACATTAAGGCATGGTATTTACCTGATGATGAAACTCTCTCCAACAGTTTGTTCTGGTATGACTGAGTATCATAAAACATAGCGAACTCATGAGCTTGTCTGCATTGATCATGGAACTCGTAAGAGATCTCGGCAGGTACATCAGTCTGGCTTGATAACGTTAACACTTTCCTTGTGCTCAATAGACCAGGATCGTCACCGCCGGAAGCCCAGAAGTTACCGTCGGGGTTACCACGTATTACATTGTAACCGACACCAATGTAATGTAGACCCTCGGGTAATGATGCCGGTGCAGCCCAGCTAACTGCTAACATGCAAATACACGCACACACTTTCAGTGACCACATGATGAATTATATGTGTCTGAAATATACAAGTATTTCTACATTTAACATATCTTTACGTTAAACATTAAACTATTGAAAGATCGTGTAAAGCACAATTCACCAAGTTGCGATATGTGAATACACTGGCGGTTCCAATCAATCTTTTGAAGAGTTGCCGTTAGTTGCATAGTTGCAAAATGTTCTGTTTTTAGTGAGTCGGATAATTGTTACCCATCAAATCAAAATTGTTTTAAAAAGTGAGTTTTGGAAAAGATAAAGTGTGTCTATATCGTAGCTTTTGCCGTTGAGCCTTCTCCTAATATCCACTCCTCGATACCACACAAAACAAGTTTCACATGTATTAAAACGCACAATACTGTAATGGGCAGGGAATGGAGCTCTTACAGAAACAGCTGAGATCGAAAAACTTTCCTATCAGTTTGACCTCCATCTCAAAACCAATTCAAAAACTACATTACTACGATTGGGTTTAGATAAGTACAAAGTGGGGTTTTAACGTTCAAATATCTTAAAGATAAAAAAGTGTCCCAAATGGAATCACAATTGAAGTGAATAGTTGTGTGTATTCGCTCGGTCACTTTAGGCCGAATGTTTGATGTTAACCCGTACCGTGAGAACTAACAATTTAATACTCATGTCCCGCTAACCTCAATCTTATCAAAGACTAATACTATAATTATATAGATTAGAACGGAATAACAGGTTATCTTGGTTAAACAGTTTCAGATATACATCCCAGGAATTTTGTACTGGTATAAGTCATATCTACTAATACTATATACAATTTGTAAAACCATAGCATTCTACCTATTCTTTATTGAGCCTAAACTCATTATGAAGACCATTTTTCCAGACCTCATTTCGTTTATTGTTCCTCATTCTAAATGCCATAAGCACACAGTCGATTGGTTAAGCGGACGGTTGCTCAAATGTGCTCGCATCGAACCGGTGATGTTAATTAATTCCAATGCATTAAGAATTTACGTATACTTGATGACCCGCTTTATAATTATTAATTAATGATTTGTATTATTTTTCGGAATCGATATGAAGTTTAAATTTCAGAGGGTCTTTACTATTTAGTACAATAGTTGATAAATAGTGCTTATTATCAGTTATTTATACGTGCCGGCTAACATGCTACTCATTTTAAGTACATTAAATAGTAGATTATAGTTTTTAAGTAATTTGCGCCGTAAGCATAATCTAAAATAAAAAACGTGCATTTTCAGACGGTCTATCGTCGGCTCCTGGTATATGGGTCAAAATTTGATATTGTTTGCAAAACTTCACAGTCGTTTGTCTGGGTCTTCTTTCATCTGTTTGATTTCCTGCACTACAAAGATATGTGAGTTCAATTTGGAACGAAATTAAACATTTATCTATCGTTGTTTGAAAGATTACAGAATTTTGAATACTACGCTACTTCACAACACTTAATACACCACTTTAAACAATTAGGTCAAACATGCCATGGTTGGACCCCTACGTGGAAACCTTCTCGGCAGTCAATGGCAACGCAAAAATGTGCAGTTTGCAATCTTGTCCTATATATTCCAGTTGTATAACATGTTCTAACATTCTAACATGTTTGAACAGTGTTAAAGGATTATGAAATTTATAAGGTTAAGATACTCGATGACACCAAAGAACCGGCAACACATTTTCATTGAGTTATAGGAACAAGTCCATTCAAGAAATTCATCACATTTGTGTTAATTTTATTGTGGTTACAGACATAAATACGTTATATAAAACACTCATATGTTGCTTTTATCATTAAAATGCAATAACTAAAGATGAAAAACTAAAATTTTAAAGTCCGGTTTTATTGACAAAATATTTCCGAACTAAACCACGTGATTGACTCGACGACATGTTCCAAATCGACGTAGTTTGGTTTTAACAATCGTGAAAGCTCGGCCATTTCCGTTTGTCTCCGGTAAATATAATTATAACATTGCATAAAGTCCGAGGTGATCAGAATGCGAGGTTAATTGATAAAATACCTGCACGTATTTGTACGTTATCAAAGATGAACTGAAATTGACAGCATTACTTTTAAACTTGTACTCGAGCATAGTGCCATATCTACAACAAATCATCGTAACCATGGCTATATTAAAGCCAGCTTCTATCTTGCCAAACGTATGAACAACGTATTCCGGTTTGAAGCAATTTATGTGGGGAAAAGCTAAGCTATTCTTGAAGCCAGGTCTATGACAATGTCCATTGGCTATGCATACTACGCCAATACTTCAGTCTTATGTAATTATTATTAATTGCGATGTCCTCATATTATAATTCGCGAGAGGATTTGGTTTTGAATGAATGACACCCTCTCGTATACGATGTGTTAGTGCAACCGAATTCTACGATATCAACATGCATGTTAATGTCAATTCGTTATAGTTCATGGTGCGACCATTGTCCATACATTACCAATTCCTCATGTTCTATGTTACTAATAGACTATTTTCAGCGACTGTCAATTCGAACATGTCATGTTACAAAATCAACAGTCAAGTTTTTAAAATGTTACTGTCGATTTTATTCCAATCACACTATTGTACTTTCATATTTTTGCAAGTTAGTCAGTCATAGTCAAAGTGAAAATGGACAGTTAGCAATATTGTTCAATAAATTATTGCCAGTGAAGCATATAGATAAATAATTCATTCCATTTAGACAGTAATTAAACAGTGTAATTAAATGTAGCAAGTTTACCTTTTTAAATATAGTGTATAAAATATTGTATCCTCACTTATTACCTGTCGAAGTTTAATTATTTGTTTGATAATGGTACAGTGCCATTTATAGTCTATTAAATAGCTGTCTGGCAATACTCTTTATCTAGACATGTGGTTGTGGTTGCGGTTTTTGTTTGTACGAGTATCACGAAGCAAGTACATAGATCGAAGCACGTCATAATGTGTGGAAATAACGAACTCGTTATATAGAAACTACAAAGATATATCAGCAATGTGAACAAGTTCCCATCAATCAAATGACGAATATACTATTCAAAAATCAACACCATATGCATTACGCTCTGTTGGGCATGAATTTGTAAACATTACACAACGTCGTAAAATTCCGTCTTAAACTAAACAAGGTCAAACAAGAACTTTATCCGGAGTTCATTAAGTCTTCTCATGTCTCACTACATTGAAGCTAACTGTTTATTTATTTAAGTATATCGTCTTTTATTTTATAGAGCAAGTAATTGCTTACGGCACACCAATTAGCAATTAACTTTTGCTTCCGATAATTTTATGTATGGCGTTCACGTCGATATTGCACCAATTGGCCATATCGGAAGGGAATACCAACTGGGAATCAATGCTTTGACGTGGATGTCTTAACCACACGTCAATATATGTATAATTAAATAACGAATACAAGTTTTTTTTAAAAACCATAGCACTAATTGAAAAATCAACATTTTGTCTTAAAGCATTACGAACTTGAAACTTATATCGCTTTAATAACATGATACCATATGCATAGATAGTGAACAGTGCATATGTAGGTGCATTGGAAACAGTCGTGGACGGCGAGGAATAAAAATGTAACAAATTGTTTAATAATAGATGCAACATTAACTGGTCTATCTTTTAACGTAAACTATTGGCTTTGATTATTAACGATTAAAGTTGGCTGCAACATTTAATTAATCGAACATAAAGAATTTATTCCTACACACATGTATGCAGAAATAACCCACAACGCTAACGTCATCCTGCATTGCCACTTGGGTTACCATTGTCACTATGGCATTTTTGCAATGATTAATCAATTAATAAAAAAAAACACGAGCACTGTATAAGAGATCAAATCAATTGCTTTCAATAGTTAATGTGTCCGATAAAACCTTATTTTTGCAAAGCATGAGTAAAATAATATAAATGTCCAACCAATAAATCAAACAAAATTATTACATACATTAACAATGTAGATAATGCAAAATAATTCCAATTTTCTTATAAATTAAATGGAAGAAATATAATAATTATTATTATAAAAAAATGAAAGTGCAATACTCACTCAGTATTTTACCCAGACAACCGTTTGCAACACTCCCCTACTAAAAGTAAAGTGACCCGATAGTTGTAGGTAGCTCCCGTTTTTATATCTTTCCAAAAGTCAGGTAGCGCGCACCCTGCTACCCCGTTAACTCATACATTATAATCAGCTATTGGCTAAGCAATCGTATCACCATTCTTCTACTCCTATGACGTTGTCCGGCGGCATCATTGAGTACTTTTTGTAACATAAAATAAATTAATTGAGTTCTATAACAAAGCTTAGCATAATTGGCCATTAATTACGTTGCAATGCACTTGGTATTTTTTGTTTGCCGCTCTTTTAAATCTGTGGATACGTGCTTGTATTTCATGACCCAGTTAAACTTTCTAAGTATTTAAGTGTATTGTTTTAGTTAACAGACAAAGTCATTTATAATCATGGTTGCTTTATAAAAAGAATGGGGAAATATAAAACTGCATGCCATAGCTGTGCACCAAGCTACGAGCAAAGAAAAGAAAGTGACAGGAACAGAACATAATACATGTATGAGTTAGTTTCGAGGAAAAACCCTTTTATTTTGACCAAAACACATATTTTGAAAGTTTCCTTAAATTAAAAGAGAAATCATGAAACAAAATAATAGAATATTGTGTTAATATCTTGATTTTTAAGGAAGTAAAGGCGATTTTTTGTAGAGGCCCTAGCAAGACACGCCATTAAAAAATTATCTCGCTTTGGAAATTGACGTTTAACGTTTGAAATATAATAATCATGATGTCAAAGTCGTAATCTGCTCTCGAAATAGAGCCAATCTGACCTGAAAACCCCGAATGACTGTTTCAGTCGAACACAAACACAAACACACAAACAAATAAATGAATCATAGAAGATAAGTATTGTTCAAGTACATGAACTCTATGTGGTAAAAGGGGTTCGAATTTTGCACCTAGAAATCGTTAGCCATGAACTCCTAGATGACATTGAAATGTACTTGAATTCACAAATAAAATGGTTAAAAATTTGGAACTTATCTAACGCATTATTATAAATCGTCATAATTGCCAAAAAATCAACAATTGTACCGCTGATTATGCACTAACTGTTTAACGATAAAAGCATGCTTTCACCTTGGACATTCATGCATTTGTACATAAGTAGTTGTTATAGAGAGATAAAACTTGTATAAACGGGACCTTTCGAAGAAAAATGTGGAGCTAAATTGTCGTGACGGGAACATGTGCGTGTGTTTTGGTTAAGTTTATTGCCAGAGTCATTTTCTCAAATACTATCAAAGACATATGCTTGAAACTCAAAATAGTTATTCACAGTCACAAGGGGGTTCCTTATTGGCAAGGCTGATAACCATGTGACCTATATTTATTGGGTTAACTGCCCCTGTTATTATTTATTTTCACTCATAGATCGGCAAGGGTACTATCACAGAAAGTCGAGCGTTTAGCGGTGCTCTTGTTGTAGAACTAGCGCTGGTACTATCTATCTTTAAAGCCAACACTGATACTGAAGCACAATGATACTATGAGTAATATACTATACTGAGCAAAACAGCTAACCGAACGCTTTTTAAATTTGAATATTTCAGTATCCTGTAAGTGTACAAACCTAAAATTTTGAGTAGTTATTTCAATATAGATTGTGCACCTGATGCAGCTTACTACATAAAAATACATGCCCAAATCACTCATCCATAACGAAAAAGCTTCAAATCACATTTTTGCACGTTGGGATCGATTGCTCTCGAATTGCACGAGTTTTGTGTGCATTTTGTGTAGCATGGGTGTTTGTTAGTCGGAAAAACAGAATATTTTGTCAAAAACATAGCGCATTTGTCAAAGGTAGGCCGCGCAAGAGCGGCCATTACGCTCCCTGGAGGGTATCAATCAGACAGATCAGTTTTACACAGATTTAAATTATCACAAACATAAGTTCCTTTTATTTCACATGTGTGTGAATACCAATGTACATAAAAACTACCTAAAACAGTATATTGGGAATCACAGGAGCAAAGAAAAATAGTAAATTGAAGTGGGATAACTCTTGCATAATTTTACTTCTTTTTAAGTTAATTTACTACATTTTCCCAAACAATTGTATTGTCATGATAAGTGAAACACGTTGACTTTAAAAAATGATACATATTGATCCTGAGGACTTTTTTGCATGTGTTTGAAAAAACGTGTTTTCTCTCCATTCAGTATATAGGACACATTTGAAGTACGTTCATCAGGTGTTCGTCAAATTGTTAATGCAGCTATATGTATGCTTTGGTAATAAAGATTGTTTTAAGTGTATATTCTGACAACGGAAACAAAAATAAATATTAAAATACTCAGAATCAAACCAAAATTAAGTCAATAAGTATGCTCATTTATCCACACAAAAGATATTCTACCAAATTACCTCCCCTTGACCATTGAAAATTAAAATCATAATTTTGAAAAATTGAAAAATACATGATTTGTGAACAAATCGCATTATATCGAGTTTGACTATTTATTTTATTGATTTGACGATTAGTCTTTAATGTGTATGAAATAAACCTAACATCTTTCATTATTTAACGCTTATTCATGGATTTCAAGTTTATATGTCTGGTTCTGTTATTTCCGTGGACTTCCGGTTCGCATTTTTGGCAATAGAATTACTTAAAACGCACCTCAATATCGTAAATACCAAGCACACAAATTTTCGTGCAAAAATATTAATAAATAAAAAAGTTATACGGTAAAAACCGCTGCTCAATCATAAAATATGCTAATTGTACATTTTGTGAATTTCATCTTGATGGGTGATGTCATTCAATACATATTTTGACGATGATGCAAATTAAATATTTTGACGAAATTTTACCACCAGCCTTCAAATGTTTAGATTATAGTTCAGGCCAAGTTTCAGAATATTCCTATGGATAGTTCTATAAATATTCGTAAAAAACATAAGCGTTCGGTTAGCTGTTTTGCTTAGTATAGACATAATTAATTATATCAGCGTGACCACACACGAGCACATGGTCTGTCAAAACGGACTAACTGTTTCAATAAACGCTTAAAGGTTATCAAATGTGCTTAGTGATTTTGACATTTAATGAAATGTAACGATAATTGTCCAGATACTATTCAAGTAGAATGAAAGAAAGAGCTTACACACTATTGCCCCCATTCGAGCGAACACCAAGACCAGGACTCGTAAATAAATAAAACGTCATGTTTGTAGTTTGCATGTTACGTACACAGCGGTGTTTCATTCGTGGTTCCGTCAATTTTGTTTACAATTGTGTTTGTTTACATGCGATGTTTATGTTTACGTTGCAGTATTTAGTCACATAAAGGGGAATATTTAATTGATATACTTCCAAACAGCTGGCTTGTTATATATATTATATATTCATACACTGGCTTGTTACACAACTCAATGGGAATTCCCTCCCACACCTGACCAAGAGTTGAAGTAAAATAACATGTTTGTGTCTCATATTTGTTTTCATTCAACTGGCCACGTTCTTTGAATGTTTATATAAGATTATGGCATGCAGAGATTGACTTTCATACACGCATGTCAGTACATGTACTATCAAATGTACTGGTGGGATATTTCAGAACAAATAGGACAATTAGAAAAATGAAAATCAGACCGAATGAACCATGCAACTGAATGCACTGTAGCAGCCGAGAACAGATAAGCAGAAATAACACAAACCACAATCACACGACAACATGCAACTGAAGCAGCCGAGAATGGATAAGCAGAAATAACACAAACCACAATCACACGACAACATGCAACTGAAGCAGCCGAGAATGGATAAGCAGAAATAACACAAACAACAATCACACGACAACACGTAACTGAAGCAGTCAAGAATGGATAAACAGAAATAACACAAACCACAATCACACGACAACACGTAACTGAAGCAGTCAAGAATGGATAAACAGAAATAACACAAACCACAATCACACGACAACACGTAACTGAAGCAGCCGAGAATGGATAAACAGAAATAACACAAACCACAATCACATGACAACACGTAACTGAAGCAGCCGAGAATGGATAAACAGAAATAACATAAACCACAATCACATGACAACACGTAACTGAAGCAGCCGAGAATGGCTACACGGAAATAACACAAACCACAATCACATGACAACACGTAACTTAACAGTTTAGCGAGCGTCGGATACACTTCTGTTTACTTCGGTAAATGCACTACTAGTAAAACAAGGCGATATAAAGCGCGAGGCCGTGCCACTGTTCAAAATAAAGGAAATCCAGGAATGAATAATCAGTGGCAAAATTAATGTACGAAAAGAGTATGTGAATGTTTTCTCACCAACAAACATGTTTCAACTAATGCATACTTATTGAAAAAATAGGGAATGTTGATAAAGCGCATTTTTGTGCAAATAACTCTCATTTTTGTTGTTGATTATTCCATAAACTACTACAATGCACAACACTAGTATTGCGTATGCCCCTCTATATTGTAAACGCAGTGCCTTAACCATTTTTTTACGTTCTCAAGCAATGGCATTGTGCTTTAAGGTGGAATAACTCTTTACTCCTACATGGTTACACAGGCCATACCATAATGTTTTTATACGCGTTCTCATGCATGTTATGCACATGAAGACAAAGTTCCAAACACCTTTTATGGAATTCAGATTATAGCATAATGTGGATCAGTCCATAAAGACAATTTTACCAAATCAAAATTCGCCGAATACAACTCTAGAATGTAGATGGGCTAGTTTTAATCCGTCTATGCAAGTCGCCAGGGATATGAGTACAAACACAAGTGGTCATAAAAGGTTAAAGGGTATTTTACCTATACCATAAATCACTTTAACACCTTCCTCTTAACCAAAAAGAGCTCCGTACACCCACCAAAACAAGCCCTTCTCCAAAACATAAAGCCAAATGCGAACCGATACCATTAAAGATGATGTGGTGTTCCCCTGTTGCTGTTCTTTATTGGGTATACTGAGCTTTGTCATTTTCTTTTTGTTCTTTATTGGACATGAAGTGAGTTTTGTCTTTTTCTTGTTCCTCTTTATTGGACATGAAGTGAGTTTTGTCTTTTTCTTGTTCCTCTTTATTGGACATGAAGTGAGTTTTGTCTTTTTCTTGTTCCTCTTTATTGGACATGAAGTGAGTTTTGTCTTTTTCTTGTTGTTCTTTATTGGACATGAACTGAGTTTTGTCTTTTTCTTGTTGCTCTTTATTGGGCATGTGCTGAGCTTTGTCTTTTTCTTGTTGTTCTTTATTGGGCATGTGCTGAGTTTTGTCTTTTTCTTGTTGCTCTTTATTGGGCATGTGCTGAGCTTTGTCTTTTTCTCGTTGCTCTTTTTCTATGTACTGTGCTTTGTCTTTTTCTTGTTAATTGTTCTTTATTGGGTGTATTGTGTTTTTTATTGTTGCTCTTTATTAGATCTACCGGTATTGTATTTTGTCAGTTTCTTGTTGCTCTTTTTTATATCTACCGGTACTGTATTTTGTCAGTTTCTTGTTGCTCTTTTTTATATCTACCGGTATTGTATTTTGTCAGTTTCTTGTTGCTCTTTTTTATATCTACCGGTACTGTATTTTGTCAGTTTCTTGTTGCTCTTTTTTATATCTACCGGTATTGTATTTTGTCAGTTTCTTGTTGCTCTTTTTTATATCTACCGGTATTGTATTTTGTCAGTTTCTTGTTGCTCTTTTTTATATCTACCGGTATTGTATTTTGTCAGTTTCTTGTTGCTCTTTTTTATATCTACCGGTACTGTATTTTGTCAGTTTCTTGTTGCTCTTTTTTATATCTACCGGTATTGTATTTTGTCAGTTTCTTGTTGCTCTTTTTTATATCTACCGGTACTGTATTTTGTCAGTTTCTTGTTGTTCTTTATTGTGCGCACTTCCGTTTCTTGTTCAAAATATTCAAATGTTCCACTGAGATGTGCTTTATAAATACCAGATCAAGAGAATGGTAGTTAAACGACAGAACATTTGGTAATTTATTTGTTCCTTGTATTACATCTGCCCACTTTAATTAACCTTGAGTTTATATTATCTACCTCAACCCTCGCAGTCGATGTCGTATTGATATGTTTTGATTTTACCCTGATGGTGCCATATACCAGGATGTTAACACATGCTACTTTACTAGCCAAATGCTTATTATAGAGGCTCGCGATGAACCATGGCGAAGCAACTTTGCGGAAGGACAGAATGGCTTAATTCTAGTTTTACTGTGAATGTTTCCCTGCTCAGAAAATGATCAGTTCAGAAGTGTGTGTTATTGGTGAAAGATTCACAATAAGCTACTAAATAGACATCACACAGATCATCCACAGAAGTTCCTTTCGAAAGCCATTGACCGTGCATTGCAAAATATGATACATGCTTTTAAACGTCGAGGTGTTTTGAGTAGCTTACTCTAACGGGTCACAACCGAAGTACGCAAACAAACTTCTATAATGAAGCATTATCTATATGAATGACATGGCAATGTAATATACCAACAAACTATGACTGAATAAACATGGGTTGTCGTCTACATAGATTGTATATGGGTGTTTATAAATGGTACTTTTATTTGGGTTATATATAGTAGGGTATCGTGGGCGGGCGTAATGAATGAAATGGTATGATATCAGAGTGATAAGATTCTTTAACATTGCAATGAAAATGGGTGGAAATTGCTTGAACGTTTTATTAAATAGCCATCTAATATAACCGTTGACTTTGATAATAATGTAGGTTAAATGGAGCCCTTAGAAAGACGACATTACTGATTGTATTTTAATTGTTTAAAATGTTGTCATGATGATGGGCAGGGCTCACCTTTGGTCAATGTCAACACAGTGTATACGTACAGCAGCATGACGTAGCTGTACATCATGGTTTACCCGCTACTGATATGTGGACATATTATGTTTTAATAACCCGTTCCAGAGACGATATAGAAGGCTTAGTGCAAAACTATGATACTTGCATATATCTATTGATGTAGCTACCATGCTTTGCATTGAGCCATCGATATGGTATGTGCACATTAATTAGGACTTAGTGGGTATTTGCAGCATCACTGTGGACCTGCATACCGAGTGTATACGCATTTGTTTCAGAATATATACTTCGTCATGATGACAAGTCTTACTAGTATTTGAAACCTTTTAAACAACATTATATACTAATAAATATGTATTATAAAAGGCTATGTCTTCCGGTATTGGGCTACCTAGGCAAACATGCGTTTGTCTTTTGGTGGATGCGCAGCCAATTTCGGTTTTATTCCTGACTTAATGATTAACAAGCCAACGACCTATCTCCAGCTTCGAAAACTGTACGTTTCGTTTACGTACGTACACGTGCTATTTAAAACAAGAAAATGTATATACTAAATATTAATATGTTGTACAAAAATACATGAACTGACCGCTAAGTAGCCCTTTTTGTCCACAACTACTACTCTATGTTTATCGACACCAGGATGCGACTCGAATATGCCGTGAAATACCTGGAAATACCTGGACTCGGAGTCCCTTGAGAGTCATCGCAACTTGAGTGATGCACGAACACGTGACCAACACCACATTTATCAGGGTTTAACCAAACTCTTGTCAGCACATTCTTCATGAGAACTGTCACAGAATGGAACATCTATTGTTGTATCTTGTTAATTCAAATGAGGCTGTACAGGAGCTATTGTGGTTTCTTGTTGATTCAAATGAGGCTGTACAGGGGCTATTGTGGTTTCTTGTTGATTCAAATGAGGCTGTACAGGGGCTATTGTCGTATCTTGTTAATTCAAAGGAGGCTGCACGTGAGCTATTGTGGTCTCTTGTTATTTCAAAGGAGGCTGCACGTGAGCTATTGTGGTCTCTTATTAATTCCAAGGAGTCTGCGCAAGAGCTAATTTGGTCTCTTGTTAATTCATAGTAGCGCGGGAGCTACCATTTTCTAACCTCAGGAAAACAGCCTGCTATCTATACCTATAAGTTGTCAATTTGTAAGATACATATATGCACTGAAATAAATAGTCGCTCTTTGAGTTATTAATTGTGCCAGCTAGTGGAATAGAATAGAATAAATTTTATTACCAATTATGGGCCCTCTCGGGAATATAAATCACACAATAACAGATGAACAATGTTCAAGAACATAAGATATATAAAGTAACACAGGCTTGATTCTGATTAGTAGTAAAACAATTAACTAAGGACTAGTATAACAGTAAAGTAAAATAGGCATTTTAAATGACAAACGTAATGTTATAATTATATATAAACAAACTTTATCAAAATACACAATTGAATTGAAATGCACATCACGCAGGACTTTTAAGCTGGTTTAGCCTGGAGTTGTAGCAGGACCAAATATATTCAGCTGTTCTGTTAATAATTTCATGATTTTCATTACTTAATAAGAATATAAATTTGTCTTTTAATGATAGAAAGTTAAGGTGTTAGTGGTATTCCTCGTTAGTTGTAAATAATCTATGCGAATAATCACTGTAATTATATCTTTTCATTATTTTAGATTAAACCACAAGCCAGATCATGTGTCGTACATGAATAAAATAGCCGATACCAAAATAGCATGAATAATGCCACGGACGTATGTATACGATGACGAAAAGACGTTACGATTTGTAGTGAGGACGAATTTACATGTTGTAGTTCCCATGAATGTGTTATTATTACGCACCGGTCGAAAAATGTGGGACGTTTCAATGATGAAAGAAACTGCGATTGGCCTCGGTATTGGCATGGTTATTGGTTGGGTTCTGAGAGGGAGACTTAGACCAGTTATATCAGCAGTATCTAGAGCACGAGGAGCAAGCAATGAGGTCAGCAACCATCGATTGTTTGTATAGCACACCTGTTACCATGGGCATGGCTCAATTTGGGCGGGGGGGGGGGGGGGGGGTGACTTGAAATCTAAAATCCGTGTTAGGACGATGTTAGAATTTTATATATTGATGTGTGATGATCTATCAGTCCGTTACCACGGCCCCCACCCCTGGGATGGGATACCCGGGAAACCTTTTAAACTTCCAGCAGCTTCCCCGCACTGCAAGGGAAATGTGGGGGATTTTTTCTCTGAACCAATACAGCAAGGACAAAATTTAGTTGTCATGGGCCGGGAAACTAAAGGAGATTTTACCATCAGCTTTCCCGCGTAAGATGGGGAATTGGTGGGTCTATCGACAACCCAGAAGAAAAAATCCCCGCCCATCCCGTCACGATGAAACTGTCTGGTACATGATGTCATGGGTTTTTTTCACATTTGATTTGATGGCCTATTTTACGTTAGTGCACTGGGCTCTTCCTCGTGTTAAAATGCCTACTAACTGGTCGATCCACTTAAAGCCTACTTTTTGGCAGGGCTTAATTCACTACGTTTATGCAGAGACACGCTACCAGCGAGCCAATAGCATACTGTTTCTCTACACATGGTCAAACATGATCTTTCATTGGTTGAGTGTATTATACTGTAGGCTAGCCGCTACAAACCGTATGTCACTGGTTCAAACATCAATTTAGTCAATTGAATTCTGAAACGCTTTTCAGTGCAGAGTTTAGACTTACCGATCCAACATAAACAGTAAAAAACTGACTAGTTGCAGCCCAAATCAGAAAATGAAATCAACCACAAGATAGCAAGCTTGTCAAACCTAGAGGTGGTATTTCCTGTTGTGGGAAGCAGTGGACTAGAGGTAGGGCGCACACTTCGGGACCAAGAGGTCCCGGGTTTCGATCCCCCTCTGGACCACTGGTTAATGTCCCACATGCTCCACTCTACCATCGTGTGAAATGGTACCTGTGAGGGTAGTGTCTAATCCTGGGCGCCCAAATCGATGTTGGCTGCCACACCACAGGAGAGAAATAGTCTCCCCAGGGAGACACAGGTGTAGGTTTCCATAGGTAGCCCAATGACCAGGGGAAGTTACTGTCAAAGGGTGCTTGAGTGGCCTAACAGCTGAAAAGAGCCTTAGAAAATTGGTCGCTTTTTGTGTAATTGCCTATATAGATAAGTTTAACTATACAGTCTACTTATCAAGATCATGTTTTGTCATGATGTCCTTGGTTCAAATCTCAGCCATGGCACTTACATAATTCTGAAAAGCTTTCAGTACTTTCCAGCCAGCTTTAATAGCTCTTGATGGATGAATTGTTAACACAGAGGTAAGTTTTCTCATATCATTGCTGTAATTAGGGCTAAGTAAAGAGCCATATTGCTTTGGTATCACACATTGATGAAACTGATTTATCTTGTATCCCATGGCAGACTGTTTTCCACTTGCTGTCCGTTCAGCAAAAAAAATCCAAAAAAGGACACCAAGTGCTTGCCCTTATATGGATTATCCTAACTTAGTTGTGAAAAGAAATTACTAGGTACTTATGGAATTTATATAAACATCCTTCCATGCTAATATTAGATTGAATCTTTTCTTCAGGTTGACCTAACAGATAGTTCTCCATGTCCGTCAGATGATGGGGAATACAAGATGGTTATTGTCGTACGTAATGATCTTAAAATGGGTAAAGGCAAGGCAGCTGCTCAGGTATTCTATAGCTATCCCACAATGCTGGTTAAATAGACCTATCTGTACTCAACTTTTTTACTGTATCATGTCAACTGCAGACAACAAACATATTTATCGTCTATCCAAATTCATATACAGGGCTTTCCTACTAAGACAAACTCTGTAATATATTATCTGAACGTGTCTATATACAAAGATGTCATTTCTGTTACTGTACATGTATAATGTCATTACCATGTCTATTTCTCTATATATACATTTTACTTATATTTTGCCTATTTATATAGATCTAATCTAATGTATTGCAGGTCTATATATTTTCATAATACCATGTTTGTTTTCTTCAGTGTTTGTTCGTAATATACTATGCATATATCATAACTCATATACATGCATTTACATTAATTTGTATTTTGGGCCGGTGGCCTCGTTACAAATAAAACATATCTTATCTTATCTTATCTTATTAAATACAGATCTAATCTGGTTTGTCAAAATTGAATATAACTTTGTTGTGTTAAACAGGTCAGGACAGTGTCAGTTGACAAACCAATTTCAGCTGTTAGCTTAGTGGTAGAGCATCTAATTTCAGTTTAGATCCTAGGCAGTGTCATACCATAGACGACGTATAATAAAAATGGTACCACTGAATAATATTTCCCGGCTAGACACTGTGTATATTAATGGGGAAAATCTTGCAAACTATGGTACAGATGGATGCCATCAGGAATGAGGTGTTGAAAGTAATTGATACAAGTTGTAAGAACTTGATTGGTAACAAAAATGTATAGACTAGAGTTGACAGACCAGATAGGTTGACTCATTGATTCATCATGCGGTTATATTTCCTATTGTAAAACATTGGTAAATTTTTAGTGGAAATAGCTCTTGAACTATCAACCGTTTGACTTGAAAATTATCTTTAGTACATAAAAAAGAAGTTAAGTTACCAATTTTCTAGGGCTCTTTTCAGCTGTTAGGCCGCTCAAGCACCCTTTGACATTTCAACTTCCCCTGGTTATTACGCTACCTATGTAAACCTACACACGTGTCTCCCTGGGGAGACTATTTCTCTCCTGTGGTGTGGCAGCCAACATTGATCTGCGGCGCCCAGGAATAGACACTGCCCTCACAGGTACCATTTTACACCATGGTGGAGTGGAGCATGTGGGTCTTGCTCAGAGAAATTAACCAGTGGTCCAGAGGGGGATCGAACCCAGGACCTCTCGTTCCAGAAGCGCGCACCCTACCTCTAGGCCACTGCTCCCCAATGATTATTTGCATGCCTTTCTAGATGCATTGTTTCTCTTTTCAATTAACTTTTATTGTTGTTCTGATTTATTCATACTGTTACTGTTTCACAATATCTATCACTTAACTAGTTCAACCTTTTTGTGAAGTTAACTTTTAAAGCTTTCAGATATTTTTTCTGTCATGTCTGAATGTTTCATGGTGTATTTTCAGTGTGCTCATGGGGCTTTAGGTGCTGCAGAGAAAGCTATGAAAAAGAATAGTGAAATGCTGTATGCATGGAAAACTTGTGGTCAACCTAAAGTTGTTGTGAAAACTGACTCTGAGGAGTCACTGTAAGTACTAGTAGTTGGTAAGGATGTCCTTAAAAAATTGTATGGTTGCCCTAATGCTTCCTACCCTTATCATTCTAATCCAGTGATGTGAGATCTCAGGACCTGGCCTAGGTGATCTCAGGAACTTGCCCTGTGTGCCTACATGATCCCAGGACCTGGTCCAATGATATGCAATACTCTCAGGACAATGTGCCTACATGGCTATATGATCTTAGAACTTGGTTTAATGTGCCTTCATGATGCCAGGACCCAATGTGGCTACATGACATCAGGACCCAATGTACATACATGACATCAGGACCCAATGTGCCTACATGATATCAGAACCCAATGTACCTACATAATATCAGAACCCAATGTGCATGCATGGTATCAGGACCCAATGTGCCTACATGATATCAGGACCCAATGTACCTACATGATATCAGGACCCAATGTACCTACATGATATCAGGACCCAATGTACCTACATGATATCAGGACCCAATGTACCTACATGATATCAGGACCCAATGTGCATGCATGGTATCAGGACCCAATGTACTGCCTACACGATATCTGGACCCAATGTGCCTACATGATATCTGGACCCAATGTGCATGCATGATATCTGGACCCAATGTGCCTACACAATATCTGGACCCAATGTGCCTACATGACATCTGGACCCAATGTGCCTACATGATATCTGGACCCAATGTGCCTACATGATATCTGGACCCAATGTGCCTACATGATATCATGACCCAATGTGCTGCCTACATGATATCTGGACCCAATGTGCATGCATGATATCTGGACCCAATGTGCCTACATGATATCTGGACCCAATGTGCCTACATGATATCTGGACCCAATGTGCCTACATGATATCTGGACCCAATGTGCCTACATGATATCTGGACCCAATGTGCCTACATGATATCTGGACCCAATGTACCTACACGATATCTGGACCCAATGTGCTGCCTACATGATATCTGAACCCAATGTGCATGCATGATATCTGGACCCAATGTGCCTACACGATATCTGGACCCAATGTGCCTACACGATATCTGGACCCAATGTGCCTACATGATATCTGGACCCAATGTGCTGCCTACATGATATCATGACCCAATGTGCCTACACGATATCTGGACCCAATGTACCTACACGATATCATGACCCAATGTGCATGCATGATATCAGGACCCAATGTACCTACACGATATCTGGACCAAATGTGCCTACACGATATTTGGACCCAATGTACCTACATGACATCATGACCCAATGTACCTACATGATATCAGGACCCAATGTACCTACATGATATCAGGACCCAATGTACCTACATGATATCAGGACCCAATGTACCTACATGATATCAGGACCCAATGTACCTACATGATATCAGGACTCAATGTACCTACATGATATCAGGACCCAATGTACCTACATGATATCAGGACCCAATGTACCTTCATGATATCAGGACCCAATGTACCTACATAATACCAGAACCCAATGTGCATGCATGATATCAGGACCCAATGTACCTACATGATATCTGGACCCAATGTGCCTACATGATATCTGGACCCAATGTGCCTACATGATATCTGGACCCAATGTACCTACATGATATCACGACTCAATGTACCTACATGATATCATGACTCAATGTACCTACATGATATCTGGACCCAATGTACCTACATGATATCTGGACCCAATGTACCTACATGATATCAGGACCCAATGTACCTACATGATATCAGGACCCTATGTACCTACATGATATCATGACTCAATGTACCTACATGATATCTGGACCCAATGTACCTACACGATATCTGGACCCAATGTGCATGCATGATATCTGGACCCAATGTACCTACATGATATCTGGACCCAGTGTACCTACATGATATCAGGACCCAATGTACCTACATGATATCAGGACCCAATGTACATGCATGATATCAGGACCCAATGTACCTACATGATATCAGGACCCAATGTATCTACATGATATCAGGACCCAATGTACCTACATGATATCAGGACTCAATGTACCTACATGATATCAGGACCCAATGTACCTACATAATACCAGAACCCAATGTGCCTATAATTATGATCATACGTCCTGAATCAATTGGGGTTCTCAATAAGTTATAACCTAGCATTCCGAAATGCTTCATGGACACTCTGGCTTGATAAAGTCCTTCATCCAACTATTTTCTTCAAATTGTGTATAATTTTTGCATTTTCAGCCAGCCCAAGATGGTGTTTAAGCAGTCAACTTGGCCTGCAGCCTGCTGTTATTGAGAACCATGCCTATGTGTTTAATTGACGTACAGCTGTGACTACTACTGACAATCTGGATGTTGTGTTATATATTTCAGTATTCAGCTCGCTAGAACAGCCTCATCTAATGGTCTGATATGTTGTACTATACAAGATGCTGGTAGAACACAAATACCGAGTGGATCTAGAACTGTACTCGCTGTTGGACCAGGTATTTATCTCGAACATTTCTACTACTGTAAAATCAATAATTTTTATGAGGGATTAGATTTCGTGGTTCACCTTCAACCACGAAATCAAATCCCATCAAACAGTAATTTTGACCATTATACTTATTAACTGAAATGCAAAATCAACTAATTTCATCCCAGTGAAATAAAATGAGTTTACAGTATTCAGGATGACGGTGTCCTCCTCTCATAGTTCTGTGATTTTGATGTCAACTAGTCCCGATATTTTTTAATTTAAATTGAGTATAATTATTTAACAGCTGTACATTGGGAACAGCTATTGTTGGTAAGACTTCATTTACTGAATCTTGATTAGTATTACAGCTCAAATTTCAAAGTATTATTATGAATTTGATCGTAAGTTAAACATTTCCGCAAATGCTTTGATAAAACAGTACCCTGGTGTAGAAGTAATAATAAATGGTACATTGTTGTAGGGGGGGGGGGGAGGGGGGGTTATTACAGAATGACTGACACAGCTGGGGCAAAAACACATGTAATCAAAGCATTGCAAAAATATCCAAAAATATTGTGTAGCTCTGTCAGAAGGTTTCTATTAGTTGTGTTTGATGACATTGTCATTGTTAAGTTAAAGAACTTGTTCTGTTTTTGAAGCACTTCTCTAACACAATGGGTTCTGGATATTTAGCAGACTCTCACCTATAGTGTTCCCAGGAAATGAGAAAGGCAGGAAAATTTGGTATAACCCACATACTAGGTGGATAAATTAAGTGTCTGCAATTTTCAGTGTTATTTTAGAATAAAATTGACCATATGTGGTTACTTAACTGTAGACAAATCTGGTCAATGTTTGTAAATATCACATTTTCCTAGGCGCACTATACCTGCATGTTTAGTTTCACCACTTGATGTAGTGCAGAGGTTCATGTGTGGAATTATGAACTTTTTAACTGTAAATAAAACCCTACCAACATGCTAGGTCTACATTTACCTGTATTTAACATCCACATTTTATTCATCGGTTTCTGCAATTTCAGGACATGCAAAATTAATGCATACTTGTAGATTTAGATTACCTCCCTTGCAATTACAATTTTGCCCATTTAGAGACTACCTCCCTTTGTATTGGAATTTGAAATTTTGAAATTATCTCCCTTTGTATAAAGATGTACTTACAAGGATTTAGATTTTTATCATAAATTTCTTATAATTGTTTTCTTCTTCTTTACAGGTCCTGCAAGTGCAATAGATAAAGTAACCGGACACTTAAAGTTGTATTAACTTGTGTACACCTGAATGATAAGTTGAGAGTGTGAAATATGAAAGATAAATATGAAGTTGTATAAAATTGCACATACCTGTATGGTATATCAGTGTAAAATGAATGTTTGTGTCAGGTTAATAGGTATATTGTGATAACAGACTCAAAGATGAACACGGCGATTGTAATTTCAGACAGTATTTAAGACATGTGAGACAAATGTTTGAACATCTTTGAATGATTTGCTGGTATATGCATCAGTTCATTGCTACAGAAACAAATATTGGTGTGCAATATTCCATAATTTTGTCCACATTTGGAATGTGGATGCAGTGGTTTGTATCAGAGATTTCCCTAGGGCATTTTAGTGTCTGGGCCCAGCGCTCTAGGATTCCAAAATCCAGTTTGCCAGTGTGCTTACAATTTGAATTGCGCTTAAAAAGTCATAAACCTCCTTAATTTGCACCATTTCATGATTTTCATCACCCAAATTGATTTTTTTCAAAATACGGGACAGGACACCCCTCCCGTTCCCATCCCTATTGCGCTGGGGAAATCCCTGGGTATATATGTGCAGGTTTGTCGGACTTGATGTGAATTACAACAAAAAGTGTGTAGTATAATTAATACACAAGAAACCAACCATCAAACACTAACGCAGGCATGTAATGCGCTATCCAATCAGGTGGGTTAATCTTCACCAACGTTTGTGATTTCATTAATGCCTGCATCAAATGGAGTACTGGAATGGATTGATCGGCATCATTAGTGCTAGGATTTGACATACTGCTAAACATCATACCAGTGACTGATAACTAGCGATACCTGACTGGTTCTCAGGTCGTAATAAGTACAGGATTGTGAACTAAGGTTTCGCAAGGTTCAATAGTGTACTGGCTGGTCTGGTGTGTTTTATTCTATTCTTTTGTGTGGTAATCAGATTGTTGGCTTAGAATGAGAAGGTCGTAGTACAAAATCAATATATAGAGAAAACAAGAAAAAACTGTCCGAAAATTACTCTTTACTTATATAAATCGTAAAACAAACCGTTTCAACTTCAGTTTGGTCAATTTGACAAGTTCCGATTTTCCTGAAAAAAGGCTCATAAGCTCCTTGTGATGCTGACTTTATAATATATATGTATCAGTCTTATAAGATCATAAGTAGCATGTACGGCCTTCTCATTCTAAGCCAGTGATATATTGTTCTGCTTTAAGATATTAAACATTGTACAGAGCTGTCTGGCCTTGAAAGTATTCTTGTTTCTGTTGTCATTTGTCAATGACTCACTGATATTTTAACTCTGTCAAACTGCATTTTAGAGATAATGAAAAATGTTAAATGGCTACGACATTTAGAAAGATCACCTAATGTAACCTCTGTGAGATAATCGTATACTTCCAGGAAGGATACAAGTAGTATACTATGGCCATCTTCTTAGATTCAGAAAATAAAAACAACTACAGCCATATAAATATAATGGTGGTTCAGGTCACCATAATCATATCTTGATAGGTGCTGCTTTTTGATATAATTACATAATTTTGACCGGGTTTGCTACTGAATTTCTTGCTATTCTAAATTACATAAAAATATTTCCAGGGCACCTGAACAACACACATAGGTTTATTTGGTTAAATTAGGACTAAATGTGTTTTATAATTAACTATTATTTAAATTTTTACATAAATAAAACAAAACATTCATCAATTTTGTATTTGTTATTTGTAAAAACATGTAAAACACAACAGTTACTGTGTACATTGCAAAATAGAACATGCCTCTTCATAATTGTTTGCAATCTACAGTTTACAATGCAAAGTTTCTGAATAGTCCACCGTTGAAAACAATTTTTACGAGAATGAGCACTACATGACTTAGCCAAAGAGTCGCATGGTATGTCCACCCAGTATTCTACTGATCCTTAATAGTTTTTGCACAAAAACGAATCCCTTTGGCAAAAATTTATAATTACTATTACAATGAAGCTGAACTCAGACTTTGAAACATGTCTCCATCATATCTCGTTTTAAACATACAGTCCCAAATTCTAAAATGTAATAAATTGAAATATTGATTATTTTGACTGCATACTAAATGTAAATGTACAATTCAATACAGATAATGCAATAAAAACAACACTATTCTTTCTGTATCACATTGCACACATCCACATTATCCAATTAACGATGTTTGAACCAAAGGACATGCTTATTCCATCAACTTCTTATGTATACTTAATGATTTAAGAAACTAAGCACTTCACATATATATTTTAGATAAGCAACCTTCCTAACCATCTAGGATCTACTACCATTACTTAATTTACTATATTATTGTTGTCATTACTTCTATAAAGAGGGCAATTTTCACATTGATCCAAAATCAATTATCATGAGTATCTAAATTTTGTTCTTCATTCCCAACTTCTCAGTTTAGACAAGGAATTGTGGAATTGTTCATCAACAGTTCTGTCGGGGTAGAATGGTTTTCTATTTCTTAAGACAAAATCTTTTTTCCTTTGAACTTTTCTTTCTGGATGAGCTTGTCCATATACTTCCTCTTCTCTCTGTGAAAACATTATAAAAACAGTTAAGACACGTGACAGTGGTCATTTACTACTGTAAAATCATTAATTTTCGTGGGAGATTAAATTTTGTGGTTAACCTTTAACCACAAAATCAAACCCCATCAAACAATAATTTTGACCGTTGTATTTATTATCTGAAATGCAAAGTCCACAAATTAACATCTCATTTATTATAAATGGTCTTTTTTTACCAAAAAAACAACAAAATTTTGTCCCCTCAAAATTTTATGATTTTGTGGTAAACAATGACTGTCTGGTCTGTTTAAAAACGCCCCTGTAAGAAGCCACTGTGCGCAAAAAGTGCCCTTTTCAACAGGAGCTCCTTCTATTTTTGAATCCTGGCTGTGGCACTGTAATCTTATGTGAGTTGTCATTTGAACCATCAGTCTTGTCCACTCAAAATCAATGAAGTTGGAAATTGAAACCCTATCCTGTATAAAATGATAGGTAAGATTTTGATGGTCATTTGGGTTAAGTAATCAAGTATCGAACAGCTGATTTGATAAATTAGCAAACTTGATCGTGTTCGATATATAAATGATCGAGTCTAACGATTCAATCCAACTATATTATAAGAATTGAGCCATGGAACTCTGGAACGACTTCCCCAGTTAGTAGTTTGCTGCCAACTATAGACAGCTTCAAGGGGGAAGTCAAGAAGACCAAGCACGGTAAGATGTGAACATGACCGTTTTTAACTGTACTATAAAAAGACACTTTAAAAACCACTGGATTTGTAAATATAAATGTTGGATACAAAAATCTCCTCACAACCCTGTGCACCAATAGATATATACAAGTACATTATCAGAAGAAGAGAAGAACATATATATAAATATGTGGTACAAATACTAAAGATGTAGTAAAAACTCACAAGTTAAAAAGCAAACTAGAATATATTCATTTAAATTATAGTCTTCCAAAGTGACATTGGTAAGTACTGTAGTATAATAATAAGTATTTTCAGTGATACAAAGATTACCAAGATGGGACTAACCCATAGATCGCTGGCTTAGAATGACAACTACTACTTACAACCTTTTAAGACTGATTATAGACCTATACATATTTAAAATCTGCATCATAAGGCGCTTCTTGTTAGCAATTTTTAATGAAAATCAGAACTTATCATGTTGACCACAAAATGCAATTGTAAAAGCTGTACCATATAAGTAAAGAGTAATTTTCAGACAGTTTTTTCTAGTTTTCTCAAAATACCGGTTTTGTACTTACCACTTTCTCATTCTAAGCCAGCGACATATAAGTATATATGGGGACCCAAGCATGCAGAGATGAATATCAAACCTTACCATAGAAACACATGGGTTCATTAAATACTTCTTATTCTGTTCCTGTCGCATCATTTTATTAACAAAATCTAACTTCATGGTCGTCTTTATGTACTTTGGTTTCTGGTTTACTCTGCAATGTAAACAACAAAATAATGTTAACATGGTTGTCACTAATTTTATTCCACAATAACCAGCAGCCGATTACTTCAGAACAAGTGGAAAACATTATTAAATATAACTTGTAAGTAATACAGCTGAGGGTGGCACGGTGGTCTAGTGGTAAGACGCTAGACTCCTGATCGAGAGGTCCCGGGTTCGATTCTCGGCCGGGACACTTGGTCATTTCAGAAACGCTATTTAGTGTTACCCACCCAACTAGAGATGATCCTGGTTGGTAACCCAGGGGTAGTGTCGCGTGTATCGGTGCTTTACACCGGGCACGTTAAAGAACCAAGGAATCTATTCGAAACGAGCTAGGGTATCGCACCCGGATTCCTTGTATCTCACCTCTGTCTCTAACATTTGCGATAATGCCCCAGAGTGGGCCCTGCAAATTAAATGGAAGAAAGAAAGAAAGAAAGAAAGCTAATATCACTCATCACTGCAATACAGGGGTACAGAATATCGGAAGCAGTCATTCACCATGGGGATCCAGAATGCCCTGTCTGACTAGTATACTAGTGATGGTGCAATCTAATACGAGTAGAACTTAACCAAGGTAGTGTAACACTAAAAGTATCTAATGACTAATAAATCTATCTTATGTTATATTAATTGGTGTCACACCGGTGGAAAGTGCTTCTGGGTCGTAGTATGCTTAAATAGTCCCTTTCAAAAATTTGATGAATGTCTGTTGCTAAAATAGTCCCTTTCAAAAATTTGATGAATGTCTGTTGCTAAAATAGTCCCTTTCAAAAATTTGATGTATGTCTGTTGAAGTACTGTTTAAATGTGGAAACTGCAGATTGTTGACCAAATTACATGAATGTAGCTCAAATATGACCTGCATGCTAACTTTTAAGAGTGTTTAATTGATATTTTTTCTTAATTATCTTTCCCTGGCTGAAGACTGACAATGTATGTGTGCTTCAGTCAAGTCAGCTTTTGGGGCAAGGAAAATAGCGTTGTCCTTCCAGAAGCCTTGCAGTAGCTCGAAAACGAAACTATCGTCATGCCATTTTCTCCAGCTTATTTTGGATGACAGGGATTGCTTTTTATGGAAACGGCCACAGAAAATCACCCGGAATGTCAGTGAAACGGACGGAGAGATGCGAATATGGGTTATTTTGCATTAATTTGAATGGCAGAAAATTGACCGGTGTGACAGCTATATCAGGATTTTTTGAAGTTTGATATTTTTTCAACTATTTGATATATTAACCAATGAGATTTGACATGCAAGCACCCCTGGACCATAAAAACTAATAGCCAAGAGGAAACTGTTCAGGTTTGTGAAATTTGGATGTTATTCAAAAAAATGAAAAATTGGTCCAATTCCTCTTCAAATGGTATATCTGAGTTGTTGCCCTTGGCCTTGGAATTTTGTCAGGTCAATTTTGGTGGACAAACTTTTAATTTCTTGTTTGTCGGTGGGTGTTTTTTTAAAAATATAAATTGAACCTACATGGTTACGCCACTAATTGGACCATGAAAACAGGTCTTATCGCTAAGTTGGTCTTTATATTGAGGTGCGATAAAGCACAAAAACGCGGAAATTGGACCTTGAAATTGTGACCGGTCTAAATTTTAAAGTTGCCTTAGTAGTGAAGTGGTCACAATTGTTGGGTAGAATTGTAATGGAGGTGGTTTTTATGTTGATGTGGTCATTTTCTTAAGGTGGTCTTATTATTGAGGTGGAATTTTTTTGATGTCACGGTATCGATTTATTGCTTTCGAACCACTCTATTTATAATTTGTATCATTTCGGTGCGTCTAATGATTCCAGTCCATGATTGAAAATACTTTATGTTGATTCATCTTGTTATGGTCTTATTTTGCTGTGTCTGGACTAAATAAAATATCTAGTTTATTGAGATCCATTCCGTAATTGCCAAAATGAAATAATGCAATAATAGAACAAAAATAACCTTTCAAGGAATTTTTCAAGTGTGCGCCAAGTTGTCGGAGTGGGACCATGTTTTAACCGGTCACACCAACTTGAGAGGGGCTCAATGTGAAAACCGGTTGAACAGCAAATGCCGCAATACTTAAAATAACCAGAATAAAAGTATTCGGGTTAGCAAATGTCAAACATTTCAGCTATAATCTATGTTTACTGCAACAACCCCCCATGTTAATAGTGAGCTGGATTTGTAACCGGGCATTCCACGGTTGATCTCTGGTTGCCACACACAGGTCATACAGCGACTCAAAGTTTCCTGAGTCAGAACATCATTAGATGTGGGGCAATCTGCTAGGAGATTTTTTAATTTCTGACCTTTATCTCCATCGCAGATGTGCATGAAAGTGTCATATTTATGGGGGGCTTTGCGATCAAATTTTTGGCGCAACTTGAAAAGGTGAATGAAAAGTTGTAAATACCATGAAATATATAACATGTCCACGAAGATCAACCCTTTTTCTCGTTATCTGCACCAAAAACATCCATAAAACACTCAGCGGTTCGTTTGTCCGACAATTTTAACACGACGATGTCGCACTTTTAAATTCCACTACACAGCTATTTGTTGTTGATATGCAGATCGCATTCCCCTATCGACCAATCAGAATACTCGATGGAATGAGTTTCTAGAACAATGGAGGATGCTGGGAGATCTTCGGCACTATTTGGTTTTCACAGTAATGTACACTGGTACGCGTGAAACCAATTACACTGAGCTCGCTCGGGTGAAACTATAAACGAAAAATTAACGAAGAATTGTTGACAAATCGACCTGATTTTTCCTGTAAACTGATAGTTAATGACTTATGAACAGAATACGATAAGTTAAATGAATTTTACTGCTCGCTTAGCGATTCGCACAACGTTAGCATATGAATCACACACGTGTTGTGCTCATCTGTACGGGCTGTACGGGCGGTATACGCGTACCGGATACTCACAGTTATGTTTACATTTGGATTTTCGGAAATTACACGTGCTGATTTAATCATCGATTAAACGATAATAACGACCAATTTTACCAGGTATTCTGTGTCATTCGTCTAGTTTTATTACATTTTACATGTTAATAGCCGAAAACTGCCCAAATTTGGCGTAAACAGCAAAATTTATGAAACTCAAAAACTGATCAGTTAAGCGCAAAATGGGTCTTGACTTAGATGTGGCAACTCTAAGTCGAGATTGTTTGACTAGAACATCATAATGTGCAGTCATGGTAGTTCCGGCTTCCAAAACTTTAAAAGCCACATTTTAAATATTTTATGTGGCATAAACTATGCACGCTGAAAACCTTAAGCTACAGTCAAGGATGCTGCCTTGCCTACAATAAGAGAAATATACATACGTGATCATAGCCATCCATGCTTGTCAAACTGTTCCAATACCAAAGAGAGACCTCTTTGGCAAAGGCCAGACTGTCAGAAATTTAATTTAATAAAGACAGCCTATGTGTTGACTTTTTTATTTTTGGTACTGTACACTACCACTAATCACTTTCCCTTAGGCTAATTAAGCCTTGAAATAATCCAGCTTAATGTGTGGCTCAAAAAGAAGAAATCTCCAAACACTGCCTATCGCGAAATCATATGACAATAGCACATTAATCAATTAAATATCGTCAGGTTAATTTGTAAAGAAAGAATAAAGTTAATATACTAACCCTTGATATGTTAAACCTGTCATATTCTTCTTTAAAGGAAAGTAAACTTGTAGAATTCTTGTTAACCGCATTGTTGTGTAGTTTATTTTTTGCTTTCGTTTCGGTAAAGGTCAATTCCAATCGGTTCCGTACAGTTCCGTACAAATAAGTTTAGCAGCAGTTACTTCCCTTTAAACTATGAGACAAATCTAATCGTATGTAGTTTCACACCATACAGCATGTTGCGTATTGTCTGTATTGATTCACTAGTCTCTCATACACTGATATATGAAATAACTAATTTTGAGATTACATAACCATCAATTTTACAGATATCTGTACCTTTGCAAAATAAAAAGAAATCACGTGGGGGCCTATTTCAGTTGCAAACTCAGATTTTATTTTTCTCTTCTCCTCTTCTATTCCATTGTAATGTTGACATATATTTGTGCATTATCGTCAAACAGAACATTATTAATGTAAAATGGCAAAAACATGAAAGCAATTGCATGCAAGGCTCTGGCCAGACCCCGACTGAAACACAGCTAACCTGTTTGGTCTCCTCACACTAAAACACCGTACGTGGGACTGGTCAACCCGAGGCGGTACAGCACACTGCTACACGCAGGACCATGCATGACTATGAACGCACGTCCATTTTCTCTGGCATGCTAGACACACTCAAGTACTTATTTATTTCAGTACCCGGAATCGACCAGCGCCTTGTTACGTTACACACCACCCTGCACAACCTGCACTGCATAGTTTCAAATTCAATTAAGGCCCTCTCGTTTCAATCGTTTCTGAGCCTTTCAGCAGATTCATACCGACGATCATAAACCTTTCATTCCTAGGACTATGGTTCTCAGGAATGCTCTATCCGTATCGCTTGATATTTTTACATTTATTTTAAAACATATGCTTCATTCTTTTATAAAATACCTTCATTCTTTGTCACGAATTTTCTTTGTTGATGACGCGCGTCGAAATTTAGTACTCGTGTGGGGTTTGACTAACTGCATGTATGAAAGAAAAGTAACATGGATTAATAGCCCTGCAAATCTGCTCCAATAGCTCGCTTATTTAGATGAGTAACCGATCTCTCTCTGTAAACAGCAGGTTTCATATATCAAAATGTTCGTCAAGGATTGTTGCATATGGAATGATATTTCAATTTCCATGAAAGTGCTGTAGATCTGAGAAATCCAAGATGGCGTCCAAGATAGCCGCCAAAATCGTGCAAACATCCAAATATAACACTTTTCATCATTATTCCGTTGTATGTTAACATATTGCAACCAAATTTGTTTCATTTGTACGTAAACTGAAATACCTTCAAACTCAGTTACTTTTTAAAACTTTCAATCGTAAAGTTCAAGGTCAAATCAAAGGTCAAAGGTCAAAATTTAGGGAAAATGGCAACTGACAAGGGTGTATCTGTCTTTTTTGTTCCGGATATTTAATATATCATCGTTTTTTTAAGCCAAAGTACACCACAGGGATTGGTGTTTGTATATACATTACAGTTTTGGAGCAGAAGTTTAATTTTTATGGAAATCCAAGATGGCGTTCAAGATGGCTGCCGAAATCGCGTAAACATCCGAATTTAACACTTTTCATTATTATTCTGTTATTTGCTAATGTATTTCAGCCAAATATGTTTCATTTTAAAGTATACTCAAATATCCTTAAAATCATTTGCTTCTGACAACTTTAAATCGTAAAGGTCAAGGTCAAGGTCAGATGAAAGGTCAAAATGTAGGGAAAATGGCAGCTGACAAGTCGTTATCCCCCTTTTCAGCCAAATATTAAATATACCATTGTTTTGCTATGTCAAAATATACTATAGGGCTTGCTTTTGGCAAACAATAACTATCACTCCTTTTTGGGGGCTTCATAATGTTGTTTTAATTGAGTTGTAATACAATATGGTGTAAAAATAGCCATCAATATATATTATATAGTAGAAACAGTAGTATCCAAAATTGCCATTTATCATCATCTTTGTGTGGACTATACACATAATTCACATTTTTTGTTTTACAGTACACTAAATTTCGGTACATTCAAAACAATTTGCTTTTAACAAAGAACTTCTGTAGAGTGTTCAAGGTCAAATTGAAGGTCAAATGTTTTTATTTAGGACAAGATAAAGTCTGGCAAAGTGCCATTTTATTTGAGATTCTTGATAGTAACATCAGTCTCATATAACAATGACAGTGAAGTGAATCCATTTGAGATAAGTAACATTGTAATGAATTAACATTCATTAATTAAGTAATTAAACTATTCGTATCAGATCTATAGTTTGATGTATATTGGGCGGAATACAACATTTCAAAGGTATAACAATATTAAAAAATCTGTCAACAATTCTGAATAATTGTTACCAGGTGCTAAAATGAGAACAACCAAATTAACAACGTTATTGTGCAACATTCATGTTCAACAATGTTCATGAATACGTGTGATACAATTTCTATAGCATTTGTCACTTTTTACAACTAGTATCAGGGCGACAAATATACAATGATATACAACATGAACACATCAGTTATAAAAAGCAATGCCATTGGTACAATGTGTCAAACTCGTGTCAAGTTAAACGAGTCTGTCATACGTAAACCTTACAAGCATCAGACAGTTATTGCATACCTTTTCATGTGCAACAAATATAAATTGTTCACCCACATACAAAATCATGATTCGTCACTATCTGACGTTTCCAATTCTCGGCCAAAGATGGACGAAAGTGTGTATACATTTGTACACACTGTGTCGGCCGTCTCAATGTCTCCGTTACAACAACAGGCCACAGTGCATGGCTGCTTGTGTCTGAAACATGCACATGTTTCATTGCACAGGGAACATTCACAGACCAAGTCATTTAACAATTCCGGAGCGGCTGCCGGCTGGCTCATCATTTGTGGCCGTATTCCTGCTCCACAGTTGTCGTATTCGAAGCCGAATTCAGTGAATGGTGGTAGCTGATGGTTTGCTACTGTAGCATTTCGCCACACCCAAAGCTGTATGACACATCTCCGAAGATGAAGCATCAGGCTATTTTCTGTTGGTGGTAGATTTCTAGGTTGAACAGAACCTTTGGCTTTCATGCATCGTAGCTGATGGAGCGAATGTCGGCTGTTTCCACTAGATAGGCTGATAATAAACATGTTGCAGGCCAATCGTTGCGGTTCAGATACCTCAAGATCCATACCAACATACTGCAGTGTTTGGTACTGATGTGCATTGTCAACCATCATCTTGAATGCTTTGCGTTTTCCTTTTCCGTAAAACCCACTTGTTGTATCACAGCCTGTTAAACAATAAACTGTCAACATAATATTTAGCTGTTCAGTTGTCAGTTTATGAATAAGCGCGTGAATTGGTATCGGTCTTCTGCAGTCAGTATGCGTGGTGACTGTTCCAGTGGACATGAAGACATAGGGAGCACCTATGTGTTGATAATGGTGTGTAAGCAGAACAGCTTGCTCCTGAATCGGCTTCGTATTTAGCATGCAGGATCATTATGGTGTCTGCCTCTTCCTAGTTGGTATACATTTCTGTAATTTCTTCACTGGAATCTGCTGGTATTCGTACACAGGGTAGCTGCCTTCATCCATTCACAAATAATGTTTCCTGCGACCTTAGCTCATTGCACCCATTTTCCATCATGTACCGCGTGTAGAACTCTATGAGGCGTTGTAAATTTGGTTGTTCTCATTTTAGCACCTGGTAACAATTATTCAGAATTGTTGACAGATTTTTTAATATTGTTATACCTTTGAAATGTTATATTCCGCCCAATATACATCAAACTATAGATCTGATACGAATAGTTTAATTACTTAATTAATGAATGTTAATTCATTACAATGTTACTTATCTCAAATGGATTCACTTCACTGTCATTGTTATATGAAACTGATGTTACTATCAAGAATCTCAAATAAAATGGCACTTTGCCAGACTTTATCTTGTCCTAAATAAAAACATTTGACCTTCAATTTGACCTTGAACACTCTACAGAAGTTCTTTGTTAAAAGCAAATTGTTTTGAATGTACCGAAATTTAGTTAACTGTAAAACAAAAAATGTATATTATGTGTACAGTCCACACAAAGATGATGATAAATGGCAATTTTGGATACTAACTGTTTCTACTATATAATATATATTGATGGCTATTTTATACACCATATTGTATAATGCTATCAATTAAAACAACCTTATGAAGCCCCAAAATAGGAGTGTTAGTTATTATTTGCCAAAAGCAAGACCTATAGTATATTTTGACATAACAAAACAATGGTATATTTAATATTTGGCTGAAAAGGGGGATAACGACTTGTCAGCTGCCATTTTCCCTACATTTTGACCTTTGACCTTTGATCTGACCTTGACCTTTACGATTTAAAGTTGTCAGAAGCAAATAATTTTAAGGATACTTGAGTATACTTTAAAATGAAACATATTTGTTTGAAATACATTAGCAAATAACAGAATAATGATGAAAATTGTTAAATTCGGATGTTTACGCGATTTCGGCGGCCATCTTGAACGCCATCTTGGATTTCCATAAAAATTAATCTTCTACTCCAAAACTGTAAAGTATATACAAACACTAATCCCTGTGGTGTACTTTGGCATAAATAAAACGATATTAAATATCCGGAACAAAAAAGACAAATACACCCATGTCAGTTGCCATTTTCCCTAAATTTTGACCTTTGACCTTTGATTTGACCTTGAACTTTACGATTGAAAGTTTTAAAAAGCAACTGAGTTTGAAGGTATTTCAGTTTACGTACAAATGAAACAAATTTGGTTGCAATATGTTAACATACAACGGAATAATGATGAAAAGTGTTAAATTTGGTGTTTGCACGATTTTGGTGGCCATCTTGGACGCCATCTTGGATTTCTCAGATCTACAGCACTTTCATGGAAATTGAAATATCATTCCATATGCAACAGTCCTTTGCGAACATTTTGGTATATGAAACCTGCTGTTTACAGAGAGAGATCGGTTGCATGCTATAAAGCTCATCAAATTTGCAGGGCTATAACGCTAGTGAGGTACTTTCATTATTCATAAAAATTGCAGAAAATGTGCAAAACGGAAACGACATAATTGCATATGGGGATTAATATCTTTAAAACGATTGTAACCACGAGACCAGAGAAACATTTTTTTAAAAGCCGTGACCTATAATCTGTAATTATTTATTGTAAAGGTCACGTTATTCATAAAGTGTTTCTCTGGTATAGTGCCAGTGGGGGAATCCTTGTACCAGTCATAGTTTATTACTATCGATATGGTACGTACACGAGATTGTATAATAAAAGTCATTTCAATCGGAACCAAATACAAATTTTAAGCAAATGTAATGATTAATTGGGATTTCTCATATTCGAGTGCGCTGTCTTATGAATGGATTTAAGTATAAATGTTCATGTATTCATGTATATTGGTACATGCGAGGACAGCTGCTTGTGATCAATGTCTGTGCTTGACACTTTAAGCTGAAAATAAATAAAACAAACGCAATCAGTATACCAACTTTGTTATTTTTTGTCACTCAACGTTTAAATCCTATCGAATATCCCAAATAATTATATTAATAATTACGAGATTTTATACCTCAATATTGTACTTTAATTTGAGAATATAAAAACCATCACGTGACAACTCCTTACAGTACAAATATAGTTCTTTATTAAAGCCCTTTTACATGTTTTGATCTCAAGAAAAACAAAAACTGAACTATATGTAATAGCATGGACCGTATCTAGCTTCCTGGTATAATATGTAAACAAAAATTACTCAGCAATTGGAAATTGAAGTTTTGGTCCCAAACCGACACATACATGTACCATTACAAGGTGGTCATATTTGCATGTAAACCGTATATAAAATCACCAAGAGTGACGTAACAATATCTTGGTTCACACGTTTTCTAAAACAAAATGCTGAACATGTTCCGAGGCCGAACTAGCCCCGGTAATACATCCCCTATTTCAAATAGGAAATGATTTATCCAGTACATGTATTGATCATTAATTTTACCTAGATATCCAAACAGTTCTACTTCACATAGATGAAAGTAATCGCCTTCCTCATCCGTCGACTTGATGGAGAGTTGAGCATATCGAGTGAGAGTCACAGATTCCACATCTTTATGATAGATTGCCGGTAATACACCGGGTATAAAATCAATGTGGGCCAATGTTTCCAGTGTTTGTCCGAATGTCACCTCAATATCATGCGCTCTGGCGGCTAAAAGCAAAAAATAACTGACGTTTGCATGCAGGTACCTGGACGATTACGATATATTTAATGGGGAAATGTATTACAAACGTTTTACTCTATTCACGCAGGCACTGTGATTTACCGTGAACCGCATATTACACCTAAAATTTAGTTATATCATTACGCCATTGGAATGGAACCACCTGGAAGCAAGACTTAGTGCAAGTTCAACGCAACATTTTCCAAACGACTGGTTCCTTCATGCATTTAAAATAGTTTTAAAGCATCTTCAGATATTTTTATTGCATCATAAGACATCGAAATATAGCAAATACAGAGAAGAATTCGTTTAAGTGCTTACGTTTCCTAGAAATGGGCGACATCTTACTCTCAAATGTTGATTGAAAAACTGCAAATGCTAAATGTTAAACTACAATTCACAACAAAATTAAAGCTTAAGCGAGTATTGTTTCTTCTATATGTAGAATCTAGCCGCTCTAATACCACAATAGTGTCGTGACAAAGGCATGAAATGATAATGCGTATCCACCGGATAAGGTGTAACAAGATATGAGGAAATCGGACAGGGCTGGCAGCACACAACTTAACTAGTCTAGTGCAGATAACAGTATCATCACACAATACAACTATTCTGGGCAATGCCCACTTACAACCCAAATTAAACTTAAAAGCCAAAGTCCCCGCCCCAAAAATACAGGATGACCCAATTTTACAAAGAAATGACAAAAATAACGGTTATCTCAAGTGACCAAATGAATCACAACTAAGATGCAGCATAGTTCCCCAAGTCAAGCTGCAGGAAGACGTAGTTTCACAAACATGTATAATAATACATATGCCAAAAAGGCGGCCTTGGCGTTTATTAAAACTTACAGCAACAGTCATCGATACGGTTGTACAATATAAAGTATGTAATATAATATAAAGCCTCCAAATCTACTCGCCACCAAGGGTTTACTTCTAGTGTTGTATGAAAACATGCCGCTTGTTGATACGTCTGAACTTTGTTACCATCCACTCCCCCAGAGGCAAGTCCATGATAGACAGATGATTGCTCAGCAGGTTTACCTAGTGCAACATTTGTAATATCTGAAACTTTAAAAGAATGTAATGGGTTGAGAAATACGTATACATGTATATGTTTATAACTTTATTGCCTCCATTTTTTTAGATATATCGTTTACAGTTACAAACATAAATAAACAAAAGAACAGAAATCATTTTAAAAGCTTCACATCATCTACATTGCACTATTAATTGCAGTGCACAAGGTGGAGGTGGCCAATATTGCAATTGCACAAAACCTAATGGAGGTTTTAATTATTTCTCAACATTCTAATGTAATATGTATATTAGTATAAATGTGTTTTGATATGACAAATATAAAATGCATACCTTCTTCAATGATATTTGAAGTTAGCAAGTTAGCAAGCGCTAAATTTGAGCCCTGACACTTTTTGCCACATTAGATCTTTGTATATCTACATCGAACCGAACAGCTTGTTGCATATTTAAAAAAAATAAAAACCAATATTTCACCACAGGTTACCAAATTCAAGACTTAGCAATGAAAAAAGTATGAGGAAATCGGACAGGGTAGCACTCAACCTAACCAGGCGACCACAGAAATCAGAAACACCACAACACAACTACAATGAGCAATGCCCACACATAACCCAAATATAAGACACTTACCTGGACTTCCATTTAACATTACTTCACATAAATGAAGGACATTAACAACTGTTTCTGTCGGCCTGATGGAGATCAGAACGAATTGTGCTAGCATTCCATGTCCAAACTCTTTGTGATAAATATCAGGTAAAATACCGGGTATATAGTCAACGAGATGCATGTCCACTGTTTCTCCGAACCATACTTCGATGTCATGGGCTCGTGTACCTTAAAGTAGACAAAACTCTGGTGTGCCACAACGTTTGTCAGGTGAGTTTCCAAGTAAGAAAAGTACAGAATCCTTGCAGACACAGGAACACTGTGTCGTGTCTGTTTATGAAAATGGGGCTAGCGTTTACAGCTAAACATACTCGTAATTAAAATACAATGAACAAAGTGGTTGAAGAAGCGAGCATTTATTTCTTTTATAGGCGGACATTTTAGAAATTTTAAGAAGTATATTTTGCCATGCACAAGGACTAGATGAAGGAAGATATCAATAATACGACTCTCTTAAGTATAATATAATAATAAATGATAAAACTGCTTTTATAAGAAAATGAATGTTATGAAGTTTTTTTTTCAATCTGTTACTCAAAAGATGTTCAAATATGCTGTGTATGCTTAGGAAAATATAAAAGATAACTTTACAAATACGTAAAACCTCAATAATAGCAAATAACAAACTGATCATGAAAGCTGAAAGTTTGTGAACATGGGTGTGATGATATATCTTACTGCAGCAATCCATTCGGTTGTACAGAACAAAAGATGTTATGTGATATAACCCCTCCAAATCTACTCGCCACCAAGGGGATATTTCTGACGCGGTTTGAAAACATGAGCCACCAGGAAACATCTGATTTGTGTTACCATCTACTCCGGCAGAGGCCAAGCCGATGTTTGCATTATGATTGCTTGATTGTACAGCCGGCTTACCCATCGCAATATTACCTGAAATATAAAAGTTGGATGACTTGAAATATTTGGGGAAATTGCATGATGAATTGTCTTATCTAGTTTATGCGCGCAAATATATTAAACTGAATCAAATGATCTTCTTTTTTATTTTATACCATCACTGCTTGCAAACAGCCCAGACCAGGTAACTGCCTCCACAATACAGCATAATAATTAATATAGTCTGAATCAAGAGATTGATACGCTTTGTAATGCTTGCAATATGATTTAGTAAAAGTTATTATTCTATCGACCTCAATAGTAAGAATTAGTCATGCTCTGGATATTTTTGTTTCTGTTGAAGTAACAAAAGAAGGCCAAATTCCTTCAAACAACTAAACATATATCATGCATAGTGTAAATAAACTTTATTGAAAATCTTACCAATGCATTCGAGATCGTCACTCCATTGTCCATCAGCGCTACATACAGTAGTATCTTCCTTTATTTCAAGTTGGAACCCAGGTTTGCATCGAAGGAGTTTCTTTGAATCAATGTTGTTCATATTCCCGAGCATTTCACCACTGTCAGCCGTCACTGATAGCATACTGGTATGAGGATCGCACTCTGTTTTAATGTAAAACCAATGGTGTTTCAATGATTGAGAAGAAAAAGAAGTTTATTTAATTTTAGTGATGGCATATATCAAACTGTATAAAATTATGTATTCAATAAAAAAAAGTTCTATCATAGAAAAAGCAGCTTTTCATTAAATGTATTTATGTTCAAAGAAAAATATTTATGAGGTTAAACACACACATAAGGACATAGATGAGACAAAATATTTGTTCAACCCCAGACAAATATGTGTTAAGTGAACAATTGTTTTATTGAACAAGTATTTTTATACAATTTTGCAACAACACACTTGCCATAATAATATTCTTTTTGGGATTAGCCATTTTTTCTTGAAATATTTCCATATTGGTTTTTCTTTGGACTACAATAATATCATTGTGTATTGTATAGTGTAATAAGATGCGAAACAAAATCTTTGCTAGGTGTTATACAGTTCGCCGTGAACCTTTCAGGTCAAACTGTGTCTTGTTTTAGCATCAACGGATACATACATGCTAAGTTAAGCAATATATATCGATTGTCGAAGAATTTAGTATGACTTTTACAGGCGATGAGTTACACGGTCGATAAAACAACTTGAGCAAGACACATAAAGAAGGCAGACGTACATTTACCTTTATAAGAACAAGTTGATGTTGTAACGTCACACACTTGCCAGTGTTCACACGAACAGTCACCAATTATCTTGAAGAAAATAAAATAAAGATATGTTGAATGAAGGGAATATATGTTGGGCTTAGAAAGAGAAAGTCGCAAGTGCTTTATAAGGCAAATGCATATTTAAAATCTACATCATAAGGCGCTTCTTATGAACCTATTTTCATGAAAATCAGAACTTGTCATGCTGACCAATATTAAGTTGAACAACTTGTTTTACCATATGTAAAGAGTAATGTACGGACATTTTTTCTTGTTTTCTCAAAATATTGATTATGCAGTTACGACCTTTTCATTCTAAGCCAGCGATATGTTTCACATGACTTTCTTCTACTGATACATAGCATTATACTCCGACACGTTCACTGACTCCTTTCAAAAAGTGTACATTATTTCTGTAAATGTACACTTTTGTGAGACATTTATTCAGAAAATGATTGGTCAATTTAAGCTTTAAACTATTTCAGATTTGCATGATGACATCCATGAGCAGTTAAATAAACGTCACAGCTGGTTGTCTGAAAAATACACTAAGACGGATTTATTTGACCGTGCTACTGTAAACTGATCAAATTTACAGTATTGAATTTTAATTAGTGTCTTGGTTAAACTTTTTAATATAACCAAAGAAATGCAGCATTAAATTAACTTTTAATTAGTCTCTTGTTGAAATTAATGATACAACCAAATAATCACAATTTATCTACACCCTAACAGTAATGATTATTACAGAGCAAATGCTAATCATCATTGCTGTCCACAAAGTTGGGAGCAACATCCATCAAAATTGAATGATTTTACATTATTGGTTATTAGCAGGAATATAGCAATACTATAAACAAGTATAAGCAGTTTGTAAAATACATTTTGCAACCAACAAACAAATCTGAATTATTATTATACAAAGTTCGAAAAGCAGTTATAACTTTCTATTTGTTTTCCTGAACGCAGTTGATGCCACTTAGAATCAATCGAATACAACATAATGCTGTAGTTTATATATCAATAAATATATTAACCTTATGAAAATGAAAATGTGTCAATTCATTATGTTGCTATTATCATGCATTTTAAAAAAATATCTATAACATACACTTAAATATGTCTAAATTAACATCAACAAAGCAGTTTCAGATATATTATAAGAATCGCCTAAAACAATCTTGTTTGGAAATAAACATTTATCAATATTTTCATGATATAAAGGACAATCGACTATTGTCTTTAATAACCAAATGGAAACAAATGATATACTCATATATATCTTTGTGTATCAAGCTTTAATCCATGAATGTGGAAAATGATTGCTTTTGTAATCTTAGCTTTAATGTGATGTATTAACAGATTTTTACTCAATCTATATGACAGTTAATCTTTTGGGTGTGTTAGGCCAAGGTTATTATGTTTCTTAGATTCATATTTTCTAAAATTTTAAATATGTTATGCTCATGAAATGTGCCGGAGTAGATTGTTATAACCATTGGCTCTCTGGAGATCATTTAACTTTTTGTCGGAGTATAAGACAGATACATTACTAGTTTTTGATCAAAAGTGTCCTCTAACAATCGCCTCGGACAATTTCTTGTTGCCCTTACAAAACTATCCTATAACGCTTGTAAGACGACACTTTTGATAAAAAACTAGTATAGATAAACCATGTTTTTAAGCCGTGACTAATTTATGCAGGAAGGTTGATTTGCCCTCAAATGATAGATATAGAGTTTGTATTAAGGCTTAAGCAATATATGTGATCAATGACAGTAACCAATTCAATAGCAAAGAGATTTAAACCAGGTATATTCACATACCATGACTATGAAGTGTAACCTTCCGTCACGGCTAAAAACGTGGTTTATCTATACTGTATTTATAACATATCATGCATGCTCTCGGCGTCGCCGTAAAAGGACAAAAATAATAAAAACTTAAAATGAACACGTTAAGAACATATCGTTGACTTAGAATGAGAAGATCGTAACAACAACATCAATATTTTTTTAATACAAGAAAAACTGACTGACAATCACTCTTTACTTATTAATGCAAAAATTCTGACTTTTGTCATAGTGGGTATTTACGAATAGGGGTAAAAATGGTGTAAGTTTTGATTGCATAAGTCATTCCTTAGTGTGATTTTCAGTATGTATACGCTACGACGGGCTTTACATGAAATGTTGAAGATCTGCTACATGTTTATACTTATGTTTGTGCATTTGAGAGTTTTTGTAATTTATGTATAAAGCACATACTAGTACCCACAATGTGCTATAACTTGTTTGATAGTTTTAGTTCAAAAGAGAAATAATTTGTTTCAATGTCAAGGTCATTTAAAGGTTCATGTTAAACTGAAGCCTAAATTGTCAGCACAGCAATCATTTCTACCTAATAAAATATAGTGGTTTGTTTGCTAATGATTTAATTTACCATTTATTATATACTGACTTGTTTAACTGTCTATTTTTGCCATTATTGTGAATATGTATTGATATTTTAACACATGAGTGACGATAATCATATGAAATACCATTATTTACTATTACCATCGAAGGAATAGATGTGTTCCAGAAACACTTATGACCGCGGGTAACCTTGACATTTGACCTAATGACCTCAAAACAGGTGATGGATTTAAAGAAGTTTAAAGAACAAAGGCTAAATACTTTTCATTAATGGACTAGGTCAAATTTTTAATAAGACTAGGTCTTGGTGACCTTGACCTTATGTATATTGACCTCAAAACAAGTGGAGGTTTAAACAGTCTTGGTGACATTGACATGAGCTCAGCTTCAAAATGTAGTATTCTCCATAACCGAAACAGACGGCTTTTTGGAAATAACTGCAAATGGCGTTTGATGGAAAAGATGAGCAGCTCTGACTAAATTCGGACTATATAAAATCCATACATGTTTAGGAATCAATTTTCGGGGGTATTGAAAATGAAATTTTTGTCTGGAAGTATGTAAATATCTCATGTATATGGGCCCGGAAACAATTATGTAGCAGATCTGCTACAGAGCTCAAGTTCGTAAGTGGCACTTACGACCTTCTCTTTCTAAGCCAGCGATATTTCACGAGACTTTTTTCTTCTGCTGCCGATACTTAACTCTATACTTCATGCTCTGGGACATCGCCGTAAAAGTACAAAAAGAATATCAACTTAAATTAAACACGTTAAGAACATATGGACCCATGTCAAATGTTTAGATTTGGACATCCTATTGTCTGATATCGTAATGTTCAAACACTACATGTACATGTAGTTCTTATAAAATTAAAAGAACAAAATGTTCTCAGTCACTATTTTAGCAACTATTTGCTTACTTGTCAATATAATCTTCTATGGAACGATTAAATGGGTAAAAAAAATTAAAATGCGAGACTCCAAACGAACCATGATGTAATTAGCTATATAAAGTCATACAATATCGTTTAAAAGTATTGATGACTTGAAGTGTGTGCGTCGGGGACATATGATTACGATCATATATATACATGTACAGTGCTACCTTATATATTATTCGTCACCCGGTCCGATACTAAACTGTTTTTATTGTTTATAATATGAATATTTTGTAAACTGTCAGTTTGGGAATACATAGCTGCCATCATGCGGTCTAACTTTATACAATATTTATTTCACACATTCATAAAACTGCAATCAAAATGCAATGTATGCAACCCTTTATGTAGCTGTTGAATTTCGTAATCATAGTAATTTTTTGTTTGCTTCCGTCGATATAGATTGTATTAACTGGTAGTTGCTAGGTTATCCGTAAATGTTTAATTGATGGTATATCTACATGTGCATGTACACTTGGCAGCCTTGTAGACCTTCATATAGTTAAATAAATGTTATGATGTTACTCCTTTTTTACTGTTGTAGCTTGCTCGGTTTGCTCGGAGTATGTTATGTCCCCCTCCCCTTTTAATGTTTTGGCTTGCCCTATTTGGGGGGGGGTAACTACAAATGTATTATAGTTAGGTCTCAGTATATGGTGTTGGTAAACTAGGTCAAGTTTCAGTTATGCTTCGTTTGGTCGCTTGGGTCACCGTTTTATTGCATGTATGTGTGAAACAAGGTCGTCTTGCAGCGAGACTTAGACTTTTAATCATTTCTTTAGAATGTGTGAGGGCGTTGCTCCGTGTAGCTGTGTTGTGATGTTCCTGTTTTTATACTCGGCTGGTAAAGTTGAATGCTGCATTTCTGTCAGATTTCCTTTATTTCTTATTTAATTAAACTATGTTTATGTAGACGTACTCACGTCTTGATTTTAACAGCAACAATGTTTTTGAGGGTTACACCGTTTATTAAAGCCCAATTGTGTCCTAAACGACTATTTTCCAAAGGCAAAAACTTGGCCACCTATCTGCAGAATGATGCATGTTAGTACTTTAGTTTTGTCCCAAATACAGAATACAAGAAATACAACATTATGTTGGGTTGTTTAAAAAATGACGAACTGTAAGCAATAAATACATAATTTATAATCTAAAAGAAGAAATTCATGCAAAAATCGTATTTGGCTTCCATACATTTCATTAACTGTGATTGTGGTCGTAGTTGTGCCTCTTTATGTCGCATAACGTTAGGTCACTGTCCTAAGTGTTTTAAACTAGGTATTACCATGTTAACGCCCCGGGGTTGTTGTGCCTCATTTGGTCGCCGTTTTGGCATGGGTTTGTGTGGGCATTGCTCTGGGTAGTTGTGTCGTGGTGTTTCTGATTTCTGTGCTCGGCTGGTTAGGTTGAGTGCTACCTTCCCTATCGGATTTTCTAATTCCTTTTTTATGCATAGTTTCAAGTACTCCTATTAAATTGGAGTTACTCCTATTTTCTTTGTTAATTACTGGTTATCCAATATCACCTAACGTTCAACATAGGTACATTTGATTCATTTTATGATCTTCTACATTCCTTGGCATCTTGTGACATGTTTTGATTGATCACGCCTACTTATGATTTAACTAGCTTAGCAGGTATGCTTTATGGCATAATGTTTGAACGGATATAATGAACATTATATTGTCAATTGTTAGTCATTTGTGGATTTCTTTAACATCATAAATGCCTTGTGTTTACTGGATGCTGGAAAACGTTTTGGTGAGATAACGATACTTAAATCAACACATTGTTTACAAATTTTTGAAATTAATTCTTTTAATTAGGAGGTTCCAGTAAAGTGAACAAAATGCACTATATCTGAAAGCTGACATACTTATAAACATGTTCACTGATTATTATCGTTATTTAAAGTTCTGCACATTATGTATTTATGTACGTATTACAATGCTCTTTGTTAGTTCATGTGTACATATGCCTGCTTGATAATATAAGATAAGAGAATGTTTTTCCTCTGATGCTTATTCCAGACAATATTGTGACGGATACGGTTTAATTGGTTTTCTTAATTACAGTGAGTTGTCTAATATGCACATTAGAAACTCAGTTGGGCTGTAAGATGTATGTGGAAATGTTGAGTATATGATTAACAAACCACCCTTGATGGGTGAGCATGCTTTTCCATTTACGGGGTTATTAGGCCTTTAGTCTCGGCGAACGTTACAATAATACTTCGAATGTAATGCAGTGTGTTATACACTTACGCCCACTCCTAATGCAACACCTATATTTTTCAGGATTTCTCTGCTGTTTATGAAGTATGGAATTTACATACGTACATATCTGATTGACGTTCAAGCGATTTTGTCAAATCATGGTAAGATAACAAGAATTTCCAACAATCAACATCACTGTAGATTGAAAAGTTACACAAATAGGTCATGAAAAATATTGAAAAACAGAATGATATTTTTACTTAAAGTTTCTTCACAGAAAAATGATCGAATAATAACTTTCAATATAATATAATATAATATAATAATATATATATATATATATAATAATATTCCAGTTAGTGTTTCTTAGTATCTTGAATGTCTATCAATGGCGTTTTTGATAGCTTTCTACATCTGCAACATAAAGAACTCAATATTTGGGTTGTGTTCAAGATTTCCTTAACGCGTGCTAGTTTTTGCAGGTTATGTAGGGCTGGTAGTTCTTGCAATGGGAGCCAAAGCTCCGGCATGCGGTATTTTTACACATCGCCATCTTTGTGACTATTCACTTTAGAGTGACGCTCATTATTTCGTTTAATTTTTGTCTTTCAATAAACATACTTACTTAAAATTTCTAGAAACATTCAATGAGTATTAATTTATTCACAGCCAAAATTTGAACCACGTCCATTTATCAATTGTAGAGAAATCACGAAAAATGTAGGTGTTGCGTTGGGAGTGTGCGTAAGTGTATATAAATGTTAAACGTGGCTATTACTTCATCGTAATCGTATAATTTATGGTTTTCGATCTACTGTTTTGATCATCGACATCACCAGTTTAAAGCTGTAAATGTAAGTATAGCACAGGGGCCTTATTACACTGAAAAATCATACTTAGACTTAAAATTGACAACCTTTATAATTACTGCAATTTCTTTGAAATTGATTTTAACCATGTGAAATTCTACCTGTTTTCCAGTCAAAATATATCAAAAATCGGTACATTTATAACAACATGAGAGCAAATAGAGCATTTGATTTGGCAATGTAAATTCTAAGTCTGAGTTTTCGACTTGCAGTGCCTTGTGTACTCACTAGACTCACTTGTGGGAAGAATGTAGCTGAGGCAAGCACAATTAATGGTAAGATTGAACCGCGCACATATACTATTATATATCTGCAGTATCGACAAATTGGTATTTTATAATTACAAGACTAATGTTATAGTTAAAAGAACAACTACGATCTACTTGGGTACACATTGATGCTTACTAAAAGCGTCTCAACAATATCTCAAAGGAAAACAACATCTAAAACAAGATGACAAAACAATAAACTGTTTTCAATACTACCTGAGAGATATCCACTGTGTCCATATTTATTCGTAAACATTTCTTGTCATTTATTGCATCAGTTTCCGTCACTGCCGCTGTGTGTAATTCGCACATATTGTACAAACGTTTGTAACCTATAACTTTACACACAGGTCGCTTAGCGCATTCCTTGACACAGTCTTTTATTGACGCTTTCAGAAAAACTTGAAATCTCGTGCTTTTTGGTGGACAAGTTCCAAATTCTTTAACGCTCCGTTTGCTTAATGCGTTGTTAACACCCCATTGGCTATATGCTTGGCTATAGACACCAAGTAAAGCACACACCGACACCATCAATGTCAGTTTCCCGCGTCCATTCATTCTACAATTCCTTAACTTTAAAAAATATAATATTATTATTTTTAAAACCACCTAAATGGCTTAGAGATAATGTCCTGTAAGTTTCCTCTGAATTTAAATTCCGGCTGTCCAGCTGAGGTGCCGTTTTGATTTTTGTGTTAATTTACATTCTATTTATTTAAGAAAATATTCATTTTTTGAGTATCAATTGGCTTATTATTTTGTCACTTGTTTGAATATTTCTCCTAATACATTATACAATTAATTAACACAGCATCGTACAATATATAATAAGTAGCGTAAGGCACATACTGGTGGCAAAAACACGTACATTTTGACTTAATTCAGTTGACTTATCAATCAACTCTAACAGGTGCCCAATCAACGAATGAAACGATGATTTTGCTCCGATTACTAGTAATGTGGCGTTGTTTTCTATCGTTATTAATGTGCGCACGATTGCATTCAGTTGGTTGATCGATATATTGCGTCGATATTTTCAACCAGAATTATATACATTTTTCCACGTAAAATGTATAAATCATTTTGTGTTTAATGCATAATTAAAGGACTACATGTTTAATGTTTGACACAGGTCACTCCACTTGTAATTGAATTGATAACCTAGTACGTATATATAAAACATAACTATTCCCTATTCACTCGTAATTTAAATATTTATAACCATAACTTCAGCCCTTGATAAAGATACTTATGAGATGTTATATGTTTCAAATGATATTTGTTTAATACGTTGGAAACTTCTATTTTTTGTTGACTCCATACCTTCCAAAGCTCCGACTGCAGAATGACAACACTTTCTGTCGTACGGGTGTCCCTGTTAAACCACTTGTGGCGTGATATATCTAAGGTGCAATATGCTTCATTTTGTATTAGTATTTTATTCAATACTAGTAGTTCAAACAAAATATTAAGTAAATCTGTAACAATGAAAAAGAGTGAAGTGCGTCATTTTTAGACATAAACATGTACCAATGAAAAAGGTTCTTACTAACTAAGAATGTAAACTCAAGCATTTCGATTGGCCATTAGAATATGGTACCAATATAAGCCTTCACTTCAAGAAAGAGTACAATTTAAATGGTTAAATAGATTATTTCACCGGCCAAGATACGCATATGTAGTTTATATTCTAAATAAAATGAACTAGTACGAGGGCTAGTCAAGAAAAACTGAGAGTTGTTAAATTAAGCCTTCAAAGCGTATATACGTAATTTTCGTGTGCGGCGATATGACGTCATAGGTATATTTCAAATGTACATATAATCCAATTGTGAAAATGGAATAATGGGGCACGTTGTTTATTAATCAGAATTGAATTGCTGAACATTTTGATATCATATTTATGCATATCGGCCTATAAACAAATAAACCACGGGAGGAGTGACATTACTTTTGGATATACCCTCGTACAATTGTATTTTCGATCAATCATCGTGAACTTTTATCCATTGAGGATAGTCTGATGAATTCCGTGATCGGTTATATGCTTATAAATAAAGTTGCCAAGTAACCAAAGAATATCACTAAGGGGTATGCGTTCGCGCCATCGACTGGGGGGGACTTATTTTGTTGTCAATTCGAACGTTTATGCAAACTTCATATGGAGTAATTTAGTACAACCAACACGTGTATCTTGTAGAATCGTATATATCAAATAATAATGGACGTTTGTTACAGAATGGTCACTAATGCTGTATTGTTCAGTTGCCTAGCAACAATTTTACCCGTATCTTATCGATTTTCTCGGCATGTGTTCTTTGTGTTGCCATGGTAGTCTAAACTTATCACTGAATTCACAATTTCTGCTCATGAGGATTATGAATGTATATAATGGAGTAAAGTGACATTTGCTCTATAATTAAACGTAATGTAGCATTTTATTGATTAATAGTTGCATTTAGACGATACAGGGGCCTTATTCACCAACGTTGTAAGTCTAAAACTGTAACTTATACTTAAAACTGTCATTATTCATAATCACTGCTATTTCTTTGAAATTAGAGTTAAAGTCCCATAAAGTCTCAGAAATAGCAATATTTTACAAACAAATAAGATCGTGAAACATTGACAGGTTATAGATCTCCCTAAATGGCATATAATCAGCATATATTTGATGTAAGTTGACTTTTATCCTTAGAATAATAATCTCCGCAAATCGTCAATTTGTAAACAAAGGAGTATTTTGTCCACCATACAAAATACTCCTTTGTTTACAATCTGAAATCGACGGGTCGTTCCGAAGACAGTACGTACATTTTCGTAATAGATCGAGGACACATATATTGATGACAAATTTATGCGAGTGTATGCATATAAATAAAAGTAAAACCGGTATCCTCCGGTACTGGTAATCGCCGGTATCCTATTGCACTATATTGTATAGGGTAATCGAGTGTAATATTTCACTGGTGAATTAAAGGGTAAATTGTTTTCATTAGATTATTATATAACATATTGAGATATAATTAAAGTGCCGATGTAATAATGTTTTAGACCTTCCGTCAACTAGACCCCGGTACTATACGGAAGGATTGCTGATTACAACATACCCGTTTCGGGAACCCTTCAAGTTCATTTAAAAGCATTGATACTTGCGAGAATAAGTAACATGGGCGCGCTGAGGCTGTCAGAATGACAAGTACAAGCACCAAAATCCAGACATGTATGCGATATTTGTAATAAAATGTGGTTTTATAGCTCGAATTACTGCGAGAAACTTATTTTCTGTCAATAAAATTGGACAGTATCGGGTTTCGATTATTTGTATTCTTCTAAAAGCAATTTGTTAAAACTTATTTATAAAGACACGTGGCCAATCAGAAATTCGTTCAATGTATGCATGCATCTGACGTCATGAGCGCGTTCCACATGGCTCATTCTCACAAATTGTAGTGTTTTTAAGAAAAGTCAATCAACCGGGAACAAATACATATACCAAGTACGATACTATTCTAAGCTGTATCAGATGATATATTGTTTTTTAGGGTGGCCAATTAGAAATTCGGTTAAGTTAATATACGATGCCGAACTACTATCTGAACCTCTTGGTAAACTGATGGCATCGCTTCCGCTGCCATTCTGGATATACGCTGATGACCCGGCATCATTTCTTCCACGATCAACTGGTGCCTTTGGTAACTTTTCGCTTTTGGGCTTGTGACCTTAAAATGATCGGCATAGCTTCCGTGTGTAGAACTCATCTCTTCTGTGTTTTCGGGGAGCTTTTGACATCGATTCGGCTTCCTTTGGAAACCATTCGGGATGGCTACATGATAACATAGCGTCACAGAAGGCGTCCCGAAGATGTGGATTGAATGTGGAATGATGCGGAAGGGTTCCATTACATAACGAGGACATGCCGAACCATCTCGATCTGGCGAATTTCTGCTACAAGAACCCTTCCGATCCTAGTGGACGGCAGGTCTTCGACATTTTATGTAAAAATATAAGTATAAATATTTCATAAATATTTTAATTTCTGTAAATCATGTTTAAAAACTGCCGCAAAGAAGCGTTGGCTTTAACAGATATTTAATTCATGAAAAAGTGTAATATACAAGTAGCACATAGTTAAATAGAAAACTATCACACTGTTTGTGAATAAGTTATACAAACCAACCCACCAAAGCTTAGTTATAATGAAATCTACTCTATACAAGGCAATATATAGTATGTTTAACCAGCGATACCGACAGTTTCTACAGTTTCAAAAAGATACCGACGGACACCGGGATTTAGTACTCGCCCATGTATGTGAATAACTTCACGCTCGTGTGCACTCGGTACTTGACGAAAATAAGCTCGCTGTGTATAACAGTAAACAAAACATCTGAATAAAAGGCCAGAATTTTCCATATTGTGTTAGTCAACTTATTGTTGCACAGTAATCAATATTTATAAAAACTTAATAAATTCTCGATAAGTAACTCATTTTTGGCACAAAATATGACTGATTTTGAGCATTAATGGGACTTTAACCATGTGAATTTCTATCTGACTATTTGTTGTTACCCACTGAACATGTATACAAATTTATATCAAAATCGGAACATTTATAGCAACATGAGAGCGAACGGAACATTTGACAATGTAAAGTCTAAGTCTGTGTTTTAGACTTACAACGTTGGTGAATAAGGCCCCAGGTAAAGGTTTTCATTGGCCTAAAATTAGGTTATATTCGAAATACAGAGAACTCCTCTTAATCTATTTGCGATATGACTTAACATAATATAGTATTTACAAATACGAAGATGTAGAACATAATAAGAATGTGGATATATGTGCAGTGGTCCCTAACTTAGACAATTTAGACAAACCAGTTTGCCTTCGTACTCGGATGATTTAAGGCACATGTTTGTTGTGGAATGTTTGCCACCACGAAAACCTTGTGTGATTATAACTTTCAACAGATACCTACTGATCTACGTTACACCAGCGTTCAGCTATGCTTGAGGAATATGACCTATACTACACTCGACATTACGTTACCAGACGTTAGCCTACAGAGTCCGACTGGACAACAACTTAACACTACTTAATGCAACCAAGCACTGTTCATTAAATGCATTGCATTCCATTTTTGAATTCCACAGGCAAACCATATGTCCTTATAAATGATATAAGTTCATATGTTGTATGCTAGAAAATGGTATCAAGATATATGTAATGCTTTTCATGTCTGACAAAACTCGAAGTCTGTTTGGCGTTATTTTCATTCCAATTTGACACGATCCTGATCTTCAATTAGCATAATATAACAACTGATATCGCCATTATGGGGATTTTCTTGTGAATATATGGGATAATTCTCTCCGTAAAAAGGTATGCTGGTTGAAGAATGCCAATGGTAGTCTGGCTGTCGGAAAGTATATTTGAGGCGTTATATAGGTCTCTTTTTATTTCTGGTAAGCTATATTAAAGTGTTAGTTAGCTTGATTTCAATCATGCCTTTATCATGTATCTATATGCAGAAACCTGTCCCACAATTACCGTTACAAGAGCATCCTGATACCACCCATCTTACCAGTTCCGAACTGTGGAAACATTTACTATTGGTATGAAAACAGCTGCATGTGAATACCTGTACTGGAGACATTCGTGTAACAGTTTATGCTGAAATTAAGTAAAACAGTCGAATTACACATGTACATGTACAATAAAGTGTTGATTGTTTTAAACTGTCCACGATTGGTTATATTTTACCCATTTTATATTTACTCGAATGTTTGTACATGTAGCCATTGCATATTGTTGTAACCATGTCTAAATTGAGATGATTGTACATCACTGTCGAGCGTGAAAAGTACATGAAAAAGGGCTATATAAATATGGTACAATAAATAAAATAATATATATTCGTACTTTCATTACCGAATAAAAAATTCATAGTATTGTTAAAACGATATGATACTTTTAGATAATTTAAATTGTAATCATATGACTATAGACAAGTACATTTTTTCCCAGAGATCGGTATTTACCTGGGTATCCAAACATTTCTACCTCACACATATTAAGTGTATCCTCTGCTTCATCCATCGACTGAATGGAGACTTGAGCGTATCGTGTGAGGGCTCTAGATTCCAAATCTTTGTAATAGATGTCCGGTGGTACACCCGGTATAAAGTCAATGAGGGTCAATGTTTCCAGTGTTTGTCCGAATTTCACCTCAATATCATGGGCTCTGGCGACTATAATCAGAAAATAACTGACGTTCACTTATAGGTATTATCATAAATTTCGATGTAATTACTAGTATGTTCGATAGAAGTTTAGATTCATACTTAACTCAATATATTGACCATGCATAACAGTAATACATGCAATATCTATAGACATATGATATTGATGTAATTGTATAATATATATAGCTGGCTTAGAATGAGAAGGTCGTACTTTGAGATCGAAATTTTGAGAAAAAAAACCAAGAAAAACTTTCCGAAAATTACTCTTAACATATGGTAAAACAAGCTGTTTCAACTTCAATTTGGTCAACATGCCACATTCTGATTGTCATGAAAATAGGCTCTTATAAAGTGTGCTTCGTGATCACTGGGATGGAAGGTGTTCATCGGATATTGCAGCTAAACGAACCGACTTTTAACAGATTAGATTGAAATTGTCATCCAAGGTTATATGTTAAGAAATATATATTATGTACATGGTAATATGAATAACCAATTTGTCAAAAGTCGGCTCGTTTAGCTACAATATCCGGTGTACGCTCCATACCAGTGTTGATGCTGGTATTAAATACGTACCAGTCTTATAATGTCCTAAGTATTAACAATCTTCTCATTCTAAGCCAGCAGTATGTTAACTTATTGGCTTGAATACTAGTAGTCGATTTACACCAAGATTATTAAAATTGCCTTTGATTTGTTTAGATCTTAAGGTTAATCACTGCAACTTTCCGATAGTAGATTCTTTAGACTTAGTTACGTACACGCTTCAAAAATACTTTTGTGGCAAGGGCATATCGCTGGCTTACGATAATATTGTCGTGCGGCCTTATAAGATTGATAAATATCTAAAATCAACATCACGAGGGCGCTTCAAATGAACCTGTTTTCGTGAAAATCGGAACTTGTCATGTTGACCAAACGGAAGTTGAAACATCTTGTTTTACCATATTAAGTAGAGTTATTTTCGAACAGTGTTTTCCTAAGTTAATTGTTTTCTCAAAATATCGATTTCGCACTTACGACCTTCTCTTTCGAAACAATCGATATTGATACACGACTTCGTCGATAGGTTTTATCACCTGTAAGAATGAACATTCGTAGCAAACTTACAGCAGCACTCGTCCAGTCTGTTGTACAAAACAAAAGATGTAATGTAATATAGACCCTCCAAATCTACTCGCCACCAAGGATTTGCTTCGTGATGTGTATGAAAACATGTGCCTTGTTGAAACATCTGAATGGTATTACCATCCACTCCATAAGAGGGTAATCCCCAACTACTTCCCGATGATTGCTCAGCTGACTTTCCTAGTGCTACATTTCTGCTAACTGAAATTAACACAGAATAATGTTTTAAGAAAAGGCGCATGATTTTAACTCCCTTAATGCTTATCAAAACAGACAAATAAATTTATATAAAAAAGATATGAGAAAATCCGACAGGGAAAGTAGCACTCTACCTAACCAGCCAAGCAGAAAATCAGAAACACCACGAAGTTCATATTCCACTAGAAAAAACATATTTTTTAGTTTTATTGCATGCGATCAGAAAAAGTAGGTTAAATCAAACATTATCGATTATTGAGTATTCTGTTGAATATAGTACAAACTTGTGACCACTGTGTACAATAAACCAAGATTGGTGCTGAAATATTCTGGATGCTTTACACGCTATCGGAGCATCTATAACAGTAACAATGAACGATGACACACCATCTTGTTGAAGAACCAATAAGTCTCCTCATAAATAGCTATGGCAACACCGGGATTCGTTATATCACACACATCTCATCTTCAACTTGATGCCACTTCCGGCAGCACACAACCTAACCAGCCGAGCACATCAATCAGAAACACCACAGCACAACTACACTGAGCAATGTCCATACATAAGGCAAAGAAACAATTAAAAGCCTAATTCCCCGCCGACAAAATGCAGGATGACCCAATTAAACAAAGAAATGATGGAATAGCGATGAATCCAGAACACAGAACTTATAATAAATATGTCCTTGTTCTATCATTGGTTATTATAGGACCGTAAGTGTAAGTGTTGACCCCACATGTTCCCAGGACTATAAGCCCTTCCACCTATTGGTAGATCCCTACTACTAAGTTTAGTAGGGCCCCGTCTACTGGGTTAAGTAGAGCACCGCCTACTGTGTTGAATAGATCCCTACTACTAGGTTTAGTAGGGCACCTTCTACTGGGTTAAGTAGAGGCCCGTCTACTGGAATAAGTAGAGCCCCGTCTACTGTCTTCAATAGATCCCTACTACTAGGTTTAGTAGGGCCCGTCTACTGGGTTTAGTAGAGGCCCGTCTACTGGGTTTAGTAGGTCCTCCTTGTATATTTATGTACATTATATACGGGTTTAATCATGTATTAGTCTTGATTGTACAGCACTTTTGAACGTGTGTATACATGAAAAAGGGCTATATACATATGGTATAATAATAATAATTATTCATTAAATGACACAAGCCGCTAGGAAGCTTGACTAACATTGATGTGGCCAGATTGGTACAACAATTAGCTTAGCAATATTTTCAAATTTGCAATACAATACTACATTGTTTACGTACTATGTACATATATGCTGACACACTATTTTACTTTTGACATGTTTGTAAGTGTTTGTAATTATATAATGTATGCGATTCATGGGCTGATGACCTAAACTCTTGAAAATAAAACTGTAAAACTGTATTTGCCACCCAATAAATGCACATTGAACTGAAGATATTGCGACATATTTGTTTCAAATAGAAATCAACATTTAACGTTTCACGACGAGCATACACTATTATAATATTCAGCGTGCTTTGTTCTTACCTGGATCTCCTTGTAGTTCAACCTCGCATAAATGAAGGACATCCCCAGCCTCGGCTGTAGACAGCGGCCTAATGGAAACCATAACGTGTCGTGTTAGTATTCCATATCCAAACTCTTTGTGATAAATATTAGGTAAAATACCGGGTATATAGTCAACGCAAGCAAATGTGTCAAGTGTTTCCCCAAACCACACCTCAATGTCATGGGCTTTTGCACCTTAAAATAGATAGAAGCTAATGTCCAGGTATAAAGATTCAGAAACATTTGTAAGGTGAATTCACAAGGCATTCACAAGATAATACACTATTATGCTTCATGATATGATGAATAGATGATTTTCAATCCCTTACCTAGAAGTAGTTCATGCAGTCTGTTCAAAACAGGAAAAAAGAACTGATACTTTTGCAAACACGAACACAATTTATATGATATATTAAAGGATCTGGTCGTGAAAACTGATACTATGCTAAGTTTATGAACACGGGGCATTGGGTCTTATTCACACACATTGTAAGTTGAAAACTCAGACTTTACATTCCAAATAGTCTATTCACTCTCGTGATGTAAATATATCAAGTTTGGTATAAATGGGTGTACATGTTCCTCTGGTTACAACGAATCATTAGATAAAATTTCACACGGTTAAATCCAATTGCAAAGAAATGGCAGATATTATAAATGTTGTATATTTTAAGTGTAAGTTTCAGTCTTATCATATTGGTGAATAAGGCACCTAGATTTATATCTTACTGCAGCAATCCATTCGGTTGTACAGAACAAAAGATGTTATGTGATATAGTCCTTCCAAATCTACTCTCCACCAAGGGGATACTTCTGCTGCGGTATGAAAACATGAGCCACCAGTAAATATCTGGTTTGTATTACCATCTACACCAGCAGAGGCAAGGCCGATGTTTGCATTATGAGTGCTTGACTGAACAGCCGGCTTACCCATCGCAATATTACCAATGTTACCTGAAATATTAATTGTTATATAACCCCTCGAAATCTACTCCACCAACTAAACAGCCGGCTTACCTAAAGTAATACTTCCTGAAATATAAAACATTGGACAACTTGACCATGTACTGGTAATATTGTTAATATTTATTTCAACTGCAACTTCATTCATAAATTATGCTCAAAGCAAATTGAATTAAGGAATCGTATCGTATTATCGTTTTATAATTAAATGTGTACACGTATACATATTCTATGGGTGTTTTTTTTTCTCAAAAAAGTGCAAATTCTGAAACAAATTTATTAAGATAAAAATTATGCTAATTTCATGATAAGAGATTTTATAAAGAAACACATTCCATGTAACGGGAGACCTCCTGCTTCGCTAAAAATGTAAATATAAGTGCTTGAATTTTACAAAAAATATCATTTGTCCATCCTGTTACCTCACCAATATTTCTACATTAATTTTAATATAATAAAAATGAATATGATTTGATTGTTGCAAATTGTTGTGTCCATTCTGACTTATTAAACACTTACGTATTATTCATGCATACAGTACCTTTCCAAATCCCTTCTCCTAATGCAGAGATGGGCCTACGGTAACCATTAATTTAACTAGCTGGTGGCTGACCAACCGGACTCATCAGTACCAACCCGGCTTCAGCCGAGATTCGAACCTTCGTCCTTCCGCTTCCTAGGCGGCCGCCCTAACCAATCGGCCACGGTCGCGGTATGTTTGTCTGATTTAAATGTCATTATGTTGAATTTTTAAGCAATATAGCATTGTAACAGGGTGGAAAATTAAGCTTTACCACCAAATATGATCGTATGATTCTTATAAAAAACACTATTTTTCTGAATAAAACATAATATTCCCTTTCCCATCCTCTTTGTTAAGGAGGCTTCTATCTAGTAAATATTACTGGATTAAACCTAGGAATATACACTTTGATTTATTCCTGTTTTACCAGTATGGAACAAAAGTGAGGGATACACTTGTTTTCATAAAAAAGCACTGGTTTTATTCCAGATTAATCAGAGAAACTGACTATCATCTACTGCAAAGTACAAAGCCTTTATATTTAGTTTAAATTGGCATCCATATAATAAAAGAGATTTTGACGGAATAACATCAATCTGTCTGAACTGCTTGGGACAGCCCATTGTCAGGGAGTTAGATTCTTAATGGCAAAAATTAAAGGGTATTAGTAGTTTATATAGATATTTGCAGGGTTTGATAAATAGAAATTTGTTCAAACTTGTACATGAAAACGTTTGGATTCAGTTGAGAGCTATAAACACTCTTTTATGAGTCAATACATGTCTGGGACAACAATTTGCACTTTTTATGAAAAATGCCCTTATATAAACTCTGTTCAAAATCTTACCTATGCATTCAAGTCTGTGACTCCACTGTCCTGTAGCGGTGCATACTGTAGTATTTTCGTTCATTTTAATTTGATACCCAGGTTTGCATCGGAGAAGTTTCTTTGAATCAATGTTGTTCATATTCCCGTACATTACACCACTGTCAGCCGTCACTGATAGCATACTCGTATGTGGATCACACTCTTTATTATTGTATGAAACGAAACATGTGAAGTATTTAGTTAAGAAAGTTACCAATTTTCTAGGGCTCTTTTCAGCTGTTAGGCCGCTCAAGCACTCTTTGACATTTTAGCTCGCCTGGTCATTGGACTACATATAGAAATCTACACACGTGTCTCCCTGTGGAGACTATTTCTCTCCTGTGGTGTGGCAGCCAACATCGATCTGCGGCGCCCAGGAATAGACACTGCCCTCACAGGTACCATTTTACACCATAGTGGAGTGGAGCTGTGGGTCTTGCTCAGAGATTTTAACCAGTGGTCCAGAGGGGATCGAACCCGGGACCTCTCTATCCCGAAGCGCGCGCCCTACCTCTAGGCCACCGCTCCCAACTAAGTATTAGAGTTTACAAGGTGAAGTATTAGATGTACTATCCAGTTATGATAAGAATGGAGTGACGCGGTAATCGAATCCACTATTACTTTGTAAAGCCATTTATCAAGGCAATTATACAAACATATCACTGGCTTAGAATGAGTAGGTCGTAATAGTAATAATAATATGACAAGTTTCGATTTTTATGACAATATGCTCATAAGAAGTGACTTGTGATCCTGAATATGTATCAGTTTGATAAGGTCGTAAGGGTACGTATACGACCTTCACATTATACGCCAACGATATGTTTAGTAATGCAAAAATATTTACTACCGTTTTGCAACGGAGAAATGAGTAAAGTGTTTACAACTGACAAATTCCATTGGTAATAAATCAAGAAATATCAAATATACAATATACGTACCTTGATAAGAACAAGTAGATGTTGTGACGTCACACACTTGTCCGTCCTCACACGAACAGTCACCGATTATCTTGGGAAATGAAATATAGATATACTTAAGTACAAAATATATGCACGATTTAAATATAATTTAAGCCATTTCACAATTAACAAGAGCACCGCTTACGAGTGCTGGACGCTCGACTGCCTCGTTTGTGATAGTAACAAGGTCAGATATTTCAATAAATATAGGCCATCGTTAGTATGGACTCCTCGTGTGATGAATTCTTAACTATGCTAAGTTTCAAGTGGAGACCTTTGACAGTCTTTGAGAAGATTACTCAAGACTGACAATTAACTTAGCTAACACTCACGCAGACGATCATGTCACGACAATAGCTCAAACTATTTTCGTCGAAAGGTCGAGCTAAAAATGAGTAATCTTTTTTTCAAAAGTCTTTGATACGTGCATAATATGGCTTACTTCAAATTAATTTAATTTGGCAACACAGTATGTGTTGTGGTCTTCTGTGTGAGTAGCTGGGCCAAGTTATAAAAATACATTGTTTGGCTAAAATGCAAGTAATAATAAATGATCTTAGCTTTAATTTTCCACTTACAAACACTGTTTTAGATACATTTTAGGCTGATACGCAATAACATGTTGATTAAGCTTCTGCAGAAGAATCCAAACTGTTTCGACAGTACGTTTTGTATTTACATTTAATTGTGCATTCTTGAAGAAGACAAAAGTAAATTCGAAGTTTGTAACGAGAAATGCAATATCTTTCAAAATCTGTAAAATATCGTCCTAAATGTATAATATTCGTAAATTGTCGAATAATACCATCAACATTAGAATTATCGCCGTTGAGGTGATAGCAAAGTCCAGAGTAAGACGGTTATAAGGCGTAGGTGTACAAATGCATCGTTAAACTGAGAAACTTGTAAGTTATATGTCTCTGATTTTTAATATTCAAATGCAAATTAAATGCCTCAATAGGTAATACAGATAACACCGCGGTGTTTAATACGGAACAGTAAGCATCTTATGGTACCTAAACAATGCATCTATTATTCCTCTGATAGACATGAGTTACCACATTCCTACCAACCATACAGCTGGTTATTGGAAAATGTCGCTTCTGAAATAAATATTACACAAGAAAGAAAGAGAGAGAGAAATAGAGAGAGGGAGAGAGGGAGAGAGAGAGAGAAAAAGAGGCATTCATACATTAAATGAGCGTGGTCTATAGGTTGGCCCGGTGCTTCGGGGTCTAGAGGTTCCGTGTTCAAAAAAGGTATGAGGAAATCAGACAGGGAAGGTAGCACTCAATCTAACCAGCCGAGGACAGAAATCAGAAATACCACAAGACAATTACACTGAGCAATGCCCACATATAAGCCAAAGAAACAATTAAAAGTCCACCCCGTGTAGACCACTGGCTAATTTCTGTGAACCAAAATAACCCATATGTTACACTTGACCAACGTGTAAATTGGTACCTGTGAGGAGAGTGTATGTACATCTTCGATATCCTAAAGTGCCACATATCGATGTACGCTGTTCGCTTAACAGGAGAGGAATAGTTTCCCCGGGGAGACTTGAGCGCAAGTTAAAATGTCAATGGGTGGGTTGAACGGCTGAGCAGCTGAAAAGAGCCCCAAAAATGTATAAACATTTTTTAAAATGATATTTATATTGGGTGATCCGATCTATTATTGTAATATTTGAAACTTTTGTCATGTATTGGTGAAATAAATACCGTATGAAGTACGACTAGTTGCTTCTGATACCCAAAGGAGCAATTATAAAATATTCATATTTTGAATGGTATTTTAGCTAACAGTTTTGGAGTATTGGGAATAACATTATATAGGTATTTTAGATATTATCATCATGTAATAATATATAAAAATGCCCCCGTTTTCCAATCATCATTAATTATAAACACTTATTACACCATTGATCGTTAATAATATGGAGAATACGCTGGGCAATGTGTCTCTAAAGTTCCATATGGTGAAGAGGCAAATACAGTACAACTTATACCCATAAAAATATATTTATCTACTGCAAAAATTGAGTACTAGGATCACACAAGACCTCATTTAAAATATCTCAAAGTTTTATTTCGGTGGAGTAACAAGATAAAACTTTGATTTTTAATTATTTCTTTGGCTTATGTGTGCTCAATGTAGTTGTTTTGCATGGTGTTTCTGATTTCTGGGCTCGGCTGGTTAAGTTGAGTGCTACATTCCCTGTCTGGTTTCCTCATACCTTTTTTAACAAAATAAAAATTTAAAAAATGAAAGAATAAAACTGTTTTCAATATTACCTGAGGTATATCAACCGTGTCCATATCTATTTGTAAACATTTCTTGTCATTTATTGCATCAGTTTCTGTTACTGCCGCTGTGTGTAATTCACACATAGTATACGAACGTTTGTAACCTATAACTTTACACACAGGCCTCTTAGCGCATTCCTTGACGCAGTCTTTTATTGACAATTTCAGAAAAACTTGAAATCTGGTGCTTTCTGGTGGACAAATTCCAAATTGCTTATCACCCCATTTGCTCAATGCGTTGCTATAGGCAACAAGTAAAGCGCACACCGGTAACATCAACATCATTTTCCCGCGTCCATTCATCATTCCAATCAGGTCACATTTAAATGGTCTTGTAATTTTCACCAACTTAAAACCCGACAGTCGAATTGATGTTAATGCTATAAGCTATAAGACTACTTGTATATTAAGCTATGTATGCTTTGTATTTCATAAACTTTCTGCTATGTACTGTTTCTATAATTTAAAAAACGTAAAAGTTAGAAATCTATTTAGCCGAAGAAAGACATTAAAAATGTAAATCTTAATCATTTGCTTCATTCGTTCGTTTATCTTTGGGTAAGTGGTATTTTTCTAACAATGAATTAATACGAACTTAAACATTAAATATTAAATTGTTCAATGTTACAGTCTGTACTGTAAGATATTTTCTGGTGATATTCCAAAAACAGGACTTAATAAAAAGCAGTCTTCGAATCCACCAAACTCCAAAGTTGCACAGACAGGATTCCTGAAATATTCCACAGATTCGCGCGTCCTTTCTATACTACTACTCCTACATTATTTCATTTTCTTTTCGAAATAGCATCACACTCTTTTACACATATGTTTCACAGTCATGTTACACAATTCCATGAGATATAGTATTCTTAAATCATACATGACTCTCTTCAATGGTTTTGTCATCTATCTATAGGAAACTATGACAAGCTGTAACATCAATGTATGTGCGTTGTTGTAACTATCATAATTTTACGATGCACCCGGTTGCCCGATTGCACAATATAGTTCGGTATTTAAAGTCACCAGTGAATAGCATAGTAATATTTCCACGTATTGAACTCATGTTTTGTGGTTCTTTAATATTAAAATAACGTATAAATAATATATTCATCAACTATAGTACTCAAAATTTGCTTAGTTTGTTTTCTCTTGTTTCTTAAAACAAATCAAGTTGCAACTGACTAATACAGGAGTAGGATAATGCTTCTCCAGCATATTGATACTCACCTAGTGTGATTTCAACCATTCAACCGAAAGCTAAGTTTAAACTATATTTTGTATTTCGAAATGAAAACGTCTCTCTTGTCTAATTGTGAGTAGTAAACGCTCGTATGTACATGCTGACACGGTCGGGTAATGTAGTATGTAATTGTACAAATAACTAATTAATGTCTTACGAAATAACTATTCCCTTACTACTCATACAGCTTGTCTAAAACAAGTTCAGTCCGTCTGGTATGAGCTAACTAAAGCTCTGAGTGCTGTATCATTATAATTATGTAAGGAAATGTCTGGTCTATTTAAAGGTCCATTGACAACCATTTGTGTTGTGTATAGAAATATGTGGTTTATTTTGAGGTTCGTCAACAACTGTTTTTGTTGTGTAAGAAAATGTCTGGTCTATTTAGAGATTCGTTGTCAATCGTTTGTGTTGTGTATGGAAATATCTGGTGTATTTAGAGGTTCGTTGTCAACCGTATTTGTTGTGTATGGAAATCTCTGATCTGTTAAGAGGTTTGTTGACAACCGTTGATGTTATGTAAGGAAATCTCTGGTCTATTTCGAGGAGCGTTAAAAACAGCTTATGTTGTGTAAGGAAATGTCTGGTATATTAAGAGGTTCGTTTACAACCGTTTATGTTGTGTAAGGAAATGTCTGGTGTATTAAGAGGTCCGTTGACAACTATTTTTGTTGTACGAGAGGCGCCCCACTTATATTTCGAACATCCCATATTTTTAACATGACATAATGTAGTTGAAAAGTCTTTAATCAATCGTATACACCAATGTGTCAATTAACATATACACCCATTGTTTTTGTATTTTGTAATTAAGTTAGAACCAAAAATTCACATTTTTTGTATGGGCATCTTTTTGGGATTTTTTAGGACTGAAAAAATCCAAATAATGTTGTAAACATGTATCGAGTGTAATTAATGTTGCTGTATCCTTAAGATTCTAATTCGTTGAAAGCATCGTTGTTTGACTTTGGCCTTTACTATTCTCATGCAATAAACAAGAACATACGTGTTGTTATGGTACCGAATGGTTGGATTGTGTTGGTGTATGGTTCTGGGCCTTGACCAAAACACAATGATTCGGGAATTGCCGCCAGGAAAGCCATGTGTGATTCATTTTGTCCAAAAACGGCTTTTAACATAAATGGCATACTATCGTCAACTGATTTGTCTGTTTGTAGAATAAATATGAGTTTTATTTGATCAGTTATTACAAACAACAGCACATGAAACAGGCTGCAAACCAATGTAGCTTAACGAATGTCAACTTCTCTGTAGGGTCGTAGATATTTCTCGTATAGCAGTCTGGTCGTGTACCGTTAATATCTCAATGGTAATGTATTGTCTTATCAAAGGTGGCAAAGTTATCGATATAACCGTTCTGTTGTAGTATATATGGTTGTTAAAGACGATTGTCTCCCTTTAATTTTTTTTGTTATTGCGCTTGTAAACACCGATAATTTTGGAGTTCGGCATGTAATATTTGTGAATTTTCTATTTTAGTAGTTACAATGGATACTCCTAACTTCGTTGAAAACCACATTTTAGTTATTTGGTTGGTCCTTGTCATCATACACCGAATGAGTACGATTATCAAACAAATATATATTTTTTAATATATTGTGGGTTTTTTTTCATTTATGGGCGCAACATAACAAAATCTACCCTTCAAGTGACGAGTACTAATGATTGCGATTCTTTGCGATTCGTTTGAAGTGTTTGGCCTTCAAAAAGCCAAAAGCTACATCCTCTACAGAATTGGCAATTTCGGTATTAACCATAGTGCAAATATTCAAAACAATTATTGTATATGATGCCTGGCACATTACTTCTCACTGTTCAAAAGAGATATTTCGTTCATATCGGGTTAGATGGAAGATATCGGACATCCAACACTGTTCAAATATAATTGGGACACCGCTCGTATAAGAAAATCTCTGGTCTACATGTATTTAAAGGTTCGTTGACAACCGTTTGTGTTGTGTAAGGAAGTGTCTGGTGTATTTAGAGGTTCGTTGGGGTATGCTATATAAAACGCTGGCTTAGAATGAGAAGGTCGTAATCGGAACTTGTCATGTTGACCAACTGAAGTTGAAAAAGCTTGTTTTACCATAAGTAAAGAGAGACTGTCAGAAAATTAATATATGTATATTTATTATTCTTTTTTTTCAGATATATACATACAATTCAAAAATAAAAAACCAGTGCAATACACACAGTAGCAACAGCAATACATACTGTATTAACACAATATAATATAAACTTTAAATTCTATGCTTGTGATTATTAGTTTGTGTACTGACTTGTTTTTAGAGAAGTGAAGATAACAAAGGCGGAGAGTGGTGTGAAGGAAAGAGGGTGTAAGAGGGGTGTGAGCCTTTCAGTCAATATATTTTTCTATAGCCCTGTGCTAGTGATATGGTATCTAGATATTAAATCCATTCCATTTTGTTTCAAATAATTCTAGTTTGTCTTTTTTCGTTGTAATGATTCTTTCGATGTTTATGCGTAAGATAATGTTTCAAATAATCTATTGAAGAAGTTGATTTGTCGTATTTACAATAGCTGATGAAGTATTTTGCCAATATTAATAAAAAAAAATGGTTATGCTTTTGGTCCTGCTATCTTTTTCGTTTCCCAGCCCTATTGTTATTATTCTGTAGTTAAGTATATTTACAAAGACGTAGTTACTGTTCAAGTATTTTTGTAAGTTAAGCCAAAACTGTTGGATTGTTTGGCTTTCCCAGAAGAGGTGTTTTTGTGTTTCCGTGTTCATTACAAAGAAGTCACACAATCTAGAAGTTGTAAATTTGCATTTGTAAGGATTATTAGGTGTTAATTTCATTAAGCATTTATATTATTACTCTCTTAGTTTGGTTACTGCCCTCCTTTTAAAGTCCACCGCCCACCCCTTTGTTCTTCAGTTGTATCTTGTGGAGATGCTGGATGAGATACTTTTTAATTAGGTCACTTTGCTGTTTGGTCAGTATAATAAAGTTTTTCTCATATTATATTTTGCGCACTTTTTAATGTCCACCCCCACCCTTTTTATCATCAGTTTTATCTTGTGGAGCTGCTGGATGAGGTACTTTATAATTAGGTCACTGTGCTGTTTGGTCACTATACTACATGTAGCTAGATATACTATTGGGCTATATATTCCCCTCTTTTATTATTTCGGTTTGCCCCTTCTGCAGGGATAGCAACCTTTTAAATAAGGTCACTATGCGGTTATGCCTTGTTTGGTCGGTGGGGTCATATCGTTGGCATATTCTGGATATATATGCAACTGGAGGTATGTGGTGTTGTTTTCCGCCCTATCCTTACCTTGCCCATTGTTGTAAACTAGGTCAAGTCGTGGAGGTGCCTCTTTAATTTGTATTGACGTTAGGTCGCTGTCCTTGGTGTTTTAAACTGGGTCAGGGGAGGGTTGTGCCTCATTTGGTTGCCGTTTTGACACGGGTTTGTGCGGTTGGGTCGTCGAGCAGCAGGGCCTTGTGGTAGAGTATTGGTCTCATGCAATAACCGCTGTTATATAATTTCTTTGTGAAACTGGGTCATCCTGTATTGTTTCGGCGGAGACTTGGATTTTTAATTGTTTCTTCGGCTTATGTGTGGGCATTGCTCAGTGTAGTTGCTAAAGTTATGTAATGTTATTTATTTTCCACCCCATTCCTGCCTTGCCTATTATTTTAAACTAGATCAACTCGTAGTTGTCTTTAGGTCGCATAATGTTAGGTCACTGTCCTTAGTGTTTTAAAATAGGTCACACCCGGGGTTTTTATGCCTTATTTGGTCGCCGTTTTTGAAATGGGTTTGTGTCGCCGTGCAGTGGGGTCTTGGGAAACTTGATTCAGTCTTGGTCGCGTTTCATTCGATATCATGCAATAACCGCTATCTATAATGTCTTTGTGAAATTGAGTAATCCTGCTCTTTTACGGCGGGCACTTGGATTTTTTATTGTTTCTTTAGCTTATATGTGCGCATGTCTCAGGGTAGTTGTGTTGTGGTGTTTCTGATTTCGGCTGGTTAGGTTGAGTGCCATTTTCCCTGTCGGATTTGTCTATGGTGCAATGTAATGGTGTAAATATATTTTTCCATGTGATTGTTCTTTCGTGAAATTAATTTTCCCATTTAATGATTGCTTTTGCATTAACCTTTTTTGTTTTGATTTGTGTTTCATACAACATTTTATTTCCCATATTGCTAGATTTGAGCTTGTCAAATAGATATTCAGGTTCCAATGATGGTAGATTGTCTTCGTCTGTTCATTGTTTTCCAAATGTTCTATTTATAGACTTCATCAGTGATAAGTAGTAGAGGAATTCTCCATTTTCGATACCATATTTAGTTTGCTTTTGTTCGTCTTTTCCTTGGAAGTCATAAATTGGATCTATGAATATGATGTTCTTCTTCAACCATTTTTTATATAAAAACATATTACAATTTGTATGTTATATATTCGAGTTATTCCATATAATTTCTTTTCGGAGGTTATTCATAGACTGTGTATAGTTAACTGAACACCATGATGAGATAATGTTTTTTTTTTCAGAAATGTAAGGTTAAAGTTAAGTTTATTTGCATCTGTTTTACTAATGTTACATTTAAATATATCATATCCATGTTTTGAGAGCTCCTTATTATAAAGAACATTCCATTAAGCTTCAGTTTTTGTGTTGATTCTTTTAACCCAGCTTGCTTTCACTGAATTTAAAAATGCATCAATATCTATCATTTTTGTCCCCCATTTTCGTATCCCTGATATATCGTTTTTTTCGAGATATTTTGTCCAGTTTGGAATCCAGTTTAATCCAGTTAATTAATGTGTTACCGAAGTTAAAGTATTCTAAACATTTGAATATATAATTGTTATCTACACTTTCGAAAGCTTTATGAAAATCCGAGAAAAATATTAATCCTTCTTCATTTTTTTTGTTTTTATTTGTTAGATTACATGATATAGTACTGTTACATTTTCACCAATGTACCTACCTTTAATGAACCCAGTTTGGTTCTGACTAATTATATCATCAAGTACTTCTATTAGCAATATATTTTGAACCTATTTTATGATCTACGTTTAAAAGTGATATTGGTCGCCAATTATTTATGTTAGTTAAAAGTTTGTTCTTTTTTAAATTAAAGTTTTTTCTTGTTTTTTTTTTTGTTTCTTCAAAATATTGGTTTTGTACTTACAACCTTGTCATTCTAAGCCGGTATTACATAAGGTTTTCCTCGTACATGTATAATGTTTCCATAAGGCCCACTGCACAATAATAACATTTAACATTTTACTCACTTGAATTAATTAACAATTGTTACAATTTAAGTTTTTGTACTGACTTTTCCTTGACCCTGAAAAAATTTGTTTTTCCCTGGCTTTTCCCTGACCGTGGGAACCCTGATAAAAACAATCAAACTCTCATACATGGCTTGTAAAAGATATATGAATAGTTTGTCTTAATTTAGAAAGTATATTTTCGAAATATGTTGATTTCAAATGAACTCATTGTCATTTGCTACGGATATCATTGCGCGAGTGTCAGGGTTTTCAATCAGTGCAAAATAATATCTCAATTTGTTTTCGAAAATGATTCCAAATAATTAACAATTTACGTTATACTCAAGTTTAGATTTACTTGCAACTATTATTTAATTTCGTATGTTATGATCGTTTGTCATTGAAGTTATAACAGTCAGTGGATTTTGTGAATTATTCAGCAGTTGATGTCTTGGAACAATAACGTAATTGTATACAATATTGTAGTTCATGTGTTTATATAACAATATGTATGCAAGCAAGTAGAAAGATTGTGGTTATTGATCTTTCGACACGGGCGTCCGTTGCCTAAACAAAGCGCTACGTGGCGCTTTCCATGAGAAGTAAACTTTGCATTCTATAATTAATTGAACGGGAAGTAACTTAATTAAGACGCTCGGTAGCGCTTTGCTTAGGCAACGGGCACCTGACAACGCTGTAAACCTGAACACGAAGGGGAATAACTTGATTTTGTTAAATCTCTATTTTGCTAATTAAAACAATCTGAACAAGGGCAGTTGAATTGTATTCGAACTATATTACACATCATTACATGTATCTTTGTAATAAAAATCAATTTGGATATCAACAATAGCTAAATCATTTTGATGCTGATTGAGTCAACTTTTGGTATTTTTCAAATTACCTACCTTTGTATTAAAAGAATAAAACATATTTACAGTAACGTTTGTGCCCAAACTCCTAGCATAATTCTGTTAGCTATAGCTCACTTAATTCCATTTCTTTTTTCTGTGCTTAGCTGGTTAAGTTGAGTGCTGACTTCCCTTTCCAATTTCCTCAAATCTTTTTTTTCAAACAAATTTAAATCCACATTGGCAAGTATTACACAAGTGCTGTATACAGGTAACCATAAAGCTTCCTGTCAAACAATTTTACTGGTAATAAATATAGCGTGTATGTATATATAATAATGTGTGATATGCATGCTAATATTTACATTTGCAAGTTATATACGTGTGCTTTTTGAAAGCCGGGACATACCAAAGTCTTTGTTTCGTTGATATGATATAACTTATAAGTATTCCTCATTGCTTGACCGTTTGTAGCTTTACAACCAAGATAGCATTGTGTATGTTTAATCACTATAACAGTTAATCAACAGGAACCAACTGAATACGAGTATACAACTAACATTTTTAGAAGTTCTCATAATGCATATAATTATATGCATTCATTTACTAATTTAAATATACCATTGCGCTTCTTGATCAATATGTAACCTTCCTCTAAATACTAGAAATTTGTGCCCTCGGGCAAATTATGTCGAGCCTCGGCGCACATTGAAAAAATGCAATGACTTAAATATGCTAAGTTACATCTAATGCCAGCATGCATAAAGAATTAATTTATACCTACAAACTTCAATTTGACCTTTGACCTCAAACTGTGACCTTGACCTTTGGGAAAAGAACCAGGGGTTGCTCATGAAACTCCGATTAATAGAGGTTGACATCCATGGCAATTTCAAGCAAGATTGGTCAATGCATGACAATCAGAATTTGACCTGTGACCTTGACCTTAAATATAGGAACCTGAGGGTTGAGCATGACACTCCAGCTTATGGAGGTGAATATTCATGCCAAATGTAAGACATATTGGTCAATGCACGACAAAGTTATGGTCTGGGCAAGCTTCAATTTGACCTTCAACTGTGACCTTGACCTTTGAGATATGAACATCAGGTCTGTCATGAACCTCTATCTCATGAAGGTGGACATTCATGCCAAATATGAGAAAGATTGGTCAATGCATGAGTGAGATACAGCCTGGACAAGGTCTATAATGGTCATTTTTGAATTTGATCTCTGAGTGTGACCTTGACCTTTGAGCTAGAGACCTGTATCTTAAGCACTGCACACCGCCTCATGATGTTTAACAAATTTGCCAAGTTATTTAAAAATGTGTCGATGTATGAGCGAGATACAGCCCGGACAAGGTCTATAATGGTCATTGTTGATGCTTGACTTCTAAGTGTGACCTTGACCTTTGAGCTAGAGACCTGCATATTGCGCATTACACACCGCCTCAAGGTGTTTAACAATTATGCCAAGTTATTTAAAAAATCACCCGACAAATGAAGAATATATGGTTCGGACAAGTAGTATTATGCCCATTTTGGACCTTTGACCTCCAAGAGTGACCTTGACCTTCAAGCTAGGGGTACTGGTCTTGGGCGCGACACGCCGCCTCAACACGGGGAACATTTGTGCCAATGTATTTCAAAATAACCCATTGAATGATGAAAGAACAGCCCGGACAAAATCGGACGGACGGACGGACGGACGCACTACATACACTGAACAGCCATTGTGACAACTATATCGAGCTCACCGCCAGCGGGCTCGACAAAAAACTAAACCCGATATTGTTATTGGAGAAATTTAAGTAAGATTTTTTCTCTAAATATCTGAAAGCAAACAATTTATTCCTTGACTTTGGCAAAAATGTATGAGGAAATCGGACAAGGAGGGCAGCACTCAACCCAACCAGCCAAGCACAGAAATCAGTAACGGCACAACACAACTACACTAATTAAAAAAGTTGCTCTCTCAGCACACAGGACAAACCACAACAGTAAAAGGGGGAACAACATAGTCTACGAGACTAGTATATCTACCTACATGTAGTTCGAACATATATGCCAAAACATTGACCATATTGACCAAACATCACAGTGGCGTAATTAAAAAGTAACTAATCCAGCACCTTAGCAAGCTACAACAGTTTTCTTTGATTAACATATACCCGTTTCCTACAGTTCACAGTTTATTTGAAATATTTTTGAAGACACCGACCCATACACAACACATCATATCCAACTATTTGTCCCATTTGTATTGGATGTGTTTTCGAGTCAACCACAGTAAAAAAAAAACTGTTATCTTTCCTTGACTGCTGTTATACCGATTTTAATCTGACCGATGTTATCTCGATTGCCTAATCACGCTGCGCTAACTCCACGGGTAGTCGGAGCACATTAATTAAAGTATATCCTTTGCTGGAGGGGCTTTTTTCTCTAAGCTACTCTTTGGATATGTTTGACATTTTGCTTTACAGGGTCTTAATTATGGAAGAAACAGCTCTGTTATTATGAAATTCTGTTTTTAAGATATGTGTCATCAGGAGCATTTAAACTTTCCTGGTATCATTCAGAATTCGTTGATCATAAGTGAACAATCTAAATCTAATAAGTATGCATCTGTTAAACTAGTAACCGCAATACACTAGATGAAATGTATTCTTAATATTAGATTGCATGTTTTATGGATGATAACAAATTATAAACGGTTACAAGTAACTGTACGATGCGCGAGTATGTGCGAAATATCACTAAGTACATTTTTACATCACCAATGAGGTGCAAAGACAGTAACAAATTAACTGATAACCTTCTACCGGTCTTTGTGGAAGGGATTCGTATCTATATAGTATGTGACCATACCTGGACTGGTATTCACAAAGCATATTAGTTAGAAACGTAAATATTTCGACTAAGTTAGAATATGTGCCCCTTATATTTTCAGTCTAATTAGAAATAATCAACGTTTTCTTGGTGATCATTTCAACTATGAAAATAATCACTTGTTTAGCTGACTCAAAATATGAACCTGTGGCTCGTTTTACAAGAAAATTATTATTTTACTACTAACGGATGCTATGTGAATATCAGGCCTAGTCCTGACCTTACTAGGTATCTCAATCTCGGCTAAATGTGTTCTCAAATATGGCAGTTGGTCATTCACAAAGTTTCCGCTAGAGTTATAGATAGATATACTTGTTTCAACGTTACCATCTAAAAACAGAGAGCACTGTTCTAACTTTTTTAATAAAATTTAAAAGAGTTTTATATAATTTTATATAGGTATCTCAAATGCTGACTCTGATTTGAGTAATATTTCAATTTGGTATGAAATTTGTACCCGTAATGCTTCGGGAGACTGGGGCGTGGTTTGTACTCTATACTTGTTTCTACTTCGTGGTATATTATTTACAAAACAACAACTGAATGTTTTAATTTATTTTATTGCTGTAGATCATATAACTTTATTCTAGACTAAACCAGGGATTTATAACTACATTCAACCGCTTTAAAAACGCACCACATATGAAATATCGGTTTAAGTGATGAAAACGTCAATCTATGGTTATTTATTTTCGGATTAATAATCTTCAGTCTATACACAAGGAGTTGTATGATTTTCATGCCGTTATTACGAGTTTAAAATAAATTATGATAAAGATAACACTATGATCCATGAATGTGAAAGTTACAATTTCAAAAGCAATCTTAAGTGCCCGCTACATTGATACATGTACGTGGTTTCTCCTCCTAAGGCATAACATTAATTACGTTATAGGATAGAATTGTGTTCAAAGTGATGTTTCTAACCATCCAAGCAAAGCTTAACTTGAATTATAATTGTTATGTGGCTTTGGCTGTCTGACTTATACCATACGACCGAGTGTGGTCCAGATATGCGCATTATTCGAACCTAAGATGAATTCAAGCCTTTTTAAACTTGAAATCTTGGTTATGAGCATCAGATTGTGCCAGGATATTTCCCGTGGTGATTATATGGCACCTCAAATCAACACTAGGAAGGAGTTTGAAGACAAAAAGTTGGGACATTCGGCTCTAACGGGAGAAAACTCGTTAAAAAGTGTACTAAAATGATTTTCCTTTTTATTGACAATTATGAATAGAATAGTTATGAAAAGTCAATAATGCACTTTTGGCTTGTTTATTGCCACCCGACATTCTTTTGACACTGTGTGCAGCCATGCGGACCCAATTGCAGTGACACAACCTGTGTCATGTTTACTCATAGCTCGGACTCAAAACCTTTAGCTTGTTTCATCCTGGTCGGTTATTGACTGAGTCATTCGCTAGGAATCGATGTTCTAAGCCCACAATCGTTGTTTGGAGGCAGTTGAACCGCCATGCTAAGGCACCGATGCTCTTTTCAGTTGGAAGCGAAGGCACAATCAACCGAACAAATATTTGAAATATTTGCAGCAGAAAAATACCATTAGCAAAGACTGTTTCTGTTGTTTTTTTCAATGTGTAAATCAACAGCCTACAGTTTAAAGTCAATATTGACCACATAGGTCGACGCGATTTAGCTGCAAGTGTAAAACATGCAAAATCAGAAAAGGTTCTTTGTGCGAGGTATTCCGAATGAAAACAAAATCGTTTTCTTTAATTAGGTCAAGCTAATCAACTGAACAAACCCTGCAAACTATTAATTTTAGCAAAACATGATTTCTGACAATTTTTTATTATTTTCATTAGTGGTGCGTTTTTAAAGCGGTTGAGTGTAGTACATAAATAAATTAAATTGGATCAGAACAGGATCTTCTCTATAATCATATATTGACAAGCTTCTCATCAGAACTACAAGTGAACCATTTTATAAAAAAAAACATGATATGAGGACATTTGTACAGTGTCACGCTGTTTAATAGGATTTTTCTTCACCTTTTTGACGGTTAAGATTCTTTTCTACAATTCTTACATATTCAATTAGGTGATACAACGTGTCAATTATTAAGTTTATTATACACGTGTAATATAATTTTTCATTTTCTATTTCTCAACTGTACGAGTGAGCTTATTATATACATTTCACTATATTTGAATACATAACTTTTTGAATCGGCAATGATTTAATCAATTAAGTCTAAGTTTCAAATCTCAAAAATCATAATGTAGCATGTATACAGGAAATATAGCGGTTTATTACCCTTCAAGCGAGTGTACAAATTTTATTACCCCACATGCTGTGACAATCGCAGCGGGGCGCGTCATGAAACAATTAACAAAATGCAAATATAAGATGTGTGTATTTATGTTTTGCTAAAAAAATAATACCTACTTTAAAAACCGTAAAAATGGAGTTGATCTAATTATAGCATTTCTTATATCAAAACACCAATCTGATGGGAAGAAATTAAACTGTTAACAAAGTTTGCACAAAATATATTCCCCGAGAAACTAAAGAACTATGAGCAAGAAAGTTAACAAGTTTGATATCAAATCCGTTCATTTCCTTCTTTGTTCAATGTGGGTGATAGTCATGTTAAAAACCTTTAAAAAGGGGGTAGATTCAAGAAATATATAACTATGAAATTTAGTGCTACAAGCTTATCAAGCTACAAAATATGTTTGCACATAAGAAATATCTCAAATAGTTATTATCATATGCACAATGTTACGCGTAGTCCCCATGCCTTATATAATAGTTGAATATGATTACATGTACATATTTACATTTAGTGAAAGGTGTGGTATTAACAATCAACATAATATTATGTCTTACAAATACAATATTGCTGCAATAATGCATGTTACTGATATATATGAAAACAAACAGTATTTACAATGATAACATGTTACATGATAATCTGTTATGATATTTGTAAATGTCAGCCAAATCCTTCAATGGATGGGTATCTTAATCTAAAAGCACAATAGATAAACATGGCAAAATTTCTAATAGTATTTTGTTCGTACATGACATTAACAAATAAAATTTCTGTATATTAGTACTGTTAAAATAGTATTCCGGTAAATATATAGATCTTATTTCCGAGTATAAAGGACAAAATATAAAGAAATGAAACTCATCTTCAAATCTCACAGTATGGACATATCATATGTTCTTTTGGGATATTAAAATACATGCCCTGTTCTACCATAAGACTATAACTTCACATGTAGAACATCTGAAGGAAGCTGGACTTGTTCTAAATTTGGGAATATCTGTATCAAGTATATAATTTTCAACACCAAATAGTGGATTAAAATTTGCATGATAAATGTCCTAAGCAGTATAGTATTTTCATGTCAGAAAAATAATTTAAGAAATTAAAAACAGTCTAGTTAGAATGATATCAAATATTTTAATACTTAGCTCAAACATATCCACCCAATGGGCTTTTTAAAATAATAAGTGAATATTTTAGTAATATAATGTCTAAATAGGTTAGACCTTTGGTGCTAAAACCACTAATATTGTGATTTCTATTTGATCTGAAGGAAAACGGTACTGGAATACTCTCTTAATCCGTCCATGTCAGTACATGTACTTCTATACTGAAAAACAACAAACAATTTTAATTAATCATCAGTCATGATTTGGCATCAAGGCAACAAAGGAAGTTTAATGCATTTTAATCACGTTATAAAACAAATTACTGTATCCGTTTGATGAAGGAATAATTGGACGGACAGGTGTAAACACTTTAGCTTGTATATTTTCCTAAAAATCGAATCCTTCTAAAATTCTAATCTTTGAAATTACGTCAGCACGAAATGGTTGTTTTCGTCAAAACCACGATTGTTTTTTGTCCTTTCAATTTTATTCATTTATAAATACATTTACATTTATGCCATACATTATAAACATATTAACAAATAGTATAAAAATAAATAGATTTATGAATAATTTTAGAGAGAGAGAGAGAGGGGGGGTGGAGAGAGAGAGGGGGGGGGGAGAAAGAGAGAGACATAAAAGTAGAATGTATAGATACCTTTTGCACCATCTCTTCAATAAAAACATATTTGTGTTTTCTTAATTTAATAATATTATAAAATCACTCTCAAACATTTCACTTTGATTTTTAATTTCTGATATTGTTTTCTCCATTTGTATTCTATGTTTCAGGTATTCTTTAAAAGGTTCTATTGTTGGACTAGTTAGCGTGCATTTTGATTTGAAAATGAAATATTTTGTAAGAAGTATGATGTAATTTTTTTTTATTTTATGCTTTTTTGTGGATTATTACTTTGCACTGTGCAGAACGATATATCAAAATAGTTAAAAATATTAATAGATGGAACATATACTTTTAAAAAATTATAAATATTTTCCCAAAAGGCTTCATTGTTTTTGGAAATTAAATGATTGTTCATTACTAGTACAGGGTGTTTTATAATATTTGTTTCACTTGCGGGAAAATAAGAAGCATGTCCAAATTCTTACCTGGATATCCATACACCTCCACTTCACACAGATGAAAGTAGTTTGTTGACCTCAGGGTGACTTTCACGTATCTTATCACTTCTCCCTCTTCTAAATCCTTGCTATATATATCTGGTAGTTCCGGTATAGTATCAATGGACGACAATGTATCCAGTGTCGTTCCGAATTCTACTTCAATGTTATGAGCCCTTAAGTCTTAAAGTAAAAAATACTTTTATCATAATTGTTGGGGTATTTACACACGTTGTCTCTTTATTTGATTTAGATCTAATGTGAGTTATTCAAGCTGTAAACAAGCAGGGATTTATTCACCTACGTTGTAAGACTGAAATTCAGACTAAGACTTAAAATTGACAAAATTTATAATCACGGTCATTTCTTTGCAATTAGCTTTATCCATGTGAAAATTTATCTGATCATTTGTTGATATGCACTGAACATTTTTACCCACGTATATCAAAATCGTTAAGATTATATTAATATTAGAGCGAATAGAACATTTAGCAATATTAAGTCTAAGTCTTGAGTATTTAGACTTACAAAGTTGGTGATTAGGACCCCTGCAGGCTAAAGTGTGTATGGTCATTTTCGTATAGTTATCAAAATATCCATTCAGAGGTTTAAGAGAATCAAAAAAGGTATGAGAAAATCCGACAGGGAAGTAGCACTCAACCTAACCAGCCGAGCACAGAAATCAGAAACACCACAACACGACAAACCTGAGCACTTGCCTCACAAACCCATGCCAAAACGGCGACCAAGTGCGGCACAACAACCCCGTGGCGTGACCTAGCTTCATGACTATAAACGTGCGCAATACTTCCGAGATGTTAGGCTCTGAACTATATACATATTATAATGAGGTTGTGAAATACGCCGTGATGCAATACTACTGTAAAAATCAAAGTACTGAAAGTACTGACAGGCTGGCGAACTGCTAAGGAACAATAGCTTTTCAAGTAATATAACATCAAGTGGTTTTCTAAGTCGAAAGAGAGGTAAGTGCTGGACTTAACAAAAAATAAAAAAAATAAAAATATAAAAAATTTGGAGCCGCCGTGATTCGATCGCTCGACCTTAGCATCAGAAAATTACTAAGCGAGTTGCTCAACCACTCGACCACGATCTCGTTGCAGATAATTGACCTAAATAATTTAACATAATAAAATCATTGATGCGCCGCGCTATACATCGCGTTCGTAACGCGTAGTAATAATTATCAACGCCTTTAAACACCTTTTCTTTTAATTTCATACAATTTCCTTCCATTTCAAGAAGAAACTAATATATTACAATCGAACAGAATAAATGAAACAAGGAAAGTTGAATGTTCTTATCTTGCAAAACTGATTAATGAGGAGGAACTATTTGCATTGAGTGTATAGATTCTGTGTTGTCAGTTTCGGGAGTAAATTCATCTTAGTGGATTTCATTTTTTAGGATAGTAATAGTCTGGCGCGAAATCGCCAGCCTGAAAACGACTCTAAGAATATTTCCGAATTATTCGGAATTAGCCGAGGAAATATGTCTGTTTTCCTGAAGAAATGACAACCTGTCAAACGTGTAAATTTTACAAATATCTACATGTATACCATAATATTCCTGGCATACAGACACAAATAATATAGTATATTGCCGTTGTAACTTACGATCTACTGCGTCCGCTCGGTTGTATAATACAAAATATGTAACATTGTATAGATCCTCCAAATCTACTTGCCACCAAGGGTTGTATTCATTGGCTGTATGAAAACATGAGCCGCTAGACATTGCCTGGTTTGTATCCCCATCCACCCCAGCAGAGGCGTGTGCAAAGTTTGGATACTGATTGTTTGATTGGCTAGCAGATTTACCCGCAGCAGCATTTCCTAAAGTTATATACAAATGAAATACAATGTATTTATCAATAATTATGACTTCATATGGTCGCAACACTAACACAATTAAACACGATCTTAAAACTTTGCTTCCGATGTTCGTATTTTGATCATTTGCTTAATGCTAGATCCAGCTAGTAGGTGATAGTTAATTTCAAAATATGGTGAATAAATTACGGAATGAATATACATGTATGCATAAACACTACAAAACTCAAATTCTGAAAGAGAAATAAATAGAACACAACCGGACGGGACTTTGTATAGATCTGCATGTCCCACTAGTTTTAAACAAGACAGTATTGGACTTTATCACATTACTTTCCTTGTATCCAGGTTAGTATAGCCAGTACGTATAAAGTTATACGTACCACTAGTGTCATTTGATAAAAAGAATCTATCACTCGTTGTCAATTGATATATTCGTATTAAACTCGTTCAGGAAATATTAATAAGTTCGCCAGAGGCTCGCTTAATAAAATTTCCAAAACTCGTTTAATATAAATTTATATCAATTGACAACTCGTGATAGATCCTCTATTTATTGCATTATGAAAACGTATCCGCATAGTGTTGACATGTTAACCGTTTTTCCTTTAAAAGGGAAGGCATTGATACTTTGTTTTAAATAATAACTGTGTGGAGGTATGTATGTTATAAACACATGTTAATTAAAATTGTATAGGTAACATTTGATCAAAGACCTAAAATTGATTTTAAATCTTTGATACAATGCATCAATATTTTGAATAATTTGCACCAATGATTTCACACTGGAACATATTGCGATACCTGGAAAGCCATATATCTCCACTTCACATAGGTGAAATGTTTCCACAGTGGTGTCAGTCGACTTAATGGAGATCTGTGTGTATCGTGTGAGCGTTCTAGATTCCAACTCTTTCTGGTAAATATCCGGTAATATACCGGGTATAAAATCAATGAGGCTCAATGTTTCCAGGGTTCGTCCACACTTCACCTCAATGTCATGGGCTTTTGAGCCTGAAAGAAAACAGTATAATGATTTAAATATTAGTAGTTATGAGTGTGTGCCTAAATTCACAAGGTTCAGTCTCAAGAGTAGTTTCCCTTAGTTTTATAAATGTAGTAGTTTACGTGTATAGAAAGGGTTATATGACATTTTGACCATGTTTTAAACGATTTAGTTAGTGTACAAATATTCAAAAATAAATAAATAAAACTATATTGTTGCAGTGAGGACAATACCCTAAATGACCATTCTGGAAAGTTTTGTCAAAATCGGACTGATAGTTCAAACGAAAATGTCTTACAAAGTTGCTAGGATAATATCGGTTGCATAAAAACCAAAAGTCCTATTTTGAGGTTTATGTAAAGTTTATATCTATAAAGCTGGTCAAACGAGAATTTCTAATGTTATAATTATGTTAAATAAATTATATGACAGGTATTTCAAGGCTCAAATCACATTACATGTATTTGTGGAATTTTTTAAAAATCATTACCCCACCCACGTCTTGAAACATGTTTTGAAATTAGTCAATATTTGAACACTTCGGATAGATCTACTAAAACTACTTTCTATAATCCGACGATACGTCTGTGATCATATAAAACGATTTCAGATGCAAATATTCCCACGAAAAGGTTAAATGAAAACTTGTCTATCCGCTGATATCTGTAGCAAAATCCACACATTGAGCCTTTTCTATATACTATCATAAGGGAAACTACACATGATACTAAACCCTGTACCTAAATTGGCAGAGCATTCTCAAAACAATACATGACATTCACCATATACAATGGCTGTATGAGTAGAACAAGAGGATGCGTGTCTGTGAAAAAACATTAAACTAAAAGTAGCTCACAATTGACGGTGCATCAAACAGAAATGTAAGTCAGTTAAACAGCGCGTAACAATTAAGCCGAGCCGAGCATAGCCTTTATTTGCTTTATTTCAAAGTCCATTTCCCAGAAGATTCGGGTTGAATATTATGGGGACATTATATGCAGTCAATTTCTGAAACAGTGTCTGATTCTGCTGATAAATACTTCAACGGACAGTTCATTAATCACCATATACACAAACGAATGTAAAACTCATTTTTAATTTGTACAAGCAATCCTACCAAACCATTGAAACATGAACCGAATAAACATAGACGAGGGTGTACCAATACGAATGTAACTAAGCACATAGAATACATTCTCGATAAGTTAAAGTATGATTGTGCGGATTAGGTATATTAAACAAAGTTCTTTGGAATGTATTTTAAACAAAGTTTTGAGTTCTTATAAGACTCGGATAGGAATGGAAGAGATATGGAACAATGTTTCACTTACTATATGTATCTCCATTATCTATTCGGTTGTATAACACATAAGATGTAATGAAATATAAACTTCCCAAATCCACTCGCCACCATGGATTTGTTTCTCCCTGCAGTGTATGAAAACATGAACCACCATTCCAGGTCTGAGCTGTATTACCATCTACTCCAGCAGAGGCATATCCGTTGTTGTTATAGTGTAGACTTGATTGTTCAGCCGGCTTACCTAATGCAACATTTTCTGAAATATAAATCATGGCTTGATCGACAGCCCGCTTACCTAACGTAACTTTCTCCGAAATATGAAATATTTATATTTGAATGATCTTGTAATCTCCATAATATTAAAGAACCGGCTAACCTAACGCAACATTTTGTGGAGAAAAAAATATTGGATAACATGTCCCGTTTGAATTATCGTGTAATATAGTTTCTATTTCAATGACATAATCACCACCTGACCCAGTTTTAAAATATCAGCTTGATTATTTAAAAGGTAGTTAAAAACAGGACAGGGGAGCATGGGAGGCAATAATCAACTTCAACAGTCGAGCAAAGAAAACATAAAATCATCACATACTAACTACATTACATAGTGTTACCTAAGCATTCAAGTTTGTCGCTCCATTCTCCTGTAGTGCTGCATGTTGTCGTAGTCATGCTGAGAAACCCAGGATTGCATCTCAGATGCTTCCTTGCATCTATGTTGTTCATGTTGCCAAACAGTTTACCATTGATATTTGCCACTGATCGTACACTCATATTAGGATCGCATTCTAGTTTTAAACAATAATAAACAAGACATGTACGTATAACACGTATGTCCCATGACAGCCAAATAGTCAGAAATGGTAAATGTCACAAATACAGGGTGATCATTAATATATGGTTACATAAAACACTTTAATAGCTTTGTCAGTTTTTACACATTATTATATCAGCAGAGGCGTTTTTATTCGCTTTTTGAAGCGTTTCCCTTAATTCTGAAAAACTGCCAAAATCAGCAGCAAATTAAGTCTAATATTACCAATTAATTCCTTGTATTTTACCCACTGATGCTTCCAATTTCGCATTGTATTGTCATTGTCCAATCAAGTAAATATACTGGTTTGGTATTATACACTCCTTTCTTCAGGAATTCTCATGATCAGAAACCAAAGGGTCCGATGAGTTTAGGAGGGCAAATTTAAATGCGGTCTTCAGAAACATTATTCCGGATCGCGAAATTTCATGTAATCACTGAAAATGTACGGCTTCATTGATGACGTTATTGACATCAAGTTCACGAATAAAAACTTGGACTCATTACATTTAAAATAAGGGTAAACCACTTCTCTATCATTAAATCAGACAACGATATAAAATTATCTATGCAACCATATATTATCGGGATCGAGAGGTCACGGGTTCGACCCCCCTCTGGACCACATGCTCTACCCCACCATGGTGTAAAATGGTACCTGTAAGGGCAGTGTCTATTCCTGGGCGCCGCAGATCGATGTTGGCTGCCACCCCACAGGAGAGAAATAGTCTCCCCAAGGAGACACTAGTGTAGGTTTCCATATGTAGCCCAATGAACAGGGGAGTTAAAATGTCAAAGGGTGCTTGAGCGGCGTAACAGCTGAAAAGAGCCCTAGAAAATTGGTAACTGTTTTTATAAGGTAAAGCGTTCTTGAGTTACATGAATAACTCATGTGTCCCTTCCATGTCACCGTAGTGATGCTGATGATTATTAATACAACATAGCTGTCATGCTTTGTTCAGAAAGCAGACAATTAATATTTGTTAAGTGAGAGACAACACTCGTTTCCCTTGCTACTTACATTTGTCATGCATTAACAAATTCAAAGCGCACATCATCTAATATTCATTGAAACATATACATGAAAGATTGCTTTGAAGTCTAACTGTTTTATTTGACTGCGGTCTATTTACATTCCGTCGACATACATAATTGTGACATTGTCTATCGATAATACAAACAAGCCATAGGTATAGTCAATGTAGTTAGTTCCGAAGTGTTTCGCCTAGGTACCATTGACAACAATCACCTCTCGTTCATTTTAATGCCTCATGGTAAACTATTTCTGAACATCTAACTAGGTGTGCATGTATCAATGTTTAAACGTTTGAAAGACATTAGTAATGTACAAAAAGTTGAGGGAAGGAATCACGTTACAAGCGACTAAACCAAAACTCCATTCCGTAGTATATTTCGCACTAATGTTAAAAGGAGATCAAAGCTATCTATTACAGATGTACCATTAACCATCCGACTTCAATCATTGTCATTGTATTATCATCTATCCGGAGCCGTCCAATAGTATTTAATACACATCTTAACTTAGCCTACTCATTTTCACAACATACATCGGTATTTGTACCCACCAGGCCACATTCATTGTAAGTATAATCAGCGACTGTACCTTACTCATGATTCTTGTACTCATACATCAAATTCACTTACTGACGTCATGGAAATCATAAAAAATATATGAGGAAATCGGACAGGGAAGGCATGCAACTGTAATATCAATGTAGGATAAAACTAACAATATTGATTGTTACGGGGAGACGTTTTACAACCGCCACACGACACTGGCAACACTAGTTTTCACCCTGTGTTGTTATTTTAAGCAGCTGTCATGTGTCGGCCATTGTCCTTTTAAACAACAATAACCCTGGCTTAGTGTACTCAGTATCATAACAATTATCCGTCACTCTCATGATAATAATCCATCCGACCTCAAACGAGATTCTTAAAGAAATTACAAAGGTATAAATACAGACTCATTCAATGTCATATCAATCATCAATTCGTCCTTATACATTGTCCTCTTTCACTGACATATCAATCACCAATCCGTCCTTATACATTGTCCTCTTTCACTGACATATCAATCACCAATCCGTCCTTATATGTTGTCCTCTTTCACTGACATATCAATCAACAATCCGTCCTTATACATTGTCCTCTTTCACTGACATATCAATCATCAATTCGTCCTTATACATTGTCCTCTTTCACTGACATATCAATCACCAATCCGTCCTTATACATTGTCCTCTTTCACTGACATATCAATCAACAATCCGTCCTTATACATTGTCCTCTTTCACTGACATATCAATCAACAATCCGTCCTTATACATTGTCCTCTTTCACTGACATATCAATCAACAATCCGTCCTTATACATTGTCCTCTTTCACTGACATAGCAATCATCAATCCGTCCTTGTATGTTGGTCTCATTCATTGTCATATCAATCACCAATCCGTCCTTATATGTTGGTCTCATTCATTGTCATATCAATCACCAATCCGTCCTTATACATTGTCCTCATTCATTGACACAGCAATCACCAATCCGTCCTAATATGTTGGTCTCATTCATTGACACAGCAATCACCAATCCGTCCTTATATATTGGCCTCATTCAATGTCATACCAATCATCAATCCGTCCTTATATAATGGCATCATTCATTGACATATAACGCATCAATCCGCCCTTATATATTGGCCGCCTTTATTGACATAGCAAACATCAATCGGTCCTTATATATTTGTCTCATTCATTGACATAGCAATCATCAATCCGTCCTTATATATTGGCCGCCTTTATTGACATAGCAAACATCAATCCGTCCTTATATGTTGACCTCATTCATTGACACAGCAAACATCAATCCGTCCTTATATATTGACCTCATTCATTGACATAGCAATCATCAATCCGTCCTTATATGTTGGTCTCATTCATTGTCATATCAATAATCAACCCGTCCTTATATATTGGTCTCATTCAATGTCAAATCAAACATCAATCCGTCCTTATATGTTGGTCTCATTCATTGTCATATCAATCATCAATCCGTCCTTATATATTGGTCTCATTCAATGTCATATCAAACATCAATCCGTCCTTATACATTGTCCTCATTCATTGACACAGCAATCACCAATCCGTCCTAATATGTTGGTCTCATTCATTGACACAGCAATCACCAATCCGTCCTTATATATTGGCCTCATTCAATGTCATACCAATCATCAATCCGTCCTTATATAATGGCATCATTCATTGACATATAACGCATCAATCCGCCCTTATATATTGGCCGCCTTTATTGACATAGCAAACATCAATCGGTCCTTATATATTTGTCTCATTCATTGACATAGCAATCATCAATCCGTCCTTATATATTGGCCGCCTTTATTGACATAGCAAACATCAATCCGTCCTTATATGTTGACCTCATTCATTGACACAGCAAACATCAATCCGTTCTTATATATTGACCTCATTCATTGACATAGCAATCATCAATCCGTCCTTATATGTTGGTCTCATTCATTGTCATATCAATCATCAATCCGTCCTTATATATTGGTCTCATTCAATGTCATATCAAACATCAATCCGTCCTTATATATTGGTCTCATTCATTGTCATATCAATCATCAATCCGTCCTTATATGTTGGTCTCATTCATTGTCATATCAAACATCAATCCGTCTTTATATATTGGTCTCATTCAATGTCATATCAAACATCAATCCGTCCTTATATGTTGGTCTCATTCATTGTCATATCAATCATCAATCCGTCCTTATATGTTGACCTCATTCATTGCCATAGAAATCATCACTCCGTCCTTATACATGTATATATATATTGGCCTCCTTTATTGACATAGCAAACATTTATTCAGCAGCCTAAGTCAATTGGGTTTGTAATTTACAACATCTGTACAGTTGTACTTACCTTCATGAGAACAGTCAGATGTTGTGACGTCACACACTTGCCAGTCTTCACACGAACAGTCACCAATTATCTTGAGAAAAAATATAATATAGATGTTGTAGATGGTGTAAGAATCAGAACTGAACATAGTTCATTAGTATGATTTGTATCTTCCTATTTTATGTCGTACTATTATTCCCAAATTGCAAACTAGTTTTACGAAAGTAAGAAATGTTCTCGTTGTTCTTTTTGTTTAAAGATTGGTGTAGGTAGAATGGTATTCTTTTCTACCGTGCTTCATATTTGTTTTATCAAAAATACTTCATAATTTATTAATTGTTCAACAAATAATATATAGCTTGTTGTATTCATCCTTTTTATCAAGCCTCTGTTAACTTAACTCTCGCCTATCATACAAGCATGTATGTATTTATTTTGTGCCTAGAAACTAATTATTGTTTAATGCCGAAATAAACTTTTGTATTGTATTGTATTGTATTGTATTTTAGACTGAGAAAAATCAATAAAACATACTAGTAGTATGATATTGTGTTGCATGTCCTTGTCTTACGTCTACGAATAGAAAATAAAAGTAAACTACATGTAATAAAAAGGCTGCTCATGGTCGTTTAATTATGCACAATAGTGCCCTTTTTTCTTTTTAACTGTATTGCATATTTCAATTCATTGATGTAAGGTGTATCAGTTTTACATTTGTTACGTGTGCAATGTATATGTTTGTGAAAAGTTATTGGAATTCACTGATATGTGTTTACAGTCCGACCAGGGATACCTGACAGTGACGTCACGTTGTGTTAACAATCAAATGTTAATTTATATATCGTCTGCAAAAATGTGGATTATCAGTATATTTCTTTACTTATAATATACATGAAATCCTGGCCGAGAGGATAACGGTGCAGTATTAGTAATTTAAACGTGCCGAGTTCGAACACCGTCAGCAGAACTTTTTACTTTACTTTTTATTTATATTTTGCAATCGCATACAAAGTATGTCGACAGAATGCTGTTTGAGTAAAAAAACACCTTTGCCTTTTCACTCATCTTCAAATGGCTTAATTTAATAGTCAAGAATTTTTTTTAAATCGTAGTAGAGAGTCTTTGGGAATTAAGAGAAACCAACTGCTATCATTAAGGTGTTTTCAAATACACGAATTACAAAGGTTTTAATTTAATAAAGATAATGCAAAAATAAATAGTTTATGAAATCATCCAAGGGTATACGTTTCTCGCATCTAATACACGAAAAAATGTTATATTTTAAAACTAATGGCTAGCAGAAGCTTTGAACTTCGATCGCCTGAGTGTGAGTCAACAAACACATCCACTGAACCATGCATTGCTTGAAGTATATTAATTGATATAGACATACTTTTATTTAGTATGATCCTCAATCTTTTTGGGATATACCCTGCTTATTTATAGATTGTTTACAAAATGACGTCACTGTCAAAAATCGTTGGTCGGATAGTACGTGATTGTTCATAATGTATCTTATACTTCAATAGACACACAGTACCACACAGTCGTCTGCTTGCCAAGCTGCAACACTATGGCATCAGAGGCCATACCCTGAATTGGATCAAGGCTTTCCTAACAGATCGCACACAGCGCGTTGTTGTTGATGGAGCGACGTCCAAGCCAGCACCCGTCATTAGCGGAGTCCCCCAGGGAAGTGTCCTCGGACCCATTCTTTTCCTGATCTTCATCAACGACCTGCCACTACATGTAACATCCAAGACCAGACTATTTGCAGACGATTGTGTGGTATACAGGGAAATCTCTTCTGAACAAGACTGCATAATACTCCAAGATGACCTGAAGAAACTGGCTGAGTGGGAGAAGCGCTGGGGCATGAGTTTCCACCCAGAAAAGTGCAGCATCCTTAGAGTGCACAGGAAGAAGGCTCCAATAACATATCCATACTCCTTGAAGGGCCACATTCTCGAAACAGATTCGATAACCGAATACCTCGGAGTACACATGTCACAGAACCTCTCCTGGAACCACCACATAGACAAGACGGCGAAGAAGGGAAACAGCACGCTCGGCTTCCTTCGACGCAACCTGCGCATTAGCAACGAAGAAGTCAAGGGTACAGCCTACAACACACTAGTGCGCCCAGGACTTGAGTACTGTTCCACAGTTTGGAATCCATACACCAAGGACCTGACACACAAACTCGAGATGGTACAGAGGAGAGCTGCTAGGTACGTGACCAACAGATATCACAACACCAGCAGTGTCTCCTCCATGCTTGATCACCTTGGATGGGAGACACTGGAGTCCAGACGCACGAAAGCGCAACTGACAATGATGTACAAGATCTCCAATGACCTGGTGGACATTCCAGCCAGCCAATACCTCATCCAAGCCCCGAAGCGCACTAGAGATGATCACATGAGGAAGTACCACCAACCATCTACATCCACATCGTACCACAAGAACTCATTCTTCCCACGTACTACATCAGTTTGGAACCACCTGCCTGCCGCCGTCGCAGAGGCCCCTGACTTGGTATCTTTCAAGCAGGGGCTATCATCCCTCACCTTCTAATCCGATGTTAGGGCCCAGCTATAAGTAACCACTAGTGATTCCCATTGCTGTGCCGGCCGCGGCCACCGTAACCGGAGAGGTTTGGGTTGAAGAGGCGAAAACATAGCTGGACATACTTTGTACTATATATCTATTCTTTTAACTATCCAACCTCTTCTTACTATCTATCATTTCATTATCTTTTTCTTGACCTTGCACCACCCGTCGCACTATAATCAAGTGTGATTGCGTCGACGTATGATGTAGATGTAGATGAGACCTACTCCGGATCTCCACTAATCTGTAGATACAAATAAAGTTTTACCGTTGTAATCCTTTTGAGGCTTGAATATTCAAATCTGGACAATAGAGGTGGGGTCATTTGTGTTTGCATATGAATACAAAACCAGTCTAACTAGGCCAGATTTGTTTGTACCTACGTGTAAATTAAGGGGAAAACCACCTTGCACAGAGGTCCGGATATCAACTATTTAGAATGGACATATGCATGTTTTATCTGTAATCTAATGTACGAGTCGTAAATATAATGTATCGTACATATGGATGAGATTCATCCCGGTTGGTTTCCAGAATGCCTATCTGTTGCCCCTTTTATCCTTCGGAAACGCCACATTTTAGTTGTGATTGTGTCGTATGTACATTTTGTTAATTAGTTTACGATGCATTTTGTCATTTATTGGTATTTTTGTTGTTATGTTAACTGTACATATTAAACTGGTCATTCATGTTGAGTCACTCAACATGGGTGACCACGTTAAAAAATATATTGCATCTGTTTTATATTATCCATGGCCGCTCATAAATAAATATATAATGTTAACCACCAATAACAAGCTGAATGTGCTTCATAACTTAATTAACAGAAACAACAAAGCGTGACATACGCAACAACAGGAACAAACACCAACAACTACAGACCAGAACTATAAACCAAACTGAAAAACGTACAAAGGTACCAGGAAATATAAGGTTGAATGGATTTGGTTGATGTAATTAGTTTGTTTTCAGCACGGTATATACTTCTCCAGAACTTTGAAGTTTGAGTAGTTCGCTTTAAAATATTGATTTCGTTTCAAAATTGAATTAAGAAAGGGCATTAAATTAGCATTTCTGCTAGTAAATCATGAACTTAATTTGTTAATACGTAGCATGCGAAATATTATTCATCTTTTGACGTTAGGGTATTAAACGATTACATGAGTGTCATCATTTATTCTTGCGTTTACTATGAAAACAGTGTAACTATTGAACTGAAACGTTGAAATATGCATGTCTGTGACAATCAAATAACAAAAAAACACGATATTCATTCTATAAATATTGACAATGTTGACGCATGTGTTGATGTTTGGCATGCGATGGGCTGGTTAGGTGTTTCCTATGACGATTGTATTGGCCGTACTTTTGGATGAGCCATTCAAATGTAATGCAAAGCTATTTGAGTGTTTCTGAGATGTTTTTTTCTGTTACATGTAGTCATAGACTCTTAGCATTTTGTACCTTAAAAGTTTTTTTCAAAATATTTAGAAGCAGTTTATGTGAATTTGTCTAGGCTATTACTTTTGCTTAGCGTTGGTCCTAATTGGACCTTTTGATGTTTTAAACGTAGGGTAGCAAGCAAATGGTAGAAACATCGAAAAGCTCTACAACATGAACATACGAGAGGTGTTCAACTTATTTATGAACAGAAAATGAACATCGATATTTTGTAACTCTAACAATGAAATTGAATAAAAACTTTTATAGTATGTAAAGTAGTGTATCAAGAAGTATATATAATAATTGTAAATTGCCAATACGTTACGGTAAAATCATAATCAGCATTTAGTACAGGGTGTTATTATTTGCGTTTTGAAGGTCCAAAACTCGTAATAATGACGTTTTCATTTTCCTTCTTTAATCGTTGTTTTAGCATGAACCAGATAGAAAATTATATTGCTAAAGCATGAGAAGACTTGGTTATAATATATATCAATGCTATATTCTTACTAGGTTTTTTTATTTGGCGTTGAATATGGTGACTAGAAACTGAATCTGGATGAAAGACTATTTTCTTGGAACAGTCACTAGGAACGATACGTAACATTGTTTTTGTTGAAAACCTGATTTGAAACTGTTTGTACATAGACCACAGCCTTCAATTTCGTCAATTTAATATTATTTTTGACGTGCGTATTTCCATAATAACAAACCCAAAGCCTTTCCATGAATACGGTTGCAAACACAAAAACCTGGACAAACATGAACTTCTACCAATCATTGTGACATTTTCTAAAATAGCATACCGTTATATATCATAATATTCTTTAAGATTTAGCATTGCTTCGCTATAATGAAACACTTTCTCCACATAATGTTGTTTATTTCGCGTTTCTAGATTCCAAAACGTTTGGTTGCGAGGCATGTTTTTCTTGATTTTCAGCGTAGGAACTTCGCATTTTCCCACAACTATGCAATCAACTTTTTCGAAATATTTTCACAGATATTTTCTATGGACAGTCCCATATGTGATACTAGTCCATGTTCTGCTAATGGATTCATCACAGATGTCATAAACCTAATTTAACTTAATAGTGTGGGTTTTGGCAATGTGGGGCATTTTCCATTTTTGGTACTATTTTACCATTACTGGAAAAATAACTTTAATAACACGTCTAACGACAAATATTACTAACGTTCTCATTAAAAATGCAAAATAAAAATTTACTTACACCGTCCTTATGCTTATAAAAGAGCCATTTTGCCTTAAAAACAGGAAAAACAACATCATCTACTAAATTGTTGTTTTAAGCTTTAACCAAATGAAATATACAATGTATAATGGCCATATGTTCAACTTAAAACATTTTCTCACATGGTTTAAAAGAGATATTTCAATTGTTTTTATTCAATATTGCAAAATTGGTGTTCATGTTTTGTTCATAAATAAGTTGAACACCTCTCGTACGTATATAAACAGGGATAAAATGAAACTTTTGAAGTATCAATATGAAAATATGTTTAATGGGTAGGCTAAAACACAAGGAGCTCGCATTTTTAAAGTTTTAAACATTATGTCATGACAGATGAAACTTTGAAATAAAACAAAAAAAACAAGACTGTTTTCCATATTACCTGAGGGATATCAACTGTGTCCATGTTTATTTGAAAACATCTCTTGTCATTTATTGCATCAGTTTCAGTCGTCGCCACTGTGTGTAATTCGCACATATTATACGAACGTTTGTATCCTATAACTTTACACACAGGCCTCTTAGCGCATTCTTTGACGCAGTCTTTGATTGACGTTTTCAGGAAAACTTGAAATCTTGTCTTTTCTGGTGGACACTTCCCAAACTCTTTGTCACCCCATTTGCTCAATGCTTGGCTACACACGACTAGAACAGCGTATATAGGTAGCATCCAACTCATTTTTCCGCAACCGTCCCTCCTACCAGAAAACATGATTATCAATGTCCCCGTTATACTGTCCCCAGCGTCTCTCTGGGACTTTAGATCTCGACCGTTAAGGTAGGCTTACTGCTTAATACAATTATTATAGTACGATAAAAATCTCCATAATATTATTAAGTGTATTTCACCCATAACCTCTAAAACAAATGCACAGTCAAATGTTCCTTCCTCCAATAATGTCCTGATATAACCGATAGCACAAAACAACACTGTATGCCTTTGCACAATCGCTTCACAATTCATATAAATATTCAGTTTATTTCCAAACGCTTAATAATTTTATCGTACATAGCACATTGAAATATGATACGACTCCCGGTGTATCCGGAATTTCACGATCAGTTGGTGTATTTTAATGACATGTATTTGTTTCGCCGCGCACTTTGTCAACGTAATTTTCATCGATTGCAGCTTCGTATAAGTAATAATACTTAATAGTGTATGACAGTGTTAGCTTTAATTGTTTATGATGGGTTTGGAATTGCCAGATAGTATACGTAATTGTCTCGAATCCCTGCAACAACTACGTAATTGTCATGAGAAAAAAACGTTCATTTAGATATTTATCGTCGCCAATTAAAACCATGAATTATTTGTATAACGGAGAAATATCCAATTGTTTTTTCTCTACTGTTGATTTCAATCGCCACTGTTGGTTGCGGATTCACCCGATCATAACATCTCGTATGCATAATTTATGCGGGTCAAGTGAGATGTAAAGACATTTATGTAATGTTGTAATGACAAAGACCAAACGATTTGTGGATTGCACGATATAGGAGGTGGTGTTAGAACTGAAAAACGCGAATCCAGAACTGGAATTTAACTCATTTGTCTTGATTTGTTCATGCTGACAGGAAAAATGTCACATAATAGCAGGTCTAAAAATACACCCATTTTTTAATTAAACGGTAGCTGCTCACTACATTTATATCACACTCCTAACGCAAACAACTCCACCTAACTTAGAAGTGGCCTAGAGGTATGACGCGCGCTATGGGATCGAGAGGTCCCGGGTTCAACCCCCTCTGTACCACTGGTTAATTTCTCTGAGCAAAACCCACATGCTCCACTCCACCATGGTGTAAAATGGTTCCTGTATAGGCAGTCTATTTCTGGGAACCATAGATCGATGTTGGCTGCCACACCCACAGGAAAGAACTGGTCTCCCCGGGGAGACACGAGTGTAGGTTTCCATAGGTAGCCCAATGACCAGGGGAAGTTAAATGTCAAAGGGTGCTTCAGCGGCATAACAGCTGAAAAGAGCCCTAGAAAATTGGTAACTTAACTGTTTTTAACGTACTCGTTTGTTGTATTTATAGTAATTACTTGCATGTGTTTGCTTGTTTAAGTTTTTCTTCTCTGTTTGTTGTTTGGATGTCCCCATTCCCGTTTAACATATGAATTCTTTTATAAAGCATGCTTTGTAACATCCGTGTTTGATTTACGAAGGGTGTGTGTCCTATGCTAGAAGCGCCTTATGATGCAGATTTCAAATATGGATCAATCTTATAAGAAAAAAGGTATAAGAAAATCCGATAATAAGGTAGCACTCAACGTTACCAGCCGAGCACAGAAATCAGAAACACCACGACACAACTACCCTGAGAAATGCCAACAGGTCGTAAGTGCGTTGTAGTAGTTACGACCTTCTCATTCTAAGCCTGCGATACATACATTGATTTAGGCATGACGAGACAATATACGTGGATTTTACTGATAGATTGACGACTATGCTTGGTCCGTGTAAATGTTCAGACATTGGACTTTGTACGCATATAGAGTACGTTTTAGAAAATGTCTTTCGTTTTCAATATCAAGGATGGGTTCGAGTGGAGCACTCAAAATGTGTAGAGCAAGGGTGAAACTATCCATTTCGCGAATCAAGTGTTTGTCATACTGTTTGAGAGTTTGAATTATCGATGCTAGCATTTGATTTCGGAGTGTTTCGGTTTGTAAACATTCACAAAGCACATGCACGAGTTCTTCTTGGAATATTGCCTCTCATATATCACACACGTTGTTTTCAAGGGATACCGATCTCGTCCACAGTCGTGATATAATATTTATGATATTTCTTTGTGAGCTCTCCTGGAACACTTTCTACAAATGCTAGCACAATATGGGGTTGAAAATTCAGGAAGAAAATGAAGTTTGAGTCTTGTAACATTCTATATGGGGAAACTGTTGCATCAAATTACAAGATGATTTAATACAATGTCAAAAGAGAGCGATCGAATACTTTAAAATAAAACAAATATAATGCACCAGACGAGGATAAATAAAATCAAACATAAATGACAACATATTATTAAAACATGATTGCATGAAATAACATGTAACGTTGTGGTGTGATATATGGCATAAACATCGAATGTGAAATTAATAAACGATGAAGGACAATAAATAATAATAATGCACAGCAGGAAAATATTGTGAAAATCAATGGACGTGATGGATATTCTGAGAGAGCATGATTAAATGGCTATCATTTGGTTATAAATTAGATATAAGGATATATGAAACCTGTTAATACAATTATTAATACATTAACCATTTTTGTACAGTTCATACACAAGTTATAGAGCGGAAATTTGTATAACCATGAACAAGACTTGCGCTAAAACAGCGCGTTCGAATATTCGCAGCCATTTATCACATGCTTACTCTAATTTCAAACCAGACTATAAGTTATAAGTGATGCAACTTAGGTTAAATAAAAAACCTCATAATTATATAAGATAATATTAAGTCTGATTGTAACTTACATCAAAACGTAAAACAAGAAACATTCAAGAAGGAAATAAGGAGCATAACCCTCCCATAAATCGAAATGAACTAATTTCCCTTTGACCGATCAGTGTTGACTTATGGTGGTGAACAAGCTTGGAAGTTTCAATACTGTAAGCATGTATACTATGCAAAATATATTGAAGCGCAAACACTCCTCGTCGCCAATATTGAAGCACCAACACTCCTCGTCGCCAATATTGAAGCACCAGCACTCCTCGTCGCCAATATTGAAGCGCCAACACTCCTCGGCGCCAATATTGAAGTGCCAACACTCCTCGGCGCCAATATTGAAGCGCCAACACTCCTCGGCGCCAATATAGAAGTGCCAACACTCCTCAGCGCCAATATTGAAGCGCCAACACTTCTTGTAGCGATATTGAAGCGTCAACACTCCTCGTCGCAAATATTGAAGTGCCAACACCCCTCGTCGCCAATATCGAACCACCAACACTGTTCGTCGCCAATATTGATGCGCCAACAATCCTTGTCGCCAATATTGAAGCGCCAACAATCCTCGTCACCAATATTGAAGCGCCAACACTCCTCGGCGCCAATATTGAAATGCCAACACTCCTCGTCGCAATATTGAAGCGTCAACACTCTCCGTCACCATTATTGAAGCGCCAACAATCCTCGTCGCTAATATTGAAGCACCATCACTGCTAGTCGCTTATATGAAACCGCCAACACTCCTTGTCGCCAATATTGAAGCGCCAACACTCCTCGTCGTAAATATTGAAGCGCCAACACTCCTCGTCGCCAATATTGAAGCGCCAACAATCCTCCTCGCCAATATTGAAGCACCATCACTGCTAGTCGCCAATATTAAAGCGCCAACACTCCTTGTCGCCAATATTGAAGCACCATCACTACTAGTCGCTAATATTTAAGCGCCAACAATCCTCGTCGCCAATATTGAAGTACCAACACTCCTCCTCGCCAAAATTGAAGCGCCAACACTCTTAGTCGCCAATATTGAAGCATAAACACTCATCGTCGCCAATGCTGAAGCACAAACACTCCTCGTCGCCAATATTGAAGCACAAACACTCCTCGTCGCCAATATTGAAGCACAAACACTCCTCGTCGCCAATATTGAAGCACAAACACTCCTCGTCGCCAATATTGGAGCACAAACATTCCTCGTCGCCAATATTGAAATACAAACACTGCTCGTTGCTTATATTGAAGCGCCAACAATCATCGTCGCTAATATTGAAGCGCCAACAATCCTCGATATAATAAAGACCGAAACCCTCGTCACTGACATTAAGATAAACAGCGAAAACTATCGTAGCAGACATTGAAATAAGCGGCGAAATTGTTAATATATATATATATATATATATATATATATATATCGTGGGCGATGTATGCAGAATAAGGACTAAGCAACCGGGAGTAACCGGTGGTTTGTATAATATTTACTGGAACAATATTTAAAATACTGAATAAACACGCGTATTTCAATAAAATACAATGTTTATTCAGGCATCAAATATAATTTTGCATATTTATAACCGACGTATGTTCCAACTTTAACATGAATATTAGTAGTATTAATCCATGAACTATTTGCTAAGTCTCAACTGGATACCTGTTTAATGTATGCCTTTCAAATGCAGTTTTTTGCAATTGTAAACAGTGTAAAATAACATGCTTGCAATACAATTTGCTTTCAAAATCGATATTTGAGTGCTTGTTTTAATACAAAACATCAAAATTGTTTAAAAGCTTTATTGAAAGCAATTTACGATTACATAGAAATGTTCTATACCACTGACATTATTATTCAGACTCTACAAATATTTCAACGTATTTTATACGCCGGTTTACATAAAAATGCAATATATAATTATATTGTCGCAGAAGATTTTAGCAGTTTGTTATCCACTTTGTTCGTTGAAAGGGTGCAAGCAGATGTCCCAGGAGGATACAAGATTTGATTGGTTATAACGCTGTTGGACTCGCCCGTCAGGGGTAAAATAGGATGATAAATGTTCGGTAGGTACTAAAGTCCAAGTCCCAGGAGGATACAAGATTTGATTGGTTATAACGCTGTTGGACTCGCCCGTCAGGGGTAAAATAGGATGATAAATGTTCGGTAGGTACTAAAGTCCAAATCAGTTCGGAACGGGTGTTTATATAACGGCTACATATGTTGCAATTTGCGGGTCTTAGCAGGGGCTATTAAAAAGTAAAAAAAAACTATTTGCGCGGAGCGGCGATTTTCCTTTCGAACTTTTATGGAACATGTTAAATACTTTCATGTCTGTCAGATATTTTTTAGTTATGATTTTCGATTTTTTCTAGTTCTTAGGTTTTGTCTTAATCTAAATTTGATAAATGCAAGTGTTTTTTTAATCTCTATGTTTCTTTATTTATGTATGTCAGAATAGTTTGTTTTGCCAAAATTTAAACGGGTAAATATAGCTTGCCAACATTGAACTGACACTTCTTATTTACAAAATATTCATATGCGCTCCTATACTCCTGCCAAATGGAACTAGTTCTATGCATATTTTAAACTATGTTGAACGTATTAATTCGCAATAAATTTACTTATCAAGCTCACAAACCACGAAATAACAATGTCCTTTAGTGTCAGTTTCACGTTGTCAGGCTATACCACGTTATTGGAATACACTTTGTTATTTTATGAAACATGCTAAATGCCATCTGTGAAGCATTAATCAATATTATAATGGTGCTCATATTTCTAAAACATGTTATGTTCATTTGAATAAATATTTCAATAGAAAATAGAATGTTTTCATGTTTTCTATTCTTTCCTGGTGTTTCACTGCCTTCAAGTTTTTAACCAGGTTTTCCAAAGGAAAACTCTGGTTATTAGATTGCTGAATGTCGGCGGGCCTTAACAATTTCTTCTGTGCACAACTCCTCCTACATTTCTTCATAGATTTCAACCAAACTTTCAGAGAATGATTGTCATCATGTGACCTGGTGCATATTATCAGGGTTTTATGATTCAACCAATTTTGACGGAGTTATGGCCCTTGAAACAGAAAAAATTGGCCGCTTTCCTTATGTCGCACGGTACTCAAAGTACACGACATAGAGTCATGAAACCTTCACAGAAATGGTCAGGATGTTTTCTCTACACCTGGGGTTTCACTCCCCTTTCAGTTTAGTACATCCAGAGTTATAAGCCATTGAAATGGTGTAAAATAGCCATTTTTGACTTGTTTCACATGCTACTCAAAAAGTATTTGACCTAGGATCATGAAACCTTTATAGAAATGTTTGACAGCATGTACTCTAGTGCACCTGGGGTTTCACTCCCCTTTCAATTTAGTACAACCAGAGTTATTGCCCTTGAATTAGTGAAAAATACCCATTTTCAGCAATCTTAAGTTTTTGCAGCGTACACTCAACACATGAGAATAACTTCCCTTGTGCATCACACATCACGCCGGAATTTTAGTTTGTTTACAAGTTTCTACCAATACCTTTTACTAAATAAAAAGATTTACTTAAAAAGAACTAGCGGCATCTTTGATGCCCAGCATCAACATTTCACTTGTTCGATATTGACAAACGTAGGTTTTATTGGATATAGACGTATCAATGTTCTAGTATTGTTGTATTGTTTTATTAAATCGTGTTTCGAGAATGTCAGTCGTCGTTAACAAAATGGTGTTATTCAGTTGAAAGCTTCATTCACATATGGGTCATCAATGGACTCGTATTCTGTGATTGTTTCTAAAACAGAACAAACAAAAACAAATTAACAAGACAGTCCATTCATAGTCTTCGCACACAACATGTATAATTCAACCAACGAGTCCACATGATTATAAAGTTTTGTTCTTGCTCAACTCAGATTAAGGCTAAGTCTTTAAGGCTTTAAGGCTAAATTGACTTTATCTGGAAATGCATCTATACCACTACTTTCTCATAAAATGGGATATTTGGTCCTGGTGTTTGTTTACAATTCTTCGTTAATGTACATATAGCGGGTAATTTGGAGCAAATATAAGGTATCATCGCCCTCATCAAATAAAGTTTCTTGCCTTTGGTGAGTATCTTTGCAACAATTTCAGGACTATAATAGAACAATTATCTTATAACAAATTATAGTCTAGATTTCTCATTTTTTCGAAACCGTAAAAGATTCAAGTAAAGTACATTGTGACATTATGTATACTGACAAACCTGTAGTATAGTATGGATGTTCTGGGTTATTGTCTACACGAGTCCCTAGTGTTTCATATGGACCCGACGCACGTCGTTCATGTCTGAAAAACATTGCTCAAAGCTTTAAATCATCATCATTTTACGTCGAGATAGATTTTGGTTGCAACCCTCTGAAAGTGCCATAGCAGTATCACCAAGTCAGACGAGCTTTAGCAAAACAAGCACAATTTATTAAATATCAAAACACACATCCCCAGTTTTGAGCTCATAAACACTGACAGCTGTATTAGAAGTGCCATCTGATATCCATGCATCGGATTGAACGGTGTGATCCTTGTATATAAAAACACAGGTTACAGTATAATTGAATACGAAGTTTAAAAAAAAATGAAATCGAAAAAATAAATTGGAACCTTAATTTAGGTTCTCTACCGTCCTTAATGTCGAGAAAAACACGTTTTCCCAATTTTTTTCAATTTCATTTTTTTTTCAATTTCATTTTCAATGATACTGCAACCTGTGTATAAAAATACTTGATAAATTACTTACAATGGAAGAATGTATGACTGGGTATCAGCTTCACTTGGCTCTTTTTCTACAGCATAAATTGTTGGACCTACAAAAATCCTTTTGTCTGTTATTAATCACATAAAATTAAGTATGTAAAAATTGAAAATATTTTGACAATATTATTCATCAGAATTCAAAATGGTATTATTTTAAATTGTTAAAATAAAAAGACTGCGTTCATTTAACGTTTATACCCCGTAGAAGCCTTTATATATCAACATTATAAGAAACAGTCTATCCATAAGGATTATCAAAGACAATTAGTGAGGTCAGATGATATACATGTACGTGTGTCCAAGTACAACGTCCATCAAGGTATGAACGCTTTGCAGAACACCATATGGATGTTAGAAGGAACGGGGAGTTTGGGTAAACCAAGACTATGTCCCCTCAATAAGTATATTCTAAGTCCAAAAGTAGGTCAAGGTGAAGGTCTAAATTATTTCAGGTGTCAGAGAGCGTTGACTTCCCCTTCTACAATCTGAAAGGCAGGTAGCTAGGCTGGATATAAACGTATAGTAACTAAATGGTGTATATCCGAATGGAAAGTCCTTGATTTTCAACCTTTCATTTACCGACAAGATGCATATAAACGGTAATTTGGTAAGTCTCGATGAAAGGTTCACAATACTCGCTGTATATCTTAAACGTAACTATAGCTTATATGAATTAAATCTCGAGTGTCTTCGTGATACTCCCCAACTATGAAATTATACAATAAAGGTTACAAATACATACAATATATCGACTTTAAAATTATATTAATCCAAAGGGTCAGGTTCGTGTCAAATTCGCCAAACTATGCATAATTCATTTTAACTCTAGATGCACCGATGCAAAAAAATGGACCTGCCCGGCGACGCGGTACATACGTCCATGTGGATTATTACATGTAGTATATTCGTAATTTTTATCAATACAGTAAAACCTCGTTATCTCGAGGAGTGACTGGGACAGGAAGCATGCTCGAGATACACCGGGTGCTCGCGATAACCACGGGACATGTATGAATGATAAAAACGGATATTCGGTTTAAAACTTGACCGACATAGGACATAGGCGGATGCTCGTGATATCGATGCTCGTCATAACGAGGGTCAACTGGAATTTATTGTTGTATTGCTTACCGCATTTGTTTCTACAACCAGGAATACAAATGATCACAACACTGATTATGACACCAACAACAACACACAGGATGGCTATACTTATCATAACGACACTGAACATCATGATTGCATGCATAACTGTAATGAAAAGTTTATGTGTTAGTGAATGCCATGCCGATAAGCTGGCGTACAAGTGCTTACACTTTTGCCTTTGTGACAATTCAAGCCATTGTTCTCAAACCATTTAATTATTCAAATCATGACAACAGGTTTTTAGAGTGATGTAAAAATGATATATGCGTATTGTATGCATTGACTGGTAAGGGACGAACAGAGCAGAGCAGAAAGCAGAGCAGAGAGCAGAGAGCAGAGCAGAGCAGAGCAGAGAGCAGAGCAGAGCAGATGCGTGATCATCACAGTGTATAAACCAGTCTTCTTCGGGTAATCGCAATAAGTCATACACGCTAAAATTATATAGACTGCCAATTACTATTTAATTAAGTCATACAGTAACCTAAAATAATAGATACTTTTGCTCAAAATAAGCTATAAAATTTGAACTGTAAAGTATCCTAATAAAATCTTACATGAAATTAGGCTTATACGCTGTGACTATACATCTTGTATTACTAGTACTAGTATGGGGAGCGGTGGCCTAGAGGTAGGCCGCGCGCTTCGGGATCGAGAGGTCCCGAGTTCGATCGCCCTCTGGACCACTTGTTAATTTCTCTGAGCAAGACCCACATGTTTCACTCCACCATGGTGTAAAATGGTACCTGCGAGGGCAGTGTCTATTCCTGGGAGCCGCAGATCGATGTTGGCTGCCACACCACATGAGAGACTGACTAGTCTCCCAAGGGAGACACGAGTGTAGGTTTCCATTAGTAGCCCAATGACCATGGGAGTTAAAATGTCAAAGGACGCTTGAGCGGCCTAACAGCTGAAAAGAGCCCTAGAAATGTGGTAACTTTAACTTAAACAATGTCAATATTTAACCTACATATTTTATATTGTATACAATCGCCATTATTTTCATAGAACCCGGGTAGACACACACATCTGGATACGTTGTTTATTGCATCATACTCACACACTGAAAACTGTCCTCGGCATATAGTAGAGGATGGACATGCTGTAATAAAATACATGCGGTAATTATGAATACAATGTCGGTAAATAGTTATACATAGCTAATGTTTTCTGTTATATGTCAACCGATTGTAAATAAAAATCTGTATCTTGTATCATGAATGGTACACGATGTCCTACAGTATATGTATTACTGTATAGGGCGGCGTTTCCATGACTATTGCATGCACAATACAAAGTGTCATTTTTAAATCTAATTTTAGACGTACGTCCGCTAAACTGACTGTACATACCGAGTGAGCATTAAACTATGGTAAAATCTATGTGCCTGTATAAACTGATGTAGTTACCATACTCTTGCACCGAGTCCTAGAATTACACTTTCAATCTTTGAGAAGAACGCAACATCACGTTTAATTAGGCTTTTGGTGGTGTCATGAACCTATTCACCCACCTGGGTCGTGCCTAATACGCCAAGATGTACCACTGGTAACTGTATCGTTGATAAAGACAATTTGAAAACGAAAACCTTTTTTTACTGTATTTTTCTACTATTTTCCTATTTTTTTTTCATTTTCAACTTACCTGTGAAAGAAACTGAAAATTTTTGCAATGGATTAACATATAAAAAAGAGAGTATGCTTCCTATTAAATTGAGTAAACGTATTATACCTGGACACGCTCCATCATTGCAATTTTGAGTTTCAGACCCAGCAGAACCATCCGCAGTACAGTGGGCACCGCCATTGGCTTGTTCCGGGCTATTACATAGTCTACTCCTTTTTTGTGTCCCCGCACCACAAGTCTGGTCACATGCTCCCCAGCTTTCCCATGTACCCCATACTCCATCAACTATTATAAGAAATACATGCATACATAAAAAAATCTACGTTTCGCATTCATATCCTTGCACCAATTGGTGGGGATGTTTTAAACAGCAGTACAGGTTGTCTAAAATCTAGAACCTACGTTTGTCCCTTTTTACTTTCTTATGCATTTTACTGCTGTTTTGTGAGAGTATATAAATGAGGTCTCTTCTTCTAAAATTTGTACTTGTTACAAGGTGGTACTTCAAAACCTCAAATCGTGTCCTTATTTTGCCTATGGTGGCATTTCATGCTACAGTTGTCAACTTGTCTTAAAAATCATTATTAGATAAAACATTGTTTTTTAGTGTTCATTATAAAAAACAAGGTTTTGAAGATAAATTTTATTATGCAATAATATTGGAGGGGAGAACGTGGTGAGGTTACTTACAAAAGGGAATCAGACGACCTTCAAAATTTTCATAAGATCGCCAAGAGAAGCCAGATATTCCTCATGCCGAGTAATGACATACCTATTTTTTGGTATATTTTCACTGTCATATCTTGTATTCATATGGTATGTTCGCCATTTTGTAAACATTTGAATTACGTCATATAAAATTGTGCATCCTATTGAATTTTTCAAATATTGAGGAAGCATATTATACCTGGACACGCCCCATCATTGCAAGCTTGGATTTCAGAGCCAACAGAACCATCCGCAGTACATAGGGCACCCCCATTGGCTGGTGCAGGGTCATTACAGAGTCTACTCCTTGTCTGTGTCCCCGCACCACAAGTCTGGTCACATGCTCCCCAGCTTTCCCATGTACCCCATACTCCATCAACTATTATAAGAAATACATGCCTACATCAAAATCTCTACGTTTCGCATTCATATCACTGCACCAATTTGTGGATATGTTTTTAACAGCAGTATAGGGTGTCTAAAATCTAGGACCTACGTTTGTCCCTTTTAACTTTCTAATGCATTTGACTGCTGTTTTGTGAGAGTGTATAAATTGGATCTCTTCTTCTAAAGTTTGTACTTGTTAAAAGGTGGTACTTCAAAACCTGAAATCGTGTCCTTATTTTGCCTATGGTGGCATTTCATGCTACAGTTGTCAACTTGTCTTAAAAATCATCATTAGATTAAACGTTGTTTATTTAGTGTTTATTATCAAAAAACAAGGTTTTGAAGAATAATTCTATTATACAATAATAAAGGAGAAGAGAACGTGGTGAGGTTACTAACAAAAGGGAATCAGACGACCTTCATAAAATCGCCAAGAGAAGTCAGATATTCCTCATACCGAGTAATGTCATACCTATTTTTGGGAATATTTTCACTGTCATATCTTTTATTCATATGGTATGTTCGCCATTTTATAAACATTTGATTTATATCATATCAAATTTAACATAACATATGACGTCACAAAACTTCATTTACACAATAAGTCAATTATGTATACAGCTAGAGAAATACGCATAATAAGTATGAATCCTTCTGCTTAGTAATCAGTTGTTTAAAATGTCATAAACAGTTGATAGAAAGTCATGATGATGTAACATAAGATGAAGGTAGGAAGGTTGAAAACCGACGTTTAATGAATGACTGCTAAGTTGGCAAGAATCGACCATCCTTGGTACTAGAGTAAAAACGATACAATTCCGTGTCAACATAACGAGTGTGTATGCATATTTTGGTAACAAGCTTTTAGTCAAAGAAATATTAATTTTATTACTATTATTTTGAATAAGAAATAAAGTTCTTTGGATCTCTCGCTGTCTGTCACATGTTTTGAATTGTTTTGGTATTTGTTACACCGAAGAAAATTGATGCTATATTGTGATTACACAAATCTATTTTATTAAATGCAAATAATTATTATATTGAAGGAAACCCTTAATCTTTGCATGTAAGTATAATGTAAAATGTAAGAATTGATCAAAATACTTGGAACAATTATATATACATGTATAATTAATTATGTTCATGACCTCTCAGATGGGGAGTGGTGGCCTAGAGGTAGGACACGCGCTTAAGCGGTTTAACTGCTGCAAAAAAACTAGAAACCTAATGTCCAATGGAAGTTTCGATCTATCTAAATTTTATAAAGTACAGTGTCATCCAGTATACATATTTTCTCCCAACCGAAGTCATTGTATTGTGGATTATGTTTAATATAGCTTGACTAATTTGACACGAGCCTGATCTTTTGATTAGCATGATTTAACAGTCGATATATTACCTGCGATACAACACCGAGTGTATGGTTTCTAAATGGGGGAGTATCAAGAAGAAGCTCGATGTGTAATAGAAACACAAATTTGGAATACCGACATCGCACGATTTCCTTGCGGAAATTAATATATTCAAGGCAAGAACCTTGTAATATATCCTTGCATAAAGTTCAGGTTCATGTCAAAATAGCTATACTCGCCAGTTGTCATAAAAATACACCCCTTGAATTATAATGATATATGCCATAATACAGAGTGATCATTCATATATTATTATATGATAGCATACTATAGTAAATAACTTTAAATTACCTAGACAGTTTTTAAGATTATATTTGTTGTTATTCGCCATTTATTAACAGTTGTATTCAGGACATAAGTCATTTTAAATACCATATATTGTTTTCATGGCAAGTGTTGAAGCGTTCCTCTTAATTCTGCAAAACTGCAACAATCAGCAGCAAATAACGTCGAATATGACCAATTGAATCCTTGCATTTTACACCAATGATGGTTCCAATTTCATATAGGCATAAATCAACATATATTCATTGTCAGTGTGTGTATCTTAAAATAAAAAAGAAAATGATATTTAATAGTTATAAAAAGTTATTTAGATGGAGAGAAAAATAGCACTTCTCTAAATACAAGATTATTCTTACACTTATTTTAGACATTTACGCCGAACATAAACTCATAGGATCACTTACTTATCTGATTACACACTGGTGGAGTACCAACCCATCCCGATGATGCCTCTGAGCATGTCGCTGTCGGACTTCCGGACAATAAAAAGCCAGTGTTACATTGGTACGTTGCTTCGGAACCATCGAGAGTGTCAGCACCGTACACCACAAATCCGTCAGTCGGGACACTCGCATCCTGTTCACACTCTATAACAATAACATCACTGTCAGTTCTTATGTCGATATTCGTAAAAAATTGTAACAGAAAATAAAACGATGCAGCATCCTCACCTGTTATTGTGTGTGCATTTTTAGGGTAGCGGGCTACATACGACTGCAAATATAACCGACATTGAATACCCGAATTACGTAGACTTTTATCATAACTTTCATACAATGCGTCATACAAAAAATGCTTTTATGAGTAGTGAAAATAATATATAGAGCATATGTGCATGAAATTCCAAGGTCCTATCTTACTTTGATCGAATTATACAGGCTCCGGAGATAGATAGGGGTGCGGTAAGCGGGCACATCAACGCGACGTCACGACGTCGGCTAAACGTTTTAAATCACTATAAAGACTTATGCAGGAACTAATTCACTATAATCTCCGTCACTGTCTTAAACATGTTTAATACCTGTATGCATACACAAAATGTGGACATATACTCGTATTATTCCTGATATTAACTGGTAACCCTTTTCTGAGCCACATTTCCCAGATGGTAGAAGATTATGATTTGTTTGCTCTAACATAGTTATATGACGTAATTCACGTTCGTTTTCGCTGTCGGTCAATGTCGTGTAATACTGTATCAACTATCTTTCATGTGAGTGTGCCCTTTGAAAATCAGAACTCTTAATACAGGATTCTTAGTCTGAGCAGGGTCCAGGTTTTTAAGCGTCTGTTGTGGTGTCCTTCCCAGTATAACACAAAACTTCACGATGATGCCATTTGAAGCGTATTCCGGTGACGTCATCTTTTCACTGGTGACATGCGGCAACTGTTTTAAAATTGTTTTATACCATAAATCAACAACGCTTACCTTTATGGAAACAAAATTACCAGTGCATATTCCAAGTACATCGCACTTTTGTTTTACAAAGACGCGTTAAAACCAGACTAGTCATATGCGAGGTACAAGCATTTAAATTGTGTCAAAAAAAATTAAAAATCATTCCCCGCCTAGCCGATTATTGGTTACTATGACATCTGAGTAGATAACTTTCTAACATTTTCTGATTAACTTGGCACAGGTTTGAAGTTTTCCTACAGCGAATTTGGTGAATACACATGCCTAAATAAAAAGTTATGATAAAAGTATACGTAATTCTGGTACACCTCTCGTATACATGCAAGGAGAATGTCCATGAGGTAAATAAAAACCATGTATGACGCATAATTTAATTAATTAATTTATCAACATGTATGTACGTGGGTCGTGGTTGCCCACTGAAGTTCTGAAATCATTGGTCAACGTGTATGTACACGTGTCGCGGTTGCCCACTGAAGTTCTGAAATCATTGGTCAACGTGTATGTACATGTGTCGCGGTTGCCCACTGAAGTTCTAAAATCATTGGTCAACGTGTATGTACATGTGTCGCGGTTGCCCACTGAAGTTCTAAAATCATTGGTCAACGTGTATGTACATGTGTCGCGGTTGCCCACTGAAGTTCTAAAATCATTGGTCAACGTGTATGTACATGTGTCGTCGTTGACTGAAGTTCTAAAATCATTGGTCAACGTGTATGTACATGTGTCGTCGTTGACTGAAGTTCTAAAATCATTGGTCAACGTGTATGTACATGTGTCGTCGTTGACTGAAGTTCTAAAATCATTGGTCAACGTGTATGTACATGTGTCGTCGTTGACTGAAGTTCTAAAATCATTGATCGGCACGTTCACCACATGTAACATGGCATAATACTGCACACCATACTGCAATGTCCGCATACACTGCATGTAACGGGGCACCATACTGCAATGTCCGCATACACTGCATGTAACGGGGCACCATACTGCAATGTCCGCATACACTGCGTGTAACGGGGCACCATACTGCAATGTCCGCATACACTGCGTGTAACGGGGCACCATACTGCAATGTCCGCATACACTGCATGTAGCGGGGCACCATACTGCAATGTCCGCATACACTGCATGTAACGGGGCACCATACTGCAATGTCCGCATACACTGCATGTAACGGGGCACCATACTGCAATGTCCGCATACACTGCATGTAGCGGGGCACCATACTGCAATGTCCGCATACACTGCATGTAGCGGGGCACCATACTGCAATGTCCGCATACACTGCATGTAGCGGGGCACCATACTGCAATGTCCGCATACACTGCATGTAGCGGGGCACCATACTGCAATGTTTGCATACACTGCATGTAGCGGGGCACCATACTGCAATGTCCGCATACACTGCATGTAGCGGGGCACCATACTGCAATGTCCGCATACACTGCATGTAGCGGGGCACCATACTGCAATGTCCGCATACACTGCATGTAGCGGGGCACCATACTGCAATGTCCGCATACACTGCATGTAGCGGGGCACCATACTGCAATGTTTGCATACACTGCATGTAGCGGGGCACCATACTGCAATGTCCGCATACACTGCATGTAGCGGGGCACCATACTGCAATGTCCGCATACACTGCATGTAGCGGGGCACCATACTGCAATGTCCGCATACACTGCATGTAGCGGGGCACCATACTGCAATGTCCGCATACACTGCATGTAGCGGGGCACCATACTGCAATGTCCGCATACACTGCATGTAGCGGGGCACCATACTGCAATGTCCGCATACACTGCATGTAGCGGGGCACCATACTGCAATGTCCGCATACACTGCATGTAGCGGGGCACCATACTGCAATGTCCGCATACACTGCATGTAGCGGGGCACCATACTGCAATGTTTGCATACACTGCATGTAGCGGGGCACCATACTGCAATGTCCGCATACACTGCATGTAGCGGGGCACCATACTGCAATGTCCGCATACACTGCATGTAGCGGGGCACCATACTGCAATGTTTGCATACACTGCATGTAGCGGGGCACCATACTGCAATGTTTGCATACACTGCATGTAGCGGGGCACCATACTGCAATGTACTCAAACACCGTACTCAAACACAGTTGCAAGCGCTAGACCTGATCTAAGTTCACAATTTCGGTATTGCCTTACTCAGTAAAAGATAATTGCATAAACCTGTTTACTCACCGTACGTGCATACAGGGGCAGTGTTAGGACTCCAGTCTGTGGTTATCGTACAAGTTGTAGAAGCAGTACCAACTAACGTATACGAAGGATTACATGAATAAGTTGCTTGTGTCGTTTCATATATGGGACTCCCAGCTGGATCATACGTTATGCCGCCATTGAAAGGGTCTGTTAGCGCTGCGCATACCTATCCAGATGCATGATTAAGTTATTCGACTATTAGGCCACAGCATTTTTTTGGTTTTAAAATATATATCAGTGAACTGTCTATGGGTGGTTGAGCAACCGATCATATGAAGAAATTTAAACACGTTTCAAAACATATAACTTATTTCCCTATTAATGTTTGTATTGTTTGCTACTGTTCTGTTTTGAACGTATCAAGTTAATTTGTTCATGCGGAGTTCTGTACACTTCTGTCTGAAATCATTTGTTTATTTAGAAAATCTCAATGCATCATTTTTACTGTTTTTATTCTTTTCTGAAGAAGTCGGGTCTTATGGAAAAAAGTTACGATTTTATTTTTTTCCATTTAGGCAAAACTCGGGTCTGATTTTGTGTACACTAATAAATGAAATGCTGTGGCCTAAGATATGTTTGAGTCACGCTGTGTAACAAGCGTTCTCTACCCAATTGCAAATATCATTAAACAAGTCATAATGAAAATCAGTCCCCATTTTAGTATGAAATGAATCAATATTGTGATATTTTCATTTTTGAATGCAATATTTTACTATGTATAGTTGGTTCAAAGATCTCTGTCTCAACCGCGTAAACAAACATTTAACCCGGTCGATTATTACAGGTTTCTCAGGATTAAATTCTACCATTATAAATACACTTACATGATTTAAACTCTAATGGTCCTAAAGTGTAGTGATTATACTTACTGCATTTAGCTATTCAGGCATGGAACATTCTGGCAGTTTTGACAGACATCTTTGAATCAATAATATGTGAATTGGGGCCAAAAATAGTATTGCATTCGCTCTAACAATACTGTATATGGGTGAAACTGGTCACTTTTGTATTTTTTACTACAATTTGGAGGGGTAGGGGAAAACAAAGGGCCATAACTCCACAACCCTGGGGTTTAGCCTTGTAGTTTGATGTCCTTTTTCTATTTATGTTGCCTAGGCCATACGGCTGACACATTAATACTTTCTTGTCTTATTTTCTGTTTTCAAGAAACCCGCTTGACTGTCCGCGGCCTGTCGGAACCTCATAATTGGCCAATTATATATCCCACCCCTTAAATTACTAGACATGATACTGGAGGTGATGTATGATACATGTGTGTACTTACTGCAGCCGCAACACACGTTTTGTTCGGAGGGTGATTTATAAAGCCCGTCTTACATTGACACGATTTAAATATACAGTCCACATTTTTCATGTCTCCGTACAGTTTATTCTCACAGTCATACGCATTAATGCATTCTGAAAAATAAACGCAACACGTCCATAAACAGTTAATATTGTCCGTTGCCTCAGAAAAGTGCTACCTAGCGCCTCCATTCAGTTACCTCCCGTTCCATTAAGCATGGAAGGCATTGGTTACCCCGTGAGCACCGAAAGCTTTACCAACATCACATAAAACAAAAGTACGTAATGTTCAATGTCCTAAATTTAAAGGCCTAGTCTGTAAAAGAGCTGGATAACCTAGTTTCAACATTAATATGCCAAAAAACTTGACATCAAGTGACCAAATGAGGCGTTGTTGCGCCTTAACCTAGTTACACAAGTCCCCACTGCAAATGAGCAGGATGGCCTAATTTCACAAATATATGCAAAAACCCGGTCATTTCCGAACACCAAAATAAAAAAGTTGTGTCAAATTATGTCCTCTAGTGTATTATTCAAGAGAACTACTAGCGTCCAGCTTCCAGACCATGAAAGCCGATTGGGTTACATTTGATATAAGAAATAAATGTGATAATTTATTTGCACTTCCAGAAGGTCACAGACCCATGAGGACATAACACAAAGTTGACAGGGAAAATACGAACATATATACATAAGAAGAAAAGATAAACATTAACATAAACTATATACATATTGTTTCCTTGGTAAAAACTACAAAAGATAGACATTAGCATATTTCTTATTATTATTAATTATAAGCATATATGCCATATTTTCCTAAAGCCTATGCAGGAGATTGGTGATGGAAATGCAGCAGATTTGAACGAAATGCAGGAGATTTCTCTTGCTCAAACTGTAAACTTAAATAAATGAAAGTAATGTGCAGTTTTCACCTTTTTTACTTGTAGGACATTACCATACATGATTCATAAAGCTATTTATATTAACATTTATTATCATTTTCACCATGCAAACAAAAAATGTCAAGGTTCCAGTATTCCAAGAAATGCAAGAGATTTGATCAATTTTCCGAAAATCATGCAGGAGTAGAGTCTCAAATGCAAGAAACTCCTACATGATGCAGGAGATTTGGCATGTATGCATAAGTATTACAGTCTAAAAGGGATTGGCATAAGCATAATTCTTATTAATAATTATTAATTATAAATATTAAATGATACACTGTGTCATGTTTCCATTATATAGTCTACGTTGTTGAAACGAAATACAAGGTAGACTAAATGTAGATTTCAACAAACGCCGTGAAATATATCTCCTGATATGAGCGAACGCATCCCTAGTATGTTAGCCCCTGCCTTCACTAGAGCACATTAAAGAAATTTCTTAAAATCTCAAATTTTCTTAAGTATGCAAAGAGCTACAATAATCATATAGAAAACTTTGGGCTATTTTTCATTTCTTGTGAGCTTATATGGGCAGCTCAATATTTTAACTTCCGTCAAAATATTTAAATTTTCACTTAAGATGCTTTATAAATACCGGCCCAGGATGTCAAATACAGTTATGTGAGAAGCGGTGATCTACAGGGAGGAATCGAGGCGCCTATTTAACCAGTCTGTGACACTGCATAATTTCTCGGAGCAAGAATAGCATACGATGCTGTATTCAACAAAGAAAATGCTATTTGGGGTTTGGTTCCAACATTCAGATTTAGCCAGAAAAAATTAGTTCTTGACATACAATATTCCAAAAACTACTAGGTCAAAGTACCACCCTGGGTATTCGACTACCAGCTCATCGGATAGCTACCATTTTCGTCAACTCTGTCAACAAGGTGCGTGAAAATGTGAGGCGCCGAAAAAGGTATTTATGCATTTTTGTTGAGAGTTTTAGAATGAATTTTGAACATGAAACATACGAGTATATATTAAAGAATGCCCAAGTACGTTTTCTTTCCAACATTTAATGAGGAAGTGTGCAAAACGTCCGTTTAATGTGCCGAAAATAACGATATTTCGCTTCTAACCATTTCGTTTCCTCGTTAAATGTTTATGCGTGGACAATATAAATAGTTTGGGTCAGAAAATCAATAAATAACCAATAATTGCCGACATATGTTTAGCCTACTAGATCGTTTGAAACAGTATGTTCTACCCATGTCAAATCGTTACATGACACACCCTAGTGCCTTTGCGGTGTGAGTCGTCCCTAGCACTCTAAACCCTTAGCTCTGGTCGGAAGTGGATAACCCGCTGACAAGGCAATCAAAGCCTGTCAGTACATGACCTCTCCGTAGAAAGTCCTACCATAGTGCATCTCAAATGGTCCCATGATAGACTATGGAGGGCTCGGAAGAGAACAACACATAAAAGTGAGACAGCAGCGCCAGTTCAGCTGCCCACCAATGGTTCCCCCATGCAGTCACTTGGTTTAGTGTCCCTGTGATATCCAGGATTATAAGGTTCTCCGCCTACTGGATCATGTAGTAAACCACTGCCTTGTGGTTCTTGTCGGATCGACAAAGACTAAGGGTGGGGTACCCCGCAGAAAACCTAATGAGTTGAAATCAGCGATGTTGGGCCACTAGCACTTCCTAACATACCATAACATCACATGAAACCGTCATGACTACACTGAGAGTGTGTTCTACATCGCATAAAAAATAGTAAAATATATGTACAGGTATATGAATGGCAAGATACTCAAGTTTAGTAAGAGTTGCGTCGCTTATACTGGATATCAAACCTTTTTATTGTTTACATTTCGTTTTCTTGTCCACAAACTGACAGGAGCTGTACTAATTTCTTTTACTTCAAATCTAAAGTAGCTTAAAATGCATCATTCTACGGATATGTTACCATGCAACTTGAGACTAAATTGGACTTTAAAAGTGCTCGATTTAATAAAAAAAACTACCGATAATATATTTACTGTATACTTGTATATTTGTCAAACCTTAAAGCGGTATTAATTACTCTTGTTCAAGTAGACTATGTAAATACTTAAGGCATTCTATAAATAACTTACCTTCACAATCACCGTTCCCAGATGCCCCTGTAGCAGTGAATCCATCGGGACATCGACATATAGGTGTACCATCTCCTGGGTCCTCACATACAGCATTCTTCCCTTGACAATCAGAAACGTCAGTGCATGCTATATTGAATACAATACATATTGAATACAAGACAAATGTTTGATGCAATGTCGTAATGATTTGGTATACAGGCTGACATATACAATTCAAGGAGTTGTGTATGAAACAGAACAAGAAACTGCGTTCAATCAAATATTTAATTTCTTACATCAAATAAAAATAATTTGAGCGATCACTATATCCATTCATTAAACTGTTAGGAATTTTCTAGCCGCTATACATGTATAATTCCAAAGTTGGCAAATCCCAGCATTTAGATTGGCTGAGACGTGACGTCTACACTCTAAATAAACCTCAGTTTAGTGACATTTACACTTGTGTAAACGTCCTTTTTCTGAAGTTGGCGGAGAAAGTAAATATAAAAAGGTCCCTCACAAACGTACATTTTGCACCGAGCTTGTTACTTTATGATTAAACGACCGTTTATTGACGTTCACTGACGTGTTAACGCCCAATTTCAGAGGAAACATCGAATAAAGTCAGTAAATGACAGGGTATAAAATATCGTCAACAATTTTAGCATTCAATTGAGTTTGTCTATTATTGTGATTACCAAGCTGAAATTGTAAATATACTTCATATTGTAATTCACTTTTAATAATTACATACCTACAAAAAGACATAAGATCTAGTACAATGTACAGTTGAACTTCTATAATTGAGCGTGAATAACTGTACATAATACATAATAGTCTATCACATGGTCTAAGTCAGATAGACATCTGGTATTGTTGGTTACGAGATTAGACTCGCGTCTAAATCTCGTAACTAACAATACTGGTTGTCTATCCTATAAATATACACGTCCACAATAACCACATTTATAATATATCAAAGCGCCGATGGCACTGGAAGAACAGGGATTGTTCCTGTCGTCAGAAAAATATTTTTCCAGTCACAAAGCATGTGAGGGCATATGCCACCCCAACGCCATAAAGATTATGTATGTTCCAGCATCTAGTTAATACATTATTACCTCTACTGCCTATACTACTCCCAGTATTTAAACGTTGAGCGTTTATCAATGACCGAATGGTAACCTAGCTTACATAACATAATACATTCGCTGTCTCGATTTACCAAGCTTCCGGCAATAAAGTGCTAAGTTATCATGCACTATCATAAACACTGTCTCGGCTAAATATTAGGCGATAAAGTCCGAAGTCATCCCGCGGAATGCGCAATTGGAGCTATTTTTAGCTCGTAATCATGTCTAGTGTATTTTTAACGCTAACACAGAACAGGGTTAAGCACCCTGTTCAAAAATGATGTCGTACTTACGATCTCCTGTATTCGTAGCTAGTGAGATCCTGACCCACAGCACAGCTAGGAAGCTTATTAACAAGAATCGATACATCAGCGTAATTGTCCTAAAATAAAAACGTCAAACGCTGTGATAATGCTGTAGTAGGCACAAACAAGTGAATTAAAAATTACAAACATCACAAACAAGTGAACAGTCCCTCTATACTCAAATTTTCGACCATGCGGTCTTTTTCAGGAGATATGATTCACATAGAAAACATTATAACAAGTTACAATGCAAAGACTTGAAGCTGTACTAAAAATGTAGAAAAAATATAAGTGAATCATATCTCTTGAAAAAGACCGCATGGTCGAAAATTTGAGTATAGAGTGGTTTTGCTACAAACGATATTGCGATCCCCTTTTAGGGATATTATTATACTAGAAGTGAACAGTATTGGTATATATTGGAACATTTCTATTTCATGAATACGTGTTCTCTGTAGAAGAATGTGTTCCACGTAATTAAATGTTTTCCATGTGATAGAATGTTTTCTATGTGAAAGAATGTGTTCTTTATGAAACATTGTATTCTTTGTGGAAGAATGTGTTCTTTGTGAAATTATGTGTTCTTCGTGGAACAGTTCCTTGAGGAAGAATGTGTTCTTTGTGAACAAATGTGTTCTTCATCGAAGTATGTGTTCTTTGTGGAAGAATGTGTTCTTTGTGGACGAATGTGTTCTTTGTGGAAGAATGTGTTCTTTGTGGACGAATGTGTTCTTTGTGGACGAATGTGTTCTTTGTGAACGAATGAGTTCTTTGTGAACGAATGAGTTCTTTGTGAACGAATGTGTTCTTTGTGGAAGAATGTGTTCTTTGTGGAAGAATGTGTTCTTTGTGGACGAATGTGTTCTTTGTGGACGAATGTGTTCTTTGTGAACGAATGAGTTCTTTGTGAACGAATGAGTTCTTTGTGAACGAATGTGTTCTTCATCGAAGAATGTGTTCTTTGTGGGAAAATGTGTTCTTTGTGGACGAATATGTTCTTTGTGAAATAATGTGTTCTTTGTGAAATAATGTGTTCTTCGTGCAAGAATGTGTTCTTTATGGAAGAATGTGTTCTTTGTGGACGAATGTGTTCCTTGTGAAAGAATGTGTTCTTCATGGAAGAATGTGTTCTTCATGGAAGAATGTGTTCCTTGTGAAAGAATGTGTTCTTCATGAAGAATGTGTTCTTTAAGGACGAATGTGTTCTTTGTGAAATAATGTTTTCTTCGTGCAAGAATGTGTTCTTCATGGAAGAACGTGTTCTTTGTGGACGAATGTGTTCCTTGTGAAAGAATGTGTTCTTCATGGAAGATTGTGTTCTTTGTGAAAAAATGAGTTCTTTGTGAAAGAATGTTTTCTTCATAGAAGAATGTGTTCTTCATAGAAGAATGTGTTCTTTCTTATTATAAGACATTGTAAGATGATTGACACTTACGAAGCACTCCATTGAATTTCTGAAACAATATGCCATCCCTTTGAAAGTTTATCCGTCGTAACATAGGTGACATGACTTAGAAATAGTGTTTACAGAAAGTAGTGTAGCGCTCGACACAATTCGTGCTCGTTAAGAAAATGATCTGAGTATTATGATTAGTCATACCTGATGTGACTGTATTAAATCATTGTATAGATTGTTTCTATTTCTCATTTAAAGCGTTGTTTTATTGAAAACATACATGTGAACATAAATACCGGAGCACCGCATATCACTCAGATATAAACATATAAACGCATTTTCTATTCCGTTTCACAGAACATAATAAAATCATACAAAGTGCATTAAACTTACCTAGTAATGTTGTGCCAGCAGATAGTATTCGAAATAACAACAAAAATCAAAATCAAACGGACAAGCTTAACAACTCGTCAGAACAATAATCCTAAACTTAAGTGTTGTATAGACACCAATGATGCGTACAGAAAACCACCTGATTTCGGGTATTTATAAATGTGGGTTTTTTGTCTACTCGAACGATTGCTTTATATTGCATTGATGCGGTTGATGGGTGTATAGATGTCAAAGAGAACACCACCGACGTCAGATATTAATAAGGGTCACAAGGAGAAAGGGTAGCCCTTGCTTGGAGCGCCATGAAAACACCGGTACCATCATATTTCTCACAAACCTTCGTATCGTACGGATGGATACTATTGGACAATGTAATTCAGTAATTGAATGAGTAAAAAAGTATTCTTACGTGTACAAAATTTAAGGTGATTCAGTGACAAAATCTAATGTTTTTATTTTGAACTTTTATAACAATTTCACATGAAACACCCTGCTCACACACGATGCCATGGATCGTCCTATTCAATAGGAGAGGCCTCCATGAGAAAGGGGAGAACCAACCAACAGAACAGAACAGAGCATGGCCCTGGATAACTAAGCAAATATTATACACACCAAAGTCAGATATTGTAAAGAATGGGTGTTTTGACCTGATATACGGCCTACTATAAGCACTATTCAATTAGAGGTTAATACAGGACATAGCCGGGCTGGAAGGCGATAATCGGCCCGGAATATTAATAATCACATGCCGGGCCGATAATCAACTTCCGGCAGGCTCTGAAATGAATTAAAGTATTTAATACATGTGTTCGATTTCAAAACTCAATGAAAATAACAATTACTCACGCTTAGTTCAGTTCATTGAGATCTAAACTACATTCATGCTGAAAATCTACATTCTCAAAATTGAGAAAGAAATTGTACAGCTGTATAACGTAACGTCATTTTACCTCCAACGTGGCGTCATTTTACCTCAAACGTGGCGTCATTTTACCTCCAACATGGCATTATTTTGGCTACAACGTGACGTCATGTAACGACATAGCCGGGCCGGAAGGCGATTATCGGCCCGGAAAATTAATACTCACCGCGAGGGCTTTAGCCCAAGGGTGATTATTCATGCCGGGCGGATTATATAATCAACTTCCGGCCAGACTCTGAAGTGAATTAAAGTCTTTAATACAATTGTTCGATTTTAAAACTCAAAGAAAGTAACAGTTACTCACGCTTAGTTCAGATCGTAGAAATCTAAAGTATATTTATGCTGAAAATCTTTTACATTCTCAAAATTGTCAATAAAATTGTACCTCTGTGTAACGTAACGTCATTTTAGCTCGAACATGTCGTCATTTTGACGGCAAACGTAACGAGATTGCGGACCCGGCGGAAAGGCGATAGTCAATCGCGTGATTGTCATAATCCGCCTGAAATAGGCTCATTTTTGTTACTATATTACGTAAAAGTGTTACTTGATATAGTAACAGGTGTATTAACATCTGATTATTATCTTAATATATAACCCCGATTGAATGTTTCCGTAAGCGGGGAGTCGAATACAAATACAAGTCTAGAGGATCCATACTTTAGCGCCGATATTAATATACTCCACACAAGTATTGTGCGTATTATACAATGTATATTAGTATCATACATAAAGGTTAGGATCATGTCGACGTCTCCGTACTCTACATATTAACCGTGATCAACTCCACTCTAGGTGAGTATCGGACTCACAATGCTTGGTGTCTCGGGCATCACACAACCTTTTTTTAAACTAATGGTTAAACATTTCGAGAGTTGTTCTCTGCTGTTTAGCCGCTCAACCACCCTTTGACATTTTTACTACCCCTTGCCATTGGGCTACCTAATGAAACCAACAATCGAGTCTCCATGTGAGACTATTTCTCGCCGGCGGGTGATAACCAACATCGATCTGCGGCGCCAAGGAATATACACTGTCCTCACTGGTACCAATTTACACCTTGTTCATTATTCTTGCTCAGAGAAATTAACCAGTGGTCCAGACGGAGTTGAACCCGGGACCTCTCGATCCCGAAGAGCACGCCCTACCTCTTTGCCATCGCTGCCCACGTTCCATGGAGGAAAAGGATTGGTATAAACTACATTTAGTTGTGTTGCAAATATTGTGGAAAATCTTGAGCATGTTTGGTGTGTTTTAAAGCCACATTTAAACGTGAATCAATTAGATATGCTGGTTGAATGTGTACCAGGAAGTTTGAATAGAAATCGATAGATTGTGACATTGTCACATGCACTGCATGAATGGTTTGGCGAACACATCTACCCAGGTGTGAAAAATAAATGACAATTTTGTCACATTTAATATTTCGATTTTTCGAATTACCAGTTTTACTAGAGGGTATCGGTTCACGTGATCGCTTTATGTCTTTCTTGTTATTAAAGGGAAGTGAAATTACTGGTGATGCTTCAATGACAACACTTACTATAGATGTTAGTATGTAAGTAAGTGAATACTTTATTTAACGAGGCTAGTCATTTGGATACCCAATCTTCAATGTGGGCATCGACCCCTCCATTAGTGCCACTACTCTTCCATGTGGGCCTAAACTATTCTATGTGGGCCTAAACTCTTCTATGTGGGCCTAAACTCTTCTATGTGGGCCTCAACTATTATATGTGAGCCTCAACTATTCTATGTATGCCTCAACTCTTCTATGTGGGCCTCAACTCGTCGATGTGGCATCAACTCTTCCATGTGTGCCTAAACTCTTCTATGTGGGCTTCAACTCTTCTATGTGGGCTTCAACTATTCTATGTGGGCCTCAACTCGTCGATGTGGGCACCAACTTGTCCATGTGGGCATCAACTCTTCCATGTATGCCTAAACTCTCCTATGTGGACCTCAAGTATTATATGTGGGCCTCATCTCTTCTCTGTGGGCCTCAGCTCTTCTTTGTGGGCCTCAACTCTTCTATGTGGGCCTCAACTATTATATGTGGGCCTAAGCTCTTCTATGTGGGCCTCGACACTTCTATGTGGGCCTAAGCTCTTCTGTGTGGTCCTCAACTATTATATGTGGGCCTCAGCTCTTCTATGTGGGCCTCGACACTTCTATGTGGGCCTAAACTCTTCTATGTGGGCCTCAACTATTCTATGTGGGCCTCAGCTCCTCTGTATGGGCCTCAACTGTTCTATGAGAGTCTCAAATGCTTTGGACACAGCATGCTATATACATTCTGTTATTATTGAAATTGAAGATAATACAAAAAACATTTTAATAAAGATGATTCAGAATTCAAATTCGTATTAAAATGTATACAAAATTAATGTATATGTATAAACAAACAGTTACTGAAGTCACACTCATTGATAGTACAATACATTTTAATGGAATCAAGTATCGTTTTGATAATTATATAAGATATACTTTTCAGTCTAATGGCCTTTGATAAGCACACTCATTTGGCCCCGTGATGATAAACACTGAAGAACGTACTCAATGGCCAAACTCATACTCCGTATGTCAATGTTCATAGGTATAAAAACTGCTGTAACTTCTTTATTTTTGACTGGAATCATATAAAATGTAATATGGGATTCATTTTCTTAATCAGATATTTTGGTTGGTGTTGTTTTGATGCAAGAGTCTATTTTTCGAGTTTGAGCATGGAGTATGGAGTTTGAGTAAGAAAATTAGAACACGTTTATAATCACGGGGAGTATGACGCCTGAAATTGACGAGTTCCGTTTTAATATCATCATGCATCTTTCACATATAGCCATACACAAAGGCTTTGTCCGAATTACATGAAGTGACTATAAATGTATTGTTGTGAGCACAAAATGTTAAAGCTTGTGGGTCAATGTCTTCCGTTTCCCAGGTAACAAATGGCGTCATTCCCGAGCCATTCGGGGATACTTTATATATACCATAAGGTTTTCCCGCACAGACAAACACGTCACCGGAAGCATCCACTGCTAGACCGCCGTACTCCGTTGTCCTGCCAGCAACTCTTTGGAAAATAACGTTTCCTTCAAAACTTAGAGCGGTTATACCTCGGTAATAGTCGGAGATGAACATAATATGTTTGTGAGTGTTAAGACAAATGTACTGTGGCTCATGTAACACGTTCTTTCCAGGATTAATAGTCCGCAGAGTTTTACCGGTAGCTTCGATGACAACTTTTATAGTAAGTCTGTCATCTTTACATACGGCCACATAAAGATGAGGTTTTTGATAAGCGATCGCTCTTGGTCGTCCGTCCACGGGGAGACATTTTTTCTCTTCAATGTGATCTGTTATAGACAGAATATAGATGGCATTGCTACCATTCTTTTTGTCAGAGAAGCTACTTCGTACTGCTACATCCGGCTCACAGAGTGCGACGATATCCCACGGTGAATAACTAAGTTCTTTACATGAAATGACGTCATTACTAGGACCGACAATTTTGATGGACTTGTTGGTCTCATCTGTTATCACTAGTCTTTTGTCCGGAAGACAAACACATCCGGTTATAGTGCACACGGACTTATCTGAAGCCGCCCGAACATTTACTTCAGATATCCTAGCAAGTTTATGCCCATTAATTCCATTCTCTTTCAGAACCTCCGACGGACGTATAGTAGACTTCACATTTATCGAACCAAGACTGTCTAAAGACTTTGCTAGTTCCGTACTAGGTATAAAATTAAGTGTGAACGTTCCATTCCCTTCAACCAGTTCGTTCAATGCATCTTCATACTTGGTACTCAACTGTTTGATAGAATTCACAGCCACGAAAGACTTCTCTTGATTCTTACCTTTCTGAATGGTTTTCATCTTCTGTACGCCATCTTTAAGGTTACTAACAGCAACGTCACATACTTCCAGTCTTTGTTTAACCACTCTTACTTCCTCTCCGCAGATTTCATCTTTCTTCATTAGCATCGTCATTTCCGCTTTATCTAACATTTTGTTCACATTCTGACGAAATTTCTTAACTCTTCTTTCTAGTTCCTTCCCCTGTGTATCTATAGACCTCAACGACTCTCTATCACCGGCACGCACATTTTCAAACTTTCCTACAAGTATTTCCAACAACTTCAGGGTTTCTGGGATACTGTCGCTTGCATTAAATCCTGATGCCACTTGGCTTAACGGTTGGACGCCATCGCACGTGGTGTGGTTCAGTTCCACACAGCGTCTACAGCAAATAGTTCCATGAAGTTGACAAAAACTTTCAAGCTCTAATTTATGTTCTTCACACACGTTCATTGTTCAATCTGATTTTCAGAATAGTTTATTACGAATATGCACGCTACCTATATCCAACATATTGAACTTTTTGAATACGTGTAGATCATCTAGTAGTGCACTCGTATATTTGTTATATGGCGATTTTTAAACGTTTAAATACCCGTAGACCGACTATGGTTGACATTTGTAATTTTACAAAAGAAGCAAACTTCAAATCAGGTTGACAAATCATTATAGTCAGCATACAATTCGTATTGAACGGTATAGTCTATATAGACAATGACATATTGTCACATGGTTAAGCAAATTAATGCTTTATCACATCTAAATAGGTATACTCCACAACATGTTGATCGCTACTGAAGTTAAATGGGCTACATAGAGTAGACGCTCGGTCCAATTTGAATGTCTGTATTTTATATTCAAACGGATAATAGTTAAGGGACATCTCGGCGATTCGTGTTTAACAAAAGACGCCGGAAGTGAAATTAGTTCAACAATGTGTACCTTATTGTTTTGTAAATTCCGAGCATAACCTTTATTAACCACTCAGCTTTTTGTTTAAATATTGCAGACATATGAGGAGTGCCTCCACTCAATCACCTTGTGAGCACAAGTAACTGTATCAATGCTGAAGACTAAAACGAAAGAAAAATATTTTGTAAAATTTATAGTTTTCTGTATCTGTAATATCAATTTCGAAAAAATAAATCCTTTTTTTTGTGTTTACTATTTTTCAATGATACAGTTTCTTGTAGTCACGTACACATGACGAAGCATCCATATCCCAAAACCCTTCAAGCAAGTCTTCATAATCACCCACAAAGAATGACACATTTTCGACTTTGAACTGAGAGCATAAATAGCCATGAATGATGGTAAAGATTTAGTCAAGTATGTGTTGGGCTTGCAGAATATGGTAATGCCAGATGCCATGTTCCGCGACAGTATTGTATTCATGTGCAATAGATTAGTTTTACAAAATTATTAATGACCACGACGAGACTCGAACTCGCAATCTTCTGATTCGAAGTCAGACGCCTTATCCATTAGGCCACGCGGCCGTATATATAATATATATCATCATGTTTGTTTGATGTTCATCTTTAATTTTCTTTCTTCAAATTTTCATCAAGTTACAGCAAGTTTTCGCTCACACACAAACCACTTCGAAATATGAACAAAGCAATGTCACATGTACTTGTATACGTAAATTCAGCATTCAAATCTCCTAGGGTCTCGTTATATGTGTTGTGCAGTGTATTCCATTTACATTTAGATCTATGTAGATATTGAAGCAGTGCTATATAATTATGATATATCCTTTGTACTTTGTATCACAGTAAGAAGTTAAACATATTCACCAGACATTTATAACAATTAGTTTATCAACAATCAGCGGCACTTGACAACAATTGAACAATGTACGGTGTAGATATATAACATGATTCTATTATACCTGATCTATGCATCTGACCCGCATGATTTATATACATTTGTATATTATGGTGAATTAATAACAAAACAGTCAAAATTTTGAGATTAAGCTGCGCATAAACTTTATGCGCAGCTTAATCTCAAAAAAAAATTATTATATATATTCTTTTTCTTTCATTACTTCTTATTCGTCTTCTTCGTCTCTTCTCGCATAGATCTTTGAAGTCGGACGTCTCCTTTGAGGTCCCACCAGGCATTTTTTATGTATTCGCGATGTGAGCATCAGGAAGCACCGCACGCCAGAGAGAACAGGGTCTATGGGAAGCACCGCACACCAGCGAGAACAGGGTCTATGGGAAGCACCACACACCAGCGAGAACAGGGTCTATGGGAAGCACCGCACACCAGCGAGAACAGGGTCTATGGGAAGCACCGCACACCAGCGAGAACAGGGTCTATGGGAAGCACCACACACTAGCGAGAACAGTGTCTAGGGGAAGCACCGCACACCAGCGAGAACAGGGTCTATGGGAAGCACCACACACTAGCGAGAACAGGGTCTATGGGAAGCACCGCACACCAGCGAGAACAGGGTCTATGGGAAGCACCGCACACCAGCGAGAACAGGGTCTATGGGAAGCACCACACACTAGCGAGAACAGGGTCTAGGGGAAGCACCGCACACCAGCGAGAACAGGGTCTAGGGGAATGATGGTCATGAAATCAGTTTGGAAAACAAAACATGAGACATCTATATAAACCTAGATATATTTTATTATTCCATCATTCTCATATCAACTTTCACGTATTTATTATATCATCTGTATGTTATGATCGTTAACCTCTCCTCGATCGACGGGTAGGCTGGTAGGCAGCGGGACGGGTTGGTGGACCTGCCGGGGCAAGAACTTTATCGCCAGATACTTCATTAGCGTTAGCACTGACAGTGTTCAAACACAATACATCATGAGTTCTCTGTTGATCAGCACCACTTAATGTTAGCGATTTCCTGTTCGATGAAGTAATCTCAGTCTTATTTGGTTCACTGGTAACTGTATGAGCCGGTGAAATAGACACATCATTCACTGAAGCAATATCAGTCTTATTTTGTCCATTGGTGAATGTGTGAGCCGAGAAAATGGACATATCCTTTACTGCACCAAGAACTGGGCGAGTTTTGCTTGTATGTACATCATCAATTCTCTTCCTGGTTTGTATCGGCGGTAGAACTCGGTGGTGGTTCATTCTAGATAACACATGACTTGTTTTGTCAGATAGTAGACGAATATCTCTCTTACCAATTGGCGGTAGTACTTGTGAATAATTTCTGTCGCCGAATACTATACGCTGTAGCCAGTTATATGTGAGTTCCTCTTTAGTCACGTTCATTACGTTAATGACTCCACTTCCTTTCGTTAATTTGAGAACACTCGCAACTTTCGTACTTACAGTTTTGATTGGAAGATGTAGCTCATTTCCAAACACAGGCTTGACCGGAGCTGCGTCGATCGTCTGCATTGCCGTGGATGGTGAGAAAGCTGGGCCTTGTATTCTTCTTATCGAGGTATTCAATGTCGCCAAGTGAAGTCACAGATTTGGATAATGAATTGAGGTATCGAGTTTAGTCACTGCGTCGCTAACGACAAATAACATAAACGTCGTCGTCGCCAATAACGTTTGATGACGTGATGACGTCACAATGTTGGTTGCGGGAAAATGCGGGTGCTGTGTCGGAAATTTCTAATACGGGACGATTAATAAACACACATTAAGGTGTTATTATTTCTAATTCGTCATTGTAAATTGTTTTACGAATTGGAGTTGGGCCGTCGGACATGCAACCCGTCTGCTAACTCAAGCACAGAAATGAGACAGACTGCATCAATCGGGGCCACTCGGACATTACGCACATGACGGATAGAAGGGAGGAGTGACGATCGTTACCTTTTTCTGATCATAACAGCCTTTAGGTGTCACACCGGTGAATTTTCTGCCATTGAAATTAATGCAAAATGACCCAAATTCGCATCTCTCCCTCCGTTTCACTGACATTCCGGGTGATTTTCTGTGACCGTTTCCATAAAAAGCAATTCCTGGTATCCAAAATAAGCTGGAGAAAATGGCATGTCGATAGTTTCGTTTTCGAGCTACTGCAGGGATTCTGGAAGGACAACGCTATTTTCCATGCCTCAAAAGCTGACTTGACCGAAGCACACATACATTGTCAGTCTTCAGCCAGGGAAAGATAATTCAGAAAAATATCAATTTAACACTCTTAAAAGTTAGCATGCAGGTCATATTTGATCTACATTCATGTAATTTGGTCATCAATCAGCATTTTCCACATTAAAACAGTGCTTCCACACATATCCAACTATTTGTCCCATTTGTATTGAATGTGTTTTCAAGTCGACCACAGTTACCTTCCCTTGACTGGTGTTATACCGGTTTTAATCTGATCGATCTTATCTCAATTGCGTAATCGCGCAATGCTGAACCAGCGGGTTGTCGGAGTGTATAAATTTATAATATATATAATGTATATCATTTGCTCGAGGGGTTTTGTGCGTTCAGTTACACTTTGGTATTTTTGACATTTTGTATATGATGCATACCAGGATCTTTTTACGGGCATAGCTCTGTCATTATGAAATTTTGTTAATGAGGTAGGTATTATCAGGAACATTTAAATGCTTCCATGGTATCATTCAGAATTCGTTGATCTTGTGTGAGGAATCTAACAATTATGCATTTGTTATACAAATGTACTAGTAACCGCAATACATGTGACGATATGTATACTTATTATCATGCATATTCGATGGATGATAAAAAAAAACGGTTACTAGTAACTGTACAATGCTTGAGTATGTGTGCAATATCACAAAGTACAGTTTAAATGAAATTTAGCAACCACTGCTGATTTTTCAAGTATGTTGTACGGTTGATTGTTCAGTTGCATCTTCGAGCCATAGACCATACAATTATGGAATTGTTTTTTTAATATCTTGAAAAATAAAAAAGTTATGACAATTTTAAGTTCGTGAAATAGGGCGTTTTTTTCTCTTGAATTAAATAGGTGAATATTCGCGCGCTCGCGGCCCCGACAAAACGCAAATTTTTCCTCTAATTGTCACAAATATTTTATTTTTTTCAAGATATCGGGAGGAAACATTTGTTCAACTTATATTTATTTTGGACAAGTGCTTTCAAAGTTATGAAGAGTTGAAACATGTTATAACAACATGATATAAGGAAAGGTGTACAGTATCACATTGTCTAGACGGATTTTTCCTCACCGTTTTTGACATTTAATTTTCAATTTACAATTCGTATATATTCAATTAGGTGGTACAACGTGTCAACTAACCAGTTTATTTAAAAAGTGTCATAGGAATGACATGATTTTTCATTTTTATGTCTCACCTGTTCGATTATTATAATTTTAAACTAGCGTGAGCTTATGACATTTCACTTTTAATTATTTTAATGCATGAATTACTTTCCAAATCGGCAATAAAGTCAAAGTTTCAAATCTCTAAAATCATAATAAAGTCTCACCTGTTCGATTATTATAATTTTAAATTATGCGTGATGACATTTCACTTTTAATTATTTTAATGCATGTATTACTTTCAAAATTGGCAATAAAGTCAAAGTTTCAAATCTCTAAAATCATATTAAAGTATGTATACAGGAAATATAGCGGTTATACAAATATAACGGTTATAACCCCTCAAGCGAATGTACCACTTGTATAACCCCACATGCTGTGACAATCGCAGCGGGGCGCGTCATAAAACAATTAACAATGTGCAAATTAAATATGTGTATCACTTTTTTACTTAAAAAAAATGATACCTGTTTTAAAAAACCGTTAAAAGGGGACAGATCTAATTATCGCATTTCTTATATCAAAACACCAATCTGACGGGAAGAAATTAAACTATTAATCAAGTTTGCACAAAATATATTCCCCGAGAAACAAAAGAACTACGGACAAGAAAGTAAACAAGTTTGATATCAAATCCGTCCATTTCCTTCTTTGTTCAATGTGAGTGATAGTCATGTTAAAAACCTTTAAAAAGGGGGTTGATCCCATAAAGATACAATTATGAAATTTAGTGCATTATTTTGTAGACATATCAAACTACAAAATATGTTTGCACATAAGAAATCTCTCAAATAGTTTTTATCATATGGACAATTTTACGTGGAGTCCCCATGCCTTCCAATGGTAAAAAAATTGTCACTTGTGCGAATACAAATGGGACAAATAGTTGGATATGGACATATATCAAATTTCTGAAAGGGACTATTTTAGCATACTACGACCCGGAAGTACTTTCCACCGGTGTGACACCTTTATGTGCTTCAATAATCAATGTTGGTTAAGGTTTTTTTACTGTGACTGGTGGAAACGGAAATAAACCGGTTTTCACGATTGGTCCGATCCCGATAAAATCACTTATTCATTTTGTCTAATGAAATTTTAACGTAAACTGTAGAATTGTAGTGAGTATAAGGAGGTTCGGTTACTATTTGATGCTATCTTATTCTATCATAGACAAACATGCTAAATATAATTCATATAGTGTCGCATCTCTGGAACAATGGTGTGAATAAACTGCCTCACAAGTCGCGAAAACAAATTAGCAACCGCAGCGAATAGTTCGTCAATATGAACACTATTTAAACAGCATACGCGGTATATACCACATGTAATAAATGGTTTGCATTGTTTTGTACTGTAGAGACATGTTTGAACTGCGAAATCACAATTTGCCAGCAATAACCATAGCAACCGTAAACAGAAGATAAACTGTAGGAATATATTGTATGAGACATGGAATTGAATAAAGCAGGTATGTTTATTTTTTATTTCTGTTAAAATGTTTGTTTAGAAGTAAAGGTAATCAACGTATATTCCAATTTATATTCGAAGCCTCGGATTACTATTCGAAAAAATAACTATCCGGATATTCCCATAAAATGGACCAAAACATTTTTAAAAAATTATATAAGCCTAATATTGCTCTGTGTTTTAAGACATTTTTGAATAGAATAGAATGTTTGATTATTAAATACTTCACATTTTTATTTATCACATCAACGAAATTTAGCATGGGTCGCAACTTTTGAGGACACACTAGAATGTAATGTAATTTCGTGGGCAACATCGTATCTACTAGTATATTATACATCTGTCTTAAAAATGTATAGGACAACTGTCCATCGTCTCTTGTATAGTATACATGTAGGGATGGATTATGATGTTGATTGCGCTTTTTGTTAGTTAGTTCAACACCATAATACAGAATGGAGACTGAGAGATGTACAGTACACAAAGAATCATTATTATTATTGAGAATTTCGAACTTGTATGGGTAAACACTCATGCAGTTGTCGATGAAGATGTACATGCTATTCTAAAATAATTAAGGGATGGGTATTAAACTAGAACTAGGAATAATGAAGTTGTTGCATCAAATCCAAGATCAGTACAATGGCAACGTAAGTATGGTATAACAAAAAGCTTAACCATGTTAGCCTACATACATGTAATTCTATTTACAGTTGTCATGACTTAGAATATCTTGACTGTTATCTGCCTTTTAAGGAACTTCTTGTTAACCTTTCACGAAAACGAAGCTAAAATGAAAAATTGTGCTTTTTGTTCATTCATAAAAAGTAGTTTTCAAACATATTTGTTCTTGTTTTCTCAAAATAGTAGAATAGAATAGAATATATTTAAATTCCAATCATGGGCCATTTCTGGCATACAATTACATTATAAAAATACACAAGTGTATGAAACAAGGCATAACATAACAAAGGCTTGATTTATAATTGGAAACACAAATAACTAAAAGAGAGAAACCCACAAGGCAAAACAACAGCAGTATATACTTACGACCTTCTTATTGTAAGTCAATGCAGTGTCCACCTAGTCCTGAATTCCATACGTTTTATGTTTCAGAGAAACCAGACAACATCCTGAGACCCGGTGTTCGCAGTATCTGAGATAGAAGATATATATCAAGCTACACGAATCCCGAACAAACTTCACAAACCTCAAAATGGTGGAACCTTGTGTTCACAACACCTACCATGAAATATCCGGGATGCCATCGTTCAACCTTTCTTCAAAGGTAGCCATTTCTACACTTTGCTTCGTAGCTATATTGTTGCTTGCTCTCGGTGGTCGTGCTATCAAACATTCGGTGAAGCTTCCGGTACCGTTCAAGACTCTGTGTATGATAGTGGTGGGTTCTGATATGATGTTAGGGTTTGTGACTGGACTACAGCCCTGGTTACACTACTTGATGGCGTATGAACAAGAGTTGAGTACCTTGTTTGTACTGATTGTCACCATGACGACGACCCTGGTTAGTACTGAACGTGCGTATGCTTTGAAGTGTCCTATGAGGTATATAGCTTGTTCGTCAAACTGTCGAATGGCGACACTCATATCTGTTTCTACATTCGTTACGATGATACTCCTGTATATGTTCGTACGGTTCCTCGTTTGCTATATGATGCGCTACACAATGCAACACGAGCCATGCATGCCCTATCAATTCTACTTCGCTACAATATCAGAAAGTTCACTGATGATCCTCGCAACAATTTGCTTCTTCTTGGTCCTACATAGCATATGGAAAGATAGGGTTCAACATCAACGGAGAATAACACGGATGGGACTACCTACCAACCACGCTAGCAGCGCTACGGATACACACATATCCGCCATCTTGTTTATACTGTATCCATGTATGCTGTGCATAGCGATCACATCACTTCTTGCACCGTACGTTTGTTCCATTGAAGATTTGATTGTGCCAATTTGGATATCAATCGTTTGTCGAATATGTTTCTGTTTTGTACACGCTGTGGTATTTAATGCCTGGTTTGACGAGGGACGGCTTCATCTGCTAACACTACTTTCATCGGTTAGCAAATATTCCCGAGAATGGGCGGAAGAAATGCGTATAAATGTGTACAACATAGTTATTGCTCAAGCGTTTGAAGGTTCCAGGACGTCTTTGGAAGGTGGTGGTCCTGCTCGCAGAATTAGTCGCATAAAGAACTCTCGCTCTACGCATAGAACGGCCATATCGACAATCCCTAAACTGATGAATAATGTAAAGGAAGAACAGTTGGAAAAGAATGTGGAAACTAAGACATAGAAGACAAAGCACAAACGAAGTCTAGCTTTTCGGATTTATACGCACCCTGTTCATGATTAGCGTAATTCCAAAAGTAAACAGAATCTTGATGCTATAATAGATATGAGTGGTCATTCACGGGAATTACTTCGCGCTTTATCGCATTGCAGTACTTGGTATAGTACATTAACTGAAGACAACAGAGGTGAACTCGACGCTCGTAGGGTAGGGACTAAAATTAATTTTCAAACACAGCAATAAATTAAATGCATTCTCAGACTCAAGGCGCGTGCCACAGCCTTTGTGACTAGAAATATAATTGTTTGACCACAGGAACACGCACTGTTATTTCGGCATTTTCAGCGCTTTGATTTCTTCTCTGTCTACTTTTAATATTGTGTAAAATAAAGATATCGAGCTTTAAAATGATGCAACCTCTTTATCATTTCCGCATCTGAAAACACTTTTAAGGATTGTGTTTGGGTTAGATTCGTCGTTGTTTTATACATTTCAATCCCATCCCAAGTTAAGGTATCGTATTCTTAAATATTCGATGAAAAGCTTCTGTCTCAGGCATTCATAAAAGTCGAGAAGTATGGCTGTCTGCGTTGAAAATTTAAAAGTAACTTTAGTTAAAATATCAGATATGTCAGTCAACGTATCCAAATATCATTGATGTGACGATTTCATTCCAATAGCATTGTATATATTTTTGTCGCGGCCAAATAATGCTTTACTTGTCGAAACACATATTTGACCATTTTTTACTCAGATGACCATGTGCATTTATTTGCATACGAGTAAAAGATTCGTTCACCGAGCGACGAAACCCGCATACATAAATAATTTGATAGTATTGTCCCAGTTTTGTTTTGTTTTGTTTGTATTATTTAACGTTGTTCTGTAGCATGTGTAAATATTAAACTACTCACACAAGAACAAGATTTTCTTCTTGGCTACACCTGTCATTGAATCATACCATGTACGGTGGCTACACCTGTCATTGAATCATACCATGTACGGTGGCTACACCTGTCATTGAATCATACCATGTACGGTGGCTACACCTGCCATTGAATCACACCATGTACGGTGGCTACACCTGTCATTGAATCACACCATGTACGGTGGCTACACCTGTCATTGAATCATACCATGTACGGTGGCTACACCTGCCATTGAATCATACCATGTACGGTGGCTACACCTGTCATTGAATCATACCATGTACGGTGGCTACACCTGTCATTGAATCATACCATGTACGGTGGCTACACCTGTCATTGAATCATACCATGTACGGTGGCTACACCTGTCATTGAATCATACCATGTACGGTGGCTACACCTGTCATTGAATCACACCATGTACGGTGGCTACACCTGTCATTGAATCACACCATGTACGGTGGCTACACCTGTCATTGAATCACACCATGTACGGTGGCTACACCTGTCATTGAATCACACCATGTACGGTGGCTACACCTGTCATTGAATCATACCATGTACGGTGGCTACACCTGCCATTGAATCATACCATGTACGGTGGCTACACCTGCCATTGAATCATACCATGTACGGTGGCTACACCTGTCATTGAATCATACCATGTACGGTGGCTACACCTGTCATTGAATCATACCATGTACGGTGGCTACACCTGTCATTGAATCATACCATGTACGGTGGCTACACCTGTCATTGAATCACACCATGTACGGTGGCTACACCTGCCATTGAATCACACCATGTACGGTGGCTACACCTGCCATTGAATCACACCATGTACGGTGGCTACACCTGTCATTGAATCACACCATGTACGGTGGCTACACCTGTCATTGAATCACACCATGTACGGTGGCTACACCTGTCATTGAATCATACCATGTACGGTGGCTACACCTGCCATTGAATCATACCATGTACGGTGGCTACACCTGCCATTGAATCATACCATGTACGGTGGCTACACCTGCCATTGAATCATACCATGTACGGTGGCTACACCTGCCATTGAATCATACCATGTACGGTGGCTACACCTGCCATTGAATCATACCATGTACGGTGGCTACACCTGTCATTGAATCACACCATGTACGGTGGCTACACCTGTCATTGAATCACACCATGTACGGTGGCTACGTCTGTCATTGAATCACACCATGTACGGTGGCTACGTCTGTCATTGAATCACACCATGTACGGTGGCTACGTCTGTCATTGAATCACACCATGTACGGTGGCTACGTCTGTCATTGAATCATACCATGTACGGTGGCTACGTCTGTCATTGAATCACACCATGTACGGTGGCTACGTCTGTCATTGAATCACACCATGTACGGTGGCTACGCCTGTCATTGAATCACACCATGTACGGTGGCTACGCCTGTCATTGAATCACACCATGTACGGTGGCTACATCTGTCATTGAATCACACCATGTACGGTGGCTACATCTGTCATTGAATCACACCATGTACGGTGGCTACATCTGTCATTGAATCACACCATGTACGGTGGCTACACCTGTCATTGAATCACGGTGGCTACACCTGTCATTGAATCACACCATGTACGGTGGCTACACCTGTCATTGAATCACACCATGTACGGTGGCTACATCTGTCATTGAATCATACCATGTACGGTGGCTACGCCTGTCATTGAATCACACCATGTACGGTGGCTACATCTGTCATTGAATCACACCATGTACGGTGGCTACGCCTGTCATTGAATCACACCATGTACGGTGGCTACGTCTGTCATTGAATCACACCATGTACGGTGGCTACGCCTGTCATTGAATCACACCATGTACGGTGGCTACACCTGTCATTGAATCACACCATGTACGGTGGCTACACCTGTCATTGAATCACACCATGTACGGTGGCTACGCCTGTCATTGAATCACACCATGTACGGTGGCTACGCCTGTCATTGAATCACACCATGTACGGTGGCTACGCCTGTCATTGAATCACACCATGTACGGTGGCTACGCCTGTCATTGAATCACACCATGTACGGTGGCTACGCCTGTCATTGAATCACACCATGTACGGTGGCTACGCCTGTCATTGAATCACACCATGTACGGTGGCTACGCCTGTCATTGAATCACACCATGTACGGTGGCTACGCCTGTCATTGAATCACACCATGTACGGTGGCTACACCTGTCATTGAATCACACCATGTACGGTGGCTACACCTGTCATTGAATCACACCATGTACGGTGGCTACACCTGTCATTGAATCACACCATGTACGGTGGCTACACCTGTCATTGAATCACACCATGTACGGTGGCTACACCTGTCATTGAATCACACCATGTACGGTGGCTACACCTGTCATTGAATCACACCATGTACGGTGGCTACACCTGTCATTGAATCACACCATGTACGGTGGCTACACCTGTCATTGAATCACACCATGTACGGTGGCTACACCTGTCATTGAATCACACCATGTACGGTGGCTACACCTGTCATTGAATCACACCATGTACGGTGGCTACACCTGTCATTGAATCACACCATGTACGGTGGCTACACCTGTCATTGAATCACACCATGTACGGTGGCTACACCTGTCATTGAATCACACCATGTACGGTGGCTACACCTGTCATTGAATCACACCATGTACGGTGGCTACACCTGTCATTGAATCACACCATGTACGGTGGCTACACCTGTCATTGAATCACACCATGTACGGTGGCTACACCTGTCATTGAATCACACCATGTACGGTGGCTACACCTGTCATTGAATCACACCATGTACGGTGGCTACACCTGTCATTGAATCACACCATGTACGGTGGCTACACCTGTCATTGAATCACACCATGTACGGTGGCTACACCTGTCATTGAATCATACCATGTACGAGGGTCATAATATAAATAAAGGCAATACTTCCGTATGCATTTCGATCAGCCCGCTTAGCTCAGTCGGTAGAGCACGATATATGCTTCTGATTTTGGATTTGTCAGTTTGCGTCCTAGGGCTGACCAACTAAAATTTACTAGTAGCCATTCTGGTGAGACTTTAAATGTATGTCCCATGTATAGGTGCTATACATTGTACTCCTGGCACGAAAAAGAACCACTGAAGTATCGACACTATCACCCGATTCCTAAATTCACTACATTCTACTGTGGACTTCGCCCATTTAGCATACAACTATAGACATTTCGCTCGTTTTGAAGAGATGGTCGATGCATATAGCATGCCCCCTGACAGTCATAGAGCAGTATTGGATTGTACATGGGACATAGAACAATTCAACTTTCCCTGAGCTCATTTAACTATAAAAAACCTCTGTAGAGCAACAAGCTCTAAACAAAGTCCAATATTTGCAGCTCCAACAAGCCGTTGCTGAACAGAGGTTGCACTCAATCGGAACACCTCATACAATTCTCAGATCGAATCGTATGTATTTTATCAAAAAGATAAATGCCGTACGGACCGTTCCGATTGAGGTTGTACTGTATATTAAATATGGAGACTCGTTTGAAGCATCATAATCAAATATATACGAAAGATCTGGTACCAGTTTTAAGATTATATCTCGAACATGTTTAAGAAAAAATGTCAATTTTGTAACACTACCTTAAAATTTTTCCGTGACGTCATTTTGTAAAACTGGCACAAGAAAAACCTTACATCTTTCGTTTATATAATGTGTGCAGTTTTCTTTGTGATAGAACGTAGAGTTGATACATAGTCACTGAAACTGTCTACTTTCTTTTTGGACACCTGTATTTTCAGCGGTCAAAGGGGAGTAACTGCTATATACTATTACAAAACTCTATGGGGACTTATTTCCTGTGAAAAAAATTATTATAGGTACATGTATTTTCAATCAACTTCCATTAGACTTATTTGTATTTTAATAAACAAATCACTGCTTTCAAAAAGGTTAGAGGTGGGCATAACAATGCACTATCATCAAGCACACTGTCATCAAGTACATTTTAATATACAGGCAAATTTTACACTGTTCCTGGCCAAGTTGAGGGCTGATTGCACAGTTTGTACTTTCATACGACCCAGATAAATTCCTGGTCTTCCTGTTGTGTATATTCAGTATTTCCTAGTCTTTGGTACAATATGTTTGTTCTTCACATTGCTAGGTTTGAATCCCACTATCCATGCAAACTATATGTGAAAGTCGGTTATTCATCTTACTGGTCATTGTTACCTTGACCTTTGACCTCATAATTCATTGTACTCACGTAGTGATGGGTGTGTAAACAAAGTAATTAAAACCTTTTGGTCAAGGATAAACAATAAAAGTACAAGTCCTTATTTCCAATGGGGTCCTGCGTCATATGACCAACCACCCTGTTACGCTTTAAGGTCCTCAACAACCAACTGACCTGGTCCAGTAGAAAATATTCTGTTCTGCTAACTAAACATCAGACCGTCATGCAGAAGCAAATATACATATACCCACATATCTTAGACTATGGGTATAATAATTAAAATACAACAAAGCAACCCTCATAGAAACTTTAATAGCTATTCACATTTAAAATGCATACATCAATATAGTTTACATTGCAACAATAACATAATTATAAGCCCACAAAAATAATCAACTTAAAACCCCACTATTCGATAGTACTGTTGTACATATTAGATTTAAAGTTGGACAACCACTTAGAATTTATACAAACTATAAACACAGGTAACTGTATCGTTGATAAAGACTCAAATGAAAAAAAATGAAAAATTTATATTTTTCCATAAGAGAAATATACATTTTACAAAAAGAAATGTTTTAATTATTTTTTTAGTTATCAATGATACATTTACCTATGACTATAAATATGAACGACTGTAGTTCTATCCCGAGCCTCTTCTTACAGCGCTCGAGGTTGTACCTTCATGAAACTTACATGCATTGTGAGTACCACCCCTGATTTAATACAGGGCCATCTTAGTATGTAAGTTAAAATTGAAGTACAAACTAAACAATTTAATTAATTTTGAGTGCATTGAATAATATTCTATTTCATAATTTTCTAATAGTTTTTATTATGTAAATGAGTATTGCATTGTTCATTCCTGATATAAATATATTACACACTGTATCATAAAAGCTTTTTCCTAATGACTTGATCCATATTACATGAGCTATAATTATGCCCATAAAGATTTTCTACATATTACCATATTTTCACTGTGTTCGGTCAAGGTTTACATAATTACATGGTATCTGTACCCTGTAGATAAGTCAGTAAGCTTATGGTAACTAGCCTATAAAGCAGGGTGTCAACAGAGCCAAAATTAAAATCGGGAAAATCATAAGCAGTCAACAATTTTTAACCAACAGCAGGCATTCAACCATGATGTTTCCATGTTGGTAAAAAACCACGGCTCTTTCAGGATCCGTAAAGTCCGGAATTCCGGATTTATCCAGAAAATTGACACCCTTGATAAAGTCGGCTACCATGCAATTATATAAACCTTGACAGTCAAATATCTGCACTTAACATAATACAACATATTACTACATGAGCTTTGCCCAATTACGAAGAACAATAATTTATATATTTCCATTATAAACAAGACAAGTCTGTGACATCTCAGATACTTCATACAAGGGACATAATTCTGATGATACTTGGTTTAAACAAAAATCTGATGCACACTTTAACAATCATTAGTAACAGTACTTTAATGTTTCAAAACGATGGTTCAAATACTATTCAAGATCCAGGACTGTGCATGCAACGAAAAATAGGCATTACCATTTGACAGGCCAATCAAATGGCAATTAGTGAATTACCTGTTGTAAGGGCAAACAATTTCACTGATCTAATATAACATTGTTTTCCCTTGCAAACTTCATAAATAAATCAATGAAAACACCACATCTCAAGGCTGAAAACATACAACTGATAAAGATATGTAAATTGTATATTTTGTAGAATTCAAACAGTTATCTAATTATTGATTTACTACATATGTATTGTAGATTGTTATCAACCCGTCAAAAATAAATAACATGCAGTATAGTTTGGAGCTTCAGACCTTATATAATTAGCATGACTTAACAGTCGATATCTTGTCTATATTTACTACCCTGGTTGTATGTTTTCATACTCTGGAAGTATCACGTAGACGCAGGAGATGTAACACAATCACAAATTTGAAATATCGATATTGCACAATTTGCTAGCGGAAATTGATATATTCAAAGCAAGAACCTTGAAATAAATTCATCCATAAAGGTCTAGATCAGGTCGAATTCTCCAAGCTATATATCACCAAAAAAGTGCAGATTATTATTCTATAGAGTGCAACTACCATGTATATATGTCAATTTTTGTCAGGTCAATAAACCCAACTAAACTTCAAGACAATATGCCGAGCAAAGCCTATATTGCTTTATTTCTACTTAAATATGGCAGGCATATATATGTACCTCCACCCGGACTTGAACCTGGGTCGCCAGATTAGACAGCAAGCTCACTTACCACTGAGGTATGGAGACACAATGTATTCAGCTATAAGCATATTTTTGCAAATACAATTAAGTACACAAATCAATACACTATAAGCTTATAACTACGGTTATGACACTTCACATAGCGCACCAATATGGATTACATAACAATTATTTAACTGTATTAAACTTGCTACAGTAGAATAACACTGAATGAAAAAACAGCGACAGCTTATGCCTTGATCCCACTAACAGTTTTTTTGCCTATGCGATTAACTCCCGATTTAACAATCGGGTAATCATTAGAAAATTTGTGATATCCCTGTTCCCGATGCCTCCCGAAGCTAATTTATTTAAATCAGGAGTACATTGCCAAGGCGAAGAAATCTCAGTGGGATCACGGCACTAATATTACATCAAATGAATAATGAAAATGCCTGCTACCCTGCACAATAATGACACAATTGCTAATACCCATAAAATAATGAAATAATAATCACATAGTAGAGAAAATACTTACCACAGCGCAATAAAGTATTCACAAATAGATGACATCATCAAAAACCCAAGTACTCGTATGTTTTGATGACATAATTATTGTATGAATGACAGTCACCTTGTATAACCGTGATTTACGGAGAAATCATTGAAATCTTGATCACAAAAAAATTTTAAGACACAAACAATGAAGACACTAGAGAAAAATGAGGTAACCAATTAATGGACTGACAGCATGTGGCCATCTTGCAATACAGTATAACCTCCCGAAACGGCACCTCTGAGAAGCGACAACCTCCGAGAAGCGACACTTTTATTTCCCCCCAATCGTTTTTACTCTTATTTCAACCTCTAAAGAGCGACAACTCCGTAGAGCGGCAAACGGCAGTCAAAATGCGTTCCCTCCCTTGACTTTAACCTCTGAGCAACGACAGTTGTCAACAGGTGCGATCTATTTTTAGAACACGGCATAAACGTGTGTGTAAGATCTTCAAAAGTTAACACGTTAGGATTGTTTGTAAATCGGATGTGCATTGTACAATGTGTACAATTAGCGCTAAATTTACGGAGATTACAATGGAGAGGTTTAATAGGTGTTATAATTATCAGGTAAATTACTATAGCTATTGATTTTGGATTAATTGTGTCAACTCGTGTACGATGTAGATCTATGCATGTTTGTTGCATAAAGGCAGCCTTATTATTGTGTAACGGTGTTTGAAGATTAAAACGTTGTCTTTCTCAATTATTTCATAATTGTATAATTGGGACGTTTGCGTATTCATCTCGCCGTCTCTTTATGCTGGTAGCTAATTGAGTAAGGTTTATTGCGTTTACTCGTGAAAAATGTTGAATTTGCAAGAAAATGTACCAGTTTTTAGTCACTTCTGTTTTAGAAAGCTTTATTACAACACGTCTGTCTTTGTCTCTATGCTAGTTGAATTTATTTTGATCACAATTTAATACTGTTGCTATTGAGAGTCTGAGTCTGAAATAATGTCTGCTAAGAAGAAGGTCTTCTTAAATGTTGAGCAGCGGTATGCTGCAGTTCAACTGCTTATCAATGGGAAAACTGCCGGGTCTATTGCTACTCAGTTTGGTTGTGGTAGAACTCAGATACAGGTGTGTTAATAAATTTCCAAACGTTTCATTTCCAACCATTAATTTCATGTACGCAGTTGCAAAGATATTTCCTATATACATATTATTATCATAATATTAAATTTATTATGTACAAATATATGCAAACAACTCAATATGAATATACTACAGTATAGTCACATACAATGTAAAACAAATCACATGTACATAACTATGTACCTTGCAAACACAACGACAAGGGACTTAACTCATGTCCGAAAAACAAGAACCTCTGCAGAGCAACACCTCTGCAGAGCAACACTTTTTCCGGTTTCCGCCAGATGTTGCTCTGCGGAGGTTCCACTGTATTACCAAATGCCCTATACACCTTGAATGATCTGCAAAACTAAACATGGACTGGATACGACTAGACGTAATAGTAAAAGCACTAAGGAATGGAAATAAAAGTTAAAACATAGCACAAAATATGAATATTTGTATACAAGCTATTTCACAGGGAATATACATGGAATTCAAATGATAACCCTACAAGCATTTCATTCACAACAGTAACATAAACTTAAGTATAAGACAAAACAAGTGTCTCTCTGTCCTTTTCAATGGCCTCTTCAAAACACATTCCCCTGAAAAAAGCCCCTGGCCATACATTCTGAGTTTTTTTCTTTGGGGCTTTAGTCTTATTCTTTTATTTTAAAAAATGTATTTTTTAAAAAGTAGGTAGGGTAGGTCACGGAATGTGGAAAAGTCAAGTGGAATGAAAAGCAAAAAGGAATAAAACTCAAGCATTTCACGAAACTAAAGAGGATAGATGCCAGGTATGTAGCACTGCATTTCTCAATATTTCCACCGAAAAGGTCTTTTTCAAGAGCTAAAACACACTTTTCCGCCATAATCATGCTTTACAACAAGTTTAAGTTCATACCTACACAAACATAAATGGAATCCCCTAACTGGGATAAGTTTTCAAGTTTTAATGAAGATATTAAATAGTAGAAAATAAAGCTGCAAGAGAAAAAATAAAATTGAATCATCAAGAAACAGGCATAAACAAAGACATATATGGATATACACAGGTTAGAATTACATACAATCAATTGATAGAATGATATTCAGTGAGTATTAAATGAATAAAATGTTTGAATACGACCAGATAATACAAAATGTGCAAGTAATAATATAATGTATGCACGATAAAAGAGGACTGCAGTGGAACGCAGTACTATACATAAAGTATTTTAACAAGAACCTTGTAATACTGTAATATCATTCCTTTTCAAGGGGATTAAATTTTGTGGTCACCCTTCTACCATCAAATTCAATCACAACAAACAATAACTTTGACCCTTGTAATTATTACCTGAAATGCAAAGCCCACAAATTATTGTCCCACCAAAATGGTCTTTTTCACCAAAACCACAAAATTTCATTTCATCGAAACAAAATGATTTTACGGTAACATAGACAAAGATATAATTATTATACCATGTAATAAGCTTTCCATTAAATATTAATAAATTCACATTTATATGTCACACAATGGGCTTACAGCATATATAATTTTAAGTACAACCACTACACTGAAACATAACAATGGTGAAAGCAACAAAGACTGGGTTTTAGTGTAAACCATAGTCAGAGCAGAGACCGCAAAACCCTTCAATGGTTAAACAAGAGTTGAACAGTTGAACCAACACTTTTTGCCTTTATTTTTGTTTAATCAGAGTCACCTTTTAGAGTCGCTCAAACACAAATTATATATCGAGGGCTTACTGCAAAACTGTGGTACATGCCTCAATAAACTGATGTAGTTACTATAGTTTTGCACCGAGCCCTTGATATGAAACATGGGTTTTTGGGCGTCTGAAGAAACAAGACATGCATGGAAAATCGCACAATACCATACTGCAGTTTGCACCAAAACATAGATCTATATGAGTAAGCTGTTCATCACAATACATTATGGAGGGAAGTTACATAAAATGTCTTTCTTTCTTTCTTCCATTTAATTTGCAGGGCCCACTCTGGGGCATTATCGCAAATATTTGAAACAGAGGTGAGATACAAGGAATCCGGGTGCGATACCCTAGCTCGTTTCGAATAGATTCCTTGGTTCTTTAACGTGCCCATTGTAAAGCACCTATACACGCAAGACTACCCCTGGGTTACCAACAAGGATCATCCAATAAGATTATTGAAAATGATGCATGGATAATAATGAAGGAACGAAAATCAGTTCCTATTCAATAAATTACTCATTGATACAAATTCCTGATCTTGATTGGTTTTTTTCTTTTCAAATTAGTTGAAAATCAATAAAACAGCACTCTGCCCAAAGTGAATGAACATTTTTTCAGAAACAGCACTTTATTGCTGCCAGTAAGTAAAGACTGAAAGGATTAAAGTGTATAGAGCTATATTGGAAGATATTTTTTTTAATAGTTGCAAAAACTGAAAAACAATTATACTTTCATATCCATTAGATCAGTTTTCGCTTTAGTTTTAATAGAAAGTCTCTCTGCGATTTATTGGACATGCAAACTGTCCATATTCATTCGAAAGTGTTCTAAAACACCCTATGAAACAATAAGAATCGTCTATTTTCGACGATTGAATGAAAGTACACGGAACCCATCCAAAGTTTTAAGTTGCAATTAAGGTAGTCTAGTATCATACTAAAAACGATGCAAGTAATTATTTTACCATTGAATGACTGTTAAAATATAGCTCTATACACTTTAAGTATACATCACAACGATGCCAAAATTTGATGAACAATCACAAACCTATTAGTAAAAAGACTTATGCCCTTGTGGAAGCTTTGTCCATAACAAATAGCTAATCCAATCGTGGGCCACAATTCTGTTGAAATGTTTGATAGTGTTACACGGCTTTGATATACACTGTGTTTATGATGGTAAACAAGTATGCCAAGTTTGACAGCAATACCTTGATGGACTTAAAAAATATTTAAGGTTTCAACATTTTGTAACGGACAGGTACACCGCTATTTACCTCAATATCAGCAGATGCTGGGGCATTAAAAGTTAACTTACTTTTGAAAGAGTACTGTACTTATGCAGTTACCCTTGTAGACAGTTACTAGTCAAACGTATTTGTATGTTTTACATTAGTAATAGTTACAATCAGCATAAACTCGTTTAATGTCTAGGGGTGTCAATGGAGCCAGATTGAAACTCAGGAAAATTATATACGGTCAAACATTTTTGACAAAAAAAAGAGGCCTTCAACCACAATGTTTCCATATTTAAATCAGTTTTCATTAAGTAATTCCTTAAAAACAAATTAAATTGACCATAATTTTGTCATATCTCAAGATATTTTCATCAAAAAACTTTTATTTTGATCAGAAATCATGGCTCTTGCAGAATATGTTAATCAAAGATTCCAGGATTAATCTGGAAAATTGACACCCCTGAATGTAACATGAATGTAACTCAATCATATCATTGATTAGATCATCTCATTGATAAATGTATATCAATCTCTAGTGCACAACAAATGTTAATATAATCATACAACAGCTTCATGGATCTTTTGTTGCAAGGTCACCGGCAAGCGAATCAGAATCTAAAGATGTATTCTCAACTTTAACAAATTCTTTCAATATAACTTGAATATGTTCCAGCAAAGGTTCACAAAGCTTTTCATAACCACGATTCGTAAAATGAAGATAGTCGTACATATCTAGGTGACTAATTAGTCCATCGGAATTCACAAACATAGCAGGGTCAGTTGGAAAGAAAGTATATTTTGGAATGGAACTATTCTTTACTTCTTCAGCCAGTCTGGCATTGATGGCAGCAATTTTATCACGCAGTTTATTTGGTTTCCTTCCCCTAGGTGGAATTCCCTGAAATAGATAGGTTAATTAGGTTCCATTATAATCAATTAACAGGAGGCTTAACTTAAATAGATTGAACCGTTCTCAGAAGAGTAAAATCCAGATAAGTTCTTGCTATAAGACAAGTAAAATTGGGTACCTAAATTATCAAATGACCCTCAAAATTCTGACTCAATTCATTGTCAAGTGAAAACCCTGGTTTATGGTATTAGCAGATACATGTTAGTTTAGATTACTAGGCCACAATAAATTGATCATGCGTTCGTCGGGAGCGCCCGCTCCTGATTTTTCCAAAATAAAAAATAAATATTTAAATTATTGCGCCCGCTCCTGAGAAAACCACGCGCATGTGATTCTTTTCCTACATTTTTTTTTTATTATTTTGCCGCTAGCATCAATATTTACAAATTACGAAAAATAAAGCGAACTTGTTTATAATTTCGTCACTGTTACTACAGAATATGTTCTGGGAAAGCGCGCTCCGCTGAGGATGTTAGTTACTCGGTTAATTTTAACAGTAAATTGTTGCACACAAAAATTGTGTAACTTTTTACGATCATTCGAGCGCCTGCAAGCGTCTGGTGAAATGATTCCCGTGGATATTCTGCCCTTTACAAAAAACACGCATAAGTGTATACACGTAGTAAAATGGGAAGAATTGCGATTGCGGAATGAACCAACAAGCGTATCTAGATATGTTTGTATTCATTATTATTACTAGTATTCCGTACTACGGACGAAATCATGAATTGTCACCCATTTTTGCGACAATGACGTCTGGTTTGTACATGGTCCATGGTGTGTGATATTAACAGTTCTATGCGTCCCGGACACGCAACGCACCTGTTAATAAGTTTCTATACTGTATCCTACATAATTTCATCAGGGATTTTAAATACTGTACATAGAGAAACCTTCAGAAGGGCCTACTTTCATCAAGGTGTTCAAAAATTTGATAAAACATAGTTTGCTCTAATTATTGCACCAAAATGCTGTACTCTTCAGTCACTTGCTAAAACTCCAGCTAGATCTATTACCACTGGATAAATCACAGCTTATGTAAGATTACATGCTGCAGTTTTCAACAACCGTCATAACATTTTTCCACGGTGGTCGAGTGGTAAGATGCTTAACTCCTGATCGAGAGGTCCCGGGTTCGATTCTCGGCCGTGACACTTGGTCATTTTTAGAAACGCTTTATGGTGTTTCCCAACCAGCTAGAGATGATCCTGGTTGGAAACCCAGAGGTAGTTTTGCGTGTATCGGTGCTTTACACCGGGCACGTTAAAGAACCAAGGAATTTATTCGAAACGAGCTAGGGTATCGCACCCAGATTCCTTGTATCTCATTTCTGTCTCTAACATTTGCGACAATACCCCAGAGTGGGCCATGCAAATTACATGGAAGAAGGAAAGGACCTTGTATATCCCTACTTGGGAAGTGTGCTTGATGTGGGGCTAGATCATTTACGGTAACCTTGCATAGCATTATGAATCGGTGCGCTACTAACAGTGCTAAATAAACAGCCGTCTGAGCATGATGAATCGCTACAAGAACAAAACTGTACATGGTGATCATTGACTAGCTTGATGCTTAGTTGATTTGAATCTTTAACCACTAGTCACTCAGTGCATTTGTGTTCATTATAATTTATTTGTATGTGACAATGTCTGCTCACAATTACCTTGAATACCTGTATTCTGGTAAAATAATTTGATAAATCCTACACAACATAACAAGAAATGTATAATAATCATTTATTTGGCCTCATTCCTTATTAAAGCTATTGTAATAGACACTATTTCCTAAAAATGGGTGCATCAGAAATGAATAGGGCACTTTTGCTCCCTCATGCGCTTTCAAAAATGGCATTTTCAAATATAAATTTAAAAAAAATTATTTCGCTCCTTCGCTCGCTCTCAATTACGGGTTTTTCAAAAAAAAATTTTAAATTTATATTTCGCTCGCTCGCCCCTAATTTTTCCCAAAAAAATCCGTAGAACGAAAAATTAATTTGGTGTGGCCCTATCAAGCATGGTTACCAAATTTCATAATCTTTCACTGATAGGATAGCACGGTTAAATAGAGAATAATAGGTTAGTGCCGTGGATGAGTAAGTTTATCTGGCAAGGCGGAGGAATTTATCGGGTGAGCCGTAGGCGAATCTGATAATTTCCGCAGCCGAGCCGGATAAACTTTCACTCACTCCACGGCACTAACCTATTATTCTATTTATCTGGTCACTAAATCTGCTTTAAAAAGGGAATAAAAGTCGGACTATTTATTTGCCTTTTCATTATTTGTGCGTAATGTCACGTTCGTTCACTGACGTCACGACAAAACAACAACGTCGGACATCTTGATAACGTCATGTACACGCAGGTAAGTCGTAGAACAATTGTTGATCGACCAATGCTTATTTTAAATAGGAAAACCTCATCCTCGGGTACAGAGTTTCAGCCGGCGACTCCGCTTTAAGAAGAAGTCCGTCAGATCACGTGATGAGGTGACGGTTTATTGCAAGTCACATGACCACTTGACGGTTTATTGCAAGTCACATGACCTATTGACGGTTTATTGAAATAGTTAATCGGCACCCTGTTATCGGGCCGATTTTGCCGGAAGTGACTGGATATATAGAGAATAATAGGTTAGTGCCGTGGATGAGTAAGTTTATCTGGCAAGGCGGAGGAATTTATCGGGTGAGCCGTAGGCGAATCCGATAATTTCCGCAGCCGAGCCGTATAAACTTTCACTCACTCCACGGCACTAACCTATTATTCTATTTATCCAGTCACTACATCTGCTTTAAAAAGGGAATAAAAGTCGGACTATTTATTTGCCTTTACATTATTTGTGCGTAACGTCACGTTCGTTCACTGACGTCACGACAAAACAACAACGTCGGACATCTTGATAACGTCATGTACACGCAGGTAAGTCGTAGAACAATTATTGATCGACCCAAGCTCATTTTAAATAGGAAAACATCATCCTCGGATACAGAGTTTCAGCCGGCGACCCCGCTTTAAGAAGAAGTCCGTCAGATCACGTGATGAGGTAACGGTTTATTGCAAGTCACATGACCACTTGACGGTTTATTAAAAATGTTATCCGGCACCCTGTTATCGGGCTGATTTGGCCGGAAGTGACTGGATAAGGAATGATAGCTTCTCAGTATCATAAAAAAACTTCTCCCCAGACCAAGTTTTTTATGATATGGCCTTTGATAAAAGTACTTTATCTTTATTTTTGTTTTCAGTAAATTGAAACTAAAAGAAACATCTATGGATAGAGGGTTTGATTTAGTAGTTAAGTCAACAGAATTTGACAAAAATAAATTGATCACTCATTGTTCAATATCAGAGCAATATGTATTTTAGAGTAAACTAGAAATATGTTCAAAGGATATGGTTGCTGTTATTAAGGGTAAAAATTAGTAAATTAGTAAAAATTGACACAGCAAAAATTGTATCCTTTAGTGTGGTCATCTATACAGTGAGGTTGTCCATCTGTAAAAGATCCACCTCAGCGTTCAACACGAACAAAGTTACATTCTATATAGACATACAGCAACATGGCTATAATTATGCCCCCGTGTACACAATAAATTATACATGAATAAACATACCATGACTGCTACTTCAGCTGATGGCTGTTTATCCTTGATGCTATCAACTATGGCTAGAATCCCTCGAACTACTTCCTCAGCTGTATGTTCGTGATTATTGGTACCAACCAGTAATACTATCACCTGAAACAGTTAACACTCATAACATAGGTTTAAAGTGAAACCACAGGTAACTGTATCGTTAACAACGAAAAACGAAACTTTTTTGGAAAATTTATGTTTTTTCTATAAAAATATAAATTTTCAAAAAAAATTGTTTTCATGTTTTTTCGTTTTTAACGATACAGTTACCTGTGAGTGAAACAAGCTGTAAAACTAACGCTTGCATGGGTTAAAGATAATTTTTTTCTAAAAACTGAAAAGTGCAAGTGCTTCATAACTAGGCGAGCAAGTTGGTCAAGTCAAAATTATTTATCTGGGATTTCTAGTAGGGCTGTAACGGTATACCGCGGTACACGAAAGACCGCGGACTTCAGTCCCACGCGGTTCACGGTACAAGAGTTACAAATTTTGGTACGGTGCGGTATGAGCTTTTTTATGAGCAAAATAATATTCAGAGAACGAAAATGTCTGAAAGTCCTCTGATTATGTATAAATACCATGCATCACTCATTTTAATTGTATTAAGATATGCCTCATATTGTCGATATTCATTTAAAATAGTTGATCGTCACATAATAATTGCTTTTATAGAATCAGCAAATTCATTGTCACTTAAAACTTGTAGTATTTAGGCTGCTGTTAGAGAATAGTGTATCATACCGGAATATACCAAACCGTTAGAAAAATTGACGGTACGTATCATATCGTGAGGTGAGCGTACCGTTACAGCCCTAATTTCTAGCATGTGCTTATAATTTAACTGTAAAATATATCAAAGAGTAATTGATGTAATGTTCAACTAAATCTTACTCTTGGTTCAATGCAGTCCATCTCTCCATTCTGGACTCGCCATAACACATTTTGTGTTTGATCCCCACCAATTCCAAAGTTCATACAATGTAATGGTTGACACATCTTCTCCCATACCTGCATCAATAATCAATTATAACAATTTGAAAATATTTCTCTTATACATTAAAAATGCAAAACTGAAATTTCAACAAATCCAAATCTGTTATAAGTTTAGCACAAGGACCAGGTTCAATTCCACAGATTCTAGGAAGCATGTCAGTTTGCCACATAAGAGGCCTTCATTGACATTATTTCTTTACTTAACTCAGTTTTTAGTAAAGAACACCCTTCAGAGCAGATTCAATTAATTGAAACCGCAACTTTGCCATTTCTCGAGATATTTTCATTAAATAACTTTTATTTTGGTCATGACAGTATTGCTGTTTCAGGAATGATAAAAAAAATAAACCATGAAAATTGGAACCCCTGTAAGTGAGCGTTACTCAAAATTGATCCAATTGTCTGAGACACCTTGTCTCGGACACGATTATAATGTATGTTATTAATCTATTCGTCTCTGTTCAGGTCTGATTCTTCAAATTTTGATCATTAAGGAATGATAAGATTTTAAAATGTGGATTCAAGGTTTAAATATTAACAAAGACCAATATTGAATAGGTAATGGGCAAAAACAAGAGAGAAATACATTTATATAATATATTTGTAAATGTAAAAGATATAATAGTGAAATGTACCGCTGTCTGAGCAAGATGTTGAACTATCGAATCACCAACAAACACAACCTCCGGTTCACCCTCTTTTGTACTTAATACATATCTGTTGTGCTGAAAAGACAATGCAAAAATATTCAATACCACTTAACATGAAGCAAAATTTCACACCTTTTGAATTATAATCAATATAAACAAGAGCACTGCCTATGCGTGCTGGACGCTCGACTTTCTTTTTTATAGTAGCAAGGGCAATTAACTCAATAAATATAAGGTCACAAGAGTTATCAGCCTTGTGAGTTTGGAATCCTCTTGTGATAGTGCATATCTATGCCATTGCTAAGTTTCCGGTGGATACCTTTGATAGCCTTTAAGAATTTTAATGACACAGACAATAAATGTAACCAACACACCCACAGGCGCCCCAACACGACAATAACTCAACTATTTTTCTTGAATATGTCTTCGAAAAGTCTAGCTATTAATAGTTTCATATGATATGTACTGCAGGGTTTTTTGTGGATTTGATATCGAGGGCTCAGTGCAAAACTATGGTAACCAGGTCTGAGAAAGTGTAATATTAACAGATTATCTGTAAATTTACACAATATCTGTAAAATCATAGATTTTGTATTCTATAAATTTACAGATTATGAAAATCAAAGTTACATATTTTTGGATATAAGCACTGATTTGTGTTTATTTCAATCGGGATGGTATTTTTATTAGACATATTATCATGTATTTTGTCAAAAAATGTGCTTTTTATTTATTTCAAAACTTAAAAATGTGCAATATTTCAAAGTCAATATTCAGGAAAATGAAGCACATTTTCTGTCTTTAATAATGATTTACTTTCAATATAAAACCAAATAAAACCGTGATTTTTTACTTAAACATGTCTTTCTTGAAATTTATGGCCTCTATTCTGTTAATTTACAGATTAGATTTTCTGTAAATTATAGATATTGTGTAAATTTACAGATATTTTGTAAATGTAACACTTTCTTAGACCTGGTAACTACATCAATTTACAGAGGAACATGCCATAGTTTTGAACAGAGCCCTCAATATACTCATATAATTAATAATTTCCCGAATAGGCTAACATAATTAAAACATGAAGCTATAACTATTTGTTTTATTATCAAATATAAAATCTTACTTTCTGTTTTGTGATTCCATGTTTTTCTTAATATTATAATTTATAATTCAAAAGGATTGTGATATAATCTTTTTATACCTCGCAATATTTAAATAGATAAATTACTAGTATAACCGCCTTTACCTGTTTTCGCGATCACTACTGAGACTGGATAAAATTAAAATGCACCATATTTCGTCCAACTAGTACCATCCGGATACCACTACACTTGCAATCTGTGAAACCATGAATATCGGTGTGAACTGTTTGCACTTACCTGACTCATCCATCTATCGTCGCCCTGGACATCGTTGACCGGTTGTGGAAGGTCTGACGGCGTTGGATTTTTAGCCATTTTATTATAAATATTGCAAATAGTTTAATAATATAATTTACTTTTATTGCAGGTGCATAATTAACGGAAGTGACAGATGGCGGGAGTGCGCACGAGCAAAGGACGTTGTTAAAACCCGTTTTGTTTTCGGTATCGACAAGAATAGCCTGGATTACTTTCCCCTTACAAGTAATGGGAATGCGGCTGATTTCAAACTATCAGGATGTGAAATCAAAACAAACCCCTTAAGATGCGAAAAAAAAACTTAAGATGCATTTTTCAAGTTTAAAACAGATCGTCGGAAAAAAATACATCTGCATGTCGAAGAAGAATTTTTCACTGCATACTAGCTTTCTTATAATTGCATTAACTTCAATGCATCAACTATATTTCTAAAATTAAATTTGTGTCATAAGTGTTTATCTTAAAAGTGAGACATACAACCCTGTGATTGGGTAGAAATTAAAAAGTGCTTGATAAAAATGCAATCTACATATACTATTCAGTAAGTTATTATAATTAAGATATTTAGATTGTGATTTTAATATGTTCATTGTTACAAACTGTGGTGAAACAACACTAGACAAGTGCCCTCACTTGATAAATTATCAAATGTTAAAAGAGACACATTTATCAGAAACAGTCATTATTTTTTCGCATTATTCCTGCATTTATGAAAAAACTAATTTTAGTATATTGTACATTCTATGGTTACATAGCAAATTTCGAAAGGTTGTCGCCAGTTCTATATTGTTTGACAGAAATGGTGATTTTGATTCACAGTTATTATAATGTGTCGCAAGTGTACACATATCGATGGCTTAGAACAAGAAGGTCGTAACTACCTCTTACGACCTTATAAGACTCATACATATTTGAAATCTGCTTCACAAGGCGCTTCTTATGAGCATATTTTCACGAAAACTCTGAAATTGTCATGTTGACCAAAATGAAGTTTTAAAAACGTGTAGGTAAATAGTACATTACATACAGTTTTCTCTTGTTTTCTCAATATATCGATTTGGTAGTTCCGACCTTCTGGTTCTAAGCCAGCGATATTAGAGTGTATAGAGGTATATCTGACGATATATTTTTTTTTTTAAAAACTTTTTTTAAGAAAACCCTATGAAATGATAAGAATCGTCTCTTTTTTCGACGACTGAATCAAAGTACACAGAACCAATCATTTAAAGTTTTAATTTGCAATTAAGGTAGTCTTGTATCATATTAAAAACGATGCAAGTAGTTATTTTGACATTAAATGGCCGGTCAGATATAGCATACACATTTGGAATGGTATTCGGCGTGTTTGGTCGTAGAAAAATCATCTTTATAGACTGACAAACTTTATACCATAGAACATGTTTGTAACTATGTCTGTGGTGATGAGACTCATCGACTCACTGGCAGTGAAAACACACCTATTCAAAATGGCATATCATGGATTTCCATGTGAATTTCAATGAAATTAGTTACTTGTGTACAGAGACCTAACAGACATAATTATGGTCCAACTTTTTAAATTAGGTCACCATGCGTTTATGTCAAGTTTGGTCGCTGGTGTCACCTCGCTGGCATATTCTGGAGCTATATGCATCTAGAATTATGTTATGTTTTTCCCGCCCTATTCCTACCTTTTCCAGTTGTGCCTCTTTAAGTCGTATTAACGTTAGGTCACTGTCCTTGGTGGTTTTATCTAAGTCAGGGGTGGTTGTGCCTCATTTGGTCGCCGTTTTGTCACGGGTTTGTGTGGTTGGGTCGCCGTGAAGCGGGGCCTTGGGGAACTTGGTCGAGAATTGGCTGCGTTTCATTCGGTCTCATGCAATAACCGCTATTATATAATTTCTTTGTGAAACTGGGTCATCCTGTATTTTTTCGGCGGGGACTTGGATTGTTAATTGGTTCTTCGGCTTATGTTTGGGCATTGCTTAGTGTAGTTGCTAGAAATATGTAATGTTATTTCCCACACCACGTCATTCAATACGATAGCTTTGTCACTTATCTGATCGACGTATATTATATTGGCTTGTGCGCAATGTCCTGTATTGTGTTTTGAAATGAATACGCGTATAGTTTATGTCTGTACGTGTCTCTGTCTGGTGACTGGTGGAAGGTCGTACAAGGGAGGTAGAATGTAAATATATTATGTAAAACAAAATAGTGGTTGCTTCCCATCGTATGCTATCATTCTAGGGCAACCACGTCGGTGATACACGGGTGTTTCACATTATATTTGAACGAGGATTGAACGTTATAACTTTATACATGTTCCGCTTTTGTTATATATAAACAACGTGACAGCTCGATTTCAAAGAGGTGATAATTTATATCGTCTAGGTATCAGCACAGTTCAATCTGTCTAGCCATTTTGACCTGGCCTCTGTGCTTCGCCTATTAGCCTATGTCTTCCATACAATAATAATATCATGACAGCAATTTTCATCGAAACAGGAATATCATATGTGCTGTATTATCACATATTTAAAGTTTATAATGTGCCTTATTTTTTATTATATCACTCATTTTATTTACTTGTATTCGAAAAATCAGAATCAAGCCTTTGTTATTTTTTCTTTATTTGCTAGTTTCATTATGAATTGTGATTGTATGCCAGAAATGGCGCATGATTATGGAAATAAAAGTTATTTTATTCTAGTCTGTTCATATACAACAGCGGTTTGTTTAATAGTTCCATTTGGGCAGGTATAAAACATGGCGCCCCTCTAGATTTTAGTACAAAAAGAAAGGAAAACATGGCGCCCCCTGTAAACTTTTTTATTTCTGGTTGGGTATTTTATTTATTTATATCATATTAAAGCTAACGCTATGTAGTTTTAGAATATGATATTAATTATTTAAATCCGTTTTGTTATGATGTACTTATTACTGGTTAAAAATGGGTCAAAAATGAAAAAAAATATCATAGAATTTTGTGTTCGGAAAACATGGCGCCCCCTCTTAACTTTTTTATTTCAAAATATATTTTTTATAAATTTACACCGTTGAAAAGCTATAGCTCTCTAGTTTTTAAAACTGTAACTATAACTGAAATTGGATTAGTAAAACGTTTTTTATCGCATGTTAAATTCGACTCATGTTTTTATTTTTTTACCGTGCGTAAAATATGGTTCGGAAAACATGCCCCCCCCCCCTATTTATATTTTTTATTAGTCAACATATAATTTTCATGAATACATGGCTGAAAAGATTGCGTTCTCTAGTTTTTATAAATGTAAAGATATTTAAAATTGATGCAGAAAAACGGGATTTATGACGAGTTAAAGTAGACGCATTTTTTCTTTTTTTTTCACGCGCCCGATAATCGGCTTTTGTGATATCGCATAAACAGTACAGTACATTGAAAATTAGTTATACTGCGTGTGTCGGACTGTTCATTTGATATAAGTTGTTAGTATTAGACTAAGAAAGCATATGTGTGATGTTTATGTAAAATACAATATAGATACTTCTTATAAAATTACTTAATTACTTATTATAATTATTAAATGATTAAAAAATAGCAATTCAGTGAAGTCCCGCTAATGAGACCAGTTGAGTAGAAACTGCTTCTTAATACCAATGTATATCAAATCTTATAATAATTGAAATGTCTTATTAGCGAAATTTGATTGAATTAAGAATTATTTTTTTTGAGAAAAAAACTACCTGTGCCTTTAAATTTGAAAAAAATAGCCCGACAAATTGGGAATTATTATTGTAACTCTGTATTAAGTTGATCATATTTGGCTTTTCTACTGATTATACCCAACTGTAGTAGCAAAGACCTTTGTCGGTCTAAAAATCTACTGTTTTGACTTAAAAGCAGCCATACCAATGAATTGGTTTCATAATGAAAGGAAACATTATGACTTTTGGAAAAATGGAGGTTATTTTGCAAGGGAAAGTGCCTTTAAATTAAGACTCTAAAACTAGCCAAGAACTATAACTAATGTCTCATGTCGGTTTCTTCTATCATAGAAAAAAATAGCAGTCATGAGGTTACAATAAAAATGAGACTCACAATTCAAACATTTAATCACGCCGTATTTCATTATTCATTGCTAACAGTTATAAAAATGTGATAATCAGTTATCTGCCATTGAAGAAAATCAACAAAAACATGTCAGCTAATTTTTAATTTATAGGATTTTGGTCATATAAGTTATTTCTTTATTTCAGTCTCATCTTTCAACTTTGTATATCGCAAATAAAGTATATAATTTACAAATCCTATACATCACAGTATCACGCTATTCTTAAATTAAATAATTATAGGACACTATTGTATAATAAATTCATTAAATCGCTATATTATCAAGTGTCACACTTATGCAATAAACAAACAATCAGCTACCGGTAACAGGATTATCCGATGATTGTATAATTGGTTAAACAATTAATGGCATGCATTCACAACCAATCACCAACGTTGATAGGATCAAGGAATTACATTTTTTATATACCTCCCTGATAGGATTATCTATCGGGCATTGGTACTTGAGCATATCCTTACATGTCATTAAACGTTAATTTTTGTGTATTAACGTCAAGACAACGACTTTTTGATTTTCAAATTAAATCTAGAAGCACGTGAAGAACAAAATGATGGCGACAGCTATATATAATATATATGAAAAAACTTAAATAAAAATTTTAATCGGACTGGTCAGGAAGCTATATAACAATTCAATATATACAGTCCATGTACTGGTAAAGTACCACTTAGTAGTTTTTTTAAATCATACAATTATGTGATAACGAAAACAAATTATTTCAATTAACCTCCCTTTAAAAATGATTTTTATGAACTAAAGTTTGTGAACATTATTGTCTCATAAATCACATCTAGAAAGAAAGTGTCGGTTTTAGGCTTAATTCAATAATGCATTGTTGTTCACAAGTTTTTTACCAACATTGTTCGGGCAATCAAACGGTAATGGGGTGAATGAAGTGTAATTACACATGGACGTGCTCATTAAACTTGTTATTCATTATCAAGATTAAAGGCATTCCGTTTTCTAAACTATGATTACTTAACAGTAACAACAACAACAACAACAACAATTTGTATACAATACAATGATATTCATAACTTTACTGACATCCAAGAGACTGGTGTTAATCAGTACATCTACGGCCTGACCGGGGTGATAAACGAGTTATTAACATTGTTTTTTAATCAGCGCATTAGTGCCTATTTACAAATTTCAAGTTTCTTAATAACAAATGATTTAGCATTATTTTAATAACGTATTTTACAACGTATTAACGACAATCTCTAAGTTTTACCTTTGTATATATCACCTATAAGTTGTGACTAGCAATACTTTATATAATATTCGGACATAATTAAGGTAATACATGGACGTAAATTTAGATTTTGATATACATCATTGGGTAATATAATATAGTAATTATTGAATTCCAAGAAATTACATTTCACCAATTGTCATGTTCGATGAACAATATCGACGATATTTTAGCTCGACAATCATGAAATATATTGCCTATGCTAAATAACCCGCGAATTTATGTTCTGACAAGCATATTTATTTTAATTAACATAGATCTACGTGGTTGTGATAGTTTCCTTTGTTATTAACACATTATATATCATCTTAATTCGATTATATTCAACTACTCACGCATAAGAATCAACAGCCGTTTTTTAAATCAATATTGCAATTTGATACATTAACAACACATAATGCTTTCTTGATAGTTAAAGTTTATACCAAATGAACAATCCAACAGGATAACTTATTTTCTATGTAACGTTACTATAATGTTTATGCGAAAATCATAATCTCTTCCATCCTCCCTAAGATAACCGACAAACATTCACAAGCAAAAATCATGAATGTGAATGAATTGCTTCATCAATTTTGTGAAGACAATGGAATCACATTCATTGACAACACACCTGACTTCAACAGTGACTCCAGTCTATACCGCGATGAAGTCCATCTAAACCCAAAAGGTGGTGCCGTTTTTGGAAGAAATCTCAGAAATGGTATCGAGAGAGCCTTTGGAACAAAGACCCATTTTCGGCACAAACAACCCAAACTCCGACAATGGCATCACAACCACCAGACACTAGGACGACAATGGACACCAATGAATATGGGACCACCATTTCCGTGGATGCCAGTTCCAACTCCATGGTTCCCACCACAACGGTTTCTCCAAATCACTCCGAGGCAATAAATTGTGTTACAGTAAATAACAATAATATGACAGAGGAAAAATATTTCAGAAAACAAGGACTAAATTTTTTTCATCTCAATATTCATTATTTATTCCCCAAATTTGACGAACTGAAATTTTTAGTTAACGAACATGAAGAAATTGATGTATTATGTATCTGTGAAACATTTTTGAACAATCAATTCAATGATAGTGAATTCCAGTTAAATAACTTTAATCTGTTTCGACGCGATAGGCCAACCAATGGAGGAGGTTTGGTTACATATGTGAAATGTAATCTACAATGTACACAAAGACTTGACCTTGAAAGGGAAAACATAGAAGCTATATGGCTGGAAATACGCTCATCCAAGCAGAAACCATTCCTTTTTGGTCATATTTACCGACCACCATTATCTAATAACAGTTGGAATGAGGAACTAGAACAAATTCTTGAACAATTATACTCTGAAAACAAAGAAATTATTTTGACAGGCGATTTTAACTTCAACATTGTAAACTCTGAAATAGTTAACACCTCATGGAATAACATCACAAATGCTTTTAATTTAAAGCAATTGATAGACAAACCCACCAGAGTAACGCCAACTTCTTCAACTATTATTGATCATATTTACACCAATACACCATGTAACATTGTTGATATTCAAATACCCAAGTTAGCTTTAAGTGACCATTACCCTGTGTGCTTCACACGCAAAATGTCATCTGACAACACAAGTGGTGGTTCAGGACCAAAACATAATATCATATCATACAGGAATACTAAACATTTTGTAGAAAATTACTTCCTTCAATTATTAGAAATGCAGCCATGGTCAGTTTTATAAATTTACGATGACCCAAATGATTCACTGGACTATTTTATGGGCCTTCTTACAACAACTCTTGATTCCCATGCCCCTGCGAAACGAAAAAGGGTTAAACATACTAATCTACCGGATTGGTTTAACCCTTCAATTATAGATGCTATGAAAAAGCGTGACCGGGCAAAAGTGATAAAAGATGAACAAAATTACAAATACTGGCGCAATAAATTAAAAAGTCTGATATACAGTGCTAAAATGTCATTTTTTAACAATACAATAAATGAAAATAAGCATAATCCAAAGAAGTTATGGAAAAACCTGAAAGATCTATCTGGTAAATCATCCAAACATCAAACCAATTTTATTTCTGACCAGTCAGGGAATGCAATTGAGGATACCCAAACAACTGCTGAAACCTTTAACATGTGTTTTACTGACATATTCAAAATGGCTCCAATGGAATGTTCAAACTTAACCAATGACGACAAAACTATCTTACATGATTATGTTTCCAGTCACTTAAATCAATCGATTTCTTTTAACATTCCTCATGTTTCCCAAGAATATGTATCCAAACAACTCAAAGCACTCGACTCAAGCAAATCAACAGGATTAGACGGACTGGGTGCCAGGTATCTTAAAATGAGTGTTAATATTATATCTGGACCCCTAACATATATTTTTAATCAGTGCATTTCAAAATCATGTTTCCCATCAGTTTTCAAGACTGCTAAAGTTATTCCAATTTTTAAGAAGGGATCCAAATCCGACCCGAATAATTATCGCCCCATATCTATTCTTCCAGTGCTATCTAAGATCTTAGAAAAGCATGTAAGTGATACTTTAAAAGAATACCTTGAAAGCCACTCACTTATTCATAAAACCCAATCTGGATTTCGTTCAAATCACTCCTGTGAAACTGCTCTCACTTCTGTTGTAGACTCCTGGATTGATGCTTTTAACAAAAACCACCTTGTTGGCACGGTATGTTTGGATCTTACTAAGGCATTTGATCTGATTTATCACTCTCTTTTGCTTGAAAAAATGGTAGAATACAAGATTTCCCTAAGTTCTCAGAACTGGTTTAAGTCATATCTGTCTGAACGTTGCCAACAAGTGTCTATTCAAGGAAACTTATCATCTTCACGTGAAATAACATCAGGCGTGCCCCAGGGCTCTGTTCTTGGGCCCATTCTATTCATTCTTTACATTAATGATTTGCCATTGCACTTACATAATTCCTCTGCAGACATGTTTGCAGATGATACTACTATCACTTCAGTTGGGCCATCGTTACATACTGCTTGTGAAACCCTTCAGACTAGTCTGAATACAGTACATGATTGGTGTCAAAGAAACTCAATGATACCAAATCCTCATAAGACTAAAGCAATGGTGATCTCACCATCAAACAATATTTACAGACTTGCCTTAAGTGATGAACATAAACTTCTACTCAATGATCATAGTATTGAATTCACAGAAGTTGAAAAATTATTAGGAGTCCATGTTGATCACAAGCTAAGTTGGAATTCCCAAGTTGAACTTATTCTTAAAAAATGTAATTCAATGTTATACCTGCTTTTAAGAATCAGGCAATTTCTTTCTACACATATGAGAAAATTATTTTTCAATGCCTACATCTTGCCACACCTTGATTACTGCTGCACGATATGGGGTAACTGTAGTGAAACATTGACTAATAAACTGTACAAATTTCAGAAAAGAGCAGCACGAATAATTCTTGACCAACCTTACGATGCACCTTCTCATAATTTATTTCAGGAACTGAAATGGATGAAATTCCATGACCGCATCATCTATAAAAAGGCAACTTTTGTATATAAATCTCTAAACAACATTTTCCCGAATACATGTCAAACCTGTTTAAAGAATCAGACAACATATCTTTACGATCACACTCAAACCACGCTCTGTGTGTCCCAAAACCACGTCTGGAATTTTGTAGAAAATCACTAGCATATTCAGGACCAGTTATATGGAATAATATTCCATTGAATATTCGCCAGTCAAATTCTTTAATTGCTTTCAAAAGGTTATATCTATCATGGTTCTACTCTGATGGGCAAACTTAATTTAAATGTATCCGCTATTTTGTAAATAATGTGACTGTATTTCTGTATACATTTGATTTTGTGTTGTATTGCCAATGTATAGTTGGAATTTTCTGACTTGTCGCATGTCACCTTTTAGACCATAAGTAAACATAATAGCATTACATGTATTGTGCCTGAAATGAATAGTTCAGTTGTAATCACTAGGAGAGAATTTACTGTTAATTGTTGAACTCCTATTATACCTCTTCATCTCATCCATCCAAATAGTATTCAAAATAAAACAAAAAGTGTGAGTCAAGATATAAACACAATGAAGCGTTACTGAAGTGAATTATAAGGAAATAGATAATTAATACTATGTGATGTGAATTAAGGAATTAATTAAAAGAAAGAATATCATCTGTGATAGATTGAAATTAAGGAATAAAATTCAAATAAATAAAAGCAGCTGTTTTATTCATTGTGTGATTTGTGGATATAAATTGTGCCAGTGGTGAAGTTCCCGAGAATTATTCTGGATTCATCGATATAATTATTCTGGATTCATCGATATAATTATTCTGGATTCATCGATATATTCCGGATTCAACGGATTTATACTGGGAGGCCAACCGGCTATCCTGGGTGCTTCGTATATCAGCGGAGGAAACTATCTACAACAACAACAACAACAACAATGGCAAAATACTTTACAGCTAAATACTTTGCGACATGTTGAAAAATCCACCTATAATACTTTTATATTGTGTTGCTATACTTCAGACTGTTTATTACTTATATGTCATACTATCTTTGTAAATATGTTTTGCCATAGAGGCTCACAGGGAAGACTGGGCTTGCCCAACTGTGTTGCCTCTTAAAATAAAGTCGTTATTATTATTATATCACAAAAGCCGATTATCGGGCGCGTGAAAAAAAAAGAAAAAATGCGTCTACTTTAACTCGTCATCCCGTTTTTCTGCATCAATTTTAAATATCTTTACATTTATAAAAACTAGAGAACGCAATCTTTTCAGCCATGTATTCATGAAAATTATATGTTGACTAATAAAAATATAAATAGGGGGGGGGGGCATGTTTTCCGAACCAAATTTTACGCACGGTAAAAAAATAAAAACATGAGTCGAATTTAACATGCGATAAAAAACGTTTTACTAATCCAATTTCAGTTATAGTTACAGTTTTAAAAACTAGAGAGCTATAGCTTTTCAACAGTGTAAATGTATAAAAATATATTTTGAAATAAAAAAGTTAAGAGGGGGCGCCATGTTTTCCGAACACAAAATTCTATGATATTTTTTTTCATTTTTGACCCATTTTTAACAAGTAATAAGTACATCATAACAAAACGGATTTAAATAATTAATATCATATTCTAAAACTACATAGCGTAAGCTTTAATATGATATAAATTAATAAAATATCCAACCAGAAACAGAAAAGTTAATAGGGGGCGCCATGTTTTCCCTTCTTTTTGTACTAAAATCTAGAGGGGCGCCATGTTTTATAATTTCCCGTTCCATTTTTGGGGCGACGTTGACGATATACACAACCGGAAGTAGATCAAACTTATACCATACCCATATCCTACGGATTACTTTTGTTTTTATCCTGAAAGAGAACCTGTTGTCGTCTGAAACAAACGGTAAACACGTTAATTTATCCTTATTTTGTGGCAATTAAAACATTTTTACTGGTTTATGGTTAAGCATGCATGTATATCTAATATATACGTGTGTTATTTAGGTATTGTCGCTAAGCGTGTGGCTTCAATTAGTTAGTTTAATCCTCCAAAATCTTGGTTACCATAGACAACGCTTGTAAACTATGCAAATTCACACACGTTTTTGGATGTAAACAACACACTATACAAAGTTAAACAATCTTATTTTTCTGTAGAAATCTTTGTTTTTTATACAGATTTCATCATTAAAGATGGCAGTTCCATTTTCTAACACAAAACTTCGTGTACCGAAGGGATTTCAGAACATTTTGGAAGGGTTAGCTAGAGAAATTCTTCGCAGTCAGCCAGACCATCCTTTTGAATTTGGATCAAAATACTTTGAACAATTACTGAGAGTTAGAGAAGGTAGGTTAACATAAGTTTAATGTTCATTATTTGCTATTCTGACTATATCCAATTTTGGGAGGGGTGGCCTATTCAGTGGATGTTTTATGCGCCAGTCAGTTGCAAGCGCACACCCCCAGCCCTGGTGATGGGTGGTTGATAGCCGGGGAAATGGCTGTGTTTTTAACTTGGCGTGCAGGGTTTTGGCAACCCAAAAGTAAAAATCCCCACCCATATCCCATGGGGGTGGGGGCCAAGGACGCAACTGACTGATGTATTAGTCTTACTCATTGAAGATGGTCATTCCATTTCTTCTTCGCTTCTTCCTTTATAGGACCGACACCTTCTGGCATATTCTCTTACTGTCGCATGGTGGTGAGAGAGATGTCTTTACATATAAAACTTACAGGTGGATTTGAAAACAACTATTTATAGTGTGTTAAAAATGTTCAATTCTCGATACCAACAATGCAGAATAAAACCCGCTTTCTGGACTCCAGTCAGGGGGTAAAAACGTATTTAACAGCCATGTAGCTGGCGTATCTAAAAACTATTTTTTTCAAAGTTTGAACAGGCAAAATGCATAAACAATAGTTGAAAATTGTCGCTAAACATATTTGCATTCAAGTTTTAGAAAAAAATATCCCAAATATAACGCTTTATTTTTTAAATATTGCATTTTATTCTAGACTTAGGCTTCTGAAGCTTGACACTTGACAGTGAGAAATATATTTATTTCAAGTTAAACATTGTATTTTTTCAAAAACATAGTCAGGGAAGTCATAAAATAGTGAACATTTTTATTGTGGCGTGTTAGAGCAAATTTTTTTATAAATTTATGATTCCCTATTCGGTAGGGCTGTAACGGTATACCGCGGTACACGAAAGACCGCGGATTTCAGTCTCACACGGTTCACAGAACAAGAGTTGCAAATTTCGGTACGGTTCGGTATGAGCTTTTTTACGAGCAAAATAATATTCAGAGAACTTAAATGTCTGAAAGCCCTCTGATTATGTATAATTACCATGCATCACTCGTTGCAATTGCATAAAGATATGCCTCATATTGGCGAAATTCATTTAAAATAGTTGATAGCCACATAATAATTTCTGTTATAGAATCAACAAATTCATTGTCACTTTAAATTGTAGTATTTAACTGTTGTTAGAGAATATTGTATCATACCGAAATATGCCGAACCGAAAAATTGACGGTACGTATCATATCGTAAGGTGAGCGTACCGTTACAGCCCTACTATTCGGCCTATTGACAATGATAGACGCGCGATTTTTGTACCTGGTTGTTCTATACGCTAAATGAATCTACCCCTCTGACATATTGAATTCAAAATATATTGTGCATTGTTGCCCAACAAAAATCCAGAATTCCTGAAAATCGATTTTGAACTGTAATGTTGAAACGGTGAATATTTGTTAATGTAGGGTTACTGACTGCACTTCCCTCTTGAAGCTGTCAATGGTAGGGCAGCTATTGGCTGTTGGAGGAAGGCTACTACTTGTTATATACTGCGTCTGATCACTAATCGTGAGCGTCTGCGTTGGTTAAGTTTATTGTCAAAAAAGAGTCATTTTCTCGAAAACTATCAAAGGTATTCAGCTGAAACTTAAGTTTATAGACTCATTCACCATCACAATGGGAGTCCATACTAATTAGGCTGATAACCATGTGACCTATATTTATGGAGTTTTCTGCCTTTGTTTTGACTTAGAACATAGAAACTAAGGGGCAAATTTACAAACTTTCAAACACTATCAAAGCTTTCAACTTGAAAGTTGAAACTCAAGTCACCTGTTGAATGTGATAACCTACATCTACCAAGAAGATCGATTAATTCTATTCCACATATTATAAAAGTTATTCCCCTTTTCTGATTTTAGATTTTTTTTTAAAATGTCAATTTACTATAAAGTACGACAAAGCCGAGCATCCAGCATTCGTAGGCAGTGCTCTTGTTTTATAAATGTTATGCTATGAAATTACAAAATATGAGTGCTTTCATATTATAGTTTAATTCATCAAATTTTGTAATGGTGTGAACCCTTGGGAATTCTGTGTAGAATTTGGTTTGCACAAAATATTCTCCAACAATTATGATTGATGTGTTGTTAATACGAACATATTTCCAGATTTAAGTTCGTGTGAGACTAGCTAGTTTTGCAATATCGCAATTCTTCTACAAAGTGGAAACTTTTAGAATGTTTACGATTATAGTATCTTTAAGCATCTAATTGTTTCAAATTTATAGTGGATGATTGATTTTTATTTCTAGATTTTCAGTTTTCCAAGATAATGGTTGTGTTAAATAAAATTTTGTGATATGGTTACTTAGTCATTTACTAGATTCCTTCAGTTTCTGGGTCAATATAAATGTTTCATTTTAAAACTTAAATTCTTTTGTTTTTTTCTGCTTGTAACATTGTGGTAGTTGTGTCGTGGTGTTTCTGATTTCTGTGCTCGACTGGTTGGGTTGAGTGCTACCTTCCCTGTCGGATTTTCTCGTACCTTTTTTATTTATAATTCCTCACCTCACACTATTTATAATTCCCCTGACTTCACACAATCTGATTCGCAATCTGTCTCAGAATGAAACATTGCATTTTCTGATTGATGAATGTAATATTTTAAATTAGCTTCATGCTAAGCATATTTACACTTCTCCACCTACATTTACTTGTTATTGTTCAGTCAGATTTGTTAAATTTCTTACACATTCTTTACTGTATAAATATTATTTGTATATACAGTTGGGCTTGTAAAAATAATATATATGAAGAATGATTACCAGGGTATTGAACTCATCATCAGGGCTCGACACTAACACTGGTCCCCTGGTCCGAGGCAGGTGAAAATCTTGAAGGACCAGTGAAAATCTTGAAGGACCAGTAACTGTTTTATTAACAAATTTTACATTTCTTTGCTGGGGGACCAGTGACCAAAAATAGTTAGTGTCAAGCCCTGATCATTAAAGTCATAATGACCTTAAAAGTATAGTTTCAAATATGCAATGATTGTGTTAATAATTAAGCTGTAAAAATCTATAAAATTTAATGGCTCGTCAAAATTCTTAAACAAAATGGTGCCGTCAGATACGCAAAGGAGTTTTGAAGTTTATATTTTTAACAATGATCTAAGACCTTGCACAAATACATGTATTCCAATACAGATAACTTCCACTATGAAGAATATTAATTCCCATGAAATATTGATGATTTTCAGGAATAACGAAACAATTGCCAATATTTCAATCAAACGAAAAATAGGTCATATGCCATTATTCTTGTTCAAGACAATTTTTTCAATGTCTGCCTTTTTCTAATTTTCTCCAAACGTCGAAAGTTCTCTGGCTTATTATATTGCTTGCCAAATACAAGTGATGTATGAGTCTTCAATTTTTTATGTCTTTGGCAATAGGACAGATCATCAATAATTGTTCCGTTTTGTTCCAGCCTTAAGCTGAATGCTCAATTTATCCTCTATATAAATACAGCTAGACCTGTCTTAAGCTGAATACAGTCCAACCTGCCTTAAGCAGCCAGCCAAGGGATGCAGCCAATTTGGCTGCTTAAGCCAGGTGACCACTTAACGGAGGGGCTGAATACTGGGCAAGGGGGGGGGTCGGTTTCGAGCATACATTGTACTTATTTAATGAGACAGGACCTGGTGTATCATAATGGGTTGTTATACATAAATGGTAATTTAAAGTATGCCTCTTGTTGTAAAGGGTTGCACTGGCCTATCTGCCCTGCCCTGTCTGTCCTGAATAAGCAGACACTTACCTCTCTGGATTAGTAACACCGCTAAAAAACGATGAAATCTGCTTGGTTGTCTTTGACATTTTATTGACGCTAAACGACGTCATGCAGAAGGCATGATTGATAGATGTTGACAGTCAGAAATATTTGAAGAGAATAAAATAAAACACACTTCTGAACGCATAATTGCTCGTATTACAAACTTTGAGCAATAAAAAACGATTGTCTAAAGCGTACAAACCGTCAAAACGAAATTGAAAGGAGCGATGATAAACACAACAATTTTCTCGTAATACGGTTACACGTAAATACCTTTTAATTGGTACAGATCTATAGCCTTAATTGTGTCGATCGACTTTGATGAAATATACCCATCAGAGGTGCTACTCGTTTGTTTTATTGCTATTTGAGCGTTAATGGTCACAAAATTCACAACGCCGTTGTTTACAGTTTACTGATTCCCAGTCGTATATTTCGCTGTGCGGTAAACAATGCATAATTGACATAGAAGCTGGGTAACAGCGCACTGTTTCCCTTTAAGAACCCGGATGTATCGTTGTATACACACAGCGTGTGACGCGCGGAACCAGTAAGTAGCAATTATCGGATTAGCGGCGGTATGTAAACATCGCATCATCGCACTTTGAATAAACAACTCTGATTGGCTACAGCGTGTATCGAAGCCATTCTCGTTCTTGTTCGCGGTCACGTGTAAACTGATGATTGTTGTCTTTGACACGGGTTTGAAATTACCGCGGATGATTCAAGCTATATAGATGGCCGCCGGATCGGCGCCTTGCCGCCTAATAGGGGCCATATTGAGTATTTGGGAAGCACTTTTGATGACCGCTGACCGCGGACAGCAGGTGACCGCTAAATCAACGTGTAAAATAGAACAAATTTCGTTGGGGGCGTCAGAAACTGACCGTTTACACCAGGTGACCGCCGATTAAAGGTGACCGTTAAGGCAGGTTGGACTGTATTCAATTTGTCCTCTATATAAAATACAGCTGGACCTGTCTAAGGATCCATGGCAGTCATGGGATTTAGGGTGATGATTGTCGTTGTTTGATACATAAATCAGTTGTACTTTCATAATTTGGCAACTGGGTCTAAATTGGATATTCAGCCTTGTGGTACTGTAATGAATATCAAATACAGGTAAAAAAGTTTAGATGTAGGACGTACGATTAAACGGATTAACTCATGGTTTTTCATGTTATTACTAGTGTTCCAAAATCGGACCAAAATTACTATCGATAATCGAATCGAATTTTCATTTCACTATCAATTGTATAATCGATTGTGCTATCGAAAACTCGAATAAATATTGACTTCATAGTTTTTCCAGTCGAAAGAGAGAATTAATTTGCCTAATGTTCCAAGGACTATCAGCAATGAACCAAAGTAATTGACTGCAGGGGTCACATGACCCTTATAAACAGTTAAACTCAATATTGGTTGATCCTTTTCTAACCCACAGAGCAGAACTCTTGACGGTGACCCAATAAGTGGATGTTTAGGGTAATAGATATTGTAATATACTGTTCTTTAAAGTCATTGTTTTTAGTTTCAGCTTGTGTTATAGATATTTAGTACATGAATGAAGCCTTCTAGTAATATTTCATCAAATAAAGATTAGTGATTATATTAAAGCAATGTTCTAAGTCCTATATAGATTCAGAAGACCAGAAAACAACAAATAAATCAATCTTCGAATTTGGCCACTAGCCCGAAGCCCGAGGCTAGTAAAAACTGAGTTAGGCTAGTAATTGTCTCTAGGTGACTAGTCCGAAAGTCTAGTGAAAATTGAAAATAATTTTAGTAATTTAATGGTCTGACTAGTAAATTTCTGCTCGGGCTAGTAAGTTCTGCCTTGTTGTTAGCCCGACTGGCTAGTACTTTGAAAAGTAGTGAAGACTGATAAATATGTGTATATGTGTGTAAATAAACATTTCTAGGTCGGAAAGATGTACATTATTGCTTTACTTTCGATTTACAAAATAAGGTCGTGAAAATATATGACAATAAGAAATGACATACTTCCGGTTGCCAATAACGTCTTAAATATCAAATTATGTTATTTTTGATACTAACATGAACTTATGGTTTAATAACCGCTGCTCATATTTGCTCTAACGCAGAAATACGAATCTTAATATACGGTTAATTGGATTTATTTTTCCTCGCTTCAGAAACTCACTAAATCACAGTGCGGTGAATCGTTCTAGCAGCCGTAGACTCCGCCTTCCAATAGAAATATATAGCGCTTGGAGGCGGAGTTTATTAAAGAATTGTTGATATACGCCTTGTAAAAATTGTGATTGAGCGATTCAGTAAGAGATTATTCGCTCGTGCGTCAAAACATAAACAAACAAGCTATGGCGGTGTGGTCTAAGAGGCATACGCAAGCGCGATGCATATTGATTCCTTTAAAATAATCCATACAAGTAAATGAGTGATATGTTTATTCAAAATTAAGGGAAATGGTTCTTATTTTCAATTGCCACACCCGTTCACCTGGCCGTCAATTACTGGCGACTATCGATTGTTTCAATTCACTATCGATAGTTGGCGACTTCGACCTTTCAGCGACGATAGTTCGATTGTCGGCGACTATCGTTGGATCACTAGTTATTACATCTGCAGTATGGCCCACCCCCAGATGTCAGATTTTGTGACAATTTGTTGCAAGCAAATAAATACATTACAGCTTGTTCTAGTTAATGTATTGCACTTCTGCCCAGAACTGTCATTCTTTTTTAATCTAGCTTTGCCCTCATAACAACACTTCCAAAATGGTGCCCCCAATGATGATGCCTTTTATAAAATTGTTGCTCCTTTACTAGAGCTCTGTGCTTAAGTTATTGCTTTTAGAGTGTATGCTACAGTATTTTTAAACTGTTTAACCCTTATAATGTCTTTTATTGTCTAAAAGCAAATTCTTGTGGATTTTAGGGAAATGGTTATAAGCGTTCAATTACTTCGCCTGAATGGCCTGTTAAGATGAATTAGTACACCCTTATGTGTTTGCTTTCTCCTGAATTCATCTGAGAGGTGTGATAATTTGAGTGAATGAACTTTCTGAGCAACTATGGAACTTATAACCAGGTTATATAAATAGCAACATCACTGTTGTACTTTTAGAAAAAAATAATTCAGTACATAATCGTGAACTAGACTTAAGGGAAATGTTAGGTGATCAAGTTAAGCTTTCCATGGATATAATTATTATAATATAGTACTTCCTGTTCATCAATGGAATCAATATTGTCTTACCAGTTTAACCTAATATGATATATTCTGTGTATAAAAAACCTAGGCTAAAATCAAAAGGGTAACTTAGGAACTTATTATATTGAGCGTGTTTGTACATATACATATAGCACAGTCCGCAAATAACAGATCCAACCTTTACGGGAGTGACTGACCTGGCATGACTCTTACCCTGTAATGTTTTAAAAGCTCAGTTGGTAATGGTAGAGAACAAGTTTGTCTGTCATATCAGAAAATGTCTATATTTATATACAATCTTTCATTTGATCTTCAAGGGTTGTGTTCCTGAATTTGAAATTAAGTTTAATATCATGTCCCTTGACATTTGGGTCTTATAATAAGTAATGTGAGGGCTCTCCATAAAGTTTAATATTGCTACTTTTAAAAAGGTAGCTGATTGTGACAAAGTATAGTTTATTGCTTTTGTATCTCCTCGTCTCTGCATATTACATATTGGCGAGGCCCCCATAAGATTTTAGTCATCGTAGGTTTAGAGGGATGGTGCAGATACAGAGTGTTTTTGTTCCAGAGACACCACTGGTTCTTTAACATGCCAGATGTATTGCACCCGTACATGTGACCTAGGTTTAAAGTTTCATCTGAAAGACTAATAGTAAATTTAGTTGGTCATGCAGCCCTGAGACTCGAACCCACAACCCTGTCCCGAGATCAGCAGTCTCATGATCTACCGACTAAGCCTAGCGGGCTGACAAAGTCATGTTGTTTGTTGGATTATAAGTGGGTTAGATAATCGATGCTGTATCGATTGGATAAAAACTGTGAGGTCAATCAGGTTGACTTAACACAGATTATGCAAATTTTAAATATAGGTTTTGCATAATCATCTGACATAAAAACACTTATTTATAATGACAGAGTGAATTGTCTGACATTTGCCACTTATCCGAATGAAATCAATACTGAAATTTGGGAATTACTACCTAGTAAATGGCATGCGTTTTGTTTCTAAAGCAAAAAGTGATGAAAATCGTCATTTTCTCTCAATCTACAACATCGCACAATGGCTCCCAGATGACTTCACATTCTCCTGTTTGCACTGTTCAACTGTTATTTTGTCTTCATTGTAGTAAATCATTTATAATTCATCCTGTCTGAATAAACGTGTACCAAACTTAGAACAAGATTAGTTTAGTCTTGAAAAAGTAACATGTCTGTTCTTTGTTACTTGCTGAGGCAAATATGAATTATAAAGTTTGTAAAGAAAACAGCTACTGGATGACTTTCAAGACTTTCACTGGTGACTGGTCCTTTTTAACTTTCACTGGCCTCGGGCCTACAGTGGACCATAGACCAGTCTTAAGTGTCAAAAACTGAATAGAAGGTTGTAGTTGGACAAGCTGATTGGTTTATTGGCTCAGTGTTAGGATATATAATTTGATGATTTTGTAGCAGATTCCATATGGCTTAAACACTGCATGTTGCAAATAGTCATGCATAACAATGTGCATATTTTAACGCCGCCCCCCCCATGCAGTTTCACCGAAAGGTAAGAATTAAAATTCTTGCAATATATTTAAGAGCAGAAATTGTGAATATAATGAAAAGGTCGTTAGTACTAATGGTAAGACTGATACATATATTTAAAATCAGCAGCATGACAACACACTAACTTCTTATAAGCATATTTTCATGAAAATGGGAAATTGTTATGTTGACCAAAGTAAAGTTGAAACAGCTTGTTTTACCATTATTACGGTATAGATTATTATTTTTGGTTTTATCAAAATATCGATTTTGTACTTACAACCTAATTCTCATTCTAAGCCAGCGATATGTTAGCGTGCTGCAAGCTGAATGGACTGATTTGATGTGTACGGTGGGCATTTTCTTGCCTCGTAGTCTGCTTTTATATATAATTACATTAAAAGACTACCTAAAGGAATTCAAATTGCCAAATAATCCATATGGCCCAGACATGATATGTTTGTGCAGACTCTCTATTCTATTCATCATTACATTCATTTCTTCTTCTCTTTGTAAAATTTTGATAATAAGAGAATAAATTTGTCTCAAGATCTCCCTGGTAAGAAAACTAAACGAAATTGTATTGATCGGCCATGTTTAGATGTTGGTTATAATGTTGTAATGTATGATGTCAGTTAGTAATTAATTGGGTTTTAGTATTTTTTGCAAATTGTAACAAGATAATGGCTTTCCTGGGTAATTTGAAAGTAAAATATGCTTTTCTCTTTCGACGTTATACACTCGTCTGCGAATTTAAGGTTTTGAACTATAATATTTCTCTGAATCAGCAAAAGTGAATAATTTTACTTTTTACTCTTGTAATTAAGACTAGTATGTACTGGTATACATATTTCTGGGAGAAGTTACTTATCCAAATCAATATAATTACTTATCCCGGACAACTGGACATGTGCTCATTTCGCTGACTACTGGTAATGATGTGTACTGATGAAATTCATGAGCATTTCAAAGGCTCAGTGCAAAACTATGGGAACAACATGAATTTAAAGAGGCACATACATGTACCATAGTTTTGCACTGAGCCCTCAATTTCAATTTTTTTGTCATCATGTGAAGATTACTTTATGGGTCTATTTACAGCTTTTCCCTTCTATATAGCAGGGGTCGTTGCCACACATTTCCACTCAGGAAAGTACTTCGTAATCACTCATTTTTTTCTCTAAAATTTGATTAACATAATTTAAAAGTTTATTCTCCCCCATTTCGCAAAAATGTCCAGTCATTTTCCCCCAAATTAAAAAAGGCCCCTTCTCCTACCTTTGAAAAAGCCCTGAAGTTGGTCTTAAATTTGAGGTATTAATAAAAATTTAATAAAATTATGAAATTAAATTTAACATTGTTTAATGTTTTAATACAGTTTTATTGGTATAATCGGCATGTGAAATACCTTTGACCATCTATACAATAAAAAGAAAAACTAGATAATAATGAGCTTGTCATAAGATGCAGTTTTACTGTAGGCGTGTGAAGTGTATCATATACATACAGTTAATTTATTTGTCATCATAAAGATTTGAATGATATTTACTTAGAATAATTTTATGTCTGCACAATGTTTACAAATTGGAATGATGAATCTACCAGAGGTTGCTAGGTTAATACATTTTAAAATACTGATCTTGATCCATTGCAATTTCATAACATCACTATATAATAAGTATCAGTTGATATACCGGTATTCAAGATTCTTCTATGATTAATGTTACCAAGATTCTTTGATGCAAAAAATCATATCAATTCAAACGATATAATCTGAAACAAATCGGTTTACAGTCAAGGATTAGATCATAATTTAAGTAATGTTAAGATGCGCATGTCAGGATCTAGATATCTCTAAATACGTCTTCAACTCAACCGGAAACTCATAGTACTTCAGTAGATCTTTTTACAGTCATATCTTTTCTGTAAGCATTATAACATGATGCCTAGGAGAATTAAAGAGCAACGTTTACTGGAGACACGGTGATATATAGACCTAGAGAGAGAGTGTGGGGTAACAGTTAGATATAGAGAGACTGAAAGTCACGGAAGTCATTTTAAGCGTAAGAATATTTGTTAATAACTTTGCAGATGTTTTGTCATGAAAACACTGCATTGATGTTGGATAATTTCTCTGCTGTGTAGTATTCTAGATGCAATTGGTCCTGCGGATAGTTGGATAGTTTCTTAGTCTTGTCGTTGCTGTAGAGAAGGTGTGAATTGGATGCTAAATTTGGAAATAAAGATTTAACGAAACCATTTATTTGTGACACTCTAGGCTCTTGCCCTTCCTTGGGGTGAATGGTGAATGCATTAATCAAGCTAAATAACTACGAGCTGGCAACATTCTTCACAGGAATGTCATTTATTGACCACTAATCTCTTTATTGAAGACTGGATCACCTTAATTTGTTTCAAGCCTCCAAGTGTTAAGCAGATAGTAAGGATGAATTAAGAGGAGGTGGGGGATAAACTGTACATATATCTACTGGCAGTGAAATGGGTCATGTATGTAGCAAATCAAGTAAGTCTCACTCTCGTTTTTACTGTTTTACAATAACTGTTCATTTCACTGTTGTTTTATATTATTGACTTTGTATTTGATTTATTTATGAATGGGATAACAGTTAACGTGATGATGCTGTGATGATGCTGCTAGTTTTGTCGATAGTTCTAATTGTCATGCTTTGATGGTGACAAGAACGCTTGGGAATTATAATATTGAGTTTAATAATCAGAAACATTCATCAATGTATCAATGTATCAATGTATGGGCAATTGAAATGTGTAATATTGTGTATAACTATATTGACATTGTGCAAAAAAAAGGTATTCATATTGCATGTTAACTTTTTTATGTACAGTCCAACATGTACTATAATGATCACTTGTTAAGAGTGACAAGCTGTCAATAAAGGCCACCTGTCAATAATGGTAACCTGTCAGTAATGGTAACCTGTCAACAATGGTAACCTGTCAATAATGATACCCTGTCACTGTCAATAATGGTAGCCTGTCAATTAATAGTAACCTGTCAATAATGGTAGCCTGTCAATAATGGTAAACTGTTCGTAATGGTAGACTGTCAATAATGGTAGCCTGTCACTGTCAATAATAGTAACCTGTCAATACTAGTAACCTGTCAATAATGGTAGCCTGTCAATAATCATAGCCTGTCAATAATCGTAACCTGTCAATAATGGTAACCTGTCAGTAATGGTAGCCTGTCAATAATGGTAACCTGTCAGTAATGGTGACCTTTCAATAATGGTAGCCTGTCAATAATGGTAACCTGTCAATAATGGTAGCCTGTCAATAATGGTAGCCTGTCAATAATGGTAGCCTGTCAATAATGGTAACCTGTCAGTAATGGTAACCTTTCAATAATGGTAGCCTGTCAATAATGGTAACCTGTCAATAATGGTTACCTGTCAGTAATGGTAACCTTTCAATAATGGTAGCCTGTCAATAATGGTAACCTGTCAATAATGGTAACCTGTCAGTAATGGTAGCCTGTCAATAATGGTAGCCTGTCAATAATGGTAATATGTCAGTAATGCAGGTAACCTTTCAATAATGGTAGCCTGTCAATAATGGTAACCTGTCAATAATGTTAGCCTGTTAATAATAGTAGCCTGTCAAAAATGGCAAACTTTCTTTTTCCATCGTACAATAGTACTCCATAGTTATTCTAAAAACAAACATGAACAAAAAAATCACATATCAACAGTTTTTCAGAGACCAGTCTAAATTTGGATTAGCACATCATTAAAACAAAACTATTTGTTTTGGTAACTATAAACAGTAAGGTGGAACACATCAAATGCTCTCCTGGAAGACAATCAATAGTTGCATGCTAAGATGACTGTTGAAGTTATTATACTCAACATGATCAGTCAAATAGTCAAGCAGTGCATGGCCTTTTGATCTTAGGGTTTAATCAAGGTGTGAAATCTTCTTGAAATGAGTTTGAAATTAACCGTGATGACTATAGGTGACTGGTGTACGTGCTTCATGTGGCATAGTTAGTAACTTAATAGAAGATCTAAAAATAGGAAACACCACATCAGTTGGTCAAGCATAGCCCCGGTTCAAGCCTTGTCAGACCACTGGTTAATTTCTTTGAGTAATTAAAGAATAACCAACTAAATTGCTCCACTTGACAAAGGTATAAATTGGTACCTGTAAGGGCAGTTTGATATGATAGATATTCATGGCCACCATATATCTATGTTGACTGCCACATCCAGAGGAGGTCACCATATGTCCAGCACTCCTGTAGTCAAATCCAGAGGACTTAGTTAACACAGCATCATGTACTTACAGTAACCTGCAGGAGATTTTCTTCTTCATCAATTAAAAAACTTTCTATTAATACTCGGGTAATCTTGTCTATTTTCCTGTTGTTCCGATGCAGGATTGTAAGTGATTAAGTGAAGCATGTTTTGTTTGGAATTAAGTGTACATCGAGCTTGTGCATTACTGTTTGAATGATTTGCAAAACTCTATAAACTATGGATCTGAAGTTTCACATATATTTATCAAACATTTAAGTAAAGTTAAAGTATTTTAATGAAGATACAAATGATTTCCAAGTGTAATTTTCAAATCAAATAACACTGATTGAAATTCGATGGATGGGAAATAGGTAAGTGGAAGTCAAATCTACAGTCTTTATAAAGAGGCTCTGGGGAATCAGACAATAAATATTGGTTTTATGTTTGAATTTGGCCATCAGATGCTTAACTTAGTATATGGGCGTTTTTCAAAAAAAGGGCAAATTGTTGTCCCAGACATTTATTGACTCATAAAATAGTGTATATAGCTCTCAACTGAATCCTACAGTAATCATGTACAAGATTGAACATATTTCTATCTACCAAACCCTGCAAATGTCTATATAAACTGCTTATATCCTTCAAATTTTTGCGATTAAGAATTTAACTCCCTGAAAATGGGCTGTCCCAAGCAGTTCAGAATGATGTTGTTCCTTCAAAATCTCTTTTATTATATGAATTTATCATGCTAATCTAAGCTAAATATAAAGATTTTGTACTTTGCAGTAGAGGATAGTCAATTTTTCTGATTGGTCTGGAATAAAACCAGTGTTTTTTTACGTGAACAAGTGTGTCCCTCACTTTTGTTCCATCCTGTTACCTTACTGGTAAAACAGGAATACATCAAAGTATTTATTCCTAGGTATAATCCAGTTATAATTACTTGATAGAAGTCTCCTTAACAAAGATAATGGGGAAAGGGAATATTATGTTTTATTAAGAAAAATAGTGTTTTTTTATAAAAATCATACAATCATATTTGATGGTAAAGCTTAATTGTCCATCCTGTTACCATGCTCCATTGCTTATAAATTCAACATAATGACATTAAAACTCAGACATACACTTAAAAAACATTGGGAAATCTTATTTTCACCTTAATTATGACTCTTTAGAGGGATAATTATTATTCATAGGAAGATTTACAATAAAATTTTCCATCCTGTTACCATGCTTTTTTGTTCCATCCTGTTACTTCAATTTTGGTAACAGGATGGACAAATAATGGATATATTGATCATAAATTCCGAATTGCTTAATACCTTACATATTTTTAAATGTCATTTTAAAAAAGAATATCTTACATAACAAAAAATATTTTTTAATGTACTTTGCTCCCGATACTTAAGGAGGCAGAGCTTCTTGAAATAGAAATTACGGCCATACTTAAGGTAACAATCCATCTTAATTGTATGTCATAATGTATAATTACTTCTTTTGTCAAATTGAATGATTACAGAGTGTCAGTGAATATCTCTAATAATGAAATCCTCCTTGAATGACTTTTTTGTGGATGTTATATTTGACTGACAGGGCTGACAAATGAAGGTGCTTTCCATCCTTTTACCACATGTTCCATCCTGTTACCAAATTTGTCCATCCTGTTACCGTTTTTCCGTCCTGTTACCATCAGATTTCTAAAGTTTTCAACTTTGTGTATTATTTTATATGGAACTCCTTAACTAAATGTTCACCAAGTTGGCATATGCAACAGTATTTCACTGAAAATTTTGTTTTAATATTAAATTGCTTACATTAAACAGTTAAATAGTGTAATTATTACATACATGCGCAATGAGTGAAGGTGTATTCTCATGTAAAATGATGTTTTTGTATTAAATAACTTAATTATTTCTGCATATATACAACAAATATAATACATTTGATGATTTGCAACAATCAAATCATATTTATTTTTATTATATTGAAATTAATGTAGAAATATTGGTGTGGTAACAGGATGGAAAATGATGTTTTTTGAAAAATTCAAGCAATTATATTTACATTTTTAGCGAAGCAGGAGGTCTCCCCTTACTTGGAATGTGTTTGTTTATAATAACTCTTTCTTATCATGTAAGAAAATTTGATTTAGCATAATTTTTTTTGATAATAAATTTGTTTCAAAATTTGCACTTTTTTTGAAAAACGCCCATATACTCGAGATGTCAACAGTGAATTGGTTAACCATTCAATGTTCGGTTATCGGTTAGCAAAATTGCTACCCGGTTAAAGTTTTTCCTAGTAAATACTAGGTAATATCTAGTAAATGATTACCTAGTAAAAAGTACTTCAGCCTCTGAACCTTGGCAACTGTGGCTGAACTTCAAACTATTTGAAGGACACATTGAGTTGAAGAAGTATAAGTTTAAAGCAATTATGTAAGTTAGTAACTTAAAGTTACTATATATATACTAGTAAGTTAAGACTTTATATAACAAGGCTATACTCATTTAGCTTCCCAGTCTTCCATGTGGGCCTCAAAAGTGAGCAGTGTGAGCACAGGTCATGTGACATGATTCTATGGTAACCTTCAATCTTCTTGGTAACATTCTATATATAAGCACCCATGGTTAATCTCGGTATGGACTATAAATGGAAACTATATATTTCCCGGAACTTCCCTCTGTATGTCCATACAATATATTGGTTTACCACAATCAATAATATCTTGAAAAAAGTATCTATAGATGGATTTCTATTCATGATAAACACATAAGGATGGGATGAAAAATGATAAAATACTGGTCGAGAATGACTTCTGTCAACCTTACAACATTAGTTGTTCCTCTATATGCCCTGGTAAGAGAGGCTATGGCGGGAATATGATGTCAGATGACCATGGTGAGATATTCAGTCTGTCTCTTATTTACTTTCATTATTTCTTCTCGCTCAGTTACTCAGACTGCTCGCCACGTTTACCAGTTATACTATTATTTGTCTGGATGCTGATTATATAAGTAAGTAACGTTACTATAAAACAATGATTAAATTGTCTAGACCGGACATTACCGTATGCTTAAGAAATTGACTTAAGCACATTATGCCCCGTTAGTAATGTTTCACCCCTTATTATTGTTGAATTGTCTGACTGCTTAGTGATAACTGGTAAACTCGGTCAACAATCAACCTTGTGCTGGACGATGTCCCTATATCCTGGACGATGTCCGTGCATCCTGGGCAATGTCTTTCTATCCTGGACGATGTCTAGGCAGATTGGTATGATACAGTGCCCGTTAAAAATTGTTGGGTGAGCATAAGATGTTTGTCGGTGACATAGGCCTGTCATCAACAAATTTTTACCATGGTTTCTAGAATTATTTATATACCATATTGGCTTGTGGGTATAAGATGATATTGGCAGCATTGTATGGCCCCATGGGAATATCCCGACGATGTGACGTACAATTATAGGGTAAATTGTCCTAGTAACTCCCTTGTATGGGGATAGAAAATCTTGTTACATAGAATTATTATTGATCTAATAATAAGATAAAGCTTAGTGAGTGAAGCTGAGACCTCCACTATGTTAGATATCATAGAAATATTTCCTTCGGCCTGTGATCTGGTTTATTACCCACCAGAATGTCTAGCTATTTGTGAAAATGCTTTTAGCCTGCAATTTGTACAACACACATGCTAGTTTCATATAACTTCTATAATACCGTTAATATTGATCTCAGTTGTGTCAATATCTAATGTATACTAAGATAGATCTACATTGTCCAAAAGCTTAAAATATTGTTTTAGTTAATTGAATATTGATTTGTGCTAATTAGAACATCATAATGAACAGTAGTGTACTTATTAAAGTTCATTTAGAATTAAACTGGTTAATAACTCTCCTTTTAAATCACACAAAGTGCTCAATGGGAGTTAAATAATTGTGATCGCCTTGTTTGGTTGGTCTCGAACTTGGCATTTCCAATTTATCTGATGTGAAAAAAGGGGTAACCTTTAAGGGTCATTTTGAACATTTTGTTTCAACTAGGAGATTCAAGCCCCTATTGCTTCCTTCAATAGTGCCAATTTCTTTATTGAAAAGAGACACTGTAACCTTTCATTTGAAGACTTAATTTGCTTTATGGTGATGAAGGCTATGGATCCTGCTGGTCTCTGTAGCTCAGTGGTTAGTGCGCTTGCCGTTTAATCTGGCGATCCGGGTTCAAATCCAGGTGGAGGCGCATACATATATGCCTGCCATATTTCAGCAGAAAGCTGACTGGCAAATAAAGGCTTTGCTCAACATTTTTAAGAGAAAAAAAAACTAAGGGCATCCAACTATCAGCTACAAGGGAGCAATCAAAGCTAAGGACTAATAGGTGGTGCTTTGACAGTAGACTTTTTATAAATATTGCAACTTTGAAAGACGTGCCAACTTCTTATAAATAGTTCCAATAATTTAATTGTATGTAAATCTCTTATATTTGTAATGTCAGCTACTCTAAAGTACCTTTTGGGTGTTTGCATGCACAAAAATGGTATATAATCATTATAAAAGTGGCAGTGCTCTAAGTGTATGTGTAGTTTAAAATCCTAACAACTGTATGACATTAAAGACAGTCTGTATTCTAAGTTCCTGCAGTGTATTTCTTAATACTACTGCACTGCTCAGAGTACCTATTTTCAAATATTAATGCCTTTTCACAAGTTCCTTAATATGGTATTGATTTGTTGCCTAGTACAGTAACTGTTTGAAGTGAAACGCTCTGCTACAAATAGGTGATAGAAAGACATGGTATAAAACAAATTCAAAATAAATGAAAAGTGTTTTGCCGAATCTTGAAATAAATTCTGGTTTGATATTATTTTAAAATCCCTTCTTGATCAAGGTTAAAAACCCAGAGTTTGACGAACTTAGTGTTTTTGTCAATAATCCGACTCTGAAAGCCATTCTGACATTTTCAGTATTGCATTTTCTGGCTCACCTCAATACTGAATCAGTTAGGAAACAAACATAGTTATTTATCTTTATACTAATGTCTATGAAACATACAACATGTTAAAGGAACGTATATCGACGGTGCCAAACCAAAACCCTGTAACTCAATTTTAGCGCAAAACTTTTTTTGCAACATCCGCATCAGCTAGACGTCCCGCGCATTTCTGTCTTGTTGCCATTTAAATAGCCAATCGCGTTACTTATATGGGACAAGACAGAAATGCGCGGGACGTCTATCAGATGTGGATGCTGCAAAAAAAGTTTTCGCGCCAAAATTGAGTTACAGGGTTTGGGTTCGGCACGTCGATATGTAAAATGTCATCAAAATGCAGTATCTCTATATTCAGCAGCTTGGCTTAGGGAAAAGCGGTTCACAAAATTTAGTCTGACATTCTGAAGTGTCTGCATAAACAGTCCAGCTACAAAATATAGAGATACTATTACTATTATACTGTGGAAACTTATAATTTCCCCCCTCTGAGTGGCGTATATTTAATACAAAGTGGTAAAGAAATAAAATACTTAGGGCTTTTTTGTTTGGAAGTGAAGCAAATTTCATCATGGGTCTGCAGCCCAAAGTCACTTTGTATAATGCTACACTGATTTAGGGTCAATAAGAAATATTCTGCAAGATACTGATACATTTATAGCGGTGACAATATATAATACTATTTAAGGATCATGCCTAGACGGCGTTCGTACACAAAGTCTTGGGAAGCATTTTTAACGATCATGAACCAGTCTGCGGAATTTTCTGTTTGTTATAAATGGTACTGAAAACTATTTTGAACAGTGAGTGAAATTAATTGAATAGGAAGTGCCTGCACTGTTGTCTTTTCTATGTCATCGTAACCTCCAATGATATTGTCAAAGTGAAATTGTCCTGTGTGTATTGAATAACTGGTAAAGCAATTAGTTATTCTGCGATTATAGAACATTGATTTTGTTGTAGTCAAGCTGGCATGAAACAAAATTCCATGTTGATAGACTAGTAATCTTTCCTATGGGATTTTTGATACTATTTATGCCCGAGCATCTACTGATGCAGACTCGCATAGTAATTGTCATGTCTTTCCGTTGTCGGTGTGTGGTTTTGTTACAAAACTTTCAAGTTAATTCAAGAACTGTACATGTTTCACAAACAAATTTCTTCAGTCTTTGATACCTTCACACAGTCTGAACAGTCCACATTATGAGTTGTACAGCCTGTTGATGTCTTTTACATTCAAGATATCGGCTAACAAAAGTAAAATTTGTGGATTATTTGCAAACTATATCTGACATAGCACCATTCTATGTCACGTGGGTGTCTGTGCTGCCTCTAAAAGCTTTTATTACTTCTCCCAGAATTGCTGCTGGGATATTATTCGGTATGGATATAATTCATTTTCCGTTCCTTTCATATATCATATACAGCCGTGTGAGCTGTACCCCATATATTATATGATGATTAAATTTCGTTTTATGGCTACGAGTTTCCACTGAGATCTCCTGAAATTACCATTTACTGCAATACTCCTGAAATTACCAATTATTGCAATACTCCTGAAATTACCAATTACTGCAATACTTCTGAAATTAGCAATTACTGCAATACTCCTGAAATTACCAATTACTGCAATACTCCTGAAATTACCATTTATACTCCTGAAATAACCAATTACTGCAATACTCCTGAAATTACCAATTACTGCAATACTCCTGAAATGACCAATTACTGCAATACTCCTGAAATGACCAATTACTGCAATACTCCTGAAATTACCAATTACTGCAATACTCCTGAAATTACCAATTACTGCAATACTCCTGAAATTACCATTTACTGCAATACTCTTGAAATGACCAATTACTGCAATACTCCTGAAATTACCATTTACTGCAATACTCTTGAAATTACCATTTACGGCAATACTCCTGAAATTACCAATTACGGCAATACTCCTGAATAGAAGACAAGGTATACATTCTGTTTTATCAGTTTACAAAATATTCAACGTTGATGAAACTGATATACAACTTGCCCACCACAAATGAGCAGTACATACGACCTTCTTATTCTAAGCCAGCTATATATAGATGTATAAACCTCTTAATAAATTATAAATTTGCTAGGTGATTGTCCTGAGCTGCATTATATATAATCCAGGTCATTTCTACCAGTAGGTATTTATGGGAATGTACATCAGGTATAACTGCAAGGATGCCATCGGTTTTGTGTTCTTAAGTTAATCCAATCAATAGTCAACCAGTCTTGATTATAATCAATAATAAAATCTAAAGTTATTAATGTAAATTAAGATACTCTTCGCAAAAAATTGTTTAATCAACTTGTTGGCCCTTATATTTTTAATCCACACTTTGCACTCGAAAAAAAAGCAAAAACAGTTAATGATTGTGGAAAAAATGGAAGATGCTCATTCCAGTACACTGACTGAAATGTTATTTGTACATGAAAAGCTAGGAGGCTTCATGAAAAATAATGGAATATGCTACTTGTAAATACATACGTGATTTACAACTTGTTTGCATCAGGTTTGGTCAAGTAAGGATATTGTGTGATGTTTCTGATTGGTATCAAGATGGGTGAGTTAATTAAGTCACGACTATGGCACCTTGGCAATCAATCAATTACTGTAATTGAAGTGAACAATTGAGTTGCATACACTTCCCATTCAGTTAACTTTGTTTTGATAAGAATTGATTTGATTTTCAACATTCTGGTTTTAATACCTGTCATCTACTGATGCGTAGGCAGATGGGGGAGGCATATAGCGATGCAACTGTCTGTTCGTCCATAAACACAATATATTATCAAAGTCATGTAACACTATCAAACATTTCAACAGAGTTATTGCCCCTGAATGACTTTTAGACAATGAGCTATTTGTTACGGACAAGGCGAATCTACCAGGGCATAAGCGTTTACTGAACACATTCTTCATTTTTTATATTATTATATTTTTCAATGTCACTAAGTACTATAAAAATAATGTATATTTAAAATTATATAGTTATTAATAAAACCTGTTTTTCGGACATCAATGTTTTTTTTGTATCAAAATCAATATGATTGTCTCTATAGAATATATAAATATATACCTTATATCATTAAACAGCATGTCTCCTGAATAATGCACTTTGATTATAAATCAATAATTGATCAAAATCCCAGACCCAGCATTATTTTCAATACATGGTTATAAAATGGGCAGATTTTTATTTACTATCCTTAAACATTAAATTCACACCAGGGAAGGGTTAAAACTTTTATTTACTTTTAATGGTACACTTTCTTTTATATTAGCAGCAACTTTGTATCTTTACAGCAATGAACAGATTCATTTACTACCGATATATTGGCATTTTCAATTTTTCTCTTACTCAGTCAAAGGGAGGTAACTCATACAGGATAATTCTTCTGTAAGCAATGCTATAACACAGTTGTCTTTCTTTGTTAGACTGAAAATGATTGCTACTTCTTCTACTGTTTGGGTATAATATTTTCTAGAGATTTTAGTTTGGATTTCGGTATTTAGAGAAAACACCAATCTCTTAACAATCAGATTCTAACATTTGCTCCATTCCCTTACGCTGTATATGTATCAGCATAAAGTAGTCGAGCATATTATGGGTTTGATTTTAATGAGGCTGAGAAAACACCTATTTTAAAATCTATACACTTGGACTTAGAATTTTGTGTAGTGTATTAATTCTGCTTTCCATTTGTTTTGTTAATTGTGAGCTTTATAACTTCAAATGTTGCGTTATTCGTATCAACTGCAGTTCCACAAACTGAATATTTTTGTTTGCAAATCTTTACTTTAGTATAGTTACATACAGTTCAAAGTTTAATGATAATAGTTATAAACCAAAGCTCATTCGTCAGGTAAAATATCTTTCTTTAGCAATAGGTTAACTGAGTTTACTGTTAAGTTCTCTCTTTTCTGCCGAATGGGATATTACTGTTAACTCGGGTATACCCTGTTAAACCTAGATGGATGAGATCATATTTACAACCGTTATCAATTTATTTTGAATGGTCTGTATCTGAGTCTATAGTAATATTGTCATATTGACCTGCATTATTTCACAGTGAGTTTGTAGAATAAACTGTAAACCATTATATAAAGTTAACTATTAATAATTGACAGGGTTGATTTTAGTGATTGCTTTGACACTTCAAGCCTGAGTTTCTTGTCTGGCTGATATTGGCTGATATTATCTGATGTTAGTTTTCTGTTACTAGGATAACGGTCCTGGAGCTTATCTTACTAAATTCATTTACATTATGTAGTATTCCCCCACGCATGACAGTTATTAATGTTGGCAAATGATTTTTTTGCGCTGGTATGTGTCACCGCAATATTGCAGAGTTGCGAAGGTATTATTGACTTTTCCTAGGAATAAGTATGCTCCTGGGACCTTCGGTACATGCTATTTTATTGCCCATATTGATGTATCTGCATCTCAAACATCAGCCCCGAGTTATTTTACTTGCTATTTTATAGCATTGTTAATATTCTAGTAGATTATCATCTACAACCAAATTATTCTGATTTAGAAAATGAAATACAGTATACTGTAAAATCATTGTAATTTCAATGGGAAAAAATTTTGTGGTTTGGGTTATTATAAAGACCATTTTGATGGGACCTTAATTTGTGGTTTTTACATTTCAAAGACAAGGGCTAAAATTAGTGTTCAATTTGTTTTTGTGGTATAAAGGTGAACCATGAAATCCACGATGAAAATTAATGATTTTACAGTAAAATATTGAGCAGCATGCACATCTTGTTGCAATGCTTCGGTGCCACTGGCTAGTTAAATATTTTGTTCAGTGGAGACTGCTAACTGTACATCGATGCTGCAGGACAAATAAAACATTGTTGATTGAATAGAAAATGTTTAGCCACTCATTATTTATACCTGGGTCACTTGTCCAATGTGGTCACTGACGTCAGATGATCTGCCAGCGTATTTTTTATGCCCCAATCTTTGATGAGAAGGTTACATAATATTGCTTTGCTCATGTCTGTCAGTAGTAAGGATGGTCGGTAGACCAAATCATCGTTTCCGTTCAAGCTGTTTTCAACTATTGGGCTGCCATGGTTTGGGCATACAATCATGTTTTACAACCATCTCTTGTTAGTTAATCAGGCTGTAGGACGGAAAGACATTGGCCTTCATTATGTTGGAAACAACATTTATACCATTTTAGTGTCTCCTGACTTTGCTCTGTCAAAATACAAACTAACTTACAGTAAACAAATTATTCTGATCGGTTTAAGGCATTGGACAATCATGAAGTGTATGACCCAGCTAGCTCTAAAATTGAATTACACTTATTTTCTCAAGAGAAACACTGACAGTTATACTGATAAATGTTTATAAGATCAATTTCCAGTCTATTGTAACGATCTAGCTGAATCTCTAGCTGTTCTCTTGCAGTGCATATCGCTGGCTTAGAATGAGACACTGATATTTATTTACAATCGGCATCACAAGGCGCTTCTGATGAGCCTATTTTCATGAAAATCAAAAGTTTTCATGTTGACCAAACTGAGGTTTAAACAGTTTGTTTTACTATAAGTAAGGAGTCATTTTTTCTGACAGTTTTTTTTCCTTTGCTCAAAATGTCGATTTTGCACTTATGTTCTTCTCATTCTAAGCCAGCGATACTGGCAAAGGAGTGATGACCGGACACAATTGGCCTAAAATACGTCGTATGAACTTAAAAATCGACTTTTCCTCAAAAAAAATTGTGTTGACACATACCTGTGTTCAAGGTCGTTGCTAAAAATAGATAACCCAAAAATATGACGTCACGTGAACTACCAAATTCGGGGCCGAAACATGTGTACTTTTGCCGCCCTTTTCAAGGATGTACAGAAGTAATGACGGAACAGTCTGTTACGAATATTTCTCGATTAATATTTTGAAAAATATGGCCAGGAATGTTTAGAACAGTGTTCTTATTTCTCATGCATGCAAAAATATTCATGATTTACGATATAACAACACGTGACACACAATGTTTTCCTGATAGGGGGCGTTCTGAGACAGGCTAAAATCATCAATAATATACCGTACCGTGTTTATTGACCAAAAAATCGAGAAAAATATTTTCAAACGACTTGAAAGTCTTCAAAATGTATGGACATGATATTAAAATGTTTAATTTTCCGATATCCGAGAACACATTTTATTAATTGCGGTAAAATTAGTGTTGGATTGAAATTTGAAAAAAAAAATTAAAAAAAAAATCAGCCGCCAAGGAGATTCAAACCCGTGGCTTCAAAGTGAAATTCCGAAAATATTTCCTACGTCCTTAACCACTCGGCCTCGGTCTCAAAATGAAAAATTTAAGTTAATAATTTGACTACAGAAAATCATTGGCGCACGCGCTCTTTCGCGCATGCACACACACAAATTATTTTCCCCGGCGCTGCTAATGTCAACATCGCAGCAGCGGACGATATTTTTGATAAATAAGTAATGCTTTGTTGATTTTGATAATTTTTTTCTACCAGAATCCTTTAAAACATGATTCTGAGTGTTATGATACAAAAATATACGATTTATTATACTAAACAAAGCGAGGAGACCGTTTGTCCGGTTATTGCTAGCGGCCGGTCATCACTCCTTTGCCAGTAATGACCTCAGTTTCATTCGACTTTGAAAAAGATGCTAAAATTTTCTGCTATCAAAAAGTGTACAGTAATTTCAAAGAGACCTAAAGAACTTGTGGCTTTAAAGTTTGGAGCTTTTACGTCTCTAGGAGCGAGACTAGCTGTTTCCAGCTAACAGAAATTTTAGCCACAGTGCATTGAGACTTCAGAAGCACTGTGAGTGTTGAAAATACAAGCTGCTGCAATTTAAACACTTATTTTCCACTTTTCCCCACTTTACGTCTCATTGTCAATTTAAATTGAACTTTTTGTTAGCGTAACGGTTGGTAACACAGACAATGTCTTAATACAGCCTCGTTTATCTTTGTTAGAATAGCTTGTTCAATGTATATTTGAAAAGTATATGCACACATTCTTCACAGCTTCAAGTTGTATATTTTGTAAATGGAAATACAAATTGTTTAGAAAAAGATTTAAAAAACCTGAGAAGGTAAACAAATATTGTATGACATTATGCATGTAAAGGTGTCACCATAAGTTTTATTACAAGGTCATAATAGCCAATGACTATAATCCATAGCTATAAAACAGACATATATTGTATAATAATTTAGTGAATTAAACAAATATGTCAAAATAAAATTGAAAACATCTTATTTGTTTGGAATATGGATCCAAATATGTGCTCATTATTTTAATCCTATTGCATAAATGCTTCGTTGATCATACACTTAAGTATTGCTTTTAGCAGATCATGATGATTGTTTTATTTCCTTAATGCTCCTATATGAAAGCAATCATTAAATGTTGGTTGTCGTAACATTCAAGCTTATATAATTACTACATAAATGGAGGGGTTGGTGGAAAATTATGGTACATGCCTCAATAACTTGATGTAGTTACCATAGTTAGCCCCAAACCCTCGATATACAAAACATAGTTATTCAGCTGTTCATATTGTCTATAATTGGTCTGGTTGCTTTAAATTGCTGCATTCTGTTACATTCATGTCAATTGTGAGACCAAGATTCTATATTGAGCCATGTATCACGTTACCATATAACAATAGTGTTGATTGCAGAAAAAAAAGTTCAAATATTTATGAAGCTTCATTGATAGGCAGCTAGCTTCTGTTTGCAATAGCACTGTATGTGTAAATTACTGTATGGTGAAGTCTTCAGGGAAAAGTAGAAGGAAAATAATGAGAGAGTACTCGGCTTGATAGACCTGAATACGTTATTGTACTACTGATGGTGATGGATCATAATTCTTGGACAAACTTTTGTGATCATTTGAATCAATAATGACCAATCTACCGTAATATTGTAGCGTGTTATTTTTTGTCTCTCGTCAGGAGCTTGCCGTTCTGTGAATCATTTATTCGGACATGTGCCGATCATATGGTGTTTAATGTTTCATGTTTCATGGCAAAAATCTATGGATATCAAAGTTGGAATAGCTTCTGAATCATGGAGAAGCATTTGGACTAGCTTAATATTGATTGGTTTTTAGAGAAGTTTGTCGGATACTTTAAATTGTCCTCGTATTGTTTGTTTTAAGCATTGGTTGTGTCATGAAGTTAAAATATTATTTGTAATGTTATCATCGTTTAATTGCTCTCTGAAATGATCGATTTAAATTATTGATTATGTAAATAATTGATATGGTCGTTGAGGTAATGGTTGATGGTTGTGTTAGTGATTCAATGTAATGTTGAACAATTCTATACATTGACTAGCAGTAATTGTTAGACAAGTTTTTGCCTTGCCATGTACAACATGTACACAGACTAGTATTAATTGCACTAACAGTTTTTAGTTTCCGTCCATTGCCAACTGACTCATTCAACTGCATTGATTTTATGGGATTGTTTTAACAAAAATGGAAACATAAACGTTTATGATATTGTATAATGATGAAGCATTAATATTGCATTGTTAGGGAATAGGGAATCCTCATTATTGGGAAATCATTATTGCGTCTTCTTGTCAACATGCCATTGGCTCATTTTAAAAAAAGAATCTCGCATACTTTTACTTTGATAGCCTAGAGGAAGGAACATCATTAACTTATGTTCCAGTTGTTAATTGTTTGTATAAATTATTCCTAGCTCATATCTTATGATACGAAGAATTGGAATTCGTTTTTTATGGATTTGAAGGATATTTTTACTGAAACAAGAGACTGAGAGGACTCTGGTAACCTTAGATTATCTGTACCGTTAAACTTGAATGATTTATTCATGTATTGGAGTACCGAATTTGGATTAAAAATAACAAATAATACCCATTGATGGAAACTGAAGACAAAGTTTGTACTTGAAAGATTGTTTGAACAATTGCTTGTGTTGAGGTGTTTGCTCAAAGATTCTGAAGATTGTGCCTTTTGTTGGATACTGCATAGTGATATAGATATAGAAACACGATGGGGAATCAGTTTTCTATGTTCCAAGGTTGTACGAGCAAGAAAAAGGCAGCGGATAAAAAATCGGCACCGTCTGAAGGTTTGGAATATTTCCATCATTGTTTCAATTGTTATAGTCTTCATGAATTTATTATATTCCTCTTGTTGTATTTTAGCTCCTCCCCCTCTTGTAGAGTTGTATGTCTACAATTGCATTTGTATTTCCATCTACCTCTTGGACTCAGACCACCACTGTGTGCCAAATTATGGTCTCTGACCAATTACTAGGTCCTCAATTTGCCCAGCTAATGACCGTATTGATTATGGTGTCTGAATGGGTAATTGAAGGTCAAGGTTGTATTAGTTAATGAAGGGTTTGTGCTTGAAAACGGAGTAGGGTTATTAACTAAGTTTTTCAAAGAATAAATGGTTATTAGATTGATGTATGGTGGGTGGGTGGGTGGGCGGGCAGCGACATCAAACAGGGGTTTCAAGTCAATAACTTGTTTGGATTGACATATCTTCATGAAACTTTGTATACAGCAAGCTCGCATGGATGCCTAGCTTGTAATTGTATTTGGGGTCAGTTCGTTGGGTCAAGGTCACTGTTACCAAAAATAGAAAAATGGTAATGGTGAAAAGTGCACAGAAAACTTTGTTTCGCGACAGTACCATGTCTTGTTTTATATAAAGAGGATCCTAAATATGGTAGGAAGGTTGGACATAACTTGGACAATGAGCCCTATTTATTTTGAGTTGATTTTATCAAAGGTCAATTGGTCATGCCTGCTGGTGGTACAATATATGTGGCATTCTGACAGCTTTCAATTGTTTTTTGATGAGTTGATCAAATATTTAATTGAAATATGAAAGGTTCATATTGGTTTGAGCTCCCTTTGTCTGCTCAACATTCATGTCTAATACATGTTACATTTGTAATGTTTTGACGTGCTTTGTTCTTTTGTTGTTTTTAGCTAACCTGAGCTATTGTGATCACCCTTTTGTCCGTCATTTGTCCATCATCAATAAACGCATTGTAATTTTTTTCACACCCTAGAGGTCACAATTTCTATACCTGGTCTCAATGTTTTTCTCTTTGAAATCTAGGCCAAGTTCATACTGGGTCAACTGGGGTCAAAACTAGGTCGCAAGGTCAAATTTCTGAAAAACCTTATTAATACTCTAGAGATCTCAATATTCACTTAATCCATTTAACTTGGTCACAATGTTCGTCTAGAGCTAAGAAAACTAAGCCAAGTTCGTAAGTGGGTCAACTGAGGCCAGAACTAGGTTACTAGGTCAAATCACAGAAAAACTTTGTTAACACTCTAGAGGTCACAATTTTGACTTCATCGTTTTGGAACTTGGTTACAATGTTTGTCTCTATAACGTCTAGGCCAAGTTCATGACTAGTTTCTCTCGGGTCAAATAATTGGTCACTTAAGGTCAAATTACCAACAAACCTTGTTAAAACTAAAGGTCATATTAGGAACCTAGTCTTTATGAAACTTGTCTTCTAAGATAATGTGCAACGTGTTCAAACTCTGATTATTATCAATTGATATAAGTTTGGATGTTGAGTTTCATGTGGGCCACAAAACCTGTCCTCAGATTATATCATTTGGAGCTATTATAATTTCTCCTTAAGCAACTAGATGTTTATGACATGTACATATTGAAGAGATGTGTACACTAAATGTACCAGTAAGTTATCCAGATTGCATAAAAGATGTTACTTAAAAAGTTCACAATTCAAAGACATAAACTCATTAAACTGTATGAAACAGACTAACAGTCTAACACTTGTTGATTAAACATTTTCTTCATGAATTATAAATTAGCTTTAAAGAGGGAAGCTTTTAATGAACCATGCCCATAATTGAAATGATGTAGCACTTGTGCATGCATAGTTTAGCAGCTACAAACTGTATTCTTCTTCTTGAAAATTTTTTTTCTATTGAGAGCAATTTCTTAAAAGATATTGTGAAACCCCTGAGTCAGTGAATGGTCAAAAAAGTTGAACAAACACTATGAATTTCAGATGACTGTTAGAAGAATCAGTTACTGCAAGCAGTTTAGAAATGATACTTCTGGTTTGATGTTGTCACTTAACTACTGTTTCTTGTATCACTGTCTAAATTTGATGTTTGGTCCCCAGCATACAAGGGTTGGTCAAGGACTGGGTAATGGTTACTAGAAGGTTTAGTGCCAGGATAATTTGGCTGGGTAGTCTCAATATCACCTAAATTGAAATAGTGAGATAGAAATATACCAGATTGATGCAGGACGCCCTTGTATGAGAAATGATACAGGACCTGCTTGTATGAGAAAGGATGCAGGACCTGCTTGTATGAGAAATGATGCAGGACCTGCTTGTATGAGAAATGATGCAGGACCTGCTTGTATGAGAAAGGATGCAGGACCTGCTTGTATGAGAAAGGATGCAGGACCTGCTTGTATGAGAAAGGATGCAGGACGCCCTTGTATGAGAAAGGATGCAGGACCTGCTTGTATGAGAAATGATGCAGGACCTGCTTGTATGAGAAATGATGCAGGACCTGCTTGTATGAGAAATGATGCAGGACCCCCTTGTACGAGAAATGTGCATGCATGCATGCAAACGTGCAGATGGTCAATTAAAAATGTATAAAACAGATTTCCATTGCCTGGTAATTAACTCTATAAAAGAATCTATGACATTTCTGCTAGAAGTTTTATCTCATAAGTTATCTGCAAAAATCAATTGTTATTAATTTCTGGGTTGTTGTTTTCAGTGAGGTGATCTCAAAACTCCAGATTTAAAGCAATTTGTATTGATGTTCCTGTCATCCATTTTAGCTTTCATATGTGTTGGTCCTACTACCCAGATCTGATATTGGATATTAGATTAAATATATCACAGTTTTACATTCACAAGCACTGAGTGTGCTGTTGAGATTTTGCCTCCATTATTCATTTTAAATCCAATCTTTAAAACATGCTGGATGTGCAATCACTTAAAGTCTGTTCAAAGTTAAATGATAACGGTTATAAACATTGGCTCCTGTTTAAAGTCTGTTCAAAGTTAAATGATAACAGTTATAAACATTGGCTCCTACTTATAGTCTGTTCAAAGTTAAAATTGATAATGGTTGTAAACATTGACTCCTCCATTAGGTAAACATAGTTTACCTGACAGAAGGGCTTATGTTAACAACCGTTATCTCTTAACTTTGAACCAACTGTACTTCAAACTGCCATGTGAATTGCTGCCAGAATATATTTGTCTACAGTCTACTCTGATACAATTTTGATAACATTACATCTCATTTGTTTATATTATAAATCATAAGTCTATCATACAGTGCCCACCAAAAATAAGAACACACTTTTTGTCAGATGCAGAATTATAATTGGTTAAAATATTCAATATCTGTTCATCAGGCGGCAACAATCATAGTAATTCCTGAAACTACAGTGAGTAAATAAGTAAAAAATGGGATAGAAATAAAGATGAAATTGTTTTTACTTAAAATAAACATGGGGTCCAAGGGGCTGCATTTTCTGTCTTTTTCAGACCAAGTTCCCTTTCAACCAAGGCAAAGAAACTTAATATTTTACATCTAGTGTAGCAGTTAATCTATTGTCTTTACACTTGATCAACAAAAAAATATTCATAATTTTCAAACACATTGGTGCTTCTCTGTTCTGCAAATAGTGTTAGACAGGCAAGTACATGGGGAATTTTATAACATCTGTATCCATATTTTTGGTGGGCACTGTAAATCATAAGTCTATCATATATTGGTCCAACTTTCCTGTAATGGTATTGTATAATAAATAATTATTTTTGTTACGAGATCATTACACTGTCTACTCTATGGTATTCAATTATGATTGCATGTGAGACCTCAGTATCGTATTATTTGTATTTTGTTGTACATATTTCCCTCATAAAACGTGGGCGATTCTTGGAGTTTTGTCCCATGATGCCATACTTTGTCCTACTTTTCTGTGGAAACATAATAGTATATCATATTATTACATGTATATAATCTAGCAAATTTGTGGTTTGTTTCGGTGAAACTGTATGCTTTTATGAGACAATTGGGCTGTTTGCTACATTTCTGAAGTATGGCTTAGCCGCTATGAGCGATCATGCGCTCTCTTAGAGCTCTGTGAGTTTAGTAAATATTGATAATAGTGCTGAATTACTAGTTATGTCAACCAACTTTCTATCCTGGGCCTTACCCTAAGTGTAGGAGGCAAGTAAGCTGAATCAATAACTACAATAACTAGCGTCACACAAATGAAAGCTTGAATATTTAAAGCTGTTTTCAGATAATTTTCAAAAGGACATTGGATTGTTATTTTGCTTGGAAAGAACAATGGTTGATCATTGAACGTTTCCTGTGGTAATCAATGTTGTTGTTGCAATTAATACCTGACTCATTAATAAATGTTTGTTAAAATCAATACAGTTTTCATGCATTGTCTTGCATGATAAATGCTGCTAAATGTGCTATTGCTAAATGGGCTATTGAGTTTTTATGCCCCGGCATCTATTGATGCAGGAGGCATGGATAGTTATTGTCCTATCCGTTTATTTGTGCATCCATTTGTCTGTTACAAAATGTTGAAACTGAGATATATTTAAAGCCCATCAATGAATTGCTTTCAAACATGGCATACTTGTTAACCACCATATATACAATGCATTTTCAGCGTCATGTATCACTATCAAACATTTTAACAGAATTATGGCCCCTTAATCACTTAGCTATTTGTTATGGACAAGGCTTCCACTTGGGCGTAAGCATTTACTGAACACAGTCTTGTTATACATACAATTATATCATACAACATGCTGTCATGTTGATGGCTGTCTTTGCATCAGTCCTGGATTCATTAATGGTCAGCACTGTTTCAGCAACCTGTAGACAGAGAATTCAGCAAGACTTATTGGTAAGCTTCACTACTGATGCCATATTGTCAGCAATTTCTGGTGTATGATTAGTTTTCACATTCTTATGGGAGCAATCTATGGTTCTTGAGATAATCTAAATGCTTGCTTGCTGCTTTCTGGAGAACAATAAGTCAGATAAATGCTGGCATGGTCTATGAGTGGAATGCCCTCTACTGACACACTCATATAAATTAACCAAGATTTTTTTGTACGTTCATTTTTGTCTCATGTCCCCCTCCCCTCAAAGAAAATGTCTGAATGCCGAATGGTTAGAAATATTCTAAATAATATTTTATAAAGAACTCAGATGGTAGGTTGATACTTATTATCAAACTAAGAAAGATATAATGAGCACATACACAATGCTCATAGGTTAAAAGAAAGTCTTTTTATGTATGGGTTTTACAATCTTATACAGATCTGGTTTTCTTTTTCTGAATGAGAAATGTTATGGAGTAATTGTGTACTTTCCATTTGTGTAATGAATATAAATCTTCTATTGAGAAAAATGTCCTGATATCTATAATAACTAGATGTTAATGACTGATGATGGTCTATTTTATCAAATTACAAGTTTTAGGGAATCTCTGTGGAGATTTATCATACTACACCAACAGTGAGTGCCTTCATAGATTTCTTCTGGTTAGATATATATATAGGACAACATACCATTAGTTCTCCATTATTCAAGACAATTGCTAATCTGGTATCTTGGGACACTATTAACTATCTACTTCAGTTGCCCATCAGTTGCCAACCTTTGGCAAGATATAACTATAGCCTAACTGTACTACTTTTATTGTCATTACGGCAAATTATTCATTGTACATTTATTTTTAGTCTAAACTAAGTTATTGAATAATGTTTAAAGTTATTTGAAAATGCATAGTTCCACTGCTATTCCGTTGGTTGTTGCATCCTGACCAATACCAATGGGGTAATGACTCTCTTGCTCTGTATTGTTAGTAGATGCAACCACACCATATACTATGCTCTTGTGTTGTTCTGTCTGTTAGTTGCTGCATCCACACCAATGACAATGCTCTTGTGTTGTTCTGTCTGTTAGTTGCTGCATCCACACCAATGACAATGTTCTTGTGTTGTTCTGTCTGTTAGTTGCTGCATCCACACCAATGACAATGCTCTTGTGTTGTTCTGTCTGTTAGTTGCTGCATCCACACCAATGACAATGTTCTTGTGTTGTTCTGTCTGTTAGTTGCTGCATCCACACCAATGACAATATTCTTGTGTTGTTCTGTCTGTTAGTTGCTGCATCCACACCAATGACAATGTTCTTGTGTTGTTCTGTCTGTTAGTTGCTGCATCCACACCAATGACAATGTTCTTGTGTTCATCTGTCTGTTAGTTGCTGCATCCACACCAATGACAATGCTCTTGTGTTGTTCTGTCTGTTAGTTGCTGCAACCACACCAATGACAATGTTCTTGTGTTCATCTGTCTGTTAGTTGCTGCATCCACACCAATGACAATGCTCTTGTGTTGTTCTGTCTGTTAGTTGCTGCATCCACACCAATGAAATTGTTCTTGTGTTGTTCTGTCTGTTAGTTGCTGCATCCACACCAATGACAATGTTCTTGTGTTGTTCTGTCTGTTAGTTGCTGCATCCACACCAATGAAATTGTTCTTGTGTTGTTCTGTCTGTTAGTTGCTGCATCCACACCAATGACAATGCTCTTGTGTTATTCTGTCTGTTAGTTGCTGCATCCACACCAATGACAATGTTCTTGTGTTGTTTTGTCTGTTAGTTGCTGCATCCACACCAATGAAATTGTTCTTGTGTTGGTCTGTCTGTTAGTTGCTGCATCCACACCAATGACAATGTTCTTGTGTTGGTCTGTCTGTTAGTTGCTGCATCCACACCAATGACAAGGCTCTTGTGTTGTTCTGTCTGTTAGTTGCTGCATCCACACCAATGACAATGTTCTTGTGTTGTTCTGTCTGTTAGTTGCTGCATCTACACCAATGACAATGTTCTTGTGTTGTTCTGTCTGTTAGTTGCTGCATCCACACCAATGACAATGTTCTTGTGTTATTCTGTCTGTTAGTTGCTGCATCTACACCAATGACAATGTTCTTGTGTTGTTCTGTCTGTTAGTTGCTGCAACCACACCAATGACAATGTTCTTGTGTTCATCTGTCTGTTAGTTGCTGCAACCACACCAATGACAATGTTCTTGTGTTGTTCTGTCTGTTAGTTGCTGCATCTACACCAATGACAATGTTCTTGTGTTGTTCTGTCTGTTAGTTGCTGCATCTACACCAATGACAATGTTCTTGTGTTGTTATGTCTGTTAGTTGCTGCAACCACACCAATGACAAGGCTCTTGTGTTGGTCTGTCTGTTAGTTGCTGCAACCACACCAATGACAATGTTCTTGTGTTCATCTGTCTGTTAGTTGCTGCAACCACACCAATGACAATGTTCTTGTGTTATTCTGTCTGTTAGTTGCTGCAACCACACCAATGACAATGTTCTTGTGTTGTTCTGTCTGTTAGTTGCTGCAACCACACCAATGACAATGTTCTTGTGTTCATCTGTCTGTTAGTTGCTGCAACCACACCAATGACAATGTTCTTGTGTTCATCTGTCTGTTAGTTGCTGCATCCACACCAATGACAATGTTCTTGTGTTGTTCTGTCTGTTAGTTGCTGCATCCACACCAATGACAATGTTCTTGTGTTGTTCTGTCTGTTAGTTGCTGCAACCACACCAATGACAATGTTCTTGTGTTGTTCTGTCTGTTAGTTGCTGCATCCACACCAATGACAATGTTCTTGTGTTGTTCTGTCTGTTAGTTGCTGCATCCACACCAATGACAATGTTCTTGTGTTGTTCTGTCTGTTAGTTGCTGCATCCACACCAATGACAATGTTCTTGTGTTGTTCTGTCTGTTAGTTGCTGCAACCACACCAATGACAATGTTCTTGTGTTCATCTGTCTGTTAGTTGCTGCAACCACACCAATGACAAGGCTCTTGTGTTGTTCTGTCTGTTAGTTGCTGCATCCACACCAATGACAATGTTCTTGTGTTGTTCTGTCTGTTAGTTGCTGCATCCACACCAATGACAATGTTCTTGTGTTATTCTGTCTGTTAGTTGCTGCAACCACACCAATGACAATGTTCTTGTGTTGTTCTGTCTGTTAGTTGCTGCAACCACACCAATGACAATGTTCTTGTGTTCATCTGTCTGTTAGCTGCTGCAACCACACCAATGACAATGTTCTTGTGTTCATCTGTCTGTTAGTTGCTGCATCCACACCAATGACAAGGCTCTTGTGTTGTTCTGTCTGTTAGTTGCTGCAACCACACCAATGACAATGTTCTTGTGTTGTTCTGTCTGTTAGTTGCTGCATCTACACCAATGACAATGTTCTTGTGTTGGTCTGTCTGTTAGTTGCTGCATCCACACCAATGACAATGTTCTTGTGTTATTCTGTCTGTTAGTTGCTGCAACCACACCAATGACAATGTTCTTGTGTTATTCTGTCTGTTAGCTGCTGCATCCACACCAATGACAATGTTCTTGTGTTATTCTGTCTGTTAGTTGCTGCATCCACACCAATGACAATGTTCTTGTGTTATTCTGTCTGTTAGCTGCTGCAACCACACCAATGACAATGTTCTTGTGTTATTCTGTCTGTTAGTTGCTGCAACCACACCAATGACAATGTTCTTGTGTTATTCTGTCTGTTAGCTGCTGCATCCACACCAATGACAATGTTCTTGTGTTGGTCTGTCTGTTAGTTGCTGCATCCACACCAATGACAATGTTCTTGTGTTCATCTGTCTGTTAGTTGCTGCATCCACACCAATGACAAGGCTCTTGTGTTGTTCTGTCTGTTAGTTGCTGCATCCACACCAATGACAATGTTCTTGTGTTATTCTGTCTGTTAGTTGCTGCAACCACACCAATGACAATGTTCTTGTGTTGTTCTGTCTGTTAGTTGCTGCAACCACACCAATGACAATGTTCTTGTGTTGTTCTGTCTGTTAGTTGCTGCAACCACACCAATGACAATGTTCTTGTGTTGTTCTGTCTGTTAGTTGCTGCAACCACACCAATGACAATGTTCTTGTGTTGTTATGTCTGTTAGTTGCTGCAACCACACCAATGACAATGTTCTTGTGTTGTTCTGTCTGTTAGGTGCTGCAACCACACCAATGACAATGTTCTTGTGTTCATCTGTCTGTTAGCTGCTGCATCCACACCAATGACAATGCTCTTGTGTTGTTCTGTCTGTTAGTTGCTGCAACCACACCAATGACAATGTTCTTGTGTTGTTATGTCTGTTAGTTGCTGCAACCACACCAATGACAATGTTCTTGTGTTGTTATGTCTGTTAGTTGCTGCAACCACACCAATGACAATGTTCTTGTGTTGTTCTGTCTGTTAGGTGCTGCAACCACACCAATGACAATGTTCTTGTGTTCATCTGTCTGTTAGCTGCTGCATCCACACCAATGACAATGCTCTTGTGTTGTTCTGTCTGTTAGTTGCTGCAACCACACCAATGACAATGTTCTTGTGTTGTTATGTCTGTTAGTTGCTGCAACCACACCAATGACAATGTTCTTGTGTTGTTCTGTCTGTTAGTTGCTGCAACCACACCAATGACAATGTTCTTGTGTTCATCTGTCTGTTAGCTGCTGCATCCACACCAATGACAATGTTCTTGTGTTGTTCTGTCTGTTAGTTGCTGCAACCACACCAATGACAATGTTCTTGTGTTGTTCTGTCTGTTAGTTGCTGCATCCACACCAATGACAATGTTCTTGTGTTGTTCTGTCTGTTAATTAGTTGCTGCATCCACACCAATGACAATGTTCTTGTGTTGTTCTGTCTGTTAATTAGTTGCTGCATCCACACCAATGACAATGCTCTTGTGTTGTTCTGTCTGTTAGTTGCTGCATCCACACCAATGACAATGTTCTTGTGTTGTTCTGTCTGTTAGTTGCTGCATCTACACCAATGACAATGTTCTTGTGTTGTTTTGTCTGTTAGTTGCTGCAACCACACCAATGACAATGTTCTTGTGTTGTTCTGTCTGTTAGTTGCTGCATCCACACCAATGACAATGTTCTTGTGTTGTTCTGTCTGTTAGTTGCTGCATCCACACCAATGACAATGTTCTTGTGTTGGTCTGTCTGTTAGTTGCTGCAACCACACCAATGACAATGTTCTTGTGTTGTTCTGTCTGTTAGTTGCTGCATCCACACCAATGACAATGTTCTTGTGTTGTTCTGTCTGTTAATTAGTTGCTGCATCCACACCAATGACAATGCTCTTGTGTTGTTCTGTCTGTTAGTTGCTGCATCCACACCAATGACAATGTTCTTGTGTTGTTCTGTCTGTTAGTTGCTGCATCTACACCAATGACAATGTTCTTGTGTTGTTCTGTCTGTCAGTTGCTGCATCCACACCAATGACAATGTTCTTGTGTTGGTCTGTCTGTTAGTTGCTGCATTCACACCAATGACAATGTTCTTGTGTTGGTCTGTCTGTTAGTTGCTGCATCTAAACCAATGACAATGCTCTTGTGTTGGTCTGTCTGTTAGTTGCTGCATCTACACCAATGACAATGTTCTTGTGTTGTTCTGTCTGTTAGTTGCTGCATCTACACCAATGACAATGCTCTTGTGTTGGTCTGTCTGTTAGTTGCTGCATCTACACCAATGACAATGTTCTTGTGTTGTTCTGTCTGTTAGTTGCTGCATCTACACCAATGACAATGTTCTTGTGTTGTTCTGTCTGTTAGTTGCTGCATTCACACCAATGACAATGTTCTTGTGTTGTTCTGTCTGTTAGTTGCTGCATTCACACCAATGACAATGTTCTTGTGTTGGTCTGTCTGTTAGTTGCTGCATTCACACCAATGACAATGTTCTTGTGTTCTTCTGTCTGTTAGTTGCTGCAACCACACCAATGACAATGTTCTTGTGTTGTTCTGTCTGTTAGTTGCTGCATCCACACCAATGACAATGTTCTTGTGTTGTTCTGTCTGTTAGTTGCTGCATCCACACCAATGACAATGTTCTTGTGTTGTTCTGTCTGTTAGTTGCTGCATCCACACCAATGACAATGTTCTTGTGTTGTTCTGTCTGTTAGTTGCTGCATCCACACCAATGACAATGTTCTTGTGTTGTTCTGTCTGTTAGTTGCTGCATCCACACCAATGACAATGTTCTTGTGTTGGTCTGTCTGTTAGTTGCTGCATCCACACCAATGACAATGTTCTTGTGTTGTTCTGTCTGTTAGTTGCTGCTGCATTCACATAGACAGAAATGCTCTTGTGTTGGTCTGTCTGTTAGTTGCTGCATCCACACCAATGACAATGTTCTTGTGTTGGTCTGTCTGTTAGTTGCTGCATTCACACCAATGACAATGTTCTTGTGTTGTTCTGTCTGTTAGTTGCTGCATCCACACCAATGACAATGTTCTTGTGTTGGTCTGTCTGTTAGTTGCTGCATCCACACCAATGACAATGTTCTTGTGTTGGTCTGTCTGTTAGTTGCTGCATCTACACCAATGACAATGTTCTTGTGTTGGTCTGTCTGTTAGTTGCTGCATCCACACCAATGACCATGCTCTTGTGTTGTTCTGTCTGTTAGTTGCTGCATTCACACCAATGACAATGTTCTTGTGTTGTTATGTCTGTTAGTTGCTGTATCCACACCAATGACAATGTTCTTGTGTTGTTCTGTCTGTTAGTTGCTGCATCTACACCAATGACAATGTTCTTGTGTTGGTCTGTCTGTTAGTTGCTGCATCCACACCAATGACAATGTTCTTGTGTTGTTCTGTCTGTTAGTTGCTGCATCTACACCAATGACAATGTTCTTGTGTTGGTCTGTCTGTTAGTTGCTGCATCCACACCAATGACAATGTTCTTGTGTTCTTCTGTCTGTTAGTTGCTGCATCCACACCAATGACAATGTTCTTGTGTTGTTCTGTCTGTTAGTTGCTGCATCCACACCAATGACAATGTTCTTGTGTTATTCTGTCTGTTAGTTGCTGCATCCACACCAATGACAATGTTCTTGTGTTATTCTGTCTGTTAGTTGCTGCATCCACACCAATGACAATGTTCTTGTGTTGTTCTGTCTGTTAGTTGCTGCATCCACACCAATGACAATGTTCTTGTGTTGTTCTGTCTGTTAGTTGCTGCATCCACACCAATGACAAGGCTCTTGTGTTGTTCTGTCTGTTAGTTGCTGTATCCACACCAATGACAATGTTCTTGTGATGTTCTGTCTGTTAGTTGCTGTATCCACACCAATGACAATGTTCTTGTGATGTTCTGTCTGTTAGTTGCTGTATCCACACCAATGACAATGTTCTTGTGTTGTTCTGTCTGTTAGCTGCTGCATCCACACCAATGACAATGTTCTTGTGTTGTTCTGTCTGTTAGTTGCTGCATCCACACCAATGACAATGTTCTTGTGTTGTTCTGTCTGTTAGTTGCTGCATCCACACCAATGACAATGTTCTTGTGATGTTCTGTTTGTTAGTTGCTGCATCCACACCAATGACAATGTTCTTGTGTTGGTCTGTCTGTTAGTTGCTGCATCCACACCAATGACAATGTTCTTGTGTTCATCTGTCTGTTAGTTGCTGCATCCACACCAATGACAATGTTCTTGTGTTCATCTGTCTGTTAGTTGCTGCAACCACACCAATGACAATGTTCTTGTGTTGTTCTGTCTGTTAGTTGCTGCATCCACACCAATGACAATGTTCTTGGGTTATTCTGTCTGTTAGTTGCTGCATTCACACCAATTCCAATGTTCTTGTGTTGTTCTGTCTGTTAATTAGCTGCTGCATCCACACCAATGACAATGTTCTTGTGTTGTTATGTCTGTTAGTTGCTGCATCCACACCAATGACAATGTTCTTGTGTTGTTCTGTCTGTTAGTTGCTGCATCCACACCAATGACAATGTTCTTGTGATGTTCTGTTTGTTAGTTGCTGCATCCACACCAATGACAATGTTCTTGTGTTGGTCTGTCTGTTAGTTGCTGCATCCACACCAATGACAATGTTCTTGTGATGTTCTGTCTGTTAGTTGCTGCATCCACACCAATGACAATGTTCTTGTGTTGTTCTGTCTGTTAGTTGCTGTATCCACACCAATGACAATGTTCTTGTGTTGTTCTGTCTGTTAATTAGCTGCTGCATCCACACCAATGACAATGTTCTTGTGTTCATCTGTCTGTTAGTTGCTGCATCCACACCAATGACAATGTTCTTGTGTTGTTCTGTCTGTTAGTTGCTGTATCCACACCAATGACAATGTTCTTGTGTTGTTCTGTCTGTTAATTAGCTGCTGCATCCACACCAATGACAAGGCTCTTGTGTTGTTCTGTCTGTTAGTTGCTGTATTCACATAGACAGAAATGTTCTTGCCTTTCGCTCCTTGTTTGTTGCTGCTAATTTATTTATGACACAATCATCACATTATACTGATGTGTTGTTCTGTCTGTTAGTTGCTGATATGACACCAATGGTATTGTCATTACTTTGTTAATCTATACATTGCTGCATCCACACCATTAGCAATAGCTTAAGTCATGACTGTCTTGATATCTCGGTTGCTGTACCAGGCTTGAACTCCCAAAAGATGTATTTGTTACTTATGAATAACTGTATTTCTTGATAGTGTTGTTTTCCTGATTCTGTATTATTGATGTGCATTATCTGACTTCCTTCACACTGATGATCAATGATTGGCTGTCTGTCTATACTTCATCACTATTTTACCATTAACAACAACTGCTCCTATTAACTTATTTACCAGACGGAATCTTTCTGAGTTAAGTGGCCATTTATTTCTTACGTATTTGCAATCTAATTGTCGTGTTCTCTGAAACAATTAACTCTGAATACAAGAAGTTTATGCTCTAAAACTTTTCTATGGTTGGCATGGCATTACCGTATCTACGTTCCACATTATGGCTGAGTATCGGGTTTCCTCCATCAATAAATAATAAATGACCGTAATGTAAAAATATATTTGTGTTTTATTTCGACAGTAAGTGCCATGACATTGATCCAGTGAGAGATGTCATCAGGTTTCTAATTAGACAACATCGGTCTGGCTTTGGGTCGTTTGGGATAGCAATGCTCTTCATTTCCATCTTTTTTTAGTCTGTATTTTTTGGAAGCATTGAAGTAAATGTTCAATTGAATGAACTCTGGGCCGGACCATTATGCATTTCACCAAAAAAAAGTCAACATAGCTTGGTGTAGGCATTGGTACTGTAAAACAAAATACTACCATGTTTAATATATTGTCCTTATCATATTACCATGTGTCTTGTTTGCAAAATGTTACACTCATAGCGAAAGCGAAGGTTTTGTCACTATCATCATCTCCAAAAAACGCTCTTGTACTTAATTCTTTACATCTGCATTTGGTCTGAAACTTGTAAAAAAACAAACATCTGAACTTGGTCTGAAACTTGCAAAAACCACACATCTGATGAATGGTCTGAAACTTGCAAAATCAAACATCTGATTAATGGTCTGAAACTTGCAAAATCAAACATCTGATTAATAGTCTAAAACTTGGAAACATCACACATCTGATTAATGGTCTGAAACTTGCAAAATCAAACATCTGATTAATGGTCTGAATCTTGGAAAAACTGCACATCTGAATTTGGTCTGAAACTTGGAAAAACCACACATCTGAACTTGGTCTGAAACTTGGAAAAACTGCACATCTGAATTTGGTCTGAAACTTGGAAAACTTGGTCTGAAACTTGGAAAAATCACTTACTTTATTCTCACTTACTTTATTCTCACTTACTTTATTATTGAGTTTTACCTCGCATGGAAGCAATCATAGCTTGTCTAAAGTGGTCTCTCTTCTATCTGCAATGCACGCATGCTAACTTAGTTACAGATTCATTAATTAAGCAACAAGTAAATGATGTTTCAAAATAAATTAAAATCAATACTCGCTGGCTTTGATGTTTTGTCCTATCAATTATTATAGAAACCTCATCTTATTTTTCGCACAGTGGTCTGCTAGTCAAGCGTGGCTAAATTGATCTGTTTCTCTTGATACTCTTCAACATCACACATTCTAAGCAAAATCACTATAAGGCCAATACTTCTAGTTTTCTTGGTTTACAAAACTGGTGACAGTACCCATGTTTTTGAGATGAAAATAATTAATTGCTATTCCGTATTTTATTTCGACAATTTATTGCTGCTGCTCAGTTGCCATTGTACACACACTTTAAAACATAATACCAGAGAATCTGTCAGACCAGAAGGAAATCTGTCGGACCGATTTTTGTTCGCTAAAATCTACAACAAAAAAATATTTTCAATTTCCCTTTTAATATGACGTACACACAGTAAGAGATGACTTTCCTCGTTTCCGAGTACTGCCATCGAGAAATCAGCATTAAATTTGTTGTCCGATGGCCAATTGCCGATAATTCTTTCGATTTTATCCATATTTTTCCATGTTTCCCACGCGAAATTGGAAGAGACTCTTCAAAATAGGAGTACAAGAACGCAGAGTTAGAAAAATGATTCGCGCTTTGCGATTGGCTTACGAATTTATTTCCGACCAATCAAAATAAGTCTTACAAAATACATGCGGAAACTTACGGGCGTTTTTCAAAAAAAGTGCAAATTGTTGTCCCAGACATTTATTGACTCATGAAATAGTGTATAATAGCTCTCAACTGAATCCAACAGTTGTCATGTACAAGATTGAACATATTTCTATCTACCAAACCCTGCAAATGTCTATATAAACTGCTTACATCCTTCAAATTTTTGCGATTAAGAATCTAACTTCCTGAAAATGGGCTGTCCCAAGCAGTTCAGAACGATGTTGTTCCTTCAAAATCTCTTTTATTATATGAATTTATCATGCAAATTTAAGCTAAATATAAAGATTTTGTACTTTGCAGTAGATGATAGTCAATTTTTCTGATTGATCTGGAATAAAACCAGTGTTTTTTTACGTGAACAAGTGTGTCCCTCACTTTTGTTCCATCCTGTTACATTACTGGTAAAACAAGAATACATCAAAGTATTTATTCCTAGGTATAATCCAGTTATAATTACTTGATAGAAGTCTCCTTAACAAAGAGAATAGGGAAAGGGAATATTATGTTTTATTAAGAAAAATAGTGTTTTTTATAAAAATCATACAATCATATTTGATGGTAAAGCTTAATTGTCCATCCTGTTACCATGCTCCATTGCTCATAAATTCAACATAATGACATTAAAACTCAGATATACATTTAAAAAACATTGGGAAATCTTATTTTCACCTTAATTATGACTCTTTAGAGGGATAATTATTATTCATAGGAAGATTTACGATAAAATTGTCCATCCTGTTACCATGCTTTTTTGTTCCATCCTGTTACTTCAATTTTGGTAACAGGATGGACAAATAATGGATATATTGATCATAAATTCCGAATTGCTTAATACCTTACAGATTTTTAAATGTCATTTTAAAAAAGAATATCTTACATAACAAATAATATTTTTAAATGTACTTTGCTCCCGATACTTAAGGAGGCAGAGCTTCTTGAAATAGAAATTACGGCCATACTTAAGGTAACAATCCATCTTAATTGTATGTCATAATGTATAATTACTTCTTTTGTCAAATTGAATGATTACAGAGTATCAGTGAATATCTCTTATAATGAAATCCTCCTTGAATGGCTTTTTTGTGGATGTTATATTTGACTGACAGGGCTGACAAATGAAGGTGCTTTCCATCCTGTTACCACATTTTCCATCCTGTTACCAAATTTGTCCATCCTGTTACCGTTTTTCCGTCCTGTTACCATCAGATTTCTAAAGTTTTCAACTTTGTGTATTATTTTATATGGAACTCCCTAATTAAATGTTCACCAAGTTGGCATATGCAACAGTATTTCACTGAAAATTTTGTTTTAATATTAAATTTCTTACATTAAACAGTTAAATAGTGTAATTATTACATACATGCGCAATGAGTGAAGGTGTATTCTCATGTAAAATGATGTTTTTGTATTAAATAACTTAATTATTTCTGCATATATACATCAAATATAATACATTTGATGATTTGCAACAATCAAATCATATCTATTTTTATTATATTAAAATTAATGTAGAAATATTGGTGTGGTAACAGGATGGACAAATGATGTTTTTTGAAAAATTCAAGCAATTATATTTACATTTTTAATATTTACATTTTTAGCGAAGCAGGAGGTCTCCCCTTACTTGGAATGTGTTTGTTCATAATAACTCTTTCTTATCATGTTAAAGAAAATTTGATTTAGCATAATTTTTTTTGATAATAAATTTGTTTCAAAATTTGCACTTTTTTTGAAAACGCCCTTACCCAATACAAAACGTACCCAATGCAAACGTACCACAATGATTACGAATCATCAGACACGCAGTCCGACGGAAAGGTCTGACGCACCAGACCAAGAGCTAAACTGTCGGACTAGTCCGACGGTCTGTCGGTTATTGGGAAGTCTGTAATACACTGAATAAATGTATACTGATTTTTTTGAGACTGGTAAAGACATTGACTCTGAGTGTTACAAAGTGTTTTTGATGTGCTACGATTCTTTTGAAGGTAAAAAGAATACAAAGACACTAGTTGTTAGTCTTAATATAGCATAAAGTATGAGCAATCGCATAAAGTTTATCAACATTTTTTCCTGCTTGCTTCTTTTGATAATCTTACTTCAATTTAATTTTGGTTGTTTTTCAAATTACTGGTTGGTGGACCTCTTTGAAGAAAATAACGTAATAGGATATATTGCATATATAGGATCTGTCAAGAGTTGTCAGAGATCAACATTTCTAAATCGTCTAGAAAAGTTATTTAGAGGGTCATGGCGAGCTTTATGATTTGTTTTCATTTTGGGGAAATAGTTCTTGTATTGGTTGTTGATCAGGTAGGTTGACTGTAGTATACCTGTCATACAAAGCTGACTGACTGATACTGTGAGAAGTGATCAATCAATGATTGACCCACTGCTTGATGTAACATTACGTCTACAAGCTGTCACTGTGGGACCAATATAACTTCACTGCACTTGATTCTCTCTCATCCATTCTATCAACCATGCATAATGTATTAAAAATGTGCAATATTGAGCAGAGTGATATTTGCCTGCTCTTAATGTCGTACAATTTGTACAATTAGTTCAGCGGGCCATAATAATTTGTCCAGCTCTCTTGCCATCCTTGAAAAGAGGTTTGTTTGTGGCCCCCACATTTAGCCCAACCAATTTTACCCCAAATTCATGTGTATTTTACTCATCTTCAAATTTGTATTTCCAAATCCTTACAATTACACTTAAAAAGGGCATATTGAGAATCAGGTTACTACATAATATAATCAGATCTAAAAGTTGTATTGTACTTGCCACTTCAATATGTGAGGATATGATTACTTTCACAAACTCATGAATTGACTTCTGTGACTGCTTCAATGGAAAATTGAATATTTCACTGGAACATCCATCATTTATTTCTAAAGAGGTGAATATGTGTGTCTGAGGGATCCCTGTTGCCTCAACATATGCTTTTATTTTGTTGCCTTGAGAACTACTATATTTGTCCTAAATAAAACATTAATAGGCTTGTTTGCTGTCCCCTGTTTTGCCAAAACATTTTGTTAATGATTCTTGTGTTTTTTGCCTAAAACTTCCATATATGTATCTTAATTAAATGCTTTAACAGCCTTGTTTTTGTCTCTTAAAGCTGGTGTGCTTATTGCCTTGAACTACCAAATTTTTCCTTATTATAACACTATTTTCATTTTTTATTCTCTACAGTGTTGTCGTGTTTGTTGATTCCTGAATGAACTTTGGTATATTTCATGAACAATTTGGTTTAGATAGAATAATTTGTGGAGAAAATAAGTAATTCATAAGTTGAGGAACTCGCAAATTTTTGGAAAATTTGAAAGGCACATTAATTTTTAACGTTAAAGATATGTGGGTTAACTCAAGCACAGCAGTTTGTTGTTTTACTGGATACTTCGTCAGATCCTATCAATTATTTCTTGTAATCTTTGGAATGATTTTCGCAGAATTATTTTGAATACCAAAGCCAACTGAAGCTAGCTCACAGCGTATATAACCCTACTCTGTCATATCAATAAGGCTGTGGATTGTCAATAGATTGTCACTGAATCGAGACACTATTGGTGAATATAAAGGAATAGTGTTGACACTGTGGGATGTCAATGGTATTATATTGGAAGCAATTTGTTTTACGTCCAAATTCCTGAAATGAATAATCTCACTGTTTTATTGATAGGTTTTTGTAGTCTACATGTAGCATTTTATGTCCAGGCGTTCAGCTGTCACAGTGTGCAGGATGCTTTTTGCTTCCTTGATTCACTTCAGTATCCATGTCTTTGTATGATCTCCATACCTATTCCTTCCTAATTCATTATAAAGGGTGCTGAATTGCCCCTTAGGCCATCACCAAAGCACACCATTGTTTCCTATCTGCAACTTATTTTTTCTATTGATCGAATGTTTGACTTTTCTCATTCAATTTTACCATATCTATACAAAGGGGTTGGACACGAATAAAAATCTATCACTTTACACTATATAGATGTAAGGGAAACAATTCAATGGCAAAACCAGAAAAACCCAACTCAATATTGTGTCCAATATTTTAAACAAGTCGAATGCAATCCTTCAATGGCCACTGCACACTTCACTATGTACAGTATATCATCATACATGAAAAATAAAACTTTAATCAAATTCTATGTTCACTGACGCTGACATGGAGCATTGAGAGTTTGCAAAATGCAAAATTGTCCCGAATATTGAGTTGGGTCTGGTTTGGCCATTGAATTGTTTCCCTTGCATTGTGTAAAGTGATAGATTTTTGGTCATGTGGGACCCCTTTGTATCTATATATATTTTTATGAACATAATTGGTGATTACATAATGTTTGATTTGAGCCAATCTTATCTGCATTAAAATCTAAAAACAAACTTGTTGAAATTCTTCTGCATCAAGATATGCTTTTAATGCAATTTAAAAGCCTGATATTAAATGGACTTAAGAATGAATGTGATGTTGAAATTTTCCTGTTCTGATAGTTTCAAAGGTCAAAACTGAAATGGATAATTGAAAATTGTTTTGTGGTTTTTATTTTGTATTCAGTGAGTGTTTTTCATCAAATGTCTGCTGTTTATCCCAATATTGTCCATTTTAATATAAAAACAAACTTTGAACATTGTTATAAAAAATCCCATTACAAAATGACAATGGCTGAGTTTGTTAAATGTCACCGTCTAATGTTGCAGTCTTTTTCATTGCGACTGGGGATTAGAATTGATTTTGACAGATGGAATATTAATTCTGTTATCAATGTTTGTATTTTTCTACTTTCAGAAACTGGACATGACCCAGCTGTTCATGGTGCTAGATTGGAAGACAGATTTTATAATAATGATTCATTCAAGGTATGCAATGCTTTGTTTTTAAAACCCAATGCCCCAAAAAGCCGCCATAGTTCCAGCTATTAAATGGTGGAGAATGGAGAGACCCTTCTTGCATCATCTAGACAAACCACTGCCCTTTCTTAAGCAAGAGTATTCTTAATTATACTCATACTCAAACAGGGTTTTGCCTAGGAATTTTCATACGAGGGTCCCAGGTACCTTAAGTTTTTAATTTAGAGAGTCCCTGAGAAATTTTGGGGTCCTTTCATTATACGGTAATGCATTTCAAGTTCATTATTAGTGAGTATCAAATTTACGAATAAATAAAACAGCAAATTCAGATTGCTCAATGCACCACAAGACTTAGCGCAATAAATAGCAGAACGAAAAATATTCTAGATGAAATGAAAATGTCTATTTATGAGGCCATAAAGTTGCGTCAGGGATGCAGAAAATCTGCATCAGGGAAATCCCTGCTCAAACTCCATACTTCATGCTCAAACTTGAATTTTTTTTTTATAATTTTGCATGAAAATGATCTAATTAAGGAGTTTCCATTCAGTAATAAGAAAGTTTCAGCAGATTTTGTAACTATGAGTTTGAGCATAGGGTATGTTCTCCAATGTTTATAATCATGGGGCCAGAAGTTATAAGCTGCAACTAAGTTGGTAAGTTAACTTAAAATTCCATTGAATGTGTTTAGGTCAAATGGGGGCAGTTTATATTTACTGAAAAATGATTTAAAAACCGGCTCATGTAACCCAAGGAAAGAAAAACAGTTGTGCTCAGATGTTGACTCCTAAATATGTGGAATTTCCTGAGCATATTCCCATGGAAATATTGGCATTTAATGTAAATGGTCTCAGATTGTTTCTGACAGTTAATAATTAATTTTGTTCTGGAATTTTACTCTGATATGATCAAATACATTATATTGGCTTCCATGACTCATTGCTTGGTTATGTCATTGTTGGCATGCTTGTGAGGCCTTAAAATATGTCTTTAATTGACATTTACTGTTTGCTAGTTTTTGTCTCAATTATTTAGTGATGTCAGACGGTTGCTATGCATACCATTTCTATAAACGCATTGATATTTACGAGCATAAAGTTCCACTGATTTTGGTTCAAAGCAAAGCAATTTTGAATAAGGGTTTGACATTATCTTTGTTGAACATAACTTTCAGAAGAAAATAATCAATATTTGAAAGTTTGATTTTGGTGGACAAGTTTATGCTTGTGCAGCAGCATGATATAAATTTCCAACAAAAGAAAGTGAATTTACAGTATAATGGCCAAGTGAATCATAACTGTATGATCCTTGTAATATAATGAAAGGCTTTGAACACAAATGAAATGTACTTTTAGTTTGTTAACTTTTTTCTGAACATGTTTGCAAGTTTTGCTCTTGAATGTCCAACTTTTGTGACATAAAAATCTGAACTTGTATTCAGTATTCTACGCTTATTGCATCTTACCACCAAACCAGATCATTTGTTATATAGCTTGGAGAATTTGACATGAACCTGACCTTTTGATTAGCATAATAAACAGTCCATATCTTGCCTGTATTTATAACCTTGGTTGTATGTTTTCATAGTCCGTATCACAAAGACGCTCGAGATATAATACAAGCACAAATTTGAAATACTGATAATGCACAATTGGCTTGCGGAAATTGATATATTCGAAGCAAAAACCTTGTAATTCATTCGTGCATAAAGGTCAGGTTTGTGTCAAATTAGTCAAGCTATAACACTCAAAGTGATTGGTTCACAAGCTCATGACATTTATTGTACAAAAATATCTTCCATTTAAGCCTAGATAAGATGTATCTATTAGTGTTGGCATCTATTATTGTGTGGACTTCGTTTGTATCAATTATGCTGTTCCTACTCCATTTGGAACAAGTAAATAGCAAGAATAATAAGGTAATTTATACATGAATCACCGAACACACCAACAACGAGACAGGATACTGGCACTGAATAGCCGACTGTCTGTGTTAATGTAGTTTTGTCACTTGGAAACAAACAAATGTTAACAATAAACTCATCTCATCGTTGATGTTGGTCAGTGAAAACGACAAAGGTTATTCAATTATTCATATACTGCTAGTTGTGCGAATTTAAAACTGTTTGTGTTTCGATTATTTTACTGTAGTCGCCATCAGTTGATACGAGCTCTCCACAACAACAAGACGCTGCTCTTACCATCCAGACAAACTACAGAAAACATGCTGCTGACCAGGAAGTGGCTTCTATGAAAGAAGAAGAAGCGGCTGAGAAAATCCAAGCTGGTTTTAGAGGTTATCAAGACAGACAAGAAATTGCTGACATGAAGTAAGTAATTTTACATAATATTAACATGAAGTAAGTGAATTTATGTAACATTTTGTATTTTCGCTGACTTTGTCACAAATTTTGTAACAAATTGTGTGTTCATTTATTTTTAGTATCCACTATCCAGGAGAGTTTCTTCTATTAAATGGTTCAAACATTTTGATGCTGATTAAATACATAAGAATTTCAAAATTTTCTCTTTCTCAATGAATGATGATTGCATTAACTTTCATGTGGCAGGCTTCAGAATTCTTGATCAAGTTGTTTGAGAGATACAGATAGTTATTCTTTGTACGCAAATGTTGTTCTTATAAAACTTTTTGGTATTGAAATTAAGGTTCTGTTCAAGTTATTTTGTATCATTATACTTTTAGGGAGGTATTCATGCGATGCATGTTGATCACATGTGTGTTGCTAAATTGAGTTGTTGATACTCTGTGTTTGCTACACATTTTTTTGTAGATATCAGTAATTTACAGAATACCTATCAAATTCCATGGGCTTATCTTTAAGATATTCTTGATCTTCAGCTTTTAAACCTTAACCAGCTAAATTTCCCTCTTATGTTATTGTTAATTTGACAACTTAGTTGCCAAATATTTTCATTAACACAACTGTCAAGGTTAAATGTGCCAAATATACCATCATATAAAAAATATATTCCATTTAATTTGCCCTTTGCACATTGATTTTTTACATACTTTTGATTATTGCTTTAATTAAGCGACATTGTCTCATAGATTTAATTTAACTTTTGTTATTTTTTCTGACATTGCTTAGTTCTTGTTTATTGCCAGACTTCTGTCTATAACTTGAACAAACTCCAAATTCAGAAAGTTTTCAATTTCTGTAAAACTAAATTATGTACAGCTGATCAATGCTTAGTTTTGGCTTCCACTTGGGAGTTAGAAAGACAAGGAACATTGGAAAGGTAATGCATTTTGACAAGCAAGCTGTTTTGGGAGCATTCAGTAAATGCTTTCAGTGTGCAAATCATTGAAAAGTAATTGGTTACATCTGCTTGCTTAATATTGACTTTTTCCTTTTTCTTACATGCCCTACATTTTGTTGTAACGTTGTTACATTGTTTTTGGATGGTTTCCAGTCAGCATAAATGGGTCTTAGAGTGCCGAGAAATTGCTGAATAAGCTTACGAAAATTTGTCAGTATTAAGCCACAATATGCCAAGTTAAGGAGACTACTGGGTACTTGTTTATCGATGTGTATGCAGGTCTGTTATTTCTGGTATGATTGCTTGCTTGGTGCTTTCACCCTTATTGATCAGACTGCGATTTTTTTTATAATATTGCGGCAATGTTTAAAAGCCTCTCACTTGGAATAATTTAATTTCTGTAACAAAAGGCAATTTTCCCAATTATATTAAAAAAAATCCTCTACTTTTACCCATGGAACTGCAAATAAATTATAAATATTTTTCCTTTACTGCTAGGGCCTGATCCCCCTCAGTTGGATAAAGACAAAATTGTGTCCAATGAACTCAAATGTCTATGTTCTCTGCCTAGGAAAGTTTGTTACCAATATTTTGTTTTGATTATTGAACTATTGCATGAGAAATGTTCAAGGTTCTAGTTGGGATTATTCTGAAAAGATGAAATATCTTTTTAAGCTTACTTTGCAGAAAATGGTTACTTTAATAAGTAGATGTTATTATATTCCTCACTATTAAGTAAATTATAAAGAGTAATGTGTCACTTTGTTTGAAAGTTGAGAAGATATTGTATTAATTAAGAGAACATTGATCAAGTTGAGGCCGGTGATTATAAGGTGCTTGTATCTGTTATAGTTGAGTATCTAGTTGAGAGCTGGGGTACTTTGAGATGAAAAGCAGAACTTTGACTAATTATTTAAAGGTGATAAATTCCCTGAAGGCTTCCAATAATGGCCACTTGATTAATTTTCTAACATTGGCTATAGCGCTTGTGTCTATTATGGTAACATTACTCCCCAATACATAAATTACTCCCTCAAGGTCTGCACTTAGATAGAATGTAAGTTTACTTTGTAGCTAGAAATACTGAACACATTCTGAACTTTCTTACTTGATAATCTTAGCCAAATATTTATCAGTTGATTCCTGCAGGCAATGTTTCAGTACATTATTGATTAAGTTAGTCTGAATTGAGGTCATTAGTGTAAGTAATATTGTCATCCTAATAATGCCCTTCTTGCAGAATAAATTTGGCCTATACACACATGTATGAAATATTCACGATGTTTCTCACTCTACTGAGGTCGTAACACGTGTCCAACTGTCCAAGAATGTGGAAATGTCTACAAAAATGTTGGAGGGATGTGTTTAATATGCCAGAATAATTCTAGTGCCTTCTGACTTTATTTGTAAGCTAAAAGTTCATCTAGCATGCTGGGCTTGATCACCACTATTTTCTCATTTCTTTGTGATATTTGGTCATCCTGCATTTTTGCGGTGGGAACTTGGGCTTAATCATTTCTTTGGGTTGTTTGTGAGCATTGTTCCATGTAGTTGTGTTTTGATGTTACTGTTTTCTGTGCTCGGCTGGTTAAGTTGAGTGCTGCCCTGTACGATTTCCTCATATTTCTTTTTTGCCAAAGTTCTGTAACAACGCTTCAAATAAACTACACTGCTGTTCACCAGACTGATATATCCTAGTATAAAGCATGCAATAAGCACATGCTGATGCTGCGGAATTTCGGTTTCCAAAGATCGAGACCTAAAAAAACTTGAATGTCTCTCAAGTGATTCCTACCCTGGCATCTTATATATTCATCAGTATGATCTTATATTTCATTAAAGTAAATCAATACCTACAACAGTGCTAGTCATATTTTGTAACCTAAGTAGAAGTCTGCTTACTGTGAAACAAGTTTCCACAAAATTTTGAATCAATGTTATTGACATATATTTCACCCGATATACAAAAGCACGTCATATTGTAAGTCAGCATGAGTGAGTGTGTAACATGATGTATTTGACAGTGTTCTTAATAAAACACATCAACACTTTCCACTTGTCTTAACATCATCAATTCTTTCATTAAAGATCAGCGATTTCTTAGAATATAAATCAGGGGGATCTGGTGCAGGACTATTCTAACTGCTTCTTTAACACAAAACCATGTAAATAGTTGGCATTCAATACTGATTGCATTTTGTCATCTAAGTCATTCAGAATTGTTTGTTCCATTTAAAGCTGAATTATCAAGTATTGTTTGTTCCATTTAAAGCTGAATTATCAAGTTATGCCAAATGTTGAGTAAGTTTTATCATTTGCTATTCCCATACATGAGGATGCCATGAAACCTTTGGTTGTATGTGAGCTCATCCAGATAATCCTTAAGTGTACAGTAATATTATGTAGACTCTCAAGAGGGACCGGACCCTCTGTAAAACAACAACCTAATAAAAACACCTTCAAAATTTTCCTAGGTGTTTCTACTTGCGACCTTATAAGACTGATACATATTTAAAATCAGCATCACAAGGCGCTTCTTAAGAGACTATTTTCATGAAAATCAGAACTTGTCATATTGACCAAACCAAAGTTGAAACACTTTGTTTTACCATAAGTAAAGAGTAATTGTCAGCCAGTTTTTTTCCATGTTTTCTCAAAATTATTGATTTTGTACTTTTGACCTTCTCATGCTAAGCCAGCAAAATAGGAGTTGTTTATTTTGTGATCAAGGATGAAGGTTAAATATGAGTTGTGTATTTTGTGATCAAGGATGAAGGTTAAATATGAGTTGTATATTTTGTGATCAAGGATCAAGGTTAGATAATGAATTGTATATTTTGTGATCAAGGATGAAGGTTAAATATGAATTGTGTATTTTGTGATCAATGTTAAATATGAGTTGTATATTTTGGGATCAAGGTAAAATATGAGTTGTTTATTTTGTGATCAAAGTTATATATGAGTTGTGTATTTTGTGATCAAGGATCAAGGTTAAATATGAGTTGTATATTTTTTGTTCAAGGATTAAGGTTAAATATGAGTTGTATATTTTGGGATCAAGGTTAAATATGAGTTGTTTATTTTGTGATCAAGGATCAAGGTTAAATATGAGTTGTATATTTTGTGATCAAGGATCAAGGTTAAATATGAGTTGTGTATTTTGTGATCAAGGATCAAGGTTAAATATGAGTTGTATATTTTTTGTTCAAGGATCAAGGTTAAATATGAGTTGTATATTTTGTGATCAAGGATCAAGGTTAAATATGAGTTGTATATTTTTTGTTCAAGGATCAAGGTTAAATATGAGTTGTATATTTTGGGATCAAGGATGAAGGTTAAATATGAGTTGTGTATTTTGTGATCACAGATCAAGGTTAAATATGAGTTGTGTATTTTGTGATCAAGGATGAATATGAGTTGTGTACTTTGTGATCAAGGATCAAGGTTAAATGGGAGTTGTGTATTTTGTGATCAAGGTTAAATATGAGTTGTGTATTTTGTGATCAAGGCTCAAGTATAGATATGAGTTGTATATTTTGTGATCAAGGATCAAGGTTATATATGAGTTGTATATTTTGTGATCAAGGTTTAAGGTAAAATATGGGTTGTATATTTTGCGATCAAGGTTTAAGGTTAAATATGAGTAGTTTATTTTGCGATCAAGGTTTAAGGTTAAATATGAGTTGTATATTATTTCAGGAGTGGAGATAAGAAAGAAGAAGAAGAAGAGGTAGATATAGATCTCAATGATCCTGAAGTAGAGAAAGCTGCTGTAAAGATACAAGCTGGATTCAAGGGATTTAAAGCTCGACAAGAAGTTAAAGATAAAAAGGTTAGTAGTGAGCATGTATGGCCTCACACTGTGTGTTCATCACAACATTCTACTGATGGTCTCTATACCAGCATTTCTTGTGTGAATAACTGATTTTTGCAGGGTCAGAATTTTGCAGTCATTTTGAAAAAAAATTGTCACCAATCTTTTCAAAAGCATATTGGCTTAAAAATTACAGTCGTTCTCTCATAGTGTTGCACATCAATGGCGTTTTGAATCTGGGAAGAAATATCAGCAAAATTTGTGGAACCTCTGTGAATGTTAAATTGTTCACATTTTGATGGCTTACACTTTAATCATCATCATCTTAGTATAGTTTGAAGTAAGTTGATCATCCATTTCACTGGCCCTTATTTTGTAAGGGACAGTAATGCACCACCTCTGGCCCTTATTTTGTAGGGGATGCACTATCTATCATAACTGATTGTGTTTGTAGACGTGTATGTTGACCATCTAGACTTGACTTCTAATTTTACAGGATACAGTTGAATCTATTTTAGGATTAGATTTATTATTTGTAGTTTGCAGTGTATGTGGTGTTGCATTATTTTATGTTTTAGATGAATTTGATCCCTTATGTCACTACTTGTCTCACTTCTTTCAATCATTAATAATAACTAAATGAAATAAAAGATTATCTCTTGTACCAAATCAGAATTATTGGGAGTGTATATATATGTATATTGGGTATAAGGTAAGGCTATATATTTATCTAATATCGGACAAACCCATCAGCTGGAGCCCAGGATAATCAGGTAAGTCAACAGATCCACAAGTGAACCATGGTATAACATGTGAAAAATCTTATGTTGTATTAATACCTAACAAAATCTTGTGTTTGGCTGTATAAATGAATAATGATCATATGGATGGCATTTGTTGGGACTGGTGTTTTTGGAACTGGAATATTAAGGTCAGTGTGTTATAAGGATATGGGAGTGTATCCTTATTAACTTAGTCCTCTTTGCTAGCCCTGGGTGGGCATAGGGCATTCACTACATCAATTGTCTCCTGTATGATCTACATCTGTCTCTGGCAATCCTTTTCGTCTGACTTTTACATATATATCAATACTACATGGTTCTTCAATAATTATTTGACTGTAATGTGTTTTTGGAAGATTTATATTGGTTATGTTAAAATAATCGTTTGGTTGTTTTTCTCAGTAGGTAATTGTATGTAAATGCCTCTCCTTATCTTGTATTATCCTGTCATGTTTCCTCTTTGGGCTGTCATATTCGTGCAAACATTTCACTGGAATTGGTGTATATTTCATCTTCTGTCTCAGATGTAGCTTGGTACAAATGTACTGTTTTCTGAAGGAATATTTGTGTAGAATCGGAGCATCAATGAACTTGTGTTGCGTTGGGTTAAGTTGCCAAAATTGCGTATTACTAATGCCTAATCATGCTTCAGTGTCATAGGGATGGTGTTGAACATCAAATTATGCTTATTTCTATTCCCAATAATCAGTCTTACGTCCCGGCATCTACTGATAGTGATTGTCCTGTCTGTTCGTTGGTTTGTTACAAAATGTTGAAACTCAAATATTTCTTAAGTTCATCAATACATTGCTTTGAAACTTGGCGTACTTGTTTACCATCAGAAATACAATACATTGTCAAAACCATGTTACACTATCAAACATGTTAACAGATTAATGCCCCCTGAACAACTTAACTATTTGTTATGGACATTAGGTTTCCACTGGGGCATAAGCGTTTACCGAATGCCGCCTTCTATACAATTTTGGATATTATAGTCTAGACTTAAACATTTGCAATATGAATTACTCCTTCTCTTCTCTTACCTCAAACAGTCCACTGACAGTATAGTCAATGATGAACCTGAAACTCATCCTGATGATGAGGAAGAAATAGACATTGACTTAAATGATCCTGAAGTAGAAAAAGCGGCTATTAAAATTCAAGGTGCATTTAGAAAGCATATAACATCAAGTCATGATATAGCTGAGTCAGCTGAATCTACTGACCAGCCAGGTACATCTGGTGTCAAGGTAGAAGACCAGAATGGAACACCGGAACCGGCTGCACCGGATAGTGAACCACCACAGCAAGCAGAGGAAGAAGAAGAGGTGGATATAGATTTGGAAGATCCCGATGTAGCAGATGCTGCTGTTAAAATTCAGGCTGGTTTTAAAAAGCATATGATGAAGAAGAAAAAATAAGTCTTGACATATAATTTGAAATACAGCAATGCCATTAACTTTGCATTCTTAGTGCGTGCATGAAAATTTCATGCAATTCGATCCAAGCTGTAATGTTTTGTGATTTCGTTGGAAGCATTTGCCTAATGTATCTTTGTATTATAACTGCAATTAATTGTTTGTCATGAGGAGCATATTTCATTTTTACTACGCAAATCTGCATTTTGCTCTTAAGATTTAATTCTTAAAGTTGTTGAATATTTTAAGATACAGAAAATCGAAACTTGTGACTTTATAATCTGTGTTCCTCTTGAAAATCATTAAGATTATCATCTGGTTTATTGTGTGAAGATGTTTTATTTAGGAAAATTGTTGCGGAGGTTTTCGAAATTTGAAGATCTTAGCTAGCAGCTATGTTATAGCCTTATTTGTGCTTTATCATGTAATTGAAAACTGAGCTTCATTTGTTTTTTTGAACCTTACATTTTATTTAAATGAATCGACACCATGGAAATAGTCTAATTTCTGGAATAAAGTCGTTTCCTAAAGAAAGTTACAGTATTCTGTTTCATTCTATAATTTGGGTTGCACTGAATTCAAACAAGTTTACTGTCAAGCATGACAAAATGGTACGCTTATATACAAGTGGTATATGAAGAATTGAAACAGAGCTACTGTGGTTTGATTTCCATGAGTAGAACAAAAAATTGTATTGGACAAGATTTGTACTAGAATTATGACCCTCTGCTGGGGGGGATGGGGGTATATCAGCCGGCAAATGGGGACACTAATCAGACTACCTTTAGAATGAGGAGTAACATCTTTGAATCCATTGTTCATATTTTGGTCTGAATAATTAAATCATTGATATCTAAGGACTGTGCACCTTGAAATGAGTATTTGTGAATGGTGCCATATAGCATAAAGTGTTGACTGTAGTACATCACATAGCAATCTGGAATAGCTTAAATAATAAGTCTGTGCAGCTCCAAGAATATGGAAACTTTGTTTCAAAATCAATTTAAAATAAGTTTAAACTTTAATTGAAATTTCCATTGTAATTACCCTGACATGTTGGCAGTCAACATGCATTTTGGAAACTTTGATATTAAGTGGAATTCATTTCTACTGGGAAATTGATGTAAAAATTGAAAATTACAAATAAAAGCTTAATTCTGTAAAACTAGCAAAATCGACAAAGTTTAAAACTTGTCAAATACTTGGTTTTGATCAAATCATGAATTAAATCAGAAATATTGTGACGGTAATATAAGAATGTTAGTACATAATATACAACAATTTGAATGTATGATGAAGTAAATCAGGCAACAGTTGAACAAAAGAGTTGAACAGATATAAAATAAAGCTACCAGTAATGCCACAATTTTATTATCATTATATAGTACTGCTTTGTCATGCATTACTTTTAAGTCATAAAAAACAAAAAATCTTAGATAATTTCTGTAATTATTCAGAGATATTGTTCAGACATGCAAAATTTGAAGTCGGAGAAACATTTTCAAAATATTTCCGGCAAAAATCACAGTCTTAAAAGCTTGATAATTATGATAATGAATTCATGGAATTTGAATTTCATGACATTTAAGATGAGAAAATTTGCCGATTTGAATAATTATTACTGTACAGCTTTATTGAGTAGGAATACAAGTTTTTATTTGTCATCGGTAACATTGTCCATAATGCAACCAATTATTGAAACCCTGACAGACACTGAGAATGTGTGAGTTCCAAAATGGCAGGAAAATTATGTATAATGTAACCAAACAGTCGTATTCACTGACAACAAGAATGCCATTTAGTTATGGATGACGAAATAATTAATGTTATATCATGTGCGAATGTCTCTTATAGACAGAGTGTTTGTCACTCAGAGGTATCAGTGTTAGGATCAAGTGTTTGTCACTCGGAGGTAACAACATTAGCTATCTGTCTGTTCTAGGAACATCAGCAAATAGACAATAAAGTTCGGTGAAGAATTAAATCAAAATCATACCTGCCAAGTACTCCTACTAAAGTGGAGTTACTCCTATTTCGTTACATTCGAAACATCAAACTTATCAGGTGCCTTTAATTATCAAATGCTGAGTATCAAAGCCAAATATGAACAAAATAATACTCAAAACAGTCTGTTTAATAATTTCCTATTTTTCTTGTTAAATTTATAATTTAATTGTTTCAAGAAAAGTCACTGCATGGTATTAAGAAAAATCACTGATTGGCAATGTGTGGATTTTTTTTGCACTTGGTGTATACATAAAAGATATTTTTCCGACAGTTTAAGCTCATCAGAATAATGAGGCCGTATTTTAAGCCCTTATAAAGTACAAATATCAAAATAAAAAAACCCAATCGATGGCTCAGCGCAATACTGGTCCAACTCTATTTTTCAAAACTTTTCAGGAGAGACAAAAAACTGTTTTTTACTTTTATTTGTTGATAAATAATACAACAAATATGAATACTTACATAACTTTGCATCAGAAATAAAGTGATTATTTCATTTTTTTTCAAAAAGGATCATAAAAGGGGTTTTTGAGACTTGGTCTCATATTGCGCTGAAACTTTCAGCGCAATACAAGTCCAACTAGAGTTAGACCTTTAATTTACTAAAATTTACTTAAAATATTTGGGCATATAAGTCTAACTGCCTTTTTTGTTATACAATTCTTGTCCAGCTTCAGTTAGACATGTATTTCACATCCATTTTAACATTATTTTGTGTACTAGATTTGGTTTTATGACCCTACTAAAAGTCTAATAGGGCATTCAGATTCTACCTTGCCGTCCTTCCGATCATCCCCAAATAGTGTAATCCAAATTCCTTTGAGTTAGCTAGTACTGTTGAGCTACAGTCAAATTCCATAAGAATCAACTAAGCATGAGCAATCATGCACAAGGATGTGTTAAGGTATTAGCCAAGTTGTGGTTCTTAAAATAATCCAATTAGTGTCACACACAACTCTAAAAACATTAATTTGAACTTGCCAGCAAAGTTTATAGAAAAATTAGTCAGCATGTGGTCTGACTGAAGTTGTGCACTTAGAGATCTTAATATAGAATTTCAGCAAAGTCATCGCCTTTGGCATGGTCAAACGGCATGTGGCGATATTATCTTTAAAAGGTATAGGTTTGGCTGTTGGTGATAATTTCATAGGTAGAAGTTTGGCTGTTGGTGAAAGTGTCATAGGTAGAGATTTGGTTGTTGGTGATAGTGTCGTAGGTAGATATTTGGTTGTTTATGACAGTCATAGGTAGAGGTTTGGTCATTGGTGATAGCGCATAGGTAGATATTTGGTTTTTTATGACAGTCACAGGTAGAGATTTGGTTGTTGTTGATAGTATCTTAGGTAGATATTTGGTTGTTGGTGATTGTGTCATAGGTAGATATTTGGTTGTTGGTGATAGTGTCATAGGTAGACATTTTATGACAGTCATAGGTAGAGGTTTGGTTTTGGTGATAGTGTCATAGGTTGAGGCTTGGCTGTTGGTGATAGTGTCATAGGTAGAGA